>AP027104.1:5757175-7183957 GCA_028142955.1 Pinctada fucata
TAAGTTGCTTTATGGTACCACCTTTCCATTCCTTTCTCAACATGCTCAAGTCCAATTTATCTCATCATTGAAAGTCCCTGAGAACTATCCTTTTCCAATCTTCATGCTTGAAAAAGTTTCGGTACTATTTTAATTTTAAACAGTCATTTGTAGAAAAGATTGCAGAAAACAATCATAACAATATCCAAAAATCATCCAATTTTGCATTTTATTGATTTACAGATTCAAAATTTTTAAAAATTTTGTCCAGAAACTAGTCCAGTGATTTGCAATAAATTGAACAAAAATTCGGGTCATAAAATCATTCTAGAAATCTTTTTTATATATATATATATATTTATCTTTTACTTTCAATATATGTTATTTTCAAACAAGTGATTAATTTGATTAGTATACAAATTACATGCACATGTATGTAAATCATTTAGTCCCTTCATTTGGTAGCTGGTGTCCATTACTTTCAATGGTAACCAAGGAGCCAACTGTCAACTTTGCAACTTGAAAGTTCCTCGCTTTCTTTTGAACACACCTACATGTAGTAGATGATACAGGGTGTCAGCCCAATCCCCTTGCATTTTTTGCTCGCCATAGAAGTGAGGGGGAGCTTATGCTATCACCCTGTCGTCAGCGTCTGCACTATGTATGCCCATAGTATGTTAAGAAGTTTTATTTCTCTATTATAAGTGCTAGGAAGTTCAACTTGCACAGATGATGAGTCTTTAAGAGTAGATCACAAATCTACATTCAAATGTAGGTCATGACCTACATTTTCTGCTTGAGTGCACATGTTAGGAAGATTTGGGTATCAATGTTAAGAAGTTTTATTTCTTTATTTTAAGTACTAGAAAGGCCTAACTTGCACAGATGATGCGTCTTTATGAGTAGATCACAAATCTACCTTCAAATGTAGGTCATGACCTACATTTTCTGCTTGAGTGCACATGTTAGGAAGATTTGGGTATCAATGTTAAGAAGTTTTATTCCTTTTATAGTTTATTGTAAGTGCTAGGAAGTCCAAACTTGCACAGTTCAAGTGAGGGAGTTTTCATTTTTGGTATCAACAGAGTACACCCATTCAGGGGTCAATAAATGAAATACTCTACTTCCCTTTTCTATTTTGTTTTTGTGTGGTATCATTTTCGATGGTTCTCAGTAGGACAGATTTTCAAATTCAAAACTGTGTATTCTTTGACTCCTGCCATGATAGAATGCTGCCATGAGGTGAGCTTTGTAATCTTTGATTTAATACACTATGTTTTCAAATACATTTGTATCTTCAACTGTTCTGTTTTTTTACATAGGCTGAATCCCCCTCAAGAAAAAATTCTACATGTAGTTTTAAATGCATTTTCTTAGAAAGAGCCAGTCATCTTAAATTTCCATTGTGGTGGCAGTGTTTAGACAGGTAGATCATATTAATTGTCAAACACACAACATGGTGCATGGACCATCGTTGTATTGATGAGTTTCAGCGTGATATAGAAGGCTTTGTATACAATAGACATTTGTAAAAGATGTGGATTTGGGGGTGGGGAGATGCTTCATATTGTGGCTGAAGGAGAACAATTGTCAACTTCCTTTTCCAGCAGAGATTACCACAAACAATATTGCAATGGATGATGTGGAGGGGATGTTAACATTTCCACATTTGGACCCAGTAATTTTCAATCTTTTTTTAAAAGGTGAAACATGCCCTTTCCCTGAACCAAAAATTCAGACCTCAAGGTTAGACTTTCTTTCCATAACACACTAAGATTCACTTAAAATTCAGTAATTATCAAGGACAGGGGACATGTGCCATAGTCCTATTAATTTGCAAAATGGCCCATTAAAATTTTAGAAATTCATGGAAAATGGCCCACCCTCCAAATCAACATGATCAATGTAATAATATGCTAAATTCTTACACTAACTCCATCTGCTACCAGGAGTCATGGTCATGAAACTGTCTTAAGAGAATTTTCTCAAAAGGCCCAAAACTTATTTAGTTTTAAAACTGTCACGGATCTCTCTTTACAAATAGAACACCAGTGTTTCACTCTCTGAAATTTTATTGATGTTTAGCATGTACCGGTAGTATTATTAACACATTTATTTCATTATCAATATTATTTTAAACAGTTTAATATTATTTTAAACAGTTTAATTTAGTAAGAAAGCAACAACACATGAAACAGTATGCAATGACGCAACATTGAATGATGCAACGTGCAGTGAAGCATCGCAATGCAAGGTGCACCATGCTATCTGAAATTTCTGGGGAGAACACTGGGTGCTTATTTTATTAGACCGTGTCTAATACTGGTACGGTGTATTCAATTTCAAGTGTATTTTAGTTGAAATATTGATTTATTTTCCGAAATACAGTGTACATGTGTACATGAGGAATCATATGATTTCTGATGAAAAAAAGGTTTGTGTTACAAAATTATTGATATGTTAAAGAAGCAAATTCAATTTGTAGATGCAGCAAGGTCAGTGATTGAGTCATAAGGTCAAGGTCAAATTTTAACAATTCATTTAAAATCTCAAAGATGATTCATACATGTAGCTCAGTATTGTGCCAAAATCAACCTGACCATTTTAGATAGATTTATGGTTTAACTTATGGCACATTTAAGTTACTTGTATCAATACATGTTAATTGAATTCTATTTTTTCCAGGTGTGGTGATATAACAACTCTGAATGTTCATGGCATTATACACTCTACAAATGAAAGACTGAATGACAAAACCATGGAAACTGAAGTTCTATATAGAAAAGGAGGTCCAGAACTAGTGGATGACTTGAAGAATAATGTGCGAGGTTAGTGAATTTCACTTAGAATTTTATGTTTCTTTATCTTAAGTTTTGATTCTGGTCATCTCAAGCACAAGTACCTTCAAATAAATCAAAAGTTTTGGTATACTTATTTAAAATAATGGTACATCATTACCGGTATAAGGGAGATCTATTCATTTTCCGTTAGAAAGCGAACCAAAAATTTGTCAAATACCCATGAGTTTTTGTTTCACAATGTGAGTCGCGGCAACTACGCAACAAGAAAACAGTTATGATCGGAATTTTACAGTCGCCAAGTGGGCGATCAGAAAAACATTTTTGTAGTCCACACTGAATTTTTAGTCACATTGGCAAGTACTTATTTGCATCCCTGGACAGCTTCATTCCTTGTCTGACTATCTGAATCAATATTTGAAAATGCTTTTACATAACATATAGGCCGATCTAGAATTTTTTCTAGGGTGAGGGATTTCCAGCCAAACATTGGAAGTAAAAACAGGAAAAAACTAAAATTCTATGAGGGGAGATATCCTTACCCCCGTAACCCTGCTTTCGATCCACCCACCCACACACTCGCGTAATTATCTTTTTACTGATGTTCTTTTCAGTTTGTAAGACTGGTGAGGCAAAAACAACAAAAGGTCACAAGCTGATGGCTCGCTTTGTGATACATACGGTGGGTCCAAGATATAATGTCAAATATGTTACAGCTGCAGAGAGTGCTTTGTATAGTTGCTACAGAAATGTCCTCAAACAAGTCAGGTAATCCTTCAACTTTTACATATATATAATGGCCATATCTCTCTATTTTATAAAATTACCATTTTACTATCAAAAAACCTTCATTACAAGCAGTATTTCTTCTGTCTTATTTTGAGTAGTGTATTTCACATGAGTTCATGAAATGCATCGGTTTTATCGGATTTGTCGACAAAAAATTGTTTTGTCAAATAAAAACTCAGGTAATATATCTATAATTTGGACCAATGTCTGACAATTCACTGGAAGATTTCAAGAACTCTGCACATGTAGATCCTTTTTGACAAAAGCTTTCATTTGATACTATGATCTTTGATTTAATGACATTTGACTTTGACATGCTATTGAAAAAATTATCGATATTTTGAAAGATTATCATGATAATGTAAGGCAAGAAATTGAAATTCTTTGAGTGTGCTTCTTTCCTTTTACCTTTTTTTTTTTTTGACGAACTTTCGTTTCTAACAAGCTTTGTTTTCATCTGACAACTCTTGTTCGTAATGCAGGGAGAATGGTATGAAGACAGTGGCCTGTCCGTGTATACACAGTATAAGACGAGGGTATCCCAGTGAGGATGGGGCTCATATAGCCATTAGTGAGTATAACATGTACTTTCGAAGGAAATTTAACGTATTGATACTATCATACATACTAAAAAAGTCTAGTAGATATTATATTAAATCATATGAAATGCAATTCTATGAAGAATTTTAATGTTCAAAATTTCATTTCACAGTCTGTTTTCCGGTATTACTGGAGGTTATACAGATTTGATAGAGAATTTTGGTTTATGTTAAGCATGATTAACTCATTTTCAAAGATCACACTGATTGGTGTCTGTGACATTCAGACTCGATTAATAATGTCATCTTATAGAGCTACACCTTGATATTTACCCCAGTGAGTAACACAATAAAGTAACAGTGACAAAATCATTACAGGGACAGTGAGAAGATTCCTAGAGAAATATGAGGATGATATTCAGATATTTATATTTGTATGTAATGAAGACACAATCGTAAGTACCATTTGTGCATATTTGTATAATAATGTATCAAAGTTTTTGAAAGTATTAAGTCGGAAGATTTCCTCTTAGCATACAGTTAGAAATTACTTTTCTGACATGAAATGAAACATATAGCTTACTGTGTTCCAATTTTTATACGTCCGTCTGTCCGTCTGTCCGTCCGCCTATGGAACGCAATAACTTGAATATTCGTCAACGTATTTTCATGAAATTCATACATAATGATTGGACTGTGGAGAGGAAGCCGCCTTTCGATTTTCAGGTTCATCCGATATGTCGTTACAGAGTTATGGGACTTAGATTTTTAAAATACAGTGAAAATATACTAAAATATTTAAAAATTATTTAAAAATCTATTTCTGGTCGAAATGTTTTGAAATTTTGTATACTTCAAGTAGAAAGGATGTTCTTTGACATATGTAACAGGTTTTTAATTTTTTTGTCGCATAACCGAGATATTGTGTGTAATAGGAAGGGGGGTGGGTTATATGCACATACATCTTAAGCTAAGGGCAAAATATAGGAGCATGGAACGCAATAACTTGAATATGCGTCAACGGATTTTCATGATATTCATACATTATGATTGGACTGTGGAGAGGAAGCTGCCTTTCGATTTTCAGGTTCATTAGATATGTCGTTACAGAGTTATGGGACTTAGATTTTTAAAATACAGTGAAAATATACTAAAATAGTTAAAAATTATTTAAAAATGTATTTCTGGTTGAAATGTTTTGAAATTTATTATACTTAAGGTAGAAAGGATGCTCTTTGACATATGTAACGGGTTTTTATACGCCCGTCATTTGACAGGTCGTATTATGGTATGGCGAAGTCCGTCCGTCTGTCCGTCCGTCCGTCTGTCCGTCCGCCTATGGAACGCAATAACTTGATTTGTGTCAACAGATTTTCACGAAATTCAAAAATTATGATTGGACTGTGGAGAGGAAGCCGCCTTTCGATTTTCAGGTTCATCCGATTTGTCGCTACAGAGTTATGGGACTTAGATTTTTAAAATACAGTGAAAATATACTAAAATAGTTAAAAATTATTTAAAAATCTATTTCTGGTCGAAATGTTTTGAAATTTTGTATACTTCAAGTAGAAAGGATGTTCTTTGACATATGTAACGGGTTTTTAATTTTTTTGTCACATAATCAAGATATTGTGTGTAATGGGAAGGGGGGGTGGGTTAAATGCACATACATGTTAAGCTAAGGGCAAAATATAGGAGCATAGAACGCAATAACTTGAATATGCGTCAATAGATTTTCATGATATTCATACATCATGTTTGGACTGTGGAGAGGAAGCCGCCTTTCGATTTTCAGGTTCATTCGATTCGTCGTTACAGAGTTATGGGACTTAGATATTTTAAAATACAGTGAAAACATACTAAAATAGTTAAAAATTATTTAAAAATCTATTTTTATACGCCCGTCATTTGACGGGTCGTATTATGGTATGGCGAAGTCCGTCCGTCTGTCCGTCTGTCCGTCTGTCCGTCTGTCCGTCCGTCCGTCTGTCCGTCTGTCCGTCTGTCCGTCCGCCTATGGAACGCAATAACTTGATTATGCGTCAACGGATTTTCATGAAATTCATAGATTATGATTGGACTGTGAAGAGGAAGCCGCCTTTCGATTTTCAGGTTCATCCGATTTGTCGTTACAGAGTTATGGGACTTAGATTTTTAAAATACAGTGAAAATATACTAAAAAAGTTAAAAATTATTTAAAAATCTATTTTTGGTCGAAATGTTTTGAAATTTTGTATACTTCAAGTAGAAAGGATGTTCTTTGACATATGTAACGGGTTTTTAATTTTTTTGTCGCATAATCGTGATATTGTGTTTAATGGGAAGGGGGGGGGGGTTATATGCACATACATGTTAAGCTGAGGGCAAAATATAGGCGCATGGAACGCAATAACTTGAATATGCGTCAACAGATTTTCATGATATTCATACATCATGTTTGGACTGTAGAGAGGAAGCCGCCTTTCGAATTTCAGGTTCATTCGATTTGTCGTTACAGAGTTATGGGACTTAGATATTTTAAAATACAGTGAAAATATACTAAAATAGTTAAAAATTATTTAAAAATCTATTTTTGATCGAAATGTTTTGAAATTTTGTATACTTCAAGAAGAAAGGATGTTCTTTGACATATGTAACGGGTTTTTAATTTTTTTGTCGCAAAACTGAGATATTTGTAATGGGAAGGGGGGTGGGTGATATGCACATACATGTTAAGCTAAGGGCAAAATATAGGCGCATGGAACGCAATAACTTGAATATGTGTCAACAGATATTCATGATATTTGTACATTGTGATCAGACTTTGAAGAGGAAGCCGCCTTTCGATTTTCAGGTTCATCCGATTTGTCCTTATAGAGTTATGGGACTTAGATATTTTTGTGTTGTGAAAAAAATCCCAACGGGCGTATCTTGCTGCGTGAGCGTAGGCTTTATTGATCGAAATGTTTTGAAATTTTGTATACTTCAAGTAGAAAGGATGTTCTTTGACATATGTAACGGGTTTTTAATTTTTTTTGTTGCAAAACCGAGATATTTGTAATGGGAAGGGGGGTGGGTGATATGCACATACATGTTAAGCTAAGGGCAAAATATAGGCGCATGGAACACAATAACTTGAATATGCGCCGACAGATTTTCATGATATTCATACATTATGTTTGGATTGTGGAGAGGAAGCTGCCTTTCGATTTTCAGGTTCATTTGATTTGTCACTTAGATATTTTAAAATACAGTGAAAATTTATTAAAATAGTTAAAAATTATTTAAAAATCTATTTTTGATCGAAATGTTTTGAAATTTTGTATACTTTAGGTAGAAAGGATGCTCTTTGACATATGTAACGGGTTTTTAATTTTTTGGTCGCATAACTGAGATATTTGTAATGGGAGGGGGGGGGGGGGTGTTATATGCACAAACATGTTAAGCTAAGGGCAAAATATAGGCGCATGGAACGCAATAACTTGAATATGCGTCAACGGATTTACATGATATTTCTACACTGTGATCAGACTTTGAAGAAGAAGCCGCCTTTCGATTTTCAGGTTCATCCGATTTGTCGTTACGGAGTTATGGGACTTAGATATTTTAGATACAATGTGAAAATATACTAAAATAGTTAAAAATTCTTTAAAAATCTATTTCTTGTCAAAATGTTTTGAAATTTTGTATACTTCAAGTAGAAAGGATGTTCTTTCACATATATAACGGATTCTCAAATTTTTTGTCACATTATCCAGATATTATGTGTAAGGGGGGGGGGGGGGGGGGGTTATAGGCACAAACATGTTAAGCTTAGGGCAAAATATAGGTGCATGGAACGCAATAACTTGAATATGCGTCAACAGATTTTCATGATATTTGTACATTGTGATCAGACTTTGAAGAGGAAGCCGCTTTTCCATTTTCAGGTTCATCCCATTTGTCCTTATGGAGTTATGGGACTTAGATATTTTGGTGTTGTGAAAAAAATCCCAATGGGCGTATCTTGCTGCGTGAGCGTAGGCTTTATTAATTTTTTTGTCATATAACCGAGATATTGTGTGTAATAGGAAGGGGGGGGGGCTATATGCACATACATGTTAAGCTAAGGGCAAAATATAGGCGCATGGAACACAATAACTTGAATATGCGTCAACAGATTTTCATGATATTCATACATTATGATTGGACTGTGGAGAGGAAGCCGCCTTTCGATTTTCAGGTTCATTCGATATGTCGTTACAGAGTTATGGGACTTAGATTTTTAAAATACAGTGAAAATATACTAAAATAGTTAAAAATTATTTAAAAATCTATTTCTGGTCGAAATGTTTTGAAATTTTGTATACTTCAAGTAGGAAAGATGTTCTTTGACATATGTAATGGGTTTTTAATTTTTTTGTCGCATAACTGAGATATTGTGTGTAATAGGAAGGGGGGGGGGGGGGGGGGTGGGTGGGTTATATGCACATACATGTTAAGCTAAGGGCAAAATATAGGCTCATGGAACACAATAACTTGAATATGCGTCAACAGATTTTCATGATAGTCATACATTTTGATTCGACTGTGGAGAGGAAGCCGCCTTTCAATTTTCAGGTTCATTTGATATGTTGTTACAGAGTTATGGGACTTAGATATTTTAAAATAAAGTGAAAATTTACTAAAATAGTTAAAAATTATTTAAAAATCTATTTCTGGTTGAAATGTTTTGAAATTTTGTATACTTAAGGTAGAAAGGATGCTCTTTGACATATGTAACGGGTTTTTAATTTTTTTGTCGCATAACCGAGATATTATGTGTAATGGGGGGGGGGGGTTATATGCACATACATGTTAAGCTAAGGGCAAAATATAGGCGCATGGAACGCAATAACTTGAATATGCGTCAATGGATTAACAGGATATTTCTACATTGTGATCAGACTTTGAAGAAGAAGCAGCCTTTCCATTTTCAGGTTCATCCGATTTGTCGTTACGGAGTTATGGGACTTAGATATTTTAAATACAATGAAAATATACTAAAATAGTTAAAAATTCTTTAAAAATCTATTTCTGGTCAAAATGTTTTGAAATTTTGTATACTTCAAGTAGAAAGGATGTTCTTTCACATATATAAGGGGTTCTTGAATTTTTTGTCACATAATCCAGAAATTATGTGTAATGGGGGGGGGGGGGTTATATGCACATACATGTTAAGCTAAGGGCAAAATATAGGTGCATGGAACGCAATAACTTGAATATGCGTCAACAGATTTTCATTATATTTGTACATTGTGATCAGACTTTGAAGAGGAAGCCGCCTTTCGATTTTAAGGTTCATCCAATTTGTCCTTATGGAGTTATGGGACTTAGATATTTTGGTGTTGTGAAAAAAATCCCAACGGGCGTATCTTGCTGCGTGAGCGTAGGCTTTATTAATGTCTTACTATGACAGATGATCAATGATTTCCTTCTTGACTAATTCCAATTTGATGACATTTGTTCATTATGCCTCACTTTTATCATTAACAAGTGAACTTTAACGTACATTTTGTTCCACTTTTCATATCTAAAGGACACCTACATGGAGCTTTTGCCATTATACTTCCCCCGTTGTGCCAAAGAAGAAGCAGAAGCTCTGAAGAAGCTTCCAGAAGATATTGGAAATGAAGACGGAGAACCAATCATACCAGAACGGCAAATCAGAATATTGGACAAGCCAACCATAAACTCCATCAGTATGTTTTCCTGCAATCGGAAGGGTCAATTACGACGTGTGCGCAATGACGAATTTTATCATATGATTTGATGTCCAGTGTTTAAAATGGTCTCAACTCATTACTGAAAAAACACTATTTGTTAATTCTTGAATTATATATATATCTATCATAAATACAAGAAAATAATTCATTACACATACACAACAGGTATAGTCATGTTTATGCATGTATTTATAAACTTATTTTGTTGCAGGAAAACAGAATGTAGAAGATTTTGAGCAGACAGTGGATCTGAATAAGGAGTTTGGTACATCTACTGTACTGGAGGTCGGCAAACATCCATTTGCTCACATGGAGCAGAATCCAGATGACAGGAAGCATGTATGGGGTAAAACATCTGACGAACAGCGAAAACGGGAAATGAGACAAAGGTTTACTTATGATTAATTTTGTAATAGTACAACAATCATTCGCATGATGAAAGTCTTATTCTCAAGATTCATCAAACAATCAAACCAGATCAATGTACTGTATTAAATATGTAGAGATTGAGAGTAATATGTGTCTATCTTTAAAGAATTTTATCCAAAGACTTTCTTTCTTTCAGATATGAACGTTTGCTTAAACGGTCCAAAACAGAAGATCTAACGGATATCGCTGCTCTAAGATGTTTATACAGAACCGGTGTAGATCGTTTTGGACGACCTGTTGTTATATTTGTAGGCAAACATTTTCCCTCCAAAAGTATAGACTTGGAAAGGGTAAGTGTCTACACATGTAAAGGAAAGAACTGAATTATTGATTATAATATAAATATACTTGTAAATTTTATATTATTCCTCAACTGAAAAATAGCTGACAGAAGTTGGTTCATTTTTGTAGGCACTATTGTACCTGATCAGAGTGATGGAACCAGTCGTAGAAAGTGATTACGTTGTGGTGTACTTCCACACCCAAACTACCTCAGAGAACCACCCACCTATGGCATATCTTAAACATATGTACAGTATACTTGACAACAAGTAAGTTATGGTGTACTTCCACACCCAAACTACCTCAGAGAATCACCCACCTATGGCATATCTTAAACATATGTACAGTAAACTTGACAACAATTAAGTAATGGTGTACTTCCACACCCAAACTACCTCAGAGAATCACCCACCTATGGCATATCTTAAACATATGTACAGTATACTTGACAACAAGTAAGTTATGGTGTACTTCCACACCCAAACTACCTCAGAGAATCACCCACGTATGGCATATCTTAAACATATGTACAGTATACTTGACAACAAGTAAGTTATGGTGTACTTCCACACCCAAACTACCTCAGAGAATCACCCACGTATGGCATCTTTAACATATGTACAGTATACTTGACAACAAGTAAGTAATGGTGTACTTCCACACCCAAACTACCTCAGAGAATCACCCACCTATGGCATATCTTAAACATATGTACAGTAAACTTGACAACAAGTAAGTAATGGTGTACTTCCACACCCAAACTACCTCAGAGAATCACCCACCTATGGCATATCTTAAACATATGTACAGTATACTTGACAACAAGTAAGTTATGGTGTACTTCCACACCCAAACTACCTCAGAGAATCACCCACCTATGGCATATCTTAAACATATGTACAGTATACTTGACAACAATTAAGTAATGGTGTACTTCCACACCCAAACTACCCCAGAGAATCAACCACCTATGGCATATCTTAAACATATGTACAGTATACTTGACAACAAGTAAGTTCTGGTGTACTTCCACACCCAAACTACCTCAGAGAATCACCCACCTATGGCATATCTTAGACATATGTATAGTATTTGACAACAAGTAAGTTATGGTGTACTTCCACTCACAATCCACCCACCTATGGTATACCTTAAGCATATGTACAGTATACTTGATAACAAGTAATCTACATATACATTCTCGTAGATAATTTTAAAAATGTTTAATCACCTATCTCATACATTGTACATTTTGTACCTGCACAATGTTTAGATGTGCATGCACACATCATCGTCACATGTAATTATGTCCATTAGCTGTAACCCTCAATAAAAGGGATTAGTGAGTTTACATAAGAAAATTCTTCATAGGTTTAAAATATTACATGGATATCTACATGTATATGACATATGTGAATATTATTGGCCATATGTAATCTCAATCTTTTACATAATGTGAAATCTGTTTTTATAAAGAAACTCCCATCTTTGTACTTTTTAACTTGATTCTTTATTTTCCTCATTTATTTTCAGGTATAGAAGGAACCTTAAAGCTTTTTACATTGTTCATCCCACCTGGTGGTCAAAGGTAAGAAAATGGTTAATCTAGCAGCGTGATATAGGTCATATTACAAGTCTTGTAGTAACTAGCTGTTATTTTGTTAATATTTCATTAAATTACTTAACATGTACTGGAACTGCTAGATGAATAATTACTATCCATGCACAAGCTTACAAGAACCAGAAAAGATTATTTTGCCTACTTTAATCTATGTACTACTTCATTTAGAATGATGTACAATGTACATGTATGTTTAAATGGTAACGGAAAGCAAATCTTTGCTTTAAAAATATGAATTCAAATAAAACATCTTTAAATAAATCACAATGTACATGTATGTATTTGATCAGTGATGTTCTTGGGAGTAAAAATAATGATCAAGATCTATCTGGTCTTTTTGATTTACAGAGTTGTCTGCCATTTAGGACAGTATCTGACATAAACTAATTGTGATGTCATCTCATATTGTGTAGACACCATGGTATAATTCAGGGAAATGTGCTTCAAATACTGCTTTTCTTAAGGAATTTCATAATGTCATAATTCATTTATATTAGATACCATCCCAAAAGGGAAGTAGCTCTGTATGTGGAAAAGACACAATATCACGAATGAAACTAACATTGATTTATCTTTTGTCATTTTGATATTTATCTTTTGTCATTTTGATTGTTATCATTTGTCATTTTGATATTTATCTTTTTTTCATTTTGATATTTATCTTTTGTCTTTTTGAGATTTATCTTTTGTCATTTTGATATTTATTATCTTTTATCATTTTGATATTTATCTTTTGTCATTTTGATTTCTCTGCCAGCTTGCCACCTGGTTTTTCACCACCTTCACAGCGTCAGACATTAAGAAGCGTGTGTACAGTTTGAAGGGTGTACAGTATCTATATGGCTCTATCTTCCCTGATCAGCTCGATATCCCACAATTTGTCACAAACTACGACATTCAGGTGACGTATAATATTTCAGATATTCTTTGCAGTGCATTTCTGGTCTAATTTTTGTGTCACCTGTGAAGCACAGCGACACTTAGGGATCACTTTGTCCGTTGTCCATCTGTCTGTCCGACCGTCCGTCTGTCTGTCTGTCCGTCTGCCTGTCACACTTGGGTGTCACACCTCATAACTTTTGATTGGTAAGTGATAGGGCTTTGATATTTCACATGTGTATTCCTTGTGACAAGACCTTTCTACACATATCATAATTTTTGACCTAGTGACCTTGACCTAGATATTTGACCTACTTTTCTAAAAATCTAATATTGGCTATATCTCTTGATTGGTTAGTGATAGGGCTTTGATATTTCACATGTGTATTCCTTGTGACAATACCTTTCTACACATATAATACTTTTTGACCTTGTGACCTTGACCTAGATATTTGACCTACTTTTCTAAAAATCTAATATTGGCTATATCTCTTCATTGGTTAGTGATAGGGCTTTGATATTTCACATGTGTATTCCTTGTGACAAGACCTTTCTACACATATCATACTTTTTGACCTTGTGACCTTGACCTAGATATTTGACCTACTTTTCAAAAAATCTAAGATTGGCTATATCTTTTGATTGGTAAGTGATAGGGCTTTGATATTTCACATGTGTATTATTTGTGACAAGCCCTTTCTTCACATACTATATTTTTTGACCTTATGACCTTGACCTAGATATTTGACCTACTTTTAAAAAAATCCAAGATTGGCTATATCTTTTGATTGGCAAGTGATAGGGCTTTTGATATTTCTCTTGTGTATTTCTTTTGACAATACCTTTCTATACATACCATAATTTTGACCTCGTGACCTTGACCTAGATATTTGACCTACTTTTCAAAAACTTTTAGATTTGCTATATCTTTTGATTGGTAAGTGATAGGGCTTTGATATTTCATGTGTAGTCCTTCTTGTGACAAGGCCTTTCTACACATATCATAACTTTTGACCTCATGACCTTGACCTAGATATTTGACCTACTTTTCAAAAAATCTTAGATTGGCTATATCTTTCGAGTGGTAAGTGATAGGGCTTTGATATTTCACATTTGTATTCCTTATGAAAAGACCTTTCTAAACATTCCATAATTTTTGACCTAGTGACCTTGCCCTTGATATTTGACCTATTTTCAATAAAAAAAAAAAATCTGCTTCGCAGGCGACACAAGCATTCCTTGGATTGCTAATTTATTATTATGCATAATTCTCTATCTGTTTGTACACGATTTATACTTATAGCTTAAGGTTTCTGATTTAAACAAAATTTCAACAACTAGAGGGAGATAAAACTAATGCTTAGGCTGATGTTTACCTTTTAATCAATCCACAATTTTCAATCTTTTGACCTTGAACTTTTTACTAACTTTTTTGCAAAGAATATTTAACTTTGAATTGTAAGTAACAGCAACAAAGATTCTTAATTTCACATACCGTATAACTAGAAATTTTCGCGAGTATCAAATTTCGCGATTTTATGGTAAAATAGGGTGTCTTTATTATCGCGAGAACAATTTTTCGTGATTCCTTAATTACAAGCTAATGTGTCCATACGATGTTACTGTTTTGTATTGAAGTTTAAGAGAGTTCTATAATATAAGTGTACACTCTATTCACATCTCTTTACGTTTGATTAGGAAAAGTGAAGAATTGCACATGTACAATAAGAACAAAATGTAACTGATATACCACTTTGTGTTATTCTTTACCAAACACAATGTTTCGCGAAAATAATCTTTCGCGATTCACAATTACTCTCGAATATAGCAAAATTCAGTTTCTCATGAAAATTTCTGGTTATACAGTACTTTAAGTTTGTTTATATTTATATGTGTGTATTGGATATTTCAGATAAATGGTCCCCGGTATTATGAACCTCCCAACGACAGTATGACAGGACCCGATGCTTTGTGATGTCACATCATTGTTCTAGGATTAGCAACTTTTTGTTACGATACTCAATGTGCTGGCACACATGACACAGGAAGATAATTTACTCCACCCTGAAATCCACAGGACCTTATGGTGGCTTATTTTTGTGCAGATTTAGTGCTGGTTTTTCTACTGAAGGTTGTTTACATACGTGTATGTCAGATGTTGACAAAACATTCAACTTAAAGGATGAAGCAGAGCAAGTTTCAAGGATTGGATGGTGCAAGTTTCTTGATTATCAGTTCCTATCCATTCACTTGAATGGATTTGTTTCAAATCTTTGTATTTTGAGTTGAAATTTTCATTTATTAATCCAAATGATTTAATTTTCTTTTGAATTATTGTTACACCTTTTACTGCCTCTTTCACATGCACTGGAAAGTTGCCTTAAACCCTCTGTTTTATTTTGGATTATTTTGGTTCCTATGGTACCATTTCAGACATTACCAAGAAAATTACAAAATTATCCAGAAATGAGCTTTTCAGTATCCACCACCATCTAAATGTGCTTATGAACTTTATATATTTCTGATATATTTACACATACTAAAACAAAACTTTTAAAAGTAAACCATTTTCATTATATTCACATGTACTGTAAAGATGATTATTTTCGCTTGGGGGAAATTTCGCTATGATAACATCCAGACGTTACATGTGGGGGAAATATTTACGATAAAAATGTCTTTGTTAGAATGCAGTGGGGATATTTTCGTGTGGGGCAAATTTTCATTAAGTCCCTTGATTCGTGAAAAATGCGAAAATTACCCACACATAAAAATGTCCGCTTTTACAGTATTTATGAATTTGAGTGACATTTATGACAGAGAAATCCCTGCTTCCTTTCAGAGTGATTTTTTTCCATGAGTGCAATAGCGTTAGTTGATTATGTCTAACAACTAATTATGAATTTTATTGTATGAAAATTATTTTTGAGTTGAATAATTTGAAAATTTTCACAAGTTGTAAGAAAATTAATTACATGGGTATACTAAAAGAGTTACATTTCCATGGTGTTATATTGAGATGACATATTGACACATATTCTCTCGGCAAGACATCCATTTGCCTTTTTAAGAATCTGAATAACAATATTGTATAGCTTTATTTATTATGTTGAGAACCATGACTCGTGCATGTACAGTCTGACTGTCGGTCATACCTAGTTGTTTTTTATCATAATTTATTTAGTATATGGTAGAAAATGATATTAACCCATGATTCATATATCATATTTACATTGCACGTTTGAATGTATGACCTTGCCTTGGCTAGGATTTTGACTTCGCTTACAAGCAAAATATACCTACATTTTGTACCAGCATAGTGCTGCATGAACACTTAATGTTTGTTCATTATGTTTCTCTGAATTCCTTCATACACTGTAATATCTATAAATATTTCTATCATATGGAGGGCTCCAGTTTGTCACTTGTAGTTAGAATAAATCCATAATATCTGTTTTATTTGTCCTGATCCGGTTCTGTAGTTATAGAGAAGATTTTGACATTGTACATTGTCTCCATGACTTTTACACTCTGGTTAAGGAGTGTGTAACTGTAAATTTTCCATTAATTGCAAATATTGTTATGCAGACAAACATGTTAAAGCCTTGAACTTGTATAGAACATTGAGTATACAAATCAAATCAAATTGTTTATTTGTACTTCATAACTTCATAAACCATTAAAAAAGGTAACATATATAAATAATCAAAACTGTATAAAAAGCACTAATTGCTTGACTTTGTATGTCTAAGGAACTGATAAGATAAGACGTAAAATCTGCCCTAAAAAGTGGAATTTTGAAAATGGATATGAAAAATCGTTCATTAATAAATCAATACAAAAACAATATCCCATCAAACTCTGAAGTTATTTTAGATTTATTATGCATAATATTGCTAATATTTGGGTCAAAACTTGTCTTTTTCCCATAGAAATCAATTGAAAACGGAAAAGTTTTTTTGAACATTGTTCCCCCCGGAGATACAGAGCGCCACTTATACTGGAGGTGTATATCCATGATACAAATTTTCTGGAAAAGTGGGGTTCTGTATCTCCAGGGGGAACACTACCCCAGAGACGAAAAACCAAAAAAGGAAGGGGGTGCATTTGTTAAAGAATCGATCTTTAAGATCATTAAATATGGAAAATTTGACTATTTTATCTCCTTAATCCATCAAAAAATGTGCTCTAAATGCGATGGAATGAAATGTACAACAATTAGGAACGAAATAAGCAGGAGCGATGTGGATTTCTCCGCTAATGTGTATTTCGCGCTAAACAGCTTCTATTATTGCCATTACATACAAAATAAGACCGTATTTTGAGTTCCAGATTTCATTATTTACCGATTAGAGAAAATAGAACTTTCGAAATGTATTTCTGATATACAATGTAGATGTATTTGATATCTTTTAGTTAATATTTATCCATTTCAGGCAAAATATTCTAAAATTTCTACGTTTATGGTCGATATCATCAGTTTTATTACGGTCCCGAGTACCCCCTACCTCTTTGGACCTTCATTTTAGAATCTTGGGAGTATTTCATCGAAAAGAAAAACATACAAAAAGTCTTCAAATACATTTTATTTCAATAATGATTATCTTTGTCTGCATATGTACCGTCATGTGGAAGAAACACGGTACGAGATGTAGGGCTAAAACGGTCCTTATCTTATCAGCTCCTTACCAAATGTAGAAAGGCTAATTAATGAATTTAATTTTGAAATGTCATGTTAAAAGCTAGGCTGCCAAACCACTTTATTTAAGAAATGACTGTCTTACTTTTGGTGTTCATGGGTGTATAATTCTGGTTGGACACATGCAAATTCCGTGAATCGCGAAGCGATTCTCGGAAAATTTGCACGTGTCCAACCAGAATTATACAACCATGAACACCAAAAGTAAGACAGTCATTACTTATATTTACATTTATTCTAATTATCGTTCATTTTTATTTGCATGAACATCGCACATTTTGCCTGTAACAGCGTTAAATGTATCTTAACTTCGGTAAATTCTCCCTACATGCAAAACTTGAATGTGACGTCACAATAGCAACCCAAGTTATTGGAATATAATTTTAGTTGCCTAATGGGCGTTCAACATGGGGAATCTACTAGTAATGTAAATATTATGCAAATGTATTAACATATACATGCAATTATGCTGAACCTGTTATGAGTGTTGATTTCCATTTACACTGCAGGGTTTTGATACTGACCATTTAGATATTTGATGACATTTTGTTTTATACATCACAATCTTACCTTGTACCTTGACTACGTCTCGGTTAGAATGAGCATATTACACCAGTCACATATTGTTTTATTTAGGAAATGTAATGTTTGACATACAGCATGTTAGCAACACTGCAGAATTTCGCACTATTTTGATACAAGAAATACCACCAAAACAGAAAAAAAAGTTATCTCATTGATAACCAATGAATCTGCACATGAAGCGAAATACTGTTAACTGTCTTTTATTCGTGGCGTCTTAATTTTTTAACGTCACGAGTAAGGTGACTGGTTGGCGACATTTTATTTTCGCAACATCGTACTTCCATACCTTACTTCACATGTGTTTGGACGTATTCGCGGCATTTTCTTTTCGCAAATCAAAGGACTTCGCGAATATCACGAAAATAAAATGTTGCGAATAAAAGATAATTTACAGTATTATAAACTATGTAAGCATTTAGGCCGTATTACTTTAAAACCAAAACAGAAACATATATAGAAAGAACTAATAATTGTATTGGCTATCCTCAGAATTTGCTTTGTGAAATATGTTAACTTCAGTTTTCTACAAATTAATGCTAGCTATACCTAATATGAAAAAGCCTTCTTATTTATATTTTGTTATACATCTGACATTTCATTTCATTTGTTTCTTCTTGGTTGGATGTACTTATTTTTAATGAAATGTGAGTTGATATTATTCATAGTCCAATTTCCACAATAACTGATCACTTATGTCTTTTCATATTACATTGACAGGGAAAAACATCGATAGATATGAAAATTCAAAAGTGATTAGAGTAAATATATGATGAAAAGATATATATTGTTACTTAATTATGATTTGAGATTAAATTATTACATGTATTTGGGCATACAACTGTCCAATCAAATAAAAAGCCTATCCAGCAGTCTATAGTTTCAAATATGCAAATATAAATTGTACATGTACATTGTTTATCACAAAATATATTGATGCAAAAGTCATCATAATGTGTTTTATACATCCAAAATTTATGAAAAGTTAATAAAACTTGGAAAAATTGCTCACATATAATGTTCTTGATTGATTTTCACGTGTAATGAAATGCGAAGTCAAAGATCTAATACTACAAAAATCAACACATGTGCTGGTCAGGCACGCGCTAATCCCGAATAGACCACTTTGGAGCTTTAGCAGTCAACTCACTCTGAGAAACACTCTATCAAACAGCGTCTCCACCAATCAGAAATAAGCAAAATCAGCAATTATTCCTGATCATTTTATAATGCTTCTTGTCCACCAGTCCAAATATCTTTGTAAGCAGGATGAAGACTTAAAACCCTTAGTCCTATATATAGAATCAACATGAGAAAGAAGTGACGAAGTACGTGTATCAAGGTCACATCCAGTGGCACTCGGTCAGAGTGTTAAAACCTTATATATTTGTGTAAGGATACATAGCTAAGCTTTAGATCCTCATACTTGCGTGGTATCTGACAAGAGGAAGATGCCCTGTTAATGACATTACAGTTCTGTCAATATAGAATCTTGTGCGAGATATTATGTTCAACGAACCCTGCATGTGTAGTATTCGGATGAAGAAGAAGAATCCGCCACTGAAGTCAACATTGGCCACAACTTCTGATGTAAAATTCACTCGTGTATTCCTTGTGACGACCTTTCCATGGGTACCAAAATTCTTAACCTTGGAGGTTGACATACTTTTGAAAAGGTTTTGCCTTAATGGCCATGAATGGCTAAAACGGTTGAAACCTAGGTAATTAAGGGTTTTCACATTTATATATTTCAATTTTTTGCAAGACCAAATAAGATTTGAATGTGTGACCTTAGCTTCACAAACACTTTTTCTTTGGAGAGGAAGCCACGGTAAGCAGTGTCTAGATTTCTTTGAAACAATGCAGAGTCACTCCAAAAACCTTTCAAAATTTCAAAGTGAAACAGATTTAATGTACAATAACTTGTTGGGGAGACATAAGATTTTGTAGTTAGATAAACTAAATAAAGAGGTCCTCTATATTAAAGAGGCCTTGGGAGCCAGATAAGTTGAAAAGATCACGGAAAAAGGAACGAAATGTTTCGGTGCGAAATAAACTCAAGACGGTACAGCTCGTTTACGTCAGATGACAGCAATGGCTGCGACCATCAAATTTCGCATACTTGTTTATGTTTTTCATGTATTCTTCCTAACAACTCTAATACTAGCAACGGTAAATCGGTCATATTATTCTTTACAGGTCTGGCAGAGAGCTTAAGAACATGAACAGTTTTACTCGGGTGGCACAGACACAATCTCAATGATTGACCTTTTTCGGGCCTGTGTTTCCACCGTTTTCTCACTTTTGGCTTCATTAATTCGCCTGGGCCACACGTCAGTTGAGTTCCGTTTGATGTGTGCGAGAATACCCCTTCAATTCCCATCTGTAAATTTCTCTGGCACAAGATGAATTTAGGGATTGCCTAATGTCCGAAATCGCACCTACCGTATGTATACTGTGGAAGACTACAATGTCTCTGTGACGGACGGGACATACAGGGACACTGACCACGTAAATCGGCCATTTTGACCGCGCCGTGACAGGTACATTTACCTGTGTCCTTGTGGTGAACCGGTCACCAGTGGACAGCCATTAATGAATCACTTTGAATTGCCACGCTGTGTAATCTATTTGATCTGCCCACAGGCGATTGTTTCATGCGAGCTCACACCCCCTACATACACCCACACCAAAAGGTATTGAACTAAGAATTTCGACATCGGCAATTTTGTTTTGAAAAGAATACATCAATATCCCATTTAAATCCCATATGAGTACTATCATTCGATGATGGGTACTTTTATTTTTGACCTTACTTTTTTATTTTCTCCCGTAAGTACCTCATATGACCAGAAATCCCCAACTTTTGATTGTTTCTGTACCTTTCTTGACCTTGGCATTCTGAATCGATCACAACATCCGGTTTGACGAATGCGTTAAATAAAAAGGCATCTGATTGGTTGTTAGACTTTCCATCTACTTTCATTTCAGGTAGAGTTTCAGTATCAGCCTATCAGAGGCCTCAAAACAAAACGTGTGTTCATTTTTACCGGAAGCTGTGATTGATTGCCAAGGACGATTAAAATAGATTTACAAGTGTGCTCGAAAATTGGTCATAAAAGGGGATAGTAGTAACCAATGGAATTTTTTTTTTCATATAGCTTTAGTAAAACGATTATGCTTCAATGTACAGATGACTATTTAATAGTGACTTGTTAAATAACCAGTGGAAAAGACGATTTTCATGGACTAAAATATAGTTCAATACCTTTTGGTGTGGGTGTATGTAGGGGGGTGTGAGCTTGCATGATACAATCGCCTGTGGATCTGCCGCCAGGTGAGAACCGCGTCGGCTGGCATTTAAATTCAATGAGCCGTTACGAGTAAAAAAATATGCAATTTTCAAATGCGTATATTATAGGAATCTTAAAATATCTAGCGGTCATTGTGATAAATTGTGTCCACAGAGATTTGTTGGGTTGATCAAGCCCATAGAAGGCTCAGCTTCGCCTAGCCTTCTATGGGCTCGATAAACCTGACAAATATCTGTAGACGGTCAGTATAAACAAACCTGTGTCTGCAACCTGTGGGCTGCATCTAACGTGGAAAACTTGTCAATAGTCCATTTCCTGGTAAAAGCTGTTACTGTTTTAAACCTAGATTTTTATAGACACCAGAAACAAATTTTTTGGCAAATTTTTCATTGTGATATCATAATTGATCGCACTGTCTTAATGTGATGTCATGTTTTCTACTGTAACATCACAATAATTTTTGTTTTGTCTGGTGTCTGACTGGATCTTTGCTGGCAAATCAGCTATTGTACATAGATTTACGCTTTACATGTATCATCGCAAGTTATTTTATGCATTTATTTTGCAAAAACATGTATTTAAAGTTTGTGTTACATGCTTTTGATAAACTTAATTACAATTACTGTTAAAATTTGACATCAGATACTAACTGACTGATTCAATGGTACATTCCATACACGGATATAGATCAAGTCACGCATATTCAATTATTGGCCAAGACGGTAAGTGCATTGTATAAAGTGGACAATTGTAGAGGTGGGTAAGTTCGTCATATTTATATACAGTAATTATGCAATATGTGACCAATGATCGAACATTTTATAAATTCCTCATAATTCTGTTATTATAGGATCCCAGTGTAATACATGGCAGTTCTAAGAGTAGCTTTGAGGATAAGAGATGTCGCTGTGTGTGTCCTGTTCTAGGAAAAGACAACACAACAGTACAGAAGAAATCTGTCACGATTAGGGATAATCTAGATCCTAACTTTTGGTATGTAATAATGTATATGTTTGTTAAATGTGTTGATTTGTTTGAAAATAAGGAATTTCTTTCTTAGTCTGAATATCTATATCAGAACAAGATCTTTTTTTTTGTAAATGTGAAGTCATATTTTACTCTTTTTTAGTAAATGTGAGTATGTATTGGACAACCCTCCACCAAATGTGTGTGCTCAATGTGAATGTCAGTACGAGAGCAGAAATACAACTACTATCAAGGTAAGAGCCTGAACTTTCACCTCATTTCATACAGCATAAATGCTTGAATTTAAGAAACCTGTTGACAATAATATTTAGTCTATGCTGAATGTGTAAATAGATATCAAAATTTATCACATGGTACACCTGTTATGAAGTTAGATAAAGCCATTTCATGAATAAATGTTATGATAACATGTTACATATCACTTTGGGCGTGTTGTCATTGGATGAAGCGCTCAAGATAGATTGTTTGTGACGTCTATATAGAAACAGCAAGGTGGTGCATTGTTTTCAAGGAATGAAGCCAAAATTATAACATTTTGATGTTACGGTATTTTGATTGAGTCTGATTTCATGTGATAAAAATAATCTTAAATGATGTTTCTATTTCATACGATATGTATGAAACTCATGTTACGATAATGCCCTCCCGAAGGCTTGGGGATGTGAAAATCATACAACTAGTTTCATACATACCATATGAAATAATCCTGTACCACTTACTGGTATGTAACATGGAATATTTTTTGTTTTGTATCTTAAGAAAAGAAGTCACATGTAAATGAAATTAAGATAATTAAGTGTGACAGAGACCAGGAAATCTTATCACTGCATACAAGATTTGCAGCATCTTCATCCTAGCACTTGATTCATGGATGAGGTTACCTCTCACTACCACACTTGTCATAATATATGCACATTCTCTTAATCTCAGATTTTGAAAATTAATTTATATTATTTACAAGTGGTAGTGATATTTGTGATCTGTGTGGTTTCACCATTATATATTATTTACAGGTGGTAGTGATATTCGTGATCTGTGTGGTTTCACCATTATATATTATTTACAGATGGTAGTGATATTTGTGATCTGTGTGGTTTCACTATAATTATATATTATTTACAGATGGTAGTGATATTTGTGATCTGTGTGGTTTCACTATAATTATATATTATTTACAGGTGGTAGTGATATTTGTGATCTGTGTGGTTTCACCATTATATATTATTTACAGGTGGTAGTGATATTTGTGATCTGTGTGGTTTCCCTACTGTTTGTGTACATGTTATTCCTCCTCTGTCTGGATCCGCTGATCGCCCGGCGACCGTCGTCATACCAACAACACACCAATGAGGAGGTGAATATGGTAATCTGGCAGACGTATACTGCCCATACTCAGTGCATGATTATATCTGTTGTACTGCACTGTACATATTTTGTTGCTCTTGTTCTTTTGACGTGCAGAGTTTATTCCTATTTTGAACAGTAATGTGTGTAAGCGAATTTTTACATAATCAAATTTTATGGAAACCAGTATAGGATGTTTATCACAGCAAAATGCATTTATGTGAGATACTGTTCCAAATGGGAAGTTGCTCTAGTGTTGTATAATCAGAAAAATTTCATAATCGATTATCGGTTTATAATGGATCGATTATTTCGATTTATTCGGAAAGAATTCTTTCTTGTTTTTACAGAAAGGAATATGACAAGTAATGAATAAACTTCACTAAATCTTATGCTAATATACATAGCAAAATGTCTAGAAAGAACTCCAACCACAGAATGATAAAATCCTGTCTAGTAAATGAAATATTTTGTCAAGATCACAGCAGTAATGAAGTCAAAACAAATATGTGATTGTAATGGTCGACAGCTTTATACGGCAGATGCAGGAATGGGGGGGGGGGATTCCATACGACCCAAGAGTTAACTCAAGATTTTGCTCATTCAAGGAATTAAGCAATATCTTCATGGAGTTTAGGCTAACAGTACTGTGAAATTCATTGACCTTGTCCTTCTTACAAAGCTCAGGAGTTCGGTGTAAAAACTAAAAAGTTTTTTTTTCTATTGACGTATCGCGGACCTGTATCTCATCTGACGTTGAAGTTTTCTACAAGAGTACTTGTCATTACAATTAAATTCAATGAGAATCCTAATTCCATCCATTGCATGCCTTAGAGAGTGTATCCTTTTCAAATTATGTACGCTACGCCCGGAACTTTAAAACTCGTATAAACGATCGTTCATCTACTTTCGTTTTTTTTCATACTTGTCATACACAAATTCGACCGAAAACTATGTCATTCTTTTCCATGTTGAATATTTCCGATTATAATCGATTCTTAAAATCATAATCGATTAATCGAAATCGAAGGGTATTAGCGATGATGTCGCCGATGTCGGCGATAATCGTTACAACACTAAATTACTCTGTATTTGGGGAGGGGCGTGGTTATTCAGTGATTTTTTTTCTTCCCTTGCATCTGAAAAACAGCAGAAATTTGCTTCACATATGTCAGTGTTATTTCATTGTAAACATGTTGTGTTAAGTAAGCGTTCAGTTGTTGTTTACACATTACAACCAAAATCATCACTGTATATAGTGCATGGTCATTCTACCCCATATTATCACCATATCAATTATACCCCTTGTACACTTGGATTTTTATAACTGCCCATATTTTACTCATAATGTTAATGTTCGTTTTAAAGGTGTTGTTTAATTATACTCAGTGCACATTCATCATTTATTTTCCACACCAAAACAAAAAGCATTTGTTGTTCTCTTATTTCTCTCTTATTTCATAGCGCTTAACAATGTTTATCTGCACTCCTTTATAATGATTTTGTTCCTTATTAAACCTACATGGCTGACATTATAAACTTCTCTGGTACATGTGAAATTTAGTAGAACAATACCTCTTGTAAGCTTTCTACATACAAATGTATCATGGATATTAATACAACGCTTTTATGTTTGTAACATGTAGCCCTTAATTTTTGTTCTGTAAGAATTGTTTCCCATCTCACAGCCTTATAACTCTTTTTGCTATATACATGTAGAAATGCTACTGTCCACGCTTTTGAATACTTTGTCATACAAAAATTTAAGTGAAATGGATACCATTCAATAGATCTTGCTTAGTTCTAATGTATGGTTGTGCATTTATGCAATTATATCATACAGACAAAATAATTTTTAGATGGGGCATTTTCAATGTTAAATTTCAGCATGAAGTCGCTGAGATTAACATTGTGTCTATGGACAGCGTCACGACATCACAGGAAAAATTAGCATGGGAAATCGCCCAACTGAAACGTGTTTTGTCTGTAAAGTTTAATTGCGAGCACTGACTATCCTGTAACTTGTACTTAAATTTACGACTAAGCGAGATCTATTGAATGGTATCCATTTCATTGAAATTTTTGTATGACAAAGTATTCAAAATCTCATTTATCCAGTTTCAGAAGAGATTCCTTCATGACCACAACTTTCATTTGATATCATGACTTCTGACCAAGTGACCTTGACATTGACCTTTGACCTACTTTTAAACTGTAAGAGGTAGGGTTTGATATTTCACTCATAGATTCCTCATGACCAGAACTTTCATTTAATATCATGACTTTTGACCAAGTGACCTTGACTTACTTTTGAACTGTAAGTGTAGGGCTTTGATATTTCACGTGTAGAATCCTCATGACCATAGCTTTTTTTTCAGTTTTAATTTTCAATTTTACATTGTTCTTGCCCATATTGAATCTTAAGTGAAGCCATTATAGTATGAAATAAAGACATTTACTGAATTCCATTTTTGACCATTGTACAGGAGGAGGTTCCTTCGTCTGCTAGCGCCACGCCCCAGAGGGCCCCTATGTTATCTGACCAGATGAGACAACGCTCCATCATAGACCGGGTGTCTAACGAGCAGAAACGGTGGAAAGGTACCGTGGAAGAGCAAAGGAAACAGATCTATGATAGACATAAACTACTCAACTAGTAATACGGACATAACTTACTCCGCTGGTATTAAGTCAATGAATATATACTAGTATTATGTATTTACAGACAGTAGATCTGTATTTTATATTGTTTTAGATCTGTAAGTAGTGCCTAAGCTCATGCCTAGATATACATGTATTGTTCCTGTGATTGTCATGTCTAGGAACTGCTAGAAGTAAGAGTATGTGAGATATTTCAAGAAGACAGAAATATAGCTTTAGTTTGTAAATATACAATTGTCAGAAAAAGAGAGTAATTACTTTGAATTACTTAAAATTTCATAGTAAGTTAATATTTATGAAGATCTTAGTTTTGTTGACAAGACAGTTGTACCTCAAAAGCAAACATAATACTCTGTTCTAAAATTGTTCCCACATAAGAAAATTAATCAGATTAAGTTGAATAGTATTTTTCTTAATCAGTAATTTATGAAAGAAGGAAAATTAAACAAAAAATTGAATTCAAAGTTTTTGATTATGTCTGTCAGCAAGTCTGTCATTTGTGGCATTGTATGAAAATGAAATGTATTTACATGTAGGTGTACATTTATTACCTTTAAAAGCCGCATGATTTCATTAAATCTCAATTTGATGCTTCCACTGTACATACATGCAAGTTAAATTAGCTTTGTGGAGAAAATAAATGTAAAGATCAAAGGCCATTTTATGTTTTTGTACAGTATGTAAGGATGCATTTTTAAGTCTGTGTAAAAATAATACCTATAAAGCATTCCATTTGTAAGAACCAAGCCATGTGTACACTCACCTGTGTTATGTATGTTTTGCTCATTTCTATAAGTGCAATACTTGTACATAAATGTCATCTTCCTTTGAATTGTGATATACAATGTATATTATATTATGCTATATCAATGCATAATATTCATGACAGTAGCTTTTTGGTTGTCTGTTCACTTTATTTATTATGTGATTTATTTCTGTAGATATATTATTATTGAATCTGTAGATTATCATGCTATAGTTAAAGAAAACTTATTCCTCCTTGGTCATGTTTAAAATATTTGGTCAGAATTATTAGACAGGTTACAATTCCATTTCGACATTGTAATAAAATATCATGTCATTAAATTAATTCGGTCTGAATTCAATAATAAAATTGTGAAAAGAGGTTATTATGTTCATGCGAGTAAAAGACATGGAGATGTTTAGCAGGAAAAATTGTTATTAAGATCATGATTAAAACTTAAATTGTGGTGATTGACTATTCTCTAGTTATAAATTTTGTCTTTCGTCACATAACATGTATAGTTTTTGAACATTCAGTTTGTCTCTTCCCAAAAAAAACCAATGAGCTTGAATAGAATGATAAGTGATAGGGGTTTCATATGTTATATATGTAATCTTTGGAATAAAACCTATTGAAATCAGGTTTTGATCTTGATATTTGACCTACTTTTAAAATCTATTATGAGGTTCAACTTTCAAAGGCGATTAGGCTTTCATAGTTCACATATAAAATTCCTTGACTTTTTTATCGCTACCAAAATTTTTGACATCATATAAACCTTGATTTCAGTATCTTTGATGTTAAATCCTGTGCTTTATTTTTCCTCAGTCATCAGTATCAGATCATTTTGTTTATGCATGTAGTTGCAGCAGTATGTCATTTTTAATAAAGTTAATCTGTCAATAATTATTTAATACATTACATGAATTAATGAAATAGAAATGTCTTTGAATATGAATGAACAATTCAGTCTCAAATAGCTTGGATATGTTTAGATGTATCACTACGTTATGGTTAATACAAATACAAATGTACTGTATATGAAATGATTAACTAGAAATGTCTTTGAACATGTACAAATGTCTAGATTACAGATCTCTATATTGTAATATTTATTTCATAGTAGCACATAGTGATCATATTTTTTTTTATAGGAAATGTGTACATGTCTCGTTAATTATGTTGATAGTGAACCTACATATTATTTATTCCATAAAATGTATAAGCAGAGAAATCTTTGTTAGTGAATGTTAATAAAGTACAAAAGATTCCAGTCGTATTCTCCATTCATAACTGATGGTATTAAGGTATAGCAAATCTCCCCACCTTTGTCAAAGATAGTATTAAGGTATAGCAAATCTCCCCACCTTTGTCAAAGATAGTATTAAGGTATAGCAAATCTCCCCACCTTTGTCAAAGATAGTATTAAGGTATAGCAAATCTCCCCACCTTTGTCAAAGATAGTATTAAGGTATAGCAAATCTCCCCACCTTTGTCAAAGATAGTATTAAGGTATAGCAAATCTCCCCACCTTTGTCAAAGATAGTATTAAGGTATAGCAAATCTCCCCACCTTTGTCAAAGATAGTATTAAGGTACAGCAAATCTCCCCACCTTTGTCAAAGATAGTATTAAGGTATAGCAAATCTCCCCACCTTTGTCAAAGATAGTATTAAGGTATAGCAAATCTCCCCACCTTTGTCAAAGATAGTATTAAGGTATAGCAAATCTCCCCACCTTTGTCAAAGATAGTATTAAGGTATAGCAAATCTCCCCACCTTTGTCAAAGATAGTATTAAGGTATAGCAAATCTCCCAACCTTTGTCATGTTTGATAGCTAGTAAGAAAATGACATCCCATCATTTATTTGTGCTCATTTTGCTTGATGATAACAACAAATGTGGCCATCCTCCAAATTCTGATGTCCAGTATTCTCATAAAACACCATATGTAATGCAGACATTTTCGACCTTTGATTTAGGACGCAACATTCTTTTCTTTTTAAAGTTCAAGCATTACGTTAGTGTCAGGTCTCAAATTCAGTTTTGAACATGAAGTTAACCTCTGGTAATTTTTCTGTTTATTGATGTAATTCTCATGGCCACATCTAAAAAACATTTTGAATGAAAAACATGACACATTTGCATATCGATATTGAAATTTATATTTCGTAATATATTCGCCATATATTCGTAACTCATTCATCATGAATTAAACATGAATGAAGAGGAAATACATGCTTATACAATGTGATTCATGTAAATACTTTTGATTAATGATGAATTTCAATTGAATGGAACCTTTTATGCACCTTTGTAAAGAAATGTATGTTAGATAGTCCAATTACCACTGTCAATTACATGTACATGGTATCTACTGGAAACTTAAAGTTCATTATTGAATGGATGAATTGTATAAGTGGCAGCAAGGAATTATAGTGAAGAAAACGATAATGAAAGTATTAGACATTCATCTGCTTTTGGATTCATGAACAGATTGCTAAAAAAATCTTGATTTTTTTACCATGAAAATAATTGTCGATACAGTCCCATGTATACATGGTTACTGGTCACATATACTTGTATGTAGTTAATGTACTCAGGTTTCTTTTTCAATGAAAATTAGATGCCAAGTCCTGTTATCTATTGCAGACTTGGATGTTTAAAGCACTCTTTCATAGATGGTGTATCATATACTAGTAGTAGCTGTTCCGTCTATTGCAGACAATGCCAGCATTTTGGTATATGGCCTGATGAAGCAGTTATCATAAGGTCGCAGAAGTGATCGTCAAGGTCATCTACTCCATGTAGATATCTTCTGTAGGATGGGTGAAAGCCATGTACTCCTGATAAAACCTTTTGAAGGCATTACTGAAAGTAAAGTAGCTGACAATGAAATATACTTGAAAGCTGAAGACCCGAAAAGGTTCATAACTGAATAAGCATTGGAATCAAGATGTGGATAATTAAGGAGTCGATGTATATTAGTAATGGTAATAATACCCTAAAGCCTCTACGACTGTCCGTGTTGACTTCTCTCCCAAAAATACATGACAGGCAAATCTGTAGGTGGTAGGGTGCTTGGTGATGAAAGCAAAATACCTGTAAAACGAGGAAGATTATTTCAAATACAATACCCTATCAAACAGAGTACATTGTACTATGTATACATTAGTAATGACAACACTTTTAAGGACAACCCTTTGTCTATGTTGGCATTAAGTGCAAAAAATCTAATTTATGAACCTGTCACATCCTGAATATTGAAACTTTCTAGTTTCGACATAAATGTAATAACATATACATGTGTACTATCTAACGTAAAGCATATTAAATAAAAGTGAGATGTAAGTTTACTCATTTATGCAATATGCACTAAAATGTTTAAGTGAATGTTTAAATAAACAAGGACAAACCTTTCATTCCTTGGGTGATATCCACAGAAAGAGATGTTCTTTAGAGCAAAGAAATGAGTGAACTGATCGCCGCATTCATGCTGTAAAAAAAAAGAAATTATGAATGGATTATTATTGATGTGTCATACAGAGTTAAACGTTGTACAAATGATGCTTATTATTGTTTATATTTTATGCATTTATGTCGGGCAATACTAGTAGCTCGTGAAGGCCAGTGTTTTCTTTTCCAATACATTCAATTTGACTTTCAACATTATCTTTTGTTTAGCTGTAACATTCTACTAAGAATGAATACCTTTGGGTCTTTTTTTACAAAAAAAAAAAATCAGAAAAAAAACAACTTGAGACAGTATCTTACCCCTGATTTACTTTTGTCCAGCATCCTGATGCCGTATTGACTGATTTCTACAGATACCAGGGGTGGTGGGGGTGTACAGCAGTTAGCAGATCGTCGGGACAAGGCTACCTACAAGTCATAGATAGCAAAACTTGTTCATAAACTTTTTTGATGATTTTCATCACATGTTACTATAAGTGCAAACTAATACTGAATCTACGCAGTTTGGAAAGAAGTTGTATTTGAAAAAAAATGTAGTACGAAAGATAAGATGCCGTAAGAAATCAATGCGATTTTAGTCAAAATTCCTGAGTTTATCGAAATGATCGTAGTTTACCTTGTTGATTGCTTGGCACAATACTTCATCACCTTTATGACCATTTACCTCTACTGACCCCAAAAATCTCATACTGAATAATGAGTTTCCGTCCTCGTCTGAAAAAAAATAATAAGCTTCATTTTCTAAAAGATTTCAAGGACGGTAAACGTAAAGTTTGAGAAGTTATCGTGATTTGTAGTATGCCTAAGATGACAAAGAATGAAGACCTATATTCATCTACAACGCATGTGCAAAATCAATGATAATGTCCCAGGGTAATCCTTGGTATTTTTCTCATCGGGGTCCTCCCTAAGTCAAATAAACACCCCCAGAAAGTGCGATGCTTTCTCCGTATTGTTCAACCCGATTCTGCTAAAATCGCACCCTCTCTTATTTTGTTCCTACCTGCATCGTCTTCTAAGAACTGTAGATCTGTGGCGTACATTGATGGAAATATTCCCCTCTGACAGCTCCTAAGGTTTACAGCTGAAATACATAATGCATATTTAAGTCAACTAAGTTGTATTAATATATCTTTAATAAAGAGCTTCGTTGGTCATGCTTAAACGGTCCATTCTACGTTCAACTTTGTGCTACTTTTTTGTACAATCTCTCATAAGCCACAAAATGAGCGGCGAGTGGTAAAAAAGGAGGCATATTCAAACGTTTATAAATATGCATTACGTGAGTGTTTTAAAGTACCACAAATGGTGGAGAACCAAATACCATAAACATGGATGTATCGTATTTTATTTTTGTTTACAATGTATGTGAGTTCTTGAGGAAATTCTGGACTTAGCACCAGACCCAATCCTATGATATATACACAATGAAACACAGAACAATAAAACAGAATTCATGAAAGACTTGATGAATTTTATTACTCAAAAATTAAACCAAATGAAATACCTTCAAACCATAAGTCGTCTGCTTGTTTAAAGACATGTAGAGGATCTCCTATTTCTATGGCGACTTCGTCCTTGTGTCTGGGGATGAAGCGATGCATCCCTCTATGTGTCACCTCCAGTTCTAGGTAGTTGGTGTTTGGCACGCTCGATGACGATTTACGATGGAATTCTGAAAATAACACGAACAACAATTATTAATCATTTTTTTTTAAATCATAATGCTTTTCCTCACAAACTATTCCACCACTCAATATTTGTTCCAAGCTTTAAGAGACTAATTGAAGAGACTTCTCCAATACCAGCTTTCAATCTGTGTATTTTTCGTCCCATATGATTGTTATGCTCAGACAAGATCAAAATCACGAAAATCAATTCTGTCTGTGAATGGTTCCTTATTCTAATTCAAATCGATCTCCTCGTGGATGGTTGCTGTAAACAGGGATGGGTTTACTCGAACACGCATACAACGGTGGCTGATCTAGCGAACACTTGTCTTCTGTTATAATAATGGATTTTGATATCATTACTTGATCACAGATCTGTAGGCAAGACACCCACGACAATTTCAAAAATAGATTTCTCTCTATCCGCCCAAGGGTAATTTCAATTTCTTTAGACAGCATTGCTTACTTCAGAACTGCAAGTCAGCACTGTTAACGCAGAGCTTCGATCAATAGTTGTCTTGTTGACAAATAGGAAGAAAAGCATTATCATTGATGGATGGTCACTCCTCATGCAAAAATCTGATGACTGAGATAGACGATATGGACAATTTGTTTTAGACTTGGTTTCTGAAATAGTCAACTTTCTAATCGAAACCAAGGTGATTGATATCAGGCAATGTATCTAGGTTGATGGTTCTCTCCATCTCTATCTCTATCTCTCTCTCTCTCTCTCTCTCTCTCTCTCTCTCTCTCTCTCTGAAAAAAAAAACATTTTAATCATAAAAGGTTTGTCACTTGAAAAAATCCATTCAAACCCAAGTTCTGTGTGACCCGTACTCATATATTACCAAGACATGCCTTAACCGAGTCCACACGCCGGTGCTGTATTTGACAAAAGATCACCTCGAAACATACACACACGTTCTTGATAGTAACAAATAACGGACATGAACCAACAAAACATCCAGAGAAAACAAGACATAAGAGTCGCCCTTAGTTTTTGCTCATTTGTTTCCTCCATATTTTTTTGCCTTTCCTTGCTTCTTAGCTCATTGAGAGCTCGCTTCTGCCAGCTTAGTACAGACTGATTTTTATGCCCCCGGAGTAACAGATTCGGAGCATATAGTTTTTGGCCTGTCCGTCTGTTTGTCTGTTTGTCCGAAAAAACTTTAACATTGGGCATAACTTTTGAATGGAAGGTGATAGAGCTTTCATATTTCACATGTGTATTCCTTGTGACAAGACCTTTCCATTGATACCAAAATTTTTGACCTTGTGACCTTGACCTTGACCTTTGACCTACTTTTCAAAAACTTTAACATTGGGCATAACTTTTGAATGGAAGGTGATAGAGCTTTCATATTTCACATGTGTATTCCTTGTGACAAGACCTTTCCATTGATACCAAAATTTTTGACCTTGTGACCTTGACCTTGACCTTTGACCTACTTTTCAAAAACTTTAACATTGGGCATAACTTTTGAATGGAAGGTGATAGAGCTTTCATATTTCACATGTGTGTTACTTGTGACAAGACCTTTCCATTGATACCAAAATTTTTGACCTTGTGACCTTGACCTTGACCTTTGACCTACTTTTCAAAAACTTTAACATTGAGCATAACTTTTGAATGGTAAGTGAAAGGGCTTTCATATTTCACATGTGTGTTACTTGTGACAAGACCTTTCCATTGATACCAAAATTTTTGACCTTGTGACCTTGACCTTTGACCTACTTTACAAAAACTTTTAACATTGGGCATAACTTTTGAATGGTAAGTGATAGGGCTTTCATATTTCACAAGTGTGTTCCTTGTGACACGACCTTTCCATTGATAACAAAAGTTTTGACCTCGTGACCTTTACCTTGACCTTTGACCTACTTTTCAAAAACTCTTACATTTGGCATAACTTTTGAATGGTGAGTGATAGGGCTTTCATATTTCACATGTGTATTCCTTGCAACAAGACCTTTCCATTGATACCAAAAGTTTTGACCTTGTGACCTTGACCTTTGACCTAATTTTCAAAAACTTTAACATTGGGCATAACTTTGGAATGGTAAGTGATAGGACTTCATATTTCACATGTGTATTCCTTGTGACAAGACCTTTCCATTGATACCAAAATTGTTGAACTTGACCTTTCACATACTTAACAGAAAATGCAGTTTATACTAACAAAGATCCCACCGGGGGCATTCGTGTTTCACAAACACAGGCTTTATTTTTTCTTATGCCCAGTGCTTTTTATGTCTACCTGCAGTTTTTGTGTGACCAAGGACCCTGGTTTCACCTTACAATGAGGAGGCTTTATTTATACAACACCTGTACGTCTTGAGAGACCTCTGTGTATATGACTGGGAAGCTTAAATAAAGTGTGCATATAATTTTGACAGCCCAATTTTTTGCGATAAGTATACTAGTAACAGATGGTCTCCAAAGTCAATTACGAGTGTACTGTGGTCTCCTTCGTTATGTGTCATCGTTCATGTCTCAAAAGTGTCTTTCTCTTTGTTGGTGTATTGGTGTTCTTGGTGTTTATTAATTTGTCTTCAGCTGTATTGGTGCTATTGGTGTTAATTTGTCTTTAGCTATATTGGTGCTCTGTTAATTTGTCTTCAGCTATATTGGTGCTTTTGGTGTTAATTTGCCTTCAGCTATATTGGTGCTTTGGTGTTAATTTGTCTTCAGTTATATTGGTGCTCTGTCAATTTGTCTACAGCTATATTTGTGCTTTGGTGTTAATTTGTCTTCAGTTATATTGGTGCTCTGTCAATTTGTCCTCAGCTATATTGGTGCTCTGTTAATTTGTCTTCAGCTATATTGGTGCTCTTGGTGTTTATTTGTCTTCAGCTATATTGGTGCTCTTGGTGTTAATTTGTATTCAGCTATATTGGTGCTCTAGATGTTAATTTGTATTCAGCTATATTGGTGCTCTTGGTGTTAATTTGTCCTCAGCTATATTGATGCTCTTGGTGTTAATTTGTCATCAGCTATATTTGTGCTCTTGGTGTTAATTTGTCTTCATCTATATTGGTGCTATTGTTGTTTATTTTACTTCAGTTATATTGGTTCTCTGTTAATTTATTTTCAGCTATATTGGTGCTCTTGGTGTTTATTTGTCTTCAGTTATATTAGTGCTCTGTTAATTTGTCTTCAGCTATATTGGTGCTCTTGGTGTTAATTTGTTTTCACATATATTGGTGCTATTGTTGTTTATTTTACTTCAGTTATATTGGTGCTCTGTCAAATTGTCCTCAGCTATATTGGTTCTCTGTTAATTTGTCTTCAGCTATATTGGTGCTCTTGGTGTTAATTTGTCTTCAGCTATATTGGTGCTCTTGGTCTTAATTTGTCTTCAGTCATATTGGTGCTCTGTTAATTTGTCTTCAGCTATATTGGTGCTCTTGATGTTAATTTCTCTTCAGCTATATTGGTGCTCTTGGTGTTTATTTGTCCTCAGCTATATTGGTGCTCTTGGTGATAATTTGTCCTCAGCTATATTGGTGTTCTTGGTATTTATTTGTCTTCAGCTATATTGGTGCTCTTGGTGTTAATTTGTCCTCAGCTTTATTGGAGCTCTTTGTGATAATTTGTTTTCAGCTATATTGGTGCTCTTGGTGTTAATTTGTTTTCAGCTATATTGGTGCTCTTGGTGTTTATTTGTTTTCAGCTATATTGGTGCTCTTGGTGTTAATTTGTCCTCAGCTATATTGGAGCTCTTGGTGTTAATTTGTTTTCAGCTATATTTGTTAGTAAGGTTGTTTTGTGTGGTGTCTGTTGTTTCTTTTGGTCATGTGACCGTATGTTCTGCTGTTAATATTGGCATATTGCAACATGATCTTATTACCAGTATCCATCTATAAGCTTCTTCTATTTCAGTGTTTTATAGTTTGTTTGATGTTTGTTGTGTTGTTGTTTCTTATTTTGTTTTCATCTTTGTGCGTTTGTGTAAGGTGTCAGTTTGTTTGAGACATGAATTGTAAGTGTACGTATTGTCGAAATTCCATTTTCAACATCTTGTCGTAGTGATCAATCCCTTTTGTCAGTTTTAACAATAAAAAAAAAACATACCATCATCATCGCTATCTCTTCGCCTTCTTCCCGATGCTGTCAGCACGGGTGATTTCTCCGCGCCATCTACATTATCCGTACTGAATGGTATCCTATCACTAACAGAGGTTTTTCTAATACGTTCCACGGGACACTTCTGTTCATCCGCTAACAACGAACAGTTTTTCACACGCGGATGATCTTCCTCTGGAACTGAATCTTCCGTCAAATACACATTGTCCGACGAAAGCATTGGCCTCGTGTTCTTTGACACAGTATTGAATGAAACAGCTAGGAGTTCGTTCCAATAATTCCCGCCATATTTGGGATAAGTTTTGACCTGGGGTGTTTCGATGAAAACATCGTCATCGCTGCTGTCGTCGGAGTGCATACTTCTGACAAGAGCCTCTTGGAGCTCGTCTGCTAGACATTTCTCATTAGCTTTTGGTGCACTGGAAGCACTCGATGACACTGAATTGAAAGAAAGCTTACCATTAGTGTCGTAACTTGTTAAATCAATGAAAGAAGAGAAAATCTGATACAAATCTGGTAAATTATTTATATATATATAATACAAATGTACTATCAACCATAATGAACTAGCACTGTTGATGCAGAGACACCCGTTTAGCAATATGGGACCAATTAAAAGGGATTTTTTGGGGGGGGGTTTAATAGATTTTCCATTGTTATCCAAATAAATAAAACTCGCGAAGAATTATTAAAATTAAGGAAATGAAATTACTTATTCTGCATTTGCAGAAACCTACGGTGCATCGATAAGCGGTTTTGGGGGGGGGGGGGGGGGGAGGGGGGGACGCGCGCACTCTTTAATGTTGGCCTCTGTACTACACGTATCATCTTTGTTGGATACTGATATGTTTAAGGTGTTTGGTTATTTATTGCTCGTTCTGTGCATTTTTCTTTTGTTTTGCGAGTTGTTTCCGCATGGTGTTTATAATTTTGACTGTTGTTCGGTCTTTCTGGGGTGATTGACTATTAATTTGTTCAATTAGCTTAGATTATAATTAAAATACCCAAAAATTAATATACGAATACATACTGGCACTTTTGTTGTTTGTTGATGTTGGTATAACAGGTAACTTTCTTGGTTTTCTAATGGTCTTCACCTCATGTTTATTTACTCTAGGTAAACATGAATGGTAGTGTTCAGCACGTTCCTCTGTTTTAGTTGTCTGAAAGAGAAGTTGTAAATCATTCATACCCATACAGAATGTACCAAAGCCAAGAAGGGCCATGGTTCCCTTATATACTCTACATACTACACGTCGAGATACTAGATTTGCCATGTACCTTAAGCGTTAGCCTCCGCTTGTCTAATCTGATGAAATTCAGCAAAATTAGATAACTTCAGCCCTAATTCGGAGATTTCCCTCAGATTTCCATAATTGACACTCCCCAGAGAGATGTAGAGTAAAATATTTACCGATCCACTGCTGGAAGATGAAGAAGACGAGAGATGTTCTCTGCCCTGTCTACCATGAGCTTCTGTTCCGTGAAACTGTACGTTGATTACGTTATTGAGCTGCTCCAGAGTTTTCTGTTGTATTTCCCGGGGGGAAGGGATCGTTTCCACCCTGTCCTTCTCATGACCCACATCCTTCATACAGTCCGTCCAGCTCCGTCGTTTGTCCTTGGCTGTGACGTCATCATTCAGACAGGATAGTATGAATTGTTCCTTCTTTCTTTCTAGTTCCCCGTCATACCGGTCATCGGGGTAGTTCTCCGGACTTATGTCATGGACCAATCTGTTACAGTAAACATATTCAAATATTGATGAGGTATTAATAAACGCTAAGTTTTGCCGTGTATGGTTTAATTAGAATTGGGCTATCCCGTTTCTACTATTGGGTAGGTTATTATAAATTTTTGATGAAGCCTATAATTGCACTGTTCATCTTTCCTTATATTGTTTGGAAATAACATTTAAAGGAAAATAGAGCTATCAAAAGAGGAATTCTAACAGGCGAAAACCCTAAAACATCTCGTACATCTAGAACTCAACTGTTTAAACTGAAATAATTTCAATAATTTCAATCTTATAAAATGAAATTAAAGTATATACAATAATAATCATTCGATGGACATTATCCGGAGCTTCGGAATACATTATCTAACATATTAGTTTAGGGCTACATCAGCAATCGATTTATTTTTAAAATAATTCCTAATTTATTATTTCTCTAAGAACATTTAACATATATATCCCAATTTTATCATTTTATTCATTTGTTAAGGTGTGAAAATCACCACGGTTTACAGACAGATTACAAGATATCAGTACCAGAACCTAAAATAGAATATAATATATAAGAATCAATCGTCACCTGAAAGTAAGATCCGGACAGAGAGCTCGCTGTACTCTCAACATGTCACAATCCTACAGGAAAATCCTCAAAATACCACGATGTCAGCATCCAAGTTGAAAAATAACGTCCCCTGTTTCTCCATCATGTCCAAATCACAAACAACATAATCAAATGTGGTGTGGGATGACTTTAATGACGTAGAAAAGAAATCTTTAACCTAATCGATACATATTATGTGAATGAGGAACTATCAGACCATAGTCCTTCTCTGTTAGACTAAGCTACAAGACTAAAATCGATAATATATAATAATGTATGTGGACTAGGATGGTGCATTCTGGGTCGGAGGGGTTCTCTTGTTCCACAGGACCACGGGATAATTGAGGAATTGATCCCCGCTAGTGACACATGAGCACGATCACGGGGTTTGGATAAGCAGAAAACTACAGTACATATATATACAAGGCGCAGTGGAGTCTGTCGTATATAGCTTATAGACGTCCTACAGTTACGTAGATATCTTGTCTTTGCGAATGATGTATAGCGGTTAATATTCCGGAAAATGATTGTATTGAAATATGAGAGAATTTTAACCTCTAAGTAATTGGAATCATTAGTTGTAGCCTGTGTCTACTCACTAGTACATATATAGATGTCTTGGTTGATTGTGGAGATATAGCTTCAAGTCTGGACCTGGATTAATATTTCACCTAGATGGGAAACTCTTTCCTCAATTTTCCACTCATCAGAGACGCAGCGTCTCCATTTTCACTCTACTAAATAAAAGTACGTTCCTGACCAAAGACGGATGTCATTCATTGACGAAATTCATGCTACACTACTAGTGTCACTTCAATTGTTAGAAGTTCCATACCATAACATGCCAAGTCATATACAAGAATGAAGCAAAAGATGTAGAATGGGACATGAACTATACTTTGAAGTACAAAAAATATACGCACATTTCTTGAGCATCCCAGAAACGGATGAACAAAAGTCCAGTCTGAATATGTATACTGTAGCTAGTTTTAAACTCGTGCATCTTTACCAATACTTCCTCAGAAATGCAACATAAAAAGAGAAATGATATCAGAACCTCAAAACAAGATATTGGATAATTAACAATGAACTTTTATGCCCCCGTTATTGGAGATTCAGGGGCATATAGTTTTTGGTCTGTCCGTTGTCCGCGAAAACTTTAACCTTGGCCACAACTTTTGAATCGTGATAGGTCTTTCATATTTCAAATGTGTATTCCTTGTGACAAGACCTTTTCGGGGTTAGCAAAAATATTTACCCTGACCAACTCTTGAAAAACTTAAAACTTGGCCACAACTTTTGAATAATAAGTGGTAGGGCTTTCATATTTAACTTATGTAATCTTTTCGAAAGACCTTTTCATGGCTACCTAAGAATTTGACCTTGACCTCTGTGTTTGACCTACATTGGAAAACTTTGATCTTGGCCACTTTTGAATGGCAAGTTATAGGGCTTTCATATTTCACATGTGAATTTCTTGCAACAAGACCTTTTCATGGTTACAAAAACATTTTTACATTCTGACCTTGGAGTTCAGCCTACACTGGAAATCTCGAACCTTGGCCATAACTTTTGAACGATAAGTTAATGATAAGGGATTTCATATTTCACGTGTGTACTTTTCCATGGATACCAATGATGACCTTTACCTTAGTAATACGACCTTCTATTTTACTGACAAAGAAACAGACAAGGGCATTCATATTTCACAAACACATTTTTTTTTCATAAAATTGTTTGACTGTACAAACATTCCTCAACTGAAATGATAACCCTCACATGAAACTTTAGCTCTACTTTGTCAAAGTATTTTACTGAGTGACCTTGATCCTTTAACCTTAGTCAGTGGTTTTTTATTCCTTATATTGATCTCAGCAGCACCCTTCAGTTTAATCCGACAGCTAGACTGATAAAGAACAGGTATGTGACCAGTAGCATTTTTGGCCCTAAACTTGACCTTTAGGGTGACCTCTACTCTCATTGGATATCGAGTCTTATCATGTTTGACCATCCCTACACGTTTGATTTAAGTATTATGTATATCAACTTATAAAGGAGGTTACAGTTATTACTGCGAGAGTATGATTATCATACAGACGGAGAGACAGACGGACACTTGACAAAATGATCACTATACATGTATGTTAACTTTGCGGTTGACATAAGAAGGGGTTTAATTATATCACTTGGAAATATGCTCAAAACAAAGATTGTGTTAATATTCACCTTCAACTTTTAATACACCGTAATTCAAAGACAGCAGCTCCCTTTATCAGAGCTATTTAAACAAGCTGTACATAGCTTTGCCTGCTATGTGATCTGTTTCTTAACAATAAGACAATTCTGTGTGATATTTATTTTATTTAAACTGTCATTTGAAAATTAAATTCCTCATAACTTAGTTTAACTTCAGCACTAAAAAGTGAAGTCACATCACAACGTTGTAACACAGCTGTTTATTCACAATGTGGCTGTCTTTGATAAATTCTTCAGTTGATTTATACAAGCAGCAATATTCTTCTTTTCCTGAAAGAGATAAAAATTGAATCATACATTGAGTGTAATAGAAATAGATTTATATTCTTTTGTGAAATGTTACTAAAAAGGTATAAATAGCAAGTTAAATTCGATGGAATTTTTTTAATTTCATCTCTTTACATTCTTTCCAAAAACTTTTTTCAACCACTAGCCCAAAGATCAATTTTACTAGTTTTTTTTTGTATAGTTTCTTGAAGAATTTCTACTAGCCAAGCAAAAATCCTGGTAGCCTTGGGTGTTGGGCTAGTGAGTTCTCAACAAAGAGGGTCATAAGTCATACATGTACTTAAGATTTTCCTTGGCAGTTGCATAACATGAATGGAATATTACAAACATAGGGCCATCAGAGATGACAGCGCTCACCTTGACGGCAACATTGCCAAATGACCAGCATCTGTACCTATATTGCACAAAGTATTTCAAGATGCATCACCCACACAAGTTTGGTTGATAAAGAAATTAAAGAAGGCTGTAAATGAAGATTCTAATTTTACCTTACCGGTCAATCAAGTGTGAAATATAGGTCAGATGCAGCATCTGTTCAGTGCATTGCAGTAAGCATCCTCAGATGCATCACCCTTATAGTAAGGCGGGAACAGACCTGTCCCATTTTACCTAACCTGATCACTCAAGCATGAAATGAGTGTCAGATGCAGCCTCCGTACCATGCATTGTAGTAGACATCCTCAGATGCATCATCCATGCAAGTTTGGTTGATGTAGGACTTATAGTAAGACTGAACAGACCTGTCCCATTTTACCTAACCTGCTCACTAAAGGATGAAGTAAGGGTCAAATGCAGCCTCCGTACCATGCATTGTAGTAAGCATCCTCAGATGCATAATCCATGCAAGTTTAGTTGATGTAGGACTTATAGTTTGGGGGGAATGGACCTGTCACATTTTGCTTAACCTGTAGTGCGGACGCCGACGACGGGTGATAGCATAAGCCTCCCTCTACTTTGTCGAGGTGAGCTTAAAAGTGATCTGTAAGTGTTGATTAACATGCGACACAATAATCATGCGAAAAGAAGTCCCTTTCCTTTCCCTTATAATGAGGTGAAATTTTACTATAAAACTTTATGAAAATAGATGGTAAATTATTGTACATATAAGATATGTGTGTTTTCTAACTGACAAGAGGCCAACAGGCAGAATAACAGATAAACAGATGGATGGATGGATGAATGGATGGATGGATGGAGGAATGGACTAACAGACAGGATGGATGTATGCTGAGCAGGTTAGATAGAAAGATAGGCAGACAGACAAATGGTTGCAGCAAAGAATATTATAATATTTGTATGCTTGTTTCATTAGAACTTAAAAGAATTGGTTGATGCCATAGGAGTTCCACTTCAAATATATTCCTTGATGGAAACAAATTATAAGAAATTCCATTTGAAGTCTGCCTACAGAATCCTTTATGTAACATACCAAGTCTGGAGTAATACTCTTGGTGACACTTTCTGTTATCCAGTTAACCATGTGTTCCTGCTCAAAGTTCCTCCGTGTTGACTCCAAGGCTAGTTGATAGTCCTGTGCAGAAGAGACAGAAAACAGTTTTAAAACCAGTCACATGTAAACATTATTTTGACAGAGGATTGTAAGACAAAATGTAATGTTATACACTGTCATCAATAAATTAGTTATGGTAACATGATTACATCATTTCTGTTCATGTTGCTGTTAAAAGATGAATGGTTTTGAATCATGAAATTTCAGTTGTTTGAATGAATTATATTAGAATGAGATTATTTTTTCCTGGCGATATTTAATTGTAGAGGGGGTAGTATGTTTTTCCCGCAAAGAGTGTTCGAGAAGTGAGTGTTAAGTCTCGTTCTCATTCATTTGACGCACAAACGCTAGTCAGGCAAGACGTAAAGTTTTTCTTGCTTTGCATCTACGGGATTGGGTGTCCTACCACATATTATTTGTGCTTTATGATTCAGAAGATTATGTTGTCAATGACTTAAATAGAATCTAACTAGTATTGAAGTTTTATATTAAGTGAAACTATGTTTTTTTGTGATGAACTACTGATACTAGCTAGTACATGTATTTGTGTGATTGAAAGCAGTCATATAGCAGTCATAATATTATGTTGTGTTATGTAGAAATGGTAATTGTATTTTGATTCTAATATAAGTGCAGATTTTGACAGCGCTTTATGTATTATATGTTTCAACATATAATTCTGAAATTGAAGTTTTTGTTTTTGTTTTCATTTCAATTAAATAAAGTTTTTCAGGAGAACATTGCTGAACAAACTTGACCAAAATATATACATTTTTTTTGTATTTTTATTCTCTTTTATATAACTAGAAGTCTCTGACGAGACTGAAGCTCTCCTGGTTGTTTAGTAAAATACATAACTAAATGACATACCGTATCTATTTTCTAAGACCCAAGGGTAAGGGGCCAAATAAGCATATCAGATGTGCAAACGTAACATTAAGCTTAAGTTTGAACAAAATACAAAAATCTTTTTATCAGTCATACTTTCTAAGTAATAGTGTTCAGATGTATACTAGAGAATGACCACATCCATTTTCCAAGACCCTGGAGGTCAGGGGCTAAAACTAATTATCAAGTGGATAATCAAACCACATACCCTTTACATATGTATTATGCAAAAAGAATTTATACTCTATCAATTATGCACTCTGAGAATTGGTTTTCACAAGAATGCATAATATATATAATATACATGTATATACAGGGATTTTTTAGGGTCTGTATTATTAGAGAGAGGGCATGTTCTCCATGTTAACCAACATGCATCATATGAATTTATGTGTTGAAAACTTTCTCTTCAATGCACTTGTTGTGTTTATGAGAATAAAGCATTTTGTTGTTGTTGTTGTTGTTGTAATTCGGCCCCATTCCCAACCCCAAAAAGTGGTACTTTTTCCCAATTCAGACCTAAAAATTCCAAATTCAATCTTTTCTCCAAAACAATAAATTCATTTCCAATTTACGTATCATTAACTGAAAAGAAAATGAAAGTAGAACAAACATTTCGTTTTAGTTTAACTCTGGGAGGGATTCAAAATACAAATGCATAGACAATTGATATGATAAGGGATAATTTGCATGAATATATCATTTTGTTGTATGAAATTATTTCCCAATTTAGGTTGAAATGTTGCAAAATTCCCAATTTCATCGGCCCCGGCCCCTGACATCAGGGGCTAGAATAAACCCTGATATAGCAGAAAATGACCACACTCATTTTCAAAGACCCTTGGGGTCTGAATCTCACACAAAACATGAGGTACATGCACACAACTAGACCATAGACCCATACTGTTGCAAAAAGAATTGACTTTGTATCCTTTATACTTTCTGAGAAAAATTGATCGCAAAATTGCAGTAAGTATATAGGAGAAAATGACCACATCCATTTTCTAAGAACCTGGGGGTCGGGGACTCAGATGAAATATCAGGTGCACAACTAGATCATAAACCTTTTATATTGCAAAAAGAATTAACTTATATCATTTATACTTTCTGAGAAATAGTGTCCACAAGATTACTTAGAGTTATATAGGAGAAAATGACCACACACCCTTTCTATGACCCTGGGTCCAGGGGCTCAAACAAAATATCTTGTGTACAGCTTGATCATAGATCTATAATATATCAAAAAGAATTAACTTTCTATTATTTATATGTGACCACAACGATTACATTGAGTTATATACATGTATAAAGAAGAAAGTGACCACACCCAATGTCTAAGACCCTGGGGTAAGGGGCTCAAACAAAACTTCAGGTGCACAACTAGATCATAGACCTTTAATATTGCAAAAAGAAGTAACTTTCTATCATTTATACTTTCTGAGAAATGGTGACCACAAGATTACATAGAGTTGTATAGTAGAAAATGACCACACCTATTTCCTAAGACCCCAGGGGTCAGGGGCTCAGATGAAATATCAGGTGCACAACTAGATCATCAACCTTTCATATTGCAAAATGAAGTAACTTTCTATCATTTATACTTTCTGAAAAATGGTGATCACAAGATTACATAGAGTTATATAGGAGAAAATAACCACACCCATTTCCAAAGACCCCAGGGGTCAGGGGCTTAGATGAAATATCAGGTGCACAACTAGACCATAGACCAATCATGTTGCAAAAAGAATTAACTTTCCATCACCAACAGTTTCAGAGGACTGGAAACCACAAGAAATGTTTAACGGACAGATGGATGACAGACGGACGGACGGATGGATGCCAGACACAGGGCGATCGCATAAGCTCGACTGGTCATAGACCAGTAGAGCTAAAAATGACATTTAAAAAAAAAAAAAAAAATTTGCTGAAGAAAAAAGTTTCTATAAACATATTTGTTATCACAATTCATGATTTTGGATTATGTGAAGCCAATGACATGTATTATGAATCTTGCAAGTTCAGAATGGAAAAATTAGAATAAAATTATATTCGAGTGTACAGTTATTTCTTGATGGCAGTGTAGAGTTATCAAAGCTCACATCATGATGCATGTCATATATTTATTCGGATAAGGGTTTTGTAATGTGTATTGCACATGTAAGTTCAGTAGGTCACGTTTATGTATCAAAACATTATACAAGTCATGGTGAATGCATGAAACATGTTAAAATATCCCTTATAATGAAGGAGAAATCTATTTCATAATGCCAGTCCCTTATGCAGAAGGAGACTTTTGACTGAAATGATTTCTGAACTTATAGGAAAGGTTCATTCTAACTGTAAACTTTGAATGAATGAATTCATACCAGCTTGTTCTTAACATTGGTGTAAACCTGCTGAAGTCTGCCTCTGTATTCATCTTCTAACATCAACTTGAAATTTTCCTGTAAAGATATGGGTAAGAAATTACATGTAAAAAATATTGGTAAGAAATTACATGTACAATATTGATACGAAATTGCATGTAAAAGTTTGGACATTTAACAGATGTAAGTAAATACACGTAAAGTAAGAACTTGAAAGTAATTAATCATAAAAGTTAGATATGGGCAAAGTATTACATGTAAGAGTGTGATAATTGTATCTTACTACATGTTAAGCTATCATTTTCTCTAAGATTTACATGTGATATCATACAGGGAATTCTTTAATTATCATAACTTACTACATGTTAAGCTATGCTCTCTCCTTTCATATTTTCATTAAGATTTACATGTGATATCATATAGGGAATTCTTTAATTATCATAACTTACTACATGTTAAGCTATGCTCTCTCCTTTCATATTTTCATTAAGATTTACATGTGATATCATGCAGGGAATTCTTTAACTATGAAACTTCCTCCATAGATAATTAGAAAAAGTATTTTCAAAGCAATAGTGTGCTGGTGTAGTGTTTTTGACAAGTACGTGTATGCTAGAAGAATAAACAGACCTACATAATGAAATCATAGTTTCCCCATTTCTGAAGGATCAGGATAACAAAGTGAATTTTGACGCCAGTAGATCGCCAGTCATTATTGAAGGCATACAGAACGAACATTCTTAATTTTAAACAGAATATCAAGGAAAGCTATTCGCATATTGGAATGTCTTCATATCCAAAAACTCTTTAATTCTAAGGTTTACATTTATTTACTCATATCCAAAAACTCTATAATTCTAAGGTTTACATTTATTTAGGAAGTATCTGTAAAATACAGTATAAAATAGAGCTCTTACAAGTTGTGCTGGCCCTGTCTGTAGTCTGGCCTGAATGTAGTTCTTGGCTTGTTCTGCTTTTGCTAGATCAGCTTTCCTCTCGTCACCAAACTTCTTTAAAGGTGTGTCCCAAAGGACCTCCTTCTCCCTCTGGAAATTAATAATGAACATAAATTTATAAAAAAAAGGTTTTGAATAAGAAGATGATATAATCTGTCCTCTTCAAATATTGTTTAGTTGAAAAACGTTGAAGCAAAATCATTAAAACTACATGTGCAAAAGTACATGCAAATGAAAGTTTAGGGTTACACAACTTGTGAAACTTATTAACTACTTGATATGTTTTCCCCAAACTCTGAATACTAAAATCTAAGCTCAGAGCTTCTGTAGTTCATATAAAGATCTGGAAACAATATTTATGTAAAAATAATGTTGAAACTAAATAATTGGTATATTTTTTTAGGAAGCATGTCTCCTTTACTCTATCTTACTTGTGAAATTTCTCCCAGCCATTCTCCCCATCTTGGACCCCACTTAGCCATGGAATTTGATATACGCCATCCAAAGAACAAATATATTCCTATCTTGATTTGGTTGTATGAGAAAAACACGATACCATGGGAGTAGGCAGCCAACAATCCTCCGATACCAAGGATGTATGGACCTGTGGATAGACATCATAAAAAGTTCTTTTATATTTCTTTATTACTGAATGATTACATATAATTTAAATTCTAATATGACTTGAAATTTTCTCCCTATATGTTTCATAGAACTCGCCCGGTGTAAAATCTCCAACAAACTTCCAGTGCGCTAAGCTATATTAGAATAGAAATAACAACTAGCTAGCCTTGATTCATTCCACGAGTCGCATGAACCAATCAAATTATCACCGAGCCGCGGTGATCATTTCATTGGTTCATGCAACTCGTGGAATAACTGGACAATAAACCACGGCTAGCTAGTTGTTATTTCTTCATCAATCAATCAAGCATTGTCAGCCATTACATCTTAAAGAGGTTAGTCATTAAATGTACCTACATCACTGAATCATCACTCATCTTTAAAATTGATGATTCTAATTTATAAAATCAAATTCAAGGAATTGCGGTCCCCCGCTTTTGGGTGTTTGTCTTTAAAGAAATCCTTACAGACATCCCCCCATTCTTAAGTTTTAATAATATATCTCATATATTATCAACATTCTAAATATGAAAGATTATCTCCAAGAAAAGGTCAAAAGGTACAAACGTTTGTTTTGTTTCCAAGGGACAGGGCTTATGAAAAGGTATGCACATGTAAAATATTTAAGACCTATGATTTAAATAAAAATCAAAAACTTATGGTCGAGGTTGAAGTTTTTAAATGTGGGTCAACCTCCATGGACAAGGTCAAAAGGTCAGAATGTTGTTACCAACAGAAAGGTCTCATCACAAGGAATACACATGTGAAATGTGAAAGCCCTATCATTTTCCATTAAAAAGTTATGGACAAGGTTATAGTTTTTTGAAAAGTAGGTCGAACTCAAAAGGTCAAAATATTTGGTATCCATGGAAAGGTCTTGTCACAAGGAATACACATGTGAAATATCAAAGCCCTATCACTTTCCATTCAAAAGTTATGGTCAAGGTTTAAGTTTTTAATAAGAAGGTCAAAGTCCAAGGTCAAGGTCACAAGGTCAAAAATTTTGGTATCAATGGAAAGGTCTTGTCACAAGGAATACACATGTGAAATATCAAAGCCCTATCACTTTCCATTCAAAAGTTATGGTCAAGGTTAAAGTTTTTAATAAGTAGGTCAAAGTCCAAGGTCAAGGTCACAAGGTCAAAAATTTTGGTATCCATGGAAAGGTCTTGTCACAAGGAATACACATGTGAAATATCAAAGCCCTATCACTTTCCATTCAAAAGTTATGGTCAAGGTTAAAGTTTTTAATAAGAAGGTCAAAGTCCAAGGTCAAGGTCACAAGGTCAAAAATTTTGGTATCCATGGAAAGGTCTTGTCACAAGGAATACACATGTGAAATATCAAAGCCCTATCACTTTCCATTCAAAAGTTATGGTCAAGGTTAAAGTTTTTAATAAGTAGGTCAAAGTCCAAGGTCAAGGTCACAAGGTCAAAAATTTTGGTATCCATGGAAAGGTCTTGTCACAAGGAATACACATGTGAAATATCAAAGCCCTATCACTTTCCATTCAAAAGTTATGCACAAGGTTAAAGTTTTTGTGACTGACGGACAGACAGACGGACAGACGGACGAACCGGTTTCAATGTCCACGCACTTTCGCGAAAGCGGGGGACAAAAATATTTAATGAAATCTTCAGATCGATTAAGGCATTAGGGGTATGATACTCAGTCTCTACTTCAGGTTGTTTTAATTACAGATAAATGAAATACCATGAAGTTGGCCGAAGACGCACAACTTCGGCTATGTTCGGGACCATACATTTTCATGGCGAGTTGAATGAAACATTAAAAAATATCAAATGTATAAAAATATGTAAGATATAGAAGTACATAATTTCTAGCTTTTCCATGATAATGTTTTCATACCCCACCTTTAAACAGTAATATCTATACATCTTTTTATTAGGCTTGTTTCATATCCAAAAAGAGTAAATTTACTTTTCAGTTCAACAAAACAATATCAGAAGGCTGTTCTTACTTCCATAGAAATATACTGCAGAATATAAGAAATTAATAAGACGACGGCATTAATGAAACATAGTGTAATCAAAGACTACAAAGCTCACCTCATGGCAGCATTTTATCATGGCAGCAAACAGGAGTACTGTTAAAGTTAGCACAGTTTTGAATTTGAGAATCTGCCCTACAGAGAACCAACAAATATACTACCACACAAAAACAAATAAGGAAAGGGAAGTAGAGTTTTTCATTTAGTGACCAAAATTCTGCATGAATGGGTGTACTCTATTGATACCTAAATCTCTCTAACATATGCACTCAAGCGGAAAATAAAGACCATGACCTAAATTTTAACGTAGATTTGTGATCCATTGATACATTGTAAAGACGCATCATCTGTGCAAGTTTGGCCTTCCTAGTACTTAAAATAAAACATAGCGTAATCAAAGATTACAAAGCTCACCTCATGGCAGCATTCTATCATGGCAGGAGTCAAAGAATACACAGTTTTGAATTTGAAAACCTGTCCTACTGAGAACCAAAAAAAATGATAACACACAAAAACAAAATAGAAAAGGGAAGTAAAGTATTTCATTTATTTATTATTTTATTTATTATTAGACCCAATTTTTGCCTGAATGGGTGTACTCTATTGATACCCAAATCTCCCTAACATATGCACTGAAGTGGAAAATGTAGGTCATGACCTACATTTGAACGTAGATTTGTGATCTACTCTTATTAAAGACGCATCATCTGTGCAAGTTTGAACTTCCTAGCACTTATAATAGAGAAATAAAACTTCTTCACATTGATACCCAAATCTTCCTAACATGTGCACTCAAGTGGAAAATGTAGGTAATGACCTACATATGAACGTAGATTTGTGATCTGCTCAAAAAGACGCATCATCTGTGCAAGTTTGAACTTCCCTGCACTTATAATAGAGAAATAAAACTTCTTAACATTGATATCCAAATCTTCCTAACATGTGCACTCAAGTGGAAAATGTAGGTCATGACCTAAATTTGAACGTAGATTTGTGATCTACTCATAAAGACACATTATTTGTGCAAGTTTGGACTACCTAGCACTTATAATAGAGAAATAAAACTTCTTAACGTACTACTGCAGATGCGGACGCAGACGCCGATGACAGGGTGATAGCATAAGCTCTCCTCACTTAGTGAGGTGAGCTAAAAAACAAGGAAGGTGAGCTCAAATAATAAAAGGGGAATAATATCAAGTGATTTTAGAACCTACATGTAATTATAGCTTACCAGTTACACCTGTCTTTTCATACATGGCAGAAAACCAGCTTTCCGGGAAAATCCTATGTCTGAGAACTGGCTTTTCTCTGTCCACCCACGATTTAGGGTGAGGGAAATTCTTCATGTCTCTGTCTTTCCCATACAGGACATCGTTTGCCCATTTCCATCTCCCCCACAGATCAAAGCGCTCAATTTCCTTCATGGTTTTGGGAGGAGTATCTGGATATAACTCCTCTTTTAAGAATTGCCTAAATGTGACATTCTTTGGATCTTTCTGGTGTTTTTCCCATAAATCTTTATTTTTTATTTTCTTTTCAAATTCATACGGTACATGCGAGGGCCAGTGATCAACAAATCCCTCTGGAATAGCTATTACTGATGCATTTCTCGAAGGAACAGTACTCAACACTCTGAAATATTCAACACATTTTTACTACTGGTAGACATGGAAAAGATTGATTATTGATAACTACAGTAATAAACCATAGACTGCTAAAGGCAGTAAGGCTGGATTGTGAAATGCTTGTATGAGATGACATATACTTTTTTGTGCAGACAGAAAGGTCAAAGGTCATTAATACTACATGTAATGTGAAATATAAAAAAAATGTGTTTGGGAAACACAAATGCCCCTGTCGGCATCTTTGTCAGCAAAAAATTGTAAAATGGTCAAACTCAAAGGTCAAGGTCACAAGGTCAAATATTTTGGTATCCATGTAAATATCTTGTTACAAGAAATACACATGTATACGAAATATCAAAGCCCTATCCCTTTTCATTCAAAAGTTGTGGCCAAGGTTAAAGTTTTTCAAAAGTAAGTCAAACTCCAAGGTCAAAGTCACAATGTCAAATATTTTGGTATCCATGGTTAGGTCTTGTCAAAAGGAATACACATGTGACATATCAAAGCCCTATCCCTTACTATTCAAGTTATGGCCAAGGTTAAACTTTTTATAAAGTCAGTCGAACTCCAAGGTCAATGTCACAAGGTCAAAAATTTTGGGGGCATAAAAAGCTATTGTCATGAGGATTCTACTGTACATGTGAAATATCAATGCCCTTCCCCTTATAGTTAAAAAGTAGTTCAAAGGTCAAGGTATCCTGATCAAAAGTCATGATATCAAATGAAAGATTTGGTTATGAGGAACCTATATGTGAAATATCAAAACCCTACCTCTTATAGTTTAAAGTACCCAGTAGGTCAAAGGTCAATGTCACAGTCACTTGGTCAAAAGTCATGATATCAAATGAAAGATCTGGTCATGAGGATTCTGCATATGAAATATCAAACCAATATCCTCTATAGTTCATGAGATATAGCCCAGGTTTAATTTGTTTAAAAGTAGGCCAAACTCCAAGGTCAAGGTAGCTAGGTCAAATTTTGTTAAAGAGTTTGATTTGTCTCATCATGGCCTATCACCATGTAAAGTTGCTGCTCCAAGCAGTTTTCTCCCAATGAACTTAACCAAAATGTTGACACACTGACTTTGTCATTTCATAGATAGATTTTGCTTTGCGATCCAGCCAAAAACCAAGTATACTCTCACATTGATCATATTAAAGTATTTTTGAATTGGTAATGTAAATTCAGATCTCTTGTGAGACATTGTAATACCTGTAAAATATTTCATATCAATAATTTTTGTATTTCTAATTTCTCCTCCTCAATCCAAAGAATTTTCGTATCTTAAATGAACAAAATTAACATACATGCATTGTTAAAGATGCTGTATAGCTGTGACTTTTACTTACATCTTAAATTGTACATAAACATTACACAATCATTGAATTTAACATATAATATAGCATACAAATACATTTTTTAAATGGACATACCCGAGACTTCCTTTTCCTCCAGTAGAGGCTGCAACTGAAAGATAAAGTTAGATCAAATTTGAAAATTAAGTCAATCTTAAATCAGTTCAACAATGAAATTTTGGATGATATAAATTCTAAATGTCTGAAAATAAATACACATGTACCACATTAAAGAGGAGTGATTGACCTTCTTGTCAACAAAAACCTAATCATCAGACATAGGTGTCAACTCGCCCGATTTCAATGGGTTGCATGCAATTTTTTTACCCCAAAACCCAATAATTTTTATCACCCCATTAGATCACCTCTTTCTCCCAAATTTAGATCAGATTTGAGCAATGACACTGTCAATGCTCTGTTATCATGCAAATTCTCTCAGAAAGCCTCATGCTATGAGAATGACCCTCCTTTGAATGTTATGACCCTCTTTTTCATTTCCCAAAGAGAGTTATTAATCCTCTTTTGTGTAAAAAAATGTTGACACCTATGCCATCAGATTGAAAATAATGCGGCAATCTTGTTCACTGACCCTGAGGCATCGAAACAGCTTCAAAACTTACTTAGTTATCATATTTTGACAAAAAGAACAAATCATATATTCTGCTAGATTACTCAGATAGTCATACCATAAGTTTTTCCAATTTCCATCCATACAGTGGTTCTTGGTAAGAATTCTAGTGAGGGGTACGCTATAGAACCTATTTGATCCTGCCCTGGATCTCTCCCTGAAGGGATAATGCCAAAATGAAGATGCTTGGTAAAAGACCTTTAATCCTTCATGCATACCAACTACCAAGTTTCATCAAAATCCTCGAAGACGTGTTAGAGAAGAAGTTTACAAACAAAACGCCTTGACAATACATGTAGCTCACTTGAGCCTTTGACTAAAAACTCCGCTTTTTATGAAACAATCTGCTCTGACTCTATACCTCAACTTTCTAATATAACAAATGTCAAGGGGTCCAAAGGGTCAGTGAACTCTGATTCTTCTGCAACACTGCAAAACAAGAGGCCCTAGGGGGTCACATCGCTCACCTGAGTTGCACATAAAAGAATGATAGTGGACCATTTGGTAGAGGACCTTGAGTACTTCCTTCCAGTAACGTTTCGTTAAATTCTAAGTAGTAGTTTCAGAGGAGATGTCGAAAATGTGTCATCAAATCAGAGCCCTAGGCGGCCATATTATTTTACCAATCGGCATGAAAAAGCACAAACTTGGTAGAGTACCTTGAGTACTTGCTTCCTGTAAGGTTTCATGAAATTCTGTGCAGCAGTTGCGGAGGAGAATTCCAAAATGTGTCATCCAATCAGAGCCCTCGGCAGCCATATTTGCTGACCCATCAGCACGAAAAACACAAACTTGGTAGAGGACCTTGAGTACTTGCTTCCTGTAAGGTTTTAGGAAATTCTGTGCAGCAGTTGCAGAGGAGATACCGAAAATGTGTCAGCCAATCAGAGCCCTCGCGGCCATATTTGTTGACCGATCAACACGAAAAACACAAACTTGGTAGAGGATCTTGAGTTCTTGCTTCCTGAAACGTTTCATGAAATTCTGTGCAGTGGTTGCAGAGGAGATGTCGAAAATGTGTAAGCCAATCAGAGCCCTCAGCAGCCATATTTGTTGACAGATTGGCACGAAAAACACAAACTTGGTATAGGACCTTGAGTTCTTGCTTCCTGTAAGGTTTCGTGAAAATCCATGCAGCAGTTGCAGAGGAGATGTCGAAAATGTTAAAAGTTTACGCCGGACGACGGATGGACGACAGACGGACGACGTGATATGACAATAGCTCACTTTAGCTTCCCTGAGGTGAGCTTAAAAAAAAACAAATGTCATTGGCTGTTTGCTCCTTGGTTACAGCTGCAAAAAGAGAACAAAATCCTCAAGTAGCTAATGTCACATTTTGCCTTATATAGGTTAGCAGCAAAAAGCAAAACTAGGCATTACCGGTAAGCCTATTCCCTGGGCATTAGCTTAATGACTAGTCACTAGGCCTAATGCCTAAACTGCATTGGGCAATACGCTTAAGGCCTAGGTTTAATGCTAATGACTGAAAAATATCGCCCGGCATTAGGCTTAATCATTAATGCCTACTACAAAAATATAAGCATTTAATTGCACAAAACTTAATTTTAATAAACATATTTACATTTGATTCACTCATTACATTATTGATGTATTCACAGACGTTCACTTATTTTCACATGGATTGGAGCCATGACAACTGCTATTACACAGGTGCCCCATACTATGACATTTACACCTTTTTGACACGCTTTTGGTTTTCAACTGGAGCGGAGGTAACCCTGTCCTCCTGACAACGACTATTTATTTGCAGCCTCCTGGACCAAAATATTCCTAGTTTTCCCATTTTCGCATCGTTTACTCGCATTTCTGCATTGAATTTATCTTCAAATTTCGCCATGACTGACAATATTTAATTCCTCTGAATGTTGACCAGATCGCACTTCAAAATTACACAATTGCTTATCTCTACCTGGCCTTACTTAGGAAGCAACCATTTGATTTTTAGGGGGGGGGGGAGGAAGACTTTGCAAAAAAAAGTTCCGTATCGAGATTTTAGGGAAAAAAAATTCCGGCCCGATAGGGGTCATCCTTGATTCATGGGAAACATTTCTGGCAAGTTTCATGATCATAGGTTCAATACATGCTCAAATGTCCCGAAACCATTTTCAATCATCGGAGTCCTATGACCTTGAGTCGACCTACGACCTTTTGACCTCAAAATCAATAGGGTTCATCCTTGATTCATGGGAAACATTTCTGGCAAGTTTCATGATTATAGGTGATAAACAGGCTCTAATATCTAAATATGGTCCGGAGACCATTTTCAATGAACAGAGTTCTGTGACTTTGACCTTTTGACCCCAAAATCAATAGGGGTCATGGCATGTTTCATGATCATAGGTGCAATACACACTCAGAATATAATTGCATTCATCGCTAAATAGATAACTGGATTAAAGCGTTGCTCAAGGGTAGACTTTGCCGGAAATTGTTAATTAGTGTACGTACATGTGTCAGTAGTCTGCCTCCGTTAGCTATACTTTATCGATTTATAAAGGTACTTTAAATTTTACTTCACCGAAGCAAATCTGTAATTCGTGTGCATCTGAAAGATTTTTTTATTATTGTAAATTGTAGTCGAAGAGCAGTCTAACAAGAATGAACAGGCATTTCTGAGAAAAAAGTTTCTAATTTAAAACTGACAAACACCCCTATTCCAACATTATGAAAATAATGTCCACGTATTTTACGCCTATAGTATTAGACAGTCCTTTAGAAGATCAAAGGTTAGCAGGCAATTGTATATGACTGAGTAGTTTTTACCGACCAAATACCGGTTTCAACAACTTTTAAAAGGCTCGTAGTCTCTCCTCAGCGATTGTTTATCTATTTCATTTCATTTTAACTATGTATAATTTTTTTTTTGGCGTAATACGTATTGGTATCCGCCTTAAGCGTGATCCAACACAGTGTAATGGGGATAAATTATAATTCTTATACAGTGAAACTTGTCTAATAAAGCCTGTGTTTGTGAAACACAAATGCCCCCGGTGGCATCTTTGTTAGTATAAACGCCATTTTCTTTTGAGTACTTGAAAGGTCAAAGTCAAGGTGACGAAGTCAAAATTTTTGCTATCAATGAAATGGTCTTCTCACAAGGAATACACATTTGAAATATGAGAGCCCTATCACTTACTATTAAAAAGTTATGCCCAATGTTTAAGTTTTTGAAAAGTAGTTCAAAGGTCAAGGTCACGAGGACAAAACTTTTGGTATCAATGGAAAGGTCTTGTCACAAGGAATACACATGTGAAATATGAAAGCCCTATCACTTACAATTCAAACCTTATGCCCAATGTTAAAGTTTTTGAAAAATAGGTCAATGGTCAAGGTCAAGGTCATGAGGTCAAAAATGTTGGTATCAATGGAAAGGTCTTGTCCCAAGGAATACACATGTGAAATATGAAAGCCCTATCACTTACCATTCAAAAGTTATGCCCAATGTTAAAGTTTTTGAAAAGTAGGTCAAAGGTCAAGGTCGAGGTCACGAGGACAAAACTTTTGGTATCAATGGAAAGGTCTTGTCCCAAGGAATACACATGTGAAATATGAAAGCCCTATCACTTACCATTCAAAAGTTCTGCCCAATGTTAAAGTTTTTGAAAAGTATGTCAAAGGTCAAGGTCACGAGGTCAAAAATTTTGGTATCAATGGAAAGGTCTTGTCACAAGGAATACACATGTGAAATATGAAAGCCCTATCACTTCCCATTCAAAAGTTATGCCCAATGTTAAAGTTTTTGAAAAGTAGGTCAAAGGTCAAGGTCAAGGTCACGAGGTCAAAAATTTTGGTATCAATGGAAAGGTCTTGTCCCAAGGAATACACATGTGAAATATGAAAGCCCTATCACTTCCCATTCAAAAGTTATGTCCAATGTTAAAGTTTTTTGGACAAACAGACAGACAAACAGACAAACAGATAAACAGACAAACAGATAAACAGACAAACAGACGGACAGGCCAAAAACTATATGCCCCCGAATCTTTGATTCCGGGGGCATAAAAAGGATGCTATTTGGACTACGAAATTTGGCCGGATTAGACAGGATCCGGATTAAAGAATATGTGCTTTGATAGGGGTTGTAAAATTGTAATACATAGCGTCATGTCAGGGGCACTTTGTCTGTTGTCTGGCCGACAACAGACAAAGTGCCCCTGACATGACGCTATGTATTACAATTTTATCCATATGGCTCTACCATGTCATAATACACACTGAAAACATGTTGTTAAATCAAGTCAATTATATTTCATTCAACGACTTGATATAAACTATGATACATGTAAATTAACTTAATGTCCAAAGACAACGTACGTATTTCAGATCGTATAAAATTCAGTATGATCAAACATTAATTCAGTCAATGATAAATTATTTCACCGTGCGAAAAAATCTGTTTTATCTGTCTGTCGTCTGGTAGATTTCTGTTTCAAAATTATGTCTTCTGCCATTTGTTTGAGTTCAATAGTTTTTCAAGAAACATTACATCCTTAGCCACAGCAAAATCGTGTATTTTTTCTAACATTTCCGACATATCGATGTAAGATAGATCTGACATCACAATTTCCTCGACCTCATTGTTTTCTGGTTTAGCGCAGCATTCTGCAGATTTTGCATCTTCGATGAGAGTTCGCTCCCAATTGCCGTCAAAAGTTTCCTCGATGGGAAGGCCACTTTCAATGCGATCATTAAGTTCATTTAATTGATCTGACTTGAACCCCATGTTGGTGCGTTCAACGTCATAATCGGAATCCGAGTCACTGTTTCTCTGATAAAGAAATAAGCGCAAGTTTTTGTTCTAAATTAAATTCCCTTCTTATCCGTTATTGTGACGGATTCGCTGTAGAACTTAAAATTTACGCTTTACTGGTGTTCCCGACATTTTGAATTAGAACAAGTTTCTGTTTTGATTAGATATTAAGATTTGTTTAAAAACTACTTGGGTACTTTATTAAAATTCAGATTTGAAATCAGCAGTGATCGATACATTAAGTAAAGTAAAGTAATGGCTTGGGGCATATTAAAATTATCAAAACACGGGTGATATGCACAAATCAATTAACCCTAATTAGTCTCTGGAATTTGAGAGTTGGCTGGTTTAAGGAGGGTGTTTATATAGTAATTAACGATGTTTGATGAAGAAAATCGTCCGGTATTCAGAATAGACAGGATCCGTATTACAGAGGTGAATTTAAACATAAAAATGCAATGATCGCTGTGCGATATAAGTCCCCTACCGGCGGCATAAATTTATGACTTGCATCTCTGTTCATCAGTTCATCTTCTGCAACAACAGCCAAGAAAAGTCTGGGAAACTGAATTCACGAAATTTACTAAGTCCAATGGCCATAACTCTTGTGAAAATTAGTCAGTCTAAATTAAACTCAAATCTGCATCACACTATAATGTATTCACATACAAAAAATCAGCTCATTATCTGCAATAACAGGCATGAAAAAGTCTGGGAAACTAAAAATTTCATGAAATTTGCTTAGTCCAAGGGCCATAACTCTTGTAAAAATAGGCCAATGGAAACCAAACTCAAACTTGGTCTGTATCACACTGAGATGTCTTCATTTACCAAAAATCAGTGCATTATTTGCAATAGAACCAAAGAAAAGTCCGGAAACTGAAATTTTCATAAAATTTGCTAAGTCCAAGGGCCATAACTCTTGTAAAAATAGATGAATCTAAAGCAAACTCAAACTTGACCTGTATCCCATTGAGATATATCCACATCCTAAAAATGAGTTCAATTTATCCAAGAACAGCGGAAAAAAGTCCGGAAAACTGAAATTTTCATAAAATTTGCTAAGTCCAAGGGCCATAACTCTTGTAAAATTAGGTCAATCAAAAGCAAACTCAAACTTGATCTATATCACATTGAGATATATCCACATACCAAAAATGAGTTCAATATATGCAATAACAGCGGAAAAAAGTCCGGAAAACTGAAACTTTCATAAAATTTGCTAAGTCCAAGGGCCATAACTCTTGTAAAATTAGGTCAATCGAAAGCAAACTCAAACTTGATCTGTATCACAATGAGATATATCCACATACCAAAAATGAGTTCAATATATGCAACAACAGCGAAAAAAAGTCCGGAAAACTTAAAATGGGACAGACGGACGGACGGACGGACGGACAGACTGAGAGGAAACTAAGAGTCCCCTTCGGCGTTGCCGGTAGGGGACTAATAAAGAAGGATTTTGCCGGGACCACAAAAATACACTGGTATAGACAAGTATCCGCTTTAGACAAGTTCCGGTTTTCACAAGTGGCACTGTACATCAGTACAAAATTTGTTTAACTTGGCACCCATTTTTTTTAAGGGTGCAATTTGGAAGTTCATTTAAATTAAGGTCACAAAACCAATTTCTTGTGTTGATACAGATATCAACAAAATTTCTTGGCCAAACTGAATCATCGCTTCTTAATAATAACAATGGAAATTAAATGATTTCCTTGTGATGTTATCAATGATCACACCCAAGTGATTGACGTTCGTTAAGTTTCCTTTACTTTTCTGCCTTCTTTTGATCAAGGTTGAAGCGACATAGTGTGTCAATTATTTTTCTCCTTACCAGTATGTGCAAAAAACGTCAAAAATAGTACTTTTCCTATGCTTTATCAAGACTGAACATCATAGTCAACGTGGATGATCGATTTGCCATTTTGCCTTTTTATAATACGAGTACAGATCTGTAAATATGGGAGAAAAAGATATATTTTCCCAGCGTTTCCATGAATATCCAAGTCCACGGTAATAACACGTTTGATGAAGAGAATGTGTTTGAATACTACAAGTACATGTACATATATACATTTACATTTTGTATTGCAGTCATTAGGTGAAGATTTATTCAGCCTTGAAAAATTATATTCCTCGAGGACAATGCTCTTCTTATCACCCGAACTGTAATGAACATCGTTCATTTACGTAATCAAACACAACATACCCCCCCCCCCTCCTTCCCAAAAATCTAACTTCAATAAACAGATAACGACATACAGTAAATAGACGATCTAGTCTTTCGAATTGTGGTTTTTCATAATCCTTTATACAACAGAAAGAAAATATTCAAATATTCTATCAGTTATTTTCAAGAACTTACTACAAATCCACCGTTCATCGTATGGCTTTCCGAGTGTCCTCTGATCTTAAGACGCAAGAACCATAGCAATTTATATTGACATCAACAGAATATTTTATATCTATCTTTTCATCAATGAATTATAAATCGACACGGTTATAACAACTATCATTAGGCATAAACTCTGGAAATTCTCCCGGAAAAAAAAACGCATGGTGCAGTGCTACTTTGGACTACTTGAGAGTTGAATTCCTACGCGATACAAGAACTATACTCCGAATCTTCATTATAAATAGCTCTATAGACCATTTTTTCACTCCAATAATTGCATTGGATTCATCATTTATAACTTGCACTCATTGTGTCGTTTAAAATGTTTTTGTCCAAGTAATAGTGGTACTATTTCTTGTGTAAGACTACAGATTTTTCTGCGTTGTACGGTTCATACTGGGGCAATCGATTCCAATGAATAGTTGGCTTTGCCAACTCAAAAATAACTGGGAACATCATGGGATATATGAGAAGTATCCAGTACATGAAAGGTGTGTGCAAGTTTTATATCTTTATGACAACGTGGAAATTATGCAGACATGCAGTACATTGTAGCACAATGAAATCTTGCTTTTACATGATGCAATAAGGGACATTGTCGAGGCATCATCAGAAACTAACAGTAACTATCGATTGATTATCGGAACAATCGAATTTGTTCAAAACTAGTGAAATACCAGAGGATGTGGCCTTTTTAACATACACATACAATGCAAATGCATAGAAATACAATTTCAAACTAAAATCAACAATTTAATTTGTTTTTCTTGACCATTTGTTATTTTGAACACTAAGCTTGACGTCATTTTGATTACTTTTCACGAAAACAATTTGGGTTATTGTTACCTTTTATCTCTGAACGACAATCAATTGTCAATTTTAATATCGATTATCAAAAATCGAAGGGGTATCTACAATCGACTATCGAAAGTCGCAACTATCGTCACATCACTATGTAACATATACAAAAATTTACGACTAAGCGAGATCTATTGAATGGTATAAACTTCATTTAAATTTTTGCATCATAAAGTAGTCAAAATAGCGTTTATTCAGTTTCCGAAGTGAGCCGCGCGGACAGTACAGTGCAGAAAGACGTACAAGACTTGGGTTGCTGTAGACACATTTACAAGAGCCATATTTTTTGGTCCTCATTTCATATATTTGAGTTTTCAGCAAACATTGCTTTATATACAAATTGTTTTCTAAAGTTCAATGCATGTAGTTTACCCCTCAAACCGGCAAGGAACATTCTTCTTGCGTATGACCTTCCTTGTACATACGGGTTACCACTATGTAATAATACATATCGTCTGCTGATTATTTCGCTCTACAAATACTACTCGCCGAATCTCCGTCTTACATGTCTTACTTGTCCTCGAGATCATTATGGGATTGGCCCCTATGATCCATCTCTTGCTGTTAAATGGTCTACCGGTCCATAACAGTCAGCAATGTTATGAATTTTAGGTTTAATTTTTTCCAATGGTTATTTAAATTCTTTTAAAACTATTTACACTACACGCAGACACTACATTTTTTTGGGAGACTACTCCAAAAATCAACCACCACGACCACCCTGTTTGTAAAACTATATTTTCTGATGTTTGTTCGACAATACCTTTTATAGATTTTATGTAATAATATTAATTATAGTATTGCTTCCTTTTTGTTTAAAACTGACAACACACTACTGGCGTACTCCAGATGATGGCGAACTAAACTCTTAAATAAAATGAGTAACCGTTCTAAGAAAAACGACCGAATTTACACGGTCCGCATTACCCTATCACCGGCCTTACAGATTCGTTGGCATTATTGACCTTTGCACAAAGCTGCAAATAATTTTACGATATTGTCCACTACTTCCGATATATATAGATAAAAAAATATTGGCCCTAACACGCTTCCTTGTGGTATGCCGCTAGTCACGTCAGCCCACGGTGATTCCTGATTATTTAATACTACCCGTTGTTTTCTGTCTGTTACAAAAGCAATTTCCTGTAATTCCATAAGATTTGAGCTTTTCCAACAGTCGTTCGTGCGGGACTTTGTCGAAAGAAGTAGATGGTATTTATGCTATTCATGTTGTCTAGCAAATCTGTCCAGTCATCCACTACCTAGATGAGTTGTGTGACACATGAATGCCCTTTCCTAAAACCCTGTTGATGTTAAGTAAATAAATCATTTTCTTCCATATAATGCATGATTGAACCGCGAATGAGACGTTCCATAAGTTTCCCTATAATAGATGTGAGGCTTATTGGCCTACAATTTGAAGGCTGATGTTTAGGTCCTTTTTTGTGAACTGGGGTAATGTTGGCTATTTTCCTTGAGTTTGGTAATATTCCTTCTTCAAATGATTTCTCAAAAAATTCTGACGTGGCCGAATCAGATTCGTGTATAAGTTTCCTAAATAAATTTTGGATGGATTTGATGGGGGCCTTGAGATTTTGTTGGATCAAGTTTCTGGATCAGTTTTTGAATTTCCTCCAAGTTGAAGTCCACATGCATTTTCTTATTTTGACATTGTTTTTGGGCGACATATTTGGATATCTGTCTTATCATCTTCTGTAAAGACACTAATGAAAAGTTTGTTCAGGGCGTTAGCTTTACCGGAATCATTTAGAAGTAGAACTACTTTACTATCCGTTGACCTTGGTTTTCGATTGGGCATATTTCCAAAAGATTTTCGGAGTTTCTTTGATCTTGCTGACTACTTGTTCCTCATAGTTCGCTTGAGCTTGTTTAACTTTGTGGTTAGCAGTATCTCTGGAGCTCTGTGATGTATACATATATGTACAGTTGGCGATTGTGCTGGTTTCTACAATATTGGTATTTTTTCCATCTCTTTCGCTTCTCGATTATTGAATCTATATAGGGTTTCTCTGTCCATCTAGGGGGTATCGAAACTTAAGAAATGACTGTCTTACTTTTGGTGTTCATGGGTGTGTAATTCTGGTTGATCAAGTGTAAATTCCGTGATCGCAAATTTGCACGTTACCAAACAGAATTATACACCCATGAACACCACAAATAAGACAGTCATTACTTTGTACTAAATATTAGAAACGTTATTTGAACGAACATTGTGTATACTGCGTGTAACAGCGTCAAAAGTGGTTTCTCCCAACTTCAAAACGTGCGTGTGACGTCACAATAGGCAACCCAAGTTATTATACAAATATGGACTTGGTCGAGGTCATTATGTCATTATAATGACCCGATGATATTTGTAATATTGACCGAGGCCGAAGGCCGAGGTCGATATTACAAATATCATCGGGTCATTATAATGACATAATGACCGAGGCCAAGTCCTTATTTGTTATATTATATAAGAAATACTTAGACTATATATGATTAAAATAATGATTCAAAACAATATATACACATAATCTTTCATCAAGAATTCAACAATTAATTGCATTTTTTTGTGAAAAGTATATCTAACCTTTTAATATTTAACAAAATAACTAAAAAAAAATTTTTCGAAAATACTGAAATCAGGACAAATACCACACCGAGTCATTATCTTCCGTCAGCGGTCATTATCGGAAAATAATGACTCGCGCGTCAGCCAATCAGAATCGACGTTACATCCTAGTTATATAATATCGGAATATAATTTTAGTTGCATAATGGGAGTTCAACATGGGAAATCTACTAGTAATGTAAATATTTAATCTTACAACAGAACACTAATAGCTCAGTTGGTAGAATTTGGAGGACATCCAATCTGGAAAGACCAGGTTCGAATCCCGTCCACACCCTCACACAGCGTGACCATGATGCAACTATTCCGTAACGTCGGATATGCAACTATTCCCTATGGGAGTTTAACATGGAGAAAAATTACGGTTGTCTTTTTGAAGTCATATATTCTATTCAAGATAGAATGATAGAATGTTCAAAGATGTCTGATCTAGAGGTACCCCTTGAAACAACTTACGGTTTCATGTTATGCAAAGTTCTCTCAAACACCTTGCAATTATCTGTGCAAATGGCATAAAAAGACTATTTTTCGAAAATAGTTTTCATTCTGTTAATTTGTTAAAGACTAAATACTTATATCATTTTGAAGAAAATAGTTTTCATTCTGTTAAAGACTAACTATTTATATCATTTTGAAGAAGATAGTATTTGTTGTTTTATCATGACGAATTTGTTTTTTAAATGACCTCGTCCTTTGATAATTTTTGGAATTTTATTATGCAACTATTATCAGTACGAGTAACGCACGATGCAACTATTCTTATTCGGAAATCAAACCATGATATTTCTAGTAAAATTAAGATATTTCATAATTTTGTTTAAATTTTCAATATGTTGTTTTATCACATGATACACCCGTTATGCAGTTTCATAAAGCCATTTCATAAATATATAATATGATAACACGTTACATATCGCTTTGCTTGAATGCGATTGGTCAGGCTTGGAACCTAATCACATAAACCTTGACAAATGTGACCTTTCAAATATCGGTCAACTGTTAAATTCAGACTCGGAGTCAATATCAATGATTAAAATTGTTGTTGTTGAATTAATTCTTGCATTAAAATACTATTCAAAATTGAAATATTTTTCTCTTACGCACAGAAGGACACTACTTCTCATGGCGTAGCAGACGACTTCTATATCACAGCGTGATTTGCCTCTATAGTTCTCGGAAACGTTGATTTCACGCAAGAAATACACATTTTTAGGCAATATCATGTGATAAAAAGAATCTCAAATGAATTTTCATTTCATACGATGTATTATGAAACTCGTTGTCCGTTTTATATCCCCCTCGCCAAGGCTCGGGGATATAAAACACACAACTCGTTTCATAATACATCGTATGGAATGAAAATTCATTTGAGATCCTATATTTATTAGGTCTTCCGACTTCCGTCGGAAGACCTATTGTTTTCGTAACCGTGGAAAATTGGATCAGCGATTTCTCAAGAACCCTGTAAGCTAGGACAATGAAAGGTCTCCAACGTTACGTTTGGAGTAAAAGCTAGATTGGTCTTTTTTATTTTTGGTCTCTGTTATTTTTTTTATCATGTTTTTTAGTAGATTCAAATATTTGACGGGAGCGTCGAATTACTCAAAAGGACCGAAAATTTCATGTTTTGCTATTTGTAAGCTTAAATATCTCGTATTTTGCTATCTACAATTTCCATTCTTTTTGAAAGTCGACAGCCATGCAAGATATGAAATGCTAGATGCACACTGTAACGATTTATTACGATGACGTCCTTCACCGTCCTTCATATTTCCAAATTCAGAAGTTCATAGGAGGAAGACACTTTTTTGCTTATAATAGTAAACAAAAATTAAGCTTATGAAGTTTCCTAAAAATTTCAATATTATTATTTTTTATCCATATATCTGTCTTATTTAGTCTTTCTGATTTTTCCTATCTCTTACTGTTGAAAAGATATGAGCATCGAAATTTTGAGTTGGGTATTTCGATACACCTTCACGCCAACAGATAGGGCGCACACTAAAATTGGTAGTCCGAGTCCGACTCGAGAAAAGCAGTGTTGAGATTTCAAATTCCGATTTCACGGCAATGATGAATATGCATTTCATAAATACATTTCGATATACACAATTTGATTTTAAAACAGTTGATTAATTTAGAAGAGATCAGCTACAAACCAGAATTTACACACAAAAAGTGGTAGTTTGATTCCGATTTCTAACCTACAAACCTGTTTCTAAACTTCAATAACTATATTTTGAACATCAAACGTTCGAACATAATTTTCGGTTGGTTTATTTACAAATTGATGAACAATTTCTCCAACATTCTTCCCTCTCCTCGTTTTTCGAAAACAGTTCTGTTTATATTGAACGATGTCGCCATGATGGAAATTCAAAATAAACTTTGAAAAAAGGGAAGGGGGGGGGGGTCCAAATTTGAACCTGCACAGCGAGAACCTCATGGTATTTATATATATATATTGAACGTAACTTGTTATTACCATTTCTCTTCTCAAGAAAATTGGTTCTACAGCTACGAGCTCGCCTTTTTTATGGGGGAAGGGGGCAGGAAGTAAGGATACATTGCATGATATGGAAATTTTTGCTGGCCCTTTGTGCCAGACAATTTAAAGTCAAAAAATTAATTAATATAAATACAAACTGTTCACATAGCTGTATCTACCAGAGACCTAATACGCATAGGCACAAAAATCTAGAAAAGGTTCTATTTAAACATCATACAATCTGTCTGAAATTCGCTAATTGCAAAGAGACATCTGAAGGAACGGTTATTAACTCATACTCTGTAACAGCGGGGAGTTTAACTTACACAGACATTCACAACATTTGACAATTTGTTTAAATCCGGCCCGAAGAACCGGCGAAAATTTTTCTCCGACTCTGGTAATGGCTGAAAAAAATGGCCTGCTCAGAAAATTGCTGAAAAAATTTTACCGGCTGGCAATAGAATTCCTAACCCCCCCCCCCCCCCCCCCAAAAAAAATCAAATGGTTGCTCACCAACAATTATCGGTTTGAAAATTTAATGTTACTGCTATTTGAAAACTTAAATATATAATATAAATACATGTAATTAGTCCGTGAGCCAGAGGGGTTGGTCGGTACCATCTGGGGTGAATAAATCTGATGTTGATATTATGATAAATATACCCAAGAGGTTTCAGAAAATGCATGATAGCATTTGATCAAAGGTAGCTAAACGGGTAAACAAGAGTTATTGCCCTTGCGTACTTGCCAAATAATGATTTTTTTCTGGAAAAAAAATTATAACTTAAATATGGATGGTGATTTTAAAAATTGAAAAGTGTAAATATGTAGTATTTTTTGTTCTCATTCAGATGAAATAAGTTGCATGTTCCAATTCCTATTTTTATTGTGTATTTTGGGGTAAAAAAGTCCAATTTTGGCTAAATTTCACAGAAATTTGAGGAATTTTAATTTATTCCTACTTCTCAGTTCCTCAATATTGCATATGATCGTCCAATGATTATGTTAAAACATATCTAAATTCTCCTCTTTCAAATGAGATAGATTTAATATTCTTATTTTTATTTGCAAAATCCTCGAAATTGGCGTTTTTATACAGAAAACTGATTTTCAATTAGAAATCTCAGATTTCTGTATATCAATTTAAAGAACCCTTATTAATTATGAAAGCAATGATGGAAAGCTATTTTCTAATGTAACTTTTCACACTCTTTCAAATTATATATGTTTACTTACATTTCATTCAAAATAAAAGTGTTTTTCTGGAAAAAAAAAAAACGTATTTTTTTCATTTAAAAATCGCTGATTATTGGAGAATATTTATTGAATCGATAGACATTCTTAAAATGATAGCAGGAATGTATTTTCAACTGTAATTATTTAGCTTCACTCATGAATGACATATTTGATACATAAAAGGACTTAGGTATATTTTCTACTTAATTTAGGGGCAAAATGCCTGTTTTTTGTCTAAAAATAACAAATTTCTGGGAAAATTCTATTAATTCATCATCTTAGCTAAAATTATAGATTTAAAGCAATTATCATTTAGAAAGTAATCATCTTGTCAGATGATTGTGAACTTAAAAGTAATTATTCATTAAATCCAACATTTTCGGATAAAATATGCATTTTTTACGCAAAAACCACTTATTTTGAGAAAAAAAGTACTAGCTCTTTTAATCTGCCTAAATTGATATATTTTAGTTTTGATATTATGCTGTTTCTTATTATAAATGGATAGGAATGTCATTTGATAACTGAAACTTAATAATTATCTTATTTTGGGGCAAAAAACCTAATTAATGTGCAAAAATAATTGATTTTTGTGAATATTTTTAAAAAAATTTATTTTTTATTTTATCAAAGCAGGAGAGGTTTCATATAATTTGATGGCATAAAAGTGATAAAGTTTAATGAGTTAGAGGAGATTTCCTTGATTATCTTGCTATTTTGGGGGGAAATCTCAATTTTTATTTAAATATCGCTGATTTCTGGAAAATCTTTATTACTATGAAATGTGTCATTATTATTTATATTCAAAAGTGTTCATGGGTATATTATAGTTTGTCCTTGTACGTCATTTGTATTTCAAGTATCCTCCATTAATTTAATTGGTATTTCTGGGCAAAAAATATGTTTTATGAATCACAGTCTAAATCAAGAAAAATTACGTTTCATATTTCAAACTATGACTATTATTTTCTTAACTTACTTATCATTTTATTCTTATCTTGTGAAATGTTACTATTAGTATGTTTGGGGTAAAAGATGGAAAAGCAAGCACTTAATAAGCAAAATGTGATAAAACACATTTCGAGGTTATTTATTGCTAGATTTTTTAGAATAAAAGCTTGCTTTTCTTTGTGACCTGTGAAGGCCTCATGTGCCAAAGGCACGAAGGAGATACGTTACAGGTTTCTTTGTGACCTAATATTTAATAATATATATTTTACCCCAAATATAACAATATTACACAAAATTGAAGAGAAATGAATAATAAGTTTAGAAAGAATAAACAATTGAATAGGAAATACAGAAGATAATAGTCCTACTTTGAAATATGAGACTTTCTATAGTAATTTTCTTGATTTAGGCTATATATTTATATAAAAACATATTGTTTGCCCCAAAATACCAATTAAATTAACAGAGGATACTTGAAATGTATATGACTTACAAGGACAAACTATGATATACCCAGGAACACTTTCGAATATAAATAATAATGACACATTTCATAGTAATAAAGATTTTCCAGAAATCAGCGATATTTAAATAAAAATTGAGATTTCCCCCCCTAAATAGCAAGATAATCAAAGAAATCTCCTCTAACTCATTAAACTTTATCACTTTTATGCCATCAAATTATATGAGACCTCTCCTGCTTTGATAAAATAAAAAATAAAAATTTCAAAAGATGTTCACAGAAATAAGTGATTTTTGCAAGTTAATTAGATTTTTTGCCCCAAAATAACATATGAATTAATTTTCAGTTATCAAATGACATTCATATCCATTTATAATAAGAAACAGCATAATATCAAAGCTAGAATATATCAATATAGGCAGATTAAAAGAGCTAGTACTTATTTTCTCAAAATAAGTGGTTTTTGCATAAAAAATACATATTTTATCCAAAAATGTTGGTTTTAATGAATAATTACTTTTAAGTTCACAATCATCTGACAAGATGATTACTTTCTAAATGATGATTGCTTTAAATCTATAATTTAAGCTAAGATGATGAATTAATAGAATTTTCCCAGAAATTTGTTATTTTTAGACAAAAAACAGGCATTTTGCCCAAAAATTAAGTAGAAATACACATTTTATGTTTCAAATATGTAGTTCATGAATGAACCTAAATAATTACAGTTGAAACAATATTCCTGCTATCATTTCAAGAAATTCTTTAGATTCAATAAATATTCTCAAGAAATCAGCGATTTTTGGATGAAAAATACGTTTATTCCCCAAAACACTTTAATTTTGAATGAAATATCAATAAAACATATATAATCTGAAAAGTTAAATTATAAAACAGCTTTCAATCATTGCTTGCATAATAAGATAGGGTTCTTTAAATTAATATACAGAAATCGAAGATTTCTAATTGAAAATACAGTTTTCTGTATAAAAACTCAAAATCGAAGATTTCGCAATAAAATAAGAATATAAAATATATTTCATTTGAAAGAGGAAACTTCAAAGATGTTTTTTAAATCATCATTGGACGATCATATGCAATATTGAGGAACTGAGTAGGAGGAATAACTTAAAATTTTATCGAATTTCTTTGAAATTTTGCAAAAATTCGACTTTTTTACCCCAAAACACACAGTAAAAATAGGAATGGGAAATTGAAACTTATTTCATCTAAAAGAACACCAAAAATACTACATATTCACACTTTTCAATCTTTAAAATCATCAACCGTATAAAAGTTATAATTTGTTTCCTATTTTCATTGATTTTCAACTAAAAAACAAGGTTTTTCCCCCAAAAAACTGTCTTAGCTACCTATTATTCGTTGCTATCATACATTTTAAAATACTACAGATATCCATCTATCAGAATATATTGGTGTCGTTTATTCACCTCGGATGGTACCAATGACCCCGAATTTGGGGCTCTGGCTCACGGACTAAATGTGACGTCCTTCATATTTCCAAACCAAAAATTGTATAGGAGGAAGACACTCTTGTTGCAACCGCAACAAGAAACCTTTCTAGTGTTTTATGTATCTTTCATATTAGACCGAGAACAGGCCAAGATTTTAGGGTCCCTGTAAAGTGCGAAACGAAACAAAAACGGAACGAAACGAAACGAAACAAATCGAAACGAAACGAAACAAATCGAAACGAAACGAAACAGATCGAAACGAAACAAAACGAAACGAAACGAAACAAAACATAAAACTTAAAGAAAATGAGAAAAAGAAGAAAAATCGCCGAAAACGAATATTTCAAGACAAGATCAGCATGTAATATTGCCTTAATCCAAGAGTTCTACATCTGTAACTAGTGCCGAGAGGATTTATTGAAAGAGTCAAAGTTGAAAATTAAAAAAAGTAAATGCCAAATGCCATTCATGTATTTAAGAGGAATAAAAGGGAAAGGATAGAAAACCACGCTATGACACCGTAATGAGATCATAAAACGGGGTGGGGGCACATTTCAGGGGAAAAAATCTTATCCTTTTTCAAACGAAATGCGCCCCCCAGTTTTTAATTGTTCTCATTTTTCTGATGAAATTTTCAAAGACGCATAACGGAACAGTTCCGTTTCCTTTGAGCTAGACTCCTCCCTGCTAAATAATATTTTTCCATCTATGACGAGGTTATTCATCCCATTCACTCTCCTTTAAAATTTTGATTCTTTAATAAAAAACCTCCAGCCACAAGAACTAACGGTTGAAGGCAATAATGAGGGGGTGGACAGGGACGAAGGGAGGGGGAGAGAAAGGGGGCAAGAGGAGGGAAAAGGGGGGCGGGAGGAGAGGAAAGGGGGCGAGAGGAGGGACAGATGATTGGGAGGGTAACAGTAACCAAAATAAATTAGGAAATTACTTTTAATATAAATAATCTTGCTCTTATGCGTTCATGTACATAATCTCAATTTTAAAAATTACCATGAAATTCATCTATATATACCTTAAATTTTTTTCCCGATTGCTTCGCTCGCCGCAATTTTCAATTCATTTTTCAAATACTTCAGGCTCGCTTCGCTCACCTTAGTTTTTCATCTAAACAGGTCTATTTCTTTTTTTTCAAGGTTTAAAACAGGAAATAACCGAAATAACTTCACTATTGCACCAATTTACACTTTAAAGTTTAAACATTTTTCTTGGGGAGGGGGGAGGCGGCAGGAGGAGAGTGGTACCCTTTGACCCTTCAATAAGATCTTGTCTTGAAATATTCGTTTTCGGTGATTTTTCCTCTTTTTCTCATTTTCTTTAGGTTTTATGTTTTGTTTCGTTTCGTTTCGATCTGTTTCGTTTCGTTTCGATCTGTTTCGTTTCGTTTTGTTTCGTTTCGATTTGTTTCGTTTCGTTTCGATTTGATTCGTTACGTTTCGATTTGTTTCGTTTCGTTTTTGTTTCGTTTCGCACTTTACAGGTACCCAAGATTTTATTCTTGAGTTGGTATTTAAATACCAATTCAAGAATAAAATTTTGACCTGTTCTCGGTCTACTTTCATATATCTATTTACGGGCAAAAATCACTCATCAAATTTAATGAAATTTCACACATAAGTAGGGACCAATGAAAAAAGATAAAAAAAAACCCCTGTTTCTAGGTCATCTGGTTACCATGGCAACGGCCTATAAAGTTGAAAAATTGAGCTTTTTTGAAGCTCAATTTTGGTGATTTGTTATGCATCCTAAAGATTAGGACCTACAATTTTAAATAAGCCCACCGATAGTGTCTGATATTGACAACAAGGCTGGTTACCATGACGACAAAATTAGCTAATTTTAATGTATTGATTTCAAAATGCTACTTGTATTTTCCGATTTTTCTTCACTGTTGAAGGATGTATGATAAGGAAATGAAATTTATTTTATAAAATGAGCAAATTAAAGATCAACCCACTTGTTGCTATGTACATAAATTACCTTGGCAACGGTAATTATGGTCTGTAATATTACTATTTTTGAAACTTCAGAGCTAGTTTTAATTTTTTTGCATTATGTTGAACAAATACTAATTATAACACAAAGAGCTCTTTCAGAAACCGTGAAAAAGTTATCAGGAACATATATATATTACCATGGCAACCATTTTTTTTTTTATTATTTTTATAAAACAGTTACTTTTTATCCCAGAAAGTTCAAATTCAATATTAAAAATGATCTAGTAGGCGTCTATCAAAATACAAGAAAAAAAAATCAAATATTGATAATGGTTGCCATTGAAATTTGGCCATACAATCTAAAAATAAGCATTTTTCTCTGTTTTTCGAAGCCTTTTCATGAAAAAAAAAAAACGAAACAGGGTTACACTACTATTTTTACATACATGATAATGCAAGGTCTAAACTTTATTTAATTAAGATAAAAAAAATCAGATAACTTTACACTGGATGCCCGAAGGACTCAAAATTTGATTATGTGCATTTTTACACAATTGTTCCCATAGCAACACGCTATTTCTTGAATATTTTTTTTTGAAATTTTATTTTCATGTAATGAAAGGTCTACTTGAATACATTTATTGATTATCATCACTTTGAATTAAAGTTCTACAAGGGAGGATTTAGGGGGGTTGGGGGGGGGGGTGGGGTTCGGGAACCCCCCCCCCCCCCCCGGTTTCCCAATTTTTAATTTTTTTTTTTTTTGGTAACATTAGCACTCGGAAAAAACCCTTCAAACTGAGTAATAAAAAATTGCTTAAAGTCCACCAGAATTCACTATTTTGAAACAAAATTTACAAAAATGTTTTGATACATTCTATCGCATATCGATTTGATACCGTATCAATTGGCGTATTTGTGGATTCGTACAGACAATCGCGAAGTTTTTGTAATGTACGTCGCAGAGGGGGTTTTCTGTTTATTTTATTCCCGAAAATTAACATTAACAAATACTATAATATGAACATGTTCAAATAATTTGCAAAACATGTACGTGTGTCAAACAATCAATGTAAATGGCACAGGGATCGAAACCTGCACGTTTCTGTCCTCAAATACCCGGTTTGAGTATTTTTGTCATCTACAAATTTTGTAAAAAACATACTTTGAAGTAACCGGGAAAATTGGCAAATATTTAACATTGTATATAGCTCGAATATGCTCCGGGGGCCTATAATTAAGCATTCAATTTTCAAAGCCAAAACCCCATGATACTCAAGATTTTTTACACGATATCGTACCAATATTCTAAGTACATGTTACAGCAAGGACGCAAAAACGTCCACATCGTCTTGCGAAAAAAAAAAAAAAAAAAAAAAGGAGAGCGCCTCCCCCAGTTGCCAAAAAGATGGGGGAGGGTCTTTTGAAATAGTATTTAAAGCAAACTACTGTTCAGAAATAGATCAAAGACACTCCAGAAACCACCGATTTGAATGCGTTTTTCGTAATTTTCTTGTGTTTCTTTAGAACACAATACAACCATGCGTGGATCCAGAAGGGGGACCGGGGGTCTAGACCCCTCCCCCTCCCCCCCCCCCTGAGATTTTCGGAGGTGGGGTCCAGCTTTGGTCCATTTCTAATTGAAATGGGTCTAAAATGGATGAAAGGACTTTGAAACCTAAAATTTCGGCTCGCTTCGCTCGCCATTTACAAATACAAAACTATTTTTTCTGCAAAATTCCTTAATCATTATCAATTTTTCATACTAAGTAATTTTATATAATTGTCTTGGGTTTCAGGAACCCATATTTTGAACAGTCTCTTACTTCATAGGATGTAACCTCCTTCATCTTTTTCAAGGTTTTGTCATTTTTTTGGCAAGTGACATATCTCTTATCTATTTATTTTGTTATTTTGCACCTAATGCCCCCGAATCACCCCCGGGCTGTCATGTACTCCTCGAGACCTTTCATTTGATATGTCACACGGTATACTTCTGATACCTTTGTTATTTTGCACCTAATGACCCCGAATCACCCCCGGGCTGTAATATACTCCTCAAGACCTTTCATTTGATATGTCACACGGTATACTTCTGATACCTTTGTTATTTTGCACCAAATGACCCAGAACCACCCCCGGGCAGTATTGTACTCCTCGAGACCTTTCAATTGATATGTCACACGGTTCACTCCTGAAACCTTTGTTATTTGCACCTAATGACCCGTAATCACCCCCGGGCTGTCATTTACTCCTCAAGACCTTTCATTTGATATGTCACACGGTATACTTCCGATAACTTTGTTATTTTGCACCAAATGACCCCGAACCACCCCCGGGCAGCATTGTACTCCTCGAGACCTTTCAATTGATATGTCACACAGTATACTCACGATAACTTTGTCTCAATGACTCCGAACTAACAACCCCCCCCCCCTCCTCGACTGTAATGTAGGGGTACATCCTTCAAGACCTGGGGGTTAACCCCGAAACACCCAGGACTCCTATGTAGGGGTCCAAATGGTCAAGCTCTAATATACTGGTACATCTGGGGTCGGGATCATCAATAAGGTCAATTCTGGTCAGTGGAGAGGGTCAGATCTTGACTGACCCCTTTGACGTCACTGAAACCTCACAGACAGTGAGGTTAATGGGGAGGTTCCATGTTAAAATCTGCCGGTCAACCCCCAGTTTTCCACTACTCTTAGCTTAACATGTACGTGCATATAACCCCCCCCCCCCTCCCATTACACATAATATCTCGGTTATGCGACCAAAAAAAAAAAGGGGGAAAAACCCGTTACATATGTCAAAGAGCATCCTTTCTACCTTAAGTATACAAAATTTCAAAACATTTCAACCAGAAATAGATTTTAAAATAATTTTTAACTATTTTAGTATATTTTCACTGTATTTTAGAATATCTAAGTCCCATAACTCTGTAACGACATATCAAATGAATCTGAAAATCGAAAGGCGGCTTCCTTTCCACATTCCAATCAAAATGTATGAATATCATGAAAATCCGTTGACGCATTATCAAGTTATTGCGTTCCATGCGCCTATATTTTGCCCTTAGCTTAACATGTATGTGCATATAACCCCCCCCCCCCCTTCCTATTACACACAATATCTCGATTATGCAACAAAAAAAATTAAAAACCCGTTACATATGTCAAAGAACATCCTTTCTACTTGAAGTATACAAAATTTCAAAACATTTCGACCAGAAATAGATTTTTAAATAATTTTAAAATATTTTAGTATATTTTCACTGTATTTCAAAATATCTAAGTCCCATAACTCTGTAAAGACATATCGAATGAATCTGAAAATCGAAAGGCGGCTTCCTCTCCACAGTCCAATCAAAATGTATGAATTTCGTGAAAATCCGTTGACGCATAATCAAGTTATTGCGTTCCATAGGCGGACGGACAGACGGACTGACGGACGGACTTCGCCATAGTTACCCATAATACGACCCGTCAAATGATGGGCGTATAAAAATTAATATTTCATATTTAAAAAAAAATTCTGGCTCGCTACGCTCGCCAATTAAACGTGAAAGGAAAGCTAACAAAATTGCCCCCTCCCCATTATGTGCACCGAAATATATATGTACCTACATGATAGGTAGACTTCCTTAAATTTTGGACCCCCTCTGACCAAAAATGCTGTATCCGCGCATGATTCAACGATCGCAAAGTGCGAGCGGTCGATTGGAAAGACTGTATGTGGACGTACATGTATAAGTATTTATGGAATGTCATGTTCACATCTCAAGTTTTCTTCATCTTAGATATGGTAGTCCAGTCAAAGTAATATTGAACCTTGAACTAATTGCAACACAAACTTTTTGTGTTTTATGTGTTTTAATATGATAGAGTTAATATGAAATTAAAAAGTCTACCAAAAATATTGGCGTGGAACACATTGATATCCATCCCCAAAGTTTCGTTATTTTTAATTACGCTTCGGTGCTTCCATACAACATGATAAAACGAAATCCGGATATCGTACTCATGTAATAGTGTCTGTATTCTGTACCTGATTTCTATGAATTATTTTAATTTTAGATGTGAAAATTTTCTTGACACATAATGCGTGTGGATAATTTGTTCCTTATTGGTATTTTATCTTAATAAACAAGCTTGTATTCATTTGCATTTAGTATGGCAGACGTACTTCCGGTGACGACATGACTACTCGAATACAATTTTCAAATAATGATTTATGTGGTCGTCGTAATGCATTATAAAGAAAAAAATTGTATAAAACATTTAGACTAAGAGTATTATGTGATATCTTATAGAGACAATTAAAAAATACCGGTTTAATATGCGCCATAGCAAGTTTAAAAAATACGTGTAAGGTGGTCCGTCAGGGAAATAATTCTCATTCCATTACAAGAATACAATAAAGTTACTCTTATTGATCATGGCTTAAGGATGTTAATTATTTAATCGAATATATTTCATGAACAAATTATTTCTCTTAACACACAAAACTCGTAGCATATTGCATGATGTACACAAATGGCTGAATGCCGTTTCCAAATAAAAAAAAAGAAGAAAAAGGTAAAATAAATTCTTTAACGTCATTCTTATGAAGTGATTCAGAAAACCTCGCTTGTTCCAAGGGTTGTCCGACGTATAGTACTCTCCACAGTTTGTGTAGTTATACATTGTACTACGAAAAAGTCTATTCTTATCTGCATTTAAATACGATTGAAAAAAAAAAGATGTATGGTGTATTGAAATTATGACAATCTATTGATCTGCTGGCTGCTAACATTGGAATAGATAGAAGTGTTCTACTATCATAAGTGAGAATATAACTTTTTTATATAAAGATTCAATTCAGTTTACTTCTCTTCGAATAATATGCTCTTGAAATACGAACTACATAATCTGTGTTACACTGGCGGGAGTTACATGTTATATTCTTTGTTATTACGCTTTTGGGATTTGGGCACCTAAGAGTTCACAAATGATGGATTTAATATAGGAATTTGTTGAGGATCAAATCGAAGAACTACTAGATCTATCTATACATCATAGATTAATGTGCAGTCCAGAGAGGTTATCGGACATCCCCCTTGTGTTCAACATAACATGGCCTTGTAATGAAATTTATAGTGTATGTATATTTGTCAGTATTTGAAAATGCGCTTGCCAGCTTTAAATACATGATCAATATGAAATATTACAGTCTTCCGAAACGTGTCCCCGATCACAAATTGTTTTCTTATCGAGACTAAAAAAGGAAAACTGATCGTACATGCGCGACTATTGTCTTACATTTTTATTCGGACTTTGCGATCATGAAAAATCAACTATAATAACTTATAACATATAAATGAGGTTATAGTTAGGTTTTATTATAAAATTGTATAAGGTAACTACTACATATTTACTCTGACTTTCAAATGTCCCGACCCTACTTTCGCAATTTTCTATATTAGACTATGAAGAAACGCAGTATTTGCAAAAAAAAAAAAAAAAAAAAAATTCATATGATGTCACGTATATCTATAGGACAATCGTGTGATGAATTAGATTTCTACGGTGTTTTTTCATTTTCCAAATTCTATTGTCTATGATGGAGTGGAGAGGGTGCAAGGTAGCATGAGTCTTCATATCGAGTCTCTTTTTTGAAATAGTCAAAATGGCTTGCATTGCAATTATTTTGTTTTTCTTGAGATAACTCGGAGTCAATTCAAATAGATATGGTATTTGTGATGAAAGAAATGCACAATGTGCAATTTTATAAATAAATGGCGAAGTTCTGGAGATTTCCCCAATAATTTCCCGGTAACTTAGTATTTTTTTGATTTGTTTAAAACTATAAACATGTATTTTAATGCTTCAAAATAAACAGTTGAAGAATTTATGCTACAAAATGATATCATGAAATGTCAGCGATTCCTTTAAGAAGATGGCTATTTCAGCTGCATACTGTTTAAGATGAATGAATTCTCAATGTGGAAGGAATGAAGATATGTGCTCTTTCAAAAATCTTTATTTTGACTGTTTAAACATGCAGAAAGGGCGGATCAAGAGGGGGGTCAAGGGGTCCTTAGGAGGGAGGGGTTCTTACAGCTCCCCTGGACTTTGCAAAAAAAAACCCGCAAATTTTCCCCGTTTTTATGTTTTAATGAATCTAACTTTTTAGTCATAGACAGGATCCCCTCCCCCGACGGGTTGCCCCCCCCCCCCCCCCCCCCCCGAGGAAAATCTAGGTCCGCCCATGTATACATCGTGTATAAAGCAAGGCACGTGTACAGGGTTCTTGGGCATGAAATAGAGGTGGGATCTAGCTCCGCTGGAGTTAACGTTTAAGTTCGATTTCTGAAAAAAGAAAGGGGTCAAGCCGTTTATGAAGGAACATTTTTTTATCGTTACTACCCTAGATCCACACATGAAAGTTGGCTTAAATAAGATTTTCGGTTAAAAAAAGAAAGTTATTCCATTTTCTCCATTACCATGTATGCAAAAATAAAGATGAAACAAAGAAATGTGTTAGAATTTTCTAAAAAAAAAAAAACAAAAAAAAAACGATAATTGCACTTTAAACACATCCTCAGATCCTCAGGTTAGCTAAATAGGCCTATTCGGGTCTCAGGGTATAAAAATTAAGAGGTTCTGTACATGAAATGTTTGTTCGTGTACTTACATTCAATTTAAGTATAAAACAAAATGATACAAATGTACCTATTATAAAAAAATTAAGCCATTATGTGTGAATGCTCTTTTTTCCAGTTTTCAGAGATTTCAATACTAAATTTCGTCTTTTTCACCAAAAATAAAGCATGAAATACAGTTTTTCAGATCATAAGATCGCTTCAAGGAACAACGTTTTTACGTTATTGAAAAATAGGAATTGGTTTGGTCCAATTTGGATGAGAAATAAATGAGTAAGTTGAATTTTCCAGTTTTTCGCGATTTTTAATTGGAATTTTCATATTTTCCGAAAAAAATCCAATTTCCACGGGGTTGATTTTGGTAGACAATTTCTCCTGTGAAAGGCACTACATTAAGGTAATCAAATCAGTAGAAAAAGTTTGTGTTGCAATTTGTTATAGGTTGGGCCCCTATATGCTGTACTTTGACTGGACTATGGTTCATCGTCTGCTGACATCGAATCATATGCGTTATCCCATCTAAATCCAGCTCAAATACGCCCCAGAGTTCAGCAATTTGCTTCATTTTTTTTTCAAAAATTTCACGGAGACCCCTTTAAGGGGATGGGTAACATATTTCCATACTGTCCCCACTTAACCCTTCGGGCCTCGCAAGTCATCCCCCCAAAAAGTGTCTGTGCCCCCGGACAGCTGAAGTTCTTGGTGATCCAACCCTTCTTTATATAGACGTCCACATCGAAAACACCCTGGCTACGCCCCTGCCAGCAGTAAAGGAGAAATTATTTTATTTAGAGATCTTTATTAACCACATAAATTGAGTGGAAAAAATGGTCTGAATATTCGAGAAGGTAAGGAGAAAATGTACTCCAGAATTCACCATTTTATTCCATTTTTTCAAAACATTTCCGGGGGAGGCCCCCCGGACCCCCACCTATAGGAGGGGGCAACCCCTCCCGTACCCTCCCCCGCTCGGCACTTCGTGCCTCGAATCGACCCTTTGGGTCTATACAACCCCCCCCCCCCCCCCCCCGCTTGCTACTCTGGATCCGCCACTGTTCTATGATCTAGTAAAAAGGGACTCTAAATATTGTGTAAACATTGAAACAAGAATTCTTAGAGCGAATTAACATTGTTCTGAATAGACTACGAATAGCCTTGTGAAGTCATGTGACATTCAAAATGGTGGCGGGCAGTGTCCTGAGTGTGACAAAACCTTTCCTTACATTCTTGTTCAATGTTTGTTTAATATGCACGAAACAAACACATGGCATCGTCTATCCTTTTCAGAACACTAGCTTACCATATGAAGCACGCGTGGAAGATTTGATACATCGTCTTACTGTTGATGAAATGGTGCTTCAAATGTCAAAAGCCGGCGCTGGAAAAAACGGCCCGGCACCCGCTATACCTAGACTGAATATATCACAAACACAATGGAATGCAGAATGTCTTCATGGTGATGTACAGGCAGGCAATGCTACATCATTTCCTCAGGCGCTAGGGATGGCTGCTTCCTTTGAGTATGAAAAGCTAGTTTCTCTGTTTATGTGATTTTTTTTACACCGTTTGCTACTGACATGGTACTGCTTCTGCTTCTGCCATGTAATAGCCACAATCAACGTGATGATTATTATGCTATGACTTACTGGTGCGCAAATTTAAAAGCTGGATAAAACATGGTAAGAAGAGGTTTAGGCTTTGGACACCTGAGACTTGAAAGCCCCAAGTGTTCTCGCTGACACTATACCTGGTGGCAGCGAATTCCACTCCCTGATGGTCCTGGGAAAGAATGACACTTTACGGTAATCTGATGAGCATGATGGTACCATATAACTCCTGTCATGGATGTTCCGAGACCGTCTCATTGGTTGTTTTAGGCGTCCTTCCTTGTTTACATCTACTAAGTTGTTGGTGATCTGGTTGCCAGAGGTTTCGGACAAAAACCAGTTCGGACTCGAGAGGTTTCGGACAAGAGATTTCGGACAAAAACGAGTTCGGCCTCAATTGTCGGGGAAGAGGTTTCGGACAAATACAAGTTCGGCCCATAGGCGTTTCAACTTTTAACTATTCCTTGGTATTTCAAAAATTAATAGTAAAAATAAAGAAATAACAATGTAGAACGGTGCACACTTAAAGTGGCAGCCCTGAAAAGTTGGATTATTAAAAAAAAAATTCTTCGTAAAATGTATATCTAACTGGCACCCCATCAGAATCTGAAGTGATTTTTGATCTGTTTTGTATAATTTTGCTAATATTTGGGTCAGAACTTGTATTATTCCTATAGAAATCAATATAAAACGGAAAAGTTTTTTTGAACATTGTTCCCCCCGTATATTCAGAGTACCACTTTTACTGGAGGTGTGTATCCACGATACAAATTTTCTGGAAAAGTGGGGTTCTGTATCTCCGGGGGGAACACTACCCCAGAGACGAAAAACCAAAAAAAGAAGGGGGTGCATTTTTGTAAAGATCGATTTTTTTAGACCATAAAATATGACAAATTACGGTACGAGATTCAGGGCTAAATAGGGCACTTATCTTAACAGCTCCTTTACATCTGGAGTGAAAAATTGTAATTCAAAACATCCTGTGGACATGTCAAGCTGTGATAACTAGCTGCACAGAAAAAAGTCCGGAAAACAAGACCTCGGATGGACGAATGGACGGACGGACACACAGACTCACGGACAGCACCATAACATAATACGCATAGTCTTAAGACGGGCGTATAAAAAAAAATGGAGAACTCTTCAGGGATTGGGAAGGCCACGCACCCTTTGCCATAGTCCCATTCTGAAAAAAGGCCCATAAAATCGGCAACTCGCTGCGCCTTGGTGCTCATTATTCTACGGTGTCTATTTTTGGTTTTTAAATCTATCTAAAAGTACTGTACTCGTGTTTTGGAGCAATAGCCAGTCAGAAGCACAAAATTCTTTTGTTCACTAACAATTGAAAGGTTCTTCGCTATTATGATTGATTTTTCTCCGACATTCTTTTTTATCCTCGTTCTGCGCCTGAGATTTAAATCTCCAACGTCCACTTGTAACGTATCTTATCTACGTAAAGGTACTAGTGTATGCGTTCTTCCGTAAAATTATCATGTCATTTTTTAAAAGTAGTCAGTCAATGGGTACAAATTGAAGTAATAAAACTTGTACAGAAATGTCAATTGCCTTCCCTAATACCAACAAAGCTGAAAACGAAGCTGCCCATACGTGGACACAAAAAATACAGGATAGATGGCTGAAAGTTTGGTCTTAACGTACTGCAAATTATTCATTGGAAATTTGGTATGTTGAGCGTATCTAAACTGCTGTAAAAGTTATAGACAAAAATGTGGACAAAGGGTAATTTATAACGTAGAAACTGAAACTGTCCAGAAAATGTGTAAAATCTACTCAGTCCGGGGCTTCGCCCCCTGTACTACTAAAAGGGTTTCGCCAAGAATCCATTGGTGCCTAAATGCAGTCCTCAAACCATCTGCCTGCAAGTGCTTCCACTTAAAAAGTACTCTGTATAGCTACGCGCCTGCCTCCCCTCTTCACCTTCTTTTAACGTCCCCTCCAAATCCGCAAAAGATATCGGTTAAAAATGTACCTTCAATGAAACTTATAATTCTTTAAACATCAGTTATCAAAAAAGATTCAATGGAAGTAGCCTATTAAATAACTGTTTTAAAATTCCTGGATGTCGACCTCTAAGGCCGAACTTGTTTTTGTCCGAAACCATTGAAGTCCTTTGGCAGTCAAAAATAACTGAAGGCCGAAACCTCTGAGGCCGAACTTGTTTTTGTCCGAAACCTCTCGAGTCCGAACTGGTTTTTGTCCGAAACCTCTGGCAACCGGTGATCTTATACATCATACATAATCTCCCCTCCCTTCTATGTTCCTCTAATGATTTACATTGTAGTGTGTTGATAATGTTACTGACGCTCGAAGTATTCCGTTGGTTGTTTTTAACATATCGTGCGGAGCAGCGCTGGACCTTTTCTAGGCGATGTACCATTTCTGTCTCATTCTGCAAGACTGTCTGCTTTGTTTTTGCAGTGGGTGTTTTGGGGTTTTGCTATTGGTGCTGAAACTGCGTGTTATTGGAGATCCCCGTCTTTCTTTGCTACCAGAAATTGGATAAACTTGAAATAAGATTGATTCCATTCTAATCCCATTTAGTTGTAACGTTGGAATAATTCAATGTTAATAGGTGCACAGATGAAATTTCACAGTAAAAAATCTATTAACATGATCATGATGATTTAGATGGGTCATTTCCTGTACAAATTTTTCCAACGACGTGTTTAATCTTCGATGTTAAAAGTTGTCAGTCAGTGCTGTCACATTCAAATTAACATGAAAATGTCCCATCAAAGGAGTTTTTTCTCTACATGTACATTATTATACTACATATTTGATTAATTTAACCTACAATCTTAACAATTTAACCAATTTTAAAGTTGTTGTGTGATTGGAAATATTTTATTTACTTCATGTACTTCATTCAATTTTTGATACGTCACACATACATTTACTTTACTCATGACCGCTTTACTTATTTCTCCTAAAGATTATACATGTAGCCTATTGTAGGTACGATGGGGTTATTGAATACAGAGATTTTTTTTGCCTGAATTTAGCCTATGAAATAAAATATCTGCATATGTCTTATTAGTATGATCTTTAATGACAATTCTTGAAGTCGGACTGGTCACATGACCAAATTTCCGCCATGTTTACAGGGGGATGTGCCTCTAGATTTTTCAGTGTGCCCTATGAAAAATCCGTGATTTTGTTTGTTCCTTCTTCAAATCTTGTTTTATATTGGGGTTTGAGGAGCTAAGAGCTAATTCATCAATGGTTCCTTCAATGAATTATAGTAGTTTTATTCTTGATATAAACGTTAGATTCTAGATATAAAGCAATTTCCATACACTATGCTCTATGATAAACACCGAGTTTATCCCCCATCTATTTTCGGAACCTCTCTGTGCTTATCTCTAATTGAACCTTTGTGTGACATCACGCCGACTTAGAGAATAATATGTTTGCCACTAGCCTTTATGATCTCTGACGTAGTAGAAATTTAGGAATGTTATATGGCGTAATTAATTTAGATACTGTAAACCGTCTTTCATTCGCGGTGTCTTAAGTTAAGTTTGGGAATTATATATATACGAGTGGAGTGACTGGTTTGCCTTTTTTTATTTTTGCGATCAAGATCGTATGTATCAGAATTTTTTTGGAGAAAATTTGTCTTCAAAACTTTCAACCTAAATCTATCAAATAACTTTGATTGCCTAATTGATTGTTTGTTTAGTCTGTTATATACCCATGCCAGGCTTCACATTAATAGTCAAACTTTATCCAAACAAACTAATTATAGTTTATACATATAGTGGTTACTAAGTCACACATGGTGCATGAACACGGTAGATAGGTGTGAAATACATTCTTATCAAATTTGCCATGGAAGAAATTCCGTTAATTTGCATCTTGTGATTTAAATCTGTATATTAATGCTTTTGTCTGTATATCCATGCTTACATACATACATGTATAGCGATACATTCGCAGTTTGAATTACATTGCGAATATCGCAAAAATAAAATGCTCGCGAATAAAACAATTAGCTTAAAAATTGATAATTCTATGTTGTAGCAAATCACTGATTTACAAAGTGGCAGAGGCTACTTCCATCGAGGTCAGAGCAAAGCATAACGACTTTGTCAAAAGGCACAATTATAGTGATCACACTGGACTGACGTGCTGGAGTCCTGTCATCAATATCATGAGACATCCGTTATGGGGAAGAAATCAGGTTGTCAAAATTTGGTATAAACAGAAAATTTTAATAATACATTTTAAATTTTACTTTCTTCTCGGCTTATACATGTATGTGTTTTATTTTTATTTTTTTTTGTTCACACATTCTAATGTTAAACAGGACATATATGTGTATTTTGATGAAGACTAGGAACCAGATAAACAATAATATATATGTATAGCAGAAAATCATTATTTACAAATTAAATCCTGTTTCAGTAGGTATTACAGATATGCTTTCAAAGTAATTCTATAGGGGGAATACATGTACCGCATTGGCTGAGTGTCAGCGACACTATGAGAGCATAGTACCTATACATACAGGCCTTTACAGGTTTAGTGCATCATACATCTTCAGTATTAAGACATGATTTTTTTTCAGTTTCAGATATGAGTTCTGCCTTTCAAATTACCAAAATCCACTAAAATAGGTCTCAAACCTTTTCACTTGATAAAGTAAAAGAAAATTAATCATGAAATACATGTACTTAAGACTGACACGTTCTCCTTTGTACATGTTGTACTCCTTTTGTTATTTCCAGATGTCATACAAATTTTCAATTAATGATCTATATTTGTATAACTTTGACATTAAATACTTCAGGAAACATATGGAGAGGATCCCTACTTGAGTGGTAAACTCTCAGAGTATTTTGTGAACGGTTTACAAGGAAATCATTCCAAGTACCGAAGAGCAAATGCTGTCTGTAAACACTTTGACGCATATGGAGGACCAGATAACTGGCCACTACCCAGGGAAAGCTTCAATGCAAAGGTACGAATGAAACAACCTTAACAATTTTACCTAACAATATCATGTGATAACTAAATTACCTGATGCCATACTTGTTTCTCAGATCTTAGAAACATCTTTGGTCTTAAAACTTTAAAATCATTCTTGAAGATATGTACCGCACAGGAGCTCAATGCCAAAAACCTACAATGATCCGCCCCTTCACATCTTTCTCTATTCAAAGTTCAATTATATATAAGGAAAGTAAAGAGACGGATATTCTTGTGGTTCGTTGGCATCGAGCTCCTGTGATGTACCCCCACTGTTTAAAAAATGTTCCTCTGTTCCTCAAAATAACATGTTAAAAAAATACAGTAAATGTATGCTTAGACTTGTCTGAGCAACGAGTATTTGATTTAATAAAATTTTGTCAGTAATTATAGTTATTTTTAGGTTTCTGAGCAGGACCTTAGGACGACATTTTTACCTCAGTTTAAAGCCTGTATAGATGCCGGAGCAGCAGGGGTTATGTGTAGTTACAACAGGTAGTACCAATGGCTATGCTGTGTAGTTAATGCTTTTTACAATGGTTTTCAAAGTCATTTTTTTTTATAGCTGTGTGAATAACATCCTCAATGTTATTTCATAAAGGATTATAATGTGGAAGCCCTAATAGGAATAACATTTTCCATCTGTCTGTCCGTTTTTCCACCCATCTGTCAACACTTACGTTCGAACTCAATAATTCCAGCAGTTTTCAAAATACAATTTCATGAACAATTACAGGATCATAAAAGACACATGTTTATAGATTTTGATTTTTCAAGATCAAAGTTCAAGGTGAAACTAAGGAAAATTTTGATAAAAACTCAATACTTTAATGGTTTTGATATCATATCTTCAGAGTTTTCAAGATACAGCTTTTAATATATAGATGAAAGATCATGAGAAGAACATGCCTAAAAGTTTTGAACTGTCAAGATCAAAGGTCAAGGTCAAACTTAAATCATTTTGACTAAAACTCAACACTTCAGTTCTGACATGTAACTCAACAAAATTTTAAAGTAGAGACTTCATATATATATTTTCTTTTGGTACATATGGAGTAGTGGCTATGAGTAGTATGCCTATGAATTTTGGAATTCTTGAAGGTCAAATTGAAAGGTCAACCTCAGGCAAATAATTTCAATATAAGGCTTCTGACCCTCAGACTATTAAGAAGTTTTTGAGGTAGAGCTTTTATATTTTATGGACAGATGAAAAATGATTCTATAAAGTTGCCTGAATTTTTTTAACTTTCAAGATCAAGGTCAAACTTAGACTATGTTTATGAAATATAGATGTTTCTGTGTTGATGCAGTAACTTGAGATATATTCTCATGATAGAGATTCAGAGATATAGAGATATACTTGCTTACAAATATTGAACTTTCAAAAATAATCTTTACTTATTTAAATAGAATATCAATGCCTTGGTTAAGATGTAATAACATTGATACTTTGAAGGCATAACTTTCATATTTCATATGCAAATTAAAGAGTCATAAGTAGGTCATGTAAAGTCTGCAGTTAGACTCAGTGTTCAAGTTACGTGTGCCTTTACCTTAACTAAGGATTTAATGTGCATTAACAAAAAGTAGTTGCTGACAGGGGCCAAGTACTTCACAAATACCGCATCTTGCTTTTCTTTTTGACAAATTAAAGTATAAATTGAAATGAATTCATAGGAGGAGAGAAATAAATATATTTCTAAGCTTCATTCACTAAAAAACGATAGGGCATGCTATAGAGAACTACATCAACTCTGTTACTATTACATGAAAAATTTAATCAAAGGAAAGGATCCCGGACCTTAAGGAAAGGCTATAATAATCGGATTTTTAAATTTTCAAAATTTACTGAAATAATCATATAAATTGTTTGATCTATGTCTGAACAACAACTTTCATATTTCTTTTTGCTAAGATATAACCCTAAGCGCTTGCAAAATTTACTAAAACACACCCATCCTTCGTGAGCTTTGGTTGAACAGTGCACAAAAAACCCAGGCAGTTATGATAAATTTCACTTTAATTAGGTATGAGTGCAAAATAGAATGGCTAATTCAGACAAACTAGTGAAAGATAGATATACGACAGATTCTCCTTGAAAAGGAATGAGCCATTCTCTTTTGCGCCCATGTTGAAATTAGAGAAAATCAGAGAAAAAATACAGTGCACAAAGTAAAAATTAGCATATAAAACGCCTTTTACATATATCGATCTATATATCTGCATTGATTTTTACCTGAGCAAGGGCGGTTTATCCAGATATTTCGGTTACCCCTCTTAACTGTATAGATGTTACATAAATTGTGATGAGATTACAAACGAAATTATCATAATTATTCTTACTCATAAAATGTTAAATTTTCTTCTGATGTAAAAAGGGACACTAAATCTTTATAATCAATCCATATATAGATGATCCAAAAAGGGGCCTTAAGGTCCGGGATCCTTTGATGATGAAATATTGCTATATTTTTTATTTCAGTGTAAATGGAGTTCCAGCATGTGCAAATAAGAAATTATTGACTGATATTCTACGGAAAGAATGGAAATTCAATGGCTTTGTGGTCAGTGATGAAGGCGCTGTGGAATTTATCTTACTCTGGCACTATTATACAAAGGATGAAGTCAGCACAGCACTGGCCTGTGTAGAGGCAGGACTGAATTTGGAGTTATCTCCCCCTAATTTTGATTACCAAATCATGTCTGCATTAACTCAAGCCCATAAGGAGGGCAAGATTAGCAAGGATTTGCTGATTGAGAGAGTTCGACCATTGTTTGATGCCAGAATGAGGCTCGGAGAGTTTGATCCTAAGAAAGACAACCCCTATAACTTCTTGAACTTATCTGTTATACAGAGCTTAGACCATCAAAAGTTGTCACTACATGCCGCAATCCAATCCTTTGTATTACTTAAGAATATGAATCACTTCTTACCAATTCAAAAACCACTAGGAACAATTGCTGTAAGTACAAAATGTTTCTAAATTTATAATTATAGATACACATCAATCAATTCAAAATCAGCTGTTGGGATCGGCTCACTATGATCATACACATATACTGTGAGCAGATCCTCACAGCTGATTTTAATTAGACTGAGATACACATATACTGCAATTATATTAATTGTGTCATTAGCAAGAGACAATAGAGATATTCATTCCTAATCTGATTACAATGACCATGATTTTAGTTGAGTTTTCACGAGATAAAACACAGGAAACTGATGAAATACCACATACATGTACTTGTCAATTCGTTTCCAGTTTTAAAGTATTGCTCGTACATGTAATAGCATCCAAGAGTTCAAACAGTATTTCAATGAGACTCAGAATTATAGTCTTATCATAAGATATGTTTTGGACATTATTTTCTTTCTTTTAAATTGTTCTCTCACTGAGATCTATTCTCTGCTGTAGATAGTAGGACCGATGGCTAACAACACAGCAGAACTTATGGGAGATTACTCTCCAGATGTGGATCCAAGATTTATGACCACACCCCTCTCTGGACTGTCTCTGCTCAATGTCAAGAAAGTTATGTATGCCCCGGGGTGTAATAAAACTAGGTGTGACAAATACAATAAAAACAACATACAAACAACAGTACAACATGCTGATGTCACTTTCCTCTGCTTAGGAACAGGTGAGATATATACCATGAACATACAAAAAAAAAAAGCTTTTTGGACGGATTGCAAAGCAATTCGGGTCTATAGATTGACTTTGTCTATCTGTCCGTCCATCTCTCTGTCCATCTGTCATCAACATTTTGGTTTAAGTTTCTGGTTGAAGCAAAATCTAAGGAACTGTATACAGTAAAAACTTCATATTATACATGTAGGTTGCCTTTGACAAGACCTTTCAATTTATGCAGTAACATTTGACCTAGTGACCTTTACCTTGGACTTTGACCTAGTTAAAGATTTTGGATAAATTTTCTGGTTGTAGCAAAATCTAAGGAACTGTATACAGTAGAAACTTTATATTATACATGTAGATTGCCTAAGACAAGACCTTTCAATTTATGCCGTAACATTTGACCTAGTGACCTTGACCTTGGACTTTGACCCAGTTAAAAATTTTGGAAAAAGTTTCTGGTTTAAGCAAAATCTAAAGAACAGTATATAGTAGAAACTTTATATTATACATGCAGGTTGCCTAAGACAAGACCTTTCAATTTATGCCGTAATATTTGATCTAGTGACCTTGACCTTGGACTTTGACCCAGTCGTACCCAGTGTATTTTTAAAAATTATTTTATAAAGTAAAATGTTTTTTTTTATTTTGAATAACAACTACCGGACCATGAATAACAACTACCAAACCAATAATTACCGGTATATGTAGCAATAAACCCAGCAGCAATGTGTTTAGGTGATCATTTGATTAGTAAATCAAATGAGGGGAATCACTGCCTGATAAACCATGGCTGCATAGTTTACTTAATTCTAATGTTCTGTAGACTGCAAGTACAGTCGTATTAGTCAGATTCTTTAAAGTTTAGCACTAACCACTTTGCCATTTTAGCGAGCTGTGACGAATGTCCAGGGAATAAAAATGTCATAGCCTGAGTGTCGACGATTGTGTGGACAAAACTTCAACCTGGGCTATATCTCATGAAGTGTAAGGGGAAGGGCTTTGATATTTTACATGTGGATACCTCATCACCAGACCTTTCATTGGAGACCTTGAATTTTGACCTAGTGACCTTGACCTTGAAGTTTGACCTACTTTTGATATATTCCAATTTTATGTAAAAGTCATAATTTATACTTTTAATTGTTTTCACAGACAGAAAAAGCAATAGGATTTAAAAATTTTTCAAGAATGGTTCAGCCCACTGAAAAACTTTAACCTGGGCTATATCTCCTGACTTCTCTCTTCCGAATTACAGGCTTCAAAGTACCCGAATTTCTTTCTTTCCTTCTACCGTCAAACTTTGGAACAATCTTAAACCCGACATTAGACATAACAGTAACTTTCACCAATTTAGGAATCATTTACGCGCGGAAAGAGTTGTGTACCGAACTACTTCTATGTAGGTGATAGGAAATATAATGTTATCTTAACGAGACTCCGTAATATAATATGTGTAGCAATCTAAACTAGTGTTGTATAATCGGAAAAATTTCATAATCGATTATTGGTTTATAATCGGAGAGGATTTTAATCGATTATTTCGATTTAATCGGAAATAATTCTTTCTTGTTTTTACAGCAAAGAATATGACAAGTATTGAATAAATTTCACTAAATCTTATGCCAATATACATGTATACTACATAGTAAAATGTCTAGAAAGAACTCCAACCCCAAAATGATAAAATCCTGTCTAGTAAATGAAATATTTTGTCAAAATCACAGCAGTAATGGAGTCAAAACAAATATCGGCAACTTTATACGGCAGATGCAGGGATGGTGGTGGTGGTGGTGGTGGTGGTGTTGGTGGGGGGGGTTAACTCCATACGACCCAAGAGTTAACTCATTCAGTGAGGAATCAAGCAATATCTTCGTGGAGTTTAGGCTAACAGTACTATGAAATTCACTGAACTTGTCCTTCTTACAAAGTTCAAGAGTTCGGCGTAAAAAGTTTTTTTTCTAGACGAGTAGATATTGACGCATCGCAGCCCCCTATCGCATCTGACGTTGAAGTTTTCTATTAGAGTACTTGTCATTACTATTAACTTAATGAGAATCCTGATTCCATCCATTGTATGCCTTAGAAAGTGTATCCTTTTCAAACTATTTTATGCTTCGCCCGTAACTCTAACTCGTGGAAACGATCGGTGATCTACTTTCGTTTTATTCGTACTTGTCATACGCGTATTCGATCGAAAACTGTGTCATTTTTTTCCACGTTGTATTTCCGATTATAATTGATTCTTAAAAACATAATCGATTAATCGAAATCGAAGGGTATTAGCGATGATGTCGCCGATGTCGGCGATTATCGTTACAACACTAATCTAAACTATGATCTTTTCAGAGTAACTCTTATTAATACACCAAATTGCTACTGTGGTTGGCATGAGGAAAATGTTTCTCGTTACTTGTTAGAATGTTGATTATATCAAACATAAAGAAATAACCTTTATTGTAAACAACATGATTTCAGTCCCCTTGATATAGAGACCTTGCTTTTCAGAAATGAGGAAATCCTCAAAAACAAAATTAACCTTATTATCTGTACAAGATTATATAAAACAAACTACTGTCCTGTTCACTTATTCCAGAGCACCCTGTTTTCCCGGTTTTCTCTAAAATATGATAATGTCATCTTCCTAAAAGATATCAATATTACAGTACTCCTTTAGTCGTAACAGAAAATACCATTGTTTTGGCTGTGCGTCAGTTAAGTTAGAAATAGGACGGAAAATAAAAAGTCTACGGGGATTTTCTATAGTAAAATCGCTGAAAATGAGTGACGTCGGAGGCTTTGATGTCACTGTTTACTATTGTTGACATGGAGAACAATATGGCGGCCGCTTGAAATTAACATGGGAATTCCTCGTAGACATTTTATTTTTTCATATTGAGCTTTGAAGGCAGCTGATAGGGTAAGTTGAAGTTAATTTCCAGTTACGAGAAAAGGATGTCGGAAGCAATCATTTATAGCAAAATTCTTCAGACGTCAGAATAAATTGCCAAAACAGGGCGCACTGGATTTAGTGAACAGGACAGTAAGTGCTTTCTTTAATAGTTCAGTTCATTGGATGTACCAAGAGGAAAATCTCTCTCTCTCTCTCATGTAATTTATTTCTTTTCATTATATTGTTCCCATAAATTATAGATATACTTGTTTAACGATTATTCCCTCTCTTTAAGTTGCCTTCTTGATATTTATATGTTGTATGTATAAGGAGAGGGCTTATGTAATGTTGTTATAACTTTTGCCTAATCCTATTTCATGTTATTATGAAATAAAATATGTTTAAACTAAATCTCCTGTGCGATAAGAGGTAGGGCTTTGATATTTCACATGTGCATTCCTTGTGACCAGACCTATCATGAGACCTTGACTTTTGACCTAGTGACCTTAACCTTAAAGTTTGACCTAATTTAAAAACTTTAACCTGGGCTATATCTCATGAACTATAAGGGGTAGGGCTTTGATATTTGACATGTTGATTCATAATGACCAAAGCTTTCATTTGATACCTTGCCTTTTGACCTAGTGACCTTGACTTTGACCTTTGACATACTTTTGAACCATGAGGGATAGGGCTTTGATATTTCACAGATTCCTCATGGCCATGACCTTTGACCTAGTGACATTGACCTTGATTTTTGACCTACTTTTAAGTTATAATGGATAGGGCTTTGGTTTTTCAGATATAGATAATATTAGATTCCTCATGACAAGAGCTTTCATTTGATACCATGATTTTTGACCAAGTGACCTTGACTTTTGACCTACTTTTATAACACTTTAACCTGGGTTCTGATATTTCACATGTGAATTCTCATGACCTGAGCTTTCATTTTATATCATGACTTTTGACTAAGTGACTTTGACCTTCTTTAGAGCTATAAGGGGTATGGCTTTGGTATTCTCAAGATCATAGCTTTCATTTGATATCATGACTTTTGACTTAGAGACCTTGACCTTTGTTTCTTCTGAAATTGCCATTTTTCTCTCAAAAACCTGCATGGAGAGCAATGTTGTCATCTGACAAGTCTAATTAAGCCTTAATGACACCTTTACATGTAAATCATTTCAAGCTTTTAAGGAAATGAAAAATGCATCAAAACATGACACTGTCTGATTGAGGGGTAGAGTGTTAGGGACTTTGTGTTTAACTATCACATCTTATCTTCATTGTCTCAGAAAAAAAGTTAATTTTGTAATGACTCAAGAATTAATGTATCTGATGTGTTTGTAGGTCCGTCTTTGGAGGCAGAGGAGAGTGACAGACATCACATGACGTTACCAGGGAAACAGGTGGACATGCTCAATGATGTCATCAAATATAGTAAGTACCATAAAGTAGCTGTTCTTGAAGATACATTTGGTTTTAAGCAAAAGAATTGTTTCAGTTGTTGATTTTAAAATGTGCTTGAAATTGAAAGAATAAGTGAGTGTCGGTAAATTCAATTTAAACCACGTGTAATCATGTTAATTGTAACTGATAATGATTTCAAAAATACCGTAATTATAGTGTCAGAATGCAATAATAACTAATCTTGAGGTACTCTATCTTGTAGGTAAAGGTAGAATAGTTCTACTGTTGTTTAGTGGAGGGCCCTTAGACATTAACATAGCAGAATCAAGCAGCAAAGTGGCAGCTATCATACATTGTTTTTTCCCTGGTCAGGCCACAGGAACAGCACTATTATACACAGTAACAATGGCAGACTCCAGTAGCAACCCATCAGCACGTCTACCGTTCACATGGTATAGAAATATAAGCCAGGTTAGATCTTAAAAAATTCACATGCTGTAAGTTAGAAGATCTATTATTTTTATCTGTTAACTTAATTTCTTTATATGCGCCCGTAATCGAAGATTTGGGGGCATATAGTTTTTGTCCTGTCCATTTGTCTGTCTGTCCCCAAAAACTTTAACCTTGGCCATAGCTTTTGAATGGAAAGGGATAGGGCTTTGATATTTCACACGTGTATTCTTTGTGACAAGGCCTTTCCATGGATACTAAAATTTTTGACCTTGTGACCTTGACCTTGGAGTTTGACCACTTTTGAAAAACTTTGACCTTGGCCATAACTTTTGAATGGTAAGGGATAGGGCTTTGATATTTCACACGTGTATTCTTTGTGACAAGGCCTTCACATACATGTATGTATTCTTTGTGGCAAGGCCTTTCCATGGATACTAAAATTTTTGACCTTGTGACCTTGACCTTAGAGTTTGATCTACTTTTGAAAAACTTTAACCTTGGCCATAACTTTTGAATTGTTAGGGATAGGACTTTGATATTTGACATGTGTTTTCAATGTGGCAAGACCTTTCCATGGATACCAAAATGTTTGACCTTGTGACCTTGACCTTGGAATTTGACCATTATACAATTTCTACTGACAAAGATGCCGACGCGGGCATTCGGGTTTCACAAACATGTTTTTTATCTTTTAACTTTTTCTCTAACATGAAAAGACTGAAGATATCTAAATATTAAAACACACATACACAAATATAAGTATCAAATAAATATAGTTCATAGAAATGGCAGTTTTAGTCTAAATGTACTCTTTAAATATTGTTAAAGTTTTAAGAACATATGTGTATGATATAAATTATTTTATTAGTATGTGTAAAAGGCAACTTTCCTCCTATAGATACCTGAGTGCATGAATTACTACAAACTTAACTGATGTTGTTTTTCCCATCAGGTGAAATCCATTACAGATTATAACATGGAGGGTATGACATATAGATACTTTGACAGTGACCCACTTTATCCATTTGGCTATGGACTCTCCTACACAACATTTCAGTATTCAGGGCTTAATATCTCCCCACCAAAAGTGAAAGCAGGAGGAAATGTGACGGTGACGTTTAAATTATCAAATACTGGACCTGTTGTTGGTCGAGAGGTATGATATATGTTATATAGGTCAAAGATAATTTGTAAGATCAGGGTCAAAGAAAGTGGGCCTCTTGTTTTAAAAGTTTGACAGATCTTGAAATTTTAGATTACATTCTTTTATGAGCTGTCAGCTGATAACTTAATTGCCTTTCTCAAACTTAGAGAGTGTTCTATTCCATGGCCCAATCAATCCCCTCAAGCTTCTACATGTAACACCACCTTTTACAATGTGTTTATGTGATTGAAAAAGTAACCATTGTATTATAATTACATGTAAAATCAGTCAGTTATACATGTATGTGTATATGTAGAATCATTCGCTGTGTATTAGCCTCCACCACTTTCGCGTTTTGCCTCCTACCAGGAAAGCTTGTCTTGGTGAATGTAAATACCAAATAAATTGCTCAATGAAATCAGAGGTGGATCCATGAATCATTATCCATATGAAAATGTTTTAGAAAGTACCTGGGAATAATTCTACTTATACAGTAACTTCCAATACTGCATACATACATGTTAAATCATTTATTGTGTATTGACCATTGCCACTTTCACTGTATGTCTTTGACTGTGAAAGTATTTTCCATGAATTTAAATACCAAATGCATAATTCAATATTATCAGTGCTGATCAGTAAATCATTGTCCATGCATAAAGGTTTTCTTTTGAAAGCCACAAATTTTTCAAATTTACCTTTGTGTATTGTATACCTATTTGTTACAGGTGACCGAGATGTATATATCCTGGGTCAATTACACACAGTCTACACCGAGGTATCAGTTGGTAGGGTTTGACAACTCCAGTGTGAATAAAGGGCAAACACTTACCGTGTCATTAAACATCACATCATCACAAATGGCAGTGTGGACAGGATCGAAAGGATTTCAAGTGGTGCCAGGTATGTTGTTAACAAATTCATTTAATAGATACTTTCATTGTATTACTCAAAGCAAAAGGGACATTTATTATTTGTGTGGTATTTCTTTGATAAGTATCAGTCTGTGTCTCTTATTGTCTGTCTGTCTATTGATTGGTCGGTCAGTCCGTTTCATTGTCTGTCCACCTATCTGTATACAGCTATAACTTACTTAATATACATGTACATTATACTTCCTTCAAACTTGTAAGGTAAGTTATGCATTACCAAAGTCTCAGGGCTCAATATCAAGGTCAAGGTCAAATGTTTAGGGTCAAATATGCTTCAGATGACAGACGGCTGTTCATGGAGCTTACTAGTTTAATAAATAACAATAAACACTCAATATCCACAGTTTTTCAGCCACTCTTTTATATTCGTGTTTCCACTTGATAAAGGCCAAGTGGCCGAAAAATTGTGGATATTGAGTGTTTATTGTTATTTATTATATAAACTTCCCTGTGGAGGACTTAATTTACTTCATTCTTTGAAACATACTACATGTATTGAAATATGTACTTAGCAATACTATAGCAGAGTCATTGAAGACGAATTGACATAAAGTTTACATAAACATTTTTAACTGATTAGAAAATTTATGTCAAAGCTTCTGAGTTTAAATGTTGTTAATTGTGACAAACCGAAAGTGGAAAAGTATCTGTGACACCATTAAAAACATCATTAAAGAAAAACTTATGGAATATGTATGAACAATGAATCTTAACTTTACAGTGCATGTACTATACTGACCTCTAGGTACTATAATAGTATATGTGTAAACTTTACAATACTATATACATGTATTTTCAGGTATTATAATAGTATATGTTGGAGGACAGCTTCCTAACCAAAACAAGAAAGTGCCATCAAACATCCTCAGTGGAAACTTTACTATTGTATAATGAAGGTTTCATCTTAGGTAGTAATTTTAGCATGAATGAAAATTTTAACTTTAAACATATAATTCATTGCAATGTTTAAAAGAATTTATAAAGGGCAAAACAACAAAGATTTATCTTAGATTTAAAATGTAAGTGCAATAAATATTTTGTGCTTTGTCCAATAAGATAAGATCAAACATTGATATGTGGTCAAGTTTTTCAATTCAGAACACCCATCTTTCACAGTCTCAGATTGTTATCATTGCAATCCCCCCTCCAAATTCCATAGAATGATAGATACATGTATCTTAAGATTCATTTTATGATATTTAGCAAACTCCATATCTATGTGTAGAACATATTTTGTTTGATAAATTGCGAACAAGAGTGTATCTGTGATCATTTATAGATACTTAAGATACAATGGTTCTGTGTTACTCATCGTAAAAATGTTTTAATGTTATTGCTTTTAAATATATACAAATACTGTAAGTGTATTTATATTATCGGGATTCATATTTTAGCAGGGTTATAGCGCTGTTAAGAGTGTGCTAATTGAAGTTTACGATAAATGATTTCACTCTAATGGATTATAAAGGAAAATAAGTCAAGTACGCTAATCCATGATTACGCTAATATGTCAATTTGGCCTGTTTCCACTAAAATATTGTGTTTGCACTAAGTACAGTCATACAGTATGCATACTTGACATGTTTTAAGGTACATGAATGTTTTACATGTATAAGCATTCCACTTTGATAGAGGTTTTGAGGAGTGTTGCTTGTTATTTTGTATGCTTTGATGAAAGAAAATATTTTTGATTGTTATTTAAAATTGTTACTGTTGACAATTTGTGAGATATTGTTTGCCTTTAGTCATGTCGTCCATCGGAGATATACATTGTAGAATGTTTGATGCAGTTTTTGTTGTAGATTCAATACAGTCATCTACTTACATTATGATTCAAGTAGACTTTGCTTTGATGCCTAAATCTTAAATGTTGTTTACTATATGTATGCACAACCAATGTAATTCCCTGAGACGAAACTATTGAAAGAACGTGTTGCATTTGTAAATGTAAATACTTGTGACGTCACAATGCATAAAATCTAAAGAAACATGCCACTACGACTGTTCTAACTTGCAAACTGAACCGACGGTGAGATGAATTTTAACATCACCTTTTTACTTAAAAAAAAAACAGAATGAAATGGACAACTGTGGTGCATATATATAGAATAAATGTAATAATTTGTGTTTTGTTACGGGTATGCAACACACAGCTAATGTGTATATTGCATGTATGATAAATGCACTTGCCTGTGTTTCATACCTGTAACAAAACACAAATTAAGACACTTATTCTTTATGTATTACTGTATGTGCCTTAGACTGTATAAATGTAAGGTGTCCTTTGCATTGCATGACATTAAATTTGAATGAGGAATCAAGTTTTTATATGTAAGGAATTATGAAGAAAATTCCCTTTGTTTGCTTTGTAAAAGATAATTTTATAGCATAATAATATGTTGTATGACAACATTTGTCTTTCTAGTCACTGGTTTATCACTCATGTTACGTACACTTAAAGTGCTACATGTTTGGATTTTATGATGATAAATGTATTTTTGTTTATGTCATACATGTATGTACCCATTTAGAGAATTTGTACAGATTTATTTTATAGTGTATGCATTAACTCATGTTATCTCAGTTTTAGATTTGTTACTATAAACCAAAGATTTTATGATATTGAATGTTTTTGGGGAAGGGGAACCTTGTAGTTTAGTTCGGTATTAATCATGTTTGGGCTTTGACTTCCAATTGTACTACTTGTATTAAGTATATTTAAAACCAAGAACTCTTGCTGGTTTGTACATTGTTTAATTCAGTGGCGGATCCAGCACCCCCTTTGCCGGGGGATCAAGGGGCGAATTTTGCCGATTTTGACTGAAAATGGGCCAAAATATACCTGTTTTGGGAAATTTTTGGGTCAGTGTGGGGGGGGGGACGCCCCCTCCGCACCCCCCTGAATCCGCCACTGTAATTTCTCAAAAATGTAGATATATCATGAATTATTAAAGGACAATCTTACAAGAGGAAATTTAATGTGTAGAACACTGTCCCCTTTAGATAAAGTTCCATTACACAAATACAATATACATATATGTATGTATTATATACATGTATTAACAAAGAAATGTGTACCACAATATGACCTTGAATGCTGACCAACTTCAAGGAAATCATGTTTCCAAGATATACATGTAGCATTAATTATCGTCCCTTTGTAACTGGAGAAATGAGGAAATATTGTTTTCATCCTGTCTATTTGTATGTTAGAATGTTCGTCTGCAAAAAGTTTATCATAAATTTTGAATATTATGTATTAGCGATATACATGTATATGACTTTCATATTTAACATATTCATTCCTTGTGACAAGACCTTCTATTGTATTAAATGTACATGTATGAACTTTCAAAGAAGGTTATTGTATGTTTGTCTACTCCATGATGTTACATAAATTATGAAATGTCACATATTATTTGTAAATGATAAATTGTGAACCTTAACAATAAAGTTGTTATTAAGCTGCATTTGGTTATTTTAAAAAAGAAGACTCCTATCAATTCCATCAAGGTCACAGCTGGCAAACCTTGAAAAAAAGGCTTGGGATACCATAGAAGTTGCAGATTTAACTTGGTTTAAGTTATCAGACATTGAATAATATGAGTTAACCATGAAAAGAGGATTACACCTATAGATTTTACAGATAAAAGCTGTAGTCAAATGACGATGTCACAACTGGCATTTAACTTGAAATCATGTAAACTTTTTATAAGTCAGATATAACTTCAGATATTTGTCAAAATTTGCATATGGAGAGAGGACAACATCTATTGATTTTTCAAGGTCAAGGTTCAAAGGACAAGGTCACAATTGGCAATACTTAAATAACCTTTTGGATACTCTACAAGTTGCAAATTACTTTGGATATCATCATCATAAATTTTACATTTGAGTTGCTAATGGTAATAAAACAAGTGTTCCCATGATGATGTCGCACCTCCAAATTAACTGCCATATTGAATTACAACGCTCGTACTCTATCCATTTCTACTATGCAAAAAGTTGACATCAAAAAATTTATAACTAAATTTTGAGAAGAGGTTTTGTAACTAACTTTCGGACTATTCTTTAAAAATATCATGTTGTTTGTAATTCTCATCAAGACATTGATGTTTACGATGTGAAAACTTAAGAAATTTTGTTGAAGTAGAACAATTTTAACATAACAGCTGAGATAGTCTGAAGAGTTGTAATCCAAGGAGGGATATAACTCTAGAAAATGGAGGAAATAATATGGCTATGTGGGAACACACTATTGATTTGTAAGGTCAAGGATCAAAGGTCACAACAGGCATAGATAGGAAACGATATGGAGACTAGAAATCATAAACATGCATCAAATATAATTTTGGATGGTATTAAGTCCTTGCCCGTATCAAATGCCCAACTTCCAATTGTGCATGTAAGGGATGGGGGGGGGGGGGGGGGGGGGGGGGGGGGGGGGGTTAGGGGGTACCTCTCTCCCACCTCCCACTCCCTTACCTCCCCCTCCCTCCCCTCCTTTTCACCCTACCCTTCCCTCCCCCTCCCACCCCCCTTCCTCCCTCCAGCCCCACTTCTTCCCTCCTCCCACCCCTTTCCTCCCTCCTCCAACCCCCTTCCTCTTCTCTCCCTCCCCTTTTCCCCCTTCCTTCCCTCACCCTCCCTCCTTCTGCCCCCCTTTATACCCCCTCCCTTTCACCCTGTCCACCCCCTCATGTAAGGTGTATGCCTGTAAGCAGGAGGGATGTATAATTGTATACTGTTTGGACGGTCTCAATCAAATTAAAATTTGACGTTTTCTGATCAGATTACTCTACTAAAATGGATCAGAAACGTTGAATTTTAATTAGATTGAGATGGTCTGTATTTCCAAAGGTTTTTATGAGGTGACACCCCCATCTGAATACCCTAGCTTGCTGCAGCATGATCATGGATACCCAACCATGCAGGCAGGCCCTTTAACGTCCACCCTGAGTAAGGAGACAAGGAAGGGAAGAATGGATCTAACTTTTGACACTCAATCAAATCACGGATGTCCTACCAAGAAATCAAACCAGGGTTGCAAGACTTGGAGTTTGAATGCCACATCAATGCGCCACATTTATGTGATCCCCTCTGGGGAGTGCTCCGATAATCGGAGGGTCATACCAAGGAAGAAGAGTGCACTACTGCCATCTATAACATGTAATATGGTATTGTACATGTGTAAGATGACATCCTTCATACACTTTTTCACATAACATAACCTGAGACATGAGACAAGATTTATTTAAAGTCGGTATACAGTATAACACATGCTCCATGGAGCTTTTGAGTGACAGTAACAGTTTAGATATTTCTCCCATATATGGTTGTTCATTTACTTATCTGTCTGTTCGTTCCCCTACTCATCTAGACAAACTTCTTTTCTTCTTCTTCTTCTTCTTCTTCTTCTTCTTCTTCTTCTTCTTCTTCTTCTTCTTCTTCTTCTTCTTCTTCTTCTTCTCAACATTCTTAGAAAAATGTATGTCGAGCGAATGAACTGGCTTTCGATCGAAGTGTCCTCATAAAGAAGCCATGTTGGATTCTCTGACCGCCGCGAGGACGATCAGCGATGGTAGAAGCATGAATTGAGAAAATTTACACACAAAATCAGTATAACAACCCTCCTACTTACTGGTTCGTTACTTTTCAAAGTAATATAATTCAAAAATGAATTGAAAGTCCATGTATGGACCATGTCATGCGGCATGTGCATGTGCACGTTAGGCGAGTGTGGGACTGGCACCAGATTCCACAAGGGTGCGCTTGGTCACAAACCCTTTCCTCAATACAAACACTTTCCTCTATATGTATATATCAAAAAAACCCATGGGAGGACACTTCCTATATAAGAGCTATATAACTCTTTTGTACTTGATTGTGGCTTCCACTTCTATCGATCTGCATTCGATCGGTGCATCTTTTAGGATGAATTTTCAATTTGGATATGTTTTATACATTCATCTTGAGATAACAAAACCAAAGCTCGTATCAGATGGACCGTGGGTTTAGCCTGAAGGAAGGAAAAAAGAGGAAGCCAAAGAGAGACATGTCCACCCTTGGGGGGTTTTAAATATGTCGACATATAGAAGAAAGTGTATTGTTGAAAGGGTTTGTGACCAAGTGATGATACCTCACCCCTGTGCCAGCTTCCAAAAAGAAAGGTTAATACCCAATACAATGCATTGTTTGTCATTGTTTTTTCTTTTCTTTAAAAGAAAGGAGGGAGGAAGGGTCCAGTAGGGCATAAATTTTCTTTCTCGGTGTGTCTCTAAACGCTTTTTAGCGTCATTAACTTTAGTGTTGATAGAGGGGCGACTCAAAATTTTACCGGGGTGGGCCCCTTCTTTATATTTAAGAAAGGGAATCATTTGAAGGCTATCCAGCAAAACCTAAAGACCTTTGCCATCAATATAAAGCTTTGAAACCTATGTATAGCATGTTTTATTAAAACATTTATAAGCCTGCGGACTTCCGGGTTGCAAATCTTTACGGGCCTGATCCTTTACTGGCCTTGGGCTTTGAACCACTAAGGTTAACGTCAAAGACTGAGACAAGCACAACAAGAAACACAAAAGGGTACGGTTGAGGAGCACCATGCATATAATACAACATCTAAACACAAAAGTACACAAAAACCAATGATACATGAGCAATCAGTACCGACTAAGGACGGCCTTCTATAACAAATGGTTTGGTTATCTAGATTGCAAGCGCACAACCTTCCCACTGTCCAGTTACCTGGTGGTCTTGAAGAATGTACAATTTTTGTGTAGGCAGTGATTTAATTATGAAATAAACTCATTTCTTAACAATAAACAAAGGACCCAGATTGATCCGTAGAAGATAATGATATGCAGCTTGAGGTTGGAATTTTGTCGATATCACAAGAATGAGGTGATAGCATTGAGTTGATAGGGGATTTTTGTCATTCTTTAACAACTTGACAGCTGTCATGCCTGAGAAAAAGGAAAGAAGAAGAAAAAACAATGTACAATGTATCTGATTTGGTTTTTAGCTACAGTGGCGGATCTAGGATTTCAGAAAAGGGGGGGCCCAAGGTTTCAGCTCGAAGAAAATTGTTCACGTAAAAACTGACAAGCAAAAAAAAAAAAAAAAAAAAAAAAAAAAAAAAAAAAAAAAAAAAAAAGGTCGAGTAGAAGAGCGTGAACCTCAAGACTGATGATCTAATTAAGAAGTGGGGAGGGGGAGGGGAGTTGATTCATTTACTTTAGTTTATAGGTAGACTGGCGAGCGTAGCGAGCCGGAATTTTTTTTTTAGATATGAAGTTTTCATTTGTTTTCAAACTTAGTCATCCATACATGTATATAGAACTACAACTTTATTCTATATTGGCGAGCGGAGCGAGCCGTAAAATTTTTGGAATAGATGGTTACTTTTTGTTACAAGAATACAATCTCTCTATCATTTTCCATGCTCCATTTTTGTTTGACCAATTGGGGAAGGTTTGGAAGATTAGGACATTACAACCCCACTATCCACCTGTCTTACCTGGTTAGATCGGCCCATGAAAATGAAGCATTTGGTAATTATTCAAGTGTTAATCTGATTTTGAATTTTGTATATGTTTATGACATATGAATCCGTTCAAACACGATGACAAAGAAAGTTGAAGACAAAGTGAAGACGAAAAAATAGACAACTACATGTAATGACAAATTTAGTGCGGCGAGCGAAGCGAGCCGAAAATTTCCCCAAAAGTAAAGAGAATAAGCATAAAAAGAATACTCTGAATCAATAACTTTGGGTGAAAAAGGGGGGGCCCGGGCCCCCTGGGCCCCCCCCTCTAAATCCGCCACTGAGCTACACATGTAACCTCACGTGCTAACACCCTGTTCTTGGCGTCGGCATCTAAACTAGTATCATGAGTATGTTCAGAAGTTATGCAGGGATCACCCTAGCCCTGCAGAGTAATGAGATAAAAATCTCATTTTCTAAAAAACAATGAGATTTTCTCGATTTCAATGAGATTTTGAATGTAAATAGTGAAAAAAACAAACTTCGATTTCTCTTTATTTCCGGGAACACATTGTTTGAATGTGAGAATCTCCCTGGACTTTTTCTTTTTCCCTTGTTTGAATGACATTGATTTTAAATGAAAAATGAGGTCAAATAAAATTTAAAATTCTCTGTCTTGCCGCACGCTATAAGACGCCGACGAGAAGTTTTTTCACAACTTTAGAAAATATATCCGACGTGCCTGAATTACACTCGCTGGTTAAATATGAAGTATCTATCCATCTAAAATGTCTTGTGAATGTCTTTTAAGAAATCATCGGTTCCAATGGTACACATTGAAAGTATTTCAGCGTGCCGTGACAAGTCATTTTACGGTAATGTCTAATCTGAGAGCATAGGGTGTATTGTACTGGTAGAATGTTTACATTAAGACTAATATTTTGAAGAGTTGACGATTCTAAAGACTTGTAAACTGTTTATAAATAAGTCCTTAAAGATACTAAGTTATAGCTTGGTACTGGTAACGTTTCGACGACAAATACATGTTAAAAGCCAGTCTACTCACGTGCGCAATACAACTTGTAAACTTTTGTATAATAGTAAATGTGCTGCTGACAACCGCTAGAGTAACATAAAGCTAAATCCTCACATCGACGGATAAAAAATACTCATGTGCAAACATCAATACGACACACGGGAATTTCAGGGAATAGATTGGGTACATACAAGGTGTAAGTCCACAATACCCGCCAAGTTCATAAATGGATATGTGATGCCGCACGCGGGATTCGAATACTTAGTTAAGTGCCATTTATTCAAAGGAGGTATGCGATCTTTTAGCGTGACAACGCAATAAAAATGCGATATTTGAGTAAAAAATGTGAGAAAATCGCAGCCTAGGGTGATCCCTGGTTATGTTTCTTTATTTTAAGTGCTAGGAAGGCCAAACTTGCACAGATGATGCACCTTTTTGAGTAGATCACAAATTTACATTCAAATGTAGGTCATGGCCTTTATTTTCCGCTTGAGTGCACATGTTAGGAATATTTGCGCGGCTGCGTTAAGGTGCTCCACGCTGACGTCGCGCTGAAAATATTCCATTTTTACGGTGCCTGACATTCAACCCTCAATTACAGCTTAAACGTTCTTTCTTTAGTTCAAAGCTATATTTTTTTACTATCTGGTAGGTGTCTGGTAGCTAAGAAAAAAAAATCACTAAGGGGATTCCCCTGTGTCACATGACAGCCCTAAATATAACTCTACAGTGTTGTCTCGGTTTTAAATTGAATTTTGCAAGTGGTAAATAAGGAAAAAATAATATAAATGTTATATCGTTTTCTTCAGTAAATCCTGTAGATTTAGAAATGTGCTGGGCATTGTGCCACTTAAAACGATTAAGAGGAGAAAATATACCGAGAAGGAAAAAAAGTGGTAAAAACACTGCAAAACTCGACTTTACATCCACATTTTACACAACTATTAAAATTTCTATTAAATGCGCAGCAAAATCTTGGTAAATTGAAGTGTCCTCTATAGGTTCTGTATAAAAATATCGAAATTGTACAAGGGTAGTCACCTGCAATTTACATTTTTTTACAACTACCCTATATCAGTCTATTTTCAGACGGGACCTAAACGCACAGGTGATCTGGATTACGTCATAGAAATTTAGCGGGAAAGCATTAGTCATGTTAGTACACATGCAACATATACGTGTGTACAACTTAATACACGGGTTTTTAATATCTGATACAATGTAAAGTGTTTTTTTTTATTTAGTATTATTTTTACAACGATGAGAATGTAATATACATATATTAAGAAGGCAGGCCCGGCCGAGAGGGGGGGGGCTGACCCGGGAGGGTAAGCATCCGCTTTTAGTGTATATGTTTTTCAAGTTAAAACATTATATATTTTCTTTGTGGGAAAGTTTGTGGTAGGGAATAACTCTGGTGATAAAGGTTGCCGCTAGACAATAAAACTTCTGCCGATCAAATATTGAAATCTATGTATCATTCAATGCAATATTTCCTCGTACTGAATCCAACCCGGCGGACTAAATATTGAGACCGCGATACTGACCGGCTTCTAATTTTGTAAAATTGATTGTAAACTTGTTACAGTGCTTTCATCAGCAGAGCTCTATCGGTAACAAAATAATCATAATAAAAAAAAAAATGTATATAACTTGAATAAATAAGAGATAGAGAGAGAGAGGGGGGGGGGGTTCTTTCCTGGCTAGGCTAATCATGTTTCAGTCTAATTATAACCCGCCCGATCTATTGCTGATTGCAATTTGTTTTATTATTATTTTTATTTGTTCTTAGATTTAGTCTAGTTCAAGTTGACCGTATCTGAAGTCTCATATTGTTCTGTTGTACCGAGCAATGAATACGGTGCCCGCCGTATAGCCATTTATTGACACATGTATTTTAGCACCGTATTCGTAATGATATATATTATATACATTTTAAAAAATAATTCTTGAGAATAAACTGTATTAATGTGCATGAGCTGGCACCCTCGCCCCCCCCCCCCCCCCCCCCCCCCCCCCCCCTCAAACCCCGGCAGCAACAACAACTAAATGAATATAAAAATGAATAAGAAATAATTATTTTAAAGCCGGTAAATCAGTAAAACTCCATTAAATAGCTAAATATGGACAATATCTAACAAATAATCTAAATAAAAATTGTGCTCCTTTATGAGGATACCATTATCAATTCCTTATATTGATTTACTAATTGAAAATCAGTGATTCCTCTGTGAATAAAAGCGGTTTCTCATCCAAAGCTTCCCTTTAACCCTGAACTCAGACTGCGCATGCTTGACCTACAATGACCCGATGGGCAAAACTTTGGAAAAACACGCATTCTTTCATTACTTCTCGTAAATAAGAATGGATTGAAGCGAGGCAACACAGACACGCAGTGACATAGGCCTATAATCGCCCTCAAAAGTACAAGATAAGAAGGGGCAGGTTTTGATTAGGGTCCTCTTAGTCAATCTCATATGACAGCAGGACAAAAACTAGGAAATACTAGATCCTGATGAAAACCAAACATTTATATCAACTCTAAAATGAATGAACACTTTAAAAGGTGTGGCTAAACCCATGGATATTTTACAAATTGTTGAATCTGCTTGCATCATTTCAGACTATCATATTGCAAAGACACAGCTGTCACTGCTGTTCATAAGGTGTCAGAAATGGAGTGAACACTTTAGATAAGATGTGCCCTGAAGCTGTTCAAAGCAGAAACTTGTAGTATTGCAAACAAACTAAAATATTATGTCATCAGGAGGAAAAAGAAAAAATGAAGATGGAGAAGACACTGAGACAACGCCAGCTAAGGTGAAAAAAAGTAACGGCAATGGTGAAGATACCGACAAAGATGGATCGGCTAAAAGCAAGAAAAAACACAAGAAGGAAAGTAAGAAGTCTAAACATAAAGACAAAAAACACAAGCACAAACACAAGCACAAGCACGGTAAAGAGAAAAGTAAGGAGAAAGGTAAAGAGAAGAGTCCAAAACATGAGGTGACATTGGTGTCTGATGATAGTGATGATTCTGGTGATGACCAGCCATCCTCACCACAAACAGCTTCTGCTGACAAAGTGGAAGTGTCCAGTCAGGGTAACACTATAAAGGATTCATCCTCAAATCTTACCGTGGGTAATGATGACTCTGTGAAAGGATTACCGTTACCTTCAGACATAGTGTCAGACACATCTGAAAGTGTGGTATCTGAATCTAGCAAAGAGAAAACAAGTGCATCTCATCAAAATAAAACAAGTGCACCTCAAACTAGCAAAGATAAAACAAATGAACTACATATACCTGCATTTAATGTAGATTTAAAAGAAATTGAGTTACCTCCTGATAAAGTGACTAATGATATTAAGGTTAAAAAAGAGGTTGAAAATGAAAAGGTGACTCATTTTGCGAAATATGAAAAATCTGACCAATCAAATCTCAGTGAAGATCAAAAGAAGGTAACAGCTGGAAATTCACATTCCGCGTCTCAGCTACCTGATGTAGTTGATTTGGCTTCTATTCCGAAGCCAGCCATGCCACATCCTAATGATACTATAGATACTCCTGCCATTCCGCTACCTAAGCCAAAAGAAAGCACGAAAAAGAAAAAGAAAGTGACAGAAAGTAAAACAAGCAGTATACAGGCTACGTTACGGGAATCTATGATGAAGGAAGTACAGAGGGACAACTGTGACATGCCTCAGAGTATTGTAGATGATATGTTTAAGGACTTCCTGGCATCCAAGATGCAACAAATAGAGGAAGAATACAACAAAATGTCTGAGAGGTTTGCCGCTGGTGGAAGCACTGACTTGGAGGCAGAAATTGCCAGCTCTGTGGATGAAATGAATAAACTGTTAGATGCTGAATTGGACAGTATATCACAAAATGTTAAAGAATATTCTAAAAATTATCACAAGTCACAAACAAAAAGTCGAGATCATGTGAAATCTGAAAATAAAGAGACTGAAAAAAGCTCTGAATCGAGTACCGTAAAGTCATCAGATCCAAAGGTGAAGCTTGGATCTAAAGCTCCTGGTAAGATGCAGCTACAGTTCAAGATAACTCAGTCGAGTGCCGAGATCATCTCATCAGGTCAACAGTTTGATAAAGATGGGAATAAAAAGGATCCATTGGAGGAAGGTATGACTTTATCAGTGTATGTTATGTACCGTATACATTTGACCTGTGCTCATTTAGTTTTCATCTCTATACATGCAACAATTTTTTTTTTTTAAGTTTAAGAATAAGTTGAATTTTGTAGATTTAAAGTAACATATTTGTTTACAATCATATCACAAATTGGTACTTGACATGATAACTTATAAGGTAGTGCTTGATATGATGGATAGAAAAGCTTACTTTCCTTTTGTGTGAGAAAGCGAAATTGTCTTTACATTTCACCTGGCTTTCTTACATTTATTTACAATGTAAGTTGTAAATTTCTGATGTATAATGATTTCAGGAGAAGTATCAACAGAGGATGACGACTCTAAATCAGATGATGATGGTGACAGCGAGAGTGAGGATGAGGCAGATAACGATGAAGTATCGGGAACCGGGTCACTGTCCGACTCGGATAAGGAAGGCGGCTCAAAGTCAAAAAAGAAGAAAAAGAAAAACAAGAAGAAGAAAAGCAAAAAGAAACACAAGTCCTCCAAAGAAAAGCAAACTACGAAAACTGATGATAAATCAGAGAAGAAGAAGAGGTCAAGATCAAGGTATGCTCATTTTCAATTAATTCTAGAGCACTTATAAAAGAATAGATACATGTAGATATTCAGGAGGCAATTAAATTCTATGGCCTTTTAAAGACTATGTTGATTCAATTATGACATGTTTGCTAAATAGGTATTGACCAGATCAGTACTTCATTGATATTTGAACACGAACTCGATGATATTGAAAGTCTCGATGAAAATTTATAGACTGATGAGTTTACCTGTTCTTTTAGCAACTCTAAAAGCTTAAAAGTAGTAAAATTAAAAAAAAAATATCTGCTACAAATATCTTGACTTTGCTTGATTTTATGATTTAGGTCACAAAGCAGGAGTAGTAGATACAGTTCATCAGCAGATAAATCCAGGAGAAGAAGTAGGTCAAGGAGCAGATCCAGGGACAGATATAGGAAGTCATCTTACTACATATATGATGCGTATGATTACAGGTATGTAGAAATATAATAGCTCAACTACATGTAGTTAGGCAAGGTCTTGCTAAAACAAGGACATGTGCAAATTCAAAACTACATGTATGTAGATACTGATAGGAGAAGGTTAGATATTAGAATCTGCATTTAAATTTATCTAAGTGCTACTAGTCTTATGTATTACTGTTTTAAGAATTGGAATTTTACCTTTAAATACATGTACTAACTTCCTTTTGCTGTCAGATTTTGAATTGAGATTACTATTTGTAGGATATACCTGTAATTGTTGTGATTTTGTAAAGTCTATTTTCAAAAACTGAAAATACATTGCAAGTACATGTGCATGCAGCTTTGTAATTCATTTATTCTTTACTTTCTAATTTATTAACCACATTGATTGACAGGGATAGACGACAAGGATCATACAGCGATAAGTATAGAAGTGACAGAGGGAGGGACCTAGACAGAAGGAGGAGTCGCTCTAGGTCACGCGACAGAAAGAGGCGGGGCAGTCGATCACGCTCCAGGGACCGCAGGTCGAGTCGATCAAAGTCTAGAGAGAGACCTTTCAGAGTATCAGATCTCCGACTTAAGATTGACAAATCTAAACTTAGAGAAATAGCCATGTAAGTGTCTGGTTCAACTGATTGATTGTAACCACAGATTTCGGTTTCTAAACATTATGATTACTATCCTTACTAATATTATATTTAGGATATTTAATTCTGGTACATGTAACTGCACTTTCTTACAAATACATGTATAATCAGCAAAATTTCAAGCTTTTGAAGATATTTCAAAGTTGTTTCATTAAACAAGATTAAGATTATGAAACTTTCTACTTTTTAACTCTTGTACAATACCTTGATTTACTTCTTTTGATTTTGCAGTAAAAATGCCCTGGCACTGGCTAAATCTGGTCACGTTCAAAACGTTGATGTAGCTTCACTAAAATCTGGAGGGAAATCCATAAACGAGCTAACAGGTAAGAGGGCATGTATTTAGGTACATAAACATTGTAGACCGAGGCTATGTTTTTTTAGAGAATGTACACTCATTGTAATATTTTAGATGTGTGGTAAATTAAAGTTTAGGCACAGCAGTAATTTTCCTTCATTCATTTTTACCATTTACACATTCTTCACAAAAATTCACTAGCCTAACACCTGGGTCTACCAGAAATTATATCGGGCTAGAAGAAACTGTATGATAAACTATACATTCTGCCAGGAGAAATTGTCTTTTGGAAAGTGGTTCAAAAATGTTTTCATAAAGACTGTTTACATTTAGATCAAATGACATTACAATATGATTTATTTGTGGTGAATATGGCACCAATTTTTCTCAAAATTTAGACATACATGTATTAAACTTAAATCACATAGTATTCGAACATTTCTGTAAGTGATTTCATGGCGCTCATTGCGAATGATTTTCATGAGATTTTCATGGCCATTTTATTCAGCTGGCATTTGGTAAAAGACTTTTTCTTTATGACAATAAAATGTTTGCACTTCCAAGTATATTCAGCCATTTTAGTCATGATGTTGATTACTTTGTAGACTACTGTAAGAGAATTTCTTCCAAGAGCAAAAGAGATGACAGTTCATCATCAGAAGATGAGAGGAGTGTCAGATCAGATGATGAGGAATTTATTCATCATCCGTTTAAAGTCAAGGACGCCTCCTCTAGTATAGTAATGAATATCAGGGTAAATGAAACTTCTAATTTCAAATTCCTAAAAGAACTTCCCAATGCATTGATCTGGCTGTGATATAATGAAGATATTTATATGGATAGCTGTTGAATATTTAATATCAAATGAAATCAAAATTTGGGGGGGGGGGGAATATTGTTTTTGGCCTGTCCGTCTGTTTGTCTGTCTGTCCATTTGTCTGCCTGTTTGTCAGAGGTAAAAAATTTGATATTGGACATAACCTTTGAATGTTAAGCAATGGGGCTTTCATATTTCACATGTGTATTCCTTGTGACAAGACCTCTCCATTGATACCAAAATTTTTTATGTTGAGACCTTGACCTTTTACCTACTTTAGAAAAACTTTAACATTGATAATAGGAAATTGTGTTTATACTGACAAAGATGCAGATTGAGGCAACATACACAATTTTATTAATTTACATGTATTTATTTTTTATTTATTGTTTTTGAAAGTAACTTCTTATAGAAAATTGGTGTACTTATTTAATTAAGACTGCCTTCTACCATTCATACTACAAAGATGTCCAAGATGAAAAGTAGCAAGTTGAGTTTAAATCACAATCCATTTGAGTTTTTTTTTATTAACATTATTCTGTATCAGGACTCGAAGCCGTTGCCGATACAGACTCCCCAGGAGAAGCTGCAGCAGCAGGCCCAACTCCGTCTAACCTTCCCTGTATCTAGTGGCAGCACACATCGTATGAAGGAGTCTGAGTGGGTGCCAGTACAGAAGACAACAGCTACAGCCACCAAGCCGTCTAGTACTGCCACTGTAGCCACTACTGACTCCGCAGCCACCACTACTACCACCACCTCCTCCTCAGCTGTCCCAGCCACTACAGTCACAGTGTCTAATTCGGCAGTTCCTGAGCCACCGCCCCCGCCTGCTGTCAGACCCGAGGACAAAGTCTTCCCTGATCCTCCTCAACAGGTACACTTTTGATTCTAAAATTTGTTGAATTTGTTACCTATTTCTGTAAGTGTATATTATCTTTTCTCTCGTTCTCCGTGAATTTTCTGAAACATTCATGTAACTCTGAAATTGATTTCAGAATCTAGACATCTCGGCCATTATATCAGAAAGACTTAGTGCCTTCAAGAAGCTCAAACAGAATCCACACGACCTGGATGCCATGAAAAATATAGCCAAAGCTCAGGAGAAGGTCAGTTTTAGTAAGAGGTTACAGAGAACTTGAGTTGACAGTTTGAGATTTCTTGGTATAAAGCTTCTTACCTCACACTGTGTCTTGAATATCAAAAGTCTTTTCAAAGTGGTCATTTTATTTTAAGCACACATATCGTATTAATTTACATGTACACAAGTTTATTTGTAAAAGGATTACAAGTAATTATTGATCAGAAAATTTGATAACAAAAACATATGTATAGACAATAAAAGATAATAGAGCAAAGGGCTGCTTTCGGATACCCCACCCTCTAACTTAATATGTAATTAGATTCCCCTGTCTCTTGAATATTAATAACTGTTATGATTTATATCAGGCTAGCATGTGGGCACAATCCAAACATTTACCAGGAAAGTTCATAGGAAGTACGGGTGCTAATATATTATCTCAGGAGGAACTCATGGGTCCAGACAAGAAAAGGCAGGCCTGGGCTAAAAAGGTAGGAGGTTTTATCTGATAGTTGATGTGAAATTTTATGTGCTTTCATTGAAATGCATTGCTCCACAATGATATATCCTTAATCGTAACATGTCGCTTTTGATTATTCATACATTAAGACCAGGGAAATAAGTGTAACATATATGTAGCTACGCATGCAAAAATTATTTCTTGATTTCTGAGTGAAAGAGATTTTTAAAAATATATAAATAATGTCATACTGAATTTTAAAACCATAACCCCTAGAAAGGACCAAAAAATAAAAATGAAGGCAGATAGCAATAGGCTATTAACATAATATCAAATTTCTAGCTCTACTGGTCAAAGAGCAGTCGATCTTATGCGATCAACCTTTGTCCGGTGTTCGTCTGTATGTCCGTCTGTTAAACTTTTCTTGTGAGCGCAAATCCTCTGAATCTGTGAATAGTAAAAAACAAATTCTTTTTGACTTATAATGGACCTGTGGTCTAGTTGTATACCTGATATTTTGTTTGAGCCCCTGACCCCAAGGGTCTTAGAAAATGGGTGTGGTCATTTTCTCCTATATACCATAACTACATGTATGTAATCTTGTGAGCACCAATTCTCGGAAAGTATAATTGATAGAAAGATAATTCTTTTAGCATTATTCTAAGTCTTTGGTCTAGTTGTGCACCTGATATTTTGTTTGAGCCCCTGACCGCTAGGGTCTTGGAAAATGGGTGTGGTCATTTTCCCTTATATAACTATATGTAGTCTTGTGAGCACCAATTCTCAGAAAGTACAATTGATAGAAAGAGAATTGTTTTTGCATTATTCTCAGTCTGTGGTCTAGATGTGCACCTTGTATTTTGTTTGAATGCCTGACTCCCAGGGTCTTAACTTTTTCTCCTATATTACTCTTCGTAATCTTGTGAAGACCAATTCTCTGAAAGTATAATTGATATTGAGTTTATTCTTTTTGCATTATATTAATCATTCTCTGGTCTTGTATTTTGTTTTAGCCACTGATCCCCAGGGTCTTGGAAAATGGATCTGTCACTGAGATTAACTTAAGCAAACACCCAGGAGAGCTTCAGTCTCATCAGAGACTTCTGGTTTTCTTTTTGAAATTTAAAATCTTCGCATCTGCTGAAAAAATAAAATCATGTGCTAAAAGTTTACAAGAGGAGTATGATTTACATAAGAATAAAAGCTGATTTACATGCATATCCCTTAAAAATAAAAGAGCTTTTGACTGAACACGGAAATATACTATTTCAGTGTTTAGTATCACCTTTTGTTGATCAGGGCATTTAAACATTACATAAGACTGGTTTTGGTTCTGAGGACAATTCAGTATTGAACACAGCTTGACAAGAATTTCATTGGTCAGAATGCCCAAATCAACAAAAGGTAAAACTAAACCCACACTGGATGTGAATTTCAATACATATGTAGTATGAATATGGTAAGATTGGATTCTAGAAATGCACATCAGTGCAAATAAAAGGAGCAATGCATACGATGAAATGTGCATGACATCTGACTCTATTTTCAGATCACTCACCAATTCTATGTGCAATACGATGGAGAAGATAGTGGTGCCATATAACAGAACCTGTGGTTAGTGTGATACTGTTTCACTTACAACAAGGAATTTGACCTTGAACTTTGACATGTAACAGATTCCTAGTTGACCTTGATTCTGCTAAGTGAAGCAATACCACACTAACCATTATAATTTCTTTTATACATGTGTGTCTGCAAATAATGCTACACACAGGGGTCACTTTGTCCACCATGCGTCTGGTCATCAGGCTATATGTGCCCTTGTCAAGATGCTGTTGTAAATGGTAAAAATGAATGGTATATAGTCAAGATAAAAAGTTGATTAATTGCTCAAGCAGGCAACACACAAGTTGTTTAACAAATACCTTTTGAATAGGTTAGCAATGGGGCATCATGAACAAGGCCTTGATATGCTTTCAGATTTTAACTTGCAGTTCTTGTTTTAAGGGGTCTAATAGAATACCAATGTTTTTATAATAAGTAAGTAAGAGTGTATGCTAAGATAGCAGGTCAGGGTTTTGATTCATGGACAATTCATATTTTCATCTCTAGTATTTAGTGCCATGAGAATGGAATTCTTAATCATGAAGAGACTAATCTAATTGATTTTCAGGGTCATAGGTCGTTGATACAACCAAAAAAATTAATAAACTTCAAATTGTTTTGATGAGGTTGTTGTGCTTTGTTTTACACTCAAATAAGTTGCCTTGTACCAGGAAGTATGGAAATTCTACAGTATATACATGTACATGCATGTACATGAATTATGTTTCTTGGAAGGTGAATCAACCCAGGCATAATTACTCTAAAACAATTATGTTGATTAATTACAAAGCAGAGTTTTAGTTAACTGATTTTGCTTGGCACAGTTTATCTACTATGAGACAAGTAGAAAAAGAAGGGAGATGACTTCAGATTTTCAGTAACCCTGATACTAAGGATCGTATTACTAAGGACAGCTACTCAGTCATTCTGTGTTATGGATTATGACTGCATGTGTGTGTATTGGGAGTTGGTAAGTGAACTCAGCTGTGTTCCGCCATGCTGAGATTATGTAAGAAAACTCAGTGTGCACTTACATTGTATACATTGTATGTACAGGTTATACATGTATATGTTACTTTGTTTCAGATTTTACAAATTCTTGTAGAGTTGAAGTTTCCCATTTTACACGTACCTTCTCACTTTAGCATTATGCTAAAGAATTGAAACTTGATACTGCTATCTGTATGTACGCCCGGCTTGAAAAAAATCTCTGTCCTTAGTAGCAAGTCATTCAGTTTGGCATTTCAGCATGTTTTCAAAAAGTATTGTTTTCACCAAAATTGAATATTTGACACAGCACCTTGTCTTTTTGTAGATTAAGAAGAGAAAAGATACTTTTCATAAGAAGTACTCGACTGAAGTTGTCAAGAAACTTCTGTTAAGAAGTTTAAATCGAAGATATTACAAACCATTGAAGGTATGAAAACTGTGATCAAACAACATAGATAGTGGAAGCTTTGACTTTGAATCGCCATAGGGGAGCATCTTTTTCAATTTCAATGGCATTTCATAGTGTTCAAGTAGGAAAAACACCTTTTTATTCAAAAGAATTTCTGTGTAAATCAAAGAACACTTATTTATTTATGGTTCATAGAACTCGGCAATGTATTTTGCAATTAATTCATGTCATCCCAGATGTTTTTACACTGTCTAAAGGTTAAACAAAGTCATTACCATTATGGCTTGTTGAAATATTTACTTGTACTTTGTAATGCCTAAATAAAGAACTTTACTGTATACGTAATAACTTTAGTCTTGCTCTCAAATAATCAATTCTCTGTTCCTTTCAAAATTTTAAAGATACCTATAAAAACCAACACACACAAAAAGAATTACAAAAAAAATGAAAATTAAAACTATGCGTACCATCCTCACCAAACATTGTTTAAAGAGAAACTTCAATCCTGGTATCTAACCAAAATATCTATGAAGAGTTTGATCACAGATTTCATACATTCTTTCTGAAACCCTACAGCTTTGATATAGATATATAGCTGTCCCCTACAAGCTGTGCTGTTTGGGACTAGTACATGTTTCTTGTGCTGATTTTATTGATTTTGTGTGATGATGAATATTTCCAGGACCAGTTTGTGAGAGCTGCGCCCTTAAAAAGTGGAATAGGAATGGCCTTATTGCAGAAAATGGGTTGGAAGGAAGGCGAAGGGTTAGGCAAGAACAATGAAGGATCTCTGGAACCTTTATCATTGGACTTCAAAACAGACAGAAAAGGTAACATCTTGTTCTTGTTTTACTGATACTTTTAAAGCAACATACAACTATAATGAACTGAATGTACATTGTCATTCTGTCACTTGTCATATGAAGAGAAGTCATACATACTTCTATACCAGTTTTCAGGGTTTTGTGATCACCCTTTAACTTGAAAAAGATATAAACTGCCATAAATGTAATCTGAAAATTAAAAATAGAAAGCATAGTCTCTGAAAGAATAGTATGTGATGGATTTCAAGTTAATGATAGATTACATTGCATAGTAATTTTTACCATATTTACATGTCATGCATCTTTTCTCAGGCTTAACGTCAACAGGAGAGAATGCCAAGAAAATGATGCCAGGAAAAGCACCTGTAGTGAGAGATCTGTCAGGTAATATATTTTCCATAAGAGAAATAACAAAAAAAAACTTGGCCATGGTACATAGTCCAGTTATTCACCAAATTCACAAAGTCAAAAAAACCTTGACATTGTCCATTAAGATTTTCAGTTGTATTTCTTAAGAGGTTTACATGTACATAACATGTCATTGAAAGTGAAAGACATTCATTTATTATGAACTGTTTGTAGGTAAACACCCTGTCTCGGCATTGGTGGAGTTGTGTAACAAGAGGAGATGGGGAGCCCCAGATTTCCAACTGATCCATGAGAGTGGTCCAGATCATAAGAAACATTTCCTGTACAAGGTATCATTTTATCTTTATTATGGCTCTGTATGAAGATATGGAAACACAGTTAATAACTATTTTCCATCCTTCAGTCTTTCTGACTAGACTTTTGTTATGGTGGGATAACTGGAGTAGTACAATGTAGTAGTTAACTTAGGTAAAGGTTTCTTATGTAGATAAAGAAGCAATATATGAACATGCTCAGAAATTTAATATATATTGTAAAGACTTGAACTCATCAAAATTCTCAGAGACCTGTAATTATAGGACTTTTCATGGCTTTGACAATAATATAAAATTATTTCATGAGCTTTAAATTTTTTTTTTAAATCAAAAAAGAAATAGGTATCTTCGCCAGTTTCCCAAAGATTAAAGCCAAATACCACAGCCATAAATAACAGGGGTTGCATCTTCATGTGAATCAGTATAAATTGTACTTTATATGGTCTTTTGTTTACATTTTACAGGTGATAGTACATAATGTGGCGTATCAACCTGCAGTAGCCAGTAATACAAAGAAGGTTGCCAAGGCAGCAGCCGCTACGGCTTGCTTGCAGGAACTTGGACTCGTGCCGCGGTAGTGGTCAGGGAAAAGTGATGTTAGAGTTTCCGTTAGCTTCTGAGACGATGAAAATACTGTGTTGTTCCTACAGAGATTTACATTATAAAAGAGAACTTGTCAAAAACAAATGCTGAAGTAACAGATTGTCTTTAGTGGTGAACTTAACAAAAACAAATGCTGAAGGAACAGATTGTCTTCAGTGGTGAACTTAACAAAAACAAATGCTGAAGGAACAGATTGTCTTTAGTGGTTCAGTGATTAAGCTGGAATTTATTTAAGGCTTTATCTTATTGAACAAGAGAGTTAAGAGATTGGATACTTAAGTGAAAGTACAACTAAAGAGCTTTTAGTTTGTGTCATTAATATTGGAAATCGGAGCTACAATTTCCTACGATTTCCATGTTGTATGCAATATCTGTATCGATATTGGACAAGTTAAGGTTGTCACATTAACATGTGATTGAATGTTACATGTGATTGAATTTTACATGTGATTGAATTTTACATGTAATTGAATTTTAAGATCAGTTATGAACTGTAATCAAAGGTTTTAGCCTTTCTCCATCTTTAGAAATAATCATGAAAGGAAAGGGGAGTGTAAAGCCTAGTGCAAAGTGTTCAAGCTTATCAATGCCAAAAGATAAAGTGTGTTTTCCAATAGAAGTCAGAGGAATCAAACTAGTTTGTCAGTATCATTGACCTCTTGTAGTATCCATTTACACAGAAGAACATAGAAAGAATGTGATGTAGTAATTCAACAACTTATTAAATGAAATGTTCTGCTTTTAAAGTTATTCCCATTTATATTAAAATGAAATCTGTATAAACTTTGATAGGAAAAAAAAAATGCATATTTTTATTTTTTTCAAATCAGGATGGAATAATTTAAATATTTTTTTTATTAAAATGCTTCATTCTTTGCCCAGTACATAGTAGTACATGTGTGATGTGTTTGAAATCTGTTCATAAATTTAGCTTACTAGTCCCCTACCGGCAACGCCGAAGCGGACTCTTAGTTTCCTCTCGGTCTGTCCCATTTTTCAGTTTTCCAGACTTTTTTTGAAATGAATATTTGTAGAGCAGTTGTGAAGAATTCCTCTGATTATGTTGAGCTGCCAGGCAGTAAAGTAGGGTCAATGAAAATTTTGTTTTAAGCAATAATTTTGAACTGTACATTGTTTTTTGTTCAATGTGCATGTAAACATTATGTACAATCATGAATATGAATTTTATATAAATTTCATTAGTTTATGTTTGCAGCTTGTGTAAATTCACAAATAAAAGGTACCTAAAAGAAGTGTTCTAACTATGATTATCTTTGTTGTTTATGTACAATTGATATTGGAATGATCAAAATCAAATTGAAAAGAATACTTTGTGCAGTTGAATGAATAAAGGATTCTTCATTCTGTGCTTCATGATTTGTGGTAGGACCTCTATGACTTGCATGCACATATAAGGAAATGGCCAGGTTATGGCAGTGGTAGCACACTCGCTTCTCACCTCTAAGGTCCCGGGTTCGAATCCCAGATTCGGCGAAGGGTCTTATGTGGGAGGGTAGGTGTTCCCCCACCCAGACCTCTGCAGGGGTTTTTCTCCGGGTACTCCGGTTTCCTCCTGCTCCTTGGACCCCCTCACACCAACATCTGAGCCAACATGAGACATTAATATAAGTTTGCAACTTGTTTGTTAAACGTTGTAAAATAAGTAAAGTTTAAATTTTTTTTTTTTTTTTAAGAAATGGCAAAATGCAACAGATGATTCGGTAGCCTCATCTTGAGCACATCAGCAAGTATTCTGTGGTGCTTTACATTTTAAAACACCATGTTGTTGGCAGCAAGTATTCTGTGGTGCTTTACATTTTAAAACACCATGTTGTTGGCAGCAACAGATTCAATCTTTGGTGCTAGGTTTGCCCATTCTTCATACTTGCAATGTAGCATCATAACGACAAACCAGATTGCCATTCAGGTCAGAGGTCATAGCTAATTGCAAAGGTAACTTTAGAGCAGAATATTGACAAAGCCTATAGATTCTTGTACTTTTCGGAAGGACCATCGGGACAGATACAAGGACCCTTTTGTCACAACAAATACTTTATTTAAGGCTTACAGAATATACAGACGATCTCCTTTTCATTAAGGTTCATCTTGATTAATAGAGGATCCCTATTGATTTTCAAGGCCACAACCATTTGTAGAAACTCTAGGGACAAGATATGCTGTCACCATGGCAACATAATGAAGTTTTGGTTGTGAAAGGTCAAGGTCTTGACTTATTACCATCACTAGATCTTGTAAATCTTACCTTATGAGCAAGATATAACTTTCATTGAGGTATGGACCCTATAATTTAGCATAGGATCTTGATTATTCAATCCTTTGTGAAAAGGTCCGACTAGACCTTGGTGTTATTGCTCAGGGATACAGATATTGGATACAGATTGTGACAAGGATATATCTCGCTTTATCAAAGCATCACCATTGAAATTATTCTTTCTAGGTAAGTTAAGATACAACGTCACATACAGTTGCATCTTTGATTCGTAATTTGCTTCTATCCTGCGTCGGCTTGAGTGTGTCCATTTTTAGTGAGAATTCATTGAAAACTGATAACGAGGCAGGGCACTCGATCATAACAAATACGGCCGAAATCCGGCCCCATCCCTCTGTAAGTAGTACTTCAATTTTTTTCCCATAAAATGGGGGAGCCCCCCCCCCCCTCATTATACCAAGATACTTTGCCATAAGGTTTTTGCGAGATTGATCTCTGATAGGTGAAGAGAGTCCTGGCAATGAATCAGCTTCAGAATCGATCTATTCTAGATCAAGTAGTGTACATGTAGTTTGGTTTTTGATCCTATCGCATTGAAGTAAATAAATTCCCTTTCTAAGTAAAATGTCTTTAACCCCCCCCCCCCCCCTTCTCTCTAAGGTACGGTACCAATGTATAGGTGGAGAAAAACGTAAATGAACGAGGAAACAATCTGTTTGACACTGCGTTAGGTAGCAACCATTTGATTTTTAGAGGGGGGGGCCGCAGGAAGACTTTGCAACAAAAATTTTCCGAAACGAAATTTTAGGGAAAAAAATTTTCCGGATCATGAAATTGCCCCTTTCTTCCGAACTTTCCACATGCCCAGTAAACACTTTATTGTGTGTCATAAACTAAGTACAAATAAAAATGGAACAAACTTTATGCAATTTGGAGTGAATTAATCAAATTCAAAAGTCATTAGCACCATATAGTCTGTCTCCGTTGAGTATCATAGAAATTAAAATTAAGTGATCTGCTGGCAAGAGATGAACTCATTCTGTATGTGAAGTCTAATATGGCCGAATATTTAAACTTTAGAATAATTTTCAACCTTGGAAAATTACCCAAAAAAAATCCAGCCCAAAGAGCCGGCTAAAAAATTTTCCGGCTCTTAAAATGACCGAAAAAAAAAAATTCCGGCTGGCAAAAGTCTTCCTGCCCCCCCCCCCCCCCCCCCCCTATAAAAGTCAATTAATTGCTCCCTTAAGCCGTGTTTACACTATCAAAGTTTTCTTTGTCAAAGTCCGTCAAAGAAAACTTGGTCAAAGTTTTCTTGGACAAAGTCGTCTGTTTACACTATCAAAGTTCTTTGACGACTTGTACAAGAAAACGCGGTACATATGTATCAAAACAAAGAAGAACCCTGCCAATATTGTAAATGTTTCTCATTAAAACATGATAGTATTTGTTTGTAACTGCTAATTGGAGTTATTACATAACATGGACACGATATCAAGGAAATTTTCTCGTGATTTCTAAAATTATCGCAGATGAAATTCACTGCATCGCATCGTTTGTCTTTGTCTCTATATTCTTTAGTTTTGACATTTCTAAATTGTTTTTACTTCTTTCTTCAATACTTAAATACTACTGGTGTCATTTTGAATCTTTATTCTGATTGGTCGATTCCCGTCAAAGTCCGTCAAAGTTTCAAGAAAAATAGGATGGAGTTCTATTCCGTCAAAGTCCATCAAAGTTCTTTGACGGACTTTGATCAAAGTTTTCTTGGATCGTTTACACTATCAAAGTTTACGTCAAAAACTTTGACCAAGTTTTCTTGTACAAGAAAACTTTGATAGTGTAAACGGGGCTTTACCTGTATACAGATATCGAGCAACGGTTACGCGTGATGTAGAGATCAGAATAAAACGAAAAATGCACCTCTTAAATACCATAATTCGAACTGAATCCTGAGGCATATGACTTCTTATGTCGGATCCCCTATCCTCCAGTTTAGTTTATTTCAAGAGGCAGATTTAATTTTTGATGGCAAATCTATTGCATCAGTTCTTCATATTACAGTCCTCTATCGGATACTTAAATCGTACGTGTGTGGATACAGCCGTTTTTATTACATGGCTTCCATTTTTTTAAAGGGGCGTCGAGCTACTGCGGTCAGGACACCCATATTTTAGGTCTGATAATAGATGTCACATATATGGGTGTCCTAACAGTAGCTCGACGCCCCTTCCTTCCCACTGCTTACTTTTTTTCAAGAAGCAAAAAGTAGAGAAAGTCCGTGGCATAGCTGATCAAACATCAAATAAGGAGTGCCATAAGGAGCACGATAGGCAGACGCACATAAATATTCTCTTTCTGATATCCTTTGATATTTTTTCTGAAATATGAAAGTGAGAAGATCTATGTATGTTCCCTTGCTTAATTTCTAATTTTCCTCTCAGTCTGTGGTCTAGTTATGCACAATATATTTTGTTTGAGTGCATGACCCCCAGGGTCTTGAAAAATGGGTGTGGTCATTTTCTCCTATATAACTCTATGTAATCTTGTAAGCACCTATATTCTCAGAAAGTATAATTGATAGAAAGATAATTGTTTTTGCATTTTTCTCAGTTTGCGGTTTAGATGTTCACATTGTATTTTGTTTGAACCCCTGACCCCCCAGGGTCTTGGAAAATGGGTGTAGTCATTTTCTCCTATACAACTCTATGTAATCTTGTGAATACCAATTCTCTGAAAGTATAATTGACAGAGAGTTTATTCTTTTTGCATTATATTAATCATTTTCTGGTCTTGTATTTTGTTTTACCCCCCTGATCCCCAGGGTCTTGGAAAATGGGTGTCTCACTTAGATTAATGTAAGCAAACAGCCAGGAGAGCTTCAGTCTCATAAGAGACTTCTGGTTCAATAACTATATTCATACAATATTTCGTAGAGTTTTCCGAATTAAAAAAAAGTTCTTTTTTGCAAAAAAATATTTTACTTTTGAACTGTCGAACAATAAGTCATGGAAGCTATCAGATATGCCCTTGATATATGTACTAATCTTTATTTATTGTCGGATATATTTTTAACAATTAACTTAACCTCTAGAGCTTTTTGACCGACGAACAATTTCAAGCACAGGTTAAGACCGTATCTTTACTATTTACAGGAATAAGGAGAAGATGTTCAGCCCACAAACATTAATCTTTGCCGATGGTCGATGAGGATCGAACCCGCTTCTCTAAATAGTACTAATCGCTAGGGCACGGACCCCTTGAGCGGGAGGGGCGCTTACTGGCAATGTGCAGTCTGATGATAGACCTTCACGTTACTTTTGATTAAGTATTTATTGAATTCTTAGAATTTTGTGATCACAATTGAGAATTTGTTCAATTTTTGTTATAAATCAACATGAATGTATTCTTTCGAGGCCTTTATCCAGCCGGGCGGACCCAGCGCCCCCTTTGCCGCGGGTCAAGAGGTGAATTTTGCCGATTTTCACCGAAAATGGACCCAAATTATAGGGTTTTTTTGTTTTGTTTTTTTGTTCAAGACAATTAAATCTTAATAATATTTTTTCAGCACTGAAATAATTTTTCCCTGATTTTTCCCTTATTATGGATTTCAATTTTTCACTGTCCAAATTCTAGAATCCCCTGACAATTCCCTGACCTTGAAAAAAAGGCAATTTCCCTGACTTTCAATACTGCTGGCAACCCTGAACTGGGAACAGAACCAAATATTAGTATTAAACCCGAGTGGTAAAGTCTGAAGTACGAACTGTACTGTGTGTGAACTTGCTTCCAATCTTTCTTTTTCCGGTTCGACCTCGAAGCATCATGAGGTAATGTGAAAACTGATCTTGAATATCGGTCTCTATCGGCTCTGTAAAAGCGTTCGATGGGCTGATGGTATCCATTTGAAATAAACAAAGACACCATAAATACCGAAAGATGATAATAAAAGTATATTGTAAACCTTTAGTGATATTTCTACCAGTAAGAGTCCAGGCAATGGTATTGCACAAGAAGGTTGAAACTTCGGAGAAAACTTAACTTTATAGTCATCATCTATAATTATTATATATAGGGGTGCTCCTTAGTCACAGGAGGGAATTCCGGCGTACAATTGGAACGTGCACTGCACTCGCTCTCAAACTGGTATCTCGGCTCTATATAAATGCACAGGAACCTGTCGTTTTAATAGAGAAAATAAATTATTGTTCACTCCCTCATGACTCTGTGTTCATATTACAATTTTCTCAAGAAATGAAACAAAATTGAAAAATTCTAGACATCGATTTTCCCAACATAACTTCGCCAATATATCGTCTACATGGGATACGACTGACAAATCACGACTTCCAACGCTAAAAATAATATATCATGTTATAAAAACAACAAACATTACTTACAAGGTAGTGGCTCCGGATACGAACGTTCGTATCTTTAGACCCATGTCTCGGCGTACGAACACAAATTGTAGTGAGCTTCTGCATATATATTTCAATTTGGTTCGGTTTTTTTTTCAAGGCATCTTGTGTTCATATTGTATCTTTTTAGTGACATATTCTGAAAAGTTAATTAAGTGTACATATTTGTTATTGTCTCAAAACTTCCAAAAATCAACTTCCGCTGGAGCGACTGAACGTCAGTACGTGCACACAACAGCCGACATTTAAGTGCGTGTCTATTACTGATCAGTGATCACTATAATGATTATAGCCTCTTGTCCCGGTTGCTAAATTACAGATTATGCAGAATAAACTCGTATTCCTTGATATGGTTACAAAAATCAACTTTTTTTTTGTTATGGACACATGACCCGAGTCACGTGACAGTTACAGACCAATCAGAAACATGTTCGTACGCCGAGAAATAGGTCTAAAGATACGAACGTTCGTATCCGGAGCCACTGCCTACTTACAATAACACAGGCAGATAGATGTTACAGCTCCTTTTACATGGACAATGTTCCCTCTTGATTACATTGTTTTCTCCAACACCATGAGACATCAACTTCCTGTGTGCATAGTGAATTGAACATCTCCTGCCTCTTATTAGGAGCACTGTTTGAAAACGCAGCTGTATGTTGGAATTTTTACCTGTGTAACGGACCCATCCGAAGCAGTGAGGAATCTTTAACTTGCTTAAACACCCATCTGAGACACAGGACCATTTTAGAGACCCTTCCAAAGTACTAGGCTATGGTTACCGGTACATATTTCAAGATTCAAGATTCAAGATTTATTGACTTTCACCAAACATGTTGGCATACATCACTGACACATCATCTTACAAAACAGAGAAATTACTGCACTTGTATAAATATATATATGCATATAGTGTCTATGTAACTTACAAAAGCGAAGAATGAATGATCACCACAATATGAAGACTTAGCAGTATTTGCTCGTAATCTATACAAGTAATTCAATATTAGTAATACACATAGGCATCAGTACAAGTATTTTTTCTTTCAACATATTGTATAGTACTTAGTCCTTAAGCATCTAATTAAATTAGGTAAATATGTAAAACATACACTTACAATTAAATTAGTTGTATTGTAAACTGTACACTAGCTATTCATGTCATTTCAATTGCTTTGAATGCATCCAACCTATTTTCAAATGCAGAAAGAAGATAACAACAAATGCGCTTGCAAAGAACGATATCAGTTGGGTTTAGGATATCCTTACATCTTTCTGTTTCTGTTTGATTATCCTTGTTACAAAATATAGTATCATATCTAATTCTTAAAGCTTGGTACAAAGGGCATGTAAATAGGAAATGCATTTCATTCTCAACGACATCCGAACAAAATTTACAGAAACGATCTTCTCTCTTTACAGGGGGGCGTTTGTATCTCCCTATTTCAATTTCTAGTTTATGAGCACTTATCCTTAACTTAGTTAAAATAGACCTTTCATACCTTTTTAGTGGGAATTTTAAATATTGTTGGAGTTTAAATTCTTCGGCAATGGAGAAATAGAAAGAAAGTTTGCCTTCATTTGGATTTTCTATACAGTAATTTCTTACTTTAAATAAGTTTTCTTTGAATAAAGACTCCAACTTTGATTTAAAGATGTTAGATTTTATATCCAATGTATTTATATGACAATCATTTTTAAGATTCTGCAGTTGGTTCTGCCAACTTTTTAAGGGATTACTCTGGTACAGATTGTTCTCTTCATGTTTTGCTGCTAGTAGTATATACTAAGCTATATTATATAGAGACAATGACATTCCCTGTATATATACTAAGCTATATACAGGGTGTCAGCCTGTCTGGCAAAGTAACCCTAGCCTAGTCCTTCCAGAGGGCGTAGGCAAGTTAAAGATTCCCAACTACTTCGGATGGGTCCATTGCAATGGTCAAAATTCCAACGTACAGCTAATATGTTTCGGACGGTGCTCCTTATGAGAGGCGGGAGATGTTCAATTCACTATGTACACAGGAAGTTGATGTCTCATGGCGTTGGAGAAAACAGTGTAATCAAGAGGGAATGTTATCCATGTAAAAGGAGCTGTAGCATTTATCTGCCGGTGTTATTGTAAGTAATGTTTGTTGTTTTTATAACATGATATATTATTTTTAGCGTTGGAAGTCGCGATTTGTCCGTCGTATCCCATGTAGACGATATATTGGCAAAGTTATGTTGGGAAAATTGATGTCTAGAATTTTTCGATTTTGTTTCATTCCTTGAGAAAATTGTAATATGAACACAGAGGCATGAGGGAGTGAACAATAATTTATTTTCTCTATTAAAACGACAGGTTCCTGTGATAAATGTACCACGAGCAGACTGACGAGTTGCTCACGTCAAAGCATAGATCATGTATGCCTATTGAGATTGAAAGGGTTGCCAGAGGTTTCGGCCCGAAGAGGTTTCAGCCTGGAGGTTTCTGCCTTTTTCGGTCCCAACCTTTTTTAATTCAGCGCATTGATCAGGGATGCAACTTCGTGAAATTTTCTAGGCACCATGTGGGCCCCTAGAATAAAAATTTGGCAGTGGCTCCGGATACGAACGTTCGTATCTTTAGACCTATGCCTCGGCGTACGAACATGTTTCTGATTGGTCTGTAACTGTCACATGACTCGGGTCATGTGTCCATAACAAAATAAAAAATTGATTTTTGTAACCATATCAAGGTTTACTAGTTTATTCTGCATATAATCTGTAATTTAGCAACCAGGACAAGAGGCTATTTTCTATGCTCTCACTCATTATAGTGATCACTGATCAGTAATAGACGTGCACTTGTCGGCTGTTGTGTGCACATACTGATGTTCCGTCGCTCCAGTGGAAGTTGAAGTTTTTGAAAGTTTTGAGACGATAACAAATACGTACATGTAGATGCAACTTCGTGCTTTTTACTTAATTAACTTTTCAGAATATGTCACTAAAAAGATACAATTTGAACACAAGATGCCTTGAAAAATAAACGAACCAAATTGGAATATATATGCAGAAGCTCACTACAATTTGTGTTCTTATGCCGAGACATAGGTCTAAAGATACAAATGTTCGTATCCGGAGCCACTGCCTAAAAATTTTAGGGGCCCACAAGAAAATCTACGAGCCCACAGTGAAATTATCTAAATAATACAGAAATTAAAGCTAAAAATGCTTTAAAATGCATTTATTTGATTGTTACAACTTACAAATATTCTCTTTCAATCTCAACTTCAATTTCTCTCAAACATTCAAACACTCTCTCTTCATCATCACTCATATCACTCTCACTTTCTGGCTCTTCCTTCTCATGCACACATTCACATTTCAAGCAGAGAGTGCATGTCATCCCTTCACTGCTGTCCTCTAGCCATGGATGATCGATCTGCCGCTTCGAATTGAAGATCCGTGCCCGTTTCACATCATACTGTTTAAAATATTGGTCCCTGTCCACATCTTTCCGCTTTTCAGTGGGCGGTTTCACGCCTTCGATAAAACGCCACATACTGAGTGGCGAATTTGTTCTGATCAATTGACATTGACAATGCTACGACATGTGGACGCTTTAAATATCGACACAAGAGCGTTTACTTTTAAAGCGTCTAAAAGACTTTGACCGGAGCAAAGTCGGAGCGGACTAAAACGTGGAAAACTACGATTCGGATTCTATTCGCCAAGTGGGCGACCTGTATTTGAGTTCTGGTCGTCCACACACAAGATTTGGTCGCATTGGCGAGTGGGCGAGCGGTAATTTGCAACCCTGATTGATTCAATTTTTCAGTTGATACCTGCATCAATAGAAAAAATATCTAAGATAAATGTTTTCTTCTTCTTTATGGTTAAACACGCTGTCAACATTTGACAATTATGTGCCTCGGCATGGTGGCTGGGGTTAAAAAAAATTTATAATACAGAAAAAATTTAAAACTATTTACAATTATTATGTAAGTGTAGTAAACTGGCGCTTGTTCTAGACTGGGCCAGTGGGACGTCTCTTTGGCTCACTCGGTAGAGCATCGAACTTAATATCAGAAGGTTGCGAGTTCGATCTCAGGTGGGGGTAGTCTCATGTTTTCAACAAAGGCGCCCAACGTAAATCCCACAGAGAGGTGGTGGGATAGGAGGGTTGTCGAAGAAGGGCAGGGAGGCCCAAAATTGAAAGGGGAGGGAGTGTAGTAAACTGGCGCTTGTACTAGACTGGGCCAGTGGGACATCTCTTTGGCTCACTCGGTAGAGCATTGGACTTGACATCAGAAGGTTGCGAGTTCGATCTCAGGTGGGGGTAATCTCGTGTTTTCTACATTAGGATAAAAAATAGAGAGAATGGAGAACAGGTATTTAATTGAAAATATTCAGAACTTGACAGGCCTAAATTCATAATCCAATGCCAATCAAACTATTTACTTATCATCAGGCCTTGAAACTCGTGAAAATCTTTGGTTGTCATTCGGGCAACCTGCGTTGATTATCAGGTTGCCCGAAACCATTTTTACTTGCCCGAAATCATTGAACTGAAAAACTAAGCTGTCATTCTTTATTTCCGCTAATTTGAACATTTTACATAAATTCCATTTCTTTTTCAACAAATTCCTCATTTGACTCATCATGTCTGTGTGCCTCAGGTAGAGGACTCTTGAATCTATACAGATTCCAATCTCAATGATTTCCATCGTTTGACAAACTTTGCTTTGAGTTTTACTTTGCCACTCTCATAATTTACAAATCATTGGGGGCGCATCACCTTCATTGTCCCTAAACTCCAGCCAAGGCCGATTCGTTTTCCAGGTCTCTTTGAGTGACCTTGGTTTAATTCCAATGACTTTCATAGTCCCTTTTTGTTTTCTTTTTAGGTTGTTCAACACCTTGTATAAATATCCACTTCACTGTTTAAAATGATTTAACATGCAGGAAATCTACAACTGTATTATAAAATTGGGGCTGATAACGGACCGTCGTACGGAAAATTTAAACCGATCATGAAGTCTACTATCTGAAAACTCTTAGTTTTTCTGATTCTGACAAAGCAAAGATGATTTAAACTTTTCATTCATTATTTCATCGAGGTAAGCATACATTAAATGTCTGAAAATAGGTCGTCAGTCGGACGAATTGGTCTCAATTCTAGGTCGTCCCACAGGTACGTAGGTTGTTTTTGACGATCGGACGACCGCGAATTTCGAGCCCTGTATCATTAATTGCCCCCAAACTCAGCAAACTAATCAACACCACTAATGTTTTCTTAACCATTTTCTTTTGAAAAAAAAGGCGAAATTGCCATTGATGTGTTAATGTAGACTAGATAATCAAGTCTCTCCGCTGCTGCTAAAACTAAAAGAGACTGAATCCCACCATGTTTGTTATAGAACAAAGTCTGATGACCAATCAGAATGAAGGATACAAAATATCACGTGATCAACTTTCTTTATCCTTCGTTCTGATGGGTCGGTTCTCCGAACTTTCGCTTTGCCTGATTAGTTTGGTAGGGAGTTAAAAATTGGCAAAAAATGCAATAAAGAAGCGAGTAAAAAACGTGAGATGGGTAGAGATAGTTAGATAAATGTTTTCTTTAGTCCCGACGAAAAGAAAATCAATATTCCAGACCTTCAAAATGGATAAATGTTGGGCAACAGTTTCGTCCGACTTCGTTCTGTAACAGCCATAGTGGGGTTCAGTCTCTTGTAGCAGCAGCAGAGAGACTGGATTATTTAGTCTAGTGTTAAGGGTGCTGTACACGTTGAATGTTCAAAATTCTGTTTTTGGCCGGATTGCAAAGCAATTCCGGTCTATGGATTGACGATGTCCGTCTGTCTGTCCGTCCGTCTGCCGTCAACATTTTGGTTAAAGTTTCTGGTTGAGGCAAAATCTAAGGAACTATATGCAGTAGAAACTTTATATTATGACAAGACCTTTCAATTTATGCCGTAACATTTGACCTAGTGACCTTGGACTTTGACCTAGTTAAAGATTTTGGTTAAAGTTCCTGGTTAAAGCAAAATCTATGGAACTGTATGCAGTAGAAACTTTATATTATACATGTAGGTTGCCCATGACCAGACCTTTCAATTTATGCTGTAACATTGGACCTAGTGACCTTGACCTTGGACTTTTACCTAGTTAAAGATTTTGGTTAAAGTTTCTGGTTTAAGCAAATTCTAAGGAACTGTTTGCAGTAGAAACTTTAAATTATACATTTAGGTTGGCCATGATGAGACCTTTCAATTTATGCCGTAACATTGGACCTAGTGACCTTGACCTTGGACTTTGACCTAGTTAAAGACTTTGGTTAAAGTTCCTGGTTTAAGCAAAATCTAAGGAACTGCATGCAGTAGAAACTTTATGTTATACATGTAGGTTGCCTCTGACAAGACCTCTCAATGTATGCTGTAATATTTGACCTAGTGACCTTGACCCAGTTAGTGACAAAAACTTACTTTGCAATTCGGCCATACCGTCTTTAGCGGTGTTTTATTAATACATGTATTAAGATAATTTTGAAATTTGTTTTCACTGATTAGAGACTTCAAAATTTGTAATATATAAGCAAGACTTGGAAATTCGTTTCTGTAATATTTAGAAATTTGTTTCTACTGTTATCTTTGTATAGGAATTTTCAAGTTCAACGCATTGTGCTATGTAAGTCCATGTTATTATATAAAGTCCTTATTCAGATCTAATTTGAATGACTTTATACAGCCTACTTGTACATTAAATAGATATATATTTCATCCCCAACCCTTTCCCGGCAAACATTGAAAGAGTGGTCTACTAGATTCATCCAAATTTATCGTTCAGAGTTTTAGAGCTTAACATGCGAAAGGTGACATACCTGTTCATAACAGTGTTCTCCCCAGAAATTTCAGATAGCATGGAGTTTTATTACTAAACTGTTCAAAATAATTTTGATAATGAAATACTACGTTCTTATCTACATGCCAATTATCATTAAATTTTAGACAGTGAGATCATTGGTGTTCTATTTGTAAAGTGAGATTCATGACAGTTTTAAGACTCAATTATTTATGGGCCTTTTGAGAAAATTATTTTGAGACTGTCTCATGACCATAACTCCAGGTAGCTTAGTGTAAGAATTTGGCATATTACACTGATTTGGAAGGAAATTCTGTGAATGGGCCATTTTCCAAGATTTTCCAAAATATCAATGGGCCATTTCTTCAAAAAAGTACTAAGTTTTCAATGGGCCATTTTGCAAAATGGGACTATGGTGCATGTCCTCTGTCCTTCCTAATCACTGATATCAATGAATCTAAGTGTGTCATGGAAAGGGTGTCTAACCTTGAGTTCTGAATTTTTGGTTCAGGGAAAGGGCAGGTTTCACCTTTTAAAAAGGTTGAAAGTTATCTTTATACAAATATACAAATTCCTACTTGAAAAATTGGGTCCACATATGGAAACATTTACTCCCCCCTCCTTATTAGCCATTGCAATATTGTTTGTGGTAATCTCTGGCAAAGAAAGCTGACAATTGTTCTACTTTGCCCACAGTATGGAGCAAACCGGCCCCCCCCCCCCCCCCCTTCCCCCAAGAAATCAAGATCTATTTTATAATTATGTCGATTGTATATCGCGCTCAGACTCATCAATAAAACGATGGTCCATGCACCATGTTGTGTTTTGATGATTAATCTCATCAATCCGTCTAAACTTCTTATTAACTAGATTCAGGCGTATTTAAAAAAAAAAAAAAATACGGATGTACCGACTTGTTATTTATTCAAAGTAAAATAATTTAATTATTCCCGTAATGTCTGTATAACGCCTATACAAACGTACGGCGCGAAATTTTATCTATAGCTGTATAGACAATGTCGCCTATTATGACATCACTAAAGGCGAGCGCCGCTACGTTAGGCCTGTTCAAATATCACGTCGCCAGTTTTGAACTTGAAAATCAACCACGCTAAAATGACATCAACTGCAAAATAAACTAGATGATTAAATAGTGATTTAATTAAATTATAAGAAATGACTGTAATAATTTTTCTGTCTATCGATGTATAGACAAAAACCGATGCACAAACAAAATATAATCCGCAAAGCGGTTTTTGTCTATACATCGATAGACAGAAAAATTATTACAGTCATTTCTTAAATGATTTTGCGAGAGCGAGGTAACCTCTTTCTTATCTTGTCAAAGCGGCAATTATTTTGTATGACAAAACGGCGAGGTCGGGTAATCATGGTAATATGTCGAACTTTAAGACGGATTAAAAACGTATTTTAATGACATCTGATATAGCGTACATGTATTTCTATTTCCAATTTACCGTTACGCTGTAACTATATGACACGTTCAACACGATCTAGCGATTATACATGTAGATGAAAACGTTTTCTTGAACAACGTTATAGAATGGTCGTCTTTTGTTGGTCACTCAATAGACATTGACAACGCAGTTATTTTAAATGTCTGATAGATTGACGTTCGCCGTAGAAGCCAGACACGTTCTCAGGTAAATAAAGCTTGCGGGGGGCTACAAGACGTTTAACACCTCGGGTTGTACACAGCCGGGACTAATTAACCGGGAATGCGGCGGTTAAATCAATTAACTCAAAGGGGTACACAAAATAGTTAATACACGAAGTTTTAGGGGAAAAAATATAGCATGGCGGCCGTAAAATATAGCGTGGTGCTAATCCCAATAGCGTGGCGGTAAATCTCCATAGCGTGGCGGGACCGCCACGCTAAAACGGCCTGGGGAGAACACTGTAACATTTCTTGAATAGGCTAGGTTGTGGTAAATAAGAAGAATCTCTGATAATCGAGTCTTTCTGTTTCAGTAAAATCAACAGAGACAACTTGTACGAGGCCATTGGCCAGATTATACAGTTCTCTAAAGATAAGCCTCGCAAGTTTACACAGTCTATGGAACTTCAGATTGCACTGAAGAATTATGATCCCCAAAAAGACAAACGTTTCTCTGGTACAGTAAGGTGAGATTATTAATTTACTTCTCAATTTGGCACTGTTGTGCTGTAGTGTTTTATATTACATATAAGAAGAACTTGTATGCACTACATATTTTAAAATGAAAATAATGGCAAAAATATTCTTTAGGGTATTCGGAAAAAGAGATGATATGAATGAAACCATATTATCATTTATTTTTACAGCTAGAAAGAGGCTTGTAAATTGCCTGACCCCTACCCAGGGTCATAAAATAACTGGGGAGGTATTTTATATACCGATAAATTGACTGTATTTCTTGATATGAAGATTTTGCTTACAGACGTATAATAGGATGTACACCACAAGTCGTAGGTACTCATCATGTTAGTATGCAAAAAAATATACGAGGAGAGAAAATCAGTTAGATTTACAATTTAGATATTGAAGAGGACCTTAGAATTGTATAAATTTTGTTCATAGACTTGCTTCAGCAGTTGTGATTAAATAATTAGCTTCTGTTTATTTCTTCCCAAAGAACTTGCACATACAATTTGTACATCTTTGATAATTCTGTCAAACGAGTTCATGTACATGTAGTAATCTTAGAAATTTTCTAATTTGAATGTGATGTCAGACGTTTTCTTACCATTTTAATCTCTACAAGTAATCATTCAGTGTGAGATAAAGTATTTGAATGTTTTTACGTATATTTATAGACTGCGCCATATTCCACGCCCCAAGATGAAGATCTGTATTTTGGGAGACCAAGTACATTGTGATCAGGCCAAGGCTAATGGACTCCCTTCCATGAGCTCTGACGACTTGAAGAAATTAAACAAGGACAAGAAGCTTGTCAAAAAGCTGGGTATGTTATGGTTGTAATACAAAAATGTACTTTATTCCTTACTGGGATTTCTGAAATTTACAAGTTATACATGTACATTTCTGAGGTTTGAATACGTTTTAGAAATGTAAGTTAAGATCCCACTTAGCAAGAAGCAAAATATGCTTTAGAGAGACGTGCCTCTTAAAACCAAGAAAACAAAGATTCACTGATTGGAAAGGACTAATAATCTGCACTTTCATAAGGAATTTGTCTTTTGAAATTGTAGAAAATTTGGCCCATATACATAAAAAATCCTTCGAGATCACAGAAACACACATCAGTTTTCAAATACAATATGAAAGGTGATTTGCAATAGCTCTAGAGCCACAACTCCTCACTCATAACCAACAATGTATTGTTTCAGCTAAGAGATACGATGCTTTCTTGGCCTCCGACTCATTGATTAAGACCATACCTAGGATCCTTGGACCAGGATTAAACAGAGCTGGCAAGTTCCCCACACAGGTCTCACACTCTGAATCCTTGGTAGCCAAAGCTGAGGAGCAGAAAGCCACCATTAGGTTTCAGCTGAAGAAGGTACCATATCACCACTTGTCAATGATTTGTATTCAACACAATATAACCTACAATATAACTTATAAACAGTAATGAAAATAGAATGAGTGCTTCAATTTTACATCAGATACATGTACAGTTTCATTCATATATATATCATATGTATTTCACAATTTTCCAAGACAGGTTTTTTATTTTCTGAGATATCCACAACTGATAACTGTGAAAGAGAATATTTAGCCCTTGATTTATTTTAGCGCAAAGGTATGACTGCGCTAATTGAGTTTTGTGTTAAAATTTGAAGATGCAATATCAAACTGCACAAAATTGATGAGACGTTGCAGAAGGGCAATGCCTAAAAAGGAAGTCCATATCATTTATATATATCTTAAAAGTCTATAGCTTTGCAAACACTTCAAGAGTTCATCAGAAGGAATGATTTTCTGTCATCAACAAACTCTCGGAAGTGTTTGCAAAAACTATGAACTTTTCATATACCTTGATGATATGGATTGATCTACTAATCATTTAATTTCCATTGTCATTTTCAAGAAACGAAGATTCTGATTGGCTGAGAAATTTTGTTGATACATTGATCAACACAATTTTTCACGGAAGTCTATTTATAGCACTATTTTAAGAATCGGGGTTCTCTCAAACACGAATGAACTCGTTGCTGAAAATACAATTTGTTGATGTTTGCTTATCATTTCAAGGATACCATTTTTTTCTACTTACTCAAAAATTGACAGTGCATATAGAATTTGCTCAAACTGGTCCTTATTCCAAAGATATAGAGAGACGATCGTTCGCTGTTTGAATAATCGCGGCTACCATAACTTGTTTTGGCAGACGTATCACAGCGAAACCCTCCGACTTATGAAATATAGTGCGGTGATTGATTGTTTTTAGATCCAAGAAAACAGTCTGTTTTCCATAAATAGATGATAACTATGCGCTTTGATGCAGTTTTCTGTCCAATTTTTTCGGGTGATACCTGCATCAACAGCAAAAATATAAGATTCATTTCTTAAGGCATTGTCCTATTGCAACGGCTCATCAGTTTTGTAAAGTTTATTTTAGAAAATGAAAATACATGTATACCAAAAAACTATGTAAGGAATCACAATACCATACGTTTCGATCCCATGCGGTTGTACACATTATACTGAACAACTTTGAGTATGGTAGAGATTTAAAGTAAAGTCAAAGTGTGCGCTGAAGTTATCTAACAGACTGCGTCATTTTCTACCAGACTGCTTCATTGTGCTCAAATGTGTTTGCACGAAATATTCTCCTTTTACAGTATTTCACAATTTTATGGAGATTTTTCAAAATTTCCATACAAATTCATAGGATATTGACTAAAATTATTTCGTATTATTATTTTCTCCATCCCTGATTCAGGTAACTGAATTTTCTGAAATAATAAAATATATTTGATATTATAGGTACTTTGCCTTGCCACATGTGTTGGTCATCTGGAGATGGACTCGGATCAGTTGTACCAGAACATTTCACTGTCCATTAACTTCCTGGTCTCCCTGCTCAAGAAGAACTGGCAAAACGTGCGTGCCCTCTACATCAAGGGATCCATGACTCCCTCCATCAGAATCTACTAAATTAGACATTTCATTTAGTTGTTGGTGGAAATAAACTTAAAATAAAAGGGAGTAAAAGAAAAAAAAACTCAATCTCTTGCTTCTTTGATTAGATCTGCAGGCTTCTTATCAAACTTCTCAAACTGTGTTTTTCCTCAAACCTTGTCTTTAGATAACTGACTTGTCCCTCCATATACATAAAAACTTCCTCATTTTGGGGTATTTCTTGTATTATTGGAGAATATACATGTAACATTTGTACAAGTTATTGAAGGGTCAATATCTTGAGGAAATTTGATATTGAGGAAAAACTCTTTGTCTCAGAAGTTTGATAACTGAAGCCTTGACATATCACTGAGGAATTGGCAGAATGTGTGCCCTGGACTTCAAACGGGGTTATGAATTGAATTATTATTTGACTTTGAAGTTCTAAAGTTTTCAAGGTACTACATGCTTAAATTATAAGCAGGCAAAGGATAAATGGAGGAACATGTGTACAGTTGAACTTTGAGTCAAGGTCACAGTGGGCTTGATCAGTAGCAACTTTTCCTTTTTCATGGACTTGAATAAAGCAAGGTCAATGTTGCGCAACTCATGTTGGTAAAACTTGGGCCAGGTAATAACTTTACTGCCTGCATGGATTTTAAGACATGTATTTTACATTTTTGTCCAGGACCCAAGTACATGTATCTCAAAGGTCAAGTTCACCGATTTTGACTGGTTAAGTCTTGAGAGTTATCAGGGCAATAACTTCACTGCATGTGCATATTTGGATACTTAAAGGATTGCTACGCAGGACCTAAGGGTTTTCATAGCCTTGATTCAAAGTAAATTAAATTTAGCTTTTCACTGACTGCATTGATTTTAGTAATTATCTCAATGTGATACAGATCAAGTTAGAGTTTGGATTCGATTGACCTATTTTTAGCTCACCTCGACGAAGTTGAGTGAGCTTATGCTATAACCCTACGCGTCCGCGTCCGCGTCCGCGTCCGGTTAAGAAGTTTGGGGTAGCTCAGTATCTGACAAAGTACTAATGCTACAGTAACCAAACTTGCAGAAGTGATTCATCTTTGGATGCTGAGGTGAACCCATGCATCGGCTGCAGCATCTGACCTACATTTTCCGCTTGAGTGACTTGGTTAAGAAGTTTGGGGTAGTTCAGTATCTGACAAAGTACTAATGCTACAGTAACCAAACTGGCACAAGTGATTCATCTTTGGATGCTGAGGTGAACCCATGCATCGTATGCAGCATCTGACCTACATTTTCCGCTTGAGTGACTTGGTTAAGAAGTTTGGGGTAGCTCAGTATCTGACAAAGTACTGATGCTACAGTAACCAAACTTGCACAAGTGATTCGTCTTTGGATGCTGAGGTGAACCCATGCATCGTATGCAGCATCTGACCTACATTTTCCGCTTGAGTGACTTGGTTAAGAAGTTTGGGGTAGCTCAGTATCTGACAAAGTACTAATGCTACAGTAACCAAACTGGCACAAGTGATTCATCTTTGGATGCTGAGGTGAACCCATGCATCGTATGCAGCATCTGACCTACATTTTCCGCTTGAGTGACTTGGTTAAGAAGTTTGGGGTAGCTCAGTATCTGACAAAGAACTAATGCTACAGTAACCAAACTTGCACAAGTGATTCATCTTTGGATGCCGAGATGGACCCATGCATCGGATGCAGCATCTGACCTACTTTTTCCACTTGAGTGATTTCGCTTTTAAAAGCCATTATTGAGCAGAGTATAAGTGCTACATGTACCAAACTTGCATATTGGTTGTATCTTTGATCAAACTTTCATAAAATGACCTTGACCTACTTTTTCCGCTTGAGTGATTTTGCCTTTAAAAGCCAATATTGAGCAAAGTATAAGTGCTAGATGTTCCAAACTTGCATATTAGATGTATCTTTGATCAAACTTTCATAAAATGACCTCGACCTACTTTTTCCGCTTGAGTGATTTTGCCTTTAAAAGCCAATATTGAGCAAAGTATAAGTGATACATGTACCAAACTTGCATATTTGATGTATCTTTGATCAAACTTTCATAAAATGACCTTGACCTACTTTTTCCACTTGAGTGATTTTGCCTTTAAAAGCCAATATTGAGCAAAGTATAAGTGCTAGATGTTCCAAACTTGCATATTAGATGTATCTTTGATCAAACTTTCATAAAATGACCTTGACCTACTTTTTCCGCTTGAGTGATTTTGCCTTTAAAAGCCAATATTGAGCAAAGTATAAGTGATACATGTACCAAACTTGCATATTGGATGTATCTTTGATCAATCTTTCATAAAATGACCTTGACCTACTTTTTCCGCTTGAGTGATTTTGCTCTATAAAGCCAATATTGAGCAAAGTATAACTGCTACATGTACCAAACTTGCATATTGGATGTATCTTTGATCAAACTTTCATAAAATGACCTTGACCTACTTTTTCTGCTTGAGTGGTTTTGCCTTTAAAAGCCAATATACATGTACTAAGAAATATGTTTGAATTGAATTTTGCTGTCACGAGGTGAGCTTCGTAATCTGTGATTACCTATGTTTACAAGAGTTATGGCCCTTGCACTTAAAAAATTTCATGAAATTTTCAGTTTTCCGGACTTTTCTGCATTCATTTTTTGGTGCAAGTTCAGGTCAAGTTTATGTTTAATTGAAGCGATCTAGGCAGAGTTGCAGGACATAGATTTATGCGGTAGGGGACTTGTATTGCTCGGCGATCTAAGATTTATTCTTGTATAGGACCCAAGGATGCAACGTGACCTTGAATCTGAAAGATCACACTGCATACGGTTTCTCAGCCATAACTGCACTGTCCGTATTGAATGTTTCACCGCATATTGTCCCAGACCAAGGAAGGTGTTTTAAATGAAAAGGTGCAAATGGTCAGTAAAACCTTGTTCAAGCCATTGCTTTAAGGTCCCTGCATTGTCTTTGTTGAATCTTGGATGATCTGATAATCTCTGAATCGAAATCGAGGCTTGAATCTCAACCCAAGTCCTAACTTTCACTGCCTGTATGCATTTGATTATAATACATTGTACATTAATGTAAAAAAGTTCCTTGGCTGCAGTTGATTAGATGACTTGTGTTGCAAATGTTCGACTAATGAAATTGAACAACAAGTGTTGGGCTTCAAGTGTGTGACACGAGTATACTCCCCAGTTTACCAGGAGTAACCGAGTTCCAAGATGGCAGACAAAGACAAGCAAACAAAACTAAAACATTGGAGAAGACTACTAGTATTGATAACACCAAATAATAATGACTAAATTCCTGAATATTCAAAGAAAAAATTTGCTTTTATGACTTCAGGTACTTTAGCTATGTTCAGGGGGTTTGTTTACATTGCATTGTCATCTGTTGCACAGGGTATGCATGCACATCTCCAACATCAAACAATCTGGTTTTCAAATCAAATGCAACCCTCAAGATGAATTGTGACCTTGATCCAAGATCCTATCTACAAGGTCAAGGACTTGGTATGTTCCAGCATAAAGAGGGATAGCCTTGTCTTGGTCTTTCAGTGGAGAATTCGACTTGCTTGGATTAAGTATTCAAAACGTGCATGTCTGGTCCATGCTGCAGATTGATCCGTTCTTAAATGATTCTATTGAATTTGAAGAAGTTAAACATTTGTACCACTTGGTGAGTGTCACTGCTGGTGGACCACGAGTCCCCGAGGGCACATGTAGTCAAGTTCAATCAACTTGGGTAGATCGTTTCTTCAATGCATTCAAAAATTTCTGTAATCAAAATTTCTTGGAATTTCTAAAACGTGGGTCCTGTAGCATCATATCCCACCCATCCTGCTTTGTCTTTCGGTACATTTTTAGACACAATAACTTTCACAATCTTTGTCCATATTACATAATTTAAATTGAGGATCACCGCCGAGGGTTAAGTACTCGAAACGTGTATGTCTGCTCCATGCTGCAAATTTATCTGTTCTTAAATGATGCTATTTAGTTTGAAGACTTAACATAAGTATGAAAAGGTGTGAAATGATGGGTAAAACATTTAGCTCTCATGACCATAACTGTTCGGTACCACATGGTTTGACTTTGATTCCAATTCTGAAGATTTGGGAACATGAGATAAGTTATTTTCCCGTATTACTCTGAAACGAATTTCCCACTCACAAGAACTGAGGGAACTCCATACATTAACTTTCAGCATATCAGTAGGTCAATCACTTTGCAAAAATATAACGCAGCAATATAAATCACAGATTTATTTCATGTATTCAGTACAGAAAATACAGTATCTTTTACACAAGGGGATTGATTAGGATATACAGGTTAGGGACTTCATTCTCTGTTGACAGCATCACACAGTAAATTGGTTGGCTTTTCTAACAATAGTACCAATTTGTTCATCATTTCTTTCCTATCTAACGTACATTGTGAACAGTATTCATGTAGTTATAATTAAAACTTAACTGTCATAGAGTTGATAGACTAAAGGTATTTGTTCTTGCGTATTTCATATCTTGCAATTTGTGAAGGATCAAGACCTTCCAGTAATATTTAAATTATGCAGATATAACTAATATGAAAACAGCATGGAAATGACAGGCTGAAACCCTAATATATATTGGTCATTCTTAGTGAATTATTTGCATACATATCACTCTGTATGCAATACTAGCTTTTTCAAGGACAATGGCATACTGTCCATAAATATCCGACCTTGACCTTAAAGACAACCTTGACAAGTTTAATCATCAAGTGAAAGTGTGAACAGACAGATGTCTCACAGTGTGAACCCTATAGGATGCATTGCAGGTGACATGAGTAGAGATGTGAGCTTGTCATATTTTGATAGTACATGTACACAGGCTTAGTAAAATGACAGAGACGTTGTCCATTTTCTTACAGAGTGCTAATACACCGTGTGGGATTGAAACCTATGGTGTTGTGATTCCTTGTATAGTTTTTTTGGTATTTTTTAATTTTCTAAATTAAACTTTACAAAATTGATGAGCCGTTGAAATAGGGCAATACCCAATACATCAATCCATATCGTCCAGGTATATGAAAAATTCATAGTTTTTGCAAACACTTCAATAGTTTGTCAACTACAGAAAATCATTCCTTCTGACTGACTCTTGAAGTGTTTGCAAAAACTATAGCCTTTTCAGATATAAAAACGATATGGACTTACTTATTAAGCATTGCCCTACTAAAACGTCTCGTCAATTCTGTGCAGTATCACTTTTAAAATGATGAGAAAACATCAAAATTCTCCATAAGGAATCACAACGTCATACGTTTCAATCTTGTGCGTTGTATTATCCATTATAGAAAAAATCAGACATCAAAACTTGCTGCAATATTACTTTCATTTCTCTAAATTTGTCACTATCATAATAAATATGATGCCTCTCCAAAAAGAAAGCAACCCTTTCTTTCATTCTTAGACATAACTAAATAATCTTAAGTAGACTGAAGAAATTTAAAACTATTCCTCTCATTCTTCTTCAAGCAATATCATACTCGTACACTGGATAGGCTGATTCCCCTTTTCAGCAGTGCTGAAGGATTCGATTAAGCACTGTTGATTGTTCCTTTATGACGTCACAGAAAAACTGACGTACATTTTTTCACGTGCACATACATTTGCATGATGTTCAGTCATCCTGACGCGTAAACAAGAGGACTTTGAAAGTTTCAATGTGCCAGAAAAATAATGAAGCACCACATCTGATAGAAAAATATCAGTCTCCGGTGAGATGATCAACGTCGCAACCTCAGCTAACGCCTCGGTTGGGACTTGATCAATCCCACCCTTGACAGATATTTTTCTATCCAGAACCCAAAGTGGTGCTAGATTCTATTATACCATGTCATGTCATATCACACCTTGTCATACCATACAATATCATATCATATTATGTCATATCACACCTTGTCATATCATACAATATCATATCATACCTGTCAAGTTCTCATACCAATTCTAATATCATACCATAATGTATAATTATAAAATTTCATATCCTATTACAATGTATGTTTTATCATACCACTTCATATCATACCACATGTATCATAATGTCATCATACCATGTTGTATCATAACGTCTTATCATATCATTTGTATCATATCATACCATTTGTATCAAAACGACATTACATTAAGTAAATGTACCTTGTATCATATATCACACATACCATGTTGCATTCTACAATGTAATATTTATACCATGTTGTATCATAAATTTCGAGTCGAATAGTAAAACCTATTTTCAGATTGTTTCTGACTCGATCATGTGAGAAATTTCGAACTGATTTGTCCAAGCGTTTTCAAGAAAAATATGACGAATGGAATCACGAGGTAATAATGCCATACGACTGCCACATTAAAGTTACTGGTTAATCATCACATTCATTGTACTCATCTAATTCACAATTTCTTTTATAAAGTTCATCCCTTTCATCATATATAATATCACAAAAAATAAAAATGAATTCAAAGGTTTAAAAATATATCATTTAAAGTGGAGTAATGCAGACAGATAGAAAAAGTAACAAAAAGTAATCTTAAATAAACTGAAAAACAATACTTCCAAAAAAAATTCTTAACAATAATGATGTCGCTAATTACTGATAAGACAATCAAATGTTGTCTATCAGAAGTTATAGCTCATTTAAACAACTACTACAAAGATCATTCAGCCCTCTTGGATGTTTTACGATCCTCTCCAACATTCTCCAAACTGCCCTGACATTTTAAAACGACTACTGAGCAATTGTGGTTTTGCTTGGTGGTGACAAAATACAATTACATATACATACATTTTAAACTCAAACATTGCCCTCAAATGGGAAATATATATACAAAGATATTTTTTTCATTAAAAAAAGAGAGAAAAAATCTGTTACGAAATATAGATATTCATGTCTGCCTGAGAAACAATTTTAACAATGCCCTATAATGGGAATATGCCAGCCAAGTTTGACCACTTACACATATATAAAGGACAGTATTGATGTTTCAGCAGCATGTTAATATACAGAACTCTTCATGGTACATGTTCTGTAAAACATTGGTTTTAAACATAAAGCATTATGGTGATTAACAAAATGTTGAAAATAACAGTGAAATAATAAGGTAAAATATATGAGGAATAAGTTTTGATAATTAGATAACAAATTGATTTGAAGTGATTACTATTTCTGAAACGTATTCCTATTGTTTTTAGGATATGCTTTTATAAGATAATGCCCCAACCACTGAAGCTTTTATATCCTGAAATGATAATGAATTCGGTTATAACTTCTCAATTCAGAAAACTATTAAATTATGAATTGTGGACAGCAGGTTAAGGTCACACTCAACAATAAGCATAATATTTGGCTTATACAAGTAGATTGCGATCTACTTGCCTTTGAAATCAATCTTAATTAAGAAATGTAGATGCATGTACATGTAATAATAAAACAAAGACTGAAAGGCTTGTTATTTTATGATGGGTATACAAGTTGGTTTACAATCAAGGTCAATGACCAGAATGAAAAGTTGGTTTTTGGATTTTTTTTTAAGATTCAGAGAGTTTGTTTATGCGCTTTCTGTTCAAATTAATACTGATTTCATCATCAAGGTGAACAATCAAAATTAGTTCCAATCAGGGAAAATCACTCGAAAAATCTAATTTTCTCCTTGTTAGTACATCAAAGCAGGTATAAACTGCATATGCATATTTCATATTCAAACAATATCATTTCTAAGGTGGATAAGAAAAGGCAAAATAAATCTCTGTAAAATAATTCCTTAAATAAAATCAACAAATGAATCTAATGGTATAAGTATAACAATAGGAGTAAATAGAGCGTGGTTGGTCACTTCCTATGGTGCTTCCTGTAGCGATGTCGTCGGTAAAATGAGGAGTGGAGATTGACTGCGGTTTGCTGAGGTAGTTTGGACAAAGGTATATTACATGTTAACATTTGACTGGCCTCCGATTCTAAAACCCAGGAATCGGGAATTCTGAAACAAAAATTGCAAGAATTTATTTCATAAGTTTTTATCGACGATTGTGCAAGAGCAGAAAGATTTGATTAAACTTAATTTCCACTTCCAAACTTTGTGACAGACTATCTTTTGTATGTACTCTAATTTCTGCACCAAGATGACAGTGTACCTATCTCGTATACAGGTTGGTGAATATATCAAAAGGGATAGTTGGTACATGTAGGACAGATTTGATACATAATTTACATAAAAATGTATGAAGACTTGTACAAGTATGATGGCTGTATTGATGTCTTTTTTCAGGCAAGAATGAAAACTTCACGCATAGATAAATATAAAATTATCTCCATTAAACGTCGAGTACTCACATGTTTTCTGGTTTCCAATGCAGCAATACTTTGACTTTGCCAGATTTCTCTGTTCTTTTGGCCAAAATCTATTGATATGAAAATATGCATACATGTAAAGTTCAGTATAAAAATCATCTTTAACATATATGCAGTCATGTATGAGTCTATGAGATATAGCATATTCACATGATGATGTTACATCCAAGAATTTTTTCCAAAATCTACTTGCCACGGGCAACTCTCAACATAAAATTTACTTGCCCGAATCAAACAATCACTTGCCCATTAAGAATAGTTTTTAAAATAGTATGTATAGAAGCATAGGTTTTATACTGCAACTAAAGGTATTATCAATATTTATGTATTACTATTAATAAAGGCCATTTTGAAATGTGGCATATTTAGAAAATCGAGTGCTTGATTCCTCAGAATAAATTAAAACCCTGTTTTGAAATTAGGAGATAAGAAAGAAATCCCTCCCCGGGCAACAGGAATTGGGAATTCTAGATCCCTGCATGAAAAACATCGACATCATCATACTAAAATAAGAAAGTGATCTGGTAAACGGTTCAAGAGAAAAAGCCTGGACATGATAGCATGTACAATTTCATTAAAACTGCATGAGGTGTCCTTGATCTTGGTCACATGACCTTGGAGGATTTTGATGAAACTTGGTATGCATGAAGTACTAAAGGTCCTATACTAAATTAGTTCATTTCGGCCGGATCCCTTCAAGGTGGATCCAGGGCGGGGTCAAATAGGCCTCAGAGGGTACCCCTCTTAAAAAATAATCTTCTTCTCCAGAGCCACTGCATGGATTGAAAAACTAATGGCATCTGAGTTATCAAGAAGGATGTATTATTCAAATTTTTTCATTTTGTTAAAATCTGATATCTAATTTTTGACGCGTCTTTGACATCTTAGTTATTTTTATGCAAAAATTGAGATTTCTTTTATTCTTTTCTCTCTTGGCTAAATTTGATACACAAATTTGGATTTTAAAGGAATTTTTTTTAAGATTGTACATTGGTATGTTTTCCATACCCAATGGACCCAAGGGTAGTGGGTTCAAACCCCAGCGGGACCTCCCCCCCCCAAATGAACCCAAGGGTAGTGGGTTCAACACCCCCCCCCCCCCCCCAAAAAACCCTTGGGTCCATATGCACAATTAATATCTATATTCACATTTTAGAAAATTCATAAAAATTCCAAAAAAGAAGATTATATAGCATGTAATGCATATCAAATTAAATATGACGAACATGCACTAAATAAGGGTAGCACAAAACCACACATTTATAGAGTTAGTCAAAGAAACGGTTCAAAAATGAGCATTTCTGACATAGTCCAAAAAGACGTCATAACAACCCCCTATCACTATCAAGTGTGAAATATCAAACCCCTATCAATAACAAATCAAAAGATATAGCCACTATCATTAACAAATCAAAAGATATATAGCCATCTTCAACTTTTTTGAAAAGTAGGTCAAATATCTAGGTCAAGGTCACTAGGTAAAAAAAATAATGGTATGTGTAGAAAGGTCTTGTCACAAGGAATACACGTGTGAATATCAAAGTCCTTTCAATTACCATTCAAAAGTCATGGAGTGTAACACCCAAAGTGTGACAGACAGATACTTTTCTACCAAATACATGTACATGTATTCAGTGTTCTCTCCAGGCCGTTTTAGCGTGGCGGCCCAGCCACGCTATCGAGATTTACCGCCACGCTATCGGGATTAGCACCACGCTATATTTTACGGCCGCCATGCTATATTTTTTCCCCTAAAAATTCGTGAATTAACTATTTTGTGTACCCCTTTGCGTTAATTGATTGATTTAAGAGTCGCTTTCCCGGTTAATTAGCCCCGGCTGTATACAACCCGAAGTGTTAAACGTCTTGTAACCCCCCGCAAGCTTTATTTACCTGAGCTGAGAACGTGTCTGGCTTCTACGGCGCACGTCAATCTATCGGACATTTAAAATAACTGCGTTGTCAATGTCTATCGAGTGACCAACAAAAGACGACCACTCTATAACGTAGTTCATGAAAACCTTTTCATCTACATGTATAATGGCTAGATCGTGTTGACCGGCACGTGTCATATAGTTACAGCGTAATAGAAATGCGGTATATCAGATGTCATTAAAATATGTTTTTAATCCGTCTTACTGTTCGACATATTACCCGACCTCGCCGTTTTGTCATAAAAAAATAATTGCCGCTTTTACAAGATATGAAAGAGGTTATCTCGCTCGCGCAAATCATTCTACTTTGAATAAATAACGAGTCGGTACGTCCGTATTTTTGTTTGTTTGTTTGGTTTTTTTTTATCAGGGACGTATATAAACGTCCCTGCTTGAATCTAGTTAATAAGAAGTTTAGATAATCATCAAAACACAACATGGTGCACGGACCATCGTTTTATTGATGAGTCGGATCGCGATATAGAAGGCTTTTTATACGATTGACATAATTGCAAAATAGATCTTGATTTCTTGGGGGGGGGGGGAGGGGCGGTTTGCTCCATACTGTTGGCAAAGTAGAACAATTGTCAGCTTTCATTGCCAGAGATTACCCAAAAGAATATTGCAATGGCTAATAAGGATGGGGGGGGGGGGGTTTAAATGTTTCCATATTTATATCCAATTTTTCAAGTAGGAATAGTAGGAATTTGTATAAAGATAATTTTCAACCTTTTTTAAAAGGTGAAACCTGGCCTTTCCCTGAACCAAAAATTCAGAACTCGAGGTTAGACACCCTTTCCATAACACACTTAGATTCACTAATATCAGTGATTAGGAAGGACAGAGGACATGTACCATAGTCCCATTAATTTGCAAAATGAGCCATTGAAAACTTAGAACTGTTTTGAACAAATGGCCCATTGATATTTTAGAAAATCATGGAAAGTGGCCCATTCACAGAATTTCCTTCCAAATCAGTGTAATATGCCAAATTCTTACACTAAGCTACCTGGAGTTATGGTCATGAGACAGTCTCAAGATAATTTTCTCAAAAGGCCAAAAACTAATTGAGTTTTAAAACTGTCATGAATCTCTCTTTACAAAGAGAACACCAATGATCTCACTGTCTATTATTTAATGATAATTGGCATGTAGATAAGAATCATTATCAAAATTATTTTGAACAGTTTAGTAATAAAGCAGCAACACATGAAACAGTATGCAATGATGCAACGCGCAATGATGCAACGCGCAATGGCGCATCCCAACGCAAGGTGCACCGCGAAGACTTAGCACCATGCTATCTGAAATTTCTGGGGAGAACACTGCATGTATTACAAAGTCATTATATAATACATATGTATTTCGCTACTACATGTAGTATTTCTTCCAATATAAATTTGATTTTTATTTTCATGGTTCCCAGTAACTATATTACGGTAATTTTACCTGACATTTCAGCATAAAACTGACTTTAGTCAAGTTTATTGCACAGTCAAACCTGTCTTAAAGTAACCCTCTTTTTAGCGATATCCTGCTTTATGTGACCTTTTCTATTCCTCCCAAGCAATTTTGTTATCAAACTAACCTGTACAGTTGTATATAGCAACAACCTGTCTAACATGACAACGACCGTGATTTTTTTTTTGTGTTGGTCAAAGTCAGATCAGCTTGAACCTGTATTCAGTGACCACCTGTCTTATGTGACCTATTTTCTGTCGGCCCTTGCAAAGTCACATAAGACAGGTTTGACTGTACTAGTAGTATGTGTGCATAGGTGTAGCTTGATATACATTTATTTCATACTTGCTTCCAAAAAAATAGAAATCTTGACATAACCATGATAATACTGCCAAAATGCTGCAGAGATGAAAAGTGATCTTTAAGGAAGAGAAAGATCCTTTTTGAAGGTAATAATTACATGTATGTTACTTTGTTAGCAGAACTTACAGTGCTATGGAATGTAACCGAGTTTGAGCTGTTGTTGAGATCAATATTTGTGCGTTCCATGATACACGTTAATTCTTGCTGAAGTTTCTCCATAATCCCTGTGTCTATAAAGTCGACTGGCTTTACTGAAAAATGACAACATCAGGTAAGTTTTAAATATAATACATGTTTTTACATGGCTACGACATACATAGATCTACTGTACACTATTAAAACTGCTCATAATTGAGTTTACTATGAGTTTAGTTAATGACTGGACTGATTTTCATAATGGCATAGTTGATAAAGATTCAGATTGGTTTATATAGATGAGTTAAAGAAGATATATATAGAGCCTCAAAGCATTTCTTGTATAAATAATTTCAATGATACATCATATTGCATCTCTCATTCTCTGACACACTTTATTTTTTACAATTTACACATGTGATACTTCTGTATGTTACACCTACTTCCACATGGCCTGTTCTTTTTCACCCTCCTCCTTTTCCATAATTTTGTGGGTGTGTCTTCCCTAGACTTGCATGGTTTTTGCTGCGTTGATTGTAGAATATTAAAGTGACTATTGACATGTCTTTCCAGTCCTTTCTGTGAGGTGAAGCTCATTTTACACCCGTCCACTATACACCTGAACGGCTTGTCACCACTGTGACAGAGTATATGACGTTTTAACCACGATTTAGACGATGATTTGATATCATACACTTTACAGCCGATCCATAAGCACACAAATTTGTCTCCCTTTTGGCTATCCACATGGCAGTGATTAATGTGGTCCATAAGAGAGATAGATTCCACCTCACAAGAACAGTTTATCCATCGACACACCTGTTTGACATCAGGTACGGGGGAGTCTGTGGTGGGCGTGTCCTTGGCCCCAGGGCTTGCTACACCACTGACAGAGAGGGGCGTACACGATCGAGAACTTTCAGGGGAGTTACATAGGCCTCCATCTATTGTCCAGCATCTACCCGGGGAAACAGGATTTATACATTTTCGTCCTGTCAAGCACATTTCTCCTGAATCTGTAACACTGAATGAATAGAATCTGTGTAGTAATACATGTATGCCCAAGTTTGGGAAATAAAAAGTATTGTATTATATTATTGTATTGTACATGTACAATATTAGTTATTAGGTTTGTTACTGACCTTACACGGAAATCTGTCGGGTTGATAAAGCCCATAGAAGGCGAGGCGCTTGCGCCGAGCCTTCTATGGGCTTTATCAACCCGACAGATTTTCGTGTAAGGTCAGTAACAAACCTAATAACTGATTTGTTTTGTCGAGGACCATTTTAGGTATGACAGACAGACAGACATGGTGATTCCTACTGTCCTCCTGCTTTACCAAGCAATAGTGCTGCCTCCACCTTCGGCCATTGTTGTTATTTACTTGCCTACGTCACGCTAAGGGACGCTACTCTAATTTCACGAACCGCTTTAGGCCACGGTAAAAAAATTTTGAGTTTGTAGTACAAAAAATGTTGATATCAAGAACAGCAACGTGATTTATATTATTATCCTCCGTCTGGTTTTGCTAATTGTCGGCCATTGCCTTACAAATTTTTGAAACTGACTTTCCACAAGAATTTGTCGGGCAGTCACATGACCAAATTCAAGCATTCCCATTGGGTCAAACTAGTCCGAGGCAAAACAATAAACCATGTACTAGATATATATTGTACATATATATAATTTATTTCCATTTAAAACTTTTGAATGTAAATGTACATTGTATTTGCGTTAGAACACTCAAACAGATATAGTGAATAAATTGTGTATTAATTCCTTTAAGTTTTAACAAATATCTACCTTTTAACCTCCTTATCTGCAAAGAGATCTTTACCACCAGACAAATGATGCTGTAATTCGGCTTCTTCTGTCATGCATCTAAAAAATAAATACATGTAACATTGATCAACTGTTGAGCAATTTCACATTCAAGTCATCAAATTAACCAGTAAATTATACCTCACATTACATCTTATTGGATTTCTTGAATGCTACTTGCTGCATGATCATCATGAAGACGTCATCATTATAAATGGATGAAACCTCATCATTATAAATGCATGAAATCTGTCAAGTGTATATATATACATGTTATATGTACAACCAATATCACTAATGTAAACCCCTGAGATGAAACTATTGAAAGGAAAGTGTTGCATTTCTCATGTAAACCCACATGACATAATAATTAGTATTGTAAAATCGGAAAATTTTTACTAACGATTATCGGAAACTATCGGAGGAGTACAATCGATAGCACTATCGGAATATTCAGACTTTTTTCTTGTTTAAAATTGTTGTATGTTTTGCATCTCTTCAGAAAGAGAATACTCAGTGCTTGTGATTTAAGAATCTGATTTTCATTTAAAATCATGGAAATAAATTAAATGTTGAACATTTTGTGTTCTTACATTAATAACAAAATCTCGAGGCTTGCTTTAGAAGGAGGGCCTTCCTTTTATTTTCCATTGCCAATATGCATGGTCCCACACGAAGGACCTAGTACCTTTCAGCATGTTTAAGATCACATTCAAAAACTGGGGAAAACTAGAGAACTTAAAGAATTAATGCAGTTAAAGTAGAGGATATGATTTACTTACTTTTCTTTATGTATGCACGCATGCTGTCATGTACATTGTAGATGAATATAAATGAATGGGATCAAATAATTTGGGAATAAAGTATGTACAAATGTACATTTAACCTTTTGAAAATCTATGCTGACCATACTAATAATTCAAAGGAAATTCAAATCTTAATTTTTATCACTAAGATTGCCTTTATGGCATGATTTGTGGGGGGAAAGGGAGGAGAGCTGATAACTGGTTTGACCTTTAAATCTGAAGTCTGCATTTCACATATTTACATCTTCCATACAAATCCAAGTGAACAACATGCATATTTCAACTCGGACAAGAAGTATCTTTCCTGCAATTTTTCTAACAATTTATCATCTGAAAGTAAGAAGTCATGTTACTTTTCCCCTTGGGAGCCCCACGACGAGGCCTTTGTTCGACCCGACATTTTCACATGCTCTATTTCGTTATGCATGCTTTACTTACGCTCGATTTATATCACTTTTATCTGGTCTTGATAGCCTACGCTTCCTTCGAGGTAATTTTGATTGAAATGATTCGAAATGGTCACTGGGTTCAAGAGTATTGTTGGAGGGTTTCACGAATGTGCCGTTTCTCAGCGAACCATTCAACTTGCATAGGCATTCTTTACGTATCTTATTTGGTTTACATGAGTCCTTTGCTTCATCACTACGTAAATGAGACCGAGTTATTCCATTTCTTTTCAAAAGATCTTGTCCATGAACATCCTCGCATTCGACTTTATGCAGAACCTCCTGTCTCCTGCCCCTTTCTGGGTGCCTGGCTGCCGCCATGTTTTATGCCCAACTCGTGACGTCATGAAGAGAATCGGAAACTTGAGTTTCTTAAAATAGCACTTTGAAGGGCAACCCCAGAGAAAGGAAAGAAAAGGGGAGGGTGTGTGTGTTTATTTATAACACTGGTGGTAGTGATGGTGGTCATGATGACAGTAATCGATGGTGATGATGATGATGATGATGATGATGACGATGACGATGATGATGATGATGATGGTGATGATGATGATGATGATGATGATGATGATGATGATGATGATGATGATGACGACGACGATGATGATGATGCTGATGATGATGACGATAATGATGATGATGATGATGATGATGATGATGATGATGATGATGATGATGATGATGATGATGATGATGATGATGATGATGATGATGACGACGACGATGATGATTATGATGATGACGATAATGATGATGATGATGATGATGATGATGATGATGATGATGATGATGATGATGATGATGATGATGATGATGATGATGATGATGATGACGATGATGATGATGGCGGCGAGGACAATCATCATCATCACCACCACCACCACCACCACCATCATCATCATCATCATCATCACCACCACCACCACCACCACAACCACCACCATCATCATCATCATCATCATCATCATCATCATCATCATCATCATCATCATCATCATCATCATCATCATCATCATCATCATCATCATCACCATCGTTCTGTGATGAACAATAGACCATTTTCCGAATTTGTTAGAAAGATCACTCAACGGCATTTTCGGGAATTGTTACCTACCTAGGTAAAAGTGCTAAAAAAATTGTCTACCTCGGACATTTTTCGTGACTTTGTCAGCCATTATGAATTTCGGCAAGTGAGAACATCGAGATGATGATTATGTCACGTGTATGCACTCCAATATCATGTACTCTGATATCAGAGGGGGTGGACAGGGGGAGGAAGGGTGGGAGGAGGGAGGAGGGATGGAAGGGGGGAAATGGGATGGAAGGGGGAAAATGGGAGGGAAGGAAGGGGGCGGGAGGAGGGAGAAAAGGGGCGGGAGGGGGGAGGTAAGGAAAGCGTGAAAAGGAGGGAGAGGAGGGGGGGGGGGGAGGAAGGAGTGGGAGGGGGAGAGAAGTACCCCCTGTCCCCCATATCATGTTAATCTACTCCAATATCATCGTACTCTGAGACTGATATCACTTGATGTACTTCAATGTCATGTACTCCGATATCATGTATCCGGATATAATATAAATTACCCCATATATGATGATATATATTGTACTCAGATATCTTTATATATTATGGTTATGGGTATGGTATGCCATGATGATAATGTGGTGAGGATGAAGATGACGATTATGATAATGACAGTGGTGGTGGTGATGATGATGGTGAGGAGGGGGAGGAGGAGGAGGAGGAGGAGGAGGAGGACGACGACGACGACGACGACGATGACGACGACGACGATGATGATGATGATGATGATGATGATGATGATGATGATGATGATGATGATGATGATGATGATGATGATGATGATGATGATGATGATGATGATGATGAAATTATATACGTTTATATACGTTCCTGAAGAAGAAGAAGAAGAAGAAGAAGAAGAAGAAGAAGAAGAAGAAGAAGAAGAAGAAGAAGAAGAAGAAGAAGAAGAAGAAGAAGAAGAACGTATGAGTAGCAATGTAACTGCAGCCGAAAATTCTATTTGAGAATCAACTGAAGAACGATATAAGCTGAGGTTTATTTTCTATTGCGGAGAACCAAACAGGACCCTGTTCCCTGTTCCGGACTTTTAAAAGTGGGGTTTCTTTGTGGTAACTCTTTGATCTTTTTATATATTTAGAGTATTAGCACATGATTTCAACTGAAACTTCCGTGATTTTCTTCTGTTCTCTACTTTAATGCATACTGGTAGGTAAGGTAATGCCAGTGTCCGGACTGTTGTCTTTTTCAAGCACTTTGAAGGGGACTTGTTTCCAAAATTTTTGTGGCATTTTGCAATGTCCAGTGCAGTTCCTGTAATCCCTTTTGCGATTCTGGCACAGGCCGTTTTATTATGCTGCCATTGTCGGATTGCTCTTACCTGCAGTAAACAACAGCATTACTGTCCGCGCAGCTCCCTTCAGACACATGTAGAAAGAGCGTCAATATCCTGTATGATACCCCTTTACAGGTCATAAGGGAATATATGTATAGAAATACAGGGTTAAATTTCCGACTAATTTTCAGGTAGAAGTAGCATCTGCAATTTATGCATTTGACATGTTTGAAGGGCAAAATGGGGTATGACCATAAAGATTGATTTGTATACTTCCTAGAGACATCAATAATTCACCAAAAAAGATCTAATAACATAGCCTAATTGCCTACCAAAGTTGGACTGTTTTCTACTTTCTGTTGAATCTCCATTGCCAGATTGGACAAATGCTGATTCATTCAAAGGCTTTACTCTGGTTACTGTAAGCAGAGTAAAACAACTGGATGATTCAGACTAGCTGATCTGGCAATGGAGGTTCAAGACAGAAAGTAGAAAACAGTCCAACTTTGGTAAACGATTAGGCTATGTTGTGAGATCTCTTTGGGTGAATTATTGATGCTTTTAGGAAGTACAAATCAATCTTTATGGTCATACCCCATTTTGCTCTTCAAATGCAAAAAATTGCAGAAATGCTACTTCTAGCTGAAAATATGTTAAGCCTTGTACTTCTATAGATACCAGTATTCTCTTATGACCATACAGGATATTGACGCTCTTTCTACATGTGCCTGTGACTTCAGAAATCGGAAAATTGAAGAAGAAAGAAGATTTCTCTACTTTGTTGGCATATTTTCTGATAAAATTGATATAGGGGGATAGATGTAAAACTCTCATAACTAACAGTGTATGGTATATGTACGCGACCAATACTATACTCACAGTGAAAGAAAATAATTTTAGATGGGGAGACTTCTTATATCTTATAATGTTAATTTTAGCGTGACGTTGTCAACATTTTCCATATAGACTCAATGTTAAACATCGGCGACGTTGCGCTAAAATTAACATAGAAAACTCCCAATCTAAAACTATTTTCTTTCACTGTGAGCGTAATATTAGTCGTAGGTAAACATGTCATACACTGTTAGTTATGAGAGTTCGAGATCTATCCCCCTATATAAATTTAGATGGGAATTCTAGACCCCGTTTGCTGTATAACCTCCATGACATTGCCTTTGTTGTGTTAGTAATGATGTCCGAGGTTGAGAGCGATGACATCAGAGGGTGAGATTGATTTTATCTCATCCCTGGAAAATTTGAGAGTTCTCGGACTCAATTGGAAAAATTACTTTTGTCAGTATTGAGAAACTTTTCAACTGACCATGCTGACGGGATTCAAACTTCGGACTTTGTACATCTGATATTGCAATACCTCTCTCAATCTTGTGACATTGCAATCCATTTTGAAGGGGTCCTTGTACAATATTTGATATAAAAATTGAGCAGTATATGAGTGATACTGAGAATTCAGAATACAGTTAATTTTTTTTGCAGGTAAAACCTTGTTCTTTACAACATTATGATTGGAGCTGACGTCCATCAGAGAACAGGTAACAGGATACAGTCAGAGGAAGGAGGCATGAACGGCTCACACCCAAACTCTGCGGAGGAGGACGATGATGATTTGTCCCCAGTGTCTGGTGAAGCAAGACCACTCCCTCCTAGAGTACTTGTTGATCCTGGACACTTTAAATACAACAGAAAAATATGTCTAGCTGCCATTCCTTGTCTTCTACTTATTTTAGCAATATGTGGAGAGGCGTAAGTCTGATATGTAATATTACTGTGAATCGGTCAACTGTCAAAAAAAGAAAAATTCTTTTGATATTCTAAGAATTATGCTGCATATTAATGATAAAAACTTTCCCTGTTATTTTTACTTTAGATTTTAGATGTTTAAGATTGTTATTTTTAGCTCACCTTGACAAAGTTGGGATGAGCTTATGCTATACCCCTAGGGTCTACGTCCCTGTCCCCGTCCCCGTCCGGTTAAGTTTTTGGGGTAGCTCAGTACCTTACAAAGTAATGATGCTACAGTAACCTAACTTGCACAAGTGATTCATCTTGAAATGCTAACGTAAACCCATGCATCTGATGTTGCATCTGACCTACAGACTCGCATCAGTGTCGCGTTAAAGTTTTTGGGATTGCTCAGTATCTGACAAAGTACTGATACTACAGTTACTAAACTTGCACAAGTGATTCATCTTGGGATGCTGAGGTGAAGAATACAAATCCCAGTTATTGCATATCTAGGTCATTGTCCTGTCAAATAGTTCCTATTTTCTTAAATTTTTTAAACAGTTGGTGGAAAATGCACATAATTTTTATCTTGAATTGTCTCCCCGTCAATGTTTACTAGATAGATGAAATAAAATTCTGAAAGCCAATATTAAGCAAAGTATAAGTGCTACATATACCAAACTTACAAAGTGGATGTATCATGTATCTTTGATCAAACTTTCATAAAATGACCTTGACCGCTTAAGTGATTTTGCTTTTAAAAGCCAATATTGAGCAGAGTATAAGTGCTACATGTACCAAACTTGCACATTGGATGTGACAATCTTTGATCAAACTTTCGTAGAATGACCTTGACCTACTTTTTCCGCTTGAGTGATTTTGTCTTTAAAAGCCAATATTGAGCATAGTATAAGTGCTACATGTACCAAACTTGCAAATTGGATGTATCTTTGATCAAACTTTCATAAAATGACCTTGACCTACTTTTTTCTGCTTGAGTGATTTTTGCCTTTAAAGCCAATATTGAGTTTATATAAGTGTTATACATGTATGTTCCAAACTTGCAAATTGGATGAATCTTTGATCAAACTTTCTTAGAATGACCTTGACCTACCCTTTTAAGCTTGAGTGATTTTACCTTTTAAAGCCAATATATATATACATAGAAATATGTTTAAATTGAATCTTGCTGCCACAAGGTGAGCTTCATAATCCATGAATACCTATGTTTTTCAGATTATTACTTTTAGTATCAGCTGGCATTGCGTTAATACTCATAGTGGACACTGGCTCAAATAATCAAAGGTTTGTAGATATTTTTGTTAATTCAGAGTTACAGGTAAAGTTGGATAAAATTTATTGTGATTTGTAAGTTATAAACATATCATATCGAAAATTCTGTTTGATTGTACAATGTTTTTGGTGACAGACTGAGATTAGTAGAGGTTATATTAAATTGCATCACTTAAGAAATGACTGTCTTACTTTTGGTGTTCATGGGTGTATAATTCTGGTTGGTCATGTGCAAATTCCGTGAATTGCACAGCGATTCTTGGAAAATTTGCACTTGTCCAACCAGAATTATACACCCATGAACACCAAAAGTAAGACAGTCATTACTTATACATTTTAGTATTTACATTTATTCTAAATATCGGTCATTTTTATTTTCATGCACTTCGTACATTTTGCCTGTTAAAGTGTCAAATGTATTTGAACGTTGGTAAAGTCTCCCTACATGCAAAACTTGAACGTGACGTCACTATAGCAACCCAAGTTATTGGAATATAATTCTAGTTGCCTAATGGGCGTTTAACATGGGGAATCTACTAGTATTGTAAATATTGTTTCACGTAGTTTGAAAAAGGACTGTCCAAGTGAGCTAAGATTTGACTGACACACACTGTATTTTCAGGACGCTGGTGGTGTTTATGATGATTTTTGTGCCATGTCACGTTACCATATTGTACTTTACATTTCCCCTCATCTGGTAAGTCCATCATATAGGATTCTTTTCACTGCCTTTTGAAAATTAATTAACTTTATTATTATCTAAATAACTTTTAAGAAATAACAACTAGATAGCAGTGGTTTATTGTCCAGTAATTCCACGAGTCGCATGAACCAATCAAATTATCACCGAGCCGCGAAGCAGCGAGGTGATAATTTGATTAGTTCATGCGACTCATGGAATTACTGGACAATGAATCACGGCTAGCTAGTTGTTATTTCTATTCTAATATAGCACGTGGATGGGCGGAGCTTAGCGCACTGGAAGTTTGTTGGAGATTTACACCAGGCGAGTTCTATGGTACATATAGGGAGAAATTTTCAAGTCATATTAGAATATCAGATAGATAATAGTCCGTATGTAATACACAAAGGTAAACATTATGTTTAGTGACATCACATGTATGTTTATCATAGAAATGAACAAACAAATATGCAGCATATATGTTGTTGACTATTCTTTCTAGTCTTTGCCTTAATCTTAGAAAATACTTGTAAGTCCTTGACCAACTTACAGAGATGGAAATTAAGTCTCAGGGATTTTGACTATCTAGACTGTAAAGTCCTTGTTACGACATTGTGTAAAGTAGGGCTCTTGATCGGCCTGATTTGGGGCCGATATTTAGCCCCATTCCCAATGCAAAATAGTATCTTTTTTTCCAAGTTGTTGACCAATTTTTCCCAGTTCGAAACTTCATGGAAAAAAAAGAGTTTAAAATGCTAAATTTCAGGCAAAATGGCATCCAAATCTATTTATATTTTTCCCAATTCGAGAATACACTGCTATTTTTCCCAATTTCAAAGGTCCCGGCCCCTGTCTCAAAAATGGGTGTGAGGGCCCTGAAAGATGGTTCACCAGGAATTCCGTTTATGTATTATAAGGCCATGCAAAAAAAATTTTCTGGTTCTCAGATAATTGATCTAAAAAATATGGGTAGGTAGGTAGGGTTTTTATTTTTTGTTTTTATTTTCCGAAAACTACTTAAGCACAATTTTTTATTCAGATATTATAGAGACTGTGATCTATAGTGACTATATTTGTTGTAAATGTTCACCATACTCAACTCTTCTCATTTTTACAGTGCCAAGAATGCTTCAGCCCAGTCTGCAATTTTAAAATTCACCTTCAAGCTGACAATCACTCGTTCCTCCCCCCCCCCCCCCCCCCCCCCCGGTCGCCATTTTGCATCTTGTGTACAATAACAAAGTACAGTACCGTAATCGCCCGAAAAAAAGTCTGCAAGAGTAGATATCACGCAGGCAAAAAATTGCGCTGAAAATCGTGGAAAAAAATCTAATCTAGTAAATAAAAAAATTAAAAATTAAAAAAATCGAAATTTCGCCGATGTTTTCTCCCAAATTAAAAAAATCAAAGAAACGGCCCGCTCGGTAATTTTTATTGTAATGACTTGAATTAGATACCGATTACAAAATAATCCATAGTACGATTGAAAGATTTAGGATTGACAGCCGTATTATCCCTTACCAAACTGGTGAGATTGCCGCAACCTTGCCGCAGACTTGCGGCAAACCTGCCGCAAACAATTTACATCGCCAGAAATCTGAAATGCTGTTTGCAGCTATTCGCCGCTACCGGCAGACTTCTGGCGAACAGAAACTCGTGTTTGCCAAAAGTTCGCCAAAATGCAATAACAACCAAAATTCAAATGAAAATTCGCCGCAAGTTTGCCAGAGCAAGATTTTGGCGAACTTGCGGCGAAAAATGATTCATTTAAGATGCTAGCCAATCAAATCAAAGGCTGCCAATTTTTGAGCAAACAAAGAAGAGGAATTAAGTGCTGACTCAGTAAACATGGTGAACATAAGCTACATGTAGGTTGCCATTTGAATGGCTGCATAGAGCAATTCAAAGGGATTCATATAGTACTATCTAGTGTGCAAGCCTGTTCCAAAGTTTTTTTTGACTTAATTATGATACTAAAGTGCTGTGAAAAATTTAGTCTTGTTCTGTTGAATCATAGGATTACATGTATGGGATGTGTACTCAGCTGCCAGCTACTTTTTAAACCATAAAGCTTATAATAGACATGATAGACTTAAGATCTAAATTTCATTTATAGTTAGTGAATCATACAGCTTAAAGGTATGTAAAAAATATATTATTATTCAGTTTATCAGCATAATTTTTTCTTAAAAAATATATATCATAAAAAAAATGGTTTGGCTATAATTATAAGTAAAATTAAACCACATTAAATGCTAGTTGCCTTTGAAATTGCCAATGAATGAATATATAAAAGTAAATAAACTTAATTACAATTCTGACTCCGGTACGAAATTTCCAGACGTAATCTACACGTAATGCAACAGGAATCCATACGTACTAATAAATTGCATACGTAAATGTAAAATTCCATATGGAAAACAAGCATACACGTAATTTTTTCAAAGTTATATGTCTTTTTACGCACGGAAATCTTCAAATTTTCCAGTATACGTAAAAATCTAACTTGACATTTCATACGTATATTCTGAATATAATCTCTGCAAAAGCACGTACTTTCTGGACTTAGGAAATTTTCAATGAACAGAGCGTACATATTTTTGTGACTGTATGGAATTTTGACTTAGCCAATTTTCAAGCAAAAATATGACTGACACATGAATATATATTTGTACATGTAATACAAAGAACATGCTATAGATAGTCTCATTATATTTAGCAAAATAGAAAGTACTTTAAAGTTACATTACATGCATGACCAAATGAATGAAGCTTTATAATACAACCCTTTTTCAAGTTTTGAGGGAGAGGACAGGGTGAAAGGCAGGGGAGGAAGAGGTTGGAGGAAAGGGAAGGGGGAGAGGGAGGGATAAGGAAAGGGAAGAGGGGAAGGGGGAGGCTGGTAAGGGGTGGGAGGAAAAGGGTGGGAGAGGGGTACCCCCTGTCTGCCCCCCCCCCCTTTTTTTAAACAATGAATTTTTCATAAAATTTACGAATTCTTTGTTTGCCAATCTGTCAGGAAATAGGAAAAATTAATTATCTTTTCTTCTCAAATTAAATTCCGTTCCCAATTATAATTTTCACAGAATATTCTCTCCAAAAAAATGTACACTCAAAAAAAAAACAAAACTTTACTTAGATATATTACTAATTACTAAGAAAGATTGGCTATGGATCAAGAATTCTTTTACTTAAAATGTTACCTCTATATGTAATTACTTTAAATAACCGTCTTAAAACTTTAAATTTAGGCTAGGATTGTCAGAACACACTAGTATCCATCTCCATCACGACAGATGTTTTACTTTCGTTTTCCATATACAATACATAGTTAATCTCGCCTTATTTCAGAAAACTTGGCGATCGGTCTTTATAATTAGGTGTTTATAACATGATTTCTAGAATACGATTATTTGACATCGTTTTTTATTTTTATTTTCTTTCCTTTATATATATATATCTTCTTTTTTTCGTTATTTAATAATTTCCTAGGGTCGGAAAATAAAAAAAAAATCTTTCAAGATAATTCTATTTTTTTCCAGATTAGCAAAAAAAAAATATGGTCAATGGATCGATGATTATTTTTTTTTTATAAATCAGTTTGAAAAAAAAAACAAATTAAACATTGTGTCAGTAATGGATATAAGAACTAAGATTATTAAGTAAAACAGACGCATGTATATTTATGCAGATCGAGGCGTTTTAGTTTGAAATGATTGTGTACGAAACGACTGTGATAAGAAATAGCCAATCAAAACATCGGATTTTAAAAAGGTTCGGGCGAGGCGGAAAAGTCGAATGCCAGAATCGAATCTTCAAGAATTTGATGACGATATCATAGGGTTTCCTTTACTTTGGTACCGGTACATTATAGACACGTTAATTGAAACAATGAAGCCTAGTTTCCTTTGTACTGAGCACGTCAGTGGATGGACGTGGACCGTGGGAAAATGTGTTTGTTTTCATCGATTTATCAGTGTTCCAAACTGATGACTCTGTTGGAAGTTGAAGACAGTGCATAGCTAAGAAATTTGGAGATAATGCCATTGCAGCATCAATAAGCATGATTGAAGGTAGGCTGTTATTTGATTCATGTTTTACTTCTTTGTGATTAACACGTGTTCTACTGAAAAAGAGTTACGGAAAGAGGTTATCTGGGCTAAATCTCAAATATTTAGCAGGTTGGGGAAAGGTACCGATCGAGCTAATATACCTCGATTGGGCTAATATACCTCGATTGGGCTAATCAATCTGAATATTTTCAGTATTAAAAAATTAAAACATTATCAAAGTTATTCTTTTGGGCAAAATCACATCAGTTCTTTATAAAAGAAGTTATGTTTACAAAAAAAAACATACCTGAAAAGTGAATAGTTACCGAGAAAATATACCTCCATTTTTCTGAATATATTGGGTGAGATTTCACGAAATCTAAAAAGTTTTCAGGCATAGTTGCTTTTTAAATATTATTTCTTGATATAAAAGCTGGTGCGATTTTGCACTCAAATATGATTTGGAGGAAAAAAGTACTTTTTTCTGAATAAAAATGTCAGATTGATTAGCCTGATCGAGGTACATTAGCTTGATCGAGGTATATTAGCTAGATCGGTACCTTTCCCCAACCTGTTTAGGGGATCTGAATATTTTTAGGATATTTTCAGAATTATCATTACATTATTACAACTTCAGAATTCTTTATTCTTTTAATTTTTATAGATGGTGTCTCTTCTGGAAAACGGGATTGCCGGGACAGTCTTCACTGATAAGAATTTACTGAATTAAAGGCCATCAAGTCCTGTTTTGGGCACAAAACTCCTGGATTTCATACCATAATTGTGCCTGAAGTTGGTGCCACATGTATTTACAAATCCAGAATTGAAGAAATGGCATCTTGCGAATGACTTAATAGTTCAATTCAAAGGCCCAAGGCATCATCAACTGTTGCTACAGAGGACACATGCACCAGGGAAGCCTTTAAAGAGGAAAAAATACGATAAAAGGTATTTATTCACCCGTGCAAGAACTACTCTGCATAAGTTTTTCTTCTATGGGACAATATTTGTATTTATCTAATATATATTTGCATATAAAATAATGCATTGAAATAATTTAATTAAGGGATGATTCTTGGAAGACTATCTGTATCTGTATTGTTACGTCGCAGTATCCCGTGCGGGCTTTGAGTTTTATAAAACTATGAGTTTTAACAATTGTCTACACTGACAAAATCATTGTATGCTTTTCTTATATTACTAATTTAGATTACATTGAGCATCTTGGAGCCTGAAATTCAAATGCAGTACATTAGCCATGAGCCAGGTTGAAAGGAAATAAACAAGGCAGTGACCGAAGACATTGCATATTCAAGAAAATGCAGTCAATAATCGCGGGAGGACAAGTGAAACAATATAATAATAATGTACAAAGCGAAAAGAAGAAATAACTTATCGTGTCATACAATTGTTGTTATAGTGACTTGGTACATTTATCCAATGTACAAATGAAAATAGTTCCAGTGGATAATTGATGACGATAATTTAAACTAAAGAATTTTTATCAACTTTTGAGTTGTGTTATGGTAAATATATATATATAGGTCAAGATACATGTATATCAAGACTATAATTTACATTGCATTGTATACACAAGGTAGTATGTATAACTGATACCTTAAACTCTCAGTACAGAATTAAGTATTCTTAATAATAATGTAAATGTAACTTTAAAGTGAGCTGGCCTCTGACCTACAGTGGTAAATAATTGCATTGAATGTTTAAATTATAAATTTGCTCCTTGTAAAGTTTTGAAATTGTAAAGTTATTTCCAACAGCTAAAACTTAACTACAGGATTGATCAAGTCATAGAATTACATGTACATGTTATATTGTAATAAATTCCATATTGTTTCAGTTAAAACTTCAAACTTCTGTATTTGTTTCATATTTTGATTGCCATACGTAACTTGCTATATTTAGGACTACGTACATAAATAAGGTCATTCATGTACACGTAAAATTAATTTTTTTCCATACGGAAATTAAAAAAATTCCATACATAAAACTAATTTTCCATGCATAAAACTATTGATTCCTTTTCCATATTTGGTCATATCCATACGTAACTAATTTAAACATTTCGCTCATTTTTATGCATGAGTACGCTTCGATTCCTGCTGGAATTTTTCTAGTTTCCGTATGGAATTTGTGTACATTCTATGTTTAATATAGAGACATATTACGTCTCAAGATTCCGTATGGATTCCTGTTGCATTACGTATGGAAGATTTCATAAGGGGGACTCACTACTACTAAGATAACAACATATTATGAATCAGTGTACTACCATGCTTTATACACATGCATGTATAAATTCAACATTTTAACATATGTGCATGTGTTATTACTTTGCCAGAGGTTCGCCGCAACATTTTCAAGGCTCTCAAATACTTAGCCAGAAGTTCGCCGCAACATTTTCAAGGCTCTCAAATACTTAGCCATAAGTTCGCCGCAATTACATAGGTAGTTCGCCAGAAGTTCACCGCAATCTATATATGGCAATAGGTTCATCACTGAGCATGCTCAGAAACATTGCCAGAAGATTGCCGTAAACTGTATTTGGACACAAGGAGTTTGCGGCAAGTCTGCCGCAAACCTAATTTGCATGGTAAAAAGTCGCGGCGAAGTTGCCGCAAACTGTTTGCAGCAACTTTGCAGCAAAGTTTGCGGCAAGCTTGCGGCAATGGTTCGCCAAAGGCCTAAAATTTTGGTAAGGGATGTATCAATTAACTGAACTGACCATTGAAATTTACCGTTAGAATAAACCTATTCGAGAAGATTTTACTTCCCCCTTCACCTGTCAAAAGTGACAGATCAATTTCATGCTTGACCGCAACGCTACCGGTGAAGGCTATTTGTCTCCGTTCAACACCCCTCGGGGTAGACAGGTGTTTACACATATACAGGTATTTAACGTACATGCGCTTGTACGATCTGACCTTAGATGACCAGGTACCGTAAATACTTGGACAAATGTTATTGTAACGCGATTGTTTACTTACGCACGGACTGGTAGCGTGAATTAAAGTCAAATATACTTACAAAATTGATCTATTGACGAATTATCTGTTCAGAAAATGAATAGAAAATTATATTTATCAGCATGAGAAATCTGGCGGGCGGCGGCTATTTTTTTCCCTTCCTACGATAAAAACGTCTCGTCGGGAGGAATTTTGAGCGCGCGGCGGTGTCTGAGAACCAGGATTTTTTTTTTATATGGCCTAACCTGACTGAATTTCTTTTCAGGGTTTCATATATAAACATTATTCTACTTGCCCTGATGAATTCCTTTATACTGCTGAGTGGAGCATGGGCTGTACTCCAGATTGCTATTTTCCGTATGCAGGAACCAGAAGTCTGTGTCGTAAGTGAACAACCTATTGTTACTTAGTTTGGCATATCAAGAATGTTAGATATACGTGTATTTAGCTGGTGTGTAAAGATGTTCAAATATCTAGGTTAGTTTGGATGAACGACAACATCAGTTTCATGATTTTATATTTCAGTTCTTAGAGCAGATACTGTTTACGTTATACCCAGGGTTATCTGCGTGTCTGATGACTTGGGCCGTAGCAACAATTATTCCTCTTAAATTTCTCTCTATTGTGCTTCTCTTTATAAGGTATAGTATTTGTAGCATTATCACTACATCATTTGTTATAAAATGTCATGATGTGAAAGCTGAATTATTTTAAATTATAATTCCTGTCATACTTCAATGACGAGAGAGAGTTTTGGATATCATAATTTCTTTCATCAGTCATGACCATTGTGACTGATTTCTTTAGAGTATGAAACACAATTTATTAGGTTTAAAGTTACCAAGCAAAAAAAAAAACCTTTGAAGTTGTTGATATTGATTGCTTTGTATTCATATTTCCACACTATATAAGTACATGTATAAACAATAGAATTTTTCTTTTTCTTTTCAGTTTTGCTTTATTTCAAGTATTTCTAACGCCAACGATTTCATCCTTCAAACCGAGCATGACCACAGAAGGGGAGGATACAGACATACTCCATCATACACATATTATAGCGGTAGCTCTTGTGTTTAACTCCCTACCGTTAGCTGTTCATGGTCTTATTGGTGTGTATCAAGTATCACTGATCGGAATAGTACAGTTTGGATTTATAGTAAGTATAATAGCCGTAGCTATTGTGTTTAACTCCCTACTGTTAGCTGTTCATGGTCTTATTGGGGTGTATCAAGTATCACTGATCGGAATAGTACAGTTTGGATTTATAGTAAGTGTAATAGCCGTAGCTATTGTGTTTAATTCCCTACTGTTAGCTGTTCATGGTCTTATTGGTGTGTATCAAGTATCACTGATCGGAATAGTACAGTTTGGATTTATAGTAAGTGTAATAGCCGTAGCTATTGTGTTTAATTCCCTACTGTTAGCTGTTCATGGTCTTATTGGGGTGTATCAAGTATCACTGATCGGAATAGTACAGTTTGGATTTATAGTAAGTATAATAGCCGTAGCTATTGTGTTTAACTCCCTACTGTTAGCTGTTCATGGTCTTATTGGGGTGTATCAAGTATCACTGATCGGAATAGTACAGTTTGGATTTATAGTAAGTGTAATAGCCGTAGCTATTGTGTTTAATTCCCTACTGTTAGCTGTTCATGGTCTTATTGGTGTGTATCAAGTATCACTGATCGGAATAGTACAGTTTGGATTTGTAGTAAGTATAATAGCCGTATCTATTGTGTTTAATTCCCTACTGTTAGCTGTTCATGGTCTTATTGGTGTGTATCAAGTATCACTGATCGGAATAGTACAGTTTGGATTTATAGTAAGTATAATAGCCGTAGCTATTGTGTTTAACTCCCTACTGTTAGCTGTTCATGGTCTTATTGGGGTGTATCAAGTATCACTGATCGGAATAGTACAGTTTGGATTTATAGTAAGTGTAATAGCCGTAGCTATTGTGTTTAATTCCCTACTGTTAGCTGTTCATGGTCTTATTGGTGTGTATCAAGTATCACTGATCGGAATAGTACAGTTTGGATTTGTAGTAAGTATAATAGCCGTATCTATTGTGTTTAATTCCCTACTGTTAGCTGTTCATGGTCTTATTGGTGTGTATCAAGTATCACTGATCGGAATAGTACAGTTTGGATTTATAGTAAGTATAATAGCCGTAGCTATTGTGTTTAACTCCCTACCGTTAGCTGTTCATGGTCTTATTGGGGTGTATCAAGTATCACTGATCGGAATAGTACAGTTTGGATTTATAGTAAGTGTAATAGCCGTAGCTATTGTGTTTAATTCCCTACTGTTAGCTGTTCATGGTCTTATTGGTGTGTATCAAGTATCACTGATCGGAATAGTACAGTTTGGATTTGTAGTAAGTATAATAGCCGTATCTATTGTGTTTAATTCCCTACTGTTAGCTGTTCATGGTCTTATTGGTGTGTATCAAGTATCACTGATCGGAATAGTACAGTTTGGATTTATAGTAAGTATAATAGCCGTAGCTATTGTGTTTAACTCCCTACCGTTAGCTGTTCATGGTCTTATTGGTGTGTATCAAGTATCACTGATCGGAATAGTACAGTTTGGATTTATAGTAAGTGTAATAGCCGTATCTATTGTGTTTAATTCCCTACTGTTAGCTGTTCATGGTCTTATTGGTGTGTATCAAGTATCACTGATCGGAATAGTACAGTTTGGATTTGTAGTAAGTATAATAGCCGTAGCTATTGTGTTTAACTCCCTACCGTTAGCTGTTCATGGTCTTATTGGTGTGTATCAAGTATCACTGATCAGAATAGTACAGTTTGGATTTATAGGAAGTATAATAGCCGTAGCTATTGTGTTTAATTCCCTACTGTTAGCTGTTCATGGTCTTATTGGTGTGTATCAAGTATCACTGATCGGAATAGTACAGTTTGGATTTGTAGTAAGTATAATGACACATGCATTGTACATTGGACAATCTATGTTTGATCATCATATTCTTCAATGGTAAATTGGAGCGTCTGTCTAATTTGTAAATCGGACAGACTTTTTGCTATTATTGTTACATTCACCAAAGACACAATCAAAAAATTGTTTTTGCTAGTTCTTTTTGTAGTAGGTATAAGTGGCTTTATGCTCCCTGTATCTAGGATTGGTGGGAATATAATGTTCCTAGTTAACACAAGCATGTTTTAAAAACATTTCGAAAATGTTAGAGAAACATTTTTTTTTAAATGTTTTATTCATGTGATTTTATATGGTTCCGGAAACATCATCAAAACGTTTTAGGAAACGTTACATGAAAATGTTAATATAATCATGTTGTCAAACATTTTAAAAATGTTTCAATTAATATTACAAAGCATTTTTTCCCCTCCATCTTTTCATTTTCTTAGGTGAGGCAGTGTACTTTTTACCATGTGGCTTTTCTATTACTATTTTGCACCCTTAAATCCCATGTTTTACCAAAAGAATCACATATACCTAAACGGACTTGAACCGTGGCTGTCCGCGCTGTAAACCAGTATCATACTGAATGAGCTAATGGGATATCCCCTCTTATCTGCGTTATAACATGCTGGAATATCCTACTACTGGGAACACTTTACAATTTACTTTTTGTGGTTCCATTTACGTTATCAAAACATTTTATATAGAAACTGACAGACGCTGGATAAAGGGATTCCTATACATGTGATGCTTATAATGATTCGCAAATCACAAAAAATGAAAAAAATTATCCAGAATGTTTCCTCATTCAAATTGAAATTAAAATCAACCACAAGGTCACATGATATGCTTAGAATGTACATTGTAGCCATATAAATTTATGATGTGATTTTAAAACGCTTCTACAAAATATTCTTAAACATGTTTAAATTGTTTCAGAAATGTTTTGACTAATTGGATATTGTTATAATTTTCTTAAAACATTTTGAAAACATTGATGTGATTTTAAAACGTGTCTACAAAATATTCTAAAATGTGTTTGAATTGTTTTTGAAGTGTTTTGACTAATTAGTTTATGTTATAAAGTTCTTAAAACATTTGTGCTGTTTTGTTGCATAAATGTATTATTTTTACATTTTATGCAGATATTTCAACAACGTAATTGTAACATTTCGAAATATTTCTAATATAGTTTATTTTATCCATAACTCTTAAATGTTGTTAAAACGTTTTAAAAACATTTCCCTACTACTTGAACATGTTTTTAAAATGTTCTTGAAACGTTTGATCAAAAGTGTTTCAGCTAGCAGAACTTACTTAAAACCTTTTAAAAATAATTCGAAAATGTTTTGTGTTACTTGGGTTCTTGCCTCATCTGTCTGTTACCTGCATGTCCGAAACTTTAATCATTGTGCATAACTTTTAAAAACAATGACATTTTTCGCATGAGAATGCATGTGACAAGACCCTTTATTCAGTCCCAAGACTTCACCTATTAACATTAACAATGACCTTGACCTTGGTTTATGTTGGACAGTCTTCTTACAAAGGGGTGCAGTGTTTCACCAACATGTGTTGATGAAGTCATTGGCTGAAAGAAACTTATTATTTCTAAATGAAATACACATTTGTAAGCTTACTAGTATTGATACATGTACATTTCAGAATTATCAATGGACTGATTACAAGTCAGCACTTTGTTGTCATAACAATATCGTTATTTTCTGTTACAGTGTGAGGTTTTACTACTCCTAACTACCAGTGTATTATTGACAACATTGTTGTTATATCGTTATTTTCTGTTACAGTGTGAGGTTTTACTACTCCCAACCACCAGTGTATTATTGACGACATTTTTGTTATATCGTTATTTTCTGTTACAGTGTGAGGTTTTACTACTCCTAACCACTAGTGTATTATTGACGACATTTTTGTTATATCGTTATTTTCTGTTACAGTGTGAGGTTTTACTACTCCCAACCACTAGTGTATTATTGACGACATTTTTGTTATATCGTTATTTTCTGTTACAGTGTGAGGTTTTACTACTCCTAACTTTCAGTGTATTATTGACAACATTGTGGTTATATCGTTATTTTCTGTTACAGTGTGAGGTTTTACTACTCCTAACTACCAGTGTATTATTGACAACATTGTTGTTATATCGTTATTTTCTATTACAGTGTGAGGTTTTACTACTCCTAACTTTCAGTGTATTATTGACAACATTGTGGTTATATCGTTATTTTCTGTTACAGTGTGAGGTTTTACTACTCCTAACTACCAGTGTATTATTGACGACATTGTTGTTATATCGTTATTTTCTGTTACAGTGTGAGGTTTAACTACTCCTAACTTTCAGTGTATTATTGACAACATTGTGGTTATATCGTTATTTTCTGTTACAGTGTGAGGTTTTACTACTCCTAACTACCAGTGTATTATTGACGACATTTTTGTTATATCGTTATTTTCTGTTACAGTGTGAGGTTTTACTACTCCTAAGCACCAGTGTATTATTGACAACATTGTGGTTATATTGTTATTTTCTGATACAGTGTGAGGTTTTACTACTCCTAACCACTAGTGTATTATTGACAACATTGTTGTTATATCGTTAATTTCTGTTACAGTGTGAGGTTTTACTACTCCCAACCACCAGTGTAATATTGACAACATTGTTATTATATCGTTATTTTCTGTTACAGTGTGAGGTTTTACTACTCCTAACCACTAGTGTAATATTGACGACATTTTTGTTATATCGTTATTTTCTGTTACTGTGTGAGGTTTTACTACTCCCAACCACCAGTGTATTATTGATGACATTGTTGTTATATCGTTATTTTCTGTTACAGTGTGAGGTTTTACTACTCCTGACCACTAGTGTATTATTTACAACATTTTTGTTATATCGTTATTTTCTGTTACAGTGTGAGGTTTTACTACTCCCAACCACTAGTGTATTATTGACAACATTGTTGTTATATTGTTATTTTCTGTTACAGTGTGAGGTTTTACTACTCCTAACTTCCAGTGTATTATTGACAACATTGTTGTTATATCGTTATTTTCTGTTACAGTGTGAGTTTTTACTACTACTAACCACTAGTGTATTATTGACAACATTGTTGTTATATCGTTATTTTCTGTTACAGTGTGAGGTTTTACTACTCCTAACTTCCAGTGTATTATTGACAACATTGTTGTTATATCGTTATTTTCTGTTACAGTGTGAGGTTTACTACTCCTAACTACCAGTGTATTATTGACGACATTGTTGTTATATCGTTATTTTCTGTTACAGTGTGAGTTTTTACTACTCCTAACTTTCAGTGTATTATTGACGACATTTTTGTTATATCGTTATTTTCTGTTACAGTGTGAGGTTTTACTACTCCTAACTACCAGTGTATTATTGACAACATTGTTGTTATATCGTTATTTTCTGTTACAGTGTGAGGTTTTACTACTCCCAACCACCAGTGTATTATTGACAACATTGTTGTTATATCGTTATTTTCTGTTACAGTGTGAGGTTTTACTACTCCTAAGCACCAGTGTATTATTGACAACATTGTGGTTATATCGTTATTTTCTGTTACAGTGTGAGGTTTTACTACTCCCAACCACCAGTGTATTATTGATAACATTGTTGTTATATCGTTATTTTCTGTTACAGTGTGAGGTTTTACTACTCCTAACTTCCAGTGTATTATTGACAACATTATTGAGTACCAGACATATCGCTGATATCTATGGTGAGGGCAAGTATTATTTGTGTGTTTCAATATCTTTTTTACATGTGTAATTTGAAAAAAAGTCTAATTACTTCGAAAGATTTTTAAAGTACATAACAGGATAGATATATCTACAAACTACAAACTATTTGTTATTTTAAACTGTCTATGATAATGATAAGGCTGCATGTACATAGTCCAGCATGAATCATGCTGTGAATTGGAAGCTACTCCACACCTGAAGTGAAACACCTGCCTTAATCTATGACAAGCTGTCAAAAAAGATGTTCATGTGTGCTTGTTCCATCGTTTTACTGTAGTTTGTAGTTTGACGAAGGTTCCTTATGCTGTCATCAAAATGAATTTAATTGTTCATCATTCAACATGATTTATCTAAGTTTTGAATGTCATGCAGCTTTGTAAAAAATAGTTTGGTTGATGATAGATAATTATAAATGTAACTAATAATAGTTGTATTGACTTCATTTAACAGGTTTAAGCTACAGCTTTGTAGTGAAGGTTCGGTCTGTATGTGGTGTTCTAGCTGTATTACTGTCATATCCAGTGTTAAGGCATCTAGGAGTGGACTCACATTTCTTGGAGTGGCTGCCGTTAGTCATCACTGCTTACGCCATCTACGGTGGTCTACTTAGTTATAAACAATATAAGGCAAGAAACAACTGTTATATGCCTGTTTATGAGTACCTAATCAAATGCTGAATTAATCAAGTAAAAAGATGTAAAATCTGCGGTGAAAAGTCAAATTTCTTTTCATAAACTTGACGTCTTACATCTTTACTGGATCCCACTAGAATCTGAAGTTACATTAGCTTTTTTTGCATAATATTGCAGATCATGTAACATTTCCTATTTGTTCCTTTCAGATACAGTCTCTGGTCCTCCTAACGCTGTCCTCTCTAATGTCTGTAGCATGGTCGTTGAAGTTACCATGGCGACTCTCGTACACGTTCCTGTTTGGCCTATCACAGAGCCAGGTTTTTGTTATGATGATCCTGAATTCCATTGTATGTCTCACCACGGCTTACACTGCCTTCCACTCCTCTCAACAAATCCTTACTTCTATGATCCTCATTCAGACATCGAGTAAGTCTTGACAGTTGTCAGATATATTAGAATGATAAAATTAGTTTGTCTGTCCAAGTGTCTGTCCATTTGTAGTTAAATGGATGATGAAATTCTTAAAAGATTTTAGTTTTGTTGAATTTCATTTAGTAGAGCGGAGGTTGATGAGATAGCCTGCTTTGCATACATTTACTTGAGTGAATAGAAATTGTTACTCAAGGGGATTCATTGATCAAATTTTTCTTGCAGTGTTCATAGGAGGGGAGGTAGTTCTGTTTGAATCTAGATTGTATGATTGGCATACATTCTTACTGACAACAGTGGCAGCCCTATACACTCTGCACAGGTAAGACACCAAATAAAACTGCCATGCCATACAGTGTTTCCACTACATGTTATATAAATGCATTTATCTAAAAATATAATATAATAGAAATAAATGCATGTAATTTTCTGCAATCTATAAAATGTTTATTCATTTTGAATATTGTTGATGAAATTGTCAAGATAATAGAATGATTTACATGAATGTTTCAGATGTCAGATCAGCAAGTTACTATCAGACAACATAGCGTGCGCGTGTATGTCGGCACATATAACCAAATCTCTCATAGCCATGATGTTTATCTTCATACACCAGTCACACGGATTCTCCTATCTTAGCATCATCACACTTTACTTCTTTGTGTTTATGACCATCAAAATGTTATTGTGTAAACCTGGGGACAACACTACTGCAAATCAAGTAAGATGTATGCAAAAGTCTCTTATAAATAATTTACCTTTAAAAAAATATATTTATACATGTGTGTTTTGTCAAAGAAAACTTACCAGTTTCAGTGTCTTCTGGTATATTGCAATATCTGTCTATGACTCTAGAGGGGCTTAATCACTTGATAAATAAACATGTACATGTAGGTATATATTTACGTAAATGGTTATTAATTTGAAAAAAAAATTAATCAAGACTTGATGAATCTGTACCAAATATTGTTCAACACTTTGTACTGACTGAATCAATCTCATCTCCTTAATTTAAAAATACATTTCCAAGCTACATGTAAATCCTAGATTGTTTGAAGTATCCGCAAAATTTAAAAAGGATTATGAATGTATCAGCAAACATGACATATCTTCTCTCCATGGTTTCAGGTAATACTAGGTATTTTCCTGATGTCCTTGTCTGTGATGATGAACGTAGTGCCATTTTTCTACATACTCACTTCTTACATATTTGGAGTAGATGCCAGCATGTCAGATGTTATAGGTAGGTTTCATTTTCTTCATTTATATAACTTTCATATACAATGTATTAGGATCTCAGTGTTTGTCTGTCTGTATGTATGTCCATAAATTCTAATGTATCTGGAGTGGATGAGTATCAAGTACTTCTTCGTAACTTTTACATGTGTATATCTGTTTATCTGTCTGTCTTTCTGTCTGTCCATCAACTGTGTGTGGGGCATACCTTTTTAGCCCCTATATGTCATGTCATGACATTGAAGCAAGGTCATCGTGCACATAGGTAGTAAAAATGTTGTGACCTCGAACCAAGGTAATGTCTAAGGTTAATGTCACGAAAAGAATGGTAAAATCCCCTATGGACCATAGCAATGAATATACTTCCAAGAGTTGCTGGCAAGGACCCAAGAATGTGTTATGACCTTGAACCAAGGTCATATCTACAAGGTCAAAGTTACAGTGAAAAAGGCTGAAAAAAATATTGACCTGGCAAAACTTTGCTCATATTTGAATGTGGAAGGGAGTTTTTGGCCCATTTGACAATCTTCCAATTCCTCCCCTCCTTTACTCTGGACAAGAAAAAAATCACTAAAATTGATTCTTGCCATGACTGTCAGTCAGACAAGTAGATGTACATATAAACAAATGCCTTGGGTTATTATACAAGTAGATTTACATATAAACAAACACATTTAGTAATTACAAATAGATCTATACATATTCTACAAGGAATATTTATAATATTGTGTCTGTACTTTCAGGTCTGTGTAGTATATTGTGTGGAGTCCTTACAGTGGCATCAAGAGTACTCCATCTACCCAGTGAGAACAGGATACTTCATGTAGGCATTGTAGAAATCTGTACTGGGATACTCTGTATGGTTACTCAACCTTCTTTTACTGTTTCTTGGTAAGTTATTATACTTTTAGAACTGAACAAGCTTCATGACTTTGGTACATTTGGTGCTTTGAAACCAAAGTCAAGTTTAAAAAAATTAACCATAAAGTGATAGTGGATAAGGAAACATACATGTAAGTTTTATTTATTGATTGAATCTTGAAATAATCTTTCACCAAATTTTAGGTTTTTTTTACCTGGCATCATCATCTAAAAGAAACAATTTATATACAAATGTATGTATAATTTACATGGGGCAAGATCATACAAATTTTCCGCATCCACCCAAACCCTCACCAGTAATCATAAATAGATATACAATACAATCCTTACATTGCAGGTATGGACTGTTCCAGTTGTTAGAATTCCTGAGTTTCCTCTGCACCATAATATTACTCTCTGGGGACTATACCAAAAGTATTATACATCTTTTAGTAATCTCAACAGTTGTAGGAAACTTTCCTGGTCTACAGGCAGCTTTCTATGTAAGTGTATTTCATCTCAAATTGAATACTTTATCAGTAGTTATTTAGGGCAACAAATTTTTAGTGGAAACAGGGCAAATTACCACCCTTTAATCATTTACATTTTTTTAATACAGATGGATAATTCAGGATAGTCTTGAAAAAGAGTATTTTTATCTGTGCAAAATCTGCTAAAATGTGAATCCTGCTCACACTTACAATATCTCTCTCACAATGTGGTACTTCTATTTGTAATATTATCTTAACTTCCAAAATTTGTAAGAATTAAGGAGGTCCAGGACAGCCAGACTTAAATTTGATCCTATCATTTAATTTTCCTAAAAATTATAAATGTTAATAATTGAAACATACTTTTTCTACATGCAAAGTTTCATCAATTTTTAGGCGAGTTTCGCGTAGCGATCTCGGCTATAGTGATCGCAGGATTTTCATGACGTCACATCACTTCCGTGACATCCCCACGCCCGTAAAATGTATAAATTGTATATTCACAGTTTTTCTCAACTCCGATCCTGTGGCCCGATGACCCTGGACCTCATTATTCACCATATTTATTTAAGACAGCGTACATTGCATTCCGGCTTTAACAGTTGTTTCATAATGTTTAAAAAATCTAAAAGTTAGAGGATACTGGATGCAGTAAACATCAACTGTCTCGTGTACAGGTGTGTTGAAATTGCTTATAAGTTTATCGGCTATACTGCGAATTACCGAAAAGACAGCATTTACAGAAACGACAGTGATATTTACCGAATAGACAGATATATTTATTTTTGGTTTTGATGATTTTATAAACACATTTCCAATCATAAAATGTGTTTAGTTTTGAAATTTAAGTGTCTTTTCGGTGCAATTTGGGGTCTTTTCAGGAAATACCACGTCTTTTCGGTAAATGCTGTCTTTTCGGTAATTCCTACTGCCCTCTATACTGTACCACGTGACACTATGTAAATAAAATGGAAGGCGCTGATGTTCAAGTCGTAGCAGTTCGAGTGTTTAAGCGATTAACGAGGAGTTACGGTCATACATTACACTTCTAGGTATAGAAATCAATTTAGAATTCACAGACAATCAAGCGTTCATAGCGCATTGGTCTGTCGCATCTCGCAAATAGAATGCCCTGACTCACTGAACACCGAGCCAGGGCTGGAACGGACACGCTGAACAGCTAAATTCGAGTAAATAATTGGCAAGGGGTCTGGGGACTTCCTAGATCCCCAGCAGGTCCAGGGGTCCCCAGACCCCTTGCCAATTATTTATGTCCCTTCCTACATGTAAATAATAAGGTGGATCCGCACTGATTCTGATAGTACAGACGTTTATTTTTTCTTCATGTATAGCACAGGGGTGAGGTATCATCGCTTGGTCACAAACCCTTTCCTTTTAACGTACCCTTTCTTCTATATGTCCACAGGTATATTAAAAAAGTTTTATATATATAGACAGAAGGGTTTGTATTGAAGAAAGGGTTTGTGACCAAGCGATGATACCTAGCTCACCCCTGTGGTGTATAGATCTGCATATCTGTTCCACAGGCCATAAAAGTGCCTGGTATGTGTACATGTACGACCTGTGTTTATATTATTTAAGGCTAGTATCTTTCTGTGGGTTGTGACACCCATTCCAAACGCTTGCCTATTGTTTTTGTTTTATTTGGGGGGGGGGGGGGGGGTCTTTTTAATCCGACAGTTTTCTACTGAATAAAACGTCACTTTAGTATTGTACAGTCTCACGTTTCACGCTTATTGATGTACGTAACTTATCAACGACAAAATGAGAGAGAGAAAAAGAGAGAGAGAGAGGGGGGGTCTAGAACAATACACGGCTCGCATAGATATTTTTAAAACTTCAACAGAGAGAGAGAGATGTAAAAAGTGAGTTTCTGGTCGGCACATTCATTACATATATTCGCGCCGTTATGCCGTCCCCTATGGCATGGATTGAATCAGTTGAAATGAGATTTTGGGCGTAAATTTGGCGAACGACTTTAAAAAGATTTTCGATAAATGAATTAAGAAAATTAGTTTTGATGTCGGCCGTGCAAAGTACCGCTACCTTTCAATGAATCAGTAAATGTGTACACGAATGCTTTCGAAAACATGTACATGCAATAAGGCTGTGTCGTGCGAAGAACATGCGGTAATCCAAATTCCAATTATCTTAATAGCAACTTTGAACGAGGGTTTCGCACAGTGACACGTGAGAAAACGTAAATTTCGCGTATGTAAACAGGTACGTACATGTATTAATATAAGCCCCTGATTTTAAAAGAGCTTCATTGACGAAGTATGGGGCCTAACATAGAAGCGAAAGAAATTCCTTTTTTTTATAATTAAATATGGACTATGTATTTTTATTTTCATTCGCCAAATGGGCGAGTTGGACATGGTGTTTTGGGGGCCCAGCTAAAAATTTGGTCGCCATGGGCGACTGGGCGACCGCCAATTAATTTCTGTCCCTGGGTTCATAAATGTTTTATTTCCGAACATTGGAAAATGGATTTGTTCTATCTGCTAATACAATATTTAAAAATCCCATAAAATAGTTTGATATCATTCTAAAATGAATAAACGAAACTCGCCATCAATTCCTTCAGAGCTTTGATTTACTGTTAGTTTTGAAGCTACTTATGTACATATATACCCATTGAAAGCCCCAAAGTGGGCCTTAAATGTGACGTTAAAATTGATACACTTTAGGAAATGAAAAACAGTTACAAATCTTCTGTATAGGCAGAATATTAACAAGTTCTGTATTTTTCATTTAGATATGATGTGGGCAATCGGATATGTATAGAGTTATACATGATCACTAAGACTTTTAAAAGAAATTGTCGAAAGGAGATAAATTTATGTATATTTTCAAAACGTCTTTGAGTTGCTAATTTCTAATCATAAAGTCAGTTTATCTGAAACCCTATCATTTATTTTCCGTAAAAACTTGATATTATCTTTTTCATATGTCAAGTGAACCACTGATTAATTCCTATTGAAATTTGACCGTCAGGTTTTAAGTTATAGTGATTTTGTTACCCCCTCCCCCTTATTTCTACATTACCTACTAGTAATCCTGACGTTCTTGTAAAAAGCGCGCCAATGTCCCCGTTTCTATTGTGACGTCATAATTGATCCAGAGCTTTCCGATGGGGTTCTTTCGGATACTGTTCTGGACCCCCTTAAGCTACTGATTGACCTCGATTCTATCTTCATATCTCAGTGGAAAAATCTTTGAGATTTAATTAGGGTATGTGTGTGATACGATACAGGTACTGCGTACTTTGTACATTAAAGTAACAATGAAGGATTTTTTTACAGCTTTACCCAGATGGTATACCTCCAATGTTATCAGCCATTATATATTGCCTTGTAGCAGACTGCCTATGTTTCATCATATTTTGCATCGCCAAAGCTAATCATTTAAAACAAAGACTAGAAAGCTCACTTATATACTCGTAAGTCAAAATTTCAAAGTAAATAGCATTTTACATTTACTACCATTACATGTGAAAAGAAATTCCTTAGCATATACATGTGTAATTTCAATAAACATTTGGTTATACAAATTTATGCACGTATGTATGTATTGTATACTTTAAAAATGCAGTGAATAATACATCATATGAATTTCATGTTTGATGGATGATCATTTACTTGCACCAAAAGTAAATTGAAACTTAGGGTGTTAAAAGTTAAAAAAACTATAAAATATGTATTTATATTTTGTTGTGAAATTTTACTGAATGATTAATACAGTATAAGCTTCCAGTGATAGTTAGATATCTATGTTTCAGGTGTATTACATTAGAGATTTTAAATGTGCTGTCTATAGTAGCTGATCTCATAATGAAGGACAAAAAAGACTCATGGCTGTTAGTACCAGCTTGGAAAATTTTTCTTTGTTCTAATCTTGCTGTGTGTCTCAGTATGAAATTCTTAATATCGCAGGTAAGAAATTTAACTATCTACAATTTACATGTTCCTTTTAATAAGTTTTAAGATTTTTGGGGGGAAAATAAAGTATTTTCTATCTTTATATGCCATTAAGTCAATTCATGAAATTTAAATTAACTTGATCTTGGAATACAAAATGTATTTTCATGAGAAAAAACTTTAATATGTTCATTGTTATTTACAGACTTCAGAAATTATTCCGATCCATGGGAAAGAGGACAAAGAAATCTCGTACATACCACTGGTAGGAAATATAACAGCTGTCAAATCCTTCATATTACTGTGTTTACTTAGTCCTACTCACGGATTTTTACACGATATCTGGGTAAGTTTTATCAATTATTATATTTTTGTGGGTTTTGTTTTCTTTAAGATCATGTCCATTATACATGTAAAAATAAAACCAAGCAATAGAATATACATGTACATGTACTGCAGAGTACTTTATATAAGAAACCAGAAATTTGCAGGAAATAATGATACATGTAATGAAAAATCATGATAATTTGATATTGTGAGCAAAATCAATCAACATGAAAAATACCTAATGTACATGTATATGTATTATATCATGAACCATTCATATGAAAGATGAACAATTCAGACTAAGTTTTGCTATTTTTTGTGCCTTGTGAATATGCATGTACATGTAGGACTTTCAAGCATGATAATATTCATTTTCAGTGCTGTGGGGCTACAATCGTTTTATCGTGTATACAAAAAGACATGATAGTGCTATATAATTTAAAAAACGAGAACCAGACAACCGTAACAAAGATGGCGGCTGTGACAGTTTTAGTGCTTGGTACTTTATATCGCAGTGATCTGTGGCATGCTACATCCTGGTCATTTATCAGGGCGGGGCTGGAGGTACTGCTTACTGTATTATGTCTACCATTATATTACGCCCTATGGGGAGTGTTGTGGAATGCCCGCGTCCCTGTACCGGAGGTAGTGGTCGTATTTATCTTACCGTTACACTTTGCGTTTATATTATACGGCTCCAGTTATACAAGCTGGGCCATGGCAGCTACTGGACTATTCTCAAGTATTTGGATGGCATCAACAAGTTTTAGATTAAAACCAAATTCAGGATTTGTTTGACGTGAATTGACAGGATAGTAACTTGCATGTATTACCCAAATTTGTCAGTGATAAATAGTCAATGAAGTTTTACACTAGTTAGAGAGTCTGCCAATGACCAGGATTCCTGCAATGATGAAAAGTTAAAACAAGTCGTAGAAATATTTCATTGAATAGAATAGTACCTTAGTGTGTGATTTGTCTTTGAGAGATAGCTTGAGAAGTTTAACACTAATGACAGAGTTTGCCAAAAAGAAGGATTACTGAAAGAGAGAGTTGTACAGAGCATGAAGGATGGAACGTTTAGTGGGAGTCAGTACAGATCAACGTGTTCTTTTCACTTTTCATCATGTACATCCATCAACATAGAACTTACAAGCTTGATGAATTTCCATATAAAGATATCAGAAATGTCTCCTTACAAGGAACTGTAAGCTTTGAAAGATTTTTATTCCCTGTTATGAAGAGTGAATAGTAAAAGGAGATAAAAGTCAAAGACATGTACGCCATTTATACATCTATTGTTATCTTAGTATTATATGATGCTGCTTTGATGTACATGTATTCCGCATAATGTTTCAGCAAAAATATAATCTATTTAAAAAAACACAAATATCACACATTTTGAACAATTTATCTTTGTCTTTCATTTTGATGAGGATTTTGTATACGTTTACAATCATTATTGAATACTGTGCTTAATGTCAAAAGTTGTGCTTTCTTATTTAATTTTCTTATTTGCAGTAATAACAAATTGTTTCTAATAAAATAGATGAAAGTTACTTGTTACTCTATTTATGTTACATGTTCGCATTAATGAGTAGGAGATATTTTTCTTTGAAGGGGTATCATTGGAGGCTATTTCCTTGATAAAGTCTTGTCATTACTTTATATACATGTAGTATGAAGAAATCACCATTGTAGGTGAGGTAATGTAAGATATATACAGACATGATTTTTTTTCTCTGCTTTGAATCAGAATTCTGCTTCACAGATAATCATAAACATTGAATTATGCCTTCAGAATACAGTTCTGTAGAGTCTGTTAAACACCCCCTTTCTTTTTAATTTTTTTGTTGTTCATTGAAACTATGTCTATGTATTCCTTACAATAAGAAAGCTAAAGTGCGTCCATATAAGGGAGTGCTAGTCTCTTTGGCAGGAAATTTGTGCACTTTAACTGCAAGTCAAGGTCATTGATCAGAATTGGTCAAAATTGTTGTATAAATTCACTCTGATGGGTACATTTTCAACCATCCTTCATCAAACCTATTATAATAACTGGTCATGATGTGAGGAAGAATCCTAGTGTATTCAAGGTCATAGGTCATGTTCACAGATATAGATTGCAAACAAAAATACTGTATGTATATGTACTTATTTTAACACAACCAAATTTTAGCGCAAAAAAGGCAAATTGACATATTAGCGTAATCAGGAATTAGCGCACATGGGTTATTTTCAACATTAATCTATAAAACTTCAATAATTTAACATAGACTTGAATTAGCGCAGTCTTTATAGCGCTAACGCAGCTAAAATATGAATCCCGCTAAAATAAACACACATACAATACTTGTATACACCCTAGATGGAGCATTTTTCAATGGAGACAAATCAAACAGTATGCCGCTAATAATTATTGTCCGTGATGTAAGGATGGAACCTTTTGATAGTGATTTTCAAGGTCTTAGGTCGAAGGTTAAGGTCACTTATATGAATTGCATGAAAGAAAACTGTGTACTTTTTTCAGTCGCGAAGCAATTACACTAGCACCGATTTTATAATCCACATTTAAGAGTGATATTGGTCACCAATTTTTTATGATCACCATCCATGTATATAATAAGTGTCTTATTTTGTGTGTTTATGCAGAAATAAATTACATTGGCTGATGCATTTATTTTGATATAATGCGCGTTAGCGCATTTTATCAAATAAATGCATCAGCCATTGTAATTTATTTCTGCATAAACACACAAAATAAGACACTTATTCTATATATATGCGCTTTCAAAGCCAAAAATAGAACAAAGGAAGCGCCCGATTCTATTTATAAAGCGAATCCGTTCACCAATGCAGAGGGGAGTTAATTTTAGAAAGGAACAGCTGGACTTTCCCATGACAACGTCACGCTTATTCACTATGTCTGAACTGTCTTAAATTAATGCATTATGATATATCAAGTATTACAAATTAAACAATCTAACAATGGAATCGTGACAAAATATGACCAAATAAGTTGTTTATTACTCTAGATGTTGACTGTTTGGAACTAGTTTTGTTTGCGGAATGAATTCCCATTTAGTATCCGTTTAAGTCAGTTGCAGCGCGGTGAAATCATGAAATGTTGATAGCGTTAGTTCATGGATTTTTCTTATACTGTGTACTGCTTATGGGTGGTTTATTTTGGAATTATCACAAACAACGCCGAATGTGACAAGAAATCTTCATTCAAATTTTCCGTTGAGTGAAGGATGTGACATCAATCGACAGAGAGCTATTGTAGCTGCGCCTGCCTCTGTTGCTTGTTGATGTCATATTCTGTAATCGTCAAGACACAGTCGCTGAGAGAGGTAAGGGATAACTGGGGAAGATTTTAGATATGAATTCGACTTTCTATATGATGATGTTCCTAATTTCTGTATAGGAAAAGATTTTATACTCGTTGATATTCAATTCAAATTCATCCGCGATGCTTGGCGGCGTTTTGACGTCACACTGTCATTGATACAGAAATCAATAACAATCGTCCTGAAAGCTTTATCTCGGGCAATTACAGTGGTTGTGCATATATAATAAGTGAAACACAAAAAGGTTTTTTAAAGAACAGATTGGAGAAAATATAAGGATATTATACGATGTAATGGACTTTTTACAAAAATCAAACAAAACAGGTCTTCTTCTTTCACTAGATTTTGAAAAAGCATTCAATTCGGTTGAGTGGAATTTTATTGACAGGTCTCTTAAAAGTTTCAATTTCGGGTGTTCTCTTCAAAAAGTTCTGTCATTAACAATGGTCATATCTCCGATTTTTTTAATCTAGAAAGGGGCTGTAGGCAAGGTGACCCCCTTGCACCTTACATTTTTATCATTTCAGTAGAAACTCTTAGTCATAGGTTAAAAAAAGAACATGGGATTAATGGATTAAAAGTAGGAAACATTGATTTTTTAATCAACCAATATGCCGACGACACTTTTTTATTACTTGACGGTGACGAATTATCATTACGGTTAGCCATGAAAATTATACAAAATTTTGGAAGTATATCTGGACTTCGATTAAACATAACAAAATCTCAAGCAGTTTGGTTAGGTAAAAAAGCAGGTTCATCCGACAAATTATGTAATGAACTCAATATACAAATGTATCTTGGAATCAGGAATCGTTTAAACTGTTAGGAATAAAATTTAGCACTAACTTGAAAGAGATGATTGAGATAAATTATCGTGACAAAATTAACTCAATTAAGAAATTGCTAGGATCTTGGACAAAAAGAAATCTTTCGCCAATTGGAAAAATAACTATCTTAAAATCTCTAGCTATCCCAAAATTGATTCATCTCTTTTCCTCTCTACCAAACCCATCCAAGAAAACTATTACAGAAATAGAATCTATATTCTATCAATTTATTTGGAAATATAAGCGTGACAAAATTAAAAGAAAAACATTAATTGGTTCTACAGATAAGGGAGGACTAAATATGATTGAACTCACATCCTTTATAAATTATTTAAAGCTAAAATGGATAAAAAGAACATCAGAAAATCCAAACGGTAATTGGCAACTTTTTACGCTTAAGATTTTTGGTATTGATGGAGATCTAGATATAGTCTGGGATTTAAGTTATGAAAAGTTAAATAAACTAAAATTTTTAATTACAAATAATTTTTGGAAAAATGTCATAGAAGCCTTATTAATCATAAAAAATAAAAATCCATCCATCTCTGAATATATGAAACTAGACATAAGAAATTTTTGTCAGTTTAGTGATTTTAAATATTTTTCAAAATGGAAAGAGAATGGCATAGACAATATCAGAAAATTATTTGATAATCAAGGTGAATTGAAAAGTTTCGACCGCATTAGAAATGAATTCAATTGCAAAAACTTTCTTAGATATTTTCAAATTGTAAACAACATCCCACATGATTGGAAAATAAAGATAAAAAACTCAATATTAGTTAATGATGAAACAGAAGATGAATCAAATTCATTATTGAAACTAATTAAAACAAAAAAGGATATTAAAAAAATTTATGAAGTTTTAAAGAACAAAGTTTTTATACCTCCAACCAAAAAGATAGAAAAATGGAAAAGTGAATTTACAGAATTGGATGATTCAGATTTTTCTTACTTTTTCCAAATTTCAAAATCATGTACAAAGGATACTAGCTTAATATACTTTCAGTACAAAATTTTACATAGAATTCTTACCACAAATACATTTTTATTTAAGATAAACTACAATGATTCACCAAACTGCTCTTTCTGTAATCAGTTTCCAGAAACACTTACACATCTATTCTTTGAATGTAATATGATAAATGATTTATGGATTGAACTGTTTTCATGGCTATCAAGTAGAATAGAAAATTTTGATTTTTCTTTATATCATAACCCGCATACTATTCTCTTGGGTGATAAGAATGCATCAACTTTGATAAATCATATTTTCTTAATAAGCAAGAAATATATCTATAATTGCAAATATGAAAATAAAGCTCCTCTATTCTCAGTATTAAAAGGAAAAATACTTCAAACTAGAAAAATAGAATTCTGTTTTGAAAAGTCGAAGGGCAACTTATCTAAATTTGATGACAAATGGTCAACGTTGAAAATAGAAAGTGATTAATGTATTTATTAACCTTCTACAATAACAGTGCAATCTACTATCTACTTTTGAACAACATTACATACATGTTATTTGTAAGTGTGTGTGCAAGAACTGTATGATATGAGTGAGTGTATGAAGTATGTGTGAGTTGTGTGTCCTTTTTGTTCAATTACTTTTTTCATTATTATTAGTGTTTTTGTAAGTTACTAAAATGTGAATAAATGTGAAAAAAAAAAAAAACAAAAAAAAAAAACTGTTTACTCATTACTTACATTTCACTTTGAACTTAATTAAACTTTGTATTTGTATCGTTTATGGTGTAATTAGCGATAAACTTTAATTGGTTTAAGAAGAAATAACTGGTACTTGAAGACTACTTTTTGTGCCAGTAAAAGCAAGGGGATATTAAAACCTGTCTGTTTGTCAGTTTCTTGGTCATTGGACATAAATTATGAATGGTAAGGATAGGGCTTATGAATTTCACATCTGCATTCCTTCTGACAAGACCTTTCCATTGGTACCTAAATGTTTTACTTTGTGACCTTGACCTTTGAGTTTGACCTACTTTAAAAAAAAACTTTTAACCTTAGACATTATTTTTCAAAAAAGGTGAGTGATAAGGCTTTCATATTTTACATATGTATTCCTTGTAACGAGACCTTTCCATGGTAAGGTATCAAAATTATTGATCTTATAACCTGCACTGGAATGTGACCTATTTAGAAAAACTTTTAACCTTTGGCATCACTTTTGATTGTAGATCGAATTCAGGCCGTAATTATTGTTTTCTACTGATGGGCCGTAAAACGACCCATCAGTATAAAACAACAATTACGGTCTGAATTCAGTCTATTTTGATTGGTGAATGAAAGGGCTTTCATATTTCACATGTGCATTCTTTGTGATCAGATGTTTTGTTTTCAGTCATACTTAATTTTTGTGTCGCCTGCGAAACATAGCGACACTTAGGGATCCCTTTTTCTACCTTGGGGTTTGATATAATTTTGGAAAACATTGACTTTGGAAATTGAATTGTTTAAGTGAAACTGCTTATATTTCACATGACATTTTTTACCTTGTGACCTTGACCTTTTAAGTTTGAGCTATTTTTAGTGACAAACACCCAAAAGCAGGAGACCACAATTATGTAATTACATTCATATTCATACCATCGGAGGAGATTATCCACTTTTCCTGACCTTTGACAATAACCATAGAGAAACCGCCTTTGGTCTTTCAATGGGCTTTTCTTTGAATCATTGCTCTGGAACAAAAGTATAATCATTGAATATTGTTTGGACAATACTGTCAAAAGATTGTAACTCTAAACTTAAATACCCCCTAGCCTCGGTAGATGTCATCGTTGTAAGCCCACGCACAGTTGTTAAGGCAGTCCAACTGGGCTTCCAGGAATGCAATAGATGTATGACAACTAGAAATTCGACAAAATTACGTTGCTTCTCGCAGCTTTCAGATGTAGATTAACGTTAATCCTTAGTGTTAGTACATATGATGAAACTCCTGAAGGTCTACATATTTATAGGCCAGCATAATCAAATGTTATCTTCACAAAGCGAAACTACTTGTCTACCCAAAGTAGATGGCTGTAGGGAGGACGATCGGAAATGTTGATCACTGAAGTTTTTGTCCTGGGCGGGGGGGGGGGGGTCGTGGCAGCCCTAAAACTACCGTAGTCTTGTATCCATGACATTAAAAGTAAAAGAAAGCCATAAAGGGGAGGGGGTCTGTGCCAAGAAATTGCAAATTAACAAACAATTTTAGAAGTCATTTGAAACAGACTAATGTTAAACGTCTTCAAATTCAGTAAATATAATATTAAGTAAAACCAAGGACATATAAACAGACATAATATAAATCTTTAGTAAAAATAAATGAAATAAAGACCTTTCAACTCAATATCTTCCGGAATATCATCGAGTTTTGTATAGAGTTGTATGATAAATATTTCCCAGTGGCGGATTTAGGGGGGTGCGCAGGGGGCGTCCGCCCCCCCCCCCCCCCGGCACTGACCCAAATTTTTCCAAATAACCCTATATTTTGGCCCATTTTCAGTAAAATTCGGCAACATTCGCCCCTTGCTCCCCCCCCCCCCCGGCAAAGGGGGCGCTGGATCCGCCACTGATTTCCCTATTCTTTTTGAAAACAAAAACTTAATCCGTATATATCATCTGTGGATTCTGGGGTTATAATTTCTACATACTTGAGTAAACCGACTCTAGTTCATTCCAGCTTTAAAATAAAAATCGGAGTATGCGACAATGATATTGAAAAATTTACTGTCAGCGCGGCTCACTTCGGAAAGTGGATAAACGCGATTTTGATAACTTTGTCATGTCATAAAATATATATCACTGAATAGATCTCGCTTAGTCGTAAATTTTGGTATATGTTACATGGTCGAGGGTTTATGCAATCAAATTCTACAGACAACATAAATTTTAAATGGGACGTTTTAGAACTATATAAGATTTCAGCCTGACGTCGCCGAGGTTACACAACATTGAGCCTATGGAGAGCGTCACGACGTCACGGGAAAATTTAGCATGGGAAATAGCCCATCTAAACATTGTTTTGTCTATTAATTTTGATTGCCTGCACTGATCCTCATATAAATTATACCAAAATTTACGACTAAGCGAGATCTACTGAATGGTATCAATTGTAAACACGATGAAATTTAGTCAAAACCACGTTTTAAAAATCCAGTTTCCGAAGTGAGCCGCGCGGACAGTAACTTCATTGCAAAAGAACAAATATCTGTCCTACATTCAAAGAAACATATATTTATTCGACGATAATGACTATGTATTTTTATTACTTTGTGAATTCAACTTTTTTTAAACTTAAAATCGGATTTTTTTTTTTTTAAAGAAAAAAAATTGTCCGAGTTGAGAATTCGAGTTCTCTGCCCATTGCTTTGTCACGTGACCACATGTAGCAACAAATATAGTTTACAAATGGCGGATCATACGTGAATCTGTTTTAGAGTTCTTATACATCGTGTCCAGTTGTCATCGTTTAGATTGAATCATGGATAGAGGTAAATATTGATTTTCCAATAGCCTGTACATTCCTCAACTCTATAATTGTCATGTCTCGTACGTCTTACCTTCATGAACCATTTAGCAGGTGCCCGTCCTGGACTCTGGAGTTAGCGCGCTGTTCACATTATGACTTCATATTGGGAGTGTATTTTTCAAAATGCAATATACAGTTTGTCACAGTATACTTTACAAGTTAGTATTACATACAAGGATAGAATAATTTTGTACCGTGAAAAATGTATCATTACAATGTGCTATGATTCCTCAATATTGATGTTCGTCATCAATTATATGTTACACATTTTCAGGTAGAAACTTGGAGGCCCTGGCTGAAGATGTTGAAGAAGAAGAAATGGAAGAGAAAAAGGTATTTATGATAATTTATAAGTACTGAAGCAAAGAATACAGTTTTAATTGGAAATAAACATAGAAGGCACATAATAATAAGCAAACTAAAAAGACTAGCTTTTACGTTATGCATTTTCTAAATTATTTAGTCAATAATTGTACTACTTGTTCATGTATTATATTCCTATATATATGGTGCTTGTAACAGATCAGTAATGAATGCACTTTTCGTGCAGAAAAGATACTAACAAATTTAACATGATCAATTTTGGAAATTAATTGTTCCATTTGCATAAAGACTATGGAATAAGTCATTATAAGACAAAATTTGTATTTCAATATCAAAAAAGGTTATCAAAAAGATTTGTTTTTTAAATACTTAGGTATGGTACAAATATGAGTATTATTATTAATGATAAGGATACTCCATAGGATTGATTTTGATTTGTGATTGTTTTCTTAATTCTAGTGTAAATTAGATTTTAGAAATAATGTGAGTATGCAAAGGATAAAAATAAATATTATGAATCCTTTTGATGCTAAGTATACATTAGCCTGTATGGTATAATTATAGGGGAGTTCAGATGACTCTGACTCTGATGACGATGAGAGTGATCCAGCAGCGAGGAGAGAACCGAACAAGTTTGACAATCTCTGTGATGGTGTAGTCAATGCAATGGCACTCATGCAAGTCTCACTACTAGAGGTATACATCCCTCAATAAATCAGTTTACTTTAATCTGCTCAAGCCATCTAGACATAGATCTTGTATTGAAATATCATTCTTATTGAAGATTACCTTTGCTTTGTAGATTCTATCATTTCTACAGCATAAAATGTGATACTCTTTTCTGGGAGACAAGTAATTAATAGTTGATGTCATTTGCTGGACCATACTCATCTACAAACAAAATGTTTCTTCACAAAGGATTCTAGAATAATAAATTGATACATTAATCCATTGTTTGTGTCCTGGAAATAAACTTAATTTGAGTATCACAATGTAAATTGTTTGTTTATATAAATATTCATTTCCTTTAGAGCTGGTTTTAAAATAAGTGCAGATTAATGCATATCCATGATTTCATAAAGAATTTACTGATAACACTATATTTTCTTTTTCAGCTTTTAGAAATGAAAGATGAAATGTTAAAACATGCCTTACCACCACCACTTTTGATTAAACTGGCCACAGTTACCGGAAAAGTCTTCAGGAGGTATGTTTTACTCAAAAGATGTCTATATTGCATTATAATATTATATGATAAAACATGTATGATATATAGTGTATCATGGCATAAATCAGTCTCTTGTATTTATTTGATGCATATTGTATGATTTTAATCTTTTTTTCCCTATAAACTAATATATGATACTGCCTTAGTATGGTATAATCTTTCTTCTTTGAAATAATGTATACATATAGGAACTAGACAACAGATTATTGTACACATGTAACTTGAATTAAGACACTTATGGTGCTGTGACTACTAAAGACAAATCTTTATGGTGATAATCAAAATAATATTACTTTCAGTGTGAGTGATCTGAACATGCCAGTAAACGAGCTTGTAAGATTGGTGCGTGTGTACTCAACTCCCTGGGAGGAGAAAAGTGCGGCATTGAAGAAACTCCATGAAGACTATGAGAGTAAACAGAGGCAGCTAAATATAGCTGTTAAACGTCTACAGCTGGTCGACGCTCATGTAAGTTTATAACATAAACATTCTATTTTAAGCCCCGGTCACACTGCACTCCACGTCCAAATCACGTTCAAAGATCTGCTGGACGTGGTCATACATGGTAATTTTTGCCACGACTGTGCTTTGTACGGGATATGGCTGCGGCCGGCTGCTCCACTGCTGAAACACTGCCTAAGCACGGCTTACCACGTCCAACCACGTCTAAGGCTAAAAACGTCCGTGACAAGACTTTATACACATGCTTTTACCAGTGATACCAACGCGAAACACCCGTCGAATGACTGTGATCTGGCTGTGACAGACCGCTTCAGCTTTCGCGTCTTACTGCATCTCCTCCAAGTTTTAATCATTGCCAGAAGATGGATTATCACATGTGTTTCGCGTGCGTAGCACGTCTTTACCACGTACATGTACACCGTCCGTGGTTGTCCGCAGAATAAAATTTTGAACAGTTCAAAACTTCTTTCGTCTGTAGCGCGTCTTAAAAGCAAGCAACAACGTCTGCTTCACGGGAAACCTTTTTTGGCCGTGATCAAGCCGTAAAGCGCAGTGTGACCAGGCCTTTAGAATTATTAACTTCGTGACCTATTCTTGATGTTATAAAAAATACAAACAAATGTTTTGTCAGTGCATTGTAGTAAAGTGCAGTTGAAAATTTGATTTTATTTCCTAAATTTTATTGAATCCAATATGTCAATAGTTTATGTATTCATTTTACAAAAACACAGATTTTGAATGACATATGCTTTTTTAGTCGAAAAGAATTGCAAGAGAGAAGAGAATAATGAACTGGGAGAAATTATTTGCCAAAATAATGAGCAACAAAGGACATGGACGGCGGTGGAAGTTCCTGATTGAAACAATCAAACAAAAGGCAAAACTAGGGTATGAAATTATTAAAGTCAAAACTACGGTATGAAAAAGCTTATATAAACTAGAATAGGAAACTATCAAAAGCAAAACTAAGGTAGGAAATTACCAAAAGTAGATACAAAGTATGAAATATCAAAGGAAAAATTAGGGAATGAAATTATTAAACCGAAGCAAAATAGGGTATGAAACAATGAAAAAAACCAGGGTATGAACTTTCAAACAAAAGACATACTTGTAACTAGGTATGTAACTATCAAAGGCAAAATTAGGGTATAAGCTACATGTATCAAACAAAAGGCAAAACTAGTGTAGATATGAGAATATTCAATAGCTTTCATATCGTGAAATGAACTCATAATTGTATCATGGTTGTTGTAAATTACATGTATATTTTAAGGTTGGAGCATGTACAGAAGTGAAATGAACTGACATTTGTATCATGGTTGTTGTAAATTACATGTATATTTCAAGGTTGGAGCATGTACAGGAGTACACCAAACAATTAGAGGAAAGCTCTGATGAAGAAGAAGATGAGGAAGACGATGACATGCCAATGACCTTGAAAGGTCGAGGAGAGGGAAGTGACAAATTATCGGTATGAACTCTTATTAATGTATATAATTTCTTGTTTTATTACTTTCATATATTCAAAATTTCTTTCTTTGATCATTTGATACATTATCTCAATTGTTAGGATTTAGAAGAGGGAGAGGAGGATGAAGAGAAGGAGTCGGGTACACAGGAGAAAGCCAGCTCTGAGGAAGATGACATTATAATAATATACATGTACATGTATATATAATTCTCTTTTGATAGGATTTAGAGGAAGGAGAGGAGGATGAAGAGAAGGAGTCAGGTACACAGGAGAAAGCCAGCTCTGAGGATGATGACAATAAGATGGAGTTAGAGGAGGTTGAGGAGGAGGTGCCCAGACAGGGGTCGCCTAAAGTAAACACACCTTCTTCATATATCTTAACACATATACATGTAGTATTAAAAAATTGTCATATATATATTTGATAATAGGGTGAGTGACATTCCTTCTTTGAAGAAGACTTTAGATAAAAGAATTTAATTGAATATTGCTTTCCTTGGAATACAAATATTTTTGCATTTGTCAGTTAAATGTGTTTTACATAATTAATTGTCCATATTTTCCTGAAGGATGGTATGTTTTAATTATTACTGTAAAACGAGAATATTTAGCGCAAACATATTTTAGCGCAATGAGGGCTGAAAACCTTTTGGCGCAAACTTAATTTAGCGCATTGACACCATCTGGTCAATAAAATTAGCGCACAGTGATTTAGGACTTTGTTTCTCATACATCGTCGGTAGCAATTTGCCGTTCATGAATCGTATTTTTTTTTTGTAACGTCAGACAAAAAATATCCGTCGTGTCTCATATTCGGACGATCATTGGTAATACGAAATAATTATCAATTCTTTTAAAAGTGATGAAAGAAAATAATGCTGTTCTGTAACATGGATGAATATATATCGTCCCAATTTTTCAACTTGGCGTAACGAATCATTTTACGGCAACGACGTTAACATCCCGACTTTATTCACTTTGTGTAAATAAATCCTTTTAAAGACTGCGTATCTAATGTACATGTATACATAGAGGTATTGACTACATGCCGGCACGTGTCTTGGACAATTGAATTGCCTATTCGTATGCTGTAAACTTTTCTTTATAGATCTCTTTTTTTTTTACCGTATATGTACCTTGTGTTATAAAGTACTGTGTTTTCACACAAATGTTACGCCATCTAAATATAAGCGAGAGAGAAGTCTTCTCGTTAGAAATAATACATATGAACGTCTATTCCTGCATTTAGGTACGCCTCCATTTTTTTGTTTAATTGGTTGGAATGAAAATTTGTTCCGATTAAATGCAACTTCAGTTTTGTTTTTTTTTTTGTTTTTTTTTGTTTTTTTTTGTTTTTTTTTTTTGTTAAAGAATAATCTCGTCCGACTCAAGATTATTTATATTTCATGATTGGTTATTACGACACGTAGACAATCATGATCTACCCAGTACAAATGTACATGTAAATCACGGCCCGTGTACAATCATTATTTACCCAAGCGCTAGCGTTAATCCAATTATCTAATTAACTATAAAAACAACAAGGGCTGCCGAATAGACCATGCCGTGGATAGTAACACGGTGTAATGCACTTTGAATAGAATGTCGAATACTTTCTTATTGAAATTTGATGTTGCATCTGAAAATTTTAGCGCACTTCTTAATTTAGCGCAACCATGCATCTGCGCTAATAGCGCTAAAATAAATCGAGCGCTAAATATTCTCGTTTTACAGTATTATTAAAATGTTCATCTATGGTATCATTTCTTAAAAAGATCTTACAACTATTTTACACTTAATTGTAATCTATAATACCTTTTTAGAAAGTCAGATTTGCGTCCCCTGAGGAGCCCCCTAAAGCTGTGTATGTTAAACCCCCGTCACAAGACGTGGAGACGTCGACGGCAGAACCAGATTACGACAACTACCTGTTTATACGGGTTTACAAGCCAACAAAGATAGAGGAGATCGACCTTAAATGTGTTATTACGTTTGGTGAACAGATAAAGAAAACAAAGAGATTGGATATACCTCTAGAGGTATGTGATAAGGAGTATTTACTGGAAGCAAGGCATAGATAATATTGATCACCCATCTGTCAAAAAAGGAGTAAAATCTAAAAAATACATCAATGCTTGTAATTCATAGTATTAGATTTGTAATCTACATGTATATGCTAGATTGTCTCCAAGTTACAGTAAGTAGAAATCTTATGTCATCTGGAATGCAAAGTATACATAGGGTCACCCTCTCTGTTTGTCATATTCACATTGATAGAATTTTGAATTTTGTTTGAATAACTATTGTTATATTGCTGATTGTATATTCATAAATATTTTCTATTTTGATGAAGGATTTCAGTGAACAAGATAAGGCTGAAGATTCCAAACCCAAAGGGAAGGGGCTGATAGGAATGAGAGCTAAAGGTGCTCCTACAGAGGGTAAGAAGTTTACTTACCTTTTCAATGTTTATGTTTATCTGCTTACAATAATATATAAGTGCAATGGAGACCAGTTAAAGACCAAAAAACTATTCATTCATTTCTTGTCTATCATCACTGGTTTCTAATTGAATATAATGCTAGTTAAGAATCATTTTTATAAGTCCATAATTCAAGGAAATGTATCATGATTCTAAGCTGTTTCAAGAGTTTATGAATTGAAATTACATGTATAATGAAAATTAAGACTTTTAAAAAATCATTTCAATGCTGACATTACAGATAAGACTTTGGAATACAAAAAAGAGGCAGAGCTCAGGAAAGCAGAGCAGATTTATAAAACTAAGTAAGTTCAAATGTTTAATCCATGAAGAGATTGAGATTTTCTTTGTTATTTGATATTTCCACAGAATAAATCTCATTTAATGTTCATGTGCATGTATTTCTAGAAAAAAAATGTAAATCGTTGATGATAGTAGCCCCTCGAGTACATGAGTATGTTCATATACATACTTGTTTACCTATAGGTATGAGGAGTTAGAGTTTGACATTAGCGAGTATTATGGCAAGGATTACATATGGAGGAAGGGAAAAGAAAACGAACCTAAAGAACTCAAAATATCCTTACACAATGGTCCTACTGAAGAAATGTTTGCCATGGGAACTGTTGATTTTGGAGATTTAAATGAAATTGTAAGTGTGCATGTATTAACGTTGTCCAGGTATTGTTGAAGTTCAGTAATTGATTTGTGGATTTTACTTACCTGGTTATAAAAATAAAATAAGTTGCAATGCAAGTTGCATGTGAACTAAAGAAAGTGAATTTATGTAATAAAATAATTCCATCTCATTCTTGTAATTTCAAAAGTATCAAAATACAACCAGTGTTTCAATCAATTTATAGGACATGAAGACAGTTTACTTGCCTGAACCCCATGGGGACGATGATGTGCCCCGCCCTCCAGATGACCTTGGGTCAAACTCTGATGACGTTGACATAGAGCACCTGTTACCCCAGGATGAACCTACTGGTACTAAGGATTACGAACCTCCAGTAGAAAAACACGAAATACTCAAAAAGGTCGAACCTCAGCATTTCCCCATTTACTACTTGAATCCAAAGAAGAATGTACATGAGGCAGCGGGAATGTTGCCGTTAGTTATCTACCTTGGTAAAAGAGCCAAACCATTCGTCTGGAACAGGCAGTGTGGTCAGTAGTTGTGTTAGACATTTAATATTGATACTAAAGGTTCCAATGAAAAGGAATACTCGGCCATAACTTACTCTTGAATTAAATATAATTTCTCTTTAAAGTTTGATGAATAAAAAGAGAATGATTGTAAGACAGATTTGAAAATGCTTGAAAAGTTTTTCATTCTTCATAAACAGGGACGATGACATTCAATGACCTGATGTTCGATGTAGCTGGTATAGATATCACCTCATGGAAGAGAGAAGATATGTTCAAGGAGACGGAGAGCCGAGCAGCGTCAGCCATGGAGTGGCAACCAGAGGTCCAGGTCAAGGTCGTGGAGAAAGAGGTCATTAAGGAGGTCATTGTTAAGGAGGAGGTGCCAGTACAGCAGGTTATTGTACAGGAACCTCCCAAACAAAAAACACCAGAACCAAAGGAGGTATGTGTTAGGCATAGTATGGTGGCTATAGGAGAACATTATATTTTATGTTAACATCCTGTTTGTGGATTATCATGCAGAAAACTCAAAAATTTGAACATGAATTTTAGAAATTATGTTACATGTATTTCAAAAATGTGAAAATATTAGTTCCAAATGATAATTTAGAAAATGGTTCTCAAAACTGACTATTTTTTAGATAGGAAATGAGTATATATGACTGCTTATCTACTTTATTGGAAATTAATTGTACAAAGATGTATTTTGAAAATGTCTTTCCCCCAAAATTGCTTATACCTAATCTTTATAGTTGCAATAATCTCAACTATCAAAGTATGCAATATTTATATGTATGTTTACAATGATTTCAATGTTTTATTTCAGGACATGGTGACTAAAGTGGAGTATGAACAGTTAGTAGAGAAACATAGTGAGGAACTACAGCTTGTACAGTCTGAATATGAGTATGTTGACATCCTAGTCTGTACGCCCATCCCAAACAAATATATAGATATTGTTTTGTGCGAATAAAATAAAAAATTCATCAAGCTATAACAGATTTTCATTTATAAAATTTAGAAATCAATTGTGATATTTTATTTATACTTTTCAAAATTTTAGTTTATGTATGAGAATATTTCCTCAAAACTAAAAAAGTTTTCACTTAATGCCTACCATTCATTTAGTTTTCCAAATATTAAATCTTTATTCTAGGAAGCGTCTTCAGGAGTTAATGGAGAACTTACAGCAGATGCAGCAGGCCCAGTTAGAGCAGAAAGAACGACTCATGAAACAACCCACTCCTCCCCCTGTAGCCAAACCAGCCTCTGCCGGCAGTAGGAAGTCGTCCGCCAGCGCAGGACGGCGCTCGGCCAGTCTGCCGGCCACCACTGCTACACCTCCCAACATCAACGTTCCACAGCAGCCATTACCTGATGTACATGACATCGCATTGGCACCAGAAACTCCTGGCACATTCCAAGACTCCATGTTAGTAACATTCTAAACTGTCTTGTTGATACATGTAATATATGAATAAATCATATGGACACATTTTGTCATCAAGTTCGAAGTATATTATCAGTCCAAAAGCTCTTTCATAGGACTTTACGCAAAAGCATCACAAGGTTAACATCTGAGGATTTCATTTAAATGATACACATGTCTATGGTGTGCTTTAAAATTGTACATAACCCTTTCTATCCTGATAACTTTGGAGTTATCTTTCCTTACAGGCCAGCAGAAGAGCAGATTTTACATTATTCTGGGCCAGATCCTGCAGGTTATGCCAAGAAGAAACCTTTCCGTGTCGGTAAACCACTACCAAACTGGGGTGACAGTGTGCCTAATGATGTAAGTCAACATCTAATTGAATCAGACTTTGTTTATAAACTGTCACATACTATGGTTTGCTTTGATCTTGGTGCATGCAGTTTTCCATCAATTTTTGGTGTTGATTCCTTCATTATGTTCATAAGCAATGAAATATGACACTTATTTCCTTAGTAACTTGCATATTATATTTCAGTTCTTGTCGCGGCTTGCCTGGTTTGAGGAGGCCAGTAAGCGACGTCAGGAGGAGGTCTATGAGAGGACTATGAGGCAGGTGAAGGAGGACATAGAGAAGAAACTGGCTGGTCAACATAAACTCAGCAGGAAGGAGGAGGAGGCTTATGATGCCATGAAAGGTAACAGTTTAGTCCTGCTTGTGTTTGCATCAAACTTCTCAAATTGTGTTTTTCCTCACATCAGATTATAGTCCTCTCATAATTTGTAGGGCATCCTTCAACATAGAAAACCTCACCTTGAGGTTTACATCAGATAAATGTGAAAAATTTTGTGCAAGATGAGTTTGATTGATAATCCCTTGTGTAAATAAATCATCAGGCTATTGTAAATGTAAATTTATGAAGTGCTAATGCAAGGCATGTTCTTTATTAGATGTTGACAGAAATGCTTCTTATGTAGGCACTTGAAGGATTGTTCAGGGTCCGGTGCGGATGGATTCCAAATATTCCAGATTTGGACATATATTTTCCACCCTTTTCTGCATCTATTTCTTTCCTCGATTCATTTGTCTGAAAATTATTTTGAAGTTGGCATCATATTCTGTTTCAGATGTGAGTTTACCAGCATTATTTATGCCAACAAAGATGAATACAGTTTTCAATCCAAGGGCTCACCAATATTTCCATCCCACAGGTAAATTGCGTTAAAAATTGATTTCATTTGAGGTTTCAAATAAAATGGGAAATTTTGTGATAAAAGGAAACAATAAAAATTTAACAGCAAAAAAAATCCAAACATGAAAAATGATAAAACAGAGCTTACATACCTTGACTTCTATTAATTTTACAGGTTCAACAGACGTGAGATTGTCCCAGCCACCTTCAGTATTCCAGCTACCACCTCTCCCACATAAAAGTGTATCCTTTTGTAAATTAAAAGTACAAATCTTAGATTTATTCCATTACTTAATCATTTCACAACTTTCTTCTTGTATGGCATTTGTGTGTTATTCAGGATGCATTATCATCTTGGAGCACTCTGATAATCTATGAGTCTCTTTTGATAAAAAAGAATATTATACTTTCAAGCACCTAACAAAATATGTTTAAAGACAAATATTTTTCACTCAAAATATACTGTGAGTACTCATTCAATACCTACAACATAAAAACAGAAAGTGAGACATACAAAAATTTTACCTAGAAATATTTATAAATCCCAAGGGGTATGACTAGCTGATAACTAAGTTTTAAGAGCAGCTAGATCCTGAAATAAAGATGGCGACAAAAATCATTTCCAGATCTTTATGTTAGCCTTAGATAGTTACTCAGAATATTTCCTTTCTGCATACATAATTACATTGACTTTCCTTCACAATTGATCAGAGAATGTCTGTAGTGAATCTGTTTGAGCTGAGTAGGAACTTTGCACGTAAAGAGGAACAATGGCTGATGGCACGGTACTTACAGCAGCAGGAGCCTGTCGATAACGTACATGGCACCGTGCCCCAGACCCCCGCCCCCACGGTGGCACCTCAGGTGGCCCAGTCCATACCACAAACACCATACAATGACTCTAAGCCCACCACCGCACAGGGAAATAAACTGTTTGAGACAGACACATAGCCGGACAGACTGACTGACTGGGCTGATGAAAATACATGTGCTATGGCTGTGATAATTAAATATTTTGTGATACATAAGAATGTTGACTAAGTCAATCAGGAATTGTATGGAATATGTTATGATATTAATCATGTTGAGCACAGGTGATTTGGGATGCGGTCAGTGATTATATGAAATGTGACAAGTACCAGGTATGGCTGCATGTCAACATAAAATCAACTACAAACTCGTGCCTGCAATACGTACACTATGTGATATAGAGAAATTATTAATATACTTCCTCAGTTCTTGAATGAAATTTTGTTTCTGTTATGTTATTGTAAATAATGAAGTGCATTAAACATAATTGAGCTGTTACGCATTGTATGTGTATTAAACCAAGGTGAAATCCCGTCCTTGACAATGGTAGTAAGGATTCTGACTTCACAATATAATTTAAAAGACCTGATACTCATTATGTCTTGTCTGTGCATCCCCCTTTTGTTATCATACGTCTAGCATCATCCTTTCATATCAGTAAAAGCTGATATATAGTAAGATAAATCCACTTTATATTCATTCAAATGAATAATACAAATGTAAAGTGAACTTGTTATACACTGAGCTTTCAGGCCCCGATTGAAACATTCTATATTCATTCTTTCACCATACCAGTACATCATTTTTTACATGTAAGCTTCTTACGTAGATTCATGGCCAAACATAATGAACTTATAACGTCAAAAGGTCAATATAAAAGTTCGTAAAATCAAATTTGGTTATACATGTACATTGTGCTTAGGATACTTATCAAAAAGGGAATATATATTTCATTTTCTAAAGTCAGCGATTACAACATCATGCTTGGTCACCAATATGACAAATCAACTTTAAATATTGATTTGCTCCAGAAACTGGCCACCTATCCCCCCTCCATTGAGAAATGGCTACCTATTAGGAGTGACCTGTGAACATTGACCTGTGTTTAATGGATAAAACTTTTAAGGTCACTCTGCCTTTCAATGACGATCGCTACAGTTTATTATTTTTTATTTTACTTTATTTTTTTTTTTAATTTATTCATTTATTTATTTATTTATTTTGATAACGTGTTAATGAATTTGGTCTCTCATTTGTTGATCTTTCAAGATGCAAAACTATGAGTCGACTCTCCATATCGAGATTTGAACTCAAAAGTCCATGGCTAAAACATGAGCAAAATCAGTTCTGTTTCCTACTTTCCAACTATATAATTAATATAGATCTGTTTATTGGTGTTCCGTTGAAACAGAAAGTCAATAGCCAGATATGATTTGTTAAAACTTGTGTAACATTTTTATCCAAAATTCTCACATCTTTTAATTAGACGTACGGAAACTGAATTTGTTTGATTGAAATCTTTTGATCGTTTTCTGTAAATTGAAAGTCAAAGTTGTAGCCATTCCATGCACACAGATCGTTAAAATGAAAATTATGCACATTCCTCATTAACAGTTACATTATCTGATCAAATCTTATCAAAACTCAATCTTAATCATGAGAGTTGTAATGCTTATAGAAATTGATTTGAAACGGAAGCGCAATTAACATGGATTTCAATTTGCATTTCTTAATCGCTATTTTATGTTGAATACGCCCTCATTGGTTCAGGGACCTAGATAGTATCATCTACTAAAAGTCAAACTAAAAGGTAATTTGTTCGGAAATGGAATAGCAAGTACGGAGTTCATTCAGTCTGTTCGTTCTTTGATTCATTTTAGCTTCGACGAATGTTTTAGAAAAATGAGACCAAATTTCCATTACCTCTCAGTCTGGCAATCAAATAAGACGTAAATGTAGCTCGGACCTGTTTTCTAGGTGAAGTCCAGTCGGTTTCCTATGATTGAAGTTGTAAAAATAGTCACTTTCATGAATCTTCTTTCTCATTTTCTTTCGTGGCATGAGATTAAATATTTGTACACCAATTAAGATGCCCCAAATTTCAAATATTACAGAAAGGGGTTGGTTTCCGTCTAATAATTGTACTATGAACGTCAATAGATGTATCCCCGCTTGATTTTTTTAGTGTAAATTGGTTTCTGAACAGCATATATTTTCAGTAACAAACATTTCAGGTCGACAACGCTATAAAAGAAAGGGATTGGAATACCATATGAAAATCTAACATTTTATATCTCGCAGCGTGAATAAAGGGAATCATTATAATATCCTATACACATCATACATTGCCAACTTTTATCGTACTGCCGATAGGGAAATTATTTCCTTTTATAAATGCATGTTGTATTTGTGATTTATTTTATTCATTTTGTTCGCAGGATGTTTAACTAGAACATTACCTAGACGTCTAGTCATTTAACTCGTATGTAGGATTGTGTCAAATGTATATTGCATTGAGAGAGCGTAAATTTAAATTCAGTTCTGGGTTTCATCTATCTGTCCGCTTCAAATCTTTGTCCTTCTGATTTCCTCAAAAAGGTATTATATAAGAGGTATGAAGAATAACAATGTTTGAAACATATTGAATTAATTTCAGTTGACCTTGTTTTACAAGAGTTATGGTCCTTGGAGTTACAACATGGGAGTCCAGGGACTCTGTAAACTAATGCCTTCTTATGACAGTTTCGTCCCATTCTACTTTTTAGCTCGCCGGGACGAATGTCCGGAGAGCTATTGTCATACCCCCGGCGTCGGCGTCTGCGTGCGCGTGCACAAAAACTTTAACCTTGCTTATAACTTTTAAACCAATACAGATTGGGCTTTCATATTTCACATGTGCATTCCTTGTGACAAGACCTTTCCATGGATACCAAAATTTTTGACCTTGTGACCTTGACCTTGGAGATTGACCTTCTTTTGAAAAACTTTAACCTTGCCCATATTTTTGGAATGGTAAGTGATAGGGCTTTGATATTTCACATGTGCATTCCTTGTGACAAGACCTTTCCATGGATACCAAAATTTTTGACCTTGTGACCTTGACCTTGGAGATTGACCTTCTTTTGAAAAACTTTAACCTTGGCCATATTTTTGGAATGGTAAGTGATAGGGCTTTGATATTTCACATGTGTATTCCTTGTGACAAGACCTTTCCATGGATACCAAAATTTTTGACCTTGTGACCTCGACCTTGGAGATTGACCTACTTTTGAAAAACTTTAACCTTGGCCATATTTTTGGAATGGTAAGTGATAGGGCTTTGATATTTCACATGTGTATTCCTTGTGACAAGACCTTTCCATGGATACCAAAATTTTTGACCTTGTGACCTTGACCTTGGAGATTGACCTACTTTTGAAAAACTTTAACCTTGGCCATATTTTTGGAATGGTAAGTGATAGGGCTTTGATATTTCACATGTGTATTCCTTGTGACAAGACCTTTCCATGGATACCAAAATTTTTGACCTTGTGACCTTGACCTTGGAGATGATTGACCTACTTTTGAAAAACTTTAACCTTGGCCATATTTTTGGAATGGTAAGTGATAGGGCTTTGATATTTCACATGTGTATTCCTTGTGACAAGACCTTTCCATGGATACCAAAATTTTTGACCTTGTGACCTTGACCTTGGAGATGATTGACCTACTTTTGAAAAACTTTAACCTTGGCCATATTTTTTGAATGGTTAGTGATAGGGCTTTGATATTTCACTTGTGCATTCCTTGTGATAAGACCTTTCATGCCGTACCATAAATTTTGACCTAGTGACCTTGACCTTGTTTATTGTTGTTGTTGTTGTTTACATATGGTTGCCACCGGCGAGCTATGTTGTCATTCTGACAAGTCTGGTTACAATTCTCTCCTTGACGTCATTCCTTCATTTGTATAAAGTACGTACTCGAAACGTAATTTAAAAATCATGTACCCTCCACTAGTAAAAATGATTTTCTTGGCATTGGTGAATGAAATCAACAGTGTTTTTTATGTAAATCAACAGGGATTGATTCTAAAATAGCTTACAAGATCACAAGCAATCATTGATTTGTATAAGAATTCAATAAATGTAGCTTCAGAATGGAAAGGTTTCGCAATGTTTGAACAGATAATGTTGTTTGAATTGAAACTTAAAGAATTTCCGCGGATTTAGACTTGCAGCTATTTCTCTCTAATCTTGAGGTCGATTTACCCTCGATGTCTGTTTTGTAGTTCTGTTTATTTGTTGCTCGGTAAATCTGTGACAAAGTTTATTACTAATGACCCGTTCATGTCAGAGTAATTGGGTGAAAAACATTCAAATGAATTTTAACTTTAAAGGGATAACTCTATGTAATTACTATTTACACACGAAACCTTTTCCCCTACAATATTTTGATAACTTTAACCTTATTTTATTTTGTTTTATAAAAAATACAACTTTAACAGCTGTGTAAAAATCTTAATTATACTTCTTGACCGACCAACCTTGAAACCAAATGATCCGAAACGATCCCTTCCTCGACTTTCTGTATAAAACTTAAAAGTGGAGGATTACAGAAAGTACCTTTCGTGATAACTGATAAAAGATTCATAGTCTTCATTAATTAATTTATTATTTCATGTTAACCTCACGACCAGTACTTGACCCTTCCTCGACATTCACCTGGAATAAATCCAGTTTAATTGAAATCATCATAGTATTCATGCCTTTCTCGTCTTAATGTTTTAATTACATTGTAATCCGACTCTAACATGTCTAAGAACTCATATTTTTGCTTCTTAAGATTTTCATGGAAAAAATCAGATCGACCATGTATTTCCTTTCCTTACTTTATGTACGATATGAATGAAAATCCATAATGTAAATGAACGGAAACAGTGTTTGCCCTTTTCAGTTATCCCCAACTATAAATCTGACAGGAGAAGCTATTTTAAAATTAAATCAATTTTTGATCCCTTTTGATAGGTATAGTACCATTATAACCACTGATTAACGTAAGTCCTGGAGGAATTAAACATGGACTTCTCTACCTAGATGGGCTTTATCGATCAATCCGATTTAAAAGTATACAAAAGGTGGAATAAACTCACAGAATTCCATCGTCATTTTAATATCTCGCTTGAGAGATCCAGTGAAATACAAGTTTTCATTCTTTCTCTCGGTGTTGTTTGACTTTGCATGTTTGTAAGCATCCTAATATAGAGTGCTAGACAAGACATACATCTTGGAGTTTTACTCTGTCGCGTCCTTAGTTACCGCGGACAGTGGGGACTTGTAGAAAATACACTTGCTTTTCAAAATGCTGTCATTCGAAAAACAAATGTGAGGCATTGTGGAAATAAGTAATTATCGTATTACTGTACGAATGTGAAAGGATTTTTAAAAACTTTTAGGAGTGAGTGTAAGCAATATTTGACAATGGCTCCGGATATAAAAGAGAAAGGGACCAAACGGCGGATGAAACTCTATGCCGAATATACAGGTATCATCCTCTCTCTTTCTCTTTCATCATATCAATTTACTTGGATTCATATATCTCTAAATTTTGAAAAAAAAAAAACGCAAAATATTTGAAATGTTAAGGGAATGGGAGGTTTTAATTGGATTCAGAAAATTAAGAAGGAATTGCTTACTTGTCTAGATTGTAAGGATGTGGTTTGAACAAAACAGAAAAAAAAAAAATAATGATAGCAATATTTTCATCAAGATGAACCGTGGACTCATTTAAACATTGGCATATCGTTGAGCTCTTTCCTTTACGTACATACTTGTATATTTTGTGTGTACCACAAAAAACCAACTGAATATCAATCAGGTCCATACAAAACTATTTTTTTAAGCCCCCACATTGAAGATTGGGGGAATTGACGTCTTTTGTGTTCGTCTTATCTGTCTGTAAGTCTGTACGAAACATAAATTTTGAGTACTTGATAAAGCTTTGATACTACTATTTGGCATACATTAGTATACATGTAGTACTTCTCTTGACAAGACAAGACCATAATACATATAGAAGTTTTTGTCTTGTGACCATGATCTTGGTGTTTGATCTAGATTCCTCTTGACATACCCTTTAGATTTTTCGTTAGATTCTAAAATTGTTACTTTTTGTGACCCTGACCTTATAATTTTGCCTTCCCTCATCGTAACACTTAAACCAAAATTTAACCTTAAGTATTAATTTTAAAAATGACTTACTTTTTACACATGTTTATACCGGTATTTTGCGACAAGACTATTCTTTTCTTGCTGTCAAAATAATTATTGACCTCTTGACCTTGCCTTATAAACTTTAAACAAACGAAAGCTGCAGGAGGGGGCATAGTGCTTCACAAACACATTTTTATATTGCATTTTGTTTGAAATGTATGTCAGTGATAGAATTGAATGCTATTTCAGACCTTATTTTTGACGTAGCGAAAAAGAGATAATTTACAGCATCTTAATCTGATTTTTCCTTTATAAAGGGCATCGATGAATCATACATTTTTCACATATAAGCGTTTATCTTTCCTTGATACTTCATTACTTGGAATTATATATATGAGATTCAGTACTTTTATAAAGAATACATCGAATATGAATTTGTACCTTGGTTTGAACTCGAGTGATAAATTTTTCGGTATTTCAGTAATTAAAGCCATAATTATTATCTGCACTGGACTACAGAACAATGTTTATCCAATATATACTGCGCAACGATTCACAAAATTTTAAACAGAAAAATTGGATATAACAGATAATACCTCCCCCTGTAGATCAATTTTGTTATTTAATTTCAAGTATGACTTGACTCTTTATAAAAAGAACAATCAATTTTTTTTACTTCCCACGAAAACATTTTTAATTAACCACTTCAATAATTAAGTTCTCAATTTAAGTCTATTTTGAGCAAAGTAGTATAATGTCATAGTACATATCAGTTACAAGTTCAATATCTCATGTTTTAACACTTTTCAAAAGATCATATAAAGAGGGACTGTGTTTATGATTTACATGGTCATGACGTCGAGGAAGGGAACAGGGGGGGGGGGGGGGGGGGGGGGGGTTTCAAGAACACCATAAGTCACGAGATGAACGGCAAAGACAAATTATCATGAAGTAGATAAGAACTTTGCGACTGTATAGAAGAGATCTCCATCAAGACTACTCTGCAGTATATGGCCACAGCGGAACACACACGTAGAATGCAACGAGCATCATTCACAATCACTTAAAAAACAACGGAGACAACAATACACGCAGCAACTCTCTACATTCAATCAAACAGACTCACCGAAACACGATTAACAATGTAGATATTTTAAAGGAAAACAGGTGCACACCCGGCGCCTACTTTGTGCGGCCATCCGCTACATAAATGTGAATAACGTGGCTATCCAGATTACGAGCTGATAACCCTAATACACTAAAGTATCTTAAGAACAAGCCACAACAAGAATAGTAACAAAAAGTAACCAGACGATAGTTTAAATCAAAGCTTCTCTCCAAAAGTTGCGTTTTTGATCTGACTTGCAGACGCTAATGTTCCTGCAAGTTTGCGAACATTAGGGAATAACTAGTTTCTGACGCTATATTTGCGGACAGTAAATGCTGATCTCTCAGTCGCAAACCGAGTTTTTCTGGAGACGGGTTAGCGGTCGGAGCCAGAAAAACGGATGTTTGCATCTTAAAATCAGCACTTACTGTCCGCAAACATAACGTTAGTATCTAGTTATTTGTGAATATAAAGCGAAATGTGATGTTCGCAACGTCAAAGCCTAGTATGTTCTCGCGTTGTGAACAGTGTGTATTGAAAAGTTATGCCATCTTCTCATTTTGTTCCAAACGACTCGCACTCTCTGTTCATTTACCAATCAGCGTCTGATACGACTGATTTACTCCAGAACAGACTTTTTGTTTCGGTTTTACTGATACATTTCTTTACTCAGTAATCTTTCCCCGATTTCTGCCAATCACATTTGAATCCTTATCGTGTCGTTGCCTTTCGTGTGTAAGGTTTTCTTAAGAGCTATCAGAAGTGTGAGATATTTTAATATTATCAGTGCCCATTGAATGCGTCACATTTAACTGAAATAACAATTGTAATTGATCGCCGGCCAAATTTTCATCTAGATCTGTAACAATCGAATTAAAGGAATGATTAAACATAAAATCTTGCGATCCTAAACTTTAAACACGGTATATATGGGACAAATTATATGTACTTTTGTGTGATGTTCCTTTAATTCTGCCCGTTGTCCGAGAAGAGTGCGTTTGACCATTGGTATCTTGGTACTTTGTCGGCGACATAAGTAACAATGCCGCGTTATTTCCAAATGATCCCCGTGGAGATCCCTTACAGAGGTAGGCGGATGTGCTTTAAATATTTATGTATAAAGCAATATAACTTGCTAATGTTCAAAGGTAGCCAAGGAAATGTCTTTATTTGTATTAAATTCTCTGATTTATTTGTATGGAGTGAAGTTTCGGTACAAGTTTTAAATATTGATCAAGGACTTGTATCGACACAGGGTATAAAACCTTTTCCGGGATACTTAGCTTGGAGTCTTTGATGAACGTATTTTCTCAAGCAGAATCATTGAAATCGCCATTGAAGGAATATAAATAAAATCTTAATGGCAAATTATCAAGTCATGAATTATAAATGTAATATCTAAAGTGTTAATATCTACTGAATTGATGGGTTTCATATGTCTAGACTATGACAGATTTCTATCAAAAATTGATGTTAACTTTGCCATGAAGAATGATTATATTACGCTGTAGATGGAGGCATTAAAACTCTCACAAGGCCATTTGGAGCTGATCAGTGCAAAGGAGACTGACCTGCTCAAGTCTTGACTCCGACGTAAGATCTGTAGTACATTGTATATACTTATTGTGAAAGTACCACCTTGACCTTTGGCCTGACACCAAAACATGTAGGCACCATCCTCATGAAGCAGTGAACCCATGTATGCAGTACTTAAAAAAATATATTCATTTCAAACTAGTCAAGTCATTATATTGAGGTACAAATTTGAGGTAGATGAAATGACCTTGAGCTTCCTGAGCTCAAATTTTATTGGCATCATCCAAGACCCTACATATAATAGGAAACCAATATAGCATTCAAAACTATATTGAAGAAATTTGTACAATATGATCGTGTAGATCCACGAAGTTCATGGTTTGACCTTGACCGTTGGCTTTCTTTATCCTTCATCACAGAGAATTTTGAGTGACATATAACGATCTACCTTAAATGTAATCTAGACATAGTATTGCAAGATCAATCAATTTTTGTTACTGACCTTTGTTAATTAGACCTGTAGGATCTAATATGTTACAACCAAGGTGGCACGTACATGAATCCCAATCGAAATGATACGAATATCAAACTATCAGTATACCGGCGCAGATTCGTCCGTGCTCTGCTTGTTGAGACGAGAATTAAGAAAGAACAGGTACTTCTCTGCCAAGGGTCAAACCTCGAGTCCTGTTGTCACAGTTTGTCTGTTTACAGCCTTCATGAATATGTGTACAGGACTGCAGATTGTCCGATACGTTACCTTAGGATCTTTGCATACGATCTCTCTGTACATGTATTTATTTTGTCTCTTGTTATTTCAGGTCCGGGTCCAGCACAGTATTCCTTACCGACCACAGTAGGTACCAATACAAATGATAAAACCAAAAGATCATCACCGTCATTCAGCTTCGGATCACGTCATTGGTGTAAGTATCTATGGTTGTCTTGATGATGCCCGGTATGTCTTGGTGGTCGGATCACGTCATTGGTGTAAGTATCTATGATTGTCTTGATGATGCCCCGTATGTCTTGGTGGTCGGATCACGTCATTGGTGTAAGTATCTATAATTGTCTTGATGATGCCCCGTATGTCTTGGTGGTCGGATCACGTCATTGGTGTAAGTATCCATGATTCTCTTGATGATGCCCCGTACGTCTTGGTGGTCGGATCACGTCATTGGTGTAAGTATCTATGATTGTCTTGATGATGCCCCGTATGTCTTGGTGGTCGGATCATGTCATTGGTGTAAGTATCTATTATTGTCTTGATGATACCCCGTACGTCTTGGTGGTCAGATCACGTCATTGGTGTAAGTATCTATGATTGTCTTGATGATGCCCCGTACGTCTTGGTGGTCGGATCACGTCATTGGTGTAAGTATCTATGATTGTCTTGATGATGCCCCGTACGTCTTGGTGGTCGGATCACGTCATTGGTGTAAGTATCTATTATTGTCTTGATGATACCCCGTACGTCTTGGTGGTCGGATCACGTCATTGGTGTAAGTATCTATGATTGTCTTGATGATACCCCGTATGTCTTGGTGGTCGGATCATGTTATTGGTGTAAGTATCTATGATTGTCTTGATGATACCCCGTACGTCTTGGTGGTCGGATCACGTCATTGGTGTATGTATCTATGATTGTCTTGATGATACCCCGTATGTCTCGGTGGTCGGATCACGTCATTGGTGTAAGTATCTATGATTGTCTTGATGATGCCTCGTACGTCTCGGTGGTCGGATCACATCATTGGTGTAAGTATCTATGATTGTCTTGATGATGCCCCGTACGTCTTGGTGGTCGGATCACGTCATTGGTGTAAGAATCTTTGATTGTCTTGATGATACCCCGTACGTCTCGGTGGTCGGATCACGTCATTGGTGTAAGTATCTTTGATTGTCTTGATGATGCCCCGTATGTCTCGGTGGTCGAATCACGTCATTGGTGTAAGTATCTATGATTGTCTTGATGATGCCCCGTATGTCTCGGTGGTCGGATCACGTCATTGGTGTAAGTATCTATGATTGTCTTGATGATACCCCGTACGTCTTGGTGGTCGGATCACGTCATTTGTGTAAGTATCTATGATTGTCTTGATGATACCCCGTATGTCTCGGTGGTCGGATCACGTCATTTGTGTAAGTATCTATGATTGTCTTGATGGTACCCCGTATGTATTGGTGGTCGTCCGTCCCATACAATTTTCTGTTCGGTTGTTAAAGTGTGTGGGAGGGTATCAATTACTGTCCATAAATCGCTGTTGCGCATGCCGATTGCGTATCACAATAACATATAACCACACCAGTGGCAGCCGCAAGACAAAGGACGTTCAAGAACAAAGGTCAAGTTTACAGATTTTGATATCATTTTCGGTGCATGTGGACGAAAAGTATTCCAGAGGAATGAAGGATGACATAGGTCATCATACTTCAATGAAATTCTGATGTGAGATTTTTGACTAAGCTCATTTTTGAAAGGTCAAGGTCAACTGTTTACTCAGATTTAGGATGCAAAAAGTACTTACTTAGTATGCTTTTACCCCCTTTCAACAGCTTCCGAATTGTATTGCAGGGTGTTGGCTATCAGACTTCAAGTTAAAGGTCAAGGTTAATAATGTGAACAATAGACATATCATGATCATCTCTGAAAGGTCTAGATTTCTCAAAAATGGAACTTCCGATATCAAATTGCTGTAGTCGGGGATAAGTAACATATATATTTGGGTGAAATTTTTGTTGGTGACTGCCGCGAAATTTTTATGGTCAGGCGATTTTCTTTTCTTTTTTAAAACCAGGTTTGAGGTTATAAAATGTTAAGTAGAGTAACGTCCTTACTGCATCATATTTGCATATTCATAAAACATTGTATAAAAATGAATCTCCAACAAAGCATGTACAGTAGAACTGACAGCATGTACAAGTTACACGGTATGTAAAGTTTGGTTAGTCAAATTGGTAGCTGCAGATTGAGTAAATTTTACAGGTCTTGATCTGAATTGTGTTAGACTTGGGAGAATACAAAAATACATAAATTTGCCTTCATATATTTTATGCTTACTTTGATATTTTTTCATGCGGTAGCCAAGAGAGGTAGGTGTGATACTAGTAGATCTAAACAAAGCTAGGAATGTTTTCGTAGACAGTCGTTTATAAATTAGCTATTCATTTTTTGTTTGTTGAAGCTTTGTATAGTATTTATTTATGTCCATATATAATCATATTTCATATATATACTTAGGGTATCGTGCTATTGAAACCAAATAATGTTTAAGTAGAAATACAAGGGCCACATTGAGGTTACTTTTGCATAATTTAAAACTATAAATCTAATCTTTAAATTAAACTTTTATCATAATTAAACAAATTTAGACGGTAAATGTTTATTTTGTCCGTGGATTCAAGCTGTTGATATTCAGCTTACTTGAAAGAGAAAGGAGAAAATTAGGTTTTCAAGTTTCTTAGCTAATGCGGCATACTGAGGTGACAAGGCTTCATAACGCGTCATACCCATCTCTTCACTTTATATGAATAGATGTAATAACTTTGTGATAAGACAGTGTATTGTACCAAACCATTCAACATTTGGCAGTGTAGGGACATCAATCCCCATTAATTACTAGTATTAAAATTGGTCACATTACAATCATATTATTACACTATATATTAAATGACAAAACATTTATAGTCGAACTTGGTCGTATCCTTTTCTCTGTGTGTTGAATTTTCCTGTTCAGAACCTTTGAACAAATTCTGTTCACATACTTTCGTTGTAATAATGGGTCATCTAAGTACACGTTCGAAAAGGGCTTGACATTAAATTATATACCAGATTTATTAGTATAGCATTCAGGCCAATCAAGTATTTTAAACGGATTATGTAGAAATATGGATAAAGATCAATGCAAACGGAAAGATCGAACAACATATAAAAGTTCCTGTTTTTAAGCTAGTTTACAGTAGTACATTTTGTAAACGTCTTTGAACAATGTCTTCGAACACTTCTGAAAATGATTTTTTTTTATTATTCTTCTTCCATTTGTAGATTTAGAAGTGCCTTCTGCTATATTGATTTATCTATTTCAGTTGGATATTTGCTTAGTATTTTAATTCACCGTGGCGCGGTAATGTAAACGTTTATTGTTATTGAGCCACTTTAGTTTATGAGTGTGGTTTACAATCAATGACATTTATACTTTTAAAAACACTTTTTACAAGAGGAAAATCAAATTTACATTTCACCATAATGGCACATGTAGCCATAGCAAGGATCATAATTACATTGTGTGATTAAAATATGTTTAAATAAATAAATAACAGTAAACGTTAATTTTAAATAAAAATGATGATATAAGACGGTGCTCCGTGTCCATTTTTAATCAAGAATGTATACTTATATGTAGAATATTTTTATTTAATTTCTAAGCATGTCAAATCAATATAGAACAAGTTAAAAGTCATGTTTGTAAAACATTAATGCCCCCCTACCCCTTCTGTGATTAAAGTCTGTCACAACTTTATACTTGCATTGATACAACCTATGGGGGTATAAAGTAACAGTTTCATTTCAATATGTAACTCCACTCAAGAGATATTGAACAGAAACCCTGAAGTTTTTCAAAATGCAAGGGGCATAACTCTGTCCAAATTTTTTTGATCGGACCTAAATATGAACTTGACCTAGATTTTCATTTGATGTGTCTGTATCCAAAATTTCATTTTTATATGTAACTCCACTCAAGAGATATTGAACGGAAACCCTGAAATTTTGGTATTTTTCGAAGTGCAAGGGGCATTACTCTGTCAAAATTTTGTTGATTGGACCCAAATAAGAACTTGACCTAGATTGTCATTTGATGTATCCATATACAAAATTTCATTTCAATATGTAACTCCACTCAAGAGATATTGAACAGAAACCCTGAAATTTTGGTATTTTTCGAAGTGCAAGGGGCATAACTCTGTCAAAATTTTGTTGATTGGACCCAAATAAGAACTTGACCTAGATTGTCATTTGATGTATCCGTATACAAAATTTCATTTCAATATGTAACTCCACTCAAGAGATATTGAACAGAAACCCTGAAATTTTGGTTTTTTTCGAAGTGCAAGGGGCATAACTCTGTCCAAATTTTTTCGATTGGACCTTAATACGAACTTGACCTGGATTTTCATTTGATGTGTCTGTATACAAAATTTCATTTCAATATGTAACTCCATTCAAGAGATATTGAACGGAAACCCTGAAATTTTGGTATTTTTCGAAATGCAAGGGGCATAACTCTGTCAAAATTTTGTTGATCGGACCCAAATATGAACTTGACCTAGATTTTCATTTGATGTGTCTGTATACAAAATTTCATTTCAATATGTAACTCCATTCAAGAGATATTGAACGGAAACCCTGAAATTTTGGTATTTTTCGAAATGCAAGGGGCATAACTCTGTCAAAATTTTTTTGATCGGACCCAAATATAAACTTGACCTAGATTTTTGTTTGATGTGTCTGTATACAAAATTTCATTTCAATATGTGAATCCACTCAAGAGATATTGAACGGAAACCCTGATATTTTGGTATTTTTCAAAGTGCAAGGGGCATAACTCTGTCAAAATTTTTTCGATCGGACCTTAATACGAACTTGACCTGGATTTTCATTTGATGTGTCTGTATACAAAATTTCATTTCAATATGTAATTCCATTCAAGAGATATTGAACGGAAACCCTGAAATTTTGGTATTTTTCGAAATGCAAGGGGCATAACTCTGTCAAAATTTTGTTGATCGGACCCAAATATGAACTTGACCTAGATTTTTGTTTGATGTGTCTGTATACCAAATTTCATTTTTATATGTAACTCCACTCAAGAGATATTGAACGGAAACCCTGAAATTTTGGTATTTTTCGAAGTGCAAGGGGCATTACTCTGTCAAAATTTTGTTGATTGGACCCAAATAAAAACTTGACCTAGATTGTCATTTGATGTATCCATATACAAAATTTCATTTCAATATGTAACTCCACTCAAGAGATATTGAACAGAAACCCTGAAATTTTGGTATTTTTCGAAGTGCAAGGGGCATAACTCTGTCAAAATTTTGTTGATTGGACCCAAATAAGAACTTGACCTAGATTGTCATTTGATGTATCCGTATACAAAATTTCATTTCAATATGTAACTCCACTCAAGAGATATTGAACAGAAACCCTGAAATTTTGGTTTTTTTCGAAGTGCAAGGGGCATAACTCTGTCCAAATTTTTTCGATCGGACCTTAATACGAACTTGACCTGGATTTTCATTTGATGTGTCTGTATACAAAATTTCATTTCAATATGTAACTCCATTCAAGAGATATTGAACGGAAACCCTGAAATTTTGGTATTTTTCGAAATGCAAGGGGCATAACTCTGTCAAAATTTTGTTGATCGGACCCAAATATGAACTTGACCTAGATTTTCATTTGATGTGTCTGTATACAAAATTTCATTTCAATATGTAACTCCATTCAAGAGATATTGAACGGAAACCCTGAAATTTTGGTATTTTTCGAAATGCAAGGGGCATAACTCTGTCAAAATTTTTTTGATCGGACCCAAATATGAACTTGACCTAGATTTTTGTTTGATGTGTCTGTATACCAAATTTCATTTCAATATGTGAATCCATTCCAGAGATATTGAACGGAAACTGATGTCGCGGACCGACCGACAGACCGACAGACCGACAGACCGACCGACCGACCGACCGACCGACCGACAGCGGCAAACCTATATGTCCCCTCTTCTTCGAAGGGGGGCATAATTAAGGAAGGGACTAATTATTTTTATCAATTTCTAGGCATTCTGGACAGTGTATTTTCAGTTTCAGTTTTTAATTGACAAGAAGTCCTGTATCGCATTCACGCTTACAAATAACAACCAGAAAAGACTACACAAAAGGCAATCAAACCCCACGGCCAAGCTCATAGGATAAAAATATTGGTATCGAAAGAGTACACATCTGAATTAAGCCCTGTCATATATCACCTGTGAACCATTCATAAGTTATGCCTAAGGGTTTTTTTGTGACTGACAGACTAACAGACTGACAGACAGACGGACGAAAGCCGGTGACAACATGAGTGGTATCTATAAGTGCGGTATGTAATACATCCTATTACAAGTTTCTTCGCAAGCGGTGTTTGCATTTTTTTCTGGTGCCATGATGTAGGACATACATTTATTATATACTAAAATTAGTTAAAGTTTCTAGTGTTTGCTTTGTACATCTACATGTACGTGTATTGAAAAAGTTCCTTCTTCATTCCGAATTCTGATTAGTCATGTACTTGATACAAACAAAGGCAATACAATACATGAACAAGACTGTGGCTATGTCTTTTGCAATGTCTCTGTTTCTGTCTTCAGGGGGGTCTTAGAATGAAATGATTCTTCAAAAATACATACATGTCCCATTATAATCTATAAAATATATAGATTTAACAATGTACATGCCCTCGGAATAAAAATAGCCTTTGGTCTGCCCGTCTTTCTGTTTGTTTGAGCAAAAATTGGAAGTAACATTCGACTTGTTAATTACATTCCTTATGAGTTTTTTTTTCAATGATACCGACATCACTTACCTCGTGACCTCGGCTTTGGACTTTTATATTCTGGTAAAATTCATCTGTACCCCTCCCGTATTGTACATATCATCGTTCTTTATCATTGCGTTATGAACAGTATGTCTTTTATCTTTTCTCTATAGCTTACAAGCCTCTTGGACCAGGGCCATCATATGGCATTGAAAGCGCTTTGACCAACAAGGGTAGAGAGCCTGGACCGAGCTACTCCATGCTGGGCAGGGCCAAAACACCAAGTAAGCTGAAATACGAAAAAAAAAAACCCACCAACTATCGTGTATTCTTTTTGATATTTGAATAATTATTTCTTATCCTTATTTGAACTGTACTTATTATAAAACAAGTAATTTTCATTAAATTAAATCATTTCTGCCTTCAGAGAGAGATATCAGTCCCGGGCCCGGAGCATACAATACGGACAGGAAACCATTGCGCGAGAAAAACGCCCCTTTGTATTCACTGAGCCCACGGACGTCGCCGCGGCGTGTGGACTTCACACCGTCACCCAACATGTACGTCCTACCCCCGACGATAGGAACCCGACTCCCCGACCGTGTAGGAGGGCCTGCTACGTCACAACACGGCAGACTAGAACACAACAGCTTTGCTGCAGACCTAGCAAAAACTCCGGGACCTGCTAATTACAGCCCCTGGTCTCCGGAATTGGTCAGACGCAGGGCACCGCAGTATAGTTTAGGGGCCAGGGCCAAAACACCTGTAGATAAAAATAAAGTACCCGGACCCGGGACTTATCACCCAGAAAATGTAACAATGCACTTAGAAAAAAGTCCTCGGCATGCTATTGGTGTGAAACATTCTTCGCTGACTATGCCAGTTTTACCCATGGCGAACGTAGATTAACGTTTAGTACGCCACGTGACCATACAATACTTCATTCCAAAATGTATCTGTGATGTTGAACGTTAATTTATTTGTTATATATGTTATGTAATATGTAACAGGATTCATAAAATTTGCATTTTATATATTTTAGATAAATGTGAATTTAAAATGCAAGTTTTGACTCATCATTCCCATATACCTCTATATGTTCTGTTCTGTTTACGTTGAATTGGAATTATAAATAAATTGGGAAAAAAATCCATTTGTCCGATATGTTATCATCATTATGTTTATGCATCACAAAAACAAACAAACAAAAACAATACATCAGAGTATTTTAGAATGTGGTTATCCTTTACATTCTGGCTTGAAGACTTCGGTAGCCATATGGACCAAAAATAAAAACTTTTAAGATGACGAAGTACCTGTTACATACCAAGTTTTGCGATATTTTTTTTGTTGTTGTTAACGATTAGAATTTGAAAAAGCACTAGCCAATCAGAGCCTCGGAGGGCAAGTTTGTACATGGATTGATTGACGAATCCATATTTGGTACTGGCCCGGAAAGGTAGCTCTCTAGCACTCTGGTTGAACAGAGGGATTCGAAAATGCGGTAGCCAAAGAAACCTTTTGCTGATCCCTTTGATTGGCAGACTGGGTAAAGTATGGAAATAGTACTTGCTTCTCATATAGTGAGATTCTGGCTATGAATCGGTTGCGTTGAGTTTTTTTGCCGTCCAGGGCCATATTTGTTGAAGGGTTGATAGAGGACCTTTAGCATTTCTTTCTGTAAGCTTCTGTGAATTTATTTTCAAGAGCTGCAGAAAAGAAGTCTAAGAGAACCCTTTCAAGCTAAGTCTGTTGTTTGCATCGTGTTGGGAAGACTTGCTTCCCGTAACGATTGGTGACGTTCTGTACAGAGGCTCCAGACACAGCGAATTCAGCCTCTGGTGACTTTAAGTTTAGACGGAACTTAGTCCAAAAATGAATAAATTCTTTGATTAAAAATAGATAAATAGGCAAAATAAGATAAACAAAAAAAAATTAAAACCACATTTTGGTCGAGGACATTGAGCACCTGTTTCAGGGAAGTTTAGGTAAAAGCTGTGCAGTGACAGCAGGTGAGTCTGTATATAATCTTATCATGATGTGTCAGGAGACCAGGATCCTTTGCGTCAATACTGTCTAATGGATCAAGATTTTTAATAGATCAGTTATAAGACTACAAACTTGTTTGAATTTTAGCTTCTCTATAGATAATGCGGATGAAAGTACGTGCAATCTAGTAGATAAGGTTACATACTGTTAGAATCTATTTGAAATCATAAATCGCACAAGACGGTATGACAAAGATTGAGAAGCGATTTTTCAGTTGGTCTATACCAGTATCCAAAGTAATTGTGACTATTGTCAAGAAGTAATCTACATGGAAAATACCAAATCCCTAAACCTTTACGGTTCATTAGATAAAACTACAAAAGTTTATGTTTGACAATATGTGGTTCAAAGTCGAAAATAAAAGGAAACTCATATATCACTATTAGTTCGTTCAAAGTTTTGGAAAAGTATGCCAAACTTCATTTTCGAGGTCATTAAGTCAAAAGTGAAGGTCTCGTATGAAAAGTATTGCGGCAAGAAATCTATTAGTCCGACTTGCAGACCTACGACGGTGTTATCTGTTTTTTCGTCTTCGGTCTGACTGCTATGCATAAGCAAATCTTGAGAATTTCTGTGCGAAAAAAAATTCAGGAAAGTCGTCCTTTTTTGACAAATTCCAGTCTCTTCAAGCAAAAAATAACTCACCCAGTCCTCCCTCCCCTAAGAAATCCTCTCTAGGCCTGGTTTCACCTCTGTGCGCATGACAAACTGTCGTCGATCAGAGGAAAATCGGAAGAGAAGAAGAGGTGAAACCAGGCTTAGAGGGGATTTTTAGGGGCAGGAGGACTGGGTGAGTTATTTTTTGGTTGAAGAGACTGGAATTTGTCAAAAAAAGGACGACTTGCCGAAATTTTTTTCGCACAGAAATTCTCAAGTTTTGCCTATGCATAGCAGTCAGACCGAAGACGAAAAAACAGATAACACCGTCGTAGGTCTGCAAGTCGGACTAGAAATCTATGATAATGAAATATGATACTCCTATATGTAGATGACTAACCTACATGGATAGTAAATGATGTAGTTAACCGGATTTCATTAAATTAATATCTACAAATATCAACACGAGCACGACGATACCACATATCGTCGACAAATAAGTGCCGAGAGTTTCTTCTCCAAGTTCGAATTATCATGATAAAGTCTTTGGTAAATTTATTATCATAGGGTGACTGCAAGCATGTGGTAGTGATAGACATTATTTGTTACTAGGTTTATGACTGATCTGCTATGGAAATATAGGGGGTAATAAACCATTTCCGAGGAAACATTTTTACGATTAGAATTTAGGGCAACTTGATATTTTCCAAATTTCGTCTTTTCTCTTAATCAATGTTCACTTTGGCCCTTGGATATGAGAGATAAAAGCTCATTCTTGGTCTTTCTATTGGTTCCACCCTTGGTAAAACACGGATTTAGACATGGATTTGTGTACAACCCCCCCCCCCCCCCTTTCCCCGGGGTCGGAACCGATGTATCTTTCATAGTGGACCATGGAAGAGTCTAATAATTAATAATTCTACTCAAACTATATATAATTTTAACTTCAGATATGGACACTAACTAGTTACCAAGAAACTACTTGACCAGGGGTCTGGCTTTGTCCACAGGAGCGTGTCGTTTTATTACAGTTGAGAAAATAAATTATTGTTCATTACCTCACGACTCTGTTAGTCTATCTATCTCTCTTTACTAAGCGCCCTCAAATCTGGGTACTCTGCTTAGGGTGCGCTGCAGGTTAAAAGATAAAATGGGTAAGAAAATAGAGAAGAAAAGAGGTTCTATGGGAGAAAAGAAGATAGAGTTAGAAAGTGAGTAGGGATAAAAGTTCAGAAGAACAGTGAGCCTAAAAGAGGATAAAAGAATTTCGACTGTTTAAGGTTTGAGATGGTGAATATGCCTCACTGCCACCCTGAACTGGTCAATGGTTGGCAATGAGACAATGCTGTCTGGCAGTCTGTTCCACTGCACAATGGCAAGTGGAAAGAATTAATATTTCAAGACATTTTTTGTAGCCTGGATTTGAATGAAAGAGAACTGGTGCATGTGCCGAGATTTTCTTATTGGGGAGATCAACTGATGGGAGGGAATAGCCACAAGTTTGTGAACAATCTTATATAGGAGGCAGAGTCGTGCATCGCTCCTTCTCTGTTCTAAAGACCTCCAGCCTAAGTTGTTTATGATGGATGTCACACTGGAGGTAGTGGCATAATCGCGGACAACCCAACGCGCAGCTCTCCTTTGGACCATTTCAACTTGGTGTGTAGCTGTAGCAGTATGGGGATCCCAAACGCACGAGGCGTATATTCCAACTGAGGACGAACAAGGGCATTGTAAGCTACAGTTCTGAGCTGCGGATGGGTTGTCCGGATATTCCTTTTCAGGAAACCCAGGGATTTATTGGCATTTGTAGTAATTCTATTGATATGGACTTTCCAGGTCAGGTCATCCGATATATCAACACCAAGGTACCAGGCTGAAGACGTGGTTTCAAGAACCTGTCCATGTAAAATATACTTTGTATCAATTGGTGACCTTGATGTTGATACATGGATGACCTGACACTTACCTGGGTTAAACTCCATATCACAGAGAAGTTCCTAATATTTTTCTAATTTTTTAAGTCATCTTGGAGGGTACTGGAATCCGCCTCCTTATTGATGGTGAGATAAACGACCGTACCATCTGCAAAGAGTCTCACCTGTGATGTTATTTGCTCAGGCAGGTCGTTTATATATGCAAGAAACAAAATGGGGCCTAGAACTGAGCCTTGTGGTACACCTGAGGTGACTGGGATTGATGAAGAATGGATCCCGTCAACTACAACTGTTTGTGACCTACAACTCAAAAAAGCACGTATCCACTTTAGATTCTTACCTAAAACGCCGTATTTGTGGAGCTTATAGATGAGTTTTTCATGTGAAACCTTATCAAATGCTTTACTAAAGTCCAATAGTATTAGATCAGTCTGTTTACCTTTTTGAATGTTGTTGGCGAGTTCATCAATTAACATAACAAGTTGAGTTTCACAGCTGCGTTTTTCTCTAAAAACATGCTGAAGGTCATATAAAATGTTGTTACGGTTGAAGTGCTTTACTAGATTTGAAGTGACAATATGTTCGAGAGTTTTACAGAGAATGCATGTCAGTGATATTGGACCATAGTTTGAAGCCTTGGTACGATCACCTTTCTTGAAGAGGGGACTGACATTTGCAGATGTCCAGTCAGCAGGAACATGTCCGGAATCAAGGGAGAGCTGAAAGAGAATAGTAATGATAGGAGATAACTCACTGTGTAAAGTTTTAAGGAGAAGTGGTTTTATCTGGTCAGGCCCGGCAGCTTTGTCTGTCTGGCTCAGACCTTTTAAGAGCTTACTTACCCCCTTCTACCCCCACCTCTATCTCAGGCATCGTCTGGTAGTGAGTGTCAGGAGCTGGATCTAGACCACAATCACTTACTTTCATTTTACACAGTTGTTGAAGACTTAATGGTGATTTTGGGCTGAATACTGACTCGAACTGCCTATTCAGGATGTTCGCCTTGTCAATACTGGAAGAAAATTCTTTACCTTGATCACTGATGGTTGATATGGAGCTACTGTCCTTCCTGGCGTGCTTAAGGAAGGTGAACAGCTATTTTGGTGCAAGGGGACGTCTTAGGGTTAGATCAGTATCATCATTTGTGTCCATAATACCAATGATTTCCTCCACATACCTGTCATAAGCTGCTCTCATTCGATCTTTTTTGCACTAGATGTTTGAGATTTTTGTAGTTGGCTCGGTCAGTCTGGTCTCTGGACCTTCTTTGCCTAAAAAACAATTTATCTCTTTTACGTATTAGTCTTTTGAGATGGATTGAAACCCAGGGTAATTTGTTTTTGCTACTTACCCTCTTGGATGGGATGTGCTTTTTAATGCCCATCTCTATATGGTGTTTTAGGTCAGACCAGAGTATTTATATTGTACTTGCTTTGATGCAAGATCACATGTTCCTGAAATGTTGTTATATCAGCCTTAAAACTATCCCAGTCAGCTCTTTTATAAAGGGTGATGTTTCTGGGGGCTGATCTACTTACTTTTGGTTGCACAGTTGATTCTGCTAGGACGATACTATGGTCACTAATCCCTGGAATGATGGAAACTTTAGACACTAATGTTGGATTATTAGTGCAGAAAAGGTCTAGGACTGTTTCATCCCTTGTTGGTGAATCAACTAGTTGTTGGAGGTTATGATCATTTAGTAACTCAATGAAGGAATTGTAGAGAGATGGTAATCGGCAGTCTAGATTTGGACTGTGTGTTCAATTGCCAGTTCATTTGGGGCATGTTAAAATCCCCCAGTAACCAAACAATATTATCTTTATGAGATAGAGTAGAAAGTGACATGTTTAACTCATGAAGACTTTGTTCGTCATTTTCAGATGGTTTATAGTAAGCTCCGACATATAGCGGCTTAGAGCCACTTACCTCGATCTTAACCCACATTAATTCGCAGTCAGTATCTGCCTCAGAATGTCTAGTGGCAATAAACTTACTTTTTACAAGAATGAATATGCCACCACCTGTAGTAGAGGCCGGTAATTCTGTCCCTCCTGAATACTGAATAACCAAGAGTGGGTGGAAAGATTTCACTATCTCTTACCTCTGGCTTCAGCCACGATTCAGTACCCACAACAATGTCTGGATCAGTTTGTTCTAGAGGGTTATAGAGCTCACCTTTTTTGTTAAAGATTGAACGACAGTTTACATTTAGAGTACTCTTCTTAGGATTGGGTCTATTCTTTTTAGTGTTGTTTTCACCCGACGGCATATTTTGCCTTTTGGGGGTTGATGTTTGGTTTGGAACTGGTTCAATCCCTGAAGTATCTAGAACACTAAAACTGTTCGATAAGTGAATAGAATTGGACTTACTAAGGAGAGAACTACTGAAATTAGGATCCATATCCAAGACTGCAATAATTGATAAGATAGGATATTATAACATCTCCTTGTCCATACACGTGCGTCCATATTGCTGAAAAAATTATAGGTTAGATCCAAAAACACCGATATATTCACCGGATTTAACCTTATTCTCTGCACGTCTAAACTGATGGGTGTTGTTAGCGAGCAGGAAATACTTACTCTCTCCAGACACCCGATCCTAACTCCATCTCCATTTCAATCTCTAAAGGATGCTTTACTTTTTCGTTTGGTTTTTATTCTACGTGTCTTTGGTATTATATGCCCATTTTGGGTTTGACTTTCCTTCTATGCAGAACCCATAGTTCGACGTGTAAGCCTAGCCGCTAAACCCAAGATCGAGAATTTGGGATCCAATAATTTTCTTGGAGTCAATTGGGGAAATAGACTAAATGATCCAGTCTCTCCCGCAGCCGCTCTTGTAGCGGCTGCGGGAGAGACTGGATCATTTAGTCTATTGGGGAAACATATTTTTTTACAAATGCATACGTTACAAGACAAGAAATATATTCCCAACTTTAGACTAAATAATCCAATCTCTCCGCTGCCGCTAACAGTTAGCGGCAGCGGAGAGACTGGATTATTTAGTCTATCCCAACTTTTGCTTATGCATCAAACTCATATCTTGGACGTATTCCTATACATGTCCCTGCTCATACCAAATACCACTGGAAGACGACCATTTAAGAATGAATTTAGTACACGTGAAATGACCTAAGCTTTATTTTCACTTTCATTTTCTAGTCCACATGTTACTTGTTGACAGCCAGAAAAAAAGTTAGTTTAAACTCCCAATATTCAGAGTGAGCAATTTATCTTGTTATTATGGAATGAGGCTTATTCACTGTCTTGTTTTGACGACAAGTAGCGTCTTTTTCATAAATGAAAGGGGGGGGGGGGGGGGGGGGAGGGGGAGGGCTGAGGACGGGCTACGTACACTGAGAGTGGGACGATGTTTGTACAAAATGTAAGATTAAATGCATAATTTGGACCAATTAATATCTCAAAATGTCGGACATTTCATTGGAAGATTTAAAGAACTCTGATAGCTAATATACAATATTGCATTTTGAATCTTAAATACAGTGCAGCGATACTGATAGGCTGGATTGCAAAGCAACTCCAGTCTATGGATTAATGATGTCTATCCGCCTGTCTGTCATCAACATTTTGGTTAAAGTTTCTGGTTGAAGCAAAATTGGAAGAACTACATGGAGTAGAACCATAATATGTATAGGTTGTCCGTGACAAGACCTTTTAAATGCCGTAAAATTTGATGACCTAGACCTTGGACCTATGTATGCAGCAGAAATATATTATTGCTTATGTAGGCTGCCCATGATAAGAACTTCCAATTTATGCCATAATATTTGACCTTGGACTTTGGCCTACTTAAATATTTTTGTTTTAAGTTTCTGGTTGAGGCAAAATCTAAGAAACTGTATGCAGTAGAATAATAATATTTTTGATGTATGCTGCTAATGACAAGAACTTTCAATTTATGCTATAACATTTTACCTACAGTAGTGGCCTTGACCTAGTTGAAGCAAAATCTAAGGTGCAGAATGTAGTAGAAACATTAATATCCCCTTGCAACATACTAGTTGCAGGGGGATATTGTAACACCGTCATTAGTGTGTAAGTTAAGGTGCACATGTAAGTGTGTATGTCACACTTTTGTATACAGCCTAGAGGACACACTTTTGATTGGATCTTAAAGATCCTGCACCCTAATAGAGTACTTCTGGTTAAAATTTATGCACATTTTCATAATTTCCCGACAAATGTCGATGATTTTATAATCGGGAATCTATGGGGTGACAGAGAGGATCATTGTATGAGAAGTGTAATCCCTAATTTTAGCTAGATAAGTATGTATAGCATTCTTTTTGAAGAGATTGAAAGTTCTTATTTCTGGTATTTATTATCGAAAATGCATTAGGGGTTGAATACCTTAACCAAACTTCATACACTTATTCCTTATGGTAAGAGGAGGAACCCTATTGATTTTCAAGGTCAAAGGTCAAGGTCACAGATTGGAAATGGCTGAAATATTTGTATGCAGTCTACAGGACACAATTTTGTTCGGATCTTGGCAAAACTTCATGTACTTTCTACTGATTTTCAAGGTCAAAGGTCAAGGTCACAGATTGGAAATGGCTAGAATTCTTGTATGCATTACTGCCTAGAGAACACAGTTTTGATTGGATCTTGACCAACCTTCATACACTTATTCCTTATGGCAAGAGGTAGAATCCTGTCAATTACTCAATATTTAAGGTCAAAGGTCAAGGTTTATGATTGGAAATGGCTGAAATCCTTGTATACAGCCCAAAGGGCACAGTTTGATCGAATCTTGACCAAACTTCAAACACTTATTCCTAATAGCAAGAGGAGGAACCCTATATTGATTTTCAAGATCATAGGTCAAAGTTCAAGGTCACTGATTGGAAATGCATAAAATTCTTCTGTTCAGCCTTGAGGGCATCATTTCCATTGGATCTTTACCAAAGATATCAGTTTTTCAGAAATAGTCATTGGTTAAAGGTTTCTGCCTATTTATATGTGAGTACATAGATATTGATGCAGTGCGAGGGGTACCTCTCCCTGCCTGACTTGCCTGCACCTCCCTCCCCCCTCCCCTCCCTTCCTCCCCCTCCCTTTCACCCTGTCCACCCTCTCATTTATGACATCAACATCTCAAAATTAGGAATGTTTTGATTTGACAACACAATTTTGCAGATCTCTCTTGAATAAGCATAAATACACCTTTAAAACATCAAATACATTTGTACCTTTAATTTTGTTTGGATTATTTATTTTTTTGCCCACAGAGGAAAGTAGTAACCTCACAATGTCATCAGATGAAGATTGGTCGGATCGCGGTGATGAGACGGAGAGTGTGGAAGTAAAGTGCTTGTTTAGTGATCTCATGTTTGACAGTGTGGAGGCCATGTGGAGTCACTGTGAAAAAACATACAGTTTCCGAATAGTTCCTTTCGCAAAGCTACATGATATGGATTGTATTCAGTACATTAAGTTTGTGAATTTTGTACGGCAAAAGGTAATTAAATATGTAACATTACGTATTATACCTTTCATACAGGTGTTGAAAAAAAAAAATAAGTAAGAAAAAATAATGTGAAAATCCCTCTTTTTGAATTCACAGCTACCTGACGATTATAGAAAATAATTTTTAATAAGTTATAAAATTACAACCAAAATTGTTTACCCTATAGATTTATGATAATTGTAGAAAATGAGTGCAGAGGATCTAATGAAGTTAGGAGTATCTGACAAACCATGGGACGCGGAGGAATATATGAAGCCTCACTGTGTAGACGACCCTCTACTTCAGTTTGGTATGGAACAGTCTGTTATACACTGCATTTTGAATACTGTAGAGTTGAAAAATTTTCAAGATGTAAATTCATGCAGGGATTATTCTACCTCTGCGTCCTGCGTCTCTGACGCATAAAATTGCCCAAGACCCATTGATTTCCGATCGCTGAGTCCCACAGTGCGCATTGTTCACTTTCGTATCATGCGTCCGTTAAAGTTCATGTTATTCAGAGACAAGAAATAACGTGTAAATGTCTCTTGTTTATATTTTGACAGCTCTTTTAAACCTAACAGATCTGTGGTATCGTATGAGAAATCATTGCGGAGCAACCTTTTTTTATTTTTAAATTAAAAGTAATAAGCAGTCCGACGCGAGTCTAACTTATTTATATCATTCGGATACGGATATATATATTTATGAAAAATTCCTCCACTGTAAACTTTACATGACATTATGAATCAACCTAATGAAATCATTTAATTCACACAACCATCAGTGCACTGTTTTTGTAAACCGTATAGAATTGGTTTGTTTGGATTATCATAACGTTTTACTATACACGTGTACGAAGTATCGCTAACTTAATAAACAATCAATATACTTAATTTGGCAATGGCAAAATAAGATAGAAGTTTAAGAGTTTGACTTTTTTTTTTGGGGGGGGGGGACATATAATGATCTCAATGACATAAAACGCCGCAAGCAGGTCAGCTGACTTGTATTTGCGAGCTTAAAACGCCGCGAAAAAGAAGGTTTGTAGAAATTGGGACGCATTCATTTCTGCTGGGACCCATTGTTTTGGTTGGGGACCCATTGGCCAAGTTTCATTGCGTCCAGAGGACCCATTAAGATCAAATTGTAGATTAATCTCTGATTCATGGATTGTTTTGTTTGGAAGGAGTGTTTCCATATATACTTTCAGATATAAATCTACAATGATTGGTGCATTGGTTTTGAAAGAATAAACAAAAACACATGCTGGAATGAATGGACTCCTATAAAAAATACTTTTGCTTATACCATGAAAAAGAAGGTTTGTAGAAATTGGGACGCATTCATTTCTGCTGGGACCCATTGTTTTGGTTGGGGACCCATTGGCCAAGTTTCATTGCGTCCAGAGGACCCATTAAGATCAAATTGTAGATTAATCTCTGATTCATGGATTGTTTTGTTTGGAAGGAGTGTTTCCATATATACTTTCAGATATAAATCTACAATGATTGGTGCATTGGTTTTGAAAGAATAAACAAAAACACATGCTGGAATGAATGGACTCCTATAAAAAATACTTTTGCTTATACCATGTATACAATATATATAGATGTATATTGGATATATGAATTCAGATGCTTAATTCCATGATTTTTATATTCCCAGTCTTTATATTTATATGTAGTGGTGATAGCTGGGAAAAACATTATGGGAAAATCAGATTTTTCATGAATGTCTGAGCTTGAGTAGCACAAATTCAAATGATTTGACTTTTTAGCTCACCTGAGCCAAAGGCTCAAGTGAGCTATTGTCATAGTGTGGCGTCTGTCGTCCGTCGTCCGTCGTCCGTCGTCCGTCCGTCGTAAACTTTTAACATTTTCAACTTCTTCTCAAGAACGGTTGAAGGGATTTTGATGAAACTTGGTATGCATGAAGTACTAAAGGTCCTCTACCAAGTTTGTTCATTTCGGCTCGATCCCTTCAGGGGTGGATCCAGGGCGGGGTCAAATAGGCCCCGGAGGGTACCCCTCTTCAAAAATCTTCTTCTCCAGTTCCACTGAATGGATTGAAAAACTAATTGTATCTATGTGATCTAGAAGGATGTATGATTCAAGTTTGTTCATTTCGTTAAAATCCGACAACTAATTTTTGACGCGTTTTTGACGTCTTTTCGGACTTAGTCAGAAATGCACATTTTTGCACTTTTTCTTTAAATAACTCAATAAGTGTATGATTTTACACACTCATTTATTACATATTTATCATATTTAACTTACTTAATGCTTTGATATGTATTTTATGCTTAAATTTTATTTTTTTGATTTTTTATGAATTTTTTTCTTATGTAAAAAGGAAGGGGGGGGGGGGGGGGTGATTTTCATACATTTTCTGCTTCTTTTCTATAAACACTCTTCAGATTGTCATGACAATTTGTAGGTATGAGGTACTCATGCATGGTACCCTACAAGTGAAAGAATTTTGTCCAGATATTCACTTTTGGATTTTTAAGGAATATTTTTTAAGATTGTACATAGGTATAATGTATGTTTTCCATGCCCAATGGACCCATGGGGAGTGGCTTCAAACCCCGGCGGGACCCCAACAAAATTTTTTTCCCCTTTTTAGCTCACCTGAGCCATAGGCTCAAGTGAGCTATTGTCATAGTGTTGCGTCCGTCGTCCGTCGTCGTCCGTCGTCGTCTGTCGTCGTCGTAAACTTTTCACATTTTAAACTTCTTCTCCAGAACGGCTGAAGGGATTTTGATGAAACTTGGTAGGTATGAAGTACTCATGGTCCCCTACAAGTGTTGTTGTTTTTCGTCCGGATCTGTCAACAGGTGGCGCCACCACAGCCAAAAGTAGGTCACGGGGGGTACCCTCCTTTGATAAACTTCTTCTTCAGAACCGAAGCATGTATCGACAAACCGAAAGCATCAGGATGATCTAGAGAAATGTCTTAAGAAGTGTTGTTATTTTTGGTTCCACTTCGAAGTCAAATTTTTGACGCGTTTTTGACGTCTTTTCGGACTTGGTCAGAAATGCACATTTTTGCACTATTTCTTTAAATAACTCAATAAGTGTATGATTTTACACACTCATTTACTGCATATTTATCATATTTAACTTACTTAATGCTTTGATATGTATTTTATGCTTAAATTTTATTTTTTTGATTTTTTATGAATTTTTTTCTTATGTAAAAAGGAAGGGGGGGGGGGGGTGATTTTCATACATTTTCTGCTTCTTTTCTATAACCACTCTTCAGATTGTCATGACATTTTGTAGATATGAGGTACTCATGCATGGTACCCTACAAGTGAAAGAATTTTGTCAAGATATCCACTTTTAGATTTTTAAGGAATATTTTTTAAGATTGTACATAGGTATAATGTATGTTTTCCATGCCCAATGGACCCATGGGGAGTGGCTTCAAACCCCGGCGGGACCCCAACAAAATTTTTTTCCCTTTTTAGCTCACCTGAGCCATAGGCTCAAGTGAGCTATTGTCATAGTGTTGAGTCCGTCGTCGTCGTACACTTTTCACATTTTAAACTTCTTCTCCAGAACGGCTGAAGGGATTTTGATGAAACTTGGTAGGTATGAAGTACTCATGGTCCCCTACAAGTGTTGTTGTTTTTCGTCTGGATCTGTCAACAGGTGGCGCCACCACAGCCAAAAGTAGGTCACGGGGGGTACCCTCCTTTGATAAACTTCTTCTTCAGAACCGAAGCATGTATCGACAAACCGAAAGCATCAGGATGATCTAGAGAAATGTCTTAAGAAGTGTTGTTATTTTTGGTTCCACTTCGAAGTCAAATTTTTGACGCGTTTTTGACGTCTTTTCGGACTTGGTCAGAAATGCACATTTTTGCACTATTTCTTTAAATAACTCAATAAGTGTATGATTTTACACACTCATTTACTGCATATTTATCATATTTAACTTACTTAATGCTTTGATATGTATTTTATGCTTAAATTTTATTTTTTTGATTTTTTATGAATTTTTTTCTTATGTAAAAAGGAAGGGGGGGGGGGGGTTGATTTTCATACATTTTCTGCTTCTTTTCTATAACCACTCTTCAGATTGTCATGACATTTTGTAGATATGAGGTACTCATGCATGGTACCCTACAAGTGAAAGAATTTTGTCAAGATATCCACTTTTAGATTTTTAAGGAATATTTTTTAAGATTGTACATAGGTATAATGTATGTTTTCCATGCCCAATGGACCCATGGGGAGTGGCTTCAAACCCCGGCGGGACCCCAACAAAATTTTTTTCCCTTTTTAGCTCACCTGAGCCATAGGCTCAAGTGAGCTATTGTCATAGTGTTGCGTCCGTCGTCGTCGTAAACTTTTCACATTTTAAACTTCTTCTCCAGAACGGCTGAAGGGATTTTGATGAAACTTGGTAGGTATGAAGTACTCATGGTCCCCTACAAGTGTTGTTGTTTTTCGTCCGGATCTGTCAACAGGTGGCGCCACCACAGCCAAAAGTAGGTCACGGGGGGTACCCTCCTTTGATAAACTTCTTCTTCAGAACCGAAGCATGTATCGACAAACCGAAAGCATCAGGATGATCTAGAGAAATGTCTTAAGAAGTGTTGTTATTTTTGGTTCCACTTCGAAGTCAAATTTTTGACGCGTTTTTGACGTCTTTTCGGACTTGGTCAGAAATGCACATTTTTGCACTATTTCTTTAAATAACTCAATAAGTGTATGATTTTACACACTCATTTACTGCATATTTATCATATTTAACTTACTTAATGCTTTGATATGTATTTTATGCTTAAATTTTATTTTTTTGATTTTTTATGAATTTTTTTCTTATGTAAAAAGGAAGGGGGGGGGGGGTGATTTTCATACATTTTCTGCTTCTTTTCTATAACCACTCTTCAGATTGTCATGACATTTTGTAGATATGAGGTACTCATGCATGGTACCCTACAAGTGAAAGAATTTTGTCAAGATATCCACTTTTAGATTTTTAAGGAATATTTTTGGCCTAGGACATCTTTGGCACGCATAAAAACGAAAGAAAAAAGGAGGTCATGCATACTTTTTCTGCAAAATTCACTTGTTTAATGACCCCTCCTTCCGAATTGAAAATTTGCTAATTTTTATATATTTTCAAATCGATCTATTGATTACATAAAAGGCAAAATCATGTTAAAAACTCAATTTCTACAGACAGCAGGGAATCATACACTGATTTAATGTGCTATTTTTAAATTTTCAATAGTTATGACCAATGAGGTGACACCTTTTATTCAGCCCGGTTCACCAGTCAAAAGGGAAGGGATTCCCTGCTAAAATGATTAACTGTAGTTACACCTTCTAGGTCAGAGACAACCAAATCATTTTCCATAGGCCGTAATGTTAACGAAATGCCTTATTACGTCTATACTAACATTGCTGGCCATGCATGTTATATACCGATTTGTTCATTGATTCAAGCTTTATACGAAACTAAATTAAAAAATATAGCATGACTTGCTCTTTTTCGCACTATTTGCGTCACAAGGTACCCCGCAGAGAATTTTCAAATTTTCCCGCGGCCGTCCCCTTTAGCGGATCGGGAGCTAGGGAAATATCCGGGTATCAACATTTTAATTGCACTTATTTTTTACCTATATATATCATATTCAAACAATATACCAAAAGAAAATAGAATTGATAGCCAATCACATCTTCTATCACATTTAAAATAACAGGCCCCCTCACCCTACAGGTTTTTCTCCAATCAGAGCTGGCCTTTTAGTGGTCTCTGATCTATAACTGTAACTGTAAACAAAGTCGCTGTACTTTAGATTTGATCCGTTTAATTCCTCCACAACCCTTTAGTACTGCGATACATTTCAGGAGATACAGTGCAAACGGAATAGATTTTTATTTAATGTGCATTATACTTGGAACACTTTCATAATGGTTATCATTCATGTACTTGGAACACTTGCATATACTTGTTATCCTTATCATGTATAAAGTTTGCTCGAATTTCCTCTGTCTTAGACTCTCTTAGATGAAGTAATTTACGGACTGATTTATTGAAGAAACGTCGAATGAGTAATCTCTTCCTCTGGATCATGAGGTTTGATACACCGTACACTGCTTTTTGGAAAACAAATTGGCCCAATTTCTGCACAATTCACTTGAATTGATAAATATTGGATTAAAACGATTTTAACTGTACGGTTCATGTATTTGAGATGAAATCAATACTATTCAAAAGCATTCTTAGATTTCAGTATACAATGTACTTTAATATGAATAAAGGCAAAACCGAAAAATCTTTGTTTTTTATGCCCCTGGAATAAAAGATTCGGGAGCATATAGTTTTTGGCCTGTCCGTCTGTCTGTTTGTCTGTCTGTTTTCCGAAAAACTTTAACATTGGGCATAACTTTTGAATGGAAGCTGGTGATAGAGGTTTCATATTTCACATGTGTATTCCTTGTGACAATACCTTTCCATTGATACCAAAATTTTGACCTCGTGACCATAACCTTGACCTTTGACGTACTTTTCAAAAACTTAAACATTGCGCATAACTTTTGATTGGTTAGTGATAGGGCTTTCATATTTTACATGTGTATTCCTTGTGACAAGATATTTCCATAGATACCAATATTACGCTGACCCTGACCTCTCACATACTTAACAGAAAATGGCGTTTATACTAACAAAGATGCCGCCGGGGGCATTCTCGTTTCACAAACACAGCCTGTCAGGCTTTATAATTTCTGGCATGCTAGCTATCAATAATGAAAGGTATGGTCGTTCAGATTTAAATAACCTTAATTTATGAAATCATTTCATTGTTTTATTCTTTTTCTGCTGCGCATTAAAGTGGGATTTTACAATATGATTTTATTTTTGATGTTGCATAATTGAACTATACTAGTTGGGCATATGACTTAAAAAAAGTTATTGTTTTGAAATGTGACTATTTTTTCTTGTTTGTAATTTTAAAGGTTGTCTGAAAAAAAAAACTTCTCTGCATCCGGCAAAAATCTTTTTAGAAAGGTTGTGGGCTAAAATCCCGGTACTGGCACTATCAGTATTCAATAGCAGTATGTCAATTAGAGCGTGCATGGGTATCAGGTGAGCGTTGTGCCCCCTGGGGCTCTTGTTTTCATTATCAGATATTGAAGAAGAGTTAGATATGGAGACTAGTGGACCGTGTTATGAGGTATCTGAAAGAGGTGATGACTTGACTGTCACTTGTCTCAGTACAACGGCAAATACCGGGTAAAGTATCAATTAAATTACTCTGTTGTTCTAATGAAATGTCATTTAGTTTATCAAAGCAAAATTTTCCTCTTCACTAAATTTTTTTAAAATCTTGTTTACGAATTCTCCATCTTGATCTTGTTTATCTTAATTCTTAGATGATATTTTTTAAGATACTCCTTTTGAAGGAGTATCTTACTGTATTCGCGATTCTCATGTCGTCTCGAGGTACCGCTTCCGGTGCGTGCGAAATATAGTTCCAGATTGTGTCAGCAGTTTCTCGACATCAAAACTTGCGTGTGGAAAATTTATATCAGAATCGATTGTTTTGATAGAATGATAGAATTAATACAAGATTAGTTGAGGTTTTCAAGATGAAATTTGATCTTTTTTTGAATTGTTATCGTCTTGGGACTACTTTACATCACGGCTCTATCGAGCGAACATGCTCCGCCCACCGTTTGACATTCATGCAAGCACGTTCTGTGATCAGCTTGCAAGGTAAATATTTATTGATACGCAACAATTCTGAATTTTTCAATGTGTATTATATTGTAATGCCGACACAGTTCTGCTATGTTCTCATCAGATACTAAAACAACTAACTCTAAGTCCCGCCTTTAACGATTCGGGTCAGCTGTCAATCATTATCTCACGGACTTCAGAAGTATGGATATTTCATAGCTATTTGATCGCTATTTTGTAAAAGATGTGTTTACTTTTTTTTCAATTCAGGAAAATCATATATTTATCAATACGTAATTGTCTACAAGATAGAAAGTAGATCAGAGAAAAACTTCAGTTTGAAATTGATTATGAGAAAAGATTTTTGGCCCCCAACGACTTACTTCGGTCAACATCGGAATTATGCACTTTCGCCGTCAAAACAAACCGGCCTTTATCGAAAAATAAAATGAATTTTGTTCTCTCTCTCTCTCTCTTTCTCTCTCTCTCTCTGTGATATACATATAGGCAAACGATTTTTACTGTCCCGCGAGAGCGAGAAGACGAATAACAAAAGTTCGATCAGTTGACTCATTTGATTATAACAAGGACTTATAAACAGTTTATAAGTCCTTGATTATAACGACATTTGCCACTAACTTTTTATAAAGTGTTCATGTGTTCATTAATTAGGTTTTTTTTTTCAATTATTTTACAAGTGTTCTTTCTTTCAAACTAACGCATTAACCAAATATAGTCTCAAATAAAGATTCAACATTTCAATAAAAATATCAACTCCTTTCCGTAGCTCTTAAAACTATAAATATGGCTTCTTGTATAGTACATTGCCTATGAAGGCATGTGATCGGAAAAAATAATAATCATTTCGATTAGATTTTCAGATAAACAACCAAAGACATCCGATATAATGCCAAAAAAATGCTAGCGCCTTGTTCTGGTATTTTAAACGGTTCTAAACAGGTCCGCAAAAAAATATCGATTTATCAAGGACGCGTATCTAGAAAAAAGATGAATCATGTAAAAAAAATAATAATAAGGCATATAAAGTTCATGGGCGGATCCAGGATTTTTTTCAGGGGTGGTCCTGAAGTCCGATTTTTTTTTAATAGGGAAAAAAAATCCAGGGTGGTCTGGACACCCCCCCCCCCCTTTCTGGATTCACACTTACACATCAAATCGCATAAAGGGCAAAGCCATTTTGGGTTTTTTCGGTGTTCAAAGAGAGTCATGTAATTGTCGGCTAAACATCGTTACATGATAATATTGGGCCGATTGGTTGTTTCACAGATACCACTGCACGCTATAATTTTCCGCTGACGAGACTTTTTTTCTGATAAAAATACCCGCCGTGCTTCATGTATTGGGTAACAGTCGATCGCTGAAGATAATGTACCTGTTTATCAATCTAAAAGAAAAAAATTCTTTAAAACACTTAAATATTTCAGTAATCACACCTGGGCTGGGTCCAGTATTGAAAGCGTGACGTTACGCATAATTTTACGATAACGGCTAATCAGCGGGTATACATACATTAGGGTCTACAGAGATTTGTCGGGTTGATCAAGCCCAAAGAAGGTTTTTTGTTTGTTTGTTTTTTTTTTTTGCAGGAAATTGGCGTTTCATGACTCCTTTTAAATGCGAATTCATTTATACGGCAATGGCGGAATTGCTGACGGTCTATAGAAATTTAGACTGTGTGCACGTGACGAGATTTACGTTCTCTGACTGGTTCGAACTAGTCCGTGACAAAATGAAAATGAATGTCTAGACTTTATTCACACATTGTAAATATTTTTTAACGAAACTGTAAAACAGTGCCGCTGAGAAATTAAAAGGCCGGTCTGTTCGCATGGGCTTATACTTCTGATAAAATAAGTTTGTATACTTTTCTTTTTCAGTCTCTTTTACTATACGTGAAATGGTTATTATGCAAACACTATTTTAAAAGAATTAGTTGTTATAATTCCGAAAAGTATGACGTTCAGGATGAGCGCCGACAACCGCTGAGAAACGTAAGCTATAAAACTGGGATGTGATTGAATGCTAACCTGCATCTTTCGACTTTTAATGCAATGAAATTCCGCTCTTCGGGAGATGTATCGAATTTAGACCAACTCAACGGACCTACCCGGAAAAAAACGATGAGTCTTTATTGCATGCAAAATTTAATGCTTATACGTCACGAGACACGGGGATTACGAGACTAGATAAGGTACATGACAGCATGACAACATTTTATTAATAAGTCCGAAAAAAAATGTCTCGGAATGTGTCTCAGAATTTTTCAATTTTTGTCCCAGAATTCTTTCATCGTCCCAGATTTGTTCATCAATGTAATTATTAGTATAGCACATTGTAGTACCTAACATAAGTATGAACACTTTACATGTGCATATATAGTGTATCCAAATATTACAACATCAACATTTACAGTGAAATAAGATGTTACAGAAAATTTTTAGTGGAGTATCTTTCAGGGCCTTCAGACCTTTGATTTCAATTCTTGTATGCTTTATATTAACATTTTATTTTATGTACATATTTCTCTTCTGAAAGGCATATTGAAATGCAGGAAAAACATGAAGAACAAACTCTAATCAATGCCACTGGAGATCTAGGTGCTACATCATGTGATAATGAAGATATGACAATAGACTCAAAGTGCATGAAACGAAAACTAGAAGAAATGAATGGATCTGATCCGTCGAAGGAAGTAATGGTACAGCTCTGTCAACAGTTAGAAAACACTGAATTACAAAATCAACAACTGGAGAATCAGCTAAAAAGAGCCATGGAAGACTTAAGGCAAATGAGGTCTGTATTGGTACATGTATATTGGGATTTGGGGGAGAAATTAAAATTCGACAGATTTAGTGCAAAATACCTCCAGGATACATAGCGAAGAATAAAAGCTGTTTAAAATGATGATCAACTACCAATGAAAATCACTATTTTTACTTAGCCTAAAGAAATTCCGGGTATTGTCAGAAATTTTTTTTGTACATTTATTAACACAGTTACAATATATCTATCAAAATACAGAGTTATAATAAAATGCACATTGAAGTGAAAAAAGACATATACATGTTTGTTATACATATCTTATCAGTATCTCTATATAAAATTTCTGTAGGAAAAATGCCCATAACTTTGAATAATTGACCAAGCAGTCAATAGTTTCGAGGTATTTTATAAGTCACAATAGAAACATCTTATTTAAATGTGACAATGAATATATTGTAAATCATAACTTCAGGTTAGCAGCAGCTGATTTTTTTCTTCCGAGTGAAGAGGACAAAGCCATGGCCATGAAGAATACCCTATCTTCTGAAGATGAGGCGTACTTTGATTCCTACTCACATTTCAGTATTCATGAAGAAATGCTTAAGGTATGAAGGGTTAAAATGAAATAACTTAAGCTGGATGTCGAATTATGCCTAGAGATGAAGGATTTACCTATGTTTTCATGAAGCTCGAAAATTATGCCAAATAGACTAATGATTTGCAATTTTGGACAAATTGTTCCAGAGGAATACTTCAGGAATTGACAAAATTTCAGGTTACTAAGACAAAATTTCAGGTTACTAAGATAAAATTTCAGGTTACTAATATTTTGCCAAAATGAGTGTGCTTATTTGTGCAGGTTGCAAAATCCAAGGGAAGGTTTAAGATCTTTTTTGATATAAAGAGAATTTTTTTTTATCTATAATGTGAACTAAATTCTCATTCAAAACTCTGCATGTTGTTGTGAAATCACTAGATTTAGCATTTTCTGTCCACAAAATACTAATATAGTGCAAATATCAGATAGAGTCTATAAAATGAGTCTCAGAACAATCTGTTGATTTACTGTCTTTATTTCAGGATAAAGTGCGTACAGAGGGATACAGGGACTTTATATACAGTAATCGTGAGGTGTTTAAGGACAAGGTTGTACTGGATGTCGGGTGCGGTACGGGGATTCTGACCATGTTTGCTGCGACTGCCGGTGCCAAGCTTGCTATAGGAGTGGAACAGTCTGATATCATACATCATGCTTATCAAATTGTCAGGTACCATTATACTGTAACTATTACATGTATATAGTATACAGATACATTGGACAGCATAATGCTTTATCAGTATTCCTTTATAAGTGACATTGATATTGTATACTTGTGAAGATTATCTGCAAAATGAAAAATGATATCATGAAGGAATTAAATACAATATATAACAGTAGTAACACAACATCTCCAAGAGAAATTAGATACAAACGGTTACAATCTCTGCTCATTGTGTTGTACATTTGTGTGCTTGATGATAACGTGCCATATGTTAATATTAACATTATTTTCTTTTATCAAATGTAAATTCTGTACTGGTTTCACTTTATTTTTGTCTATTGCAGGGAGAACAAACTTGAAGATAAAGTTAAGCTAATCAAAGGTCGGATGGAGGATGTAGATTTACCAGTAGAAAAAGTTGATATCATTATTTCTGAATGGATGGGCTACTTTCTGTTGTTTGAATCCATGTTGGACTCGGTTATATTTGCCAGGGACAAATACTGTACAGATACGGGTGTGGGTAAGTTAATATACAATATTCAGTGAGCTGTTATTATTCCCTCATGCAGAACTGATGCTTAGAGGAAATAGTAATGCCATTTTGTGAGGATGGGTGTGTTTATATGTAGACACTCTAGCAATTTCACTGTTTATTTGGAATCTTCATCATGTTATGTATGTTACCCATATTGAGAGGACAAAGCTTATTTATTTTCAAGGTCAGGGGTCAAAGTTCAAGGTCACAACTGGCAGGGAAAAAATGTTGCCAAAAAATAATGAACATATCAATCAGCCCTTGTATATCATGTTTTGTTTTAACAGCATTAAAAAAAAACAACAATTACATGTATATAAAAAAGAATGATTAAGATTTATGGAACATTTTCCCTTTGGGTTTAAAATTTGAACATTTATTCTTGCAGTCTACCCAGACAGAAGTACAATTCACCTAGCATTACTAAGTGATGAGGAGATGTATAAAGAGAGGATAGAATTCTGGAAGGATGTGTACGGGTTTAATATGGATTGTATAACAAAAGAAGTGGTACGAGAGGCCGCCATCAGCACAGTAGACAAGGCCAAAATCGTCTCCAGGGATGTGGTGTTCAAGGTACCAAGCAAAACTATTATCTGTGAATTTGTTGTATTTCACTGTGCAACTGCATATCATACACAACATTGTAATGATCAGTCATAGAGCACAAAGAATAAAAGAAGCATAATCATGTAGGTAATGGTCAAGATAACTCCTTACTAGACCTTCTAAAATTCTTGTCCCCGCTGTAAGTGTGTCGAAACTTCTTAAACTTCACATTTTAGTTCTATAGAAAGAAATAAAACTGTTTTAAAACTACAGAACATTTGATCAAATTAATCAAACTTCATGAAGGTCAGCATGGTGTGTGTGGGGGAGGGGGGGGGGGTGAGTAAGATATTCTATGTACATGTATATTGGAGGAATTTTCTACATTTGATTACAGGACATTGATATCTGTCGATGTAATACATCAGATCTACAGTTCACGGAGGATTTTAGCGTAGTCTGCTGTAGAGATGCTACGGTCCATGCTGTCGTGGGATACTTTAATGTCCATTTCCAACAAAGATGCAATAAAGAGGTAAACTACATGTAAATGAGATAAATCCTTGATTTTGATACGTTCTTTACATTACAGTATAAGAGGCTTAACTGATGGATAACTTTGCTGGATGATTCAGTGCATCTATATTAAGTTTTATGACTGTCTTGTAAGAGATGTACTGAAATTGTAACACTCACTGACTCATTTTATTTGAATAATTTCATTCCTGATTTTAATCTTCCTGTTTGGAAAAAAGAGTGCATCATGACCTTGAATAGAGGTCAACCTTTGAACAATAGACAAAACAAGGATTTTTCATGTCATATTTTGCATATGTGCTTGATTCAAATTTTACCCATAGGAGAGGCATTTTGGCCTCATCTGTATAGCCTGCTGATTCTATATTGACCGCTACATAAAGTTCCATATTTCAAGATGTTATTGCTGATTACCGTCTCCGTCGGTGTATTACCCGCTACTTTTTATGGCAATTTGCTAAAAAAATTCTTGAATGCGGTCAATACACTGGTTTAGAATATCGAGACCTTTTTTTCTGAACGGAGAATTCGTCAATAGATCAATTTTGTAAGTATATTTGACTTTAATTCACGCTACCAGTCCGTGCGTAAGTAAGCAATCGCGTTACAATAACATTTGTCCAAGTATTTACGGTACCTGGTCATCTAAGGTCAGATCGTACAAGTGCGTGTAAGTTAAATACCTGTATGAGTTTAAACACCTGTCTACCCCGAGGGGTGTTGAACGGAGACAATAGCCTTCACCGGTAGCGGTGCGGTCAAGCATGAAATTGATCTGTCACTTTTGACAGGTGAAGGGGGAAGTAAAATCTTCTCAAATAGGCTTATTCTAACGGTAAATTTCAATGGTCAGTTCAGTTAATTGATACATAATATGGCTGTCAATCCTAATTCTTTCAATCGTACTATGGATTATTTTGTAATCGGTATCTAATTCAAGTCATTACGTTAATATAAATGTTATTAATTTCGGTCCATCAAAACGATATCGGGCCATCAAAGCGATCACGAAAACAAGTAGTAATTGCTTCACTATTTATTTTTAATTACGGGTACGTTAATAATTCAACTAATTAAGTTACTTATCTAATTAAACTATTTTTAAAAACGGGTACGTTTATATCTACAATTATAATTACCGAGCGGGCCGTTTCTTTGGTATTTTTAATGTTAATATAGATTAATTTGGGAGAAAACATCGGCGAAATTTCGATTTTTTTAATGCGTATTATTTACTAGATTAGAGTTTTTTCCACGATTTTCAGCGCATTTTTTTGCCTGCGTGATATCTACTCGTGCGGACTTTTTTCGGACGATTACGGTATACACGTATTGACAACTAGTTGTTTATTTTAGGTTGTGATTTGTACAGGACCTCAGTCTACATCTACTCATTGGAAACAAACTGTATTCTTATTACACCATCCTCTCACAGTAAACAAAGGTATTCATAACTTGTATGCTCTTTGTCACAGGGATCTAAGATCAATTAGGCAAGCTGGAGAAATATTTGCAAACTAAGATTGTGTAAAATATTAAGTAAATGCTGTTGTCATATTATCTTACCTATTTGATTTTACAGTATGTTAGACATTTTAAGGGTGTTATTGTAATCGTGTCTTCAAATTTACTAAATGTTATGAGCAATGCCAGTACCAATGGAATTCTACAAATGTAGTTTCTATCTTAAAGTTATACCGCAGGTAATGAAATGTACATGTAATGTCAGTTTAAAAGAGAACTTTTTACCTCAGAAATCAGTTCTTTTAAAGTGGTATTATGAGAGAAAATTTCTTTTCCAGATGAAGTAATCAAAGGTTCAATTGTTGTTTCAAAATGCAGGAGAGAACAGCGGTCCTTGAAAGTGAAATTGACTCTTGGAGAGCGGACTGAAACTTATATAATGCAATAAATTATAATGGATGATTTTAATAATGAAATAAAATGATATGATGCTCAGAAACTAAGAGGATTTTATTCTTTGATTTGTACAAAAATGTACATTAATCAAAGCTGAGTGAAGTATCCAGATCTTTGGGATAATCGTAATAAGAAGGGCTGCTTTCACAAATGCACAATCAATGGTACCAATTGATGTCAACTTGTGTTTGATTGAATTCATACACTATAGTAAAGGCCACTATTCAGCAAATTCAGTTTAAGAGTATAAAGTTTGAGAATGTATCCCAAACATGGCAAGCAGCAAATGTAGACCAGATACAGCATCCCAAAGATGGCATCATTCTACTATATCAGGATGAACTTGTACACCAACTTTCATTCTTGTAAGACATATGCAACTCTCAAACCCAAGACTAACCAAGCATCTGAATTACAATGCCAGGAGTATAGTATGAAATTCCTTCATTTTTGTCGAGGTGAGCTAACCACAGCAGGCTACAGGTTCATCTCTGTGATGCTCGGGCTAAACTGAGTTGAATTTGGATGAACCTTCTTGTGGACTCTAGGTGTGATGATTGATCAAGTCTGACTTTGTTCATCTTTCATGGGAGTTCTCAGTTCTTAGCCATTGTTTCAAGATTTTTCTATGTCAACTTCACAGACATTGAGATGAAATATGTTGTGAAGCTATAATTGCTTTTAAAGCCTGTCAGACTTTGTTTTGACCTACTTTATTGCAGTTATTGCTCTTTAATGGAAATGTTATCCTGACCTTGGTGTGACACTTCCACATATATTAAGTTGTTACTTGCTGTGATGTCGCAATTTCGCTATTGAAATATTATTGCGAACAAGTTGTTAATACTTTGTAGATATATGGTCAAGCTTCACATGCTTGTTTTACAAAGTCCATACACAAAGTTTTAAATTTCTAATGTCTTTGATAATACAGTAGTTAACAAGACTTAAAGCATGATAATTGAGAGAATGAAATGACGCTGCTCATTGGTCAGAAAATGGTGCTAAAAAGGTGAGGCTGCAAAACATTTACTTTTCATCCCAATGCACTGCAAATAATGGATACACAATTTGCATAATCAATAACTATTCTGCTTTCAGCACAGCCAAGGATCTTCTCTATATACTAAAGTACTAGAATTTCTTTGCATATTTTTTAATATTCTTATTATTTCAGTAAAATTATAATATGACATATATTACTTTACAATACACGTATATATACATGTACATATTTTGGGGGGATTCCACATGACAAAGGAAGGTACACCTATTCTTATTGTTCCTGTCATCATACCTTTGTGAACAGGAAAAGGACTATATGCTCTCCATACTTGCAACTATATATTATCAAGAAAACTCCAGGGTCAAAGGTCAAAGCTTACATAACAAGGACACATGTATATTGTGCCATCTGTTATATTTTCTTTATATATTCGTATGATACGCAATAAGTAAGACCAAACAAAAAATTTGAGTCAGACCTTATAAAATTTGCTTTATCATAAAAGATGAGAGTGAAAATGAAAATAAACTATTTTTTGGAAGAATTTCGAAGAAATTTGCAATATTATAGATTTGCTAATTACTACGAAATCATTCAATATCAACTTAACATTTTTCTGAGAAAATCTTTATAAAATTAACTTTATCATGAAGGATTAAAATTTAAAGTAAAAATGTAAATAAACTTTTTTTAAAGAATTAATAAGCATTTTGCAATGTTATATCTATGAAATCAACTTCACGTTTTTATGAGAAAATTTTACAGTCAATTATTACAATATATGTGTCGGATATGCCAGCATATCCATAGCTTATCACGATTTTCATTATAATAAACTTCTTTGGATTTTATAATACATACATGTACATGTAATAAGAAATTATATACATGTAAAAAGGTGTGCCTCTCTTGTTCATTTTTCTTATGGGGAAATACATTTATATGTACTCCAAACATAAGTTACATTTTTTAAAATTTTAAGTTCACTTACATGTATATGTGTATACAATACGAAAGATTCTGTCATGTTTCTGTGTATAGACTTATTTTTGAATTCCTGATGTACAGACAAATAATTTCCTTGATAAAATGAGAATATCACAAAATCTAGTCTTTGACCAGTGAAATTAAAAATATGAGAAGTACACGTAAAACAATTCATCCTCTAAATGAAAAGTATTCAGATCAAGTAATTATGGACGGAATGGAACAAAAACTCTCTGAAACATGTCCTTCACTTCATTTTCTTCCACTAGAAATAAGAGATGTTAACATTAGGCAGTGGTTGATAGCACATTCTATAATAAGTTTGATTTTTTCTGGGCTAGTGATTCTCTAATTTGTCTATCTAATTCAGCGATTATTTTATCATGTGTGGAATAAACACCAGTCCTTAGTAAAGTGTCTCTTTCCTCTATAAGTCGAGTAATATGATCATCTAAGCTAGTGTTCATGTCCGGAGTAACTGATTGGTAACCTTCTCTAGGACTACGAGGTGACAACTTAGATCTCTCCTCTTCTACTTTCTTTAATCTACAATAGAAAAATGGTTCATACTGAAGAATTAATTTGCTGTAAAAAGTGTATGTATAGGTAATAATTTGAGGACATTTTTAACTTTTGTTAGCTCATTTCTTTTCATTAATTTTTTTATTGAAACACAAGTCTGGTCAATTTCTTCATTGCAGGGTGAACAAATTGCATATTTGAATGCATGGTTCACTTGCAGATGGTACACAAATCAAACTTATTCAAACAACTGCATGAATTGAAACTTGGACCTTAATGTCTATATTGAAATACTTTATTCTATCTTTGTCACATTATAGCCATCAAGGTCACTTGTATACATGTATTTCTTACTCTTATCTATCACATTTGAAATATATCGAAGCAACTTTTACAACATCTTTCTGACAGAAAATGAATTTTGGTGAGATAAAATCACATTACCTTGAGAGTTCATTTTTCAGATCCTCTAGTTCCTTTTTCTCTGACTGTACTACGTCCCTCTCCTCTGCGGCCAAGTATCGTAACCTCATGTGCTCCAGCTCCTGTTGCTGTCGTTTAAGCTCGGCCTTGGCAAACGTCTGTTCCTTCTGTTTGGCCTTAGCTAGTTCTTTCAAGGCTCTCCCCCATTGTTGTTTGTAATGTACTTTAGACTTTGTTACTGCATCAAGTTTCCTCTCTAATTCCACCTGGAGATAAATCAAATTACACACTGTAGTAAAACTACTCTGTCATTCAATGATTTTGATCAAACATATTCAGCAAATGTGTTGTTTGGTCACACAGAACAGTAATTACATCATATCAGACATTTTTTTTTGGATTTGCCATTCAAATAAATAAATTGAGAAAATACACGTACATAAGCACTTTCAAGATCAGAAGAAAAAGGCCTATTTCATAAAATTATTTTCAATATGCAGGAAACAAACATAAGGTGACTTACCTTTTCCAGTGTAAGTAGGTTGATCTCAGACTGAAGTCTGACCTCTGGTTTACTGTTCTGTTGTTCTTTATAAACCTCAAATTCTTTCTCCAGGTTATGATATTTCTTTTCCATCTCTCTAACCTGAATTTTTATAAATGATACTATTATTGAGCATCTTTCAGAAGATGAAGATAAAGCATTACTATTTTTGAAAGCGTCATGCATGTAGTAATTAATTAAGTATTTGAATTTCACTCCATCTGTAACAACATTGTACATAGCGAGGCCTGTGGAGCCTTCGTTCCAAAACCTTAAGCACATACCTCATTTTTGTGGCGCTCCATCAAAATTTCAAGTTCTTTTATCTTCAATCTGAAACAAAGGAATGCAATAATTACTCCGATGAAGTAGCACATGGACATAGGAAATGTTTGATAAATTACATTGTACATGTCTTCATGATTTTCCTCTATACCTCAAGGACAATAAGGAATAATTGAGTAAAATACCTCTCTAGTTCTACTTGATGGTTACAGTCCTCCTTTAACCTGTGAGATGCCTCCTTCATTTCCTGTAACTTGGTCTCATGCTCCCTGTGTAACTGCTGTCTCATTCGAGCAGTCTGAAATATACATGTAACATTGTACATGTTGACTGTTGTATACACGTAAATTCATTCATGAAAATTATGTGTTTTACTATAGTTTACTGAGTGCAGAAATGTTTACACATTCCTTTATCACTTTTGCTTACTATCAGCAATTTTAAAACTTAATTGAATCAATCATTTCTCTTTGTCAAATTCTTTAAAAATATAAATACCAAATCAATGTTATCCCTACCTCTTGTTCGTTGAAAGCTAGTTGTTTCTCCCTTTTTTCCAGGTCAGCTAACGTTTTATGTAACTTCTCTTCCATTCCTGCGTATTCTGACATCTACGATACGAATTGATAATAATTATAAGTTATGGGTTTCTTCTTTAATAATAGTGTGGAATGGTATAGAATCAAATGAAATGTATTGAGAAAAACTTTTCGGAGAGTACTACATCAGTTAATATGAATTTATCCACTCTGCTGAAAAATAGGTTTAAGTTTCATACTTCATACATTAACTTATAAGGGACGTAGTCGGCGCGAAGCGCCGACGAAGTCGCCATCAAGATAGACGTGTGTACATGAATAAGCAAAAAGCATGCATTTTCCCGTTTTTCTTACCATTACCTTCGATTCAAAATTTGTGTGCGGAAACGGCGAACGTTAGAGAAGACAGAAAGGTTACGAATGGAAATGCACATCACAGGCTGCCGATATTTATCTATAGATCAAAAAATAAAAACCAACCTTTTGTTGTTTTTTATCGTACATACAGGGAAAGAAGAACAACAAACGGTCAGCTTTTATTTTTTATTTATTTTTTAAATAGATAAACATCGGCAGCTTGTGATGTTCATTATGACGTCGTTTTTTGAAACGTAAATGCGCGTGAAGTTTTGTGTACCGTATACATTAACAAGTAGAAATTAAAGAGGGAAGACGCTTTTGAACAGAGGTTTAAACACGAAATGAAATATTCCATCGTAAGATCGTAGTGCCGAACCGCACGCAATTACGCGCAACATGTAACAGATCGATTTCAGTCGAAACTACAGTTAGAAACGTGTGACAATCACAACCTACCTCGACATAACATTTCACTGGTGAAGATGAATGACAAAAGTAGATCAAACATTCAACCTAAATTTTGAATAAGTCTGATCCACTAATACCCGAATTTGCAAAGTATACATCCTAAAAACTAATGGAATCAAAGGGTACCCACAAGTGCTGTACACGTACACACTGTACACAGTGTCATTGCATACACAGCCAGTCCTTGAACTTCGTCTAGCATGGCGCGTCACTGACTACGTCACATTGACATTTAGGTCACTCACACAGTGTACACGTGCACTCATAATTATGTCATGCAACTACTAGGAGAAATGGGGAATCGACAAAGATATAGTACATCGATCAAATTGACAATTTAAATTCCTTGTGGATCTTTTTTCCCCTGTATAAGTATGATAAATAACAACAAAGGCTGAAAGGGTCTTTTCAGTGGGTGTCTGTTCTGTGTTGTTTTTTGTTTTTTGGGTTTTTTTTTTTTGCATTGGGTGTTTTGGGGTTTTGCTGTGGGTGCTGCAACCTAGTGTTGTTGGAGATCCCCTCCTTTCTTTTAACTTTTCTATCAGTGCTACGTCCCCTTCATGGCTTTGCCATAGTTCATATTATAAGACATTTCTTATTATAGTAAAAAGGGCATTATTGTTTCAATTACCGTGGTTCAGGATATGCTTTAAATGAAAATACCTTTTTCTTCATTAGTATCTCTCTTTCCTTGTCTCTTTTCTTCCATTCCTCTGTAAGTGCCTTCATGTATGCCATTTCCTTTTGCTTCAACTTAAAGAAAATAGAAATATCATTATTTAGAAATGTTTCAGAATCACAATGGTTCAGAATTCAACATTGCATAATATTTAGATTATTTCTTCCCATTTTCAAATGTCAGATATACCTGAGTTTCAAACTGTCTTTCTTGACTTTCCTTCCACATTTCTAGTTCCACCGCGGCCTGGTATTCGGCCGTTTCCCTAGGTGCCTCTGTGTGTTTGGGTGACATGGAGGGTTTACCTTTACTACTGGTAAACGGCTCTGCAAGACCCTGAGTCTATAAATATAAACAGAATACATTTATGTTACTCCTTGAAGATACATGTAATAATACGGAAGTGTTCCCACTCTATATTTCTTCATGAAGAAAATTTCAAACCAATTTTCCCTGCACCAGACACGTGTGCAACTTCAATAAAAGGCCAATTTCATCTGATCTGAATTTTAATACAAATGTGCATGTATGACTTTGACTATACTTGGTTCAAAATCAAGATTAATTTTGTCTGTAGATTGTTTAGAATTAATAGTAATAAATAAATCTTGATACACATGTATGTATGGGTAAACTAGCCGTACACACTTGAAATATGAAATATTGCATTTATTGTAGAACTCTATCGTTATTTCTTTCTTGCAGGCAATTTACCATATACATATATGTATTTCTAGATTACTTAATGAAATATAATACAGAGATGATTGACTAGAGAAAAGTCTACAGTAACTTACATTAGATGAAGATTCCTGCTGCATTACAATCTGTTGTGATGATATAGGACCCCAATCATCCAGACCAAGTACAAAATTTACTGTGCCTGCTCGGCTTTTACTAAACAGAAGACATAAATATTCATATAGAATGACATGTCCTTTATTTCTAGATTTTAAATATACATGTACAAACTGTATTCAAGACTAAATGTATAATGTTTTAGATGTGGGGATAATTTTACATGTATATCCTCAAATACATTGTCGCTCATGACTTTAATTCAGATATACCTACAATTACAGTACCAGTATTATTTTCCATAGGTGAAAAATATGTATATAAACTAATGTTTTCTTAACTCTGTCTATATACATGTAAATAAACGACTAGTATAGAATTTCAATTGATGGAGGTTTTTCTTACTTTTCAGAGGAATAAACCGTGACAGATTCACTTAATGTTTGTCTCCAACCAGGACTTCCCTTATTGCTCTGAAACATGATAAAATAAACAAAGTCAATGGAAATTTGATTACAATACGATCAAGTCAAAAATACACTAGTTTTTCAAAACTTTACCATTATCATAATGTGTTTTATTGTAAAGGAAAGTGAAAATATGTGGACATTAATGAAACATTTCTTATACATGTATTCAAATCCGATAAGAGGTAAAAAGTTATGACCAGGACAAGATTGAATGATATAATGTTCATACATCAAACTTTTTGTGTATGTTGATGTTAAAATCTGAATATAAAGTAAGGGCTTACAACATTACGGAACTTTTCTGCATTCATGACTTGTTCCAGAGGTAACTTAGCAGTTCCTAGGAGAACGTTATTGGAGAGTTGTTTGTCCTTGTGAAACACCTCTACTATCAGTGGCATACTGTAAAAAGATCATAAAGTGAAATTACTAACAGAGATGGTTGCAACATGAATCTACAAACACAGAACCATTTATATCGTGAATATTTCCCCCACACTAATATAACTCTGATGCTATCTTACAAACACAGAACCATTTATATCGTGAATATTTCCCCCACACTAATATACATGTAACCCTGATGCTATCTTACAAACACAGAACCATTTATATCGTGATTATTTCACCCACACTAAAATAACCCTGATGCTATCTTACAAACACAGAACTGTTTATATCGTGAAAATTTCCCCCACCCTAATATAACCCTGATGCTATCTTACAAACACAGATCGGAAATTACTAACAGAGATGGTTGCAACATGAATCTACAAACACAGAACCATTTATATCGTGATTATTTCCCCAAGCATAGTGTCTTGAGGTTATTATTGTGAAATTTCCCCCAGCAAAAATAACCACGTTTACAGTAATGTACAAATGTAGTTTTTATCCAATATAATTATTGTAATTATTCAGAATCAGACATTTAAAACATACTTGAGGAATGTTTCCTGTAGTTGCTGTAGAGAGCAGGCGAAATCAAAGGCACAAAATGACTGTGGAAGGAGAACCTCCATTCCCTTCCTGATTTCTACTGGAGGATTGGTCAGAATAGGTGCTGCACTTCCGAAAAATGGGTACGAATACCTAAATATAGAATCCAATCATTACCCTGTATAGTACATAAACTGAAATTGTCAAAATCATTCTCTTGGAAATGTCTGTGAATTGCCAAAACTACATGTACATTTCTTTCTACTAGTAATTGCTGTTCAGAAGAAAGAATTCTGAAGATGAATACATTACAGCAATGATAGTTTGTTTTCACTGAATATGAAATCATGATAAGCACAACTGATACAAAGGCTGATAATAAGGACATTTTATGTAATATCCAAAATTCTATTGTCAAAATCATTTTTTGTCAAAAAGTGGTGAGGTAATTTAAAGGATTATTGATTATTGACATTCTACTATTTCTTACAAACATGTACATGTAGAATTTTATACATGTATCTTACCTGAGATAAACAAAGAGTGTAGCTGTACTCTGAATGTCCTTAATACTACGTAGATCGATAGAGAAAGTAAAATGATGGGCCTGGATAGGTATGGCTAGATGTGTATTAGTCGTACTTTGACTCTCTGATACTACCACACCTACAAAATAATCATGTTTATATGCATACATGTAAATGTCCCTTATGCACCTATTACATACCATGTATTTCAAAAGAGGAAATTATTTGACTTGTCTGTGTAAAGTGTGTTAGATAAGTATTCATCCTTCTCTTACTCTGACTTTAGATATGCTAGACACAATATACATATACCTGTTTGATTGTGGTGAGACGATCTAGCAGGAGGTGGTTTGTCTCTTTCTGTCTTGGCTTTGACTGTTCCCTGCACTTTAGCAGTTTCTAGAAAATAAGCATTTCTTTGTTAACAAAAGTACCTACATGTAATACAGCATAAAATGTATATGCTAAAAATAAAACCTAAAATCACTGGTACATTTGTTGCTGCATCAAACATCCATAAATACAAGTAAATATCGTACATACTTTCTCTATGTTTATCTTCTTCCAAACTGCTGATATTTTCCTCTGTATTATAATCATTATGTGTGTCCTCCAGCATGTCTGTATCCCTAGCTGCCTTTTTTATATGAGTAGGTGATTCTATATCTTCATTGGTTATGTTGATTTCCTTTATTGTTGTTTTGTTATCTATCGGTCTTTTCATTTCTGGTGATCTTGGTGGGTGTTTCTTCTGAGGAGTTGAATCTTTCATTTCTGGAACTTTTTCTTGATTTCCAGTCGTCTTAAAATAAACAATAATACATTATCAAACATGTAATTTCCAATTTATTGAAAGTCATATATATTTTCATCCATTTTAATCATCCTAAACATAACTTGATGAAAAACAATTTTTAACCATGACTCCATTTATTTTAGTAAAACATTTGAATTTGCTGCACATACATGTACATGTATACCAGTACATATCCTTTGCTCTAAGAAGATCAAAATGACAGAAAGAAGAGAAAATCTTTTGATGATACCGTTTCTTCCCTGCGTAGGACTATAGACACGCCCACTGCTGCCGCTAAATCATCAGGAATGCTGGGAAGGAGAGCTCGGCTTTTATTAGGAGGGATGAGCTGGAAGATACCCTCTATGACAACTGGCCTCATGAAGATTTCCGTACTGTTTTTCTGTAACAAGCTATTAAGGGGGATCTCACAGCTCCCTAATGATTGATCTCCACAACACAGGTGCACCTGTAATTAGAATAAGAATAAGGTATCTCTAGTTGTCTCTTATGGATGTGGTATGCTTGAAAGTACATGCTGCCTCAGTATATCTAGAAGGGATAGTTTACCAAAAGTGCATTCATTTACATACATGTACAATCAATGTCTTAGATTAATATCATATGAGAAAAATTCGTTGTTGTTTGAATTCTATTGCACTTGGGCTGCTTTGTATGCTAGGCAAAGCCGCCGTACTGAGTTTACCGACTTTACATATGAGAAAAGGCAAATCAAAATTTTGAAAAAGAATGTAACATAACTTGACTCTTATTATTCACATAAATGTAAGTTCATACATTTACATGAATGTGTACATATAAAATAGAGTAAATGGAAAATAAGTTATTTTGATTTATTGAAATTTCTGGTGTACACCTTAATATACCAGAGGAAAACAAACCTGAATTCCTGGCTGATGACTGAAGAACAACAACAGTGTATTGACGTTACTCTTAATTCTGACTGAGGCCCTTTCTGCAGGAAAATTAGGATTCATCAAATCTTTGAATGGTTCATTTGTGATGTCATTCCCCAGTAAGGAAAAGTAGAAGAAATAGTCACTTGTTTCTGGCAAATGAGCAGTGCTTGGAATCAACTGAAAAGAGAGAAGTAAGACATTAGCTACTAAAGGCACAGATGATACCTCTTAAAGTTTGTAGTAAAATCAGTGTAAACTATAGATAAAAGCAACAGCAAAATAGGCGATGTTGTGACATCATTTCACAATGCGGTACATTACCTGGGCTAAATTAACAGCATGGGAGATTGTAACAGAGAGGACGAAGTATTCTTTACATTGTGACATAGAACCAATCTGGTAGTATCCCTCAGCTTCATTTAACACTGGTTTCAGATGATGGGCATCTATCTTTGGTGAAGGTATGGTATCTACCACTAGATTTCAGGTTCAAAAAAGCAATTCTCATCAATTGAGTACAAAGAGAATACAATTTTACATGTAATCTAAAAGATATACCAATAAATTTACCAACTTTTCAATATAAGGTGTGATACAAAATTGATTTGAAAAGAAGTCATTATCAAAAATGCAATGATCGCTGTGCGATATAAGTCCCCTACCGGCGGCATAAATTTATGACTTGCATCTCTGTTCATCAGTTCATCTTCTTCAACAACAGCCAAGAAAGGTCTGGGAAACTGAATTCACGAAATTTGCTACGTCCAAGGGCCATAACTCTTGTGAAAATTAGTCAATCTAAATTAAACTCAAGTCTGCATCACACTATAATGTATTCACATACAAGAAATCAGCTCATTATCTGCAATAACAGACATGAAAAAGTCCGGAAAACTGAAAATTTCATGAAATTTGCTAAGTTCAAGGGCCATTACTCTTGTAAAAATAGGCCACTGGAAACCAAACTCAAACTTGGTCTGTATCACACTGAGATGTATTCATTTACCAAAAATCAGTGCATTATTTGCAATAGAACAAAAGAAAAGTCCGGAAAACTGAAATTTTCATAAAATTTGCTAAGTCCAAGGGCCATAACTCTTGTAGAAATAGGTGAATCTAAAGCAAACTCAAACTTGATCTGTATCCCATTTAGATATATCCACATACCAAAAATGAGTTCAATTTATCCAACAACAGTCACTGTGGGAAAAAGTCCTGAAAACCGAAAATTTCAGAAAATTTGCTAAGTTCAAGGGCCATAACTCTGTAAAATTAGGTCAATCAAAAGCAAACTCAAACTTGATCTGTATCACACTGAGATAGATGGACATACCAAAAATGAGTTCAATATATGCAACAACAGCGGAAAAAAGTCCGGAAAACTGAAACTTTCATAAAATTTGCTAAGTCCAAGGGCCATAACTCTTGTATAATTAGGTCAATCGAAAGCAAACTCAAACTTGATCTGTATCACATTGAGATATATCCACATACCAAAAATGAGTTCAATATATGCAACAACAGCGGAAAAAAGTCCGGAAAACTGAAACTTTCATAAAATTTGCTAAGTCCAAGGGCCATAACTCTTGTAAAAATAGGTCAATCGAAAGCAAACTCAAACTTGATCTGTATCACATTGAGATATATCCACATACCAAAAATGAGTTCAATATATGCAACAACAGCGGAAAAAAGTCCAGAAAACTGAAACTTTCATAAAATTTGCTAAGTCCAAGGGCCATAACTCTTGTAAAATTAGGTCAATCGAAAGCAAACTCAAACTTGATCTGTATCACATTGAGATATATCCACATACCAAAAATGAGTTCAATATATGCAACAACAGCGGAAAAAAGTCCAGAAAACTGAAACTTTCATAAAATTTGCTAAGTCCAAGGGCCATAACTCTTGTAAAATTAGGTCAATCGAAAGCAAACTCAAACTTGATCTGTATCACATTGAGATATATCCACATACCAAAAATGAGTTCAATATATGCAACAACAGCAAAAAAAATTCCGGAAAACTGAAATTGGGACAGACGGACAGACAGACAGACAGACAGACAGACAGACAGACAGACAGACAGACAGACAGACAGACAGACAGACAGACAGACAGACAGACAGACAGACAGACCGAGAGGAAACTAAGAGTCCCCTTCGGCATTGCCGGTAGGGGACTAATTAACTGAACATTATCTACTGCACATAATGTATAATTGTACTGTTTGTAATCATTTCAACATATCTAAGAATCAAAATGTGTGGACAAAATATTTCAAATGAATCATTTCACAAAATGTTAAATCTGAATTTAGTGAACTTTTGAGAAATTTGTTCCTTTGATCATGTATGTACAGTGTACAAACTTCATCATTTATGATCTGCTAAAATGTAAATGATAGTAAAATTTTGTATTACAGAAAAAATTCTCACATCTGGCAGGGGCCTCCTTCGCTCTGAAGTTAGAATCAGTTGTCTCCCCTTTACCACCATCTTCATCCAGATAAATTGAAAGTTTGATCTCACTTTTATTTTTACTGTACTTAGAATGGAGTAATGGATACCACTTGGGTGTCTGTCAAAAATAAGTGATAAAGAATAAAGATCTGTGCGAGCAAACAATAGGTTAGTACGGTATACAAATGCTTAATACGAATGTCTACATGAATCATAGCAGCAACTGAATGTTGTTTAGTGGACTTTTAGTCTTTGCAGTGGTTTACCCTTAAGCAAGAATAGTTTTGATTCATCCACTACGAGCTAAAATTTTGAAGTAGAATTTCTAACATGTCTAAAGTGAAATGATATCATATAAATTATGTTTTTACAATAGTTAAGGTTGCCTTGGAAGATTCCAGATTGTTAATGTCAGAGATGAAAGAACCACTAAGTATCATACCTTCATCTCTATCTGTTGAAAAATATGTATAAAAATATCAACAGCAACAATCATTTGAAATTTCCTCAGAAACTTGTCAGATTTTGAGACAAACTTATTACTGGCTTTAAAAATAATTCAATAAATAACTTTATCATACATGTTATACTTTAGAGAAGAAAATGTTATAACAGATGTTCCTCAGGACATGTTTATTTTTTTGGTACATGTAGTACAGACCTGTTTATTGCTGACAGATCGTAGGTCTAAGATGATGTAACCTATGGCCTCCTTCACTGTGCTAACACTATCACACGCGTAACATTGTATTTTAATAGACGTCCTCTGCAGCCGGTGTTGTTGTAATCCTCTACGATCAAGTTCCCATGCCAACTCCTGGGTAAAGTTAGGTGTCTCTACATGCTCCACAGGATCAGTGGCTAGCAGCTCACCATCAAACCTAGCCTCGGCAATAATCTTATGTTTCACTCTCTTTGGAAATCTTCGTCCTGTTAAAAACATAAACTAAACTAGAAAACAAACAGTGCTATGAAGGTCCCCACTATGGGCAGCCATGGCCAAGTTGTTATAAAAAAGATCTGGTGCCATGGTTTTACATGTAAATATAATGACACGTCATCTCTTAATAAAGTCTTACATCTGCTGTCCGATAGAATTTTATCGAATGATTATGGAACAAGAATTATCTGAACATTGAATTTATATCATAATGCAGCTAAACTTAAAGAACTCCTTAGTTTAATAAACATATACATGTAATTATATAAATTGAAGCTATTTATGTATATACATACATTAATTTAATGACACAGTACATGTTACGATATACTGTACCATGTATGGCCTTGACCTTGGACCTCATGATATACATGTATAACTATTACAGTAATCATTCCCAAATCAAATGCATTTGTGTGTACATAATATGATTTAGTCAGATTTATCTTCCAACTAATCAAATAAACACAGTACTTCACAAGTCAACACATGTTAAAAGTTACATATTCATTCATTTATGTACATCTAATGAATTTTTGTGTACTGGTAACAAAATTACAGCCAAGGTTGAAGTCTTTGAAGACAAACAGAAAGGCTAAAATCTATATGCCCAATAAATCTCTGATTAAGGGCATAAATATTTAATTCTAGGCAGTGACTACCAGTACCGGTACAACGTGTATGATTAGCCACCAGGATAAAAGTACACACAACTCGTCACAAATCAAACTTTGGAAAATAGCTTAATTGACATACTTGATGAAATTTTTGAGGATATATTTGTTTGGATATCCTTTCGTCATAAAATTGACTTGAGCAATATATTTGTGAAATTGAATTAGAAAATTGGATTCTTTTTACATGTACACCATGTGCGTGCACCAGGTTTAAATAGGTCACACATGCACACAGTATGTAATCTTCAATGAATTGAAGTTTTGCTGTTATATTAAAGAAGAAGAAAGAAGATTAACTGGACAGGAGGTACCGATCTTGCATCTCCCCCTCCCTCTTACTGCCCCCTTCCTCCCCCTCTTATATGCTTTCCGAAGTGAGCCACACTGAGATTCCAACATTAGCTGAAAATATCTGACCCAATACCGATTATCTGATGGTTGTTCGGGATATCCGTCTAAACAACAGTCAAGAGTTTGGTATTGGATGAGATATTTCGGACTAGAATAGCATCAGAGCCCAAGTTAACACAAGACTGGACCTGTCATTTTCACAAGTCAACAACGAAAATCGGTACAAAATCATGTTGTTACCTTCAAGAATAGCAATTACAACAAGAAATTTTTCTTTCTCAACCATGTTTTAAAGGATATGCATTAAATGCTCCAAACAAGCATCATGGTAAGGGATAAAGTTGGAGAAATAAAAAGTTCGATTCAAACGAAAGCCATTTGTACACAAGACTTTCGGAACAAACGTACGTGGATACTCAAAAGAATCTAGAACCCCGAGACAAGCCGAGTATTTAAAATCATATCGCATTGAAAGCATTTCGTTCTTACATCTCCGTCAGATTCTTCTTGAACAGGGTCTAGAGGGGGTGGGGTCGGGTTTCCAGACCAATTCGAGAGGAAACGGAGGACCAAGCCTTTCAGCTACATTAATATATATGGGGTACCAATACTGTGTCACTCTTTTTTTTTAAGTTTAACTGGTAAATTGGTCCAACTTCGGTCAATTCGTCCCAATTTTGTCTATTTCATCAATTTTTCATGATAAATTGTAAACTGTAATGTGTTTTCTTAACAAGCAACTGTACTCACTATTTTTTTTTTTTTGAGTAGTTTGAAAAGTAAAAAAGACGTTTTCTCTAATCCATGGGCGGATCCAGGAATTTTTTTTCAGGGGGGTCCTACAGTCCGAATTTTTTTGAAGAGCAAAAAAAAAAAAAAAAAAAAAAAAAAAAAAAACAACCGCAAGAAGCTAAAGTTATTGATAGTTCTGTTTCAAATTATTAATAAAACAGTGACTGAATCTTGAATTTTCACGACATAGTTCTTGTTCTAATATGTAAAAACAAAAATGGCGAGCGATAGCGAGCCAGCAAACTTTTTTCCGGGAATTGGAATAAAATCCACTATTCGTGTCTTTTTCAGTTTCTTTTAGTCTTTTTAGTGCCTTTGTTTACTGACCTAGGTGTAATGTATATGTGTTGTATATAGGAAAATAACGTACATTTATGTAATGAATTCTGGAGCGAGCGGATGAGAGCCAGAGAGAAAAATATTAAATGCTGACGGCAAAATTTGATCAAAATGGAAGATTTCTAATACAAATTCATATATTTTTCAAATATTATGACAACAAAAGGGTAATTGGGACTTAATTTTATGAAATATGTATATTAATGAAAAAAAAAAGCTATGCTTTGAAAATTCCAGGGGGGGGGGGGGTTCCAGACCCCCCCGACCCCCCTCTAGATCCGCGCTTGCGATCCTTGTCAATCGCTTCATTTGATCTCTGCAAAAAATAGTGATGGGTAACATTAGCTTCATTTATTCTCTGCAAAACAAGCGCACGGAACACGTCCCAAGGTCTCATTTTGGTAAGATTACCAACTTTTAATAAATTTTAATGAAATTTTACAATTTTGATATATTTTACCTAGGATTGAGTATAATTGCCATGTACCCTGGAATCGATACGATGGCATCACAATACTTTAAACTTTATTACTCTAATCATTCGTAACCTATACTTGCACATTGCAGTACGATTGGTTGACTATTTATTTCGTTATAAATTCTAAATCTAATGTGATTTGATGAGGATCTTATTTGTTCGGATAAAGGAAAGGATGAAAGGATGCATGATCGCTAATTCGTTAGAAGATTAACATTGAATTTGATATACCTTTTTTCAAGGTTTTATATTATCTCTCAGATAATTTATTAAGAAGGAAAGCATTTGTCAATCAGTGGGAAACAGTCTACATGCATTCTGAGAAATGTCTCATAGTATATAGGGAAGTAGATCGATGTACATGCAGTTAAAACTGATATTTTTTTCCTTCATCATGTCAACACATTTTAGTTTAAATAAGGCTATTTGAGCTGTAACAATGTCCCCAGGAAGCACCACTAAAAACCCTCTCTGATGGAATATAGCTTTACAAAGCTTTGCAACATGTGACAATACTGGAAAAAATTCCATGTTGCTTCCACCAAAGCAGAAGGTGTTTCCCCTTTTCTGCAATGCCTCTAATTCTCCAATGGAGGCTTTTCTGATGCTTTCTCCACCTTTGTCAGTATCGTGGTACCCGGGTCGCGATGCGATCAATACTATCGATATATTGTTACAAGCCTAATTTTACCCATGTCCGACAATGCTGCCACATGATTTATATAGTCCCCGTCGATCTTTTTAAAAAAGAGTTATAGAGTGTCTGATATGATAGGATGTCTGATACGATAGGATTCATAAGAAGTAAAACATTTTTGTGCACACTTGTGAAAAAGGTCATTTTGTCCGTTGTCTGTCCAGCCCTCTGTCACATTTTTAAAGGTGTCATACCCCATAATGGTCATTATGGTAAAGCATGAACAATGCCATCTTCTCAAGACAAGACTTAGTGTACGTAATAAGTATTACGTCACTTGTCTCGAGAAGATGGAACAAGGTATATGATGGTTTGTTTATGTTGTCATATGACGTTTGTGAGTGGCCATCTACCCTATAGGTTACGTGCGATTCCTGAAGGCCGACTCGGGACTATATATAGGGGACAGGTAAATCGTCACCAAGATATCCAAGTCGCCGACTATCGATTCTATTTTTTTTTATTTGCAAAATGTTCTCTCTTCATGCATATACCAGGAAAATCGAGATAATTTATGTCAAATTTTATTTTTAAAAGTTAATTTAAATTGTGTCGAATGTCGTACGGAAATAAAAGTGTTGTCCTTCTGAATTAAGGTTAAAAAGGTTTCAAGTTTGAAAATTTGAATACTTCAATTATCGCGATTATCAATCGAAAGTACTCCTCTGACTGTGTCCAATATTTTATCCGATTCTACAACCCTAATCAGATTGGTCCGTTTTTATCCCTCTCATTTGTTGATTGGCAGGTGATATTGGGGTATCTCACTACGGCATAATTAGGATTATCTGTCGGTATGTCTTCGATGTTACATGCCGTACGCGACTCTAGAAAAACACTCAAAGTTAATAGATGGCGCCCTCACAGTAATCTAACCCTTTTATCCCTCTCAATTTTAGAGGCCGACGTTGGCAACCACCCGGTCATTAATATGCATTACCGGCGTGCCACAGGCTTGGTAGGCGTATTATACCGTCCTTGAAGTCAACACCGTCCTGTTACATCAAAGACATTATACCGACAGGTAATCCTTTATTATGCTAATGAGATAACCGAGTCTCATATGTGTTAAGCTGTCAATAAAAAATTGATAAGGATCAAGGGATTAAAGAGAACCAATCAGATACTAATCGGAGATGTTAAAAAACCGGGTGGGGACTATAAAAGAAGACAGGTAAATTTCCTGTCATTTCCTCACTGACCGTTGTAGGGTTAACATCACTAAACGCAATCTGATTGGTCCCACGTGTCCTTTATAACCCTCTCAATTTTTGATTGACAGCTTCAAATAGATAAAATTGAGGTATATCTAATTAGCATAATCAAGCATACATGTCGGTATGTCTTTGATGTCACACATCGCTCGGGTCGCTATGAATATCACTGGTCAGTAGTCGCCGCGTTTATCGCGCCTACCAAGCTAAGATCACTCAGGTGTGCACGTTTAAAATTACCACTCGGTTGAAAAACCTGGCGGTGAGTTAGGAAATGTCAGGAAAGGACCCCTTTTTTGATCACTCATAAATCGAAGAATCCAATGTCATTTGTACGACTTTTCACATATAATGAAAAATTGACCATTCGTGTATTAAATACATGTAATTATAAAAGTTTCGCTTGTATTCAAAGATGTTACTAATTGTGATGTCTGTTTTGTGACAGGGGTATTTGGCAAATCCGGATAAATTGCCATCGATTCAGCCCTTGAATATTGTTTTCTCAATACATATGCATGAGAGGGAACGATTAAATTGTCACATGATCACATACGACATATTTTGTGAACACGACCAACCGGGTAAAAATCAATATATGCTAATGAATCGATACTGTCGGTAGTGTGATATTAGAGGTATGGCTTTATGTTAATCTGTGTACTTTTGATGCTACTTTTTTCGTGGGTTTTATCTAATTTGAACATTAGAATGGCTAATTCCTTCTCAGGGAGAATTTGTCAAATAAGTATATGTCTGTCATTTTTCTGAATTAGCCATTCTGACATACATCCATGCCTAATTTTGAAAAAAAAAATCTATCAGACTACGTGGGGTTTTTTGGTGCATAGTTCAACCAACGCTAGCGAAGGTTGGGTAAATCTTAGCTGACTTTGCAAGCGTTTCGGGCAATATCTTAACAGAAAGGGGCAAGAAACTTGTTATTTATACATAGTTCAAACAATTTATATAGTCAGTTCAATAAATTGTGAAAATTTGGAAAACCAATTTTTATAGTCTTTCCTTAAGGTCCGGAATCCTTTACCTGCCCCGTTATATAGTCCCCCGTCAGCCCTTAACGCAATGATATCGGGCTTTTGGGCATCTCATTAGCACAATGGTACGCGCTGCTAGTGACTCCAAGAAATCTCATTTGGGCGTTCACAATTTTATATGGTGTGGACTTATGACAAATTGATATATGTATACGCATTTTAGCATGAAGTTTTCTCAAGTTTTCAATACAATACAATACAATACACTTTATTGCCAAAAAATTGGGCCCCGAGAGGCATACATGTCAGAAGATATTTCCATATTACAACAACTATATATTTTCCACTTTCTGTTCTTTTTGAAAATACAAACATTGCAAAATTCGCAAAAGAAAACTTTGTGTAGAGAAATAAACATAGCTGTCATGGAGAGTGTCCGTACATATAATTATATACATGTACCTATAAACGTTACGTTTAAAGGTAGAAACGTAACGTTTTTAGGTACATATGTACGAAAGTGAGCACATGACACAGGGGTCATCGCTTGGTCACAAACCCTTTCCTCAATACAAACCCTTCCTTTAATATAGACATATTGAAGAAAGGGTTTGTATTGAGGAAAGGATTTGTGTCCAAGCGATGATACCTCACCCCTGTGGCACATGACCACTTTAACATAATCTGTTTATAAGTCTGATAAGAAGAAAACAATGATTACAACTACATTCTCACAGAGTGGAAGATTATCATACTTCACGTCGACGTTCCTTGACAACTCGCGATTTTACTGGATGCAATATTTATATTCATTAAAGTGCTATTAGAACACACGTGATACTATTTTTCCACTTTCACAATAAAATATTTACATTACTAGTAAATTCCCCATGTTGAACGCCCATTAGGCAACTAGAATTATATTCCAATAACTTGGGTTGCTATCGTGACGCCACGTGCAAGTTTTGCATGTAGGGAGAATTTACCAAAGCGACGATACATTTGACGCTGTAACAGGCAAAATGTGCGATGTTCATGCAAATAAAAATGACCAATAATTAGGATAAATGTAAATATAAGTAATGACTGTCTTACTTTTGGTGTTCATGGGTGTATAATTCTGGTTGGACACGTGCAAATTTTCCGAGAATCGCTTCGCGATTCACGGAATTTGCACGTGACCAACCAGAATTATACACCCATGAACACCAAAAGTTAGACAGTCATTTCTTAAATAAACTATTATATTCCAAAATAGTTTTCATCTCATACTGCAAACATACCTAAATATTTACAGAAACCCTGATTCTACAAAATCAGCAGGTAGTACGTACGACTCGTCATACCCAAACGATGCACAACAATCGTCTTGGGCCATCTTTTCGGACTAATGAGCAGGTAATCCTAAGGAAGATAGTCCCATTACATGACTGGTCAGTCACTCTGGATCATCGATAAGGAAAACGCGTGTTCAATAGGACCCCCGCACTTGTATTTATCGCAAAATACCATGAAAAATTGTACATAGTTAAAATCGAAGAACAATGAAATCGTTTGTATACATATTATCGAAGTAGCGTTTTGAAAACACTATCCATGAATTCTGAAAAAAATACTAGCTGTGTAATTCGTCACATAACTTTCAAGTCTATTTATGAAAATAAAAGTTAGGAGAGGGAAGCTTTTGTAGTAGAGGATAATGTGAGTTTAAGTAGTGATGATGTACGTGTTAGTTTTACGTATTTATATATTTCTAATTATACACTAAATCAAAATGTGAACGGATTTGACAGCAAACTTTCCATTTTCTTTGCACAAACCGCTTATAGCTACAAAAAAGGTAGGACTCCGTATAAGGTTTCCTTACTACAGTATGTCACAATGTCCGTAGTGAATTTCATATCTAGAGTGAAGTTGAAGACAGTCAAAAAAACCATAAAAAAGACAACAACATATACCATGATCTTCTACACAGGGGCGTAAAAAGCAGAAATCAACCTTCCCCCCCCCCCCCCAAAAAAAAGCTTACTTTAGAATTCAAGACTAGCGCACATGCCACACGAAACGATTTATTTGCGAACAAGTCCTCAACGAACTCTTTGAAACGGAAACTTGTCATTCCGGCGATGGAAGAAAAATAGTTCCAAATATATTTTGTGATAAAATAAGAAGTATGCATTTTTTAACGGTTTGATGTATTACATTTCATATATTTAATTACCAGAAGTTAAGTTTTGATTCAGTTTACATGATAGATCAAGTTTGTTGAGTAACGATCTGCATCATATCAGCTGAAATAGTTCCATGACATGATACACAATCACAAACAATGATTATGATCTGTATCTTCTAATGTGGACTGAATATTCGTAAGGAAAATGTCATTTTGAAAATTTTGATAGTTTCTCTAAAATAATGTGATAATTTCAGCATAATAATTCACGGTGATGGGGACGAAACCATTGTCCATTCAGACAGCACTTGACCAAATAAGTCAGTAGCGAAGGACTCAAAAGGAAGTGTTTTTAGCCCCGATAATTGACTGCTAAATAAGACATGCATTCGCAGAAAAGGGATGATGATCCAAACAGGTCTGGTAGGAAGCAGAGTGCTAGAAGCATGCAGGGCCGCCAAGGAAGTAGTTCCAGTGGTGTGCTTATGGTGGGACCTAACTTCAGGGTGGGGAAGAAGATAGGGTGTGGAAATTTTGGTGAATTGCGTTTAGGCAAGTATATTGTGTGTTCAGCATGTTGTCAGTACATTATGACAATATTTTGTATGTTTTACAGCTTAACTTTTTAACAAGAAGCACACAGTATTGTAGTGATTGGCTGATTGTCGATTATAATCAATTAGTGGCGTGTTGCGATTACGATAATCAATTTTAGAATAAATAATCAATAGTGTGAAAGTTAAAAAGGGGAGGGGGACTGGCCCCTGAGGATTCAGAGGAAATTCAGTCCTATTATCTGTTTATATAAACTATATTTCCAATATTTTGTCTACTAAACCAATACTGTTAATGTGTTATAAATGTTGTACTGGTGTCAAAGCAGTAACCGCATGGAAGCAGTAACTGAACGATTACGATTACTTATTTTATTATTTGATTGAGAATGTTTGAACATAATCCTGTTTGATGTTACTGTTTATGTTGACAGATACTTTGCAAAAATACTAGTACATGTAACACCCCCCCTCCCTCCATTCCACAATGAACACAATAGAAAATGGATTATCCTTTCTGAATATTTTTTATGCATTAACGATTATGATTCTGAACATATAGTATTCTCTTCACAATGTTCGAAATTTCATCTCGTCAAATGAAAAGGCCATTTCATTGGAGATTCCAAGAATCTTGTTAGTGTTGGAACATAGGAAGATCTTCATGTTCATCATCATCAGTTTAAATCTAAAGCAATTTGGTTGATTAATGATTATACATGACATAATCACACCATCACAGAATGACAAAAACCTAAATTTATGTTGCAAGATTAGGACTTGGCCAACTGCGCTGGGGGTAGGGCTTGGACGATACTCTGATTCATCGATGCATCTCAATGTTTTATTTCGCGATCCAAGTATCGATACACCCTGACGATACCTAAGTTAAGATTTACAATATTTTGGATTTTTTTGTCTGTCATACCAAAAACTAAAATAACAATTGAAGGAAACAGAAGAAAAGATTGGAGAAAGCTAGTGTTGAATAAATGTAACATGTTGTATAAAAAAAGCTAAATATGAATATAAATACTATCAAGTAGCTTTTTGAGAAGGTTTTTATCAATTTACTTAGTATTACGATACGTATCGTATCGGATGTGTGGTATCGTGATAAGTATTGTTGGGTGCATTATCGTCCCAGCCCTAACTGGGGGCTGATCGGATTAGTATATTGATACCGACCTTTTGATGCAATAATATCATGATACTCTAAATGAATTTGATATGAAGGGAACATTTCATTTAAAAACATAAATAAATATACTGCCTTAATATAATAGGAAACAGCTGAATCTAGCCCATATTAATGACTTTTGTGTATCCTTGCTACATCATACGTGTTTGTTAAAAATGACTTACCGTTTTGAAATGTATTTTGTCTATTTACAGTAAGAACAAATTGTAAAACCTCACGAGATGAACATGTAGATAGATTTGTGAATTCAACTTAGATTAATAGAAATAATTTTATCTACAGATTTGGTCCTCTTATTTTTGGTTCAGATCTCCCTGTCTTCGATGTGGAAAAAAACAGAGTTCAGATTTCATAGCAATTTCAAAGTACACGTATTAAACATAGATATATATATATTGATGGGGCCTAAAACAAGGCAAACACACATTTAATTGCATACAAAAAGACTGATCTCGGACAAACACATTCATATGAGTGTACTAAATTCCCACAACAAATGAATACTCCCTCCCATTGTTATTTTGTATACAAAAACCCAAACACATATTTAAGTGCAGGGATTTCTTTTGCCCCTTTTTGGGGCTGTTATTCGGCCCCATTCTGGATGAAAAATAGTATCTTTTTTATCCAATTGTGGCTCTAAAATTTCCCTATTACATATATATGTTACGATGTAGATGGAATTATCTTGGAAATTAGTGAAATTTGGTGTTTCAAAAGTATTAAATTGACTAATTATTTGCCATATTGTTCATGTTGTAAGCATAAGAAATTAAATCATGTTTAAAAGAAAAAATTATTTGATTAAACATTCATATTCCCAGACATCTTTAATTTTCCCAATATTGCACCCCACTCCAAAATGACTGAAAAAAAATCACTGAAGTACACTGTTAGAAATTTGTCAACTACAGCAAGATAAACACACTTTCCAATACTCACAAAAAACCATGTTACACTGAGGCCCTCAGAAAGTCAAGTACAGGTCCCACAGTGTCTGCAAAACTTCATGGAGAATCATCGGTCCTATGTAGATTAATTTTTCATCGGACTGAAGTTATTTTTGTCTGACTGAAAATTAAGACGAGAGAGAAATCAACCCAGAATTGGCCCCTCAAAATACTTTTGGAAGAAGTTTAATGATTAATTCATTAAAGAATGAAATAACATTAGATTTTCTTGTTCTTTTTGCAAGAAGCAATAATAGTAAAATAGGTGATAAGAAAAACTGAATAAACATTAAGCTCCAAAACCTATATCGGACATTTATGTCTGGCTAGAAATAAGACACAATGGATCAATCAAAAATTTGTCCGGCTGGAGCGACGGTCCGATGAGTTTGATGGACACTGGTCCAAATGAAAAAAAAACAACTTGACAACTACAAGATAAGTACAGTGCACATACTGAAAATGCTGACAAGCAAGATAAACACACTGCACTCTATGCAAAACGACACACACTTTACTACAGCAAGACAGGTACACCCTCAGAAAGACAAGTACACTTCCCAATGGAAAAAAAAATTGACAACTACAAGATAAGTACAGCAGACATACGGATAATGCTGACAAGCAAGACTAACACTTTCTGCGTAAATTCACACTCACTTTACTACAACAAGATCTACGCCAAAGTATTGACCACTGATGGACATACACAATAGCATGCATTAAACACATACAGCAAGGGAATTTGTAATCAGTAAAACTGAAAGATGAAAAAAATACCTATTAGTGATTTGAAGGAGGAAAAAAGATGCATTTCTTAATTTGGGTTCTCTGAAAATTCTCACGGACCACAGCATTGAGTAGGACTGGTAAACATCCCTTTGTACAAAAGCACTTAAAACAACATGAACAATAAAATATAGCAATTAAAAAAAAAAAATCACTGTCTAAAGCAGTTCAATTATGCCACAATATGTACATTTGTACATTAATTAAAAACAACAAGAAAAAAAAAAAGCAACATCTCAAATGTTCACAGAAGAAAATCAACAACTCTGAAGAAAGAAACACCGATGTTCACAAAAACACTGACCACAGTGTATTAAAAAAACCAAACCTGATCACCATAATCACAGCAAGCAACACACGTTAGGATTCATAAGGACAATGACCACAGAAAGAAATGTCCCCAAACGGTCAAAATAGAGGTACATGTAGCCAGTAGGGGATAATGGTTGGGGTTTACTCAGTCTCCCTTCCCTGAGCCTCACGCTACAATTACCTCCCTTGTGAGACCTGTACAATCCAGTTCATTCTGAACTCCATTGGGAGTATTACAAGCAGAGCTGCCGTTCAGGTGCTAATGCTTTTCATTCACATTACCAACTTGTCTCATGTGCCAGGTACCTGGATTACTCCTGGGATGAGAGAGTGCAAGGTAGTGTAAAGTATCTTGCCCAAGGTTACAATGGTTTTGCAATGACCGACAACGGTGAAATTTGAGCCCACGACCTATGGGTTCGTAGTCCATTGCGCTAACCACTACGCCACCAGCACTACAAATAGACAAGAGTATCATGTCATATAGTTATACTCATAATTAAAATATTGTAAAATCCTCAGCAATTTCCATGCTGATGACATCCTTCCCCAAAACTTCCTTAACAGTAAATTATGACTTAATGAGCTGTTGACATTACCAAATTGGCCGTGTTGAGAGTTTACAACTGTGTGTTATAATAGTTCAAAATTATTGTCATTATATTAGAAATTGTATCTGTAAATAAGTTCTCCTTTCAACTTATTAATTTGTTTACTCCCATTCTGAATTATAGGAAAAAACCTGTACAACAATGAGCATGTTGCCATAAAGTTGGTAAGTACATATACAGCAAGTTTACATTGATTCATTCTACCCTATTTTGATAAAAATAAAATTTGTAAAACTATGAAAAATTAAATTTCTGTCGCCTAATATCATTTGCTTATATTTCATATTGTCCATTTCCCATGTGGTTCACAATGTGAAATCAAGAATTCTTCTGTTGTCAAATTCAGTATGAAAATAAAGTATTGTTATTTGTTGAATGAAGTAGATGCATGTTCCTTAATTATAAACAAGCTTTGAATCAAGTTTGAATCCTGAACCCACATGATTGCCCCTTTCTCTAAAAGTATGGACTGGCTGCTTATTTCATGGTAGGCAGTTCATAAATTATGCACATTTCAATGAGTTGGTCTGTAGGTTAGGCTATTACTAACAATAAATGGAATGCAGTTTATCTTACTGTCTTCACAGTTTCTAAGATAATTCTTCACATGGTAGAAAGCTTCTATTTTATGATGCCTGTGCCATATTCAATATAATTTGAAGACATATTACATTCCACCTGTACCAAATTGTTTTTGTCTTCTTGTAGTCCCCTGGTTTTGTGTAAAGTTAGAGGACAATTAAAACTTTCCAGTGGTATCGTCTCTCAATCTGACTGTCCATCTGTCAGTCTGTCTGTCACAAAATCTTAGCCTTGGATACCGGTATAACTTTTGAATGTTGTGTAATCATGATTGGCCATTCATATTCACATGTGTATTTCTTGTGATAAGACCTTAACTTTGGTACCAAAGTCTTCAATCTTCAACTTTAAAAAGTTTGGTGATAAATGTTTAACCATTTGCATGTTCGTGAAGACAACATCTTCTTTTGATACATTTACCAGTTGACCTACTCACTGTGATTTTGGTATATGATTATTTTGATTGATTTTGTCCTTCAGATTTACATCTTCATTCTTATAGTTAGTTCTAAGAATTAAGCTCTATTCACATGTTTATTTTTCTGTTTAATGTTAATGAATTCATTTATGATCAGATTTCATGATCATGACTCATGTCGGAATGTCACATTTGCTTGCCTACAATGATTCTTGAGTATAACTAGCAAGTTTGAGTGTAATATTCCCTGCACAAACTTGTTCTCAATGTTAAACAGGTCCAGGCATGGTTGACATCTTTCATTAGTCGGATTCAATGGCTGTACCTATCAGATGAAGTATGATCAGTCCATATACTGATATTTTGTATTTGTCAAGTTTCATCATGATGATTGTGTTTATAGTCCTTTGTCATTCTATGAATTCATAAGTCCTTTGCCATGCTTTGATCAAATTTATACATGATAATGAAAATGTGAATACAATAATTGTAACTTGACCCAGATACTAGTCAAAGGCCTCAGTTATACTGTTATCCTCTTCTCTGTAATTTCCTCATCAAAGGCCTCAGTTCCTCATCATACAATGTCATTATCGATGTCCAATGACATGTTGGCATTGTATGAAGAAGATATCAGTTGAATTTAGCTGGCCATCCTTAAAATGAATTAGCTAAAGGCTATAAGACAACCTATGGTACCATTTTGTGAAAGAGTGAGCAGGGACTAAGGGAGGGTGAACAAAATTAAACCAAACTCCTGTTTGAATCAAGATTTCACTCCCCTGTATGGAAAGATCAGCAGTCATGTTGTTTTTGTCCTATCTGTCTGTCTGTCTGTTTGTAAGAAACTTAACCATATTCAATGATGCATAAGTTTTGAATAGCTTTCATATTTCTGATATGTACATTATTACATTTCACTTTGTGACAAGACCAAGGTTTGACTTTGTAACCTTGACTTGCTTTGAGTTTAACCTGGCCAACATTTTAAAACGATTGCTGTGTTTATACCACATGCATCAATGGACAATCTCGTACTCAGTGTGTTTACATAATGGTCGCATTTATTCACTCAATGAGGGTCGTTAAAGGAAAAAAGGATACATTTACATAACTTTGAGACTCTGTGATATGTTTAATAATTATCTGCCACTTATGTTTTCAATTACAACTATTGTTACATCCTACAAACATCATTTAGGAGAATCACGCCATATCCAAAAATAGACTTGGAAAGTCCCTTAATCAGAGACCTCATTTCTAACCCTCAAAATATTCCCTCAGTTCAGTTACTATTTATATAATGCATACATTGTTAATAAATTAAACAATAAACAAGATGTATTTCTCCATAACTCATTATCCTAATATACATTGTCCTTTGTGTTAATTATGTCTTTGTTTTATGACTTCTATAGGAGCCTATGAAGTCCAGAGCACCACAGCTTCACTTAGAGTACAGATTTTATAAACAGCTGGGACAAGCTGGTATGTACACATACAACATGTACAATTGTGAATGCTATTTTTGGTAACTTTATTGTATGAATCAGAGGAGTCACTTGAAAAACCTTTTGATGACCCAGATCATTATGTTTCACTTGAAAGCGATAGTGATTCAGTGAGTACTAAATCTTTTTATAGACACTTGACTTCCCGTGTATATTATACTATGGCATGTACATTGAAAATTGATGGGTGTGGTCTATCCGATGGATAGGCTTTGATAAGGATTTATATAAAGACAAAAGGGAGATAAACAGATGTCAGATTTTATGTAGAATCCTTTGATTTTATATGGAATCCTTTTAAGCTAGCATGAGCTGTAAATAAAGAACAAGACTGCAGCGTAGGTTCGTTATCTGCCCCGAGAAACTATGGCTGCTAAATGTAAATGCCCTAAATTAGAACACCTTATTGTAATTCATTTAATAATACAAGGCTCTCAGGTCATAAGTGAATAAAAATGCATTGTTCTTTCTTTTGTGTGAAGAAAAAGAAATTCAATTTCTTCCTTTCTGCTGGAGTATTAATTATTGACTACGGATGATCTGTTTAACGAACTGTTACTCGTTAATGAGTATTTCTCTCACTCATTTCTGACTCAGATTTGTGAGTCTGTACAGTCTGTACATGTAGATCAGGATCACTCACATACCATTTGCTTCTTGTGTGATCTAAAAGAATTTTTTTTGGACTTCAAGACCTCAGTCTACATTTTCCTGCATTGTATCATAATTATTCTTAGAAGTTTTAAAACAGGAAAAACATAATATTGGCTATTAGTCATTTTACATATTGTCGGCTTCTTGTGTTTTGCTTCCTTCCTGGTAGGAGAAAAGTGTGATAGATCATATATAACCGACAACTTGTACTATGATGCTGAATGTTACTGCACTTTCATTATTTGATGTCAAGCTTCCTTATAGCTTTATTGATTGAGCATGAATTAGGACAAAGATTCAGCTGTAAAAATCCAGACAATATGTTATACATGTGATTTCATCATAGTCTGTAGCTGTTACATAAATACAATGAGTTTTTCCCTGCCTTTATTGTAGTACATTGGCAGTTTGGTACAGATTTCATACAGAAGTAATAAGACCATATTAGCATGGTTAAGCAGTAAATCTTTTCATACATGTTGGCCTTTTCTCTGTGTATTGATTTTCAATAACACAGGATAGTAGTATGAGCGGCAGTCATTTTGGTCATATATTATTGGCTGATAAATGTGTAAGCTGCTGGAATTGCGCAACTTAAGCTTCGGGAAATTTATAGCCAGGTGATATCTTATGAGGACAAAGTAAATATTTTGACTTGGTGCTTCCATATAATCAAGGCAGCAGAAAATCATTATCCAGAAAATGTTAAAGGACTATAGATAGCAAATTTATTACCCAGAGTCCCTAACATATTATTTTAAAGGACTACAGATATCTATGCAAGTTTATTGCTTATCGAAGAAGCTATTGACAATATTTTTAGGGCCATGCTTTGAAGTGCAGGAGCCCTATAAGAATCAACTTTAATCTCTGTCTGTCCATTGACACTTTAACTTGAATATTTTTCTGTCTGTACATAGTCAGTGTGTCACATTTTTGTTTTGTTTTTTTTACCCCTCCCCCTTCCATATTTCTCAAACTCTAGATCTTAAAATCAAGTTTCAAGTCACATTTTTATGGGAGGCATAATTTATGGAAATTCACATCTAGTTTGATAACTGTTGAAAAATGACATGTTTTTAGAAACGGACCAGTTTACATCTAAGGATCCTTGAAGTCTGATTAAATCTATCTTGTGCTGTGATTTGAAATCACTTGACAAAATAATGGATCTCATAGAACATTTTCAATAAAACCTAAGATTTTGATTATGATTGGTTTTTTATGCCCTTGTAGTAAACTTTAAAGAGAAAACAGACTTAGTATTGGTTTACATATTACAATATTGGCTATGGATAGCTTTTATTATATCAGATACATGAATTGAATCAGAGTTGGATTACATAGATTTCTGATGAGAATCCACTTTGACTGAAGGAAGCACCTGATGTGGAGTCTATAGTTCTTATACATCCTGTAATTATATACTTAACTCAACTTTATTGTATGACTGTTGTTGTGGTAATACTGTATGAAAAACAATTATTTCTGAATAAAGTAATTATATGTATTATAATGTTTCTTGCAGAGGGAGTGCCAAATGTCTACTACTTTGGACCATGTGGGAAATACAATGCATTAGTGCTGGAGTTACTGGGACCAAGTTTAGAGGATCTCTTTGATATATGTGATAGAAAATTCTCTCTGAAAACTGTTGTCATGATAGCCATACAGCTGGTAAGTTCTTATGTTTTCTACATGGAACATACATGTATATACATGCAGGCCTTGAAACTCGTGAAATCTTTGGTTGTCATTCGGGCAACCTGCTTTGAATATCAGGTTGCCCGAAACCATTTTAACTTGCCCGAAATCATTGAACTGAAAAACTAAGCAGTCATTCTTTATTTCCGCTAATTTGAACATTTTACAATAAATTCCATTTCTTTTTCAATTTCTTTTTCAACAAATTCCTCATTTAACTCATCATGCTTGTGCACCTCATCTAGAGGACTCGTGAATCTTTACAGATTCCAATCTCAATGATTTACATCGTTTGACAAACTTTGCTTTAAGTTTTACTTTGCCACTCTCTGTGCATAGTTTACAAATCATTGAGGGCGCATCACCTTCATTATGCCTAAACTCAAGCCAAGTTCGATTCGTTTTCCAGGTCTCTTTGAGCGACCTTGGTTTAATTCCTATGACTTTCATAGTCCCTTTTTAGCTCGCCGGGACGAATGTCCGGAGAGCTATTGTCATACCCCCGGTGTCGGCGTTGGCGTTGGCGTCTGCGTCTGCGTCTGCGTGCGCGTGCACAAAAACTTTAACCTTGCTTATAACTTTTAAACCAATACAGATTGGGCTTTCATATTTCACATGTGCATTCCTTGTGACAAGACCTTTCCATGGATACCAAAATTTTTGACCTTGTGACCTTGACCTTGGAGATTGACCTACTTTTGAAAAACTTTAACCTTGGCCATATTTTTTGAATGGTAAGTGATAGGGCTTTGATATTTCACATGTGTATTCCTTGTGACAAGACGTTTCCATGGATACCAAAATTTTTGACCTTGTGACCTTGACCTTGGAGATTGACCTACTTTTGAAAAACTTTAACCTTGGCCATATTTTTTGAATGGTAAGTGATAGGGCTTTGATATTTCACATGTGTATTCCTTGTGACAAGACGTTTCCATGGATACCAAAATTTTTGACCTTGTGACCTTGACCTTGGAGATGATTGACCTACTTTTGAAAAACTTTAACCTTGGCCATATTTTTTGAATGGTAAGTGATAGGGCTTTGATATTTCACATGTGTATTCCTTGTGACAAGATGTTTCCATGGATACCAAAATTTTTGACCTTGTGACCTTGACCTTGGAGATTGACCTACTTTTGAAAAACTTTAACCTTGGCCATATTTTTTGATTGGTAAGTGATAGGGCTTTGATATTTCACAGATGCGTTCCTTGTGATAAGACCTTTTTTATTGTTGTTGTTGCAATTTACATATGGTTGCCACCGGCGAGCTATGTTGTCATTCTGACAAGTCTGGTTAGATTGTTCAACACCACGTATAAATATTCACTTCTCCGTTAAAAAACGATTTAACATGCAGGAAATCTACAACCGTATTATAAAATTCGGGCTGATAACGGACCGTCGTACGGAAACTTAAAACCGATCATGAAGTCTGAGCACTATCTGAAAACTCCTAGTTTTTCTGATTCTGACTTAAAGTAAAGATGATTTAAACTTTTTATTCATTATTTCATCGAGGTAAGGATACATTGATTGTCTGAAAATAGGTCGTCAGTCGGATGAATTGGTCTCAATTCTAGGTCGTCCCACAGGTACGTAGGTTGTTTTTGACGATCGGACGACCGCGAATTTCGAGCCCTGTACATGTACAAACTTTCAGTGATATGTTTTTGGGATTATATGTCTAGTTTGATGTGAAAAATATATATATCGAAATAATTACAAACAGTTGTCCACTATTTGATAATGTTTGTTCTTGGTCGGTGTGTAAATAAATGTAAGTGGTACATCGTTAGAAACGTTTCTATTATTAATCAAATTCAATTTTTTTTTTGCAATTTCACCTATTTTATTATTGTAACTATTTGTATAATTCTGTGAAGGAGGGAGGGAAGGGGAAAGACAACTGTTTTGTTATACATATTTTATCATCCTTTCAAAGGGTTTAGTATTGTATATATAACAAGAGAAAAAAGGTAAAAAAGTCCTTGTCTAAACTTGCACACTAGGACATAGGTGGCACAAGTTTGCAATACTTCTCGTGGTGTAGTCTTTGATGGAAGGAGGTAGTGTACTTGTGAAAAAGTTGGTCTTGTCCATGGCCACAATGCTTGTGAGAAAGTTGGTCTTGTCTGTCGCTACAAATTCACAATTTCATTTAAAGAGTTGTTTTAGTGAGTAATGTTTTAAAACCGAATTATAATACATGTATTTGATAATTCATCGTGTTCGCAATTCATTGTGTTTCTTGAAATCTATCAGAAAGACTTTCCCTTTGTCCTCAGAAATGTCCTCTATGCTATAATTATCCCTCTGCCTTCTTCACTAAGAAATAAAAATTCTGAAGGATTTCTGGGTCCTCGGGACAAAAACTGTGGTGCATTTCAGAAACACAATAGAATATCAGTATAATGTGACCATGTTATAATGAAGATTGTAAGAAAATTGTAACAAAATGTAAAATGAATATTGATTATCTCTTTCAGATTACACGGATGGAGTATGTTCATTCAAAGCACCTAATATATAGGGATGTGAAACCAGAGAACTTTTTAATAGGACGGCAATCTACTAAAAAACAGCATATCATTCATATAATAGACTTTGGATTGGCCAAAGAATATATAGATCCTGAAACACATAAACATATACCATACAAGGAGCACAAAAGTCTCACTGGTACTGCCAGATACATGAGTATAAACACACATTTAGGAAAAGGTGGGTTCAGTATTATTCTTTACTTTCTCATTACATGTTTGATTGTTTCATCATTGCAACTCAACATATTCACATGTGTGCATTGTCTATATAAGTATGATATAAGGTTTGAATGTTCACATGTATATAATATGTACATTAATCTCTAAATCAGAGTGATATTTTGAAAGAATTTGTGTATATAGTGGAAATAAAAGATTCTGGTCATTTGTACATCTTTACTGGAGATGTCTATATTTAACACACCAGAAAATGAGTCATTTAAGGATTGTCTGCCAGAAGAAATATTTTAAACAAACCATTCTATTGATTTATGAAATGAATTTATGATAAGAGGATGAGAAAAAAAGTTGTGAGTCAGGCAGGGTTTGGGATGGGAGTCTGCTAGATGAATTAAGAAGCTGTTTTAAACAATGCAAAAAAGAAAATTTTGTTGAAAGCAGGAAAGGAGCAGGTTCGGTAACATGGAAAATCGGCCCTAATTTTAGAATGTTTTAGATTTCAATTGTATTTCGTATCAAGGAAGTTAAATGTATGGTTGATTGAAATATTAGATAAATATTTTAATTTGCGTGCAATACACCAAAAGATATGACTTCAAAATCGGCTTCAAGTCATAAAATGCTGAAAAATCGTAAGAAATTGGCATAATTCTGGTCAAAATTTATGAAAATAAGTGGGGAACCAGCCCTCAACCAAAATTATTTTCATATAAAAAGTTAAATTTGCAATTTATCATTCGATCTACATAAAATTTATGTTGGGTGAGGTAATTTTAAAGATTTATGCCAAAAATATGGCAAATTTCCTTAATTTTCCGTCATGCAGAGCAAATGGCGTCAAAATGTGACGTCATAACTAACGCACACGACATTTTGACAACGAAAAATATTTACTTTCTATTTAGACAGGTATTTGAGATAAATGTAAGAGATGTTGAGTCATCATTTTCATAAAATTATTTTTTTGCAAAAATTTATTGCCAATTTTGGGAGTTAGTGAACCTACCCCTTTATGAGAAATCACAGAAAGTAGTCACAATTTGCCTGCTGAAAGAATTTTTGTGTGCGAAACTCAGTACACTAATGCTCAGGTCTACCAGAAAGTAGAAAGGACCTGTAATGATAAGACGTAAAATCTGCCCAATAGTGATAAAATTTCAAAGTACTTCATTTCCTTAGTCAAGTTGATGCAAGATTTTTAAAGATAAACAATGATATATTAAAATCTCTTCGAAATCTTGAGAAAAGTTTTCATTAAAATTATAATAGAGAGATATTTGAGTATAATGTGCTTATTTTGTATAGAAATCAATGAAAAATGGAGAAGTTTTTATAAGACATTATTGATAAACTTTTTAATTTTATTTTTTGGCATTGATAATTCAACAACCCCTCATGATAAAAGTTAACAATTAGCGTTGACGACTGTAATACATACTGAAAAATTGCATGGCTGAGTGGGGCGCGAACTTGAGGGTTTCAGCAGGCTCTCCGGCATGCTAACCGGGTACGCTAACCACTACGCCATTGGGATTGTTGCCATCTAAGCCAGTTAGAAGGTATTTTGCAGTTTCTACATGAATAAGAAGGGGCTTTGCTGACACTCCGCCCACTTCTTATTCATGTAGAAACTGCAAAATACCTTCGAACCTATACTTAGAAAATATAATTATAGTAAATGAAAACGAAATATCCTTTCATATATGTACTGAAAAAGAAGCTGAACCAAACTTTTTTTATAACCGTGGTGTTTTTGATTGTGCAATTGAAGTGATAGAGAGGATTTGATTATATATCTTTGACATGATACATGTATTTGGAGAAAATCATGATTTAGCATGTAATATTCTATTGAATCTTCTCATAGTAGTAAATTTTGACATTTCGATCAACAAAAGCGACCGATTGCAAGAAAATTTTGACATATCACTTATAATATTTAAATCATAAAAAGACCCCCACCCTCACTTTTACGTAGTAGAAATAAAGAATATTTCTTATAGTTATGTGAACAAAAATTCCATTTATTGATTAAAGACACTTGAAATGAAATAATTTCATGTACAGGACACAGTTTTAGTGCATCATGACGAATGTCTGGGGAGCTAATGTCAGCCTGATTGTCATCTGTGTCAGTTTTCATGGACAAGACTTTAACCTGGGCTATATTTCATGAACTATAAGGGTTAGGGCTTTTATATTTCACATGTGGATTCCCCATGACCAGATCTTTCATTTTGGGACCTTGAATTTTGACTTAGTGACCTTGACCTTGGAGTTTGACCTACTTAATCTTTAACCTAGGCTTTGTCACATGAACTATAAGGGCAGGGATTTTGTTATTTCTAATGTAGATTCTTCATGACCAGATCTTTCATTCGGGACCTTGACTATTGACCTAGTGACCTTGACCTTGGAATCTGACCTATGTTTGAAAAAAACTTTAACCTAGGGTATATCTCGAGAACTGTAAGAGGTAGGGCTTTGCTTTTTCACATGTGGATTCCATATGACCAGACATTTGATTTTGGACCTTGACTTTGACCTAGTGGCCTTGACCTTGGAGTTTGATCTACTTTTAAACTTTAACCTGGCTTATCTCGCTATTTTAAAAAGAAGTTGCGATTTTACTATTAAAAACCTACACGGTGAGTGGTGTTGTCTTCTGACAAGTCATTTATCATACTGGTTGAGCTGATTGAAATAATTTCCTTCTTCAGAACAAAGTAGAAGGGATGATTTAGAAGCCTTAGGACACATGTTTATGTATTTCTTACGGGGAAGTTTGCCATGGCAAGGACTGAAAGCCGATACCTTAAAGGAAAGGTATCAGAAGATAGGAGACACAAAGAGGGCAACGCCAGTAGAAGTTCTCTGTGAAAACTTCCCAGGTTTGTTATCCTTGTAGTACATTAGAAAAGGCAAACTTCCTGTACTAGGCTTGAATTTCAAAATATTTTGCATTCATAATTATTTGCATTGTACATGTATTTATTTAAGCACTACCAAATTTTAGGGGAAGTAGGGCAAAAATGGGCAAATTGACATACATGTATTTGTGTAATCATGACTTGGAGCACATTTTATTTATTACTTGGTTTCCTTTAATTACAATATGTGAGAAAGAAATGATTGAGCGTAGTCTTGAATTAGTGCAATTTTAACAGTACTAACAAGGCTAAAATATGAATCCCGCTCAAATAAATAGGCCAACAGTACATATTTTTGAATTGATTCATCAGTTTGAGGCATGTTTTGTCATTGGAATACCATTACTTATACACAGAATTAGAAAAATAGAACATCACAAGCCGTTGTCAACATTCAATGAATAAAAGTCTCTGGCTACTTTCAGATGAGCTGGCACAATATTTACGGTATGTCCGACGGCTTGACTTCTTTGAGACACCGGATTACGACTATCTCAGAAAGTTATTTACAGACATGATAGACAAAGACTGTGATTGGGAGTTTGATTGGACAGGCAGACAGGTGAGATTTACGTAACTAATGAGGCATCTATTCGTTGAAATGCCGTAGGGTGCACTAAAGTTATTATCTTAGAACATACAGTTCAATATTGGTAATGATAAATGATAAAGTTTGTTCTAAATTCCATGGTTTAGAGATATTATGTCATATATGACAAGCATAATGAAGTTTCTTTTAAAAATGGTGGCACTTCTTTTATGCACAATTTAAATCTCAGAATGTGGTGAACTAAAATTGAATCATTTTCCATATGTTGATTTCATGAGATATTTTTTTTTTTATGGTTCCATGTACATGTATAACGAATGACATGTTGATTACTTGCAGCCCACACCAGTCAGTCTACCACCAGCAGAAAGTTCTGTGCCACCAAAACGGGAGGACAATAGGAATCGCCGGGAGGTAAGATTCTGATTAGACATTCTCCTACTGTCAATAACATACTTAAACTTCTATAGGTATCAGCATGTAGAGTCCAGCCACAGTGTGTTTATACCCATCTTATTCTCTCAGAGTAGGAATGTATAAAGTCGGCAACTTATTGTCATGGTTTCAGATTCATGAAAAGCTTTGTAAGAAAAAAATTGTAACAAATTTCAAACATAACCTATAATTGTCTTCTACTCAAGAAGACTTTGTAAAATTACATGTATGTCATCTAGAATCATACAGTACATGTATCAAATATGTAGATTTAGGTAATATGCAAGTGTGTCAAGTTTAGGCAATTCACATTTAAACATTCTTTTGATCAGAGAGTTAAGGGGATGGGTTTTGGATTATCTCTTTGTTTATCTGTTTGACTGTAGAACTTAAGCTTGGCCTCAACTTTTGAATAATGATTAATTCATATTTCCCATGTTTAATTCTTCTATTGGTACCAACACTTTTTAACCTTAAGTCTGTGACCTATGAGTTTGACCTACTTTTGAAAAATATTTCATGGTATTTAAAAGTGATAGGGCTTCATATTACACATGTTTATATCTGTGGCAAGATCTTTCTAATGATACCAATGTTTTCAACCTTGTGACTTTGACCTTGGAGTTTGACCTTAGTTTCAGAATTCATTTTAATACAAAGAAAAATGGGGATTTAGGTATACATGTTTCACAAACATCTTGTTTCATCAACAAAATCCTCTTGAAGAGGTTTTATTTAATTTTTCAAACTTTTCTACAATTGATAATGGACCACTTGCCGTAATACATAATGGCTGACAAAATGACGAAAAATGTCCGAGGTGGGCAATTTTTGCGCTCTTTTTCATTGTTACTTTTCAATGGAATTATGTTTTTTTATTAGTGACGTCATAATGAAAAACAACGCCAAAATACAGCTGACACTCGTTATCTCGAAGTCGATGGGCCCACTGAAAATACTTCGACATAAGCGGAGTTCGAGGTAAACGTCAGTCGAATTTACAGTATATTTTGGAATGTATTGTACAACCTATAAGGCTAAAAGAATCGTTTTGCTATTGTATTTTTATACAATAGATATCGAAGTTTAAAAGGCTACTCGTGCTGACAATATAATGTTTACTTCACAACGTAGAAATGATTCTAGAAGTGCCATAAACGTATTCTTAATACTGAAATTTTACGAAGAGGCGCACTGAGAACGTCAGGTATTTTTATTCGTTGTGTGACCCCCCCCCTCCTTTCCGTGCCGATCGCCTCGGCCCTGATATAATACAACTTTGGTTGTCTTATCAATCTATCATAAGCCGTTTACCTTCAAGTGTTTTAGATCATTGCGTCATCAAAGTACAATGAAGACATTTGTTCGTACGCTATTTAATTTTTTCGTCTGCTAGATTTCAATGTCGTATACATGTCTTCATTCTTCACTTAAATTTACTCGCATGCAATCAAGTTTAATCATACAGACTTAACGAGTATAAAATACACGAAGAAACTGACTTTGGACTTCGAAATTACTTCGAGATAAGCGAAATTTCGAGATTACCGATTTTGAGTTATCCGAAGTCAAATTGGTTAGAATATGAAGGAAAAAAGATGGGACCGCCGCTCGACTTCGAGATAAACGGAATTTCGAGATAACCGAGTTTGAGATAACGAGTGTCAGCTGTATGTAGGCTCAGACATTTTGAGCTTTATAATAAGATCAGAAAATGGTCTATTAGAAAGTCATAGCTGACCTAGTATGTAATTTGCAATCATGACTGTCTTGATTTCCACAATGTCAAGTTACTACAATATTGTAAGCTCTACATGGCCTAACATTTGATTTGTGACTCAACTTTTTAGATGTAGAAACCATATTTGAACATCCAATCTCACTAACTATTGAAATCAGTAGCACAAACTCCTTACACAGAAAATGATTATTTCATATATATTCTTATGTAGTACCTATATATATAGTGTATATACTAATACATATCATAGATTTTGAGATTATATCACTATGATTGTGTATTCATGGCACATCCATATGTGTGTATCCATGGCATATTGAGATTTACCCTGAAAACTTGGATTTGATGAAGGTCATGACGGTAACCAGGGACTTTAGTTATGGATTTTGATTTTACAATTTATTAAATCTGTTACCATGACAACAAAGAGCCAGTCATATATGGAGGCATTTTTGGTTCCAATCAGTGGTTAAGTCTTTTTACATCCAGTTCAAGTCACTGACTGATGACATACTTCTCTTTTGATAATCTGTAATCCTTACTAATGCTATGGCTCTTCAATGGTTACTACCAACTAAAAGCATAAAGTGATAAAGTGAAAAACTTAAAGATGGAAAAGACTTGATAGCGGTATTTTCTATCGTTTGAAAGATTGAGACTGAGTATGTCCCTGATTGCCTTTTCAGCCTGACTCAAATCTTAGAGGTCATGCATGGGGCGAATCATCACATCATGCAGGCAACTATTTAGGGATTTCGCCCGATAGACGCGGGGGATCAATTCAGGTAAAAATTGGTCAACTTATTTTTAGCTGCGCCAAGTGTTGATCCCTTTGAAAAGAGGCAAAAATAAAACCTTGAGCTTGCCTGAGGTAGAGGGTTGTATTTCATCAATATGATTGTATTTATTTCATTACATTTACAGGGATTTCGGGGCCATTTGAACTGAAATAGACTAAAGCTCTTTAATTTGAAACTAACTAAGCACAGTTCATAATACATCTTATAACTTGGTCTTGTGTTGATTGACATTAATATTATTTGAGCATGCTAATCTTGCACTTGATCTGGCCATAGACTTAGTTGTACATGTAATGGAGAAATCACTGCTGATTAACTTGTAGAGATGACAGTTATAAACCTAAAACCTTAATTTCTTCAACTTATACAAGAGTATGTGCCAATTTAATCTACTTCCACTTTTTCATCACTTTCACTTTCTCATACGTAACCATTTAGCACATACATATTCTTAAGGTCACTGTGAAACTGTACATGATGTGTCATGTAGTACATTTTGTATGTTTTCAGGTGCTCAACTCTAATAACGGAGATTTAGGTCCAGATGACAATAATGATGTCGGTGCTCACTCTAATACACCAATCAACACACACAAAGATGAAGACAAAAGTGAAACAAAGTAAGTGTCATTCTATTTTCTCCTAATCTCAGTTCGTAGCCAAAAACATTGTACAATCAAACTGAATTTTCCATATGATATGTTTATAACTTACAAATCACGATAAATTGCACCCAACTCTAACAGTAACTTTGATAAAAAAAATATCTACAAACCTTTGATTATTTGAGCAATCAAACTGAATTATCCATATGATATGTTTATAACTTACAAATCACGATAAATTGCACCCAACTCTAACAGTAACTTTGATAAAAAAAATATCTACAAACCTTTGATTATTTGAGCCAGTTTATGGAAAAAAAAACTTTTTGAAGACCTATTTTTCTTCAAAATATTTAACTCATGATGACTGTTTAATTTTTTCAGATGCTGTTTCTTCAGAAGGAGGAAGAAGAAGAAAACACGACATACTTAACAACAGTTCCTATTTTATTTCATTCATTTTGTGTTGAACGGTGTTGGCTCATGCACTTAATTGTCCCCCTTTTCTAGATAGATGAGACATTTTAACGTGCTCTGATCACATGATTATCTGACATGTTAACGTTGTTGGCTTGTAGGAAGCTGGACAATTACAACAATAACGTTTCTGTCTTTGCATTTACCATTCTCGTGTCTGATATTGTGTATAATACACGTAGAACCTCACCTTTTAGAAGATGTCTGATGGAGAATGTGATACTTTATCATAACAATCTTGTTTTATGTCTGAATATGATCAGTCAACATGCAGACCATGATTGTCTTATGCAGTAACTTTTTTATCATTCCAACTCATCTTCATTGTTTTTTCACGAGTTTAGACGTCATAATTTTACGCGTGAGGATTCTGCCAAAGATAGGTGTAGCCTATAAAGGAATGTTTTAGTTACTGAAGACGTGCAGAAGAGAAGGAGCTTAACAGTAGTCATTGTAGAAGTATTTTTGGCCGGATTGCAAACAGAATTAGTCAATGAAACAGTATCCGTTTGTTTGTATATCTGCCCCTCTTTTCAAATCTTGAGTTTAGTTTAGCTTTAGTATTTAACCGAGATTTGGAAGTTGTAGAAGAAGGGCACTATTAAAACTTCATTCAAATTTCACATTAATCAAATTAATTGTGTGGAAAGCTGACAAAAATCGTGACTTTAAACTCTTTGAATGCTGAAAAATGGAAATCTTGAATTATCAATAAAAAAACTTGTGCAAATATTAAACTTATGGGTATTTGTACCAGAGAAAATAGTTACTGATGAATTCCTTCATGCTTTATTAGCTGTATTTTTGGAAATGCATTTTAAATGATCTTAATGTCAAGTTTGACCTTTACATTGCTTTATCTCGTGCTAATATTTTTGCATTTGTTTTAGGAACACTGATTTTTAGACAGTTGTAAATTTCATTATATGACATTGAGAGATTTCTACTTTCAAATTCAACCTTGACATTTGAATTCTACATATTGCCATTAGCTGTGTTTTGTTAGATTTGATTGGATTTCTATGTATTGAAACATGTTGAAATAAACTTTGTCACCCACGATGCAATCCGGCCGTGTCGTCTTTAGCGGCTTCTGATCTTTATTTTGTTTGATGCATTTTGTATTTAAGAGATAATAATTATTGATGCATCTTGTATTGAGAATAAGAGAGTACCTGTCATGCTTCTACAGGCAAATGGAATTGAGAGCTCTGCTTGCTATGTTTATACATTATACGTATTTGAGTCAGGTCTAGATAATTCATTACCAATAATCTTATTCAGTAAGTCGTCCATTTGCAACTATAATTGTTACAATGTCTTTTCTGAGACAATAAAACGGTGTATAAAAAATAATAAATACTTTATTTGTGATGAACATTACTCAAGTGTTGCTTTATGTTTTAAGTTTTATGAATAGTATTAGGATCATTTTCTCTTGAGGTCTGCAGTCATTAATCTTGATCATAATTTCAGGTATGCGTGTACTTCATGCACTCTGATGCCTTTGACCTGAGGTCATTGGTTCAAGGTCATTGAGATAAAAAAAAATCTGTAACAGTAATCCTATTTTTCAATATATTCAAAGTACCTAGAGTCATTCAAACGCTTTCAGGATATATCTTGGCATCCTTTTTCAAAAGAACATTGTTCTAAATAACCTGAAGGTTTGTGTTGTGAAAAAGGTCAAGGTCTCTGATATTATGGTGCTAAGAACATATTTTTGAAACCATTCATATCTTTATCACTGTTCCTCCGTAAGTTTCTGTAATCTAAGGATGTGACGTGGTCGTTATACCAAAGTTCACTTGAAGATTGCCAGGCACTAATGGCTCTAGATAATGGACCATTTTATGATCTTGTTCTTGAGCTCCAAATGTATGTAGACATCTTTTGGCCATCTTCATTATTATGTCACTGTTAATGACTTGAATTCACTGTGATGCGACGATAAAAAGGCACAAAAATTTCCTACCTTGGACATTTTTCATAATTTTATCATCCATTATGAATTTTGGCAAGTGGTCAGTTGCAACCATTTGCATACATCAGGTTTACCGGGTAGTAGCTTTCAATGATTGGTAGGTCTGCCTTACCACTAAGGTCATAATGTCAAGGTTATTTTAAAATATTTATTCATCATGACTGATAATCAGAGTATAGACTTGCATGGGTCAATAAGACAATTTAATGTGAATAAGTCAAAGATCCAAATTTTACCTTCAACATGTATTGGTAATATGAACAGGATGAATTTCAAGACCAGTGACTGATCACAATAGATAAAAATGTAAAATGATACAAACTGAAGATGAAACAACTTCTCTAAGAGTCATCAACCTCCGCATATGTCAGTCACAAGTAATGCACCTTTCTGAAATACTTGTGCATGGACATAATGGAAGAGTTGACTATAAATATGTTGCTTCAGAGAAGATACACTGTGCCTTGGTCTTATTTCCATGTTAATGTACCAGTCATTAAATGTATGTTACAGGGAAGTTTGCAGTTTGTCAAAAATGCTTTGTCTGGATAACAGTTCCTGTATTCCTTGTTTGTATTCACTTCAAGGTCATATGGACAAAGTAACAGCCAGTGTATTGATGGGAAAATTCCAGTATGGATTATAATGACTATCATCTGTATATATACTAGTTAAGTTCAGATCCAAAGTGTAGGGTGTTTAGGAATCGCCCTGTCTGTCTGTCACACCTTGTCTAGAGCGTAATTTCCCCCTGTGGATGGATTTTAATATTCACAGAAATGTTCCAAAGGTCATAGGTCAAGGTCACAACAGACACCAATAGTAAAACATTGTCTGGATTATAGCTCCTTCCCCTTTTGATGGGTTTCAGTAATATTTCACAGAAACATTTCGTAGGACCTAAGGGTGTGCCATGACCTTGCACCAAGGTATTAGGTCAAAGATCAAGGTCACAATAGACACCATTAGAAAAACCTTGTCCAGGTCATAACTCCCCACCCTGTGGATGGATTTCAAGAATATTTCACATGAATGTTCTTTATGACCTAAGGGTACATGTATATCATGACCTTGAAGCAAGGCTAATAGACGTTTGACCTTCATTCAAGATAACTTTTCAAAGAATATTGCTGCGGGGGGTACTTTCGTCCCATAAGTTTTCATTCTTTTTGGTTGTAATCGTATATTAACCCTCTTATAAGGTTCTGAAGAAAATATCTGCATAGGTGGCCTATGGTACATGATATACTGCAACTTGCTCCAATCATAAATTGAACAATATCACTGAAGGGAAATATTTCTAATGGATGCAATCCTGTATCAAATAAAAACAGGCAGAGAAAACTTCTTGCACTGATACAATTTATTAACCATGTGCACTCAGCCATTGAGACCTTAACTTTTGACCCTAGACAAGGTCAATAAAATGTTAATGTGTCATGGACAATGTTTTTCCCATCAAGTGCCATGCAGTATTAACTTTTAACGATTTTGTGTAATATTATTGAAATCTATGTAGAGGGGAAGAATTATTATCCCTTTGCAACATAGTTGCAGGGGGACATACTAATGCCGCTGTTCATGTGTGTGTGCATGTGAGCATTTCACTATTGTATACAGCCTATATTAAGAGAAAGAACCCTATTGATTTTTAAGGTCATAGGGCAGAGGTTAAGGTCACAAATTGGAAGTGGTCAAAATCCTTGAATACAGCATACAGTTATGACCAGATCTTGACCAAACTTCATACACTTATTGCTCTAGACAAGAGGAAGAATCCTATTAATTTTCAAGGTCATAGATCAAAGGTCAAGGTCACACATTGGAAATAGTCAAAATCCTTGTATACAGCCTAGAGGGCTCAGTTTTGATCAGAGCTGGACCAAACTTTATTCACATATTGCTTATGTCAAGAGAAAGATTTTCAAGGTCATAGGTCAAAGGTCACAGATTGGAAATGGTAAAAAAAATTGTGTAGAGCTTAGAGGGCACAGTTTCGATTGGAGCTTGTCTGAACTTCATACACTCATTATTTATGTCGAGAGGAAAAGCCCTATTGATTTTCAAGGTCATTGATTGGAAATGGTCAAAATCCTTGTAAACAGCCTACATGTATAGGAGTTTTTATTGAAGCTAGACAAAACTTCATTAACTTTTTGCTTATGACAAGATGAAGAACCCTATCCGTTTTTAAGGTCAAAGGTCAAGGTCAGAGATATGAAATGGTCAAAATCCTTGCACATGTATACAAGCTACAGCACAGTTTTGATCAGAGCTTTACCAAACTTCATTGCTTATAAGAAACAGAAAAACTCTATTGGTTTTTAAGGTCAAAGGTCAAGGTTACATATTGGAAATGGTCAAAATCCTTGCATGCAGCTTAGAAGGGCACATTTTTGATTGGAGCTTGATGAAACTTCATGTACTTATTTCTTTTGACAAGGGGAAGAACGCTTTTGATTTTCAGGTCAAAGTTTAGGGTCACAAATAAGAAATGGTTAAAATACTTGTGTAAACTGACTTGAGGGTACATTGATTCTCATGCTGTGGCACGGGATGCTACTCATTGCATTGCCTAGGTTTACTTTTATTATCATGGCCTGGATAAGATTTTACCGATGATGTACTGCACTGTGACCTTCACTTTTGACCAACAACCTTGGTTCAATGTCATGACACACCCTTGTGTCCTTGGCAACAATGCTGTCCATTATTATTGAAATCCTTACGAGGGTGAGAAGTTATGGCCCTGAGAAGGTTAATGGAAGGTATGAAGTGCACTTTGACCTTGATCTATCATCCTTTGGCACAAAGTCCTTGTACCAAAGCAACAAATCTATGAAATATTATTGAAAACTACGCAGAGAAGTTATAGCCAATACTAGGTTTCACCCATGAAATACACTGTGACCTTGACCTTTGACCTTGGTTCCAGGTCATGACACATCCTTGGCTCCTAAATAAATATAAATTAAAGCCATAAATCACTTACGATTGCAAGCATGAAGTTTCTCCAAGGACAAAATAAACAGGTTGGTATCAAGCTCTCAAAAGTTATAGTCATTTCTTGATTTTTACGGAAAAGCAGAGATAAACGTACACACCAAAAATTCTATGCCCCGAATATTCGTTTACAGGAGCATATACACCAAGATCTATATGCTTCTATGATTGACACAGGGAGAAAGTGTGAAGTTCGAAACAATTTGTAGACGACTTGTCCTATATAAGTTTGTTTAAAGATGGCGGCAACAGAGCAACCACAGCGCCAGAATAAAGGTTTTAATTTAAATTTTAGCCTAATTACAATACTTGTATATTTGATGCAAATTCAAATGATATTTGAAAATATCAGGAGTTATGTGTACATGTATATCAAGCTCTGTGTTTTATCATTGGTTGATTTTAAACGATTATTTCAACAATAAGCAAGTTTCAACAAGTGGACGTGGACTGGTGGAGGCTAGGTTCGACAAAGACAATTTGTCTTTTAGTGGAGGGAAAATGATGTAAAGTATAATATGTGCTAGTGACATGAGAACAAGTAATTAGATTTGATAGAAATATGAATTAATTTCATTTTCTTTTCTCTTACAGGTCGTGTACAGATAATTGTATCCTTAACTTCATCAATTTATGAGATGCACAATCAAAATAAGCTTTGCAAACTCTGGACAAATTTTATGCTTAGGTATACCTTAATTTTCATGGCAAAATTTGATAAAAGAAATTAATTTTGAAGATAGTATATATTGATATAATCTGCAAAGAACCTTATCATGAAACTCAAAAATGGTTATTTCATCGGCCATCATGTAGATTTTGGGCAGAAATACACAGTGTAGAAATTAACAACTTCCTGTAATTTCTAGTTTATTTCAGTGTAGAAATTAACAACTTCCTGTAATTTCTAGATTATTTCATTCATTAACGATGAAGTATTTGACTGGCACGCACTCTAAATACATGTAGTTGGTTCCAATTGATATTAAAATAAAAAATGGCAATTTTGATCTACTTTACTGTCTCAAGGACTAATTTTGATTGTATGTCAGTCATTTGTATAGTTTATCCAACCTGAAAGTACATGTAGATTCAATTATGTGTACCAAGTTAGTTGTCATAATATTTCTCACACTGAAAAAAAATTCTCAAATTTTGCATTTTGAAATTTCAACTTTTCAGGGCAGATCATCACGTCTGTATAGGCAGTGGCTCTGGATACAAACATTCGTATCTTTAGACCTATGTCTCGGCGTATGAGCACAAATCGTAGTGAGCATATATATTTCAATGGTATCAGGACACTTCGTAACCAAGACAACTTGTAACAAGACAACTCATAACCAAAAAAAAAAACCAACTCATAACCTGACCATTTTGGTGACGAGTTGTCTAGTCAAGTCGTAACCAGGTGACGACCTGACCAGACAAATCGTCACCAAAACTTAGAAAAAATCTTGATAAAAAGTGGTCACCAAAACTTAGAAAAAATCTTTATAAAAAGTCGTCACCAAAACTTAGAAAAAATCGTGATAAAAACTTGTCACCAAAACTTATTTTCGTACAGTGTAATAAAAAGTCGTCACCAAAACTTAGAAAATTTGACCGATGTAGCTTTGAATCTTTCAATCTATTGGTCACGTGACAGTTACAGACCAATTAGAAACATGTTCATACGCCGAGACATAGGTCTAAAGATACGAACGTTCGTATCCGGAGCCACTGCCATAATAATATTATCACCTTTTTTTTTTATTGTTTATTCTTTTTTTAAGAATAGAACTTTTCTTAACCATATAATATAGAGATCATCACTTCCATACCAAGTCTTACTGTATTTGAATGGATGGTATTTTGGATTTTTCTTCCTCTGTGAGGTTCTTATCTTTGCATTTAAAGGTGAGTATGTTTTACCGCTCTTTGTACCATGTGCATACAATTCAACTTCAGCAAAAGGCCATATAACTTTGTATGTCAGATTTCTGTCACAATTTAACTAAAGAGTTTCTTGTCAAAAGTCTAAATTGAGTGTTACCATTCATGTATCTCTTTCAGGTGAGACCTTGCCATATCCCCAAAACGTCCTACCCGCAGAAATTATACTCTTATTTATTTTGACTGGTATTGAAGCACTGAGAATTTTTTTTGGTAAGTAAAGCTAAAGTATTTATGCTTATATTGTAGAAAACTTGTCAGAATTTTGAATTGTCTAATTATACTTATGAATTGGCTGAATAATCACTCTTTGTTTGCATTTACTTGGTTTTACTGGTACTCAAATGACCTTAGTAAATTGCCACATGTATCTTACCTCAAACTCAGAATTGAAACGAAAGTGTCAAACTCTGGTAAATTTTGTTAAACATTTAGCAAAACCCTTTATGGTTTTCTAGTTACTTCTGTCATAAAAGCTTTAATCTTATGAATTGTAGATCAAGAGTTCATGTTTGTTATTTCTCTTTACAGCTATCAAAGGTAACCTGACGGAGCGAGGAATAGGTGTATTTGTTTCTCTATTACTGAGTATCCCAGCATGCCTTGGTGCCGTATTTCTATTGTTGTGGCAGACATATGTTTTAAGAGTTGATGTGATATTAGCAGCCATTCAGTTAGCATTCATTGGATTTGAGTTGATATTTGGCCTTATCTCCATTATAACATTTGCAAGGTAAATATTTGTATCATACAAAATAAAATTGGTAATTGCTTATATTAACTTTATACAATGAAAACCAGTAGAAAAAAGAAATTGAAAAATAAATTAACATATGTTTCCAATTACATTTACAGAGCAACTCCATACTAAGAGATGGTATTCTGAATCTCAAGAGGCTGTGTGCAGGTTAAGAGAGGATAATGTGAAATGTGATGTGCTATAACTGGTACATTTATGAAATGACTGAATGCAGATTTTGTTATGTGACAGATGTAATGAATAAAAGTGAAATTACAAATATTTACTGTAAATTACAGTATTTTGTTCAAAATAAGGAAATGCAGACAGGATCTACAAGTACTTACAGCTTTTTATCAAGATCTGATCCTCATAATGAATTATGTTCAATTGAATTTTTCATCCTTTTTCTTTTCAAAGCCTATGCCATTTTGTTATTATTTGTATTTAATATGTAGTTTTTGTCCTAAAGTTTTATACATAATGATGCCAATGATTTGTCGTTGTCCATGCAAGTAAATCTTCATATATTTATTAGATATCATGTCTTATATACAAATGCATATTTAAAATTATTTTACAAGCCATTTCATGTGTTGTTTTTTTGAAATCAATTGTTATTGAGAATGTTGAGAAGAAAAGCTAGGAGGCCACAAATGACACAATTTCCATTTTATGTTTGTTTTTTTTTTTACCTAAAATTTTAAACTTTTCTGGAAGCAAGCACTTGAGGTATTGTACAAAGTTTCTGTTTTATGAAGTGATCTTTTAAGTGAGTAGCTGCCTGTAGACCCAATATGCTAATTAATTTGGACTTCTCATTGCACAGCATTTGTGAAAGTACTCAAGGTCCTCTACTAAAATTGTTATTGGACTTTATCCTTTCACCAAGATGGCTGCAAGTGGATCTGATTGGCTTATAAGTTATACATCTTCATCTTCTCCTCAATTGTTGCACAGTGCCAACTTTGTAGGTGTCTCAAGTGACAATGAACTCTGGTCTTATGTTCTTTGTAAGATTTTGCTGTCTCTTAGATACTTTTTGTAGTTTACCCAGATACAAGTCTTCATTTTGTTTTTTGCCAATCAATTTTTTGGCACTACACATTTTCATGGGAAATTTTTTGCCATTAAAGTTTGCAGTTCCAATCAAATAACGAAAATCAAGTTGTGAGGAAAAAATAAGAAGAAAACAGGGACAGAATTTGAGTTGGACCCCTCATAAACCAGGTATCCTTACCACTTCACAATACATGTACATTGGTTTTCAAATTACAGATTTGCACAAAGGAAGGCAAATGCTAAAATTTATTACATTAGTTGTGGTCCCTGAACTTAGATTTCAGTCTGCACAAAGTTCATGTACATACATGTATAGTGTCACCTTGTCTTCTCAACTCTCCAAAATCCATCTTTGGATTTCAGTGAATACTGCTTTGACAGGCCATGGCATACTGATGTGCAGGAAGGAATTAAGGCCAATTCAAATTTCTGTACAAAAGTAACTACAGGAATTGTGGTCTCTGAATTCAGATTTTTGTCTTATGCTGTTTCATGTTTGCAAATCCACAACTTTCGGGTTGATTTCAATAATGTGTGACAATGAGCATCAAATCTTGGATGTTTTTAACAGAAGAAACTAATGACAGAAATGAAGGTCCTAGAACATTGACAATTTCCTGTATGACTAATACCAACAAATCAAGTGAAGGACTGAACTGTGAAATGGATTGCTCAGTTTTATGTGATGGCAACGGGATGCTTGGAGCTATCGATCTTTATTTATTGTCCGGAAAACAAGATTGAGAAGACTGAAAAGTTTGTGGAAATTCTGATTCCTTATTCAGTCTTGTAATATAGACTGTTTTCCTTGTGATAAAATATGATGTAAAATAACATTACAACATCTGATTCCCATAAAAAAGTCTGTTTTGTATCATAATTTACATGATTGTTATATGTACCAATTTCCATGAAATTGAAGATACTACAGATTGTTTTTTATGACTACATTTGTGAAGAGTAACTCTGTCAAAGCAAAAGACGGAATACCGTATAAACAGAAATTTTCGCGAGTATCAAATTTTGTTATTTAATGGTAGAAAAGGGTGTCTTTATTTTCACAAGTACAATTTTTGGCGATTCCTAAATTACAAACAAATATGAACATATGATGTTACTGTTTTTTTTGTACCTTTCATTACTGAATTTTTACTAAGATCTATCATAAGAATACAATGTACACTCAATGCTTTAGTCAGAGAAGTGAAGAATGGCACATGTACAATAAGAACAAAATGTAACTGATATACAAATTTATGATATACCTTATCAAATACAATTTTTTGCATGAATATATTTTTGCGATTCCAAATCACTCGCGAATATAGCGAAAAGTTGTATCTTGCGAAAATTTCTGGTTATACGGTAGCACCTCTGCGAGGTGAAGAATTGAAAAAAAAGCTCAATAGACATAATGTATAATAAATAGTTTCATTTTATTTTCTATTTGTTCAATTTAAATGGTCCTCCATAACAGCTTCTCAGCCATGTTTGAACTTCAGATATAATGTGATCAAGGGAATTCTGCCACAAGGTATCTCTCAGTTGCTTCCTTTTCCTGAAAAAAAGGCAAAACGTCCGTTATTATGAAAAATAAGTTAATAAGAAAGAAAAAAAAATATCGATACTTTTAATTGAAAGGTTTGTACAAATCCTATTTATTATCAAATTCAGCTTTCATGTGGCCAATTTTTTTTTATGCCCCCGGAATCAAAGATTCAAGGGTAAATAGTTTTTGGCCTGTCCGTCTGTTTGTCTGAAAAACTTTAACATTGGGCATAACTTTTGAATGGAAAGTGATAGAGCTTTCATATTTCACATGTGCATTCCTTGTGACAAGACCTTTCCATTGATACCAAAATTTTGACCTCTTGACCTTGGCCTACTTTTCAAAAACTTTAACATTGGGCATAACTTTTGAATGGTAAATGATAGGGCTTTGATATTTCACATGTGTATTCCTTGTGACAAGACCTTTACATTGATACCAAAATTTTTGACCTCGTGACTTTGACCTTGACCTTTGACATACTTTTCAAAAACTTAACATTGAGCATAACTTTTGAATGGTAAGTGATAGGGCTTTGACATTTCACACGTGTACCGGTATTCCTTGTCACAAGATTTTTCCATTGATATAAAATTTGTTTAACCCAGTGACTCTGACCTTTTACTTACTTAACAGAAAATGGTGTTTGTACTAACAAAGATGCAACCAGGGGGCATTCGTGTTTAAATGTACAAACACAGGCTTTATTTTACTCTGACATTATCTGTGTGGTTGGGCCATGATTCCATGCAGTGAATTTACAATAGAAATGCAGGGTTTGGTGCACATCTGTACAAAAGATTAAAGCAAAGAGATCAGACATGAAATTTTATCCAGTTCCTCTTTCTTACAATCTAAAGGATGGTTTCATAAGCAAGAGAACAAGTAAAAATAAATAGTTCTCATGCAATGCCTGAATACACGTATGTTTTCCTGGTCTATGTCCAAGACAAGTTGTGCTCAACATATTTTATTATTATCCCCTCTTGTGTCCATGTGTTTGTTTATTGGTTTGTTTGTTTGTGTGTAAGGCTTCTTGTGAACAGCTTAAGAGCAGTATAGAAGACAAAGCAATCATCAAAGAAACATCAAACCTTCCACAAATGTTCCCCATTGAGAGAGGATGAACCCTATTGCTTTCAAGGTCAAGGGTCAAAGTCACTGTTGACTTAAGCTAAAAATCCTTGTGAACAGCAGAGAAAACAAAGCAATCAATTCTTCACAAATGTTTCCCATGGGAAAAGGATGAACCGAATTGATTTTCAAGGTCAAGGTCACTAAGGACCTAAGCTAAAAATCCTGTGATAAAGCAATCATCATGGAAACATAAAATCTTCCACTATTGTTTCTCATGGTGACAGGATGAACCCTATTGATTTCAAAGTCAAAGGTCAAGGTCATTATGAACTCATGCAAAAATCCTTTTGCTGATAGCATAGAACATATAGTTGTGAGGGGATGCTAAACTTGCGTAGCCTATATTTCAAAATATAATGGCCATTCAACATGGAAAACCAATTTGAAATGAAAATATTCTTAACTATCTGTAAGTGCTCCCAACACCTGGCACTGAACAAATGATGAATTTAGATTAAGGTACAACAAGGATCAAAGGTCAAGGTCAATGTTGACTTAGGCTAAAAATCCTTGTAAACAGTATAGGAGATAGTTCAATCATCATGGAAACACCAATCTTTCCACTAATGTTCTCCACAGATAGGATGAACCCTATTGATTTTCAAGGTCAAGGGTCAAGGTCATTATGGACTCATGCAAAAAATTCTTATGCTGATAGCATAGAACATGAAGTAGCGAGGGATGCTATACTTGCATTGCCTTTATTTCAAAATCTAATGTCCATTAAACATGGAAAACCAATTAGAAATTAAAATATTCTTAGCTATCTGTAATTGCACTCAACATCTAGCAGTGAACAAATTAAGAATTTAGATTCAGATACGGCAAGGACATTTACCTGTTTAAAAATCTGACTACAACTGCCATCTGCTCTAAATTCTGGTTTGATATCAGCTGATTCAAGTATGTCACCATTACTTCATTATCTTCCATTTCTGTAATATTTTAATGAGCAATATTTACAAAATTCCATAGATCTCTGTACAAAAAAATTTTACACATGGAAACATCCAATGGACTACTCACTTCCATCTTCAAAATGTTAAATACTAATTCACTATACATGTATGTACATTAATTTAATCTTGTGAAAGAGGCATTACATCTGTGGCAAGAACAGGTATACTGTAAAGTGGTTTTTATTCGTCAGATACCAATTTTCGTCAGTGCCTTCCTTGACAAAATTATGTACCGATGAATACAAATACTCCTGACAAAAAAAAATGTAGTAATGAAAAATTGAACTAGTCTCTTGCTAAACTTAAATACAAACCTGGAGCACTGAAGAGGAGGGAGGAAGAAGCTGAAGGTTCCAAGTTTTAAGACATTGTTAAATAGTGTTATGGCAAATCAATGAAAACTTAATATGAACACAAAGTTGCATATAATGTACTTTTAATTACTAAATAATATGTTTTTACAGCAAGGTAGGTGATATACATGTCTCTAATTGTTTGTTTACCGATAATTGTTAAACAGACAATGAAAATGCATTTGACTGCAGATCTAAATGTTAAGTTGGCATTTGAACAGACCAATCATAAGTTACATTTTTGGGAAGTTTGGATGACAAATTTACGTACTGACAAAATGGTAATTTTTATCGAATTGACAAAAATTGGTACTGACGAAAATAAAGCAATTTACAGTAAGCCAAGCTGGTTCAGTGATTTACAAGAGTGTTTGTCAAGACTGCAGAAGGGCTTGGGTTTGGGCCATGATTGGGCCATGATTTTCTTACCTGTGACACTTAAAAATTCATTTTACATAAAAATAATAATACAGCAATGAAAACATACCAGGTTGTTGTTGTAACCACTCGTTCAGTAGAGCTCGTATTTCCGTTATAGAGGTAGCTCCACATAAACTGATAGTAGATCTCGCCTGCATCTTACAAGGGACATCATTAGTTACTGAAACAACATCACTGATCTCAGCAGTTTGCTGTACTTGTCTTGATGATTCCTAAATGATAATAATACATAATACACTTATTGCATCTGTTATCAAACCACCACAGCAAGCATATTAATGGAGTTAATTAATAGCAGAAAATCAGTGTGGCATTCTTACCTTTCTTTGATCAGCAATGTAATGCCTAGGAAAGTCCCGCTCTGTCATGATGACTTGGAATCCAGGATCTGTAAAGTCTATGACATCTAAGGTAGGTAGAGGTGGCTGATTGGACAATGATCCTTCCCTTCATAACAGAAGTAAAATATAATAGAAAAGGTATCATTTTACAATAAGTAAGTAAGTAAGTAAGTAATATTTATTTAAAGTCGGCACTGTGTACATAAATAACAAAGAACAAGTATAATAAGCTATTCTGGCCATATATGGTTTAATACTTAAACTTTCTAAGTTTTTTTTTTTAATTCATACATATTTTTCATACTTTAAAATTTCCAACAACAAATTACAAATCAAAAATGTCAGCAGTATCATATTATTTTATCCATGAAAAGTGATGAGACCTACATGAAAGCTTTTTCCAAAGTCTTATTTCTACAAAACTTGTCAGGAATATTAGTATTCATAATCTACATTTTTGGATGTGGGACAATAATAGTCACCAAAAATAGTCTTCAAAACTTGTTTATGTATTTATATGTTACAACTTCCAACATACATGTTGGATATATAGATACATGTATATACAACAATCCATCATACATGTATACAATAATTACTGACTGATTTCACATTTCCATATAGTTACATGTAATTACCTTGTACTATTACCCACAGGTAAATCCTCATTATCAGTGATAGTATCCAGAACATTGGCATGTCCTGTATCTCCCTCAATAGACATTGATGATGCACCATTTGTCCGATTTCCTCTCTGTTCCTTACTTGATCCGACTGAAATCATAATATTTTTGTCCTTTCATACAATAAACAGCCTGAGGGATTAAATAATATCATTTATATACATGTAACTTCTGGCGAAGTTCTCGCTATCCAAAACTTGTACATGTCTCAGCAATTACAGAACAATTCTCCTCCAATTTAATTTTATTTCCATGTCTGCATGAAATTTTTATATTAATTTGGGAAAGCCTACTTGTAGGAAAAAACCTACATCTGCGATAGATTGAAGTCTTTGTACTTGTATATCAATTCCTCGTAAGTCTGAGGCTATGAGCTTCCAGCTTCTCAGGATGGTTACACATTCTCTGTGTATAACATCAGCATTATCTGTGGCCGTTAGTAGTGTAGTGAATCGGATATTCATAAGAAGAAGAATAAGGGTCAATCAAGGTATTGCATCACTGCAATTTTTTTTCAATGACCTATTCAAAATCTTACAAGAGAAATTTTGATTTAAGGGTGGAACATCGTAATAGAAGTTGAAGCATTCAACTTTAATTTCAAATATGTTAAATTACAAATACGTAATGCCACAATCAATCAAATCATTTGTATAATTACCTGGCTTTGAGACTGTAAAATTGAGAGTACTCTGGTTAGATTTCCCGCTACCTGCGATAGATTGAAGTCTTTGTACTTGTATACCGATTCCTCGTAAGTCTGAGGCTACAAGCTTCCAGCTTCTCAGGATGGTTACACATTCTCTGTGTATAACATCAGCATTATCTGTGGCCGTTAGCAGTGTAGTGGACTTGGAAAAATTATTACATATCCCATGACCTGAAAGCACAGTGACATCATTCAAGTTTGTAAAATGAAAGGATATGCATGGATTGTGCAAATTTTCAAGTTTTACAAGTTTGTATAATCTTTCAGCAGAAATTCATAATTATCATACATGTATGACAAAATATTGAAAAAAATTATTTCATTGGTTCATATCTGGGATAAATCATTACTGTCCTACACTTTAAAGTAATCAAGGCAAGTTATAAAACCACATTGCCATGTACGCAAAAAACTCTTTTGTTTGTTTATTTTCTAGCATGAATTTCAAGATAGATTAATTACTTGATCTTTCAGATAAAATTTTTTTTGTAAAGTAATTTACCAAGGAATTTAGACGTTTTTTTGTAAAGTAATTTACCTAAGAATTCAGACGTTTTTTGTGAAGTTATTTACCGAGGAATTTAGACGTTTTTTGTAAAGTAATTTACCTAAGAATTTAGACATTTTTTGTAAAGTAATTAACCTAAGAATTTAGACGTTTTTTTTAAAAGTAATTTACCTAAGAATTTAGACGTTTTTTTTGTAAAGTAATTTACCTAAGAATTTAGACGTTTCTATGGGAGCGTCTTCATGCCTGACCATCACCTTCAGTGCTATAGTCTTTCCTTTCATTTTTATATCCTGGAGTCTTTTCTGAACTTCTGTGGACAGCTCCATCAGAAAATTATCTACATCCACATCCTGTAATTATATAGGACATTTGAATAAAACTGCAGAAAATTCCCTAGAGGCTAATGCATGTAAGATGTGTATTAAAAATCACAGTAAAGTACTGACTCTGCAAGGCAGAGCTTATTCAATCATGCCATATAATTTTATTTTACTCATTAGAAGACACTGAAATTGTATATTGACAACTTGGTAATATACTTCTGTCAAATTTCTGATTCTTTTGAAAAAAAATACCAAGATCCTAATTGCATACGGTAAACTGGCTCTTTTGCAAGCATTTTATTTTTCGCAATATTCATGACCTGCTTGTGTCGCAAAAATTCAGTGCTGCGAACATGTCTCAATTGAGCTATGTTATTGATATAACCTCAATGTGAATCATAAGATCTTGAATACAAAACACCGCAAATTGGTCAGTGGTATCAGATTCGTGAAAAAAGACACTACAAACAAAAGATTGTTTACAGTAATCTTGAAGGACATGAACTCTAGACATAAACTACTGACACAATTGAAGAGGAAATACATGTATGATCGCAATAAACATGTACATGTGTTAGCATACTTGTTTAAACCTGATTCCATAGTTTATTTCTGCAGAGACAGATTTTCTCTCTTGTTCTAATTTCACTGGCCTATCATCTTCTCCTCTACAGTACTTATATAAGGTCAGTCCTGTTTTGGGTCCAAACTCTTTCTGTAGTAAACTAAGGGGGGCTTTCTGTAGTTCTTCACATATTTCAATGCGTAATGACTTCAGTTTTTCTGTGGTACTCCGTCCAACACCTTTGAAAATCAGGAAAACCCCATTTATACATAAAATGCATATTTTCAAAATGTAAACTCAAAATACATCTTTATGAATTTAAGCTTTTTCAAAACGGTAAGATTTTTTGAGTCACTTAGAAATAGATGGTGAAGTTTCTGTGTATACAACTAAAGAGAGTCATTTTCTTCAAGTCCTAAAAAAAAACTTTTCATAAAACAAAATACCATAATATTATATTCATTACTATGACATCAGTTTCTTTCTTCACTTCAACAAAAGTGTGAATTGCGCGAAAAGCTGCCTGGTCACTCTGTATACATGTATACAAACCTGGCAGATTCTGTACATTCTGTGACTTCATAAATTCAAGTAGATCCTCCCCTTTCACACAATACTGTCCATTTGGCTTTGCTTTTCTGTTTGCCAATTTTCCAATCAAAATATTTGATCCTGTGAACAAGTTTGGAATCAAAATTAATATTACTTCATGACAGCCTGATGATTCTTGCATTATTTTCTTCATTAATGAATTTTTTGTTGTAAAAATCTTTTACATGTAAATTCATCCCAAACGAAAATGTTTCCTAATAAATCGTGTCAAAATCATGCTAAAATCGTGGATTCGCAATTTATTAGAACGATTTCAATCTGATTTATTAAATAAATCGTTCTAAAATCATGGTTAGATGCTATGTAAAATATGATTTCAGAACAAATCATGCGATTTGAGAGCAAAATCACACAATTTGAGAGCAAATCACATGATTTGAGAGCAAATCATGTGATTTACAGATGATTTATTAACTTTAAGTAAATGATACCATGATTTTGAAACGATTTATTAACATATATCCTGCAAACATCTACAAGAGAAAGTGACAGACACGATTTAGACATGATTTGTTTCAATCTTGGTCAGTCATTGCCTGAATCTATCAGATGCATCTTGGGAAATTTAATTTGATTTTTGGCTCCTTGAAGAAAGAAGTGTATATTGATTAAGCTTTTGTTTGTGAGGAAATATACAAAAATGTACTTGATGACTGTAAGTGCCTTATTCAAGTAAGTTTGCATTTTGTTAAAGTTGTGATCACTGATGTAATTCTTTTCAGTAAAATAAAATTTAGAAAGATAGCAATGCAGATTTGACATTGTATCATAGAAACTCGTTTAGAAAAAGTGATGTACATAGAAACATCAATGTTATGTATATACTTTTACACATCAGTATACACTCAGGAGTAATTACTTGAACAATGCTAAGTAACAAATATATTTCAGAAAAATAAACGAATGTTGAAAATTGCATGACTTGATCAATATTCTTAGTTTGCATACATATCAACTAAATCATATCATTAATCTCTCAAATGTGTTTTAACTGAAAGTTTGTATCAATACCTTAATATATGTAAAAAATTCCAGTGAAATATTATTTAGGTCAGACTCTGAACTTCCTATTCATCTTGGGTCACAGTAACCTTTGGCAGTACAGATTCAGGACACGATTTGCAAGAAATCATGCGATTTTGTCATGATTTATTAGACTTCTTATGTAAACACGATTTCAGAATAAATCATGCGATTTCAACACGATTTATTAGTGAAACACGATTTACATCCAAATCATATATCCATGATTTCTAATAAATCGTGCTTCCATGATTTTAACACGATTTATTAAAGGCACTATTTATTAGCTCATTTGCATACGAAAAAATCGTGCGATTTTGGCACGATTTATTAACACGATTTTGACACAATTTATTAACACGATTTATTAAGCATTTTTTTCTGTTTGGGATCCCTTTGGAAAATTATTTGGAGAATTACAAACTTTTGATACGATGTACATGTACATGACCAGACACTAATTTTCAGTCGAAAACTGACCTTTTTAGTCAATAATTTAGGAGAGCTATGAAAAAACCCTGGATTTTTGCTTTGTAATGCATTAACATAAGTATCTTTACCCATCCCAATAGAGACAGTGCATCTAGTTTTTTCAAATATTTCTTCACGCAGCATGGAAGCAAATTCCAATGGTTCAGCTCCTGTGCTCGTTAATAAATCTGTACAATCCACTAGCATCTCATCACAGCTCACTGCCTCTATCTCATGTGTATAACTGTAATGTAAAGATGGATGAACATGTACTCAATGCTCGTTAATAAATCTGTACAATCCACTAGCACCTCATCACAGCTAACAGCCTCCATCTCATGTGTGTAACTGTAATATAACGTTAATAGATCTGTACAGACCACTAGCATCTCATCACAACTACCAGCCTCTATCTCATGTGTATAACAGAAGAAAGAAATGGATTTACAAGATATGTGTACAGGTGAGAAGATCTATGTGAGAAGTTCTATCTTTGCATGCAGTAAATTTATTATTACACATAATATAGAGCAACTTACTAAATCCTCAAATTATTTTAAAAATTCTAAAACTAAAGATGTGTTGCAAAATTTCTTTGCTACATTTATCAACATAATTACACAGGCCAACATACGATATATACAGTAATTTTAAGATAAAATACAGAAAGATTTTCCTTAGATACACTTCCTGCATACCTGGCTACTGTATCATAGAGACATTTAGATACTTCTTGATATCCCTCAAAGTCGTACGGTATTGTTATTAAATCTGGGCATAACTTCTTCGCTGGTCCCAAAAACATCCCATTTTTAACACCTGCCTGGAATATAGAATAATTAAATATGAATTTATAAATAAAATCAAAATATAAAATCGCCCTTAACCAATGAGAACAAAATAAAACACCGCTAAAGATGGTATGGCCAGATTGCAAAGTTAATTTTTGTGTGACCAACTGGGTCAAGGTCCCTAGGTCAAATATTACAGCATACATTGAGAGGTCTTGTCAGAGGCAACTTACATGTATAATATAAAGTTTCTACCGCATACAGTTCCTTAGATTTTGCTTAAACCAGAAATTTTAACCAAAATCTTCAACTAGGTCAAAGTCCAAGGTCAAGGTCACAATGTCAAATGTTACAGCATACATTTAGAGGTCTTGTCAGAGGCAACCTACATGTAAAATATAAAGTTTATATTGCATACAGTTCCTTAGATTTTCCTTAAACCAGAAATTTTAACCAAAATCTGTAACTAGGTCTAAGTCCAAGGTCAAGGTCACTAGGTCAAATGCTATGGCATAAATTGAAAGGTCTTGTCACGGGCAACCTACATGTATAATATAAAGTTTCTAATGTAAACCGTTCCTGAGATTTTCCTTCAACCAGAAACTTTAACCAAAATCTTTAACTAGATAAAAGTCCAAGGTCAAGGTAACTAGGTCAAATGATACAGCATAAATTGAAAGGTCTTGTCATGGGCCACCTTCATGTATAATATAAAGTTTCTACTGCATATGGTTCCTCAGATTTTGCCTCAACCAGAAACTTTAACCAAAATCTTTAACTAGGTCAAAGTCCAAGGTCATGGTCACTAGGTCAAATGTTACGGCATAAATTGCAAGGTCTTGTCATGGGCAAGCTTCATGTATAATGTAAAGTTTCTACTGCATACAGTTCCTCAGATTTTGCCTCAACCAGAAACTTCAACCAAAATGTTGACGACAGATGGACGGACGGACAGATTGACGGACGGACAGACGGAGGGACAGACGGACATCGTCAATCTATAGACCAGAATTGCTTTGCAATCCGGCCAAAAATGGACTGAAAACAAATTTCAAAATTACAGATTATGAGTGCATTCCTGACTTCTTCCTTTCATCCACTGTACTCATTTTTCTATCCATATACCTGTCTTGCTTCATAGCTACAAGATGCTATTTCTGCCATAGAATTATAAGTTTCTGGTGCTTTTGCTGGGCTGGTAAGTAGGGACTTCACTCCGTTACTCGATGCCCCGCCTTCCTTTGTAGTGTCTCTGGAAGCTGCTCCACCGACCTGACCATGAGGAGATTTTCTAGGACTTGATTTTCCTCCCCTCCATAACATTCTCTCCAGCTCTACATCACTACCTGGTACCGTAGGAGCTTTACCGTTACCTTTAGAGTGTGTCACAGCTATAGGCTTCCCTACAAAAAATAACTTCAATATCTGTAAAAATTTCATCTGCATGTTTTCATTTGTGCAGGAGCTGTTAAAATAAGATGTAAAATCTGCCCTGAAAAGTCGAAATTTCAAAATGCAAAAATTGCGAATTTATTTTCAAGTAAAAAAACGACAAAAAAGGAGGGGGGGGGGGGGGGGGAATGGACGACTATCTTACTGTGTAGAATCAGTCTTTAGAGCAGTAAAATGGATTAAAATTGCCATTTCTTTTCTTTTTATATCATAGAAAAATCTATTCAGAGTGGGTTCCAATTAGATATTTAACTGTTAAGAAGGAAATAAAAGAGAAAAGTTGTCTATTTCTACAGTGTACGTATTTCACACCTGAAAGCTACATATGTGGCTGATAGTACGAAATAAAACCTCTGTAAGTTTCCAAATTGCAGATTTTGACGATTACATTGATATGATAACCTCATGGTTAATTTCTCTTAACCAATTTTGACATGAAAAGGTACAGAAGTATAATAAACATTAAATTTGTGTACAATAATGCATTTAAAAAAAAATTTTGCTTGATATTTGACGTTTTCTCTCATCAGTACCCCCTACCTCTTCAACCCATAATTATAAAATCTTTCACCAAATCTATTTAAACAAAATACCTATTATGAATCCTATAATACTACGGCCATGTAAAATAAAATCTATGTTTCTCAGACACCGCCGCGCGCTATAATTTGCCGCCGACAAGACGTTTTTATTGCAACTTCAGAAAAAATATCCGCCGTGTCTCATCCTCGATCGTCGATTAAAAACGAAATATCCATTTATTTCATTGAACATGTTTATTGTCCTGTAAAATCGTCAAAACTGTACCCGATGTCTACATACTTTTAAAAGACTGAATAAATCACGGCACGTTCCGTATTTACGTTATGGGTAAAGCGTCGTTTAAAGGGAATTGTATAGGATATACTAACAACGTGCCGACACGTGTCGCGGACACTTGGACGGCTTGCTATTCGCGTGTTTAATACATCGAGTATTACATGTATTAAAACGTTTGTATAGTTTTCTTTATTGATCTCCACAGCATATGTAAATACCTATGCCGAACAATAGCAAATGTCCATTGTAATACTTCCGAATCTATTAATAATGACCTTCACGTTGTAAAAAGTATAAACAAGGACTACCGACGGACGCAAGAGAAACGTAGTTAAATCCTTAAATCAATGAATAAAAGAACGTATATTGTACCCGGGCCGTGTACATTATTTTATCACATGATACACCCGTTATGCAGTTTCATAAAGCCATTTCATAAATATATGATATAGGGATGTTCGCCGTGACGTCACGGGTCTGGCGAAAACGAGGCTGGTTGGCAAAAACGGTTGGCAGTGAAGGGAAATATACATGATACCCGGGGATAAATCGACAATTGATGCTCTAATATGCGCTACTTGACTATTATTATTTCATTGATAAGTCCTGCTGTGACACTGACCATTCTAATCACAACAATAAAGAAATCCCGCTGAGTTTATTAGTATATCAGACTGCCGTTCGATTGAGGGGGGAGGGGGGGGGGGGGCAAGAATCAATAAACTGCCGATAATTTTTTCTTCAAATTTTGCTTTTCAAAGAAGCCGGTGTAATTCATAGTGTCCCATTTTTATGCTCCTGTATTAGGTGTAACATACCCGACTAATTACCAGTTGTTTTGACAAGTACACACCGCGTGGGATCGAAACGTATGATGTTGTCAGTGGCGGATCCAGCGCCCCCTTTGCCGGGGGGTCAAGGGGCGAATTTTTCCGATTTTGACTAAAAATGGGCCAAAATATACCTATTTTTGGAAAATTTTGGGTCAGTGCCGGGGGGGCGGGCGCCCCCTCCGCACCCCCCTGAATCCGCCACTGGTTGTGCTTCCTTACATTGTTTTTAGGTATTTTCTCATTTTCTAAATTAAACTTTACAAAACTGAACAGCGGTTGCAGTAGGACAACACCTTATAAATCAATCCATATCGTCCAGGTATATGGAAAGTTCATAGTTTTCGCAAACACTTCTATAGTTTGTCGACGACAGAAAATAATTCCTTCTGACGAACTCTTGAAGTGTTTGCAAAATCTACAGACTTTTCAGATATATAAACGATATGGACTTACTTATTAGACATTGCTCTACTGCAACGTCTTATTAGTTTTGTGCAGTATCACTTAAATGATGAGAAAACATCAAAATTCTCCGTAAAGAATCACAACATCATACGTTTCGATCCCACGTGGTGTTTGACCAAAATTAATGTCGAACTGTTTGAAAACGCAAAACAGAAAAAAATTAATCTAACTCACAGACAACGTATAATGAAATAAAGAGTACTAATTTTCTTAGCTTTTTTTTTTTTGGGGGGGGGGGGGTTTCTCACGACTGTCCAATTAATAGATAAAGCCAGTCATAGTAATAACAATGAAAAGAAGCACAAATTCTCTTTTTCTCTTTGATTATTCGTTCAGTAATTTTCTTACTTTGGATATGGAAATTATTATTTTTTTAATTGACATGCCTTATCTAACTTTTTGATTAGCTGCTAGAGAAAGAGGACGGGGGGGGGGGGGGGGGGGGGGGGGGGGCTCAAGATTAGAATTTTAGAATGCTTAAAGAAGCATTTATTTCTCAACTTCCATGTAAGTTATGGCAGCCGCACCCCTTAAGATTGAAAATCGTTGGGAGAAAAATGAATTTAAAATGAAAGATAAGATTAAAATACTCAATAAAAATAAATGTTAATATGAATTAAAGAGAGCGATCTCGGACCATATAAAATCCTAGCATTCTATTTCCATCTTTTGCACTTCGATTGTTAAAACATCCAATATTTGAAAAGAATTTCAAGAATAGATGTTCGGACTTCCATCTATCTTATTTTCGGAATTATTTAAACAATTATCCCGTTGAAATAAATAAATAAATAAATGGATAAATAAATAAATGGATAAATAAATAAATAAATAAATAAATAAATAAATAAATAAATAAATAAATAAATAAATAAATAAATAAATAAATCTTGAGATATTTATGAGAAATATTGAATAATGATCCACCTTTCCAACTTATATGATTATGATCGATTTATAAATGGGTTGTATTTCCTTTTTGCTTCTTTCAACTAAAAGACATAATTATGTAATGTAAGTATTTACCCCCCCCCCCCCCCCCCCCATGGTTTAGATGTTTCATCCGTGTCAAAATATCAAAAACTGAAATATGAAATGGGTACCGTAGATCACATGCAGTGGCTTTCTCTCCTTGCGGATCATTGGTTCCGCCGCGGTGCCTGGGTGAAAAATCTACCTGGACAGCCGACAAAAATCAAGGTAAATGGCAGGTGTCAGATCATTGTCTTGTGTATACGAGATATACTGTATCGGTTGGACTTGATAAATTGATGAATCATTGATATAAGATGTTCACATTCACGACTTTAAAAATTAAATCAACCCACAGAGGGACTAAATGCTATTTATACATACCGGTGATTAACAGAGAAAAATTAAATTAAAAAAAATATCACAAGCAATTTAAACGATCGATTAATGTTATAACAACTTTGAAGTAATCTTAACTTAATTATATCTGTCGATAAACTGTACCGATAAACATTATAAACGTGAATATAGCAGTGGACATTGCTATACATATATATAAGAGAACCACTTTTTGCCAACCAATTTTCATGCGCATGCGCAGTGTGACGTCACTTTTTCGTCACTCGAACATCCCTATATGATAACACGTTACATATCGCTCTGCTTGAATGCGATTGGTCAAGTTTGGAACCTAATCACATGAACCTTGACAAATGTGACCTTTCAAATATCGGTCAACTGTTAAATTCAGACCCGGAGTCAGTATCAATGATTAAAATTGTTGTTGTTGAATTAATTCTTGCATTAAAATACTATTCAAAATTGAAATACTTTTCTCTTACGCACAGAATATCTATACGATTGGGAAACTACTTCTCATGGCGTAGCAGACGACCTCTAGATCACAGCGTGATTCGCCTCTGTAGTTTTCGGAAACGTTGATTTCACGTTAGAAATACACATTTTTTTTGGCAATATCATGTGATAAAAAGGTTCTCAAATGAATTTTCATTTCATACGATGTATTATGAAACTCGTTGTGCGTTTTATATCCCCTCGCCAAGGCTCGGGGATATAAAACTCACAACTCGTTTCATAATACATCGTATGAAATGAAAATTCATTTGAGATCCTATATTTATCAGACGGTGGTTAATGCTGAACACTACTTCATTCGATTTCTAAAGATTCTGCTTCATCCAGACTTGACTTTCGAAGATATACGCTATCAGCCAAACTTTTATTTACCATATGAGGAAGTGAGGGATCGTATTTAATTTGAAATGGGTTTAAACAAGGTGTGAGCAAATAACAGCTGTCGAGTCTCTTACGCGATTCTACTATATACTTCGTATATCAAATTTTGAATCGATTAGCTTCTTCCATTCAGACAGATGAGCTACGTCTCCCCGTTCTCAGAAGGAAAAGGTTATTTTTACTTTTAAAAAAATCAACTTTTTTACAGGAGAAAGCCATAATTTTTTTTTGGGGGGGGGGGGATAAGATTTTTTGCCTTACATGAATAATGGGAGGGGGGGGGGGGTTAAACAGGACAGACGACTTCTTTGCCTTACATGAATAATAAGAGCACTCTAGATGGAAAAAAAAACAAAAAATAAAAACCCTACCTACCTTGCCACTTTTTTAGACCCAATTATCTGAGAAACATAGAATTTATTTTACATGGCCTAAGTCTTTATATTTTCATCCTAACCACCTTTTTCCTAAAGTAGAAGGACAGTGCATGAGAAACAATCTAGTGATTTCAGGGCTAAATCAAGCCCTTATCTTAACAGCTCCTTTACATCTGTATAGAAAAGTTGGACAATATCAATGACATTTACAGAATTTCATGACTGAAGTTAGGCTTACAACAGTCAGTGTTACATTTACATATGGATCTTGGATATAAATACACAAAGCTTCTCAAAGTTGAGATTTCACTCCAATCTGACCTTTTTTCCGACATAGAATTGGAATGGAAAGAATGAGATTGAAACCTCAACTTTGAGAAGTGAGGCTGCGTTGTAAATATCATGTTAATATTTACATGAACGTTTGTGTTTAAATAATGTATTATTTGTAATATTTAGATATGACCTTGGTACCTTTCAGATCTGGCCTTTTTCTTAATCCGACTGATACAAAGAAGCAATCCATGTCAATATGCATAATTGTGCGATTTATGTCCTGTGACATGCTTAACCTCTCTGCACTGATTTGTCCACCAACATTTTTATCATAAACAAGTTTTGCTAGTTTTTCCCGTCCCCTGAAGTCAGCATCTTGGCTTTGTAGTTTACTCACATAATCTCTCCACTGAGTTTTCCATGTAGATAGATGATGAAGTCGAGAATGATTATAGAATTCACTTAAATAATCTGGATCACCGGCTTTACCTGCAGCATAGGATTTGTTGGTCCTGTTTGTTAATGTGGCATTCAAAGAAGAGTTGTCTCCCCTTATGTTACTATTGTTTTGAAATTTACGTGGAGAATGATCTAATCTTGAAATAGTTTTATCTATATTTGAAGAATCAGTATGTGTAATCTGATTTGATGAAGATTGTTTACTTTGATTCATGGAAGATAAATCTTTGAAATGTCTCGTTTCATCCTTTTGAAGTGAAATTTCATTAGCCTCCAGTAAACTTTCACATTTTTCCAACAAGGCTGTTCTGTGAGAGTACATCATAGCATCTGACGAACTTGAATCATCATCAGAGGAAAGTTCACTGATTGTGTCCAAATTCCCACAATCCTCTTTGTTACTTGTACTCGCGACGAATGTATCGTGAACATTTTTACTTAGCTGAATGCTTGATGTAGCACTGTTGGCATCTAGATATTGTTGATTTCTTGTCTCTTTGGTAAAAAGAAGATACGGTACATATGGAAGTTTCTTCCCAGCTTTCACACTGAAATAACATGTATATGAAACTTTGAAGAGATTTGGCATCTTTGATGAAGGGTATACTGAGCTGTCAATACAATCAATATTAATATAAAGTTAGTTCAATTTAAGAAACTTTTCTAGGATGTACCATTTACAAGGAACTGTACTTATGCATGCAAATGATGATATGATGATATGGCAGTGAATTGAGAAACTGGCCAATAGGAATTTCTCTATTACTGTACTTCAAATTATGATCTTTTCACATTCATTTGACAATTTTCTCTTTTGTAAAATATAGACAAGACAAATATGCATAGCTACATGTAAGGTTAAGAAAATGTATAATGTAAGATGAGAGGATGTAGGATTCTACAAAATTAATGCTCCCGATATACTATTTTAAGATACTGTTCACAGTAACACTGTAATATACTACAGTACTACTTATTACTGTATACATGTACTATCATTTGTTACCTATCAGTAATCCAGTCTGGTCGTACTACTTTACAGTGCTTAAGGTGCGTCATTATTTTACTGTTAGGTAAGTTAGTGGCCACTATATGTGTAACACATCGTTTTGACAGGTAATGCTCACAGTGACCTCCATGTAACATCATCATCTTCTTCAGTTCATCGGATGAAGGCTCTGAAAGAATGGAGTGTACTCAACGCACAGATAAGTTCAAAAGGACAACCTTTTGGAATAGGAGAACATAATTTCTTAAATTGTTAGAAATATTTCCAGAAGAAATATTTCATGATAAAAACAGACTTTTACCGGTACTTATTTTGATAATAAAAGGGTGTCTGTACTACATGTACCCCCTCCCCCCTTCAATCTGCCTCTGATGGCTATACTTACTTGTGTAACCATTAATGTGGATGACAACACCTTTGAAGATATCAGAAGTCTGACCTCCAATGCTGGTTTGTTTCTCTAAGAACTGATCGTTTAGTTTGGCTTTCTTTGCTGCCATATAGTCTCCCTATCAATAAACATTAATGATCAAACCGACAATACAAGAAATATGTGTATTATCTCTGTTACTTTTAAAATTCAAGAATTTCTATATACAGTTAAACCTGTTTTAAGAGACCCTTCAAGGGAAGGTCAAATAAAGGTCACATAAGACAGGTGGTCACTTAATACAGGTTAATTTTCATGAAATTTGTTTATTTTGGAATTGAAAAGTAAGGTCTCTTAAAACTGGAAGTAACTTAACACAGTGGGTCGCTAAGGTAGGTTTAACTGTATATTTAAGATCCAAGATTGATTAATTTTCTGCAACTTGACATTAACATAGAAATGCACTTACAAGATTAATTTTACACACATTTTATCCCAAATACATGTAAGCTACAGCAGTCAAACTTTACCCTTGTTTACGATGGGAGGCTGTGTTTTGCTTACATCCAAGTAAACAATTTTAAATCAAACATAGAGACAACAACCAAATTCATTACAGATATCAAACTACTCTAATTCTAGTATTAAAGGCAATCCTCAGTATGGTTATTAAAGTTAAAATCATTTTTTTGTAAAATTTTGCAGTTTTATCATGAAGTCCTGGCACCTAGAATTAAAAGTGGGTAAGTTTGATTTGAACTTACACCCCCAGCTTAAAATAAATTAGATGAATGGAGGAAATTGACACATTAAGCTTTTGCCATCGGTTATCCAGTGGATATAACATATCCTGAGTTTTAGAGACTGTGTAAGTGTACATATTCTATTCCATTTTATTGGATTTAAATTGTAATTTTACTGGCAAGAAGTTAGATTAAACATATTTATTGCAATCAAATATAACATTGCATCGGATTGGGCACAAGTTGTTCAACTTAGATTTGCCCTCTCTGTAAGAATATTTAAGTTCTCTAACTTCCAAGAACAGATTATCCATTGTTTAAAAATAACTTATGTCATTAAATACGTACAAATGACTCCTTCCTATTTGCCAATGCATGCTTGCGACCACCTCTTCCCCTAGCAGGAGGTCCTGTATTATTCATTGCTTTAATTGGTACAATTCACCCTACTTGAAATGTATGATGCCTGTAAATAATAAAGAAATTCATTGTTAGCCTTTCATTTAGAGCATACGTCAGCCAACCTGAGGAAGAAGCAACAAATTCTCTAAGTCGGCGTGATGTCACACAAAGGTTCAATTAGAGATAAGCAAAGAGAAGTTCCGAAAATAGTTGGGGGATAAACTCGGTGTTTATCATAGAGCATAGTGTATGGAAATTGCTTTATATCTAGAATCTAACGTTTATATACAGAATAAAACTACTAGAATTCATTGAAGGAACCATTGATGAATTAGCTCTTAGCTCCTCAAACCCCAATATAAAACGAGATTTGAAGAAGGAACAAACAAAATCACGGATTTTTCATAGGGCACACTGAAAAATCTAGAGGTACATCCCCCTGTAAACATGGCGGAAATTTTGTCATGTGACCAGTCCAACTTCAAGAATATATCAGAGTATCTTAGATTTGGATACCCATGGAAATCATAAGCCTTTTTCAGGGGGTTCAGTGGTCGAGTGGTCAGAGAATTAAGTGCATGGACTCCTGAGGGTCTCAGGTTCGATCCTCATCGACCATCGGTATGAAATGGAATTTGTGCATGGGCTGAACATCTTCTCCCCTGCCTTGTAAATAGTGTAGATATGTTCTCAACCTGTTCTTTAAATGCGGGTCAAAATTAAGCTCTTACAGAGCTTATGTTCATTGTTAAAAGTTACAATTTGATATAATGATCATTATCATTTTCAAATTCAAATGCAAATTCTTTACTGGCGAAAGATATTTTCATGAAATGGTCATTGCCCATGAAATAACAGTACAATTAACTTAAAATAAGTTTAATAAAGGTAGAAAGAATAACTGCCTTAAACTGGCAAATAGCAAATGCATTACATGTATATGTACATATGCAGTTTATGATATCTTGCATGCAACTACTGGCGTCATGTATAACAGTGGCGGATCCAGCGCCCCCTTTGCCGGGGGGTCAAGGGGCGAATTTTGCCGATTTTTACTGAAAATGGGCCAAAATATACCTGTTTTTGGAAAATTTTGGGTCAGTGCCGGGGGGGCGGACGCCCCCTCCGCACCCCCCTAAATCCGCCACTGTATAACAACTTAAACAAGGTCTTAAAATAGAGGTTGGTAAATAAATCATTAATGATTTATTTACCAACCTCTGTTGTGAATAAATAAATAAGCCCTTAATTTTCACATAACTGCGGTCTAGTTGTTTTTGACGACAAAATAAGTACTTTTCCAGCAATATGACGTCAATTTTAGGACAATCCATTTTTAATTGTGACGTACAAGAGTTAGTACTTGCCGTCCACAAAAGGCTAGTCACGCATTTATGCTTAAAAGGCTAAGTGTGATGTGAAAATAGCTGCGTCTGTTCAACATATTTTTAGGTTGAGACAGAAAAAGTGAACATGCATTTCTTCGGAGGATCGCAAATATTTACAGTTTTCGGTATAGAATGTTCCTGACCTTTCCCATGCAGCCCAACCCACCAAATAACCTGTCAAAGGCTGGGATTGGGTCAGGTTTTTCGGACTATGCACTAACAATTTATCATTCAAATTTCAATCACCCCCTCCCTCCCCATGTAAAATACAAAACCTTGCCCTTTTTGTTAGAATTACATTTGAGACATTGTTAACTCGTATCCATCAGAATTTACATAATCATTGTTGTTTTTACTTTTTATACATAAACTGATAAACTTTCACCAAAGTCAAAGAGAAAGTAGACTTACGTTTCTCATTAGACAGCTCGTCCATGGTTTTGTCCTCTCTTCGCTCTTCTTCTTCTTCCAGGCTCGACAAAATCAGAATCCATGCCACAAGCCGCTGATACGAAATATCATGTGATTCCTTCGTATAGTCAAGGACTTATAAACAGAAACTGTTTATAAGTCCTTGGTATAGTGTAGTATATAGAAATAAAATTTTGGCCTGTTCTCGGTCTAGAATCTTTATTCTTGATTTGGTATTTTTAAAATTAAAATACCAACTCAAGAATAAAATTTTGGCCTGTTCTCGGTCTAGACAACACGATAAAAATAGCATTGGAAATGGCCCATCTAAGATTTGTTTTGTCTATAAAATTTGATATATATATATGTATAGAATTATGAATTATCACTAAGACTTTCAAAATAAATTGTCAAAAGGAGATAAATTAATGTCTATTTTCAGAACATCTTTGAGTTGTTAATTTTTTTTTTAAAATAATAAAGTCCGTTTATCTGAAACCCTGCATTATTCATTTTCCGTAAAAACTTGATGTTATTTTCTGCATATGTCAAGTTAAACACCGTTAAGTTCCTATTGAAATTTGGCCGTCAGTTTTTAAGTTATAGTGATTTTGTTACCCCCTTCCCTTATTTTTACGTCATCTATTGCAGACGTTCTTGCGAAAAACTATTATGATCTAGGGCTTTCCGATGGAGTTCTTTCGGATACTGTTCTGGACCCCCTTAAGAAATAAAAACTAGGTAGCCGTGGTTTGTTGTCCTGTATTTTCCCGAGTCGCATGAACCAATCAAATTATCAACGAGCCGCTTCGCAGCTCGGTGATAATTTGATTGGTTCATGTGCAAGTTGAAATACAGGACAACAAATCACAGCTATAGCTAGTTGTTATTTCTATTCTTATATTATATAATTTGATTGGTTCATGTGCAAGTTGAAATACAGGACAACAAATCACAGCTAGCGAGTTGTTATTTCTATTCTAATATTGTTCCGCAGACGACAATTGGCGGAGCTTAGCGGCTGGAAGTTTGATGGAGATTTTACACCAGGCGAGTTCTAAAGCACGAGAATGGACGGAGCTAACGGACTGGGAGTTTGTCGGAGATTTTAAACCAGGCGAGTTCTATTGTGCATATAGGGAGAAAATCTCAAGTCATGTTAGAATAAGATACAGTTTCTCTTTCTAATAAACTTCTAAGCGTACGCGGCGGGTAATTAAACATGTTTTACATACTGTTTGTCACAAAAGTGTTATTGAGATATCTTTTCATTTGGTGACATTTGTGTATTATTACCAAGCGCATCTTAAGTTGTTGTTCGTAGACCGTTAATGTATCTGTCTCATAATTTGCGGGTCGATGCATATATCAGTAGAATGCCCTAGAACAAAATGCCCTATTTATGTACCTTCACCCCCCCCCTTTTTTTAAATAAAACGAGGTAATTTACAATTGGAAACTTTAACAATTTTATGAAAGATGCTGGTCCGAAGTTTGAAGAAAAAAATAAACATTTCGCGACTATTTTAGTTTCGATTCCTAATTCGCAATATTTGAGATACCTCTTGAAGCCAAGATGGTTTAAAAAGTTGTGTTCTATGAAAATTAAGACAATAAAAAACTTGCTAGAACAAACGCGATAATCCAAGTACATGTATACAGCTTTTAAAATTTATCAGAGTTTGGTCTTTCCCTTATAGTTATACATACACTAGTGCTCGTAAATACACTATGCATGGTCATATTAATTATAAGTTCTTTATTTCAGCCTCACATCCCCTCTTTTGAAAATAGACTGCTATTACGCACCTTCGCAAGCTTGCCATTATGACGTCATTCAAAGTTGGAAGGAAGCTCGGATAAAACTGAATTTTTTTTTTAAACAAATGAGTCCAACCAGAATTATACACCCATGTACACCCAAAGTAAGACAATCATTACTTATCTTTACATTTGTTCGTAACATCGAACACCCCAATGGCATGAATAATGCGCATATTGCTTATATTCAAATAACATTACAAGTTTCTGAACGTTGATAAATTCTCCAAACTTATGCTCTACTTATATTTGTCACGAGGATAATGTTAGCATTCTCATCTTATTACACAACATGCTGCGCCAAGGAGACAGCGGTACGACTACCACAATGACTGAGGGCAATGCAGACAGTAAGAGATGGGTGAAATTCTTAAAGAAGTAATATGTGAACAGCTGATACAGGATCGACCAGTAACAGATATCCAAAGCACCTAGGTCCTCTATGTAATACCAAGTCCATCATCATATACGGCAGCAGATGTAATATGACAATCAGCGCTGCGCAATTATCCGCACAAAATAATTGATCAATATTATTAATTCAATAAACACATCTGAACATCTCTTAACTCGTGTTTTGGCGCAATTTTTTCCTTGTTTATAACCCCCATTTAGTAAATAATTATGTAAATGGTACAAAAACTTTCAAGTGACGTATGTATTCCTGTTTCCGTTACTATTCAACATGACCGACTTTGATGGATGAAGGAATCTAGAACAACCGATGACCCAAGAAGGTGAGCGTATTTCCTGTCTTCTTCCCAATGTTATGTTTTTTTTTATTTTGCACAAATTATTATAATAATTAATAACAGAATAATTATATTAATTTAGAAATGAATAGAAATAAATACATAAGTAGAATAAAAACTTTGAAAGTTTGACTATTAGAAAAAAACCAACAATGAAATAAAAAAATTCCTCGAAAAGAGAAAAGACGAATTATTTCCAAACATGCGCCAGCTAGCAGAGCAAATAACTGTCATGTAAATGTAATTAACCAAGGTTACCAGAATTTTAAGATGGTTTTACGCACGTAATCCATGATGATCATGTTTGTAGACTGCTGCTCTCAATTCAGATGTTGCCTTATTGTGTCATATATGAGGCATCGTCTTGTGATTGTTAAAATGGGAACTTAGATCTCAGAGATCATTCCTCCTAATTGACTTACGAATGAGTTAAAGAAGATCCTGACGATAATTTCAACAGCACTCACAATAGAGCGCAAAATTAAACATCGACGGACCCCTAGCAAGCTAGAGGTGGGACCAGGTGCCCGGGAGGAGTAAGCATCCCCTGTTGGCTAGCCGCACCCGCCGTCGATGTTTATGAAGTATTGAAATGAAAAGATAAAAACTTCATGCACTGTCTGACTGCACTGAAAACACAATATATGTGCGGATTTTCGAGCTTTTTGAAATATTTTGTTAATGTCTGATTTTCCAACTCCAACATCAAATGTACAAAGAAATTTGAAATAATTCATTTTGAATATATTACATGCATATTTGAAGAAGAGAAACTGTTTGTTGTTAAAGACTTGTCGTGACGTGTGATACTAAGTATGTTGGTAATGGAATGAAATATGGACCAAAGATATGAATAATCAAATAGACGAGTCATATTTGGACACAGCTGAATTTGTCATACCATTTATATGATAACATCTGTTGTACAATTAGCAAATATTTATGTTATATCAGATTCCGCCTTTCTTGTCGTTATTCTTAATCCACACAAAGGGCTACCAGTGAGATTACTCGTTTATATTTTATTAAATCAATTTTTTGTCGTATTATTCTTTATAAACAGAAAATTCATTTTCAATAATAATCTTCTAATTGTCCATTAATAATATCCTTTAGTGCCAGAATGTGGACTACATCATTATAGTTGAAAATAATAATCTTGATACATGTATGAGAATAGAAATTACAAAATTACTACAAAAATTAATAAAATAGAAGTAAATATCCCCCCTCCCAAAAGTCTATATGAAGAGAAATCAATAGTTCAGATATGAACAACATTGATATTCAGGGCAGACGAACATACCGACATTCGGAGAAGATAAAGTTCTCAAGATACCGTACAAACAAGATTGGTGAATCATTCAATAAATCAGCGTATAAGAGAACAGACAGTTCCTCTCACTTGTAAGGTCTCACTTGGGAGTTGTATCATCTAATTAATCATCAATAATATAGGAGGGTGGCCATCTAAAGTTCTACCCGCCCGTATGAAATCAATCATTTCTTCTGTTACGCTTGTATGTGAACGTAAATAAAAGGAAGAAAGATAGGAAAAAGGGCGAACAGGTAAGAATTTCACAAACGATTTTATGTTTTGTCGATTCTTTGAAATGTCAAAGATTGAAAATTAAAATAGAATAAAAAAATACAATAGAAAAAAAAATTTAGAGGAGTTAAGACATTGTCAACAAATCTTACGGAGATAAAAGTAATTTCAACAATGTCAACAAATTTTCTAAGAGAAACATTTTATATAGGTGATATAATGATAAAAGGGTTTAGGTATCCTATACTAAACAAAATCTATCAACAATTGCTGTAACAGAAATTTTGTAAAACATTCTTAAGCAGTAAATAGAACAACCATTCAATTCAGAACGAAATATTACAGAGATGACTATACATGTATAATCGTTTTCCTTTGAAGTTGGAAAGAGAAAGACACTCGACCCCGAAATTGACAAGGAAGAAAAAGCTGTTTAATGAAAATACTTCGAACATGTTGCCATAAAGAAAACCATCAGAACTAAAGTGAATCAATCTAAATGATCAAATGTATAACAAATTTACAAACAGAAAAGAAAGGAAAATAGATGAATAGATGAAGAACAAAACGATAGGAATATGAAGTTTAAACAAGAAAATATTGCATCAATAGTCCTTCTTTACATTAAAGTTGCATGTAAACATCTGCTGGGGTATCTTGACAATAAATGCCTCTGCGATTCACTCACTGAATAAATAATTTTTCCGTTGATTCTTAACATAGTTAAGACTATGTAAGGATAACCCCCTAGATGGCTCACTGCTTACCGTACTTACCTTCCTTTGTGCTCATATGTGTGCAATTAATTGTTTTGATGTATTTTCTGTGTCAAAATAGTGTGTCGAAGACCACCGATGAATTTAAGATTTAATGAAAACTTAACTTTACATGTTTAAAATATCCCTATAGGATAAAAAATAATTGAATTTGATGCAATCATTCAGTTTACCGACCATAGAACAGTTCTTATACTTCTTCTTTTGACCAAGGTGGAACTCTCTGAGAAGAGGAACAACTGAAATTAAACTTATTGATTACGTCAGCAAGGCATTATATTTTTATGATACTAACAATCAGAAATATCTCATTGAAACAACTAATCCTTTGCCTTGATTCCAAGTGAAGACAGTCTTCAAATATCTAATTCTTCTAAGAATTTAGCTTTCATGAAAACGTCAATATAAAGGACACACATGATTTTCTTTCTTGATTTAAAATTTTAAAAAAGATGGCGTCAACAAAACTTACGATATTTGGATCAAAGGTACATATGAACCAAATGCAGAGATACCTGCTACAATCAAAATGGTCTTAGCAACAAAAATGTTTTTCATTACACAAAAGGAGTGTTCGATTAACCAAATTAAAAGACAGTGTTACCGTATATTGTCTTTGTGCAGATTAATCATAATAGTCTTGTTACAGTAAATTTTATCCTTCTGTTAGCATTGTTGTTGGATAGATAAAACATTGCTTTTTCTTCAATCGAACACTCCTTTTGTGTAATCAGGATGACAGCCGGGTGGGCAGTGTTGGTGCTGCAGATATTGATGTGGATGACCAGGAGAACGGCTGGTCAGGTTACCGTCTCCTTACTGGACACAGCTATACTAGTCAATGAGGGACAACAATTCAACCTGCATGTACAGAAGACTGGAACAATTTCCACGGCTGTCAATGTTATTGTTCAGGTATGCCATTACTACTAGGCATGCGAAAATACGACCGACTCTTTTGAAGCGCGTACAGCTATTTACGTGTGCTTTACATTTCATTTTTACCCAAATAATTTTTCTTCAGTTTTCAAATTGACTTTTGTTTCGTACCTACGATTAAAACTATTTTGCTTTCATGATTTGTATACATTTCCTTTCTGATCCAAGCGAAAGTATATTGTTTTTGTTTTTAAATGTACTAGGTAAAAAGCCCAGTCGACGCAGATAACGATTTCTTTGGAAGCAGCCAGGTTGGATCCTTTAATCCGGACGGCCCCGATATCATACCTCTGACCTTTACTGTTAATGATGATTCAGAGCCTGAGGTGGAAGAAACATTCACTTTCCAGCTATTGGTCCTGAATGATGACGTCATTGTAGCCACGCCCTCTATAGCGGCTGTGACTATTGCTGCTAACGATGATGCTTACGGAGTATTTAGATTCATAGATGTATGTATTCAGAAAATACATGAAAAATCATGAATCGTCTCTTTTGTGAAAAGAAATGTGAAACAAATTTTGTGTCTCTATTCTTTGAACTTGATTTTATGTCGTAGTTGCAATGACAAATCATCGGAATAGACAGATCATCTTGCAATGTACATATAAATCAGAAATTTTCATTTTTCAAAATACTCGAAGAGAGTTGAAATATTCTCAATAAATTCTATCCGATTTCATGTTATATCACACTGTTTCACTATTGTTTTTGTTTGATATAAGAAAACCCCTGTGATAGTGACAGAAGACTCTATTACTACTGTAACCTACCTCAGAGTGGCTAGAGAATTAGGGACTATAGGACAAGTCACCGTGACATACCAGGTATAGATAATGTAGCCTTTCCTCTTTCTTTGGTATCTAAATCATATTAAATTTTTTTCGTCAGCTTAATATCTATGCATGATAGATAAAAGATAGATTTAAAAGTATAAGCAACATTTCAACCCGTAAAATACAGTCGAAGACCATCAAAATCAAGTAGAAAATAATGATTATTAAGCAGTCGATCTGGTCACTTTATTAGCCGGACTCTCGAAAAAGAGAGATGCAAATGTCATAGAAATGTAAGCATCATTTACCGGCAAACTCGATTATCCCTCATAGAATTGTTATTCTCCCAATGTATATTTTGAAAATTATAGGTCAATGGAACAACCGATTCATCTTTGCCTGGCGCGGACATTACTCCTAGAACGGGAATTATAGTTTTTCAAGATGGAGAAACACAAAACTATCTACAACTACAGATCAGAAGTGACGATGTAAGTAGTTTTATTATCCGTATTTGTCATTGTTTCATAAAACAATTATAATATAGAATGTGCTTATATATATACAAGGGTTAAAGATAGATTTAAAAGTGTCCCTAACATTTTGAGCAAACATAGCAGTGAAATTTCTTCATTCAACATCCCTATCTCTAAATTGGATCTTCCTACAATATACTGCATACCAAAACTGCACAAATCTCCTTACAAATTTAGATACATTGCTAATTCTAGCAACTGCTCAACTACAAGTTTGTCTAGACATCTGACGTCAGCCCTCACGGCGGTAAAGGAACACGTTGCAAAATACTGTGAAACTGTTCTTAACAGGAATGATTTAAATTTATTTTGGTCTATAAAAAATTCCGGGGATGTGATTGACAAGATAAAATCTAGAAATTTTCAAGCCAATACGATTGCTTCATACGATTTTTCAAATATGTACACCACGCTTCCTCACGACAAGATCAATGATCAATTGTCCAAACCCATTAAATGGTGCTATAATCGAGAGGGGAAAATTTATATTTGTACATCTGAATCAAAGGGTTTCTTTTCCGCTACAGAATACAAATCATACAAATCATGGACATGTAGCGACCTGTGTAGTGCCTTGTCCTTCCTCTTGGACAACATTTATGTAAGATTTGGTGAGAATCTCTACAAGCAGGTTGTAGGGATTCCTATGGGTACAAATTGTGCGCCTCTTGTTGCAGATTTATTTTTATACACATATGAAAAGGAATTTATTCAAAATCTTCAAAAGCAAAGAAAACATGATGATGTGAAATGCTTCACTGGTACTTCTAGGTACCTGGATGATATTCTTACTATCGATAATCCTGTTTTTGAAAAGTATAAAGATGTTATTTATCCACAAGAATTGACTCTAAACAAGGCAAACTTTACAGACACTGAAACACCATTTTTGGACCTTAATATCAAAATTGTCAATGGAGAAATTCATACAAGTGTATATGACAGACGAGATGATTTTGGATTCAACATAGTAAAATTTCCCTGGCTTGACGGTGATGTCCCTAGATTACCGTCATACGGTATCTACATTTCACAGCTCATCCGGTATGCTAGAGCATGTACTGATGTTTTGGATTTTCATAATAGAAATCTACAAATTACAAAGAAACTTTTAGGTCAAGGTTTTCGCTTTCACAAACTAGTAAAGACTTTCTGGAAATTTTACAAAAATTATGATCAACTTCTTTTGAAATTCGGACCCATACAAGCAACGGAGTATATTACTTTGGGTATTTCACAACCTGCATTTTATGGTGACATAATTAACAAAATAAGAAGGATCAAAGGTAGACAGCATATGTATCGAAAATGCGTCAGAGTCATCAAACGCCTTTTATACCGTGAATATGATCCTAATGTCACCAGACGGACACTAAGCTTGGTACTTGACCAATATACAGTCTTGTACGAGCGCATTCTTAAGACTTGCACTCTGACTGACTGTGACGACGGGACTCCATGACGGGCCCTGTCCAAACCTCTTTAGAGAAGACAGGGCCCCGACCACCTGTCCTCTCTGAATGTCAGTCGGACTCCTCGGGCGATAACATATATGAGCTCGCTACAGCCGGCAGAGCACGGACTGTATTACGCACGTCCTCTTTTTATATCCATTTACATATTCATCTGTGTTGCTTGGACCCCTGTGTTTTACGGTCTTGTTTGTGTGTGGTCACCTAACAGTGAGGAGGTTGTTTTACACCATAATTGTGCGTTCTTCGAGACCTCTGGGAAATCGGAATAGTGGGAGGGTTGTGCGCACGTAATCCAGGATAACCACACCGTCTGCTATTTACGTGGCAGATGGCCGTCCTAAGACGGCACCGGTTGCCCATTGGTCTCGTTGGTTTATGTGTAGTCTTTTATGTTTCATGTTTCTATGTTGTGAGTTGGTGTTCCTTGTCCCTTTTGCGTCTCTTTCTGTGGGTATCTGTTCTGTGTTTTTTGCATGGGTGTTTTGGGATTTTGCTGTGGGTGCTGCAACCTAGTGTTGTTGGAGATCCCCTCCTTTCATTTAAAAGTATAAGCAACATTTCAACCCGTAATATTATTTTGATTTTGATGATCTGAGGAGGTTGTTTTACACCACAATTGTACGTTCTTCGAGACCTCTGGGTAATTGGAGAAGTGAGAGGGTTGTGCGCACGTAATCCAGGATAACCACACCATTTGCTACTTGCGTGACAAATGGCCATCCAAAGTCGGCACCGGTTGCCCATTGGTCTCGTCGGTTTATGTGTGGTCTTTTGTGTTTGATGTTTACATGTCTTGTGTCTCTTTTCCGTCTCGTGCTGTACTCGTCTGTTGTGTTTTTGCATCGGGTGTTTTGGTGTTCTGCTGTTGATGCTGCAACGGGGTCTTGTTGGAGATCTCCTCCCGTCTTAAATACACAAACCGCGCTTGTATGATCGATGATGCAAATTGATCTGTTCTTAAATGATGCTGTTGGGTTTGAAGACGTTAGTTTGACTTGGTGAGTGTCACTGCTGGTAGACCAGCAGGAGTCCCCAAGGGCAAATGTAGCCAAGTTCGATCAAATTCGGTTGATCGTTTCTTCAACGCATTCGAAAATTTCTGTTATCAAAATTGCTTGAAATTTCTAAAACATGGGTCCTGTAGCATCATAACCTACCCGTCCTGCTACGTCTTTCGGTACATCATTGGACATAGTATCTTTCACAATTGTTTGCCATATTACATTGTTTAGATTGACGAGCGTTAAGTACCCGAAACGTGCATGTCTGGTCCATGCTGCAAATTTATCTGTTTTTAATGATGCTGTTGGGTTTGAAGACGTTTATTATTTGAAAAAAAAAGAATTGACTCATAAGGACAGTATTGTTTGATTAGATTCCAGAGAACAAGGAGGAGTTTATCGTACAGCTGACAGGAGCTAGTTATGGAGCACGGGTCCTGGATACAGAAGTAACGGTTATCATAATGGAAAACGACGCTCCTATTAGGTTTAAACAGGCAGGTTACCTTTATTGATTATTTTTAAAATTTTTGATTTATTCAAGTGGTAGATCGAACTACTACCAGAAGTAATTTGCAGAAGTATGTTGGCGCAAAATTGTACAGAACTGCATTTCGTAAAAGAACTTAACTTGTTTGTACACTGAGAACTTGGTAGGTATGTTGTAATTTCTCCTTTTGCTGAAAATGAAAGATCTTAATGATCAACGCATTCCTTTATTTCAGCATGAGTATCGCTTTGAAGAGAATACAGACAATAATGTTTTCTCTATACCTGTTCTACGAGGAATTGGTGACGATGGTTTTACCAGAATCGGTGCCATCAATTCAGTAGCATCTGTGAATTACTTTGTCATGTCAGACACTGCCTCTGCAGGAATAGACTTCCAAAATCTGAATGGTCAAATAGTGTTTTCTCCTGGCGAGACCACTAAGGATTTGGAACTGAGGATTATAGATGATAGCATTCCTGAGATCGAGGAACAATTCGAAGTATACCTTTCCGATGAGCAGGGCGACGTGATACTAACATATCCCACCAGAGTCTTGATTAAAATCAATGAAAACGACAACCCATTTGGTCTTATCAGCTTTTCATCTGATGACCAAAACTCTCCACCGGTGTTGAGGGTTAACGAAGATTCAGTTCGTAACGTGACGTTTTCTGTTGTCCGCAGTAGAGGAACATTTGGGACTGTATCAGTGTCTTGGCGCGTGTACAGAAATGATTCCTCCACAGATGTGGTATCAGCAGACATCGTTACGACCAGTGGAGTTATAATTTTTCAATCCGGTGTTGACAAATCATCATTAACAATCACAATTGTTGGGGATGTTATTCCAGAACCGACGGAACAGTACAGAGTCCAACTCATGTCAGGAACAGAGACAGGTGGGGCTGAAGTACAGGAAATTTCCTACGGTATTCTAGTGATAGAGGACAGTGATAATTATTACGGAATAGTAGAGTTTGGAGTAGAAGCTGAACAGCAGATAATTGTGGTATGTATATATAGCTGCGTCATGATTAAAATCTTACGGTCAAAATCACATTCCAGTATTGCATAAGTGAGTAATCATACTCTTAAAAACTCTTACAGACAACATCACCTAGGAATCTTCAGCTATACTTCAGAAGAAATGGCCACAATCAAGGCGACTTACTTATGAATGTGACAGTGTCTTATTTTGGATCCACCAGCATAACAGGTAACTCTTAAAATTATGAGGATGATGCTCTTACACAAGGTATTCGTGGATGAAAACTTTTTGAGGCTTTGAATGATAGCAATATTTCATGTTAATATTATGCCAGTCAACTCTCAAAGTATTCCAAAATTGTCTCATCTGGAGTGCTATAGATTGATGTATATGATTCTGATTTACTTGTTGTTTTACACCACAATTGTACGTTCTTCGAGACCTCTGGGTAATTGGAGAAGTGAGAGGGTTGTGCGCACGTAATCCAGGATAACCACACCATTTGCTACTTGCGTGACAGATGGCCGTCCAAAGTCGGCACCGGTTACCCATTGGTCTCGTCGGTTTATGAGTAGTCTTTTGTGTTTGATGTTTACATGTCGTGTGTCTCTTTTCCGTCTCGTGCTGGACTCGTCTTTTGTGTTTTTGCATCGGGTGTTTTGGTGTTTTACTGTTGATGCTGCAACGGGGTCTTGTTGGAGATCTCCTCCCTTCTTTTGAAGGGGATCCTATTTCACAGGGTTGAATTCTAGTCGTACTAGGTTTTTTTTTAATTTTTGGCATAACGCAATACGACATTTCTGATTCATTGATGATCTTCTTGTATTGACGTGCTAGTTTAAAGTGTTGTCCTTCTTTCCCATCATTCTTCGTAGAACTTAATTGAATTTTTTTTCTTATTTCACGGTTTGCTTGGGTTTGAATATCCCTGGTTTATCATAATTGTTGCACCAAGTATCTCTTGCTCCAGACATATTAGAGGCAACCACCATGACCATAATCATACCGACTGGACAGAATACACGGTTAGAACGGGCGCCTATAAAGCCATCAGCGTTTTTACATGCCGAGGATTACTTCCAAGCATCTATTACAGGCATAAGCCTCTTGGAAGGTATGTATTTATTTTGCAAACTATGAATCTAGGACTGAAACTTAATTGAACAATAAATATTACCTGATTAGTGAATCGATGGTCGCAAAGTTTAGGAAGTTAACGTTGGTATGGATTTTATTCTTACAGACACACCACTTGGACATTTTAACACACCAACTCTTGGCAGTCGAGTACAAGTGAAGATTCCAGTTACCATAGCAGTAGCAAATGGAGAGATTGGCTTTAGTAGTGTACAGACAGTGGTTGTTCCGGAACCTGATACATCCCCGCTATCGGTATACCAGCACTTTTAACTCTCCAAATCAGGCGAAGATATCTATTGATATAACCTGCTATATTTTATTGTTTTAAAGTAAATTACTTCTAAGCATTAAGCTATAAAATGAGACGAGGAAGATCCTGACGACAATCGCAACAACACTCACAATAGAGCACCAAATTGAGCATCGAAGGACCCCTAGATTGGAACAGGTAGGACCAGGTGCCCGGGAGGAGTAAGCAACTCCTATTTGGCTAGCCGCAAAAGTCTAAAAAGGGAGAGGAAAGATTTTCTTTAAATGATGACAATTCCTCCGACACTTACTATCATTTTCAGGTATATCTTAACATATCAAGAGAAGGTACAAGCGGACAGGCTACCGTTATATGGTTAATGAGAGGAACTGGAGATAATGCAGACATGGTAACCGATGGTGATACTCTATATAAGTCAGGACAGGTGATAATGGAAGCAGGTGAGCCGCATTTCATAGAAGTAATTTCAATACCACTGATGAGGATTCATTTTCCGAGTCGGGCATGTCTGTCATTTGTAAGCTTTGCCAAGAAGACTGCTTTTTAGCATTTAACTTTTAGCTCTTCATTTTTCTTTCAACGTGCTCATTTAACGTGTATGATGGAAAAAATGCACGTATTTGCCTTTGAAACGATTTTGCAGACAACGTATATCCTTTTCTGCAAAATTGTATTTTAGATTGAATCTCGTTACCCTTATTTACACGAACGATGATTTTCTTTATTGTACATTAGGATCTTCCGAGGCCACGGTTATCTTGACGATTATGCCAGATGACGTTCCTGAACTTGAAGAAGAGATGACGGTCACACTGATATCAGCCACGCCGTCAGACACCCAACGACTGAAAATTGGAGCAACTGATATCAAAGTAATTATTGAGGAGAACGACAATCCTGGAGGAATATTTGAATTCTCACCTTCTATGAAAAGTACATATGAAGTACAAGTAAGTTCTTATTCTTAAGATATTGATTATGGACGAATTAATGAAGGAAAATTAAAAGAGCCTTGCTTTTATATTACCGTCACGATGGCATCTTAACTGCAAAACTCATGCATATATTTTCAAAAGTTGTTTATTTAAAAAGTTTAAATGAGATGGTATTGTTCCTTTTTTAGGAAGGTAGTTCGGCAATTGAAGTGATCGTAGAGAGATCAGGTGGTAATCTCCTGTCTCAGAGTGTACAGTATGCTGTAACACCACGAGGGAGTGAGGAATTCTATGGCGCCACTAACGTGCTGAGATTTGGAGAAGGAATATCATCTTTAAAGTCTTTCCTTTTGGCCGTCGAGGATGGAATACCAGAGGTAAACGTCATACCGTCATCCCCAAAAGAAATTCCTGCCGTTTTATGTATATCGACCATGTATATATCCCTTTTCCAGGTAAATCCGCTTCAAATGGGTTAAAGAAGATCCTGACGATAATCAAGTAAAGATACTCAGCAAGGATAGGACTCTACAAATTATGTCAATCCAAAAGGAAAATGTGTTTTAACCTTGCTGCAAGAGAACAGCTTCTAGACAACCATTGTTGAGTACAATGTACTTGACAAGCATTGCAAGTAGGAATAACCGAATTAAGTTAATCGAAAAAGAAGGAAGGGAGTATCATGTTATGAAGATGAATAATGAATACAAAACAAAAACCAAAAACCAAAAATACAAGAAATAAAAGACCAAGGTATATTAATCTTATTATGCTTGCTCATGTATGATTTCATGGTGCGTATTTCTAATTCAAAGCTTTCCGAGGAGTACAACTTGACTTTACAAGCTTATGGAAATTCCTCTGCTATGATTGGTCCAAGATCTACGATATCAATCAAAGTGCTGGCCAATGAGGATCCGTATGGGCTTTTTGAATTTCTGGACCAACAACCAGTCTATTTAATCAGTGAGCATACCTTGGCAACTTTCAACAGTTCAACTTCAGCAGTAAAATGTATAATGAAATTGTAATCATTGTACAAAGAATATATAAAAATGGAGAAAAGACAATTATAAGATGTTGTTTTTGAAATTCTCCCTTCCCCAAACTGGATACATTAAGGAAGCGACTTTGAATTATAATCCATGACTTTAAGACTTTAATGAGTGACGTAGGCTTGACAGGCCGTTTTACCTGCTTAGATGATAGCGGCGTATACTCAAGAGTTACTCATAGGGTCGCGAGCGTTGTGTGACATAAAAGACATACCGAAGGTAATCTTGATTATGCTTATAAGGTAACCCAATAGCATGAAAAATTGAGTGGTGTTTAAGGGATAAATCGGACTAATAAGGCTGCTATTAGAGATGTAAACCTTACAGATGTCGGTGAGGGAATGACAGAAAATTTAGCTTTCTTGTTTTAAAGTTCACACCTGGCCATTGAATCAAGTATTAAATGGTAAAACTTGTGTCGAGATCATCAATACAGTATTGGAAAATTTCTGTTATCAAAATTTCTTGAAATTTTTAAAAAGTGGGTCCTGTAGCATCATATCCCACCCATCCTGCTACGTCTTTAGGTACATTAAAAAAAAAAAAACTTTCACACTCCTTGGCCACAATACATTCTTTAGATTGAGGGTCACTGACGAGGGTTAAGTACCAGAAACGCGCATGACTGGTCCATGCTCAGATGTAGCTGTTCTTAAATGATGTCATTGAATTTGAAGTCGTTAATAAGGATGGTGATCTGTCTAATTGACAATATCGAAAACATGATATATATAGATACAATTGAATTTTTGAAGATCAAAGTGAAAATTCAGTAAAATGACCACAGCTGAAGTCGGTGCAAAAATTTTGACTCATAACAATCAATGTGCTTAAATATGAAATTTGTATAGTTATCCAATACATCATGAGAGTACCAATATCTTACAAGTATAGAGGGACCTTCAGTTTTGTGTTATGACCTTGAGTGTCATAAGGGTCATCAGGCATAAAATGATTCGATGTATAATTCCTAAGATAAAGCCCAGGCAGCATCATGATATCTTTTGATCACAAAGTTAAATTGACATTTATCAGATTACCAAAATCTGATATGAAACTCGAATTTAATGGAAAACTAGTAACAGCGTACAAAAATATGAACAAGTTCAAGTTCAAGTTCAATTCATTCAGCTAATCCAACTTAATGGAATGCCGAATACAATATATGTATACGTTATATACGAATTTTCAAATTATTCATGGCAATATAATATATCTTTTAACAGACATTAAACACATATATATACATTTTCTCCAAAATGACTTTAGAACTGAAGCTTCGACAGTTTATATATTTTCATAATTAAAGTACAAAGTACTTCAACCCTTGGTCACATGACATTAATAAAGGTGAAACTTTGGGTAATTAACACAATACAAAAATATCAATATATTGGTAGATCATAACATTCAAAAGTTACAACACAGGTATTATTTTTGACAGATAGGCTGATATGAAGACCTTCAGACAGAGAGAAATAAAAAGAATATCCTTTATGGTGAGGGGAGAGGGGGAGAGCTAGAAAATTAAATGCAAGAGTCACTTTTGAATTACTATTTATATTATTAGATGAATCTATGAATGCCGACAAAACAAGCAAGAATATCCCAGTGACAAGGAGACAGGGAACATTTGGAAATATCTCAGTCTCGTGGACAGTAATTCCAAATCATGGCGAGGATCTGCTTCCTGTTTCTGGTACTGTGGTGTTTGAAGAGGGTCAGGATATTGGATATATATTCATAGAAACGGTCCTAGATGATGTAAGTTATTAACGGCTTAGTGAATCAATAAAATAGTACAAAATTTTTTTTTCGGGTTTCCTCTTTTTCGGCATTGAGCATCACTGATGAGACATAATTTTTAGAAATGCGCATATGGTGCCGTGAAGTTTTATAATAGAACATATGTTACAACATTGACCTTTTCAACCTCTAGCTAGGTTGGTATCTCTGCTGGTGGAATGTTTACTCTCCGAGGAAACCATATTGCTCGCCTTGTTTCACAGTGTTTTGGCACTTGACATTAAATGTATTTGTAAATTCTCCTTCACTAAATGTAATGGAAATTTTCTTACGCGAAGGGGTATCTCCCCGATTGCATAGCTCTGTCATAGGTTCTTTGGCAGAAATTTAAGGTCAAGTTTATGCTTTTACACTTTATGATTTCATGCTAATTGGATATATTTATTTTTGGCTTCGAGCACCAATGATGAGACGTAACTTACCGAAATGCGCATATGGTGCACTGAATTTTGAAATAGAACATTTATTTCAATATTGACAATAATTTGTCAACAGTATACATATACGTACCTTAGTAAGCAAATAAATTGAGCACTCGCTTTTGCCTGTATTTATCTCTTTTATTCATTATATATAACGTATTTCAGGTTTCAGAAACACAAGAAAATTTCACTGTTGTTTTAGCAGTGGACGAAGAGAAAGGTCGATTAGGTTCTAGGAGTTCTGCCTTAATTATTATACCAGCTAACGACTTCAGACTATATTACAGAGGTAGATTCCGCAGAGATGTGTTGTCTGGAGCACTCTATCAGTTTGGTACTTGTTGCGATCCTTTATATTTTCTTTTTTATAATTCTGTAGAGCACATGTTTTTGTTTCATTTTTTTGTGTTTTATACAAAACAGAAATATATTTTGCATGATTATTTAAAGGAAGTATAAATAAATTGAAGTAATGGTGTGTGGTGTCCATATAAAACGTGCTGGTGATTGTTTTGTCGCTTATTAGAAACTTTAATGAAAATCCTACCGTATTTGCTTCTTTGTATCCATGTGAGATATGGTGATTTGAATGACATGTATTTTATGCATCACACATGACACCACGAAAGCCACAGAAAAAATACACAGAACGACTCAAACAATAAACCAGCATGGACATATGAGCCACATACAAATGAAAGGAGGGGATCTCCAACAACACCTAGCTGCAGCACCAACAGCAACCCCAAAAACACCCACTGTAAAAACACAAAGAAGACATGCACAGAAGGAGACGCAATGGTACAAGTCTACATATCTTTGTAAAAAGAAATAGAAAATAAAATGTAAAATAGCCCTCCAAAAAAAAAAAAACAAAAAAAAAAAAAAACAAAAAAACAAAAACACTGGCACTAAAGAAACCAATATCACTTCAAAGAAAATTCTCTTCCAAACAAACATAAGTTAATGTTTTCAGATGATAATCTTACCACTACTGAGCCATCTATCGTCCGGTTGACCGTTGTCAGAGAAGGTCCCGGAAATGAGCAAGCCACTCTACAATACAGAATCACTGATGGTACAGCGACAAATACGTCCGGAGACTACATCAATCCGGGACAAAAAGAACTGGTATTTTATCCTGGAGAATTTGTCAAAATTATAGAAGTAGTGGTTTTACAAGACGAAATCCCTGAAGGAAATGAAACATTTTACATCCAGATTTTTGAATTGAGGGGTAAGAATAAATAACCTGTTACAGACAAATTGTTCAACAAGAGAGAAAAATGATACTATATTTGTCTTGATGATTTTTATCGTGGTTAGGAAATCCAATATACAATGAGATATTTATGTTGATACATTGACAAAGGTACTTGAAGTATATTTACTTGTCTACACATACTTGTTGATGTTCTAACCCAATCACCCTTCTCTCTTATCATGCGTGTATGTTCCGCTGAGAGCTTGCAACGTCTCCTTGTTCCCTTTATCTTTCTTAGATAAATATTTTCAGCGAGGGAAAGCTTCGGGTGTTTCTAGTAAGTAGGAGATGCTTACTTTCCTGTTGTATCTGATAAAATCTCTATTGGGATTATCTATTACTACTTTACAGAATGTTTTGGTAGTTTGGGTTTGCATTGTTCATGGTTGTGTATGCCATCTGATTATTATTTTTGGATTTTGTTTTTGGTTTTGCGTTTAACTTTCACTCATGTTATGATTTCGAAGGTGATATCATCCTTTATAACAACTCTGTTGCTGAAGTAACAATATTGGCGAATGACAACGCTTATGGAATCTTCAAGTTTCTACCTCCTTATGAGAAAGTATCGCAGGAGGGATATGAAATATCTTTTGAGTAAGTCATTAACATATAGATGGTCATTTAACCGTTTAATAAATTGCTTTACATTACCTTTCTTTCAAAAGAGTATTTATATACTTTTCGCAAAATCGAGATTTGATAATAACAATAATGTAATAGTATAGGTTTTAAGATGATCCATTCCATTTTTCATGGAATCGGATAAGATTATTTTTATTTTTTGATGTGCGCAAAATATTCGTGCATGTATAATTTTCATCAAAAAGTGTCGGAAGAGATGGCGGGAGATTCGGAATGGTAGACGTATATTGGGAAATAGTTGATAAGCAAACAGAACAAGCTCTGAGTAGTGGTGGGGACTTCGTAACAGCCAACGGATCGGTAACTTTTAATCCGGATGACTACAATCGTAGAATTTACATTCAGCCCAGAGCAGATTTGGTACCAGAGAAGGATAAAGACTACAAACTAAGACTATCCGGTGTAAAAAGTAAGTACCTAACCCAATGTCGTTCCTTCGAGTGAAAGAGATGACGAAAAACACGTTTCACACTCCCACAGAACCCCATAGATTAAGATTATAGTATTACGGATACAGTGATGCAGTAAGTTACAGACAATTGTTACAAAATATTTTCAAACACGAAGGAAACAAATATACTTACAATTTTCTTCTATTCGAGGTGTAGTCTAAACAAAACTTAGTTCAACTCTCTGGCCGTTATATATCAATAGAATATAAAAGTGTCTACTCTGTCCTTATATGTCGGTGCAACATATAACAGTCAGAGGGTAAGGTAGCGAAATAATATATTTCTTTTGTACTATATTTGGCTTAGGTTTGAAAGTTGTTCTTCAGATATATCGTTGAATTCTATTTTTTTATGATGATGTTGAATGTTAAACGTCTTCAAATTCAATAGCATCATTTAAGAACTGATAAAATTGCAGCATGAACCAGACATGCACGTTTCGGGTATTTAACCCTCGTTAGTGATCCGCAATATAACAATGTTATATTGCCAAAGAGTGTGAAAATTATTATGTCCAAACATTTTCCGAAAGACGTATCTGGATGGGTGGGATATGATACTGCAGGACCCTCTTTTTAGAAATTTCAAGAAATTTTGATAACAAATATTTTCGAATGCGTTGCTAATGTCTTTGATTTTCAGTTGTAGAAGGAATAAACGACTCACAATTGGCGTCTCTTGATGATTCCAATACGGAGGTCATAATTACAGTCAAGGCAAGTGATGATCCGTATGGACGATTCGCATTTTCCAAAAAGACAGAGAATTTAATCATTTCGGAGGATTATTATCCCGGTGGAGAAAGTAATACGAGAGCTGTATTCATTGTGGAACGCAGACAAGGATTTTTCCGAGACGTTGAAGTGAGTTTTCCCTTCGCTGACAAAAATAGTTGTCTCTTTGATAATTCAAAAAGTATCTGATATCCCAATTTTACAATTTGATATTTCATGGAATCAAAGAACAACATTTGAGCTAAGTTTTCATTGTGACATCATTAATTCTATTTATATCTGGTTTCACTGTATTGTTACCAGGTCATGTGGGAGGTATTCTCAACAACATTTTCCAACAACTTACCAAATATTTATGACTTGATATTTCTGTCTGACGACAAACCGGAAGTCACACTAATGCCGACGATGAGACGTAAGAACACAGGTACAGACGTGGTGTATCTGACAGGGGATTCAGGTAGGCAAAATTCACTATCAACGCTCAAATCAAATCAAACAAAGTGAAAAAAATCTCCAAGATTTTTTGAATTTTGCAATGTTCTTAATTTACACTTTTCTTGAAGTAAAAGACATGACATTGTTTATTCTTGTCTTTCCTTCACTCCATTTCCTAACTCTTTTCACATTTTCTATTGGCTATGTCAGATTGATGCTTAATAGAGAGAAATTACCATCGTACGTAGGGTAGAAAAGAAAGCATTCAAAATTCATTTCATATAAAACAGCTGATTTTAATCAATTTTCAGATATGTTCTTGAGGGTGGATCCATCCCTTCACCCGATCCCATCCGAACTTCAAAGCGGATTTACAATATCTGTATGGATACAACCAGTGGCATTTACCAGTAGTTATCTTGTTGCCAAGACAACGAATGACGGATCAAGAATATTTTATGCTTTGAAGTTAACAACTAGTACAACAGTGACTGTTCTTTATTTCGGTTTCTCTTCAACAGGGAGTAATGTAAGTACAGTATGACGAAAGTCTGACATATAAGTACAGTATGACGAAAGTCTGACGTATATGTACAGTATGACGAAAGTCTGACATGTAAGTACAGTATGAGGAAAGTCCGACACATATGCACAGTATGACGAAAGTCTGTCATATTAAAAACGATTAATACAATTATATATTCATCTGTCGCTTTGGTCTCAAGCTTTACTGCCTTATGTCATCGTCTCAAAATGTGGAGGCCATTACTTATTCCAAAGGAGGGGATCTCCAACAACACCAGGTTGTAGCACCCACAGCAAAACCCCAAAACACCCAATGCAAAAACACAAAGCAGACAAGCACAGAAAGAGACGCGTAAGGGACAAGGAACGTCAACGCACAACACAGAAACATCAAACACAAAGGACTACACATAAACCAACGAGACCAATGGGCAACCGGTGACGACTTAGGACGGCCATCTGCCACGCCAGTAGCAGACGTTGTGGTTATCCTGGATTACGTGCGCACAACCCTCCCACTTTTCCGATTACCCAGAGGTCTCGAAGAACGTACAATTGTGGTGTAAAACAACCTCCTCACTGTCAGATGACCACACACAAACAAGACCGCAAAGCGCAGGGGCCCAAGCAACACAGATGAATATATAAATGGATATAAAAAGAGGGCGTACGTAATACAATCCGTGCTCTGCCGCCGCGAGCTTATGTATGTTATCACCCGATGAGTCCGACTGACATTCAGAGAGGACAGGTGGTCGGGACCCTGTCTTCTCTAAAGAGGTTTGGACAGGGCCCGTCATGGAGTCCCGTCGTCGCAGTCAGTCAGAGTGCAAGTTTTAAGAATGCGCTTGTACAAGACTGTAGATTGGTCAAGTACCAAGCCTAGTGTCCGTCTGGTGACATTAGGATCAAACCCACGGTATAAAAGGCGTTTGATGATTCTGACGCATTTTCGATAGTGATGTTGTCTATCTTTGATCCTTCTTATCTTGTTAATAATGTCACCATAAAATGCAGGTTGTGAAATACCCAAAGTAATATACTCTGTTGCCTGTATTGGTCCGAATTTCAGAAGAAGTTGACAATTATTTTTGTAAAATTTCCAAATTAATGCTCTTTGAGACATCAGGGTAATCGAATAAGAGGGGGAATTGTGCACTCCGCACTTCTGATCCGAAAATCACACCAATTGCTAGAAACAAAGTGCTCTGTTGTTCTCATTCGGCATCGTTTGCCCAGTGGTTTTCTTCGTTTATGAGTAGTCGGTGTATGCCATTTACGTTTATGAATCTGTCTCTTTTCATACCTAAGCGTCCCTGGTTATGTTATCCTTCAGTGTTTTCACCATTGGCTGTTTGGATGCATTCCGTTTTGTGATTTAATGTCTTTTGTTTGCATATACTTTAACTATTTTTATGTTAAGAACTGTGTTATTAAATTACCATTTATGAAACCAGATTTAAAACGGAGGAGGAAACATTTTCAGAAAAGAAAGTCCAGTATTCTAACACTGCTAACAGAAGCAGGGTATTTGGCTAAAAAGCCAGCGCACCGAATAAACATGTTTGTGATATATGTATGTTTCTTCAGTAAGGTAAATGGTTGGAACACTACAATATCATTACTATTTCAAAAGATGAAAAGCTAATCGTAAATTGTTGTTTTCTTAAATTATTCAGGATGATAACGAAGTTTCTGTAACGAAGCCTAGCAATCTCCAGGATGGTTTATGGCATCATGTTGCAACAACGTATGAAGTGAACATTATCAAGTTCTATCTCGATGGCTTACTTATTGGTACAAAGTACGATCTTACTTCTAGCTAACATAAATATTTTTCTTGATTGAGTATTCAAAGAAGGTATTTCTGGAAATGAAGAAAAAGTAAATAAGTAATTACCTAAAATCAGTATTAAAGCAAATACGTCTTGAAATCGGTCAATATTCGATAAAAAGGACACACACATAATGAAAATAAAGAAAGAATCAATTTATTAATGCCATCTTGCTGATACAAAAGAAAGGAGGGGATCTCCAACAACACCTAGTTGCAGCACCAACAGCAACCTCCCAAAACACCCACTGAAAAACACAAAAAAGACACGCACAGAAAGAGACGCAGTAGTACAGGGAACGCCAAATCACAGAAAAACATAAAACACAAATGACTACACATAAACCAACGAGACCAATGGGTAAACGGTGCCGACTTAGGACGGCCATCTGCCACGCCAGTAGCAGACGTTGTGGTTATCCTGGATTACGTGCGCACAACCCTCCCACTTTTCCGATTACCCAGAGGTCTCGAAGAACGTACAATTGTGGTGTAAAACAACCTCCTCACTGTCAGATGACCACACACAAACAAGACCGCAAAACGCAGGGGCCCAAGCAACACAGATGAATATGTAAATGGATATAAAAAGAGGGCATGTGTAATACAAGACATTTTGATATTCCTTCCGAACAAGACATTTTGATATTCCTTCCGATTCAAACTTTATCCATGGATCAACTCTAGCAAGTCCTTAGCTGTTCTTTGACAGAAAGTTTAGGTCAAGTTTAGACATTTGTTCTTCATAATTTCATATTATCTGGATTTTCTCTTTTTCGCCTCGCGCATCACTGATAAGACATAACTTGTTGAAATGCACATATTGTGAATTAGAACTTTCTAATAGAACATAAATTTCAATATTATCTCTTTATGTTCTATTCTGACTTTCAGACAAACAAATGGACAGAGCCTGATTGACTCTACCGGAACCCTTTTGGTAGGAGCAATTAGTCCAGGGAGGGATCGGTTCATCGGTTATATGCAAGATGCTCGGATTTTTAGTAGAGCTCTTTCAGAGAGGTAATTTTTTTCTTTGTCAGGCCTTCAACGTAAAAATCGATTTTTTGTCAATTTCTACACCTTTGATGTATCAATGATAACCAAATATGTTGCTTTTGATTTTATCGAGTTTTAATTGATGAAAGGAATTCTGTTCAATTGATTGTAGTGAAATTCAAGAACAATATATTGGTGTCATTTCTGAAGACATTACACCAATATCTGGATACCTCACTTACAAAGAAGCACAGGGGGAGAATAATATAACCATTACCTCTATACAAGACGCTATTGAGGAAAACTACGAGGTCTTCTCTGTTGTTCTTATCGGCGCTAAAAACGGTGCTCAACTCGCTAAGAGTGATTCAGTTACCTCGCTAACAGGTAAAACAAAATTTTAAAAATAACTACATCTAAAATTCTAGAAATTTGATCATGTATGCAAAACTCCACACAAATTGCCTATCTATTTTAAGTATAATTCACATTTCTTTTGTTATTCCCAAGTGTTGAAAAGCGACTTTGCAAATGGAGTGTTCGGATTTTCACCAACAACTGCATGCTTTCCCGCCATATCGGTATCAGAGAGTGAATTAATTACCTGTGAAGTGACAAGAAGCCGTGGTACATTTGGAGCTGTTAATATTACTTGGGAAGTTACTTACTTTGGCACTCAGACGATCGCTTCAGCTGATTTTGAAACGAGTGGTGGATATGTAGTATTTGAGTCTGGAGACCGTGCAAAGGTTTGCTACATATAAATTGATGTATGCAAGTAAAGTGTATAATGACTTGAATGTTAAACGTCTTTAAATTCAATAGCATCATTTAAAACCTGATAATGTCGTCTTTCATGAATATACCAAATTATCATCAAATTGGAACATTTTTTTCACATTCCCTCTATTTCGTTGCAGCCATTCACTTTGAAGGTTAAAGATGACGCACTTCCGGAACCGCAAGAACTGTTCCAGATCAAACTTGTAGGTGTCAGTAGTAATGATGGAGTTTTAGGCAGTACAAACTCCAGTGGTGGTAGTATCAATGCCTCGGCGGCATCCTTCTCTTTCATCATACAGAAGAATGACAATGCTAATGGTCTTCTGCAATTTTCAAATGCGACGTTTCCACCTCAACCAGGTGAAGGAATCATAAACCCTGCTTCTGAGAGACCGACAGTAAGCTTTAGCAATCTTTAAGAGCAATATACTAGTATTTTTGGATTTGCTCCCAGAACAGGGTAACAGATTGAGATTTCTTTTAAAACTTCGATAAGGTCTTGTACGGAAGCCCATTGGCTTCAGAGAAAAAATAAATTTATTGCGTATATACGCAATAACATTGCGCATATTCGCAATAGTATTGCGTATATTCGCAATAGTATTGCGTATATTCGCAATAGTTTTGTGTATATTCGCAATAGTATTGCGTATATACGCAATAGTATTGCGAATATTCGCAATAGTATTGCGTATATTCGCAATAGTATTGCGAATATTCGCAATAATTATTGCGTATATTCGCAATTATTATTGCGTATATTCGCAATAATTATTGCGTATATTCGCAATAATTATTGCGTATATTCGCAATTATTATTGCGTATATTCGCAATAATTATTGCGTATATACGCAATAAATTGAATGTTCTTCGCAGCTCTAAATGTCCGTTTTAAACGTTTTGGGGGGAAAGTACGATCTAGGGGGAGGGGGTAATATAGAGCTTTATTTCCTCCTGATCAACTTGTGTATTAAGATCTCTGTTTTTAAAAATCTCATATTATCGTCAACTGAAAGTACAATGTTCTTTGATACAAAAAGATGTATCAAGGTCAAAATAAGCATTTTTATGAACATCATATCGTATTAATTATCTTCCATCTATCCGTAAAATTTTCATAATATAAAAATATAATGGAAAAGGATATTATGGCTCTCTACTTATTTTGCTTATTTCAACCCGATTACTTGAATTTAATTCAGGGGTGGATCCTGGGCGGGACAAATAAAGGCATCAGAGGCTACCTATCTTTGAAAAATCTGCATGGATTGGAAAACTAATTATATCCGAGTGATCGGAATGATGTTTGATTGATGTTGGTTTATTTTGTTATTTTTTTTTTGTGAGTTTGTACGCCTTTTAAATGCACCCCAAATATTTCTCGTATTCTCTTTCTTTTTTAGTTAAATCAATACCCCAATGTATTTCAGGCGCGGATCTAGCATTTTATCTCTCCAAACAAAAGTCATGAAACTTAAGCAGCTCATTTTGATTTTTATCGGTATAAAACGTATGACCTCGTCCCCCCTTTCCCGACTTTCATATCCACCATTTACAGTGATTTTGACATTTCTAGTGCCTCAGTATGATTTCGTTTGTTCAGGCAGGTTTGGTAGGATGTGAGGAAAACTTTACTGGTTATGATTCTTATCGGCCAGCCGGATTTTTTTTAATGAAAGCTTTGTTATAGAGGGCAATATACGAGGGCTGATTGATATGTTGTGAGTCTCGGTTTTCTGGGATGCAGAAGGTATTCTGCTGATAGATTATCTCCAAAAAAGACAAACAATCAATGACACATACTATGCTTCACTTCTGGCACAGTTACAATAAGCGCCACGGGAAGCTCACGAGTTAAAGGTGTGTTTTTCCATCAGGACAATGCTCCTGTTCACAAGACTGTCACTGCCATGGCTGCCATTCATGATTGTGGCTTTAATTTGATTGAGAATCCGCCTTATTCACCTGATCTTGCTCCATCAGACTTCTATCTATACCGACAACTGAAAGCAGCTATTCCTGGCACCCACTTTCATTCCGATGATGACGTCATACTTGAAGTGAAAGGCCTTCTGACCAGTCAAGATAAGGAATTCTTTAAAAGTGGTATTGAGGCCCTTAAACACCGGTGGCAAAAGTGTATAAATACTGAAGGAGATTATGTAGAAAAATAATGCAAAATGTTTGATAAAATTCAAATCCATCAACATATCAATCAGCCCTCGTGCAAGTATAGCAGAATGTTTCATTTTCTGAATGTTTTTAACTAATAAAACTCGAAGACAGAAAGCTTTTTTTTGAAGACCTATACCTTTCGCAGGATAATTGAATAGAAAAGGGGCATTGGAACTGTTTCTACAAACAGAGGTCCCATCTTATACTTCCATATTCTAAAATCTATTATATTATATAATCAGTAATAATGGTGATAATTCTGTTTTGATGCCTTATTTGGGGTCCAGGGACCGAAGCTTTGGAACTTCTTCACTTCACAGGAGATGTTTCTGTATAGGGGTACAACACTAAATTGCGACGATGTTGTGAAGAAAAACGAAGTTTCGAACTCTGCTGCAAGGGAGTAGCATGTTTCAGATTGGAGGTACTTTAAGCCAAATAATGATTCAAAATTGAAGATAAAACCTCGTTTGAACCACAGGTATGAGGTATCTTATAATATTGGCCAGCATAGCAATCCAAATTCTAGAAAAAAGTTAAATATCCAATCCTTACGTTAAAATATGCAAATATTGGACCCCGACTTGAAATATCGGGGGGGGGGGGTCCGAACCCCCGGACTTCCACCCCCTCCCCTCTAGATCCGTTCGTGTAGTTCACTTTGAACAACCTTGCATGATTAATGGATTTTTTTCTTAATCTATTATAATTAATAATTCTTTTTTTACATGATTTCGACATCTTTTCTAGAATCAGTACACAGAAATTGATTTAGGGTTGATTGAATACAATAGATTATAATTGGCTTTTCTAATAAGTTTCTTGTTTAACAACGCACTTAATTGTTTTGCAATATTTCTCAAATCATTTCTTTGATTTATTATTTCACAAGCTTATGACTAGGATTATTTAAATCGCATTAACGGTTAGTTTTCAGGTGAACGGCATGTCCACTCTACCCTCTTGTCCCGCTATAAGACGGCGGGGCATAAAGTGAAACCCATCTCGGTCTGGCATGAATGTTGTTTCCAGATATGAAAGTTAAAACCGAAAAATAATTTATTTTCATACTAGAAATATGCATAAATTAGCTGTTACGATGGAGACAAAGCAAAACATTAATCCTCCGTTGCAGCTATAACTAGTTTAATGTAGATAATGCCAAAAATGGTGACAATTATTCTTATTAGCTCACATGAAGGTAAGTTATTGGTCACCGTCCTTTGCCCGTTATTTGTAATCCGTCCGTTGTAGGGTATATTTATGTTCTCGACTAAAACCTCAACAACTGCTTATTAGTATTCCACCAAACCTTACAGGAGGCACGTACTCAATGTTCTCTGTTAAGTTCATGATTTCGGAAACCTTGGGATCTATTTGACAGACACCATTTCACCTTCCCACTCCAACCGCTGTACAGAATTTCACCAATCCTCACAGGAAGTAAATGACTTGACGTCCTTTACAAAAGTTATCTTTTCCCCCCTGGCGACCGCAGTTGAGCGATGTAAACCCATTGGGCCTCTTGTTTTGTTTTGTTTTGTTTTTTTTTCTATTTTGAAACTATTAGTAACATTCTTAAGGAATGAAATATACATCATTTCTTAATTCTGTTAATCTAAGAAACCAACGATACTTTATCATAAAAAGCAGTCAGAGTTCTGATTTTAAATGCGGGCGAGCAAAGCAAGCCGGAACTTCTCTAATGTATTATAATTCCTTTTTGCAAGGAATACTATAACTGCCCTTAAAGTGACGAATTATACCCCCTTGGGACGTTTTTCTGTAAACGGACTCATTTATGATTTATCACAGAAAGCTCTGGTAATAAGAAATATATATGGAAATATAAAAGCCCTATCGTATAGTTCAAAGGTAGGTCAAAGGTCATGATCAAAGTCACAAGGTCAAGTGTCTTGGATTAATACTTGTTATGTTGAATGTATGTATAAAATATGAAAGCCCTATCACTTAATTACACTTGGAGATATATTCTCTTTAAGAACTTCTTAACCAAAATATTACAACAAGGTCAAAGTAAAGGTCACTAGGTCAAATTTCTTGGTATCAAAATGTGATACTTACTATGGTAAATGTATGTATGAAATATTAAAGCCCTGTCACTTATATGTGAAAAAATATATGCTTTAAGAATTTCATAACCAAAATATAACTATAAGTTCAAAGTTCAAGGTCAAGGTCAACAGGTTCAAATGTCTTTGTATCAAAATTTAGAACTTATTATGGTGAATGCAGGTATAAAATATGAAAGCCCTATCACTTGCACTTAGAGAGTTACATGTATCTGCTATAAGAACTTCTTAACCGGACGAACGGACGGACGAACAGGATGTTTCCTATATACCCCTAAACTTCGTTTGCGGGGGAGGGGGTTCAATAAATATAAAGCAATGTCCTCGACTATTACACCGGAAAATTAATTTCTGCAAATAAAATAAGGTTTGTCCTGATACCTTTTATTTTCTCTACCAATCATTCCCGTCATCAAGTCGAACATCATTCAGAGGAGGCTTTGGTTAATATATTTTGTTTGGTTCGAACCCCCCCCCCCCCCCCCCCCCCCCCCCCCCCCCAAAAGGAAGGGGGGGCATGGGTGCTAGATCCGCTGTACATTGAAAATTTCGTTTGAGTTTGAACGAAATATTTAGTGATGATGGACGGACAGAGAAAGTAACAGAAGAACGTAAAACATGATAGATGGCTGCCATTTCTACTAATAAGAAATGCTCATCATCCAGTTTCAAAAAAAAACCCACATGTACGAACAAATCACATTTTGAAAGTTTGAGCGAATGTAGAGGGGGAGAGGGTTAACAAGCAGAGAAAACGAAGGTCATGTACAGCTATTTTGGTCACAATTTACTTAATGTGACAAAGAATATGTAAAATAAATGTAAAGTCCGAAGCCCCCTCTCATCCGCCCCTTTCCATTTTGCCAGAAATACTAATTTTCTCCGTTTTTACGAATATTTTTTTTGATATTCGTTACATGCATTGTTTCCATTGTTTTCAAAGCCATAGACTGAACCCCCCCCCCCCCATCCGCTTGCTTGGATTACCCTAAAAAAATTTAGAATCACCCATGTGACCCCAAGAATGTCCCCAATAACTATATGAAGAATTACAATTATTGCGTATATACGCAATAATTATTGCGAATATTCGCAATACTATTGCGTATATACGCAATAGTTTTGCGAATATTCGCAATATTATTGCGTATATTCGCAATACCATTGCGAATATACGCAATACTATTGCGAATATACGCAATGTTATTGCGAATATACGCAATAAATTCATTTTTTCTGTGAAGCCAATGGGCTTCCGTAGTCTTGGGCACAATTTGAAAAAAAAAACTTGCATAATTTCTACCTCTACCATTCACCGCAGACACAATGGACACTTCAAAATGATAACATATATCTGTCTTTTCTACAGATCCGTTTTTCAGAGGAGGGTGGTACTTTTCAAGTACTTGTTGTACGAGCTATGGGTACCATGGGGAGTGTATCTGCTGAATGGAGGACATCGGACGGCACTGCCAAAAGCAGCAACAAACAACCTCCTGACTATGAGGTAGTAAATCTCTTAGCGAAAAAAAATTAACCATTGAAGAGTATACACAGTTCTTTCAACTACGAGACGCTTTCTTGAATTATCGTATTAGAAAACTGCGCCTGATTAAGAAAAACAAGAAAATTTGCTAAACAAGTATTATTTACAAATGTACATGCACTTAAATTCCCTAAACAGTATTTCTTTGGTAAATTTACATCCATATAATCAGTGTTATTTAAAATGACATTGTCGTTTGTAATGTTATTTATCATGGTTTAAATCTACATACCAATACCCTTTCACTTTGAGCTTATCATGACTCAAAATATTTTAGACACAACTACCTTACCTAAATCCATACAAAATGTATTTATCAAGGTTTACATTGAGAACGATAAAGCCTCAGCATTAATGTCAGCGCTGTGTTTATCATGATGAATGCTCATGTTCTTAAAGAAAGAGCGGAAGGTGTTTTCGCATTCCCTCCATTTATACTCTTTCAGCCAAAGTTTCACAAACAAAGAAGTTTTTAACATTGCAGTTGTCGTCATGCCATAGGTAGTTGTCTTGTCGGTTAAGGTAGACACACTGAGACATGGTATCGTTAGGCTGTCCTCCAGCCCATTTGATGAACTTGAATGGTCTGAGGGCAGTTTCTGATATCCACATCCACTGGTTACTCTTGGCGAGGTATGTTCCGCCAGTCCACCAACCTGACCTGTTGGAGTGGGCTGTAAATTAGAAGGAGATATTGAAATAGAAAAAATAGGAATTGCATTTTCAAACGTTTCTAACTCCAAATATGCACATGTAACTAAACACATGATTTAATCCATATAACGTCTTTTGCTCTATGATATGAGGACTACTATGGGTAGTCCATAACAATGATCTCAGCACATCATATAAATGATAGTAACAGTGCCAGATTATCTCATAGTCATTACACATGTAAGGGGATTCTGAAATACACAACGATTGATGAAAACTTTATTTTTCATTGAATTCAATTTTTATGGGGGTTTTGGGAGCAGTTAAGCATTCACTGAACTTAAGAATATATTTTAAAATAGAGAACTATATTGATTATAAATGAAGGTAAAATGGAATGTTCTTACCTTGGTTGTTCTTTATCAAAAACGTCACGAGATTGTACTCTCGAATAGATCCAAGTGCAAGAAGGTCACTATTAATGGCGGTACAAAAATCCTTGGCTTCATACCATGTGGCATCGAAATTTGATAAAAGGTAACACGCATCACCATTATACACTGTGGTAAATCCCGCCGGACAAAATGACCGTTTGTTCTTTTTATAAATGTCGCGCTTTTTATGATTTCCGGTTTTCCCCAAATGCTGTTGAATTTTTCGGACCCCTCGTCTGATTTGGGAGATAAGATCTCGCATTGAACGCGCAAGACGTTTTTCTAGTGTGGAAAGTCTCACATTTCCTCTGTTGGAGCTCCGCTTACTCGAGTCCCCATTGTCATGGACATTTTGATCAACATACTTTTCTAAGAATATTGTGTATGAATTTTGGTCAAGGCTGATTGAGCAGCTATTTACGCCGTTGACACCATCAGACTTTAATTTAGACGCACATGCACATAAAATGAAGCACAAACAGATAAAGCTCACAATGTTTCCGAATTCCATATCTTAATTGATCTTACCGACTTGAGAGAATCGTATGTACGCTCTTACTCAATCTCCACATTACTTCTTTCTACATCCGTATGCAAAAGTTACGGCAAATAAATCTATCACAAATAAATTGAATGTCCTCCTATTTCCTTTGAAATCAGAGCTTCATAAAGTATGTTATGAAGAAGATGATAGATGAATGAACACAAAATTTGAAAATCTAATCATGTATAAACGTTTTATAAAGTATATAACTGGATCAGCAACGCGACGTACCTGGAACATTCAATATACGTTGCCCTTCCTATTAAATGATAAGGCGTTATTGATGGTTAATATACTACAGGTACACAGTCTTACATTTATTGAAGTCATTCAAAAATTGTTTCAATCATGGTAAATGTCTTTATTCCAAATCCTGATTATTGATCATATTTGACAAAATAAGAGATTTCAAAATGTTTAATTCACCGGCCATCCACGACTATAAACATTTCCATCTTCTATTGATATTCGGTTTAGATGCAAAGACAACATGTAATCCCTCTAGAAAAAAGATTGATGTTAAAATTATGTTAAGATATTGAAAATGTTTCACATAAAGATATGTTACCTGTCAAGTCCAAAGCGGAATTGTTCCGAGGCCCACTAACATCAGTAGGGGGTTTAACCCTGTTTTTCTTTATATGATTTTCAATAACAAGTTTTTGTCAAGAATAGGTGGCCCCGAATGTGCCATAAAAATGAAAAGGTTGCTAGTAGGGCAACAAGATATCTATAATCTATATATTAAAGAAACACTTAGATCAAAATAACAAATCTCACGACAAAAATCAAGATGCAACTTCATTGAAACATGAAGTACAAATAGAATAAAGTATAAGTACAATAAGATAAATGGTATAGACAATAAACAATGTGAAATTCATTTTGGAAGCGCTACTTTGCTTCCTTCCTATTGGACAATATTTATGTTAAATTTAGGTGAGAATCAAAACCAGCAAATTGTAGGGATTCATATGGGTATTAACTATGCGCATCTTGTTGCAGAGTTATTTTTGTGTCGTCGCGAAGCATAGCGGCACTAAGGAATAACTTTGTCCGTTGTCCGTCTTTCCGTCAGTCAGTCAGTCCGTCCGTCTGTCTGGCACACTTAAGGTGTCAAAGCCCATAACTTTTGATTGGTATGTGATAGGGTTTTGATATTTCACATGTGTATTCCTTGTGACAAGACCTTTCTACACATTCAATATAATATTCAAAGAAATTAAGAATGGCTTAATCTTTTGATTTGTAATTGATACGGCTAAAATATTTCGCACATGTATTTCTTATGATGAGACCTTTCTGTTGTTACCAAAATGTTTACGTAGTGATCTTGACTTAGATGATTGACCCTCTTTTCTGATAATTTGAGATTGACCATATCTTTTAATCGCCGAGTAAGAGGTATGATATTTCACATGTGAATTTCATTTGAAAAGACGGTCCTACTGATGCCAATAATTTTGAACCAAGTGACCAATTTTTTAAGATAAGCCGCTTCGCAGGCGACAAGCATTTCTTGGATTGCTATTTGTTTCCGCAATGATTTTGAACCAAGTGACCACTTTTTAAAAATAAGCCGCATCGCAGGCGAAACAAGCATTTTTTGAATTGCATGGGTCCTGTAGCATAATATCCCACCCATCCTGTTACGTTTTTCTGTACATTTTTGGACATAATATTTTTCACACTCTTTGGCCATATTATTGTTTACATTGAGGATCGCTGACGAGGGTTAAGTGCCCGTAACGTGCATGTCTGGATCATGCTATAAATTTATCTGTTCTGAAATGGTGCTATCGAATTTGAAGACGTTTAACATTTTTACATTCAAAAGCACAAAAAGTTGATGATTTGAAATATAGAGAGTCCACATTTCCTGTAGGGTCTATTCAGTAGCAAGGTTAAATAAAATCGATTACCAAAATTGCATTGGAGGCTGAAGGTCAAAGTTTCCGCTTTCATAAACTACTTAAAATGTTTTGGAAAATTGTGCAAATTAAGGTAAGATTCTTTAAAATTTCGGATATATACAAGCAACAGAGTATATTACTTGGGTATTTTACAACCTGCCTTTTATGGTGACATAATAAACAAAATTAGAAGGATCAAAGGTAGATAGAATAACGATCGAAAATACGTCAGAATCATCAAACGTCTTTTACACCGTGGATATGATCCTAATGTTACCAGACGGACCCTCGGCATGGTACTCGACCAATCTACAGCCCTTAACCAAGCAATCTTAAGACTTGTACTGTGACTGACTATTTAGACGGGACTCCATGACGGGCCCTGTCTAAATCTCTTTAGAGAAGAAAGGGTCCCGACCATCTGTCCTCTCTTAATGTCTTTCGGACTCCTCGGGTGATCACATGCATGAGCTCGCTACAGCCTACAGAGCACGGACTGTATTTGCTTTTATGTAAAACATCTTCAAATTCAATAGCATCATTTAAGACCAGATAAATTAAAAGCATAGACCAGACATGCACGTTTCGGGTACTAAACCCTCGTCAGTGATCCTTAGTCTAAACAATGTAATATGGCCAAAAAGTGTGAAAATTATGTCCAAAAATGTACCAAAAGACGTAGCAGAATGGGTGGTATATGATGCTACAGGACCCACATTTTAGAAATATATCTTTATAAATATATCCATTTGCATATTCATTTGTGTGTTGCTTAGACCCCTGCGTTTTGCTGTCTTGTTTGTGTGGAGATCTTACAGTACGGTGATTATTTTACACTACAATTGTGTGTTCTTCGGGAACTTTGGGTAACCAGAAAAGTAGGAGGGTTGTGCACATAATCCGGATGACCACACCATTTGCTACTAACCTAGCAGATGGCCGTCCTACGTTGGTACCGATTACCATTTGGTCTCGTTGTTCTATATGTGGTCTTTTATGTTTGGGGTTTTGATGTCGTGTTCGCTGTTATTTGTCCATTTTGTGTATCTTGCTGTGTATGTCTTCTCTGTATTTTTTCACTTTGGTTGGTTTGCTGTTTTGATGTCGGTGCTGCAACCGGGTCTTGTTGGAGATCCCCTCCTTTCTTTTGTTTCTACACTGAGTATTTGTGCAAATATTCTGTTAGAAAAACAAATACAAAATTGAATTCAACATAAGAAATGGACCCAAACGACCCAAGTACAACAATTTCGAGTGTTTTTTCTTTCAACATACATGTAATAATTGTGCTTGTGTTTAGGGAGCTGCGGGTACTGTGACCTTCATAGATGGACAGCTATATGAGTACATCAGTATCCGAATCCTAGACAATAATATTCCCGAGGATGACAAGACGTTCTACATAAACCTATTCAATCCGACCAATGGAGCGGCCGTGGGTCTTGGGTCCTCTGTAGCAGTTGTTATTGAACATTCAGATAATGCTTACGGGGTGTTCCAATTTCCTACGGAATCTCTTCTCACGGAGGTGGTAGAAAGTGGCGATTCTGGGTATAATACTGCGAGTATAAAGGTACCTAGATTTTGTTTACTTTCAATGAATATTATTTCTGAAGCCTTTTAAGGAAGAACTACTATTTATGAAGGCATTGATTTAAGAATGGCAAAAGAAAATACTGTAAATAGAATTAACAGTTAATAGCTCCTGCATATACTCAAACTGATTATACTGTATGGTCAATATGATGATAAGAAAAATGAAAACAATGTATTATAGAAAAGAAATTTCATACATGCATGAATAATAATGATAAAATTCACAACGTCCTTCCCGCCAAATTACTTTCTCTGACATAAATTGTTAATCTACATTTTGATAACATATCACAGGTTGTAAGGACTGATGGAGTCATAGGAACAGTGACGGTAGGGTGGGAGTTACGTGGCAACACTGAGAGTGATTTTGTTACAAGCAGAGGAAATGTAACCTTCCTACATGGAGAGATGGAAAGCAATATTGTGCTTTTTATCAGAGGAGATACACTACCGGAATTAGATGAAACGTTTAACTTAATTCTCACTGATGTTTCAAAGGTAGGATATTTAAAGGAGGAATGATCGAGAATTAGGTATAGATGCAAATTGATTCAGGTGGTATGAACAATTTATCCTTTATGTAATGAAAGTATTAGATTTGAAGATGTTTATCAATGAGTTATAGGTATGGGTAATAAAGAGGAATGGAAGATGCATCAAATATTACAGTTGGATTCAAAATTATTCATTCAGCGAAAAAAGATGCATATGACATCAAAGTGAACAAGGAATATACGGCAGAAAATTTCTGAGGAGAATTACATACTTTCACCTTTTCTTGATAAACATGCAATACTACATGTAGACTTTTCATTTCAATGAACACAGCTCAAAGGATATTACAATTCATTGACATTCATATATGTTTGAAGTAAAAGAAAACTTAAAGGAATGATATTGGCAAAGGATATTCATTGGAGAGATAAAGATTTTGATCGAACACTTGATAATTTTATTAAGTTTCAAATTATTTGATGTATCATATATACTTTCTCTCTCTGAGCTTAGTCCTTCATATAATGTAAAGTAAACGGAAGTAACACATCCTTGACTCGAAAAGACGGATGTTCTGATAATATGCTCCTGCTAATAGTCGGAGTATTTTAACTCTCCGCGGTGTATGTCGTATGAAATTTCTTGTTGTCCCCAGAAGGTCAATGTCATCATGATGAAGCTGTAAATACAAGAGGCTAATAAAAGCCTATACATGATTTATTTTCAATGACAAATATGGATAATGACCATATCCCTGTATACAGCACAAAATCGACAATTCAGAAAATCAGAAACCGAAGGCATATAAAATCAGGATAAAACAGGAACCAAAGCAAATAAACGAAAACCTCCACCACATGAAACGAAGCGAACTCACGATATAGGAGTGAGATCAGGTGCCCAGGAAGAGTAAGCATCTTCTGCTTGCATGCAACTACCGCCGCTTCAATTCGGTAGAACTGTCACTTCCGGTTACTTCCATTTCGGAAGACATAGAGTACAATCTTTGGTTGGATGGTTCAAATGGTCTATGACAGAATATCATCCACCATTCTGGAGAGTGGGGCATCATAGTGTATGACGAGTTCCCCATATCGACCGTATTAAACTTTATTTAAAAGATCCCTTGAGTAATTGGTGATAATTTCTCTTAAGTTTAATAATTTATTTCTATATATACACTGCTAAAAAAAATTAAAAGAGCGATTTTCCCATTGTAATATAATGGTACATAGCTTGTAAAACCTTTTGGGATAAACAAGGCTACATCATCAAGTTTCATCGTGTGTAAATGATTAATCTGTTCAATACATACATTGATAATAAAGAAATGACTATTAAATATGTTTTAATACATTTATGTTCATTATATAGAATAAGCAGCTGCAAACGTGTGCGATATGAAAGTAGAAACCTTGCTCCCTTAATTTTTTTGAGCAGTGTATGTACAAAATATTTTTATTCCTTGCCTTTAAGGGCTCTCTGGCAGTTAGTAACCTTATTAACTGTAACGTCACAATTCTGGCAAATGATCATCCGTATGGTGTATTCTACATATCGTCCAATCAGCGTCCAGTTAAAATCGACGAATCGACCAAAAGCAAGTAGCCTATATAGTCTCATTTGTTAAACTCTAAATGAGTAGATAAATATTGCAATTTAAAGTTCTAATTCTAGTAAATCATCGGTGGGAGGAATTCTGTATCATACTTATAAATGTTCATAAGCTTTTTCTATACTGTATTTATGCTTAAATCCTTAAAGATGTTTAGTGTATGATAGTTTTAATCAGTATGAAGTAAAACATAATCCATGGAATAATAAGATTAAAAAAGATAATAAAAACTATCAAAATTCTTGCTGATTTTTTTTATCAGTCCTCTTATAAAATCATTACTGAAAAAAATAATTTTCAATATTTCAGATGTTTCTGTTCAAATTGAGAGAAAGCGAGGGTCGTTTGGCACAGTAGACGTATACTACAGATCTTTGGCAGAATCAGAAACGTTTCCATACTTGCCATCAGAGATAACGAGAGCAAGCGGAAACGATTTCCAGCAAAGTCAAGGTTTTGTTAGGTTTGGGAACGGTCAGACAACAGGGACATTTAATGTACTAATCCGGGACGATACAGTACCTGAAAACGATGAGTCTGTCTTTGTGGTTCTTACAAATCTTCAACTTATCATACCAGAGCAGATAAGACCAGGTATTTAATAATGATCTGCTTAACAACATAGTTTTCAGAATAACGATTCTCATGTCCTTCGCTTTAAATCTAGAGAATTGTTTTTATATTAAGTCAAAAGCACACAAATCCTTAATCTATTTCCATCTTTTAGTCATGATTGGTCTTATTGATATCTCAGCTTAAATCCCCTCTCCAAGAAGCTACAATCTCACATTCCCTACTGTGTACTACTTTATGTACTTGTACGTTCTATAATACGCATTGAACATAATAATCAGTTTGTTATTTTGGCTTGTTTTTCTTCCCTAATTAACAGTCGACGATTCTCCGCTACTGGACCAAGCATCAGAGACCTACGGAGAAATCATCATTCTAAAGAATGACAACGCCCATGGTTCTCTAGAGCTATCACCCACATTTATATATGTAGAAGAGAACTCCACACAAATTGGATTAAGAGTTGTAAGACGAGATGGAACGTTTGGTCAGGTGATCTGCTCGGAAAAATATTTCATTTGTACCTGTGATAAACTGAATTCCTGTCTCTTAATTCAAATCAGTCATCGACAAACTGTTTTTATCATATGTCCGAAACCTTATATTAATTCATACTCAATAATTCCTTTTTTATAAAGGTTTCAGCAAGCATCAGAGTCATAAACGGAACAGCATTGCAGAATTTAGATGTCGCATCTATATCCAACACTGTAGTTCTAGGGGACGGTGAATCCTCCCAAACCTTACCTATCAGACTTATAGACGATGACATACCAGAACAGATGGAGACATTTTACCTACAGCTAGAGACACCCGTCACAGGTGGTGCCGTACTTGGGACATCCACATATGCCACCATCAATATCCTCCTGTCTGATGATCCTATGGGAGCTTTTGGTAAAGCAATGTATTTTGATTTTAACATTATAAGACCATTTAGATATGATTTTATAGTATATTTTTACACATAGAAGCTTTATCAGGAATCGTCAAAGTTTAAATCGATCAATTGTACTGCAGAAGTTACTGCTACTTAATATTACCTTTGGTTTTCTAGGTATCATTTTGCCGGTCAAAAACATTCATCATGCTTGAAATGGACTAAAATTCCCTTAGTACGTCTATTTCTGTAACCACAGTAAAAACTTCTTAATGAAATTATAGCGCAAAAGATATTACTATTTTAGAGTTTTCATTGCCGGGTGTATCTGTGGAGGAAGGAGAAATAAATAATCCAGTAAATGCCAACATCCGGGTAATAAGGAGAGGTGGATCTATGGGTGTTGTCACTTTGGACTGGGTTGCCACAATTGGTGGTAGGAAATAAGTTTCATAGCACATATCTACTGTAATGTACTATTATTTCTACTTTTGACATATAGTGCGGTATAGAAATTGTTACCGAATAAATCTATGATGGAAAGGATATTTATTGTTTCCTTTTTGTAAAAACACGTATATCATATGTTAATGAATTTGATTTGTGTTTAAGGATTCTTAATTAAAAAAAACCCGATTTATTTCAGGCTCTGAAGCATCATCTGACATCAATCCAACATCGGGAAAGTTGTACTTCCTGAGTAATGAAGCCAGTAGAAGCATCCTGATATCAATTATACCTGATGATGAACCAGAGGGTATAGAGGTAATTCTCGACTCTTACGCTAGTCTTTGTTGAAAAGAAATAATATAGCGATTATTTGAATAAATATCAAAGAAGAACCTAACCGCTATTCAGTCTCAAAGAAGGTAAGGCAAAATCGTGAGAATTCTCATCGAAACGGTTGCGAACCCCGGAATGAACAGCATTCCGAAGTGAGACCAGGCGCCCGAGGAGACTCAGCGTCTCCTGATTGCATGCAAAATATATCATACCAATATGTTAAGCCTTCATCGACTAAACCATCCTAAATATCTTTCAGAACATCATTATAACGTTGCTCAGTGCTTCTAACGGGGCTAGAATTGGCAGTCAGAATCAGTTTACACTGGCTATTGGTGCCAATGATAATCCACATGGAATCGTACAGTTCACAATGCAGAATTATCAAGTCACTGAGGACCTTATAGATAGTGTACAGTATATTAGCTTATCAAGGATGTGAGTTCATTATCCCTTATCTCTACTGACATTTTTTTTTCTGATTATATAAAATTTTGGTACACAAAAGTGAAAATATGTCTCCTATCAAAAGATGCAATTCTAATTGCTTGTAGTGGTAATGAATTTATCTAGCAGGTACACTTAGATTAATCATGTTTTTTTTTCTTCACTGCCCTCACAATAACGTAAAAACTTCTCTTTGGTGTCAATTCTCAAATGAGTATGGCTATACGACTAAGCAATAAAAAAGAGATAAAATTCGAATAAGAAAGAATACAAGTGATATACATATATGAGAGAATAAGCAAATTTCCATGCTTGCCTTGAATATTTTGATATTGCTTGTTTGAATACTAGTAATTGTTGTTTCTCCAACTAATTATATCTCCAATGCTGTACATCTCTTATGCTTGATTTTTGTTTTCAGTGGAGGTCTAATTGGACAGCTGAAAGTGTCGTACAATACAATTCAGAATGATTTTGGTAGTTTGAACATCTCCCAACTATTGAGTTACTTTCAATCTCCAGTAGCTGGAAGAAGAGGAACTGTTGGTCAGACAGTTGACATCAGCAGAGCTGAAACTCCTCTCAAGGTATTACATTATCAAATCATGTACCGTCGAAAAATACTTCTGGTACAAGAGAACTAAAACTTATACATGTGGAATTTCCCCAACATTATAGCGATGTAATAAAATGGATAACTTAATTCGAAGTAATGGTTTCTGTCAAAATTGCGGTAATATTTTGATATTTTGATATATTTCTTCACATGATGTAACATATTTTGTTATATTGCTTTAGAACCGTGAACTCTAGGTAACTATTACATATTTTGAAATGCAGTGATTGCTGTTAGCTACAACATGTACATACTCATCTTTGGTTTTATATCTGTTTTCAGGGATGTGCTGTTGCTTGTTTAGGTACAGAGGCTTGTAAGGAATTCGAACTGTCATCCATAAACAACATAGCTTTATGTATTATGTTTACTGACCCTGCCAATGGCGGACTTATACCAAGTCCTTCCCACCAATACTACATCAAAAATCAAACAAAGGTACTTGAATTCTACTTTTTTGTTATTCATGTCAATTTAAATATTTTTTTTTTCAATTTGTCTTATTGAAATCAAGAATTATTATTTCAATGTAAAACGAAGGCCTAGCTGATAATACATTAAACTTTTAATTATTTATTTTTCAGGTTCTAGAAGTACAGAGAGGCATGGCTACAGCAGGCGAAGATTTTCAAACAATAGAAAGTGGGCATGTTCTGCTAAATGATAATTTAGACACTGGATCATTACCAGTCACCATTCTGGCAGACAACAACCCCGAAATTGACGAATCTTTCATGGTCCAGCTAACACGTGTGGAAGTGGTCAGTCCAGGTTCTTCAGATAAATTTCCTCCTTCATTAGGATCGTTAACGAATGCCACAGTCATCATTGCTGGGAATGACGACGCTTATGGCATTTTGAGGATATTCAGTGATAGCCCGAGTGCATTGGATAATGGGATGGTATTGCCAGTGGAGGAAAAACAACAATTTGCAGTTGACCTCATCGTTGAAAGACAAGGTGAGGAAAGACTGAGTGACAAAATGTTTAAATTATGCTAAAAATTCTTAAGCAAATGTACACTTTCTAAAATTTTGGTCGATTTTGAAAGCCAATTTCACTTGCTGCCAAAAATGGGGGTAGGTGTCCCTTACTACATTTGAAACTGAAATAAAGCCTTTCTATTTTGCTAGATTTCATATTACACATATTAAAATATTTTTTTACGGATCATATGTGATGCGTTCCATCCACTTCTTCTTTTCTTACTCTAGGTGGAAGCTTAGGTGACGTTAGTGTTGACTGGTATATAGACTCTACATTGTCTAATGCCACTAAAGGCGAAGACTTCAATGCAGATGGCGCTACTCTCCGGTTCCCATCAGGAATAACTCGCAGAAGTAAGCTTATAAAAATGTTTACTTATAAGCATAATATCCTAAGTGATTTTAAAGATCAATTTTAGATTGTTTGTATCACATGAATATATCATATGCTATTTAACTAATATTCAATCTACCTAAGAAGGGTATGAACCAGATTGTTTATGAAAACTATTGTTTATTTACAGTGATCACTATTACCATTCTCAATGATGACGTACCTGAATTGAACGAGACCTTGAGAGTTGGCCTTCGGTATCCTGGTGGCGGTGTTGGGATAAGTTCTTCCGGCGCTATGACTATCATCATATTGGAAAACGACAACGTCGCCGGAATTATTGGATTCAATACTACATCACTTTTATGTAAAGAAGGTAAATTGAGGAATATCGACTGACACAATTTATTTTAGGATTATAATTTGAAGACGTGTAACACATACATATAAAGTGGATTGTTCTTGGACATTAAATGTTATTGCTTCTTTTATCTTAATTCACACTCCATTATCTCGTAACCACATGTGAAATAAAGAAGATCATGTTATAGAACGATGGGATATGTTTGCGTTAGTTAACACAGCGTTATCTTTTCTTATGCTACAGTGACGTACGTTAGCAATTTTATCATAAAACAAAATAGCACCTTCAAGTAACAATCTTATTGATAAAGAAATGTATTTGAATTGCTACATTGACGGCAAGTACTCTTGTCATCAAAATTACGTTTGCCTGACAATGTTTTCAAGATAAATAAGGCATTGTCCATTTGATATTCTGGGGAATGAGGTCTTGGGGTTTAATTTTTGTCGGAGCAAGATTATATTTTCGTCCCGGACCGCGGCAAAATTATTTTTTTCTTGTAAATTTGGAGGAAGAATTTTTTTTTCTAACAAGTGATGTTCATATGAAGAATGCTTGTAATTCTTTATTTTTCTCAAAATTCTAAAATTACTTTATTTTTATGCAAAAATTTTATTCACTTCTAAACAGAGTAATAAAAGATTTGTAAAACATAAATTTCAGTAAACAAAATTTACATAAGGTACATGCAAGATGGTCTGAGGGGAGGGTCTTCTAATATTAGACAGATTTTAAATTAAGAATTGTAAATTGGTGAAAAACTGAAGTTCTCCTTCAAAGCTTGCATATAAAATTAGACTCTATTGTGATACATGCACATATTGATACATTATATATTGATCATATATTTAAGACTTTATGGAGGCCCTTTTTCTATTTACATATATACTATTGATATTGAAGAAATCATGCTTTGATTGAAAACTATGGAGAGCATAGTGAGCCAAAAAAAAAAAAAAAAAAAAAAAAAAATTGATATAAATTGAAAACTGCAGCGAATGAAACGAGCCAGAATATTTTCAGGAATAAAAAGCCAAATTTTATGGTAATTCTTCCATTCGGATTACTTGTGAGAGCAAGATCATTTTTTTCTGTCACACCTTCAGAGCAAAACTATTTTTTTGAAAAAAAAACAACCAAGCGCCCCCCCCCCCACCCCCCGAATATCAAATGGACCGTGCCTAAGTTCACATGATCATATTTTCGCTTCCATTGCTTTATACTTGATGTCTTACACTTTATCACCGGCAGTTAAGGTCGTTCATGTCTTAAAAATTTCTATGCTATAAAATTATGTGATCTCTGAATCAATTGGCATAATAGAAAGTGAATGGAATGACAAATATGGATAATGACCATATCCCTGTATACAGCACAAAATCTATAATTCAGAAAATCAGAAACCGAAGGCATACAAAATCAGGATAAAACAGGAACCAAAGCAAACAAACAAAAACCTCCACCACATCAAAAGAAGCGAACTCCCGATATGGGATAGCGTCTAAAAGTCTAAATAACGTCTAAAAGTCTAAACGTCTAAAACGTCTAAATGTCTAACGTCTAAATAACGTCTAAAAGTCTGGTAATCAGATGATAGCTTTCCTACGAAATATTTATTGGTAGAAAATGGTTTAATTTTTTCCTTGTTATCATTAGGAGACACGGTGTCTTTCTTCGTTGCAAGGAAAAATTCTGCAGTCGGCAGTGTTACCGTTGAGTGGGAAATCCGTTCCGTGAATAGCGGTGTCCCTGAAAATGAATTCCTTGCTCACACTGGATCGCTCACTTTTCTTCCAGTAAGTACAAAAAATACTTTTTTATTAATATTAAACTAGAGTAATTGTGATTAATGACTAAAATTCAAAATGTGAGTTTTAATGGCTCAGTTCAGACTTATAGTTATACATCGTTTTATTCAGGAAGAGACTTCAAAAAGTATACAGTTGACTGTGAAAGTAGATGATAAACCAGAAGCTAACGAGGAGTACCAGGTTCATTTGATCAATATACAAACATTTGGTAAGTATACTTTTTTCTCCCTGCCTCTAGCAATTTGTTGATGTGTTCCTTTGATTTCCATTGTTTGTAACAATCATACGTCTGTGTTTCACTATGGCGTATACAACATTTTCCTTATTCGTGAGCACATCGGGTAAGGGAGTTTATAGAATTCTTCAATTCAGAGATGACATATTCATCAATATTTCCTCTGTAAATCATCGTATTCTCTGTAGGTATAGGACAGACCGGGAGGGCTATCATTGACCCCATGTTGCAGTATGCCACCTTGACAATACAAGGAAGTAACAATCCGTACGGTGTTATACAGTTTGCACAGACGTCACTTAACGTTAGGACAGAGGAAAAGAGTGGCAACAGCACTGTCACCTTACAAATCGAAAGAAAATTCGGAGCCATAGGTCTGTTTTCCCGTCTTTTATATTCAAAAATTTTGACAGTTTGAAACAACGAATGTTTTTATATGAAATAATACATTCTTTTTATCTTTCAGATGCAATACGGGTAGTTTACAACGTTACTGAGGCATTACAAAGTGATGTACGACCTAACCTACTACAAGCTACTGCAGGATACGATTTTAATGCCATACAAGGCCATGTTGACATACCAGACGGAAGTGCTTCTGCTTCCATTGATATCAATATTAATGACGACGACTTGGCGGAAATTGACGAAGTTTTTATCGTGAAACTGACAAACGTGTATAGATTGGACGAGCCGAATAGCGCAAATGATCCACCAAGATTGGATGATTCTGATATTGTTTCATACATTATCATTACTGCCAACGATGGAGCGAAAGGTGTTCTATCATTTTCACCAGAATCAGAAAAGTAAGAATTTGCAAATAATGAAGTTGTTTGATGAAAGCTCAATCATAAAAATCGTTTATTGATTAATAAAGAGAATTATTTTGGTTCAATCATTGAATAAGCTGTTAATATATTGAATCGTAGCTACAGATTTGTTTTACATATGACAGTTAACTGCTTTAACATAAAGAATTTAATTGTTTGAAATTAATAATAATTTATTTTCTTTTTCATAGCGTATATGTTGATGAAATTGCGAAGAACATCTCGCTTACAATACGACGGAGTGAAGGCGTATTCGGAAATGTATCCGTATTTTGTTACGCTCGAAGTGTCGTACCAGGAACCACACAGGGTAGTGACTTCATATTTGAACCAAAGGTTAGAATTTTCAAAATAATTTTACACACAATAATATTAGAATAAATCAAGAGTATATATAGTTAAATAATTTTGCAATTTTTGGACATATTTTTCTTTTTCAGGAATTAGTTTTTGCGAATGGCGAAGAACGAAAGATAATAATCATTCGGATTCTAGATGACAATGATCCCGAGCCAGACGAAAAATTACAGATTGTTTTAGAGAATCCTAGGTCTGGGGTTGAACTTGGGAATGCTGCCAGAGGTATGATTCTTCCTCAATGTTTTCATTTCAATCTATTCAAATATTAAAATCTCTAATCTCAAAAATTAAAAAAAAAACATAAAAAATGAATTTTGATCACTGACTGTATGGCTTTTAAGCCTAGTTTCATTTTTAGGCGAGAAGAGATTAGATTTTTAAGAGTTAAGATTGTTAATCCCATTAGAAATTTCACCTCAAAATTCAGCTACACATGTCATATCGTCGACAGTTTTACGTGTAGAACGAAATCGGATTTCTTTTTCGAAGGAATACTCCTTTTGTCCCACAGTTACCATCGAGCATTTTCTCTTAATTGTAGAGAAAGAAGAGAAGAGCTTTATACCTGAAACGTTCTTTCTTATTTCAGCGAACATTACGATTTTATCAAATGATGGTTCCAGTGGGCTCGTAGAATTCGATTCCGATGAATCTATTTCATCAAACGAAAGGCCAGCCGATGATATGCCTCTTCAGAAAGTCAGATTACATGTCAAGAGAGGACCCGGAATATTTGGAATTGTCAACGTACCGTTTCGTGTTATTCCCGAGAACCCATCTAATGATGATGATCTTACTCCCATGCAGAGCTATGTTACATTCCAAGATGGTCAGGTAGAAGAATGTTATTCCATTGTAAATAATTAGCCTCGCTTTTGTTCATCCTTAATGATAAAGGCTTTTATGTGACATTCAAAGGCATGGAAATACAACGTACACATGTTGCACACAACCAACTTATTTTGAAGGTAATCCCCTAATTTTGATATATTCCATGCTGATCATATGCCCTACATTGAAAATTTTAACGTGTGTTTTTCATTTGTTAAAACTTTTAGGTGAATGCAACGATCGAGATTACAATTCTGGACGACACCGAACCCGAATATGATGAGAAGTTTGTAGTTGAATTACTAGAACCAGACGGCGGAGCAAGACTTGGAATAATAACCAAGAAAACCATTATTGTACTCTCAAACGATTCACCAAACGGAGCATTTCAAATTGTGGCATCAAATACAAAGTAAGGTTTTCTTCATAATCAAATAACAAGAATTCAAAGACTTCCTAGCTGATCACTTAAAGGCCGACGTTGGCAGCCACCGGGTCATTAATATGCATACCTGAGTGACATAGGCTTCGTAGGCGTGGTATATCGACTCTGAAGATAACGCCGTCTGCGAGCAGCGTGTTACATCAAAGACATACCGACGGGTGATCCTTTATTATGCTAAAGAGATACCTGAGTCTCATCTGTTTTAAGCTGTCAATCAAAAATCGATAGGGGTAAAAGGATTAAAAGGAACTAATCAGATACCAATTTGAGATGTTAACCCTATAGCGGTCAGTGATGAAATTACAGAATGTTTACCTGTCCCCTTATATAGTTCCCAGTCGGCCTTTAAAGTTGATATTTATGAAATCCTAAATAAATTTTCCTTTTATTTGCAGAAATACATCACTTTATATTGAAGAGAACATTGGTTTACTATCGTTCAATGTAGAAAGATATCAAGGACTTGACGGCCTTGTAACAGTTGACATGACTACGGTTCCGGGGACGGCTACTGCGAACGCTGACCTCAATGCGGTGTCACTGATTCCTATAGAGTTTATAAATACAAATAAAGTAAAGAAATGGTACAGTTTCGTCATAGGTGGTACGAATTATGTACTGATGCTTACACAACACAGGGTTGGAGAACTAGAAAAATCCATTGGAAGCGATGGATCTGTAGATACAGCTGTACTAGACAGATACTACCACACTACTTTGTTAAAGTGGCAAGGACAGTTGGTTCCAGTACAGGTAAATGAGACTTACTTATTTTTTCTGTAGAATTGAAATTTACTTAGTTTCGCTTATTCTTTGATGTGGTAATGGCAAAAAATGAGTCTGCCTGGCATATAACCGCATTTCGTAGGATCATAATCAAGAACAAACGAAATAAATCAAGGGAAAACCAAAATCCAAAAATCAAATTAAAGCCAAGCCAAAAAAATGCCAAAATAATTGTAGTGAATGGATGTTCTATGAACAAAGGAACGTCCTTATACGAAGAAGGGAGGAGGTCTTCAACCAGACCCAGTTGCAGATACAACAGTAAAACACCAAAAATACCCGATGCGAAAACACAAAGACGAGCACATCAAGAGACGAAAAAGTTACATACACCATACAAACATCAACCATAAAAGACCACACATAAACAAACCAGACCAATTGGTAACCGGTGCCATTTTATACACACAGATGATGTAGTTTTCTGGATAACGTGCGCACGACCCTCCCACTTTTTCGGTTACCAAAAGGTCTCGAAAAACGCACAATGGTAATGTAAAACAACCTTCTAATTGTTAGATGACCACACAAACAAGACAGCAAAACGCAGGGCCCAAGCAATACGGATGAATATTTAAATGAATATTAAAAAAAACGTAATACAGTCCGTGCTCTGCCGGCTGTAGCGAGCTCATGCATGTTATCACACGAGGAGTCCGACTAACAATCAGAGAGGACATGTGATCGGGAACCTGCCTCCTTTTTTTGACAAGTCCCGTCATAGAGTCACGTCGTCACAGTCAGCTAGAGTACAAGTCTTAAGAATGTGCTGGTATAAGACTGTAGATTGATCAAGTATCAAGTCTAGCGTCCTTCTGGAGACATAAGGATCATATCCACGGTATAAAAGGCGTTTGATGATTATGATGCATTTTCGATGGTTATGATGTATACCTTTGGTCCTTCTTATTTTGTCTATCATATCACCATAAAAGGCAGGAAGTTAGATTTGTGATAACCACATCAGAATCTATTTCAAGAAAGAATTTCTTCTATTTTCAGACAGTGGAGACGGACGCGGCAACTTCTGCTGTAGCTTTTACAGTAAAGAATGATTCGTTTTTGGTAATAAGTAACATTGGTAACATACATAGGTACGAAACAAAGTCCAGATTATATAAAATCAACGAAAATGGAACTTTGTTAGTGGTACGTACCATTAAGTTAGATATTACTTTAATTATATAGAAATGGTAAAAAAGTCAACTAAAATGTTAGTTGCCTCGGATATGATGTTCAGTACAAATTAAAATCTACTCTATCCTTCAAAAAATTATTAAAGAATGCTTTTCCTTCTCTTCATCGTATTATGTACACTCTGAGCATTCATATTCATAGATTCAAGATATTGCAACTAAAGGAGCCGCAGATGTCCAATACTTCCGTAAAGGAAACGACACTTTTGTGGTGTTTAGCAATTCCAAGGACAATAATGGAGATACATTAGTAGACATTGAAATATATCGCTTTTTAGACTCCTCTAAAATGCTTTCACCGTTCGCGTGGCAATCGCTAGAGAACCCAGGAGCCTCTGCTATCAGACTTATGGCTATAGATGGTGACATTTATATGGCTGTTGCGAACAACTATGACTCGAGAACGAAAAGCTATAATGTGGAGTAAGTTTCTCTCTTTTGTGCTTTGAATCAGTATATGAAAGTCAGTAAAATATAAAACCCGAGAGGCTTACAAATTATTGAAATAAAAGAACTTTAATGTAAAACATGAAAATTAATTTGAAAAAGAGAAAGCATCCGTCTAAGAATTAAAACAAATCATTCCTATACACTTAAATATTTTCTTCCTTTCTTTCTTTATAACTATATTTTTTCGTAGCCCATTACTATCCTCGATATGTTTGTTGTTTCGTTTTATCATTGTCAGTTACCTTTGTTTTTGTTCGAAGGGTGTCACTTTATTTCAGAAGAAATACTGTAGTCAAAGTCTCTTTTCAGTTCGGTGATATACAAGCTCGGTAATGATTTGAGATTTTCTTCTCATCAACGGATACCTACAAACGGAGCAAAATCTTTAGTGTATTTAGAGAATAAGAATACCCACTTACTGATGTTTGGAAATAACAGAGATGCTACACTTAACAGTCCCCAGACATCTTCTATTTTCATGTGGGATTCTACATCGAAACTGTTCCTCAATCATCAAAATATTGAAACGAATAGAGTGGAAAACCTAGCAGCATTGCATTCGTCTGATGAAACGGGTACACATTATATATATATATATATATTGACTTTTTATTATACAAATTATCATAGTATTCTAATGTTAAACGTCTTCAAATTCAAAAACATCATTTTAGAACATATAAATTTGCAGTATGGAACCAGACATGCACGTTTCGGGTACTTAAACCTCGTAATTGAGCCTCAATATAATCAATGTAATATGACCAAAGAGTATGAAAGTTATTTTGTCCAAAAAATGTACCGAAAGACGTAGCAGGATGGGTGGGATATGATGCTTTAGGACCCACGTTTTAGAAATTTCAAGAAATGTTGAAAACAGAAATTTTCGAATGCGTTGAAGAAACGATCAACAGAAGTCGAACGAACTTTGGTACATGTGCCCTCAGTGACTCCTGGTCCACCATCAGTGACACCCACCAAGTGGTACAAATGTTAAACGTCTTCAAATTCAATAGCATCATTTTAGAAAATGTACATTTGCAGTATTGCGTTTAAGTTTTTTGTACAAACTTGAAAATGAGAAGATATCCTAAGAAATTTCCAGACCCTCTATAATTTTATAATATCGGTTTTTCGCTGATGAATCTTAATTTACGCAACAAAAGATGTTTTCCCCTATATATTCAAAGCCTACTTCGCTGTATCAAATGCCATTGGACAGTCAAAGATATTCGCATGGAACGTACAAGAACAAATCTTTACCACTGTATGGAGCGGTCCACCAACCCTGAGTATTCATCCCATAACAATTTCCCAGGACACTGGTCCACTTCTTCTTTTAGCAATAGCAGAGGTTGACTCCACATCAAATGCAACAATTTACCAATTCTCAAAAATAAAAGACAGCGATTACTCGCCTAGGTTAGTTAGCCCTTCAATTGTCAATTAATTGTAATTAAAATTCATGAGGGTAATTGACCCTTCAAAGTTTCGTTTATGTTCCGTTTCTTTCACATAATCATGTTTCACATTTCACATACTTTCACATAATCATGTTTTCGAAAGTTTTATCTATGTTTTCATACTATGGATGAAGATAACTCCTATCAAGACGTAATAGATAACCATCATGCTAGATAAACAATCTATCATTTTTGTTGCTTATAAGTTTGTACTTTGTTTAACATGAGTAAAATATTTCTGTTTTGCAGGACGATAACGCTGACATTTGAAGGAAATACAACTTTGAGAAGAACAAGTGTTATGGTGTTACAAGATGATTACCCTGAAGAAACAGAAACATTTTATGTGACCTTGAACAATCCTACAGGAGGGGCTGAAATTGGACTCCAAAACACAATCACAGTCAATATCCTCTCAAATGACGATGCTCATGGTATTATCGAAATATCCGAAGTACGTTGATGTATGTCAAAACTACAAATATGCATTATTTTCTCATGACAATATTCTTTTAAAAAGGGACAATTCCATTATATAAATCATGCAGGTAATTTATTACGAAACAAAACAACAAAAGCTAGAAATCTTATGAAACCCTATTTATACACTTTCTAACCTCCAGTGTAACACCAGAAACATTACAATTGTTACTTATTAGTCATTTTCTCACCGTGATGAACTTTGCACTTCGTACTTCGAACTTCGCACTTTCGAACTTTGCGCTTTTTTCGGCATCCCACTTATGAAATTGTGCGAAGTTCGTCACGGTGAAAATAGTCTAGTGAGACCAGGTGCCCAGGGAGGGGTAGCGTCTCCTGTTTAGTTAAATAACATCAAGTTGTTTCTTTCGAAGGATTCCAGAGAGATTGTCGTACAAGAAGAGGATAATAAAGATAGTTATGTTCAAATAAATATAGTCCGGACCAAAGGCTTCTTTGGAGATATAATTGTAAAATGGGAAGCAACTAGTGAACAGAGTGTTCTCTTGGATATTTCACCTATTGCAGGACAGGTGAGTGTTAAACGTCTTTAAATTCAATAGCATCATTTAAAACCGGATAAATTTACAGCATGGACCAGACATGCACGTTTCGGGTACTAAACCCTCGTCAGTGATCCTCAGTCTAAACAATGTAATACGGTCAAAAAGTATGAAAATTATTATGTCCAAAAATGTACCAAAAGACGTAAATTGTGCGATTAATTGTTCATATACTTTGAGGCACTTGCAATCACCAAAGGCAGCAAACGTCAAAAGAATATACGGATAGAAGGAGTGGTATATGAACAATTAATCGCACAATTTATCGCACAATTTTAAAAGAGTGTTCGATCAGTTCATCAATTATGTAGCAATGTCTGTAAGATATTTTGTTTGATTTTTAGGAATGCTCATTATCAATTTGTTTCATAGGGAAAACAATTAATTTCACTTAGGACATAAGGTTCTAGTATATTTAAATTTGATGTCACAGTGAACAAAGCATAAGAGATATTAACTCACTTTGGATGTCCCTTAGGTAGAACTGGCCAGTGGGCAGTCAGTGGCGACAATAACATTAACAATACTCAACGATAACCTACCAGAACCTGCCGAAATCACATACATTACCCTGACAGAGGTAGCGGAATCTGGATCTTCTATAGACGGCAGGGGTGCAATCATCGGTACGTATCATGTGTTTGACACCTATTGCCACTGAACACACAAAGGACTGAAAAGCACAACGTGAAACTTTGAGGCACTTGCAATCACCGAAGGCAGCAAACGTCAAAAGAATATACGGATAGAAGGAGTGGTATATGAACAATTAATCGCACAATTTATCACTCTGTCGAAAATACACTGTATGATTGACAATAATACGGACGTGTTCAAACTCTATACATTTAGAAGAAAGTTTCAAAGCAATTTTTCTGCACCAGACACGTGTTTCGAATATTAAATTCTCATCAGTGATGCTTCTAGCGGAGCCAACAAAATTCATTTTAGTAGCGCCCTCTTATTTTTTCAATTTAGATTTATACATTTACTTTACAAAGTTCGCAGCATCGAATGATTTTGCCTTGCCTTCTCGACTATGAGACTGAATACCTGATGGGTACTGCTGAAATGTTTATTACAGAGAGTGCGCGGCTCAAAACTTCCTGTGGGGTCGATTCAGTAGCATATCCAAATAAAATCTATATTCAAAATAGCATTGGAGGGATGGTGCTAAGATTTTAATCTTCTTTAATTTCGATGATAGTTTTGAATGGAATGACAAGTTTTCGAAATAGCGAAATAATATTTATGATGTCAAATTAATAAATGGCGAAAACGAAGCTTCTTTTAGGCGACAGAGCTGGAAAGAAGTAATTACTACATTTCTAAACATCAAGTCAACTGCATCACACTGCAACAAGAAATAAGTGTTTATAATAATAATACGGAAGTGTTCCAACTCTATACCTTCATGAAGAAAATTTCAAACCAATTTTTCTGCACCTGACACGTGTTTCGAATATTAAATTATCATCAGTGATGCTTCCAGCGGAGCCATAAAAATTCATTTCAGTAGCGCCCTCTTTTATTTTTGAATTTAGATTTGTACATTTACTTTACAGAGGGTGCACTGCTCCAAAATTTCTGTAGGGACGATTCAGAAGCATATCCAAATAAAATATATGTTCAAAATAGCATTTAAGGGATGGTGCTAAGATGTTATACTCCTTTTATTGTCTTATGGTTTTATCTGACAAGTCATGAAAATCATTGCAAGAACCTAATTGGCTTTGTGAATGATAAGTTTAACAAAGGACACGCATTTTGTTTTTGTGCTTAATCATCTTCTTATTGAGGACAAACCAATAAATAAAACCATAAGACACTGATGGTTTAAGTGTCTTATGGTTTTATCTGACAAAAGGCACATTTCTCATATGAAATGAGAGAAGAATATCAATTTCCGAGAAATCGTTTAAAAGTCTTATAAATGAACAAACATTTCAATTTTTATAGGTCCAAACAAGGTAGCGAAGATCACTGTGCAAGCGAGCGATTCTCCTTATGGAGTGGTGTCCTGGGAAAAGAGAAGCGTTATAGTTTCTGAACCTGATGCATCAGACAAAACCCATATATTAAACATCGTGAGAGAACAAGGACTTGAGGGAAGGCTTCAAGTATCTTACCAGTAAGCTTAAAATAGTTTAAAAATGAATGGATATAAACTGATAAGATATTCTTGTTCTTCATTTTCAGTGTACATGTGTACTTTTTCTAAAAATCTTGTATCTTCTGCTTTTTTGTGTTTTTTTTCTGTGTTTTTGATTGTTTTGAAGACTTTGGTCTTATGTCTTATGGTTTTATCTGAACACTGCAGCGATGCTTTACTTCACAGTATGCACAAAACGACTGTCCATTTGTTTGCAGTTTGATCTTATTAGTAGAGTTTGGACTGTCTTTTATGTTGAGTCGTTTATATTTATTTTCATATTCATTGATTTAACCCCAATAAGAAAGTTATTAAGCAAAAAAACAAAATGCTTGTCCTTTGTTAACTGTAGCTACAAGACAAACTGAAGACATGTTGCGAGTTTAAACTTATTTTCCTTATGTGTTTTCTGGTTTTGATATGAATGTTACATTGAAGTCTCATAGTATGTTTCTAGATCAGTTTTTCCCATTATCTTCTCTTTTCTAGAACTTCACCTGATGTGGAAGTCGATTTATCCGCTCGTGCTGTTTCAGGCGAGGATTACGTAGCAAAACAGTCAATTGTAATAATGCAAGAAAATGTAGCGATTGTCCCAATCGAGATTGTTATAAAAAAGGTACAGTTTCATTGCATTTTCAAACAAGGCATTTATATGCATAATATATGACTACTCTTATTTTGCAAAATGTATAAAATTTTAGTATGATTTGAAGACATTGAATATCATCGAAAACTGCGTTGCCTCATTTTAATTGAAGGACACACTTCCAGAGGCAGAGGAGAAGTTTATTGTCAACATTACAGACGTACAACTGCTAGACAATACACCATCATCAGGATCCGCCCCGAGCGTTAAAATTCCAGGAAACATTATCACTGTATCCATTGCAGAAAATGATGGAATCCGAGGAAGAATCCAATTTTCTGAAAACTTGGTGAGTAAGTTCTGTCTTGGCTATAACTAGCTATAACTAGTTTGCTATTCGTTTGTCTTTCCTTGTGTAAGAAGCATTCATTATATTTTAAAAATGATTGTAGATATAATATTTCTCAGGTAGAAACTAAATATCCGAACCGTACTTCCTACATTTCAATACCGTTACTCCACTTTCTAGAACATTGAAGGCAGAGTAGATGTTTACGAGGAATATAACAAAAATACTACCATTAATCTACGGGTTAGCAGAACAATAGGTTTTCTTGGTGACGTTACAGTCACGTGGCAGGCAGATCCAAGGGAAGCAACTGTTTTGGATTTCAGACCGCTTAGTGGGACGATTTCAATGGCAGATGGCGAAGAACACACCATCATAAATATAACGATATTGGATGACTCTATTTCGGAGGAAATGGAGGTAAGCAAGTCTTCTATTTGTTTGTAATTAAGATAGTTTCAGCCAGCTGATATCATTAGACTGAGACTAATGTACTCTCCACATTTAAAATTCAAATTACACTTGATATTGTCCTCTACCTTGTGCCCCCTTCTCGTATTGACTATTGTTCATAATTTCATACTTGAATCTCGTTTCAGACTTTTGATGTCAAGCTTATTTCAGTAATAAATGGAAGGTCGGAACTTGGAACACGAACTACTTTGAGGGTGGCTATTTTAAAAAATGACTCTCCAACTGGAGTTTTCTTTTTCAAAGAAAAAGAGGTATGCTCTGATTAAAATCTTGAATATGTACTATCAATAATTTGAAATTTTGTAAAATCGCCTGTTTTTTCCAGCACAAAATCCAAATGAGGCAATATACATATATACTAGATGTACATAGTCGTATTACTTTAAAAGTATATGAAAGAAACGTGAAAACAAATAGTGAAAAGTGGAATTTGACTATAAACTTTGGTTCCTCTTTAGTGTAATTTTTTCAGTTTTTTTGCATATTACATTGTTTAGATTATAGGATCACTGACAAGGGTTGATTACCCGAAACGTGCATGTGTGGTCTATGCTGCCAATTTATCTGTTCTTAAATGATGCTTTTCAATTTGAAGACGTTTAATTTGTATATGAACTGGGATACGAGACTCATGGATTGGGATATGAGGATCATGAAAAGAAGGGAGGAGATCTCAAATGAGGACCATCTATCTGAATTCTGATTTTGGATTTTTGAGCTTGACTTTCAGTTTTGTTATATATTTTTTCAAGAATTTGTAAACTATCTATTGTGATAGATCCTTTTTGGAATCTGATTTCGGCGTTTGTGTTTGACTTTCATTCACTGATTTCACTCATCTAGGTAACAGTACAGGAATCTAGGACCCAAGATGACCCGTTGGGAGAGGTAGCACTGACTGTAGAGAGGAGACAAGGCACGGACGGAGCAGTCAGTGTTCACTGGAGGATGGGCGCTGATGCTCTTCATGACTTTGAGAAACCATTGAATGGAATTATCATTTTTAGACAGGTTAGTCAATGCAATATGTCCTTAGAACCATTCTTTTAAAACGTATAACTTACATCACTATTAACAAAAATATTCCACAGTATTAAGGTTTTTCAGAGACATTTTCTCTTTTTCATGTTTTGTATTATTACAGGGAGAATTAGTAAAAACGATCAACCTAAGAACGAAAATGGATTCTATCATAGAAGGAGAGGAAAAATTTTCAGTCTCGCTGGTTATGGCCGACAACAGTGCGGATATATCACCCACGGACAGTCTTGCTATGATTACAATCCTGCCTGACCCAGGGGCGAAGGGATCTGTCAGCATTCTACCCAATTCAAGACTTGTTTATATAGGTTACACTATTTTCAAAATATCTAATGTTACTTTTATAAGAAATATTATCCATGATGAAATTTAATAATAATACATTTTGTTTTATTGAATGAGAAAGAACACGGTAGCGTATCACGTGACAGGCAAATAATCCCTAGCCTGGGAATCCCCTTCGATTAAACAAGGTAAATACTGTCTAAATCTACTTTGTAAGAATATATTTTAGGCCTATCATACGAGTATCATGATCATTTATATGATGGTAATCTATTCCACAGGCACCAGATTCCTACAAAGAAAATTAAAACTCAATCATCAACACCTGTTTCTCTTCTCTTTACTCTCTCTTTAAGGCACGACAGCTTCCATGTTTAAACGCCACCCCCCCCCCCCCCCCCACTTTACCCCCTCAATATCTTAAGTTTCAAAAGGATTTCTTCATAAAACTGCATATCAATATTTTCTACAGATATTTTTCTTCACGATCGTAACCTACTTATCATTGATTATTCGTGTATTTAGCCGCAATTAATCCAAATACCTGAAATGGAGTCGAAACCTACACTTTGCGCTATTCTTACCATGTGTAGTACTGTTAGTTTGAGTTGTCATCCTTGCCGCTAACGGTAAAGTGTAGGTTTCGACTCGATTTAAAACATGGAAGCTGTCGTGCCTTAGAGAAAGGTAAAGAGAAGAGAAACGGGTGTTGAAGATTGAGTTTTAATTTGTAGGAATCTGGTGCCTGTGATCTATTCTGGTCAAGTAGAGTTATATTCAGAGAACACCTCAACAGAAAATTTTGTTTATTTACGTGTACCATATTATAACATGTAAACAAAATTAAAAAAAATATGTTGAAGTGTTCTCTGAATATACCTTTATTCTTGACCAGAAAAGATTTCCATCGTATAAATGATATTGATGTTCATATGATGGACCTGAAGTACTTTCGTATAAGGTAGATTCAGACAGTATTTACCTTGTTTAATCGAAGGGAATACCCGGGCTAGAGATTATTTGCGTATCACGTGATATGCTACAGTGAAGAATTCAAATTCAAATAATGATTTCGTCGGTCCTCACCCAGATTATAATTTCTATGATAAAGAAAATTAAATAAATAAACAGGTGAACCTGGTGAATCTGATCCCTCATACGATGGTCATCAGGAGGTTACTTTAACAAGGGGCACTGGTATTTTTGGAGATATATCCGTGACGTGGTCTCTGGTCCCAAGGGATAGTAAAGCGTTTCTACAGTTTGAAGGCGTTGTCCTGTTTGCTGACCTTCAGCAGACGGCTAATATTACACTGCAGGTTTGTAACAAATCAGTGATTTCATGAAGTAAAACCTTAAAGATAAGGCTGCACTTTTCAAGTTTAACTAAATATTGCTCAATGATAATATGAAGACTGATGGTCATTTTACAAATATAGCCATGGTCGACAAATAAGGAATGAGTGTTAGCACCATCCCTCCAATGCTATTTTGAACATAGATTTAATTTGGATATGCTACTGAATCGACCATACAGGAAATTTGGAGCCGCACACTCTCTGTAATGTAAATGTAAAAATCTAACTCCAAAAAATTAAAGAGGGCGCTACTGAAATTATTTTTGGTGGCTCCGCTGAAAGCATCACTGATGAGAATTTAATATTCGAAACATGTCTGGTGCATGTAAATTGGTTTGGAATTTTCTTCAAGAAGGTAGAGAATTGGAACCCTTCGACATTATTAAGGTCTTCATGATCATCTGCTTGTTGTGATGTTTAAATCGTCTGATGTCAACGATGCATCTAACAACATCGTTTTCCCTAATAAGTAATGTAATGTTTTAATCCAGGCTGTGGATGACTCTCTCCCAGAATTGCGGACCACTTATATACTACAGATAACTTCTGCCAGCAATGGTGCCACTATATCAACAGACCAAAGCCTTAACACAGCCAGTGTTGTGTTTGTAGCCAGTGATTACCCACATGGAATGTTCGCATTTCAACTTCCTCAAATCCAGAGCGTTCTCGAAGATGACGATACGGTATGAGCAGTTTTAACCATTTCCTAAGAAAATGTTGAAAAGCACAAGGCAATTCCACAGCATGAATTTAGCCACGTATAATTCGCATAGTCCGATGCAAGTGGAGCTCACCCCTCAAAGAGATTCAGTGTACAGATATAATGAAAAAAACCACATTTCCTAAAAGAAGATTATCGTGGTATAGTATCATAGAAAACGAATTTGTAGGTATAGATACACAACTGACTATTATTTCAGCGACGTCCTGGCGACTTGCATGTATTTATAAACTGTTTGATTAAGAAACAATAACTTGTTAACAAGTGTTATTGTCCTTAATGGTCTTATTGGCATTTCAATTTCTGTATACCAATATTTTTTTTGTTACACTCAGATATCGGTTCCTGTCGTCAGGACATACGGCACCAATGGTGTTGTGTTGGTGTCGTACTCTACTCACCAGGGATCGGCGGAACAGTACCGGGATTACTTCCCCTCTGCAAATATTCTTTCTTTTCATGAAGGCGAAAGTACGAAATTTATCCAAATAAGAATGATTCCAGATGATATTCCAGAAGGCCCAGAATATTTCTACATCAATCTGACGTCATGTCGATTAGAAACACCCAGGTAGCTATAATTTCCATCCTTCACTTGTAACAATACTCTATCATCAACTAAACCTCATAACTAATAACTCATTACTTAAACTCAATGGCTCTATGTTGATCCTCTTTCTGCTTCAGCGTTAACAACTATTCCGACGTTTTGGGATTAACATTGGATTCCCGACCAGCCATAGGATCTGTTGATGTGAAAACAATACTGATCAACAAGAATGATGACGCTGAAGGCATTGTGGAGTTTGAAGAATCCATGACATCTTTAAGAGGTACTATTTCAAAGTTAAATCAATTTTTGAAAAAAGTTACCATGTAACATATAAAAAGCAAATGAAGAAGTAAATATATTTCATTTTCTCGATTTTCTCTATAATGTGACAATGATAAATTTGTATAGCATCAAATCCTTCATAGTTTTGTGTTTCATCCGATAGAAGAGCGTTATATTTTCATATTTGCTTTACTTCTACGCATCAGTTGATGAAGGAATTGGGGTAGCGCAAATAGTGCTCTGGAGAAGGGGTGGAACTTACGGCGATTTGCTAGTAAGCTATGTCGTCGAGAATGGAACCGCAGTTCCTAACAGCGATTATGTGTCATATTCGTCAGAAGTTACAATTAACGACGGACAGTCGAATGCAACCATCGATGTTACAATTATTGATGATCCAGAGATGGAATCTGATGAAAGTTTTCAAATAAGACTTACTGAGGTATCAGGTAAGATATTCAAACTATGGAAACCCTGAACCGACATACGTTTTGCTCTTGCTCATGGCGTTTTGCTCTTTGTTCTTTGCTTTTTTTTTCTCTTTGCTTTTTCTTTTCTTTTGTGTCACCTCCTTACGATGAGAAACAACACCACTTTTGTGATAATCAGTCATATTTTACACAAATGGGAGGGTTTGTTGTAATGATAATTCAGATAGCCAAGCCTTCTGCACTGCAGAGACCCCTTCATTTTTATGTCAAATTCAGAAATAAAAAAGGATAACCAAAGAATGAAAGAAGTGATTAACAAACTAACATTTCCTCTTTTAAATTAATTGTCAGTTGATTTATTCATTGCACATAAGGCCGCTGACATTGTCTTTTAATGTACAAGGAAAGTTGTGCGTAGCATAAAAAGTAGCTAAACGCAAAGAGCAAAAAGCAAAATACAAAAACAAAGAGCAAAAACACAAGTCATTCTTCTCCTATATTGTGTCATTTTGACGCCTAAATATGTCAGTCAAAGAATGTGATTGGTCAACTATTCATGACGTACAGACTGGCTATCCCCGGAACCAGTATTCGATAAAAACCATGTGTGGAAAAAGCAAAGAGCAAAACGCAAAAAGCAAAGAGCAAAACGTAAAAATCAAAGAGCAAAACGCATGTCGGTTCAGGGTTTTCATAATTAACCATTGTATTTCTCTCTTTGTATGATTCTTGACTATGTAATTAATAAGTTTCAGTAAGGCTTCTATAGATAAGCAAAAATATCGTGAAATACATTACATCATACAAATAGGATGGTAAAATCTATCTTCATTATCTATCACTCCACTTATAATTATGTTTGTTATCCTAGTAAGAACAGTTTCTGTTTAAGAATTTTTCTGTTAAAGACTGTTACTGGTCATTCATTTCGAGAATTAATTCGCTCTTATTTGTATTTGTACATAGGTGGTGCAAGACTTGGAGATAACTTACTTACAACGGTAACTATTATAAAGTCCGACTTTCCAAACGGGCTGTTTGGATTTACGAGTAAACTTAACATCGTTATGAACAATCCGGAGAGGCCGACACAACAAGAGCTTACTGTAGGCAGAACTGGTGGATTATCAGGACAGCAAATTGTAAGTATCAAACATAAGATTAAATGGATAAATACGGTCTCAAATGTTGTTTCCTATTGCTTATTAGAAGCTTTTTTCAAACATTTTTTAAAATATGCATTTTGCACAAATATTACAGGTTTATTGGAGAATAATGGGTCCAAATAATCCAAGCCGAGAACTTCAGGAAACGAATGACATTGCGTATATACCAGGTATTTTAGAACAGACAAGAGGGAATCTGACATGGAATGACAGAGAAGGAGGGGAGAAGAATATAATGCTACAAATAAAACCGTTTACATCTTGGGAAATAGAGGAGACCTTTGTGATAGAAATTTATCAAGTGTTATCTTTACCAAGAGACACAGGAGACGGAGAAATAGCTGCTAATGGCGGGAAAACGTATTTGACGGTATATTTTGGAAACTCCTCTTTTGTAAACCTTATTTTAGATTGAAATTGTTTTAATATGACTGATGAGCGAGCACTAAGAATGTCTGTTTTATCATTCTCGAATTAATTTCAATTTCCAGATTAAAAAGTTCGGATTTCCCAATGGAAATATTACGTTTGTTGGAGTTGCGAGAAGTGAACGGGAGGTTGAAGAACCCTTTGGTGTAGATACAGCTGAAATACGATTTCCGATCAGTAGAAAGGCAGGAACCGGCAGTGTCGGCACTATAATGGTATGTACATGATTTAAAGGTATTTCGAAAATAAGTTATATGAAGACAATCGTTTCGCAATATGAGAAGGATTACACAATGTACCTTACAACAAAGCAAAACACACAAACAAAAAATGTTTTGCAGTTGAATACAGCATATAGGTGAAAGGATACCTATTCAAAAACCGTTTAACAAAATTATAAAAGTTAAAGTAGTAGAGGGATTATGTTGTCGAAAGGAGTAATGGAAATTGATTCTACTTTTGTAGGTATTCTGGGAGTTACAGGGTCCTCTGGATGCTTCATTTCCTGATGTCCAGCCAATAAATGGATCGGTAATACTTGTGGACGGACAGAGGGACACAGAGATCGTCCTGTATGTCCTTCCTGACTCTATCCCTGAACTGAATGAGATATTTCGTGTTATATTGACGTCCACAGAGGGAGGGGCGGACATAGACTTGTCTTATAATGAGTCAACATTCTCAGTAAAGTAAGAACCTGTATTAGTGTTTCTGTTTGCGTTCCTGTTAAATTTCTTTGTAAACAAATTGCGATAAAATGTGTCTTCTCCCAAGGAAAAGACAGGAGCATGAGTGTTGTTGGTAATTTCGTGAGTGGTAAATTGATAAAAGTTTATATTATTTTATGACTGGCAAGCATATCTCATATCAACAAAGGAGGGGATCTCCAACAACACCAGGTTGTAGCACCCACAGCAAAACCCCAAAACACTCAATGCAAAAACACAAAGCAGACAAGCACAGAAAGAGACACATAAGGGACAAGGAACGTCAACGCACAACACAGAAACATCAAACACAAAGGACTACACATAAATCAACGAGACCAATGGGCAATCGGTACTGACTTAGGACAGCCATCTGCCACGGAAATAGCAAAAGGTGTGGTTATCCTGGATTACGTGCGCACAACCCTCCCACTTTTCCGATTACACAGAGGTCTCGAAGTATGTACAATTGTGGTGAAAAACAACCTCCTCACTGTCAGATCAACGACACGTTCGAACTTCTTATGACCTGAAAGGTGAATTTAGCGCAATCAAATCAATTGGCATAATTTATGTGCAGTGAAGGAGCAAAGAGATTGAATAGGGGAGGGGTAGGGGCGCAACACTATATTACTACGAATCATTTTGCAAGAAATACCACCGATGAGGATCCTTGTCCGAAACATGCATGTTTGTAGTCCAGAAGAATGCTCCCTCGCAGCTGAGTTGGGATAATGGACCCTTCTGATTCTGGGAAAAAATGCAAAATTTCGTGGCATCACAATGCTTTTACCTCGGACAAACAAGCTTCGAACCTCGGTCAAACATCGAAATTGCATTGTGACGTCATGGAATTTCTAAAATCAGAAGGTTCAATTCGTTTGTCTTTAAAATATTTAAAAAAGATATATCAACCACGGTTTGCATTTGTAGTATTAGATTTCATTATGAAAAGTTATGGTATGGACATGCAGAATCAGATCAATTGCTATCTCTTTCCCCGTCTCTGTCGTTTATTAGCACGATGCCCCCTTTTTTTTAGGTACAATGATTATCCTCATGGTGTGTTCGGGTTAAATCCATTGTACCAGGAAATAGTAGTTGACCCCTCAACTCTTCAGAGAAGTGTCCAACTCAACTTTACCCGCTACTTTGGAGGATTTGGGAATGTCATCGTAACTTTTTCCCTAAGATATGACAAAGTAAGAATAGTTTAATCACAATGTGAAATTCAGAATATCACTGTAAGGGAAAGTAAACTCCAATACTACAAATCATCTTAAAAAGTTTCAAAGGCATATCTTAAACTTCCCTTTTATAAAGATATAAAAAAGGCTGTTGATACTCGCATTGTTGACTCTGCATAACGTTTTTGTCTTATTTAAGGCACAGTCTGGTATTGCTCTCAGGGAGTCAGGAGGTTCCATTGGATTTGAACAGGACGTCCATAATTTACTGTACAGTATACCTATCGTAGGAGACGGGTTTCTAGAGGAAGGCAGCACTTTTACAGCAACTCTGAGCCAAGTTCAGTTTCTAGGAGCTGGAGGTATTTTTATTGGTTTGAGTATATGAAATTTCATTTTGTAATTGTTTTGTGAAAATACTAGACTGTAATAAGTAGGATCTGAATCAAATTAAATTTTAACTGCATTTCGCTGTTTTTCCTTTGGAATAGAAACTGATTTGAAGCATGACAAATATGGATAATGACCATATCCCTGTATACAGCACAAAATCCGACCATATCCCTGTATACAGCACAAAATCGATAATTCAAAAATCAGAAACCGAAGGCATACAAAATCAGGACAAAACAGGAACCAAAGCAAACAAACAAAAACCATTAAATGTAGTTTGATTTTTTTTTCAGAATTGAGCCTCAGATAGTGAAAAATAATACTTTTGACAAACAAGTTCAAAAGTTGGAAAATATCTACATGTGAAAAAAAATATCAAATAATAATCAAATTTACTCTTTTCTTTGTAGTAACTGAGCCGCCTTCTTTCAAAATGGGCGAAACCGTCGTCAATATAATTGTTCCAAAATTTGCTGCGAATAGTGAAGTCGGATTCGAATCAAGCACAGGAAGCATAAATGAAAGTAATCTTATTTCTAAATTTCTTTTTATACTGAATAATGTATCAGAAGACTATCTAAGAGAATACGACTCAACATAACCCTCATTGTCTTAACTTCAAGTATTACTTCAATTTCAAAATTTCCTAATCAAATGAGAAAAAATTGTTCTGTAAAATAAATAAGATTAATAAGATTAAAATATCTCGCACATCACTATAACGAAATTCCTTTCCTTAGACAATTCTAATCAGAAATCACATATTCGAAGTGTGAGCTAAAGAGTACTATTTTTCATTTGATTTAAAAGCTTCCAATACAGCCGTTGTGACACTAATGAGATCTGGAGTCTATGGGACCATCAATGTTTCTTGGAAAAAAGGGTTTCCTGAAAGTGAAGTTCCCCAAGGTTTTGTAGAAGGATTGATATCTCCAGAGTTTGGTACGGTAATAATGTCAAACGGCGAAGAATCTAAGGCACTGATTGTATCGGTAAGTTACAGTCATGATGTACTCCGTAGTAACAAAAATACAATGTAGAGAAATTTATTTAGAGTTCGGTTGATTGTTGTAATATGTTGTAATAACTACCTCGGAAAAGTACTCAAGACTAATGGCCAACACCTGAGCGAGCAATATAGCATTTGCTCTTTGTACTTGGTCAGACTTATTGAGCCATGAAGACACAAGTAATCCTTTGATGTATGAATTGATGCAATGTCAATGCTCAACTATTTTCAGGTGACACCAAATCTGGCTAGACCAGAGCTTTTCGCACTCCATATTGTGTCAGCTAATCCAGTGTCCGGTAATGGCGCTGTTAGGCTCTCACAGTCGCTCACTCACAAACTGGATCCACACGGTGTTATAGGATTCTCCGATAATTCTACACTCCGAAAAGTTTCTGAAATGGACGGAAAGGTAACAGAATGTTAAAATAGATTTAAAGTAAGATATGATCTACATTTTACGAACTTCAATGATTAAATGAGATTTTGGCATATTACATTGTTTAGATTTAGGATTTAGGATCACTGATGAGGGTTAAGTACCCGAAACGTGCATGTCTGGTCCACGTTGCCAATTAATTTGTTCTGAAATGATGCTATTCAATTTGAAGACGTTTACATTAATATGAAAACCAAAGGGAATGTTATCTTTTACTTCATTTCAAAACATTTTATGTACTAAAAACGAGGGCTGATTGATATGATGTAAGCCTCGTAGTTAAGGATTTGAATTTTATCAGACATTTTGTATTATATTTCTACATAATATTCTTCAGTATCTATAGTATATACTTTTGTTACCGGTGTTTATGGGCCTCAATACCACTTTTAAAGAAATCCTTATCCTGACCGGCCAGAAAGCCATCCACTGTAAGTATGACGTCATCATCGGACTGAAAGTGGGTGCAGAAATAGCTGCTTTCATTTTCGGAATAGATGAAAGTCTGATGGAACAAGATCAGATGAATAAGTCGGATGCTCACATGAATTAAAGCCACAATCATGAATGGCAGACTTTGCAATGACAGACTTGTGAACAGAAGCATTGCATTGGTGTAACAACACACCTTTATCTTGTGTGCTTTCCGCGGCGCTTAAGTTTAATATTTTCCCGTAACAGTGTCAGAAGTGAATCATAGTACTGATTGTTTGTCCTTTTTGGAGATAGTCTATCAGCAGAATACCTTCTGCGACCCAGAAAACCGAGGCTCACAACAATCAATCAGCCCTCGTATTTCCGCTTTGCCCTTGTCATTTCCTTGACGAATGGACATTTTCTGTATTGCGTCCGTTTGCATGTATATTTTATATTCCCATTTCCTAACGGCATAACGGCAGAACATATGGGCAACAGTGCCAACACATCAGCATTCCAAAAGCCGGTGACATTGAGAACATTCGCACAAAATTATTCAACATGCAAAGAAACAAAGCAACGTCAACATTAAAACATAAAGGTCATCATGTAGCCAAGTTCTTTCCACTTCGGTTGGCCGTTTCTTCAATCCATTCGAAATTTTCTTTTATCAAAATCCTTGAAATTTCTAAAACATGGGTCCTGTAGCATCATATCCCACTTATCCTGCTACGTCTTTCGGTACGTTTAAGATTTATGGACATAATAATTCACACACTATTTGGTCATATTACATTGTTTAGATTGAGGATCACTGACGAGGGTTAAGTACCCGAATCGTGCATGCCTGGTCCATGCTGCAAATTTATCTGCTCTAAAATGCTAATGAATATGAAGACGTTTAACGTGACATAAAGGAGAACAATATTTACCCGTTGCCAATTATGACGGCCCTCTGCTTTACCGTAGAACAATTAGCTTCAAAGATATAATTCAAAACGATTCAAGTGTTAAAAATATTTGTATCTACTCAAAGTTGGTTTATGCATTTGTGGGGAGTAAATATGAAGTATGACAGGAACAAACCCTTTAACGAATTTACCATGCCGAGTACCATTTTGTAACATATTCTTTGTATTTTTTTTTACGTTTATAAATTTTAAAGTGACCTACTTCGACGTCAAAGAAGAACAACCCGTGACCTCATTGGATAAAATTAGTACGAGGCTTGATAAAATACAAAAGTACGGAACCGTACATAAAATATTTTCAGTAATGTGATGATGATCTTATCCATGTGCTTATGATAACTTACATTTTTTCAGATTTATTTAAATGTACAAAGGATGTATGGTTCAGAGGGAAAGATTGAAATCACATATCAAGTTCATGAAAAGAGCGCTGTCGAAGACATTGATTATGTTGCCACCAAAACAAATACTATTGTAATGGAGTCTGGTCAATCGTCGGGAATACTTAGTATTGAGGTATACCCTCTTCATTATCATAATTTTCCTTATATTCAATGAAAATATACTTTTAAAATAATGTATGTACAATTATTGGACGTATGTATTATTGTGTCAGATATCCTCTTGTCATTTAAAAAAAAAAGATGTTTAAACACTTTTTAAAAACTGAGTACGTGCATGAACATTATTGTCAATAGCATAGAGGATTCCAATCTTTGAAAAGATGTCGCAAATGATACGTTTTTTGCTCTTGGTGCTAAAGTACCGAATGTTTATATTCTTGATCCAAGCAAATCATTTGTGAAACGACAATCGTACTGTGACGTACACGCATGCTTTACTCAAAACAAAATAATTGGGTTATTGATAGCTTTGTCATCTTTGAATAACATGATATATTTTGATATGAATATTATTGTTTTTTCCCTAAGGTTTTGCAGGACTTTTTGCCAGAGGAACAGGAAGTATTCAATGTGAATCTCACTTACGTGGAAAAGTTTCCTACCGAACTATCACCAGGTAAGAGATTCAGTGGGACAACGTTTACGAAATATTCTGACAATAGATGTTTGTAGATGATAATCTGATAAGATAAAAGTTGTTTTGATTTTTCAAAGCGGTTTATTTTTGTGTCAAACCATATTTATAAGTACAATATAGCATACAAGGTACAAATTGTATTTCCTCAATAGGTATCTCACCGAGACTCAGCAGTATTAGATCTGGATCTGTGATACAAATAGCAGAAAGCAATGATCCTTACGGTGTACTTTATTTAGAACCATCAGAAATGGTCGTCCAGGAGCAGTACCAGCAAATCAATCTCACCATCGCGAGATTTGGTAGGATACTCAACAAATATTACTTTTTTATTTATTTTTGTAGGAATTGAGAAAACTAGTCAAACATTTGTGTTTTCATTTGACTAAACTAGTAGACTCATATAAATTTGGTCATTTTATGCATCACTTTAAATAGGTATATACCTCACACAATAAGCACTGAGGGTTAAATACCCGAAACGTGCATGTCTGGTCCATGCTGTAAATCTATCTGCTCTAAAATGATGCTAATGAATTTGAAGACGTTAAACATTTGTACCACTTGGTGAGTGTCACTGCTGGTGGACCAGGAGTTCCCGAAGGCACATGTAGCCAAGTTCGATCAATTTCGGTTGGTCGTTTCTTCAAACGGATTAAAAAATTTCTGTTTACTAAATTGTCTCAAATTTCTAAAATCTGGGTCCTGTAGCATCATATCCCAGCCATCTTGCTACGTCTTTCGGTATATTTAGGACATGATTTTCATATATTTTGGCCATGTTACATTGTTTAGATTGAGGACCACTGACGAGGGTTAAATACCCGAAACGTGCATGTCTGGTCCATGCTGTAAATTTATCTGCTCTAAAATGATGCTAGTGAATTTGAAGACGTTAAACATATAAGACATATACAGCAGCATCATTTTTATTGAATGAATGTTTTAAGGTGGAACGTATGGAACAATTAGTGTCCAGATAAGAACTGTTGGTGGGGGTGAGGAATGGACTTCTCAGATAGCTTCACTTGGGGGAACAGATAAGAACGACACAATCACTGATGTACTCAGTAATAGAGATGTCAATAGTCATGGCACAGGAGGGCTGGACTACGAGGTGATGGACACCAGGATTGTTTTCAATGTATGTATCTTCATGAGATATTTCTGTTCACTCGATTAATTAGATTTCCTAGAAAAGAGCTAAGTCATTGCACAAATAGAAACATGGGAATCAAGTGCACAAAACTAGGCTTATTTTTATGATTAAATTATTCTAAGAACACAGTTCTAAGTAAATCAGAGACAAAGTGGTTACATACTGTCATTAAAGTTGTATATTGATTCCTTGGATAGATGGACATAGTTAAAATTATATGCTTTTAATTAAAACAATGTACAGCAATCATTTGAATTAGACTTCTCATTTCCTGCATACCTCTTAGCAAGGAGAAGTAAGGAAATCTGTTATGGTAACAATTCTGTCTGATGACATAGCTGAGCCTGATGAGACTGTTATACTCTATCTGACACGACCAACTGGTGGCGCGAGAATAGCGGAGGGATCAAAAGATGCCGGTAAAAAGGTACAGGAAGGTTTAATCTCTTAAAATGGATTGTTTCATACAAAAATTAAGAATTGATGTCACAGTCTTGTTCAGGTTACCCTTTTGCAGCAGAGTTGGGCGTTTTATCTTCTTGATGGTAATTACTTTTTATTCTAGGGGTTTTCTGTTATTACCATTCTTCAAAATGACATTTCTAATGGTTTGGTCGGATTCTCTGATGCATCAAAATTTGTGACAGTAAATGAAGACTACTCGCCAGAATTTTCTCTGACTTTGGTGCGAACAAATGCCGACTTCGGCGAGGTAAAGGTACGTGAAAAAAGTTAACACTTTTGCAAATATATATCAATGATTTCATTATCCATATTCATTTATATTTTTGAAAAGAAGGAAGCGTTTGTTTTAATAACATGTATTTTATCAATTTTGTGTCTGGTGTTTGTACTGTTCAGGTGTCTTGGATTGCTAAATTAAGAGAAAACAGCTCCATGGAGGAGGATGCATCACTGATAGCACAGCTTGTCAGAACTGCCGGTACCGCCATTATTCCTCCACTTCAGAAATCTAGTTCTTTCAACATATCCCTGATCAATGACCAAGTAAGTATCTGAACACTTGAAACTAACTACATGTTCATCACATCCCATGATCAGTTTGCATTCATGTCGTCATTGCAGTCGCGGTAAGTGTATCAGTATTTGACCTTTATCTTTCCCAATGTCAATGAGCATGCGGCATGACTTACTAGCAAAGGTATTTTTCGATTGACACAACACTCTGATGACATCTTCGTACTACTTACTCTATAAACAAAACACCAATCTATTTGAGATGCTGGATGAAATGTTATTGTTCAATGGTGGTAAAATACTATCCGAGTTAAAAGCACGTATCGTGCAAATATCCTACTTTGATATCTTCTCTCAAGTCCATGTGAGCAATCTTAATCCCTTGGATGAAGAAAATCAAGGGAGTGTTCAAAGAATAATACAATGACAATTACTTCGGAAATGTACGCATACGTCTAACTCTCCTAATAATGTTTAAATCTGTAGAACGCTTCTTCTTCAATCTGCAATTTCAAATCAAATCACATCCTTTCATTACGCAGTGACACTGAGTCTTAGATATTGGTCTAAGTTGCTCGCTGATTATACAACACAATTCGTACGCAAACCAGTCAGAAACAAACGAGAAATTGGTTCAGTCAGTGAGGGACGCAAATTAGTATTGTTCGCAAAAAAAACTCACCACAAGATTAGACGCAGTCTGTATAGATGACTTCGAAGGTTTTATAATTCTCAGTTTCAGTTTTGCGTGAAAGCAAAGATATTTTGAATTACAGATTGCCCTTTTGAGTGCAGCATCTATGAGTGATTGAAAGACAACAACAAATGTAGCAAATTAAATTCATAAAGCGCATATAAACAATAAAAATTACACAAAAAACAAAGCATTCTTTAAGGAAGCAAAAGTACCCCCCCCCCCCAAAAAAAATACAGAAGAACTAGCATATACATGTATTAGAAACCCACAATATAGAAATCTTACTTGATATAAGAATGATGGAAATGTATTGACAACGCCTGCTCATTTCAGATACCCGAGGAACGAGACAGTTTTATAATAACTCTAGTAAACGCAAATCCAGACTCACAATTGATAGAAACAGGTCGGACAGCAGTAGTAACGGTCGAACAAAGTGATCATGTCAGGGGAATGTTCCAGTTTGTAGAAGACTCGAGGTTCGTGAACCTCTGAAATATATTGTTTTGTATGAGTTCATTGGTTGAATCGAAATGCTCAAACTATAAGCAAAAATAGTAAATACCTAAATCCAAGGTTAACAATTTTATCTTCTTGCAATATTTTGTAGGATTGTGATTGTTGGTGATTCAGAAACCTCTGTACGGCTTGCTGTACGAAGAGAAAAAGGTCAACATTATCGTGTTGGAGTCAGTTATGAAACATTGCAGATGACAAGTCAGGTCCAGTTTTATGGAGTTAGCATCAGTCCAGCACTTGATGGGGAGGACTTCCGGCGATCCGGGGATACTCTGGTCTTTGAGGAAAATGAAGCGGTAAGAATGAATTGGAATTTCCGATAAATACTTTTCTTGTGTCGGCTGCTAAGCATAGCGACACTTAGGATAAACATCAAAGAAAGTTCACTTTGTCTCTTGTCAGTCTGTCTGTAACACTTTGGTTGTCACAGCCCATAACTTTTGATTGGTAAGTAATAGAGCTTTGATATTTCACATGTGTATTCCTTGTGACAAGGCCTTTCTCAGATACCATGTTGTTTGACCTAGTGACCGTGACCTAGATATTTGACCATCTCATAAAAAAGTTAAGATAAGCTATATCTTTTAATTTGTTAGTGATATATTTTATAAATTTCACGCATGTATGCCTTGTGGTCAGACCTTTCTAAATATACCAAAATGTCTTAACCTTTTGACATTGAACTAGATCTTTGACCGACTTATCAATAAAGTTAAGATTGGCTATATCTTTTGATGTGTTAGTGATATGGCTTTGAATTTTCACACGGGTATTCCTTGTGATTAGACCTTTCTACGCATACCATAACTTTTGACCTAGTTACCTTGACCTATGTATTTGACCTACTTACCATAAAAGTTAAGATTGAATATATCTTTTGATTGGTAAGTGATAGGGCGTTTTGATATTTTACATGTTTATTCCTTGTAACAAGACCTTTTAACCATACAATGATTTTTGACTACGTGACCTAGACCTAGATATTTTCAAAGAAATTAAGACTAGCTTAATCCTTTGAGTGATAAGTAATACGGCTTTAATAATTTACACATGTATTTCTTTTGAAAAGTATCAAAATGTTATTTATCCGGTATGCTAGAGCATGTACTGATGTTTTGGATTTTCATAGTAGAAATTTACAAATTATTAAGAAACTTTTGGGACAAGGTTTTCGCATTCACAAGCTAGTAAAGACTTTCTGGATATTTTACAAAAATTATTGTCAATTTCTTCTGAAATTCGGACCAATACAGGCAACAGAGTATATTACTTTGGGTATTTCACAACCTGCATTTTATGGTGACATAATTGGCAAGATAAGAAGGATCAAAGATAGACAACATCACTATCGAAAATGCGTCAGACTCATCAAACGCCTTTTATACCGTGGATATGATCCTAATGTCACCAGACGGACACTAGGCTTGGTTCTTGACCAATCTACAGTCTTGTAGCAGCGCATTTTTAAAACTTGCACTCTGACTGACTGTGACGACGGGACTCCATGACAGGCCCTGTCCAAACCTCTTTAGAGAAGACAGGGCCCCGACCACCTGTCCTCTCTGAATGTCAGCTGGACTCCTCGGGTTATTACATACATGAGCTCGCTACAGCCGGCAGAGCACGAACTGTATTACGTACGCCCTCTTTTGATATCCATTTACATATCCATCAGTGTTGCTTGGGCCCTGCATTTTGCAGTCTTGTTTGTGTGTGGTCATCTGACAGTGAGGAGGTTGTTTTACACCACAATTGTACGTTCTTCGAGACCTCTGGGTAATCGAAAAAGTGGGAGGGTTGTGCGCACGTAATCCAGGATAACCACGCCTTCTGCTATTTCCGTGGCAGATGGCCGTCCTAAGTCGGCTAAGGCGGCACCGGTTGCCCATTGGTCTCGTTGGTTTATCTGAAGTCCTTGTGTTTGACGTTCCTTGTCCCTTATGCGTCTCTTTCTGTGCTTGTTTGCTTTGTGTTTTTGCATTGGATGTTTTGGAATTTTGCTGTGGATGCTGCAACCTGGTGTTGTTGGAGATCCCCTCCTTTGTTTTATGATGAGATATTTGCCTTGTTATCCATTTTACGCAGTGACCTTGACATAGACGATTGATCCCTTTTTCTGAAATTTGAGATTGACCATAACTTTTAATCGGTAAGTATTTCACATATGAATTTCATTTCAGAAGACTTTTGTACTCTTACCAATAGTTTTGAAACGAGTGACCTTGACTTACATATTTATCCCCTTTTTAGTCCCCTACCGGCAACGCCGAAGGGGACTCTTAGTTTCCTCTCGGTCTGTCTGTCCGTCTGTCCGTCTGTCCCTCCGTCTGTCCGTCTGTCCGAATATCAGTTTTCCGGACTTTTTTCTGCAACGGATGGAGATATTAAGATGAAATTGGATACACAGCTTGGTCTTGGATAGTTACAGAGCAAGTTTAACTTTCGTCACGCTTGACCTATTCTTCGAGGAGTTATGCCCCTTGATGTCTTGGAAAATTCAGTTTTTGTCAGTTTTCCGGACTTTTTTCTGCAACAGATGGATATATTCAAATGAAATTTAATACACAGCTTGGTCTTGGATAGTTACAGAGCAAGTTTGACAGTCGTCATCCTTTACCTTTTTTCGAGGAGTAATGTCCCTTGATGACTTGGAAAATTCAGTTTTTGTCAGTTTTCTGGACTTTTTTCTGCGACATATAGAAATATTCAGGTGAAAATTTGATACATAGCTTGGTCTTGGATAGCTACAAAGCAAGTTTAACTTTCGTCACGTTTGACCTATTTTTCGAGGAGTTATGTTCCTTGAGGACTTGGAAAATTCAATTTTTGTCAGTTTTCCGGACTTTTTCCTGCAACAAAAGAGATATTCAGGTGAAATTTGATACTCAGCTTAGTCTTTGATAGTTACAGGGCAAGTTCGACTTTTGTCACGCTTGACCTATTTTTCGAGGAGTTATGCCCCTTGATGACTTGCACAATTCAGTTTTGTCAGTTTTCCAGACTTTTTTCTGCAACAAATAGTGATATTCAGGTAAAATTTGATACTCAGCTTAGTCTTGGATACTTACAGAGCAAGTTCAACTTTCGTCACGCTTGACATCTTTTTCGAATCGATAAAGCAGATAAAACCTCAGAACTGAGCTGCACAGACAGTAAGTTTAATTATAACTCATGTTTAATTGAAGAGTAATTCATAGGCAGAGTTGCAGGACATAAATATATGCCGCCGGTAGGGGACTTATATCGCTCAGCGATCATAACATTTTTATTAAAAATAAGGCGCTTTGCAAACGACACAAGCATTCCTTGGATTGCTATGTTTTGAATGACAAAAGATTATATTTTATATCAATATATTAATTTCTTATACAGTTTTGTATCAAAATTTATTTATTTATCTTTTTTTTATTATCTACAGGGGATGAAATTTATAGATGTAAGATTGACTCCAAGGTCGGCGTCCAATAATCCAATACCAAAGCAGTTCTTCGTGACACTCAAGAATCCAACCAACGGATCTGAGTTAAGATCAGCGCCATACTAATTCATATTAAAGTTAAAAAATCGTTCAGATGTGAAACATATGCCTTAAATGTAATGGCTCTGTACAAATCTTCTGACCGGAAAATGAATTTGTTAAGGAGACGTTAGACGATTTCAATTTTAAAAAATAGGAAATTCTCCAATAAGAAAACATTTCAGTAACTTTCACATTTTTTTGGGGCATATTACATTGTTTAGATTTGAGGATCAGTACCCGAAAGGTGGATGTCTGGTCCATGCTGCCAATTTATCTGTTCTTAAATGATGCTATTCAATTTGAAGACGTACAACATTTCAGTGTCTAGTGGTACACTTAATATGTTTAATTGTCGTGTTTATCTTTTCCGTCTATTGCTGTACTCGTATTTTGTGTTTTTGCATGCGGATGTTTTGGTGCTTTGCTGTTGATGCTGCAACGGGGTCTTGTTGGAGATCTCCTCCCTTCTTTCACACACAAGATTTTAACAACGTACACAAAACAACTATCCCAAGTACCCCAAGTTTTCTATAGATTCCCATATGAGAGAGTACTGTTAATTTTAAATGACAAATATGGATAATGACCTTATGTTGAAACAAATTCTAACAAAGGTTATTTGCAACGAACTCGACAATACGTGAAACCGACGATAAATTGCTCACAAAAACACATACAGGTTCAGATGGTCAGGGATATATATCCAATATTATTACAAAATCGATTTTATAAGAAAAATCATTCTTTTATACAACCTGAGAAAGAATATTCACGTACATCGATATCTATATAGATACAGGGCTACTGGCTCATCTGACTATAAGAAGTCTTTCAATTTAAGTTTTGACTACTTTTCCTTGTTTGCTTTGGTTCCTGTTTTATCCTGATTTTGCAATCGGTTGATGATTTTCTGAATTATCGATTTTTCATGTTTCTGTTAATTTATCTGTTTTTAAATGATGCTAATGAATTTGAAGACGTATAACATTGGGATATGGTCATTGTCCATATTTGTCATGATCAGTTATTCAATTACTTCTACCACACAGAAATAAGTATGAAAATGTACAATTTTGTCATTACAATTAATAATGTACGTGATGTTTCTTATTTCAAATGTTTTATTTTAATCAAGGCTTCACTCGGACGTCAGTTTCCATCGAGCTGTGATACGTATTGTATACGACCGAAACAAGGAACTCTGGAATGCCATAAAGAACGTAGATGATGCATCATTCAGCTCTGATTACAATATACTCAGGTGCGTTTGATTCTGTATCTTTTCCCCAAACGATAGAAAGATAGAGATGGCCGAATGGATAAGGCATTCGACTCTCATGCAGACGACCAGGATTCGAATCCCGGTGCGGTCATATGAGTTTTGAAAGTCATATCCATTCGTTCGTCTCTACCGAGTCTCCTGACCGGGGGGACTGTAAAGGGCCCGGTTAGGTACCCACGTTCATACTGCGACAAAGGTATCCGGGTGTGATGGCACCTTATAAAAGCCATTCGAAATACGGATAATCCAAGCAGTACATAACTATACAACCCTTCTTAATACATACATACATACACCACATACACGAATAGAGGGTGAGCATGAAATGGGGTTGCACTCCGCCCCTTAAAATAAATGAAGAGGCTATGAGGCACCCCAAAGGGGAACGACCTGACTAGAGTACTCTGTAACAGGCAGTTGGCGAATGAGTTCCCCGCAATACATGTAAAATCAATACAGCCAACTGACCCAATAGAGGGTTGCCGGGTGCCCAAACAGAAAGAAAGGGAGGAGACTTGTTATTTTTGCCTTCGCGTCCATCCGTTCGTCCATCTGCTCGTCTATCCGTTTGTCACACATCGTGTCCGGGCTATATGTTTTAAACCGTTCATCCGTTCACGTTCATATTTTCGTATGTTGTTGCTCATGATCTAAAGATTTCAAATGACCTTGAGCCATGGCCATGTGACTAAAGTCAAGGTCACATAGTACATTTTGAATCTGTACATACTATATTATTTTGTTCTTTCGGAAACTTGTCGTTTCATCCAGACATATCATCGAAATTAGAAGAGGTTAACATCCACCATCCCTCATATGCTATTTTGGTCATAGTTTTATGTAACTATGCTAGTGAATCGACCATACAGGAAATTTTAGTAAAGTAAAAAAAAAATAAAATTTTTTGTTGTGACTGAAAATCACTTCGGTATTTAATTAAGTACATGTACCAATGATGAGGATTTACAATGTACTACCCAAAACACGTGTCTAGCTATTTCGGAAACGTGTCATTCATTAAAGGTCGTTAACATGTTAGCACCATCCCTCCAATGCTATTTTGAACATAAATTTTATTTGGATATGCTACTGAATAGACGCTACAGGATATTCGGAGCCGCGCACTCTCTGTAAAGCAAATGTACAAATTTAAATTCAAAAAAATGAAAGAAGAAGGTCCTGTAAAAATGAACTATTAATATTCGAAACACGTGTCTGGAAAAATGAAAAATTGGTTGAAATTTTCTTCATGAAGGTATAGAGTTGGAACACTTCCGTATTATTACATAAGTAAAGACAAACGAACTTCTTCAAAATAAATGAAGATTTATTGAATGAAAACAGTTAAATTTTTCTATATTTTTTAACAAGGGGAGATAATTTCTTAAATGTCCCTTTTCAAAATATTTCTTATTTCAATATCTACTAGGGTAGCGCAAAAATTGTAAAAATATTATATGACACAGAAAGATATTCAATGATGAATAAATTAATTTCAATGTTTTTGACATTTCCTTCATTACCAATTGAATACCTTAATATGGCATCGCCTTGATAAAAGGTCATGTAACTGAGGTCAATAGTATTCAGTACATTTTTAAAGAAACTGTTCATACTTTCTTCTCTGTGCTTTATCCCTTGTACCATTCACACTTTCACTTTCACTTTCATACTTCAGCATATTGTTGCTCATGACCAAAAGGTTTCACATCACTTTGATATAAGGTCGTATGACTAGGGTCAAGATCACAATAGAATTGTACTGTATGTCTTTATCCAAAAATTGTACCGTATGTCTTTATCCATAGGTTTCACATCAACTGACCCAAGTCATGTGACCATGGACAAGTCATTTAGTACTGTAATTAAATTAAACATGATATCGTGTTGAGGCCATATCTTTTGAATGCATGATCTCTTTCATATGTAAGGTAGAGCATCCCTCAGGTCTTAGATGCTCATATTTCCTAAATAACAACTTTTACAATTTCCATATATTCAAAGCTTATGTTAAACCTGATATACATACAAAATATAATTCATTGTTTCATGAACTTAAGCAGTATGAACTTTAACATTGGACCTTGTGTGAAAAGTAACAAAAATCCATTCTTAGGGGTGATAAAATGTAACTATAAAGTTTCTTTTCCCGAAACCATATTAGTTTGATATTTTGAATTATATTCTAAAGAGACAAAATAGGGTACCAAGGTAAAAAATTACCAGCAATTCTGACCCGAGGCCATCTGCCAGACATTAGACAAAGAAATATGAATGCCTTGATATACACATTTTACATCGCAAAGGGAGTAAATGAATCAAGGATGAAAACTGTGCAATATGATCATGTAACCGCGAAAATAATTTCATCACAGGTGCGATATATTTCTTTACCTACGAAGAGTTCCTTTTTTCAATGTTTGAATATAGATAAGTAATGAAATATCATGATAATTTTCTTCCACAGAATTTTAGCTGTGTTTGATGGTCTTGCAAATGACATTTTGGATGAAACAAAAATTGAGCTTATTCAAAATATACTGGACGCCATCCTTAATGAAGGACTGAATAGACCGTAAGTATTGCACATTCCGTATACAGCCATGTAAATAACCAAAACAAATGTACCATTGAAAATTAAAGAAGAGAGACTAATGTGTACACATTTGCATTTATAGCAAATGATATGAATATTAGGATCCGCCTAGATACATACGAATACATAGTCATAGATTTAAATGTTTAAGATGATTTTTGTTTGATACTGATTATTCCTCACTCGGCTTTACTGAAGACCAATAAAAGTATAACATTGCAAAGTAGGACACTGGAATTGAGTACGTGAATAGACATGATTCATATTTGAAAATGACATCGAATTCCATATTCTCTGCTGTACGTTATTCATATTTATTTTCAAGAATTGAGTTTGACCTTACGTAATTACTTACAAAATTACAACAGTGTGTCAAGGTGAAAGAAGTTTATCTATAATATGTAGGTGTTTTCCATCCTCAACAGCAAAAAAAGTACAATTAGATCATTAGATCAGAACACGATTTTAACTATCTGCCAGCTTTATACCTTACATAGATCTTATTTCTTTGATTTGTCATTTCTAAAGATACTAAGATGTGTCAACATATCCTATAAGTGCTCAATGACGCATGGGGGATATCTTGTTTCTCTCTTATCATACAGATTTGTCAGAGTAACGATTAGATCATAACAGAGTACGACAATGTCTATTTTTCTGACAAATCGATGAGCTTGAATTATTTTTCTTTACAGGTTATCAGATGAAGTGTTGAATCAGTTAATAAACATCTTATGTAACCTTTTGAATCCTATGAAGAACGACGCATCACGGGGAAGATCAGACCTAGTGACGTTAATGGAAAAGTTAGCTTATGCCAGGTTAACAGACACACCATGTCCGTCACCTGAGGGGACAGATCTGTAAGAATTACAAAGCTCTTTTTCCTGGAGAAGAACTGTAAAAATTGCAAAGCTCTTTTTTTTCTGGAAATTATTCTGGAAAAGATCTTTAAGAATTACAAAGCTCTTTTTTCTGGAAAACATCTATAAGAAATGCAAAGCTCTTTTTTCTGGAAATTGTTAAAAAATTGTAAAGAACAAGAAGACACTGAGCCCTTTCTACATAGATTAGATATACGCTCTCGATTACCTCCTACCGCCTTTAAGCTGATTGAAAAATTTCATCACCACTAATGCTCAGTTTCTGTTTCAACCAGACATCAAATGCAGTGTACGTACGCAAAAGTCAATGTGGGTAGATGGCCACTTCAACGCATTCAGAGCTTTCAATATCAGGCACAGTAAGTTGAAAAATCTATTGCTTTATAAATAATTGAATATTGATGCATTTCTAACGAGAGAGCTCATTTCTTTATTCTTTTTGTCCCATTTTCTTTTCATCGTTCATAATTAAACGAAATATTTTACTTGACAGTTCAAAAGAGCTGGAAGCTTAAGAGTTTGAACATTCAATTGTTTAATGCATTTCAAGAAAATATCTGCATGAAATGCGATATCAAGAGTACATTGATATGATTCCCTTTTAATTAACAATGTGTCCTTTCATTAAGGCGGGCAGATTCATTTACTGTTCCAAGTAAATTACAGATTAAAGTTCCAGGAAATACTGACGTGAGTATTATTCCTCAATTTGCAATTACGTAAACGTGTCAGTTTCAAGCTAACCATCAATTATCCTCTCGGTTTAGAGAAATCGAAGACTTCACTTTTGGTTATGTAAAGACACTAATCATCAGCTCATTCCCGGTTCTTTCTACTCCAATAACTAATGGAAGAAATGAAATTACAATTTTTTAAGTTCATTTCCTTACTGCTTTGTCCTCAGATTCATTAAACACAATAACGAAACATCTGAAGGAAACACTTTCGGTGATACTTTTCCTTTTTCATGAGCTATCAGTAAATATATATTTGCAGTTCACACTTATCACAACATGAATGAATTTGATTATTTTGTTATCTTTACCTTTGACTTACATTATGCTTGAGAGCGGAAGAATGAAAAGGAATAGCTCCCAGTGTGGACTGGGACATCCATGAAAACGCTGGGAAAAGATATCCTTGTCTTACCCCTTTCGGTAACAAAGTATGAAAAAGAATACATAAAATATCATTTTGAGGGCGTTTAGACAGTTGGAAAAAATAAAAGAAAAATAATCAAACCCCTTTGTAATCAGGGACACGAAAATCCAACCCACGTGTCCAGGATTTGCTTTTGTTCTCGAAACGACAAGCCTGGTCGTGGTACAAGCAAATCCTGGACACGAGGGTGGATTTCTTTGTCCCTAATCACATCTGGTGATAGGTTATTTTTCTCCGACACGAATTACGTATTAAAAGGATTTCTTCTCTGAATCATTTTAGCTTGCATGTCTGTCTGGTGCACCGATTTTGAGGGGAGGGGGCGGGGGTTGTCAGGAAGGCCGCTGTCGTGCAGCAAACGTTGAACACTTGTTTTCTTAATGTCTTTGATATGCTGTAGATGTGATCTTATACGTATTGCTTGATTATAAATATATGTTCAGTCATGTATTGTTATATGTTTCAGTGTCAGGATTTCTTTGTCATTGAGTATACAAGTGAACAGTGGTTTACTAAAGAACCCACACTGTTGAGCAATAAGGTAATGCATTTTACATGATATTAGAAAGATAAAGCATAATAATATGGTGGAGATCTCTAACAAGACAATGCAATAGAGACCACAGCGGAACACATATAGAACACAAATAATTGGTACCCTTCAATAACAGCCTTAGATACATGAACACACTCACATCAAAGACTAACTAAAGGACAGCACAACATACAAAGATACCAACATGTATCCAATGTATCGCACGATTATTTTTATTTATATCATAAATATAGGATCTCAAATGAATTTTCATTTCATAGGATGTATTATGAAACGACTTGTGTGTTTTATATCCCCTAGCCCTGGCGAGGGGATATAAAAAGCACAGCGAGTTTCATAATACATCGTATGGAATGAAATTCATTTGAGATTCTTTTTATCACATGATTCTGCCAAAATAATGTGTATTTCCAACGTGAAATCAACGTATCTGATAACTAGAGGCGAACTACGCCGTGACCGAGAAGTTGTCTTCTATGACATGAGAAGTGGTTCCACATCATATAGGTTTTCTATACATAAAGAGAAAAATATTTCAATTTTGTTTAGTACTTTAATGCGATAATTATTTCAACAACAACAATTTTAATCATTTATATAGAATTTGCGTCTGAATTTAACATTTGACCGATAATTGAAAGGTCACACTTGTCATAGTGTAGGTGATGAGTCTCCAAACTTGACCAATCGTATTCAAGCAGAGCGATATATAACGTGTTGTCATAACATTTATTTATGAAATGGCTTTATGAAACTGCATAACGGGTGTAGCATGTGATAAAACCTCTTATGAAAGGGGGGGGGGGGTTAGAATTATATACGAGAGCATTGACATCATAATGATTTCCATTCACTAAAGAACATTTTCTACGATTGAATCCGGACAAACGCAAATATGAAGTCAATTAAGTACACAAATTGATATCGTTATGATTGAAGACCAGTAGTCTCTTTCTTGCCATTTTATTGAGCAGATATTTGAACGTACAGAACCACCGTAGCGTATCACGTGATATGAAAATAATCTCTTGCATGGGAATCCTCCTTCGGTTAACAAGGTAAATGCTGTCTAAATCTACATTATATGAATTTATTTTAGGCCTATCATACGATCATCGTTATAAATAATATGATGGTTATCTATTCTGGTCAAGAATAGAGGTATGCCCAGAGAACACTTGAACAGAAAGTTTTGTTTATTTACGTGCACCATATCATAACATGTAAACAAAATAGAAAAATTTCTGTTTAAGTGTTCTCTAAATATTCCTCTATTCTTGACAAGAAAAGATTACTATCATATTTATAATAATGATGCTCATATGATAGGCGTAAACTAGTTTCATATAAAGTAGATTTAGACAGTATTTACCTTGTTTAATCGAAGGGGATTCCCTTGTAAGAGATTATATGCACATCACGTGATACGCCACGGTGAGAACAAATTCATCTGGACGTGTTCATAATATCATTCTCTTTCATAATGTTATAACGTAACTGGCCTTTATAAGAATAATATAAAATGAAACAACGCTTAACTAAAGAAATGAACAAAATAGATAACAAGGAAGCTATGGTAAATCTAAATGTTTATGTTTATATTTATCAAACTCACTTAAAGGGTATGTATTTTCATCAAAATTGATACGTCAATATTTCATCAACAGATTTTGGCGTTTGAGGTCAAGGGAGGTCAATCTGGATATACGACATCACCAGCAAAATTCAAGATCCATACCCCTTACGGACAAAGGCCTTCAGCACAAGCTCAGTAAGCATTTTATACTTTTAGAAGAACTTGTGTCTGATCGCATGATGAATTACCTAAAGTGTGATCCCTGTTGCGAACAAGGATATATAATATTTTATATCATTACATCATTACATATATCTATAAAAAGAGATTTATATGAAATGAATTTATGAGCCATGATTATGAATTCTAGATTAAAATTTTCAGGAGAGGAATACATAAATGTGTGGTTTACTATTTGCCTTGGCTTTGTTCATTTAATGTGTACTTTCATTCGCATCAAGATATAAAAAAAATCCTGTAATGAGATCTTCAAAATCAGAAATGTTATCTCAAGTTCAATTAGTGTGTTAATTATTTTTTCAGATGTGTGTATTATGATTTTGTGTCAAATACATGGATAAATCCACAGGGGACCTGTCAGGTTGTCAGTGACACTAACCTCGGTGTAGATAATTTCGTTGAATGCTCATGTAATCATTTGACCAATTACGCTGTAAAAGCTGCTCTTGACACCAAACAACCCTCTACATACAACGCTTTATTCTACGTCGCCTGTTTCATTTGTATGGTATGTACATTTTAATCTTACATGTATGTTTTTAAGACGAGAAATTCGTATAAATATAGCGACTCTCTTTTTAATTAGCAATGCATAATCTACATTTTCAAGATCTTTTTTTTTTTTACTTTTTCCCAAATTAAACTATGAGTGAAAGAACTAAGTGATTTAGTAATGAGATTAGGTTGCAATTGAACAAACGAAAGAAATCCCATTGAGTATATTTGTAAATGATAAAATTCGTGTATTTACGTTTCCAGTTAGGGATGGCTATTACCGTTGTGGCCCACCATTTTGCTGCTGCTGTCAGTGCGACATTCACTGCCAACCTTCTCATGCACTACTGTTTTGCTTGCTGTGCTACCCAGGTAAAGTGTATTACAGCGCCACACTTATGTAAATTGATATGGATCCGACTCTATTATTTGTTTTGGAATGTTTTCTAATAACATTTTGTAACAGCAGATTTCATAAGAAATCATGATGTTTTGCAGGCTTTGGGGTCAATAGAATTGACTTTTCAATAACAGTGTACATCCGATATTTTCAATGAATTTACTCAGGGTTGCACTGCTTAAAATTATTTTTGGTTTCTTATTCATAGCTATCATACCTTTTTAGATAATGAATAATACGAAGAGAAAATTAAATTCCTTTTTGGTCCTACTCACTTAGATACTATAACTTGCATCATATATCTTACATGATTCCTGTTATATCTGAATATGTTTAAACTTTACCGCTTTTTAAGCGCCATCTGTAATACATTCAGTCCTAACGTTTGAACTTATAGATTTTTCATAAGATTCGGTTGTCCTTCGTGTATCTATGAAGCCGTGTTACTGTCTCCGTCTGTTTGTCCTATTTTGTTGTGAGTTTTGGATCATGATTTCGGGTTTCGTGTTCGACATTCAATTAAATAGAATATATATTTCAATATTGACAATTCACTTATTACAAAATGTATACCATACAGCAAAGTTTTAACAAAACCCCAAATTTTGAAATCCATAAACTTTATTGCAAAAACATGAGAATCATGCACAAAAAACTATATAATCAGCCATAACAACAGTTATATAACCAAATTTCCCAAATACAAAAATCATATGCATCAGAGGATATAAATCTACTTGAAAACCAAGTGAAAAAAAAAAACATATAAACATTCCGCTAGATTCGAATTGCAATGTAAATGCATGAAAAGAATATTTCATTTATGATTGCAAACATGATGATTTTTCGGCGATACTTCCAATGTAATGATATAAATGAACAAAAATTCTATTCCCGTCATAAGTAGTATAGTATGTGAGTGTCTTCCTCTGTAGCTATGTTACTTGGTGGCAGCGTATTCCAGTCCTTCTGAAATCCTGGTGTTAAATACTGACGAGGACAATTATCGCTGTATCATTATGGGTCTCTTCATGCACTACTTCTTTCTCTGCCAGTTTACATGGATTCTGGCTGAGGTAAGCATGTTTCTCTTCGTTCCAACTGCAAAAGATCTTCTTAATGCAAATTAAGGTTCAGTTGCAATTTTGATAATAACTTATTTTTCATTGGTTCATTTTACTATTTACAAATAGCATATTGCAGAAAGCTTCTCATGTTAATCTTTCAACTGCAAAAAAAAAATTGATTTGATTCGAACGGAAACAGTACTATTTAAATGATAGAAACTGGATCAGTCAATACATGTCAATAATTGAGACATTTTATAATGATATAGGGTATAAATCTATGGAAGATATTGGTGATGAATGATGAACATACAGAGAGGCTGTACATCTTCTATTTTTGCCTTGGATGGGGTAAGTTATCTTGTTAACTAATCAGAAAGAGGCACAGTGCCACTACATTGAATTTTTTTGTCAATTTTTTTTTCATAAAAAGTAGGTAGATATCCGTTCTTCCTCTGATTTGAAGTGCATGCAGTTTAAAAGACAAAATGTCTCAGTTTAGTATATACATCGATAAGCCGATATAATCATTAAAATACCGTTTCTATCAGAAAATTATTTTGAGAAGCGAAAGGGGCTGATTTCAGGAGAGAGGCATTAAGTGCTTTAAATTTTGATTACTTTTGAACACTGGTTATATACACACTTTGATCATTCAGTAAAATCTTTATCACATTGGTCAGCACTTAGATCAAATGATATTACTGACGAAGGTTACGTACCCGAAACGTTCATGTCTGGTCCATGCTGAAAATTCATCTGTTCTTAAATGATGCTATTGAATTTGAAGACGTTTAACATTTGAACTACTTGGTGAGTGCCACTGCTGGTGGACCAGGAGTCCCCGAGGACACATGTAGCCAAGATCGATCAACTTCGGTTGATCGTTTCTTCAAAACATTCGAAAATTTCTGTTATGAAAATTTCTTCAAATTTCTATAACGTTGGTCCTGCAGCATCATATCCCACCTTTCCTGCTACATCTTTCGGTTCATTTTTGGACATAAATACCTTCATACTCTTTGGCAATAGTACATTGTTTAGATTGAGGAACACTGACAAGGGTTAAGTACCCGAAACGTGCACGTCTGGTCCATGCTGAAAATGATGCTATCGAATTTGAAGACGTTTAACATTTATCTAGATCAACAAATCCAACTTTGGCGAATAAAGAGAACGAACAATTTGAAATGGTCATTTTTCAAGAATACAAAAACTATGAACAACGGCTATACTATACTTTTACTATTACAGCATCACCCATTGTGGTTTTGGCTATATTCTATGTGATGACGTATAACATGTATGAACATGTATACAACATGCCTGCTGACTTTATATATGGGGATATAAACAGCAGAGGGGAAATGTAAGTAACAGCAAAATGTATAACAGCAAATCTAAAATTCTGTAAAGATTACAAACTGGTGACATCTTTTCCTCATATCCAATTTCTTTTAAAATCAGAGTGGGTTTTTGGCAAGTTCAGAGTAAAAAAACGTGAACGATTATATGAAAAAGAATTATACGACCCTTTTCCTCGAATTAAAGGTGTTTCATTACCAATCCGTACTCGGCCTTAGGAGGTGTAATTGTCCCCGTGCTGATGGTATTACTGGTGATAGGTGTTATATTTGTCAAGGCTTTCCAGATTACTCCTCAGTGGCAAGCCTATGATGACATCTATAGAGGACGATATAATATCAATGGTATGTTCGTTTGTTTATTGATGTCTGATAGATTTAATATAGTAATTACTAATTAACCAAATAAAACAATGTATCTAATTTTTAACTTTTATAAAAATATTTCAATTGTAAATGCTAAGGGATAAAAGAATGAGTAAATTGAATCTGCTCAGTGCCAAGCGATGCAAAATTATACAATTTGTGTAATGAAAATAAATATCAATAGAAATTCTGAATGGATTCTTGATATAATACAAACCCAATGCATTGGGAGTTTCCCGATGGACTTAGTTATTTAAATGTAACATTTCTAGCATATAGGAGATGAATTGTATACGATTATTTCAGAGATTCGGACGTTATTATCGTTTTGGGCCGTAATGATATTTACATGGCTATGGGGAGGTCTTCATATGGCGTACGCCCAAACATGGATGCTTATCATATTTAGCATTTTCAATATTCTTCAGGTATGTTTTTCCGAAATTGAATAAACCTGGGGTGTTTTATTTATAGATAATCGAATGTAAAATAATTTTTGACAATAAATGACCTCAGAATAGTTCATCGGATAAAAATAAAAAATGCCTTAAGATACAACAATATATTTATTATGTTCATTTGAATTGCTTTCATTCTTGACAATCAATTATACCGAATCCATTCCTATGGTTTTGGTTTAAACATTTCCTGTAGGCAAATTGCCTTATCATTGACCTCTATAATCACTGGTTATCCATCATTTGTTGAAAAGCCCATATGGTGCACCGAAATTATTTCTATAGACGAATGATATATATATCAATATTCAATTCATCAAATATGATGGTATCGCTTCTGCTGAACTGTTAGTCCCCCAAGATATATTTTGGCCAGTTTTAATGTGTTGCTACACCGACTTGAAAAGTATTTAGCTTTTTGTAAGTAAATTTGGAAATGAATAAAAATGTATCTTCTTCAGTGCCAATACTTGTCCCTAGCTTTGGCATATGTTTTATGTCATTTTTAGACTTTGGTTTTACATAAATTCCCATTATGTTGGTCTTTTACATCACTGATGCTTCATTCATTACAAAAGTTCCCCGCGAGGGGTTTGACAGTAAGTGTTTTGAATATATTTCCCTGACATTGTCGCCATAGCACTTTCTATAAAGACATAACGTCAGACAGTGCATGAAGTTTATATATTGTTTTCATTTTCGTGCTTAAACATCGACGGCGGGTGCGGCTAGCCAACAGGGGATGCTTACTCCTCCCGGGCACCTGGTCCCACCTCTAGCTTGCTAGGGGTCCGTCGATGCTTAATTTTGTACTCTATTGTGAGTACTGTTGAGATCATCGTCAGGATCTTCTTTAACTCATTTGTACTGATATCATTAATACAGAACAGTTATTGCAATATTAATCAGAAGTAAACTAAAATGACAATATGGATCCAACAAGACTTTTTTTAAAAAGCAACTTAAATGAATGGTAAAAGTTCATTCAAACTTTAGTACTCTTATGATAAACCCTAACAATGCTTTTGATGCATAATAATTTCCTACTTTTTCATTTTTGCAGGGTATTTTAGCAGTTGTACTGTACACACTATTAAGAAATCCGTGTTTACAGCAGTGCTTCGGCAAGCAGCGTGATGCATACTATATGTCAAATATAGGTTTGTTTGAGAATGGTCAGTCCCCCCAGCCAAGCATGGAGGACATTCAAAGTCAGAATAATTCCAGAATATCTGTCTCACAAAAAGTAAGTCAATCGGTTATGACATGGTGTTACCCCTAGCATCAAAAGTACAACTTCTTAAATACCCAAAATTTCAGAAAGCAAAATTTATCATCAAATGTATGTCCCAAAGAAGATTGTACTTATAACGATTACAATAATAAAAATATCCAAGATAATAAAACATTTATTATGATGAAATACGCGTAACTCTACAAATTTATGAAACTTTGCTGTGCTAAATCAGAATTTGCAGTTTTGTGCAAGCACTGTATAAGCCACTTTGTAAGACGTTTTGTGCACTTAAGAAGTCGGAATTTCCATTTTCATAACGTTTTATGGTAGTATGGTTTCATGTTAAAATCTACTTTATAATTCTGCAGTGGGATGGAGACTCTACATTTTCATCAAAGTACCCTACTATAAACGTAAAAAGGGCGCTTCCTGCATCTGGAAATATCTATGTCTCGCCCTCAATTTTAGTGCAGTCATCTAAATGGAACGACGGCGATGAAGACTTTAATGACCTGCTATACGCATTGAAGGACAAACCATATTTCCCAGAAAATGACGTAATTAGTTTAGATTCTGATAAAATGTCAGACTTGTCCAATACGATTAACAAATTTGAGATGAGGAGGATATCTATAGCCGATACCCATCTCTAGCCGAGGCAAGACCGCGGTGTCGGACAATGATTGATAGCTGAAAAACCGCTCTCAGCAACTTCTCTAGGAAAATGAGCGCAGTTTAAAAACATATTATGAAAATTTGTAAATAAGAGTGCATGTTCTACTTATATGAATTTTATACCGAATTATTAAAATAAGAAATATGGTCTTCTATGTTTCTGTTCTACACAGTATTGAGACTGAAAAAGTGATTACACTCCAATGTTAAACGTCTTTAAATTCAATAGCATCATTTAAAACCTGATCAATTTACAGCATGGACCAGACATGCACGTTTCGGGTACTAAACCCTCGTCAGTGATCCTCAGTCTAAACAATGCAATATGGCAAAAAAGTATGAAAATTATTATTTCCAAAATGTACCAAAAGACGTAGCAGAATGGGTGGGATATGATGCCATAGGACCCACGTTTCAGAAATTACTAGAAATTTTGTAACAGAAAATTTAAAATGCGTTGAAGAAACCGACGATCAACCGAAGTTGATCGAACTTGGCTACATGTGCCCTCGGGGACTCTTGGTCCACCAGCATTGACACTTACCAAGTAGTTCAAATGTTAAACGTCTTTAAATTCAATAGCATCATTTAAAACCTGATCAATTTACAGCATGGACCAGACATGCACGTTTCGGGACCAAACCCTCGTCAGTGATCCTCAGTTTAAACAATGCAATATGGCAATTGTTTCTCCATTGCGAAAGTAATAAGACTATAAAAAGCCAAACAGCTATTATGAAAAAAAAAAAAAAAAAACAGTGCTACGCAAACTGTGTGAAATGAAAAGGTAATTTTATCAATGCCAAGTTCTTGGTGTGGTTTTTTAATTAGCTGTGGTTCTTACGTCCTCATTCATGTGGAAACTGGAATCGAATCGGACAACCATGAACATACATCTCAAAAAATTTCCCTTTCAATAAGCATATATCGGTTTTGCATAAATCTACTGATTCACACTTCTTAGTAGGAACAGGACCAGCTGGTTCACACTAATGATTACTGGTTAACGTTTACACTAATGATTACTGGTTCACACGAACTTTTTCAAACAGGAAGATATGTTTCACATTGATTAATACTTGCCATTTTTTGCATCGTATAAGTTTTGCCATCTTAACTCATATGTCGACTAAGTATGACCACATACCTCTTTCCAGTCAATTTGAAAAATGGTAATTTGTGTTATTAATATAGGTGCCTCTCCAAATCGGTAAAATTTCTTATATTTTGCACATTAAGCCAATTTTTTTTCTGTATATATCTTATGGGATCTCCAACAGGACTCGACTGTATAACCCACAGAAAAACAGCGAAAGACAAAAGTACAAAATCACATGTCTAGATTGGATAACCCACAGAAAAACAGCGAAAGACAAAAGTACAAAATCACATGTCTAGACTGGATAACCCACAGAAAAACAGCGAAAGACAAAAGTACAAAATCACAGGTCTAGATTGGATAACCCACAGAAAAACAGCGAAAGACAAAAGTACAAAATCACAGGTCTAGATTGGATAACCCAAAGAAAAACAGCGAAAGACAAAAATACAAAATCACAGGTCTAGATTGTATAACCACAACAAGAGACACCAAATGGAGAAGAAAGACCAAAGGCGACATCAACACATTTAGCACAAAAGATAGTATAAGTTTTTCAGTTCAGTAAATATGGTCTACAATTACTCAATTCCTCTCGGACAGTATATAAGCTTCGTCCCATCACTCTAGCTAAAGACCTTCATCATCAATTGTGCGATATTGAAATGTGTGTCCTTGAACAGACGGACGGACGGGCGGACAAACAGACATGGAAAAAGTAATGTATACCCTTAACTTCGTTGGCGGGATAAAAATCAAAACAGAACAAACACATAACAATCATTAACATTTTATTAGAAATTATTTCACATAATCAAACCTCATAACTTCTCTGAAAATGGTAGTCATCAACATTGAATTAATCGAAAGGCAAGGTTAACAAGTTAAGAGTTATACAGTAGAATATGATTGAAAATAAACTTTATGAATCTTAACAAAAACCACAGGACAGCATAATGAAATAAATATGGGTGTATGTGTGTAGTACCATCATGGGTGATGATGAAAGACCACTGATTAAACTCAACAGATCTTGATATCTAGGAATGCTAAAGTTCATATTCTTCAGAATTTTCAATTCTTTGAATGATTTCTAACGATTGTCGTTTGTAAAAATAAATAGCATGGTTTAGATCAGTTTAAAGGAAAATACTCAACTGGACAAAATTAAATTATGAAATAAACGTGATAAATTTTACTTTTCTCACCATGTCTCATTAATGGAAAATGCGACAAGTAAGTCAAATCAATCAATAAAGCCGGTGGGGGAATTCTGAGGAAGTTGCATTCTTCTAAGAATACTTCAATAAAGCCATTTAGATCATTTGCTTTATTATTTTCTATATAACACTGCTCTTAGAGGACAGTTTAAAATTCTCTGACTTGTGGGGAGGGGCACTTGATAACTTGATAAAACACAACAACCATTCCACTAGCGTAGTTTGAACCAAGAAAAGGAAAAAGAAAAATAAAATAACAAAAAAAAAAAAAAAAGAAAAAAGAAATGAGTTTCTGATATCATGCGGAAAATACTTAAATCAGTTTTTTCTTTTCCGTTATTTCAAAAACAAGATACTAGAAGATAATTTCACAAGGGGAACATGTAATTCTATTTTATCACCGAAACTGTTTATAAGCAAACGAATTTTCAAAGTAAAATATAAATTGAACATTATGACCCAAATGTAAATGTTTGATCAATTGCACCATAATTTTGCCAAAAATAAGGAAAAAGTTATACTAAAATAAGTGTATAGTATATATTCATAATAAACTCCATGATAATTTATAATTGATAACAAAATCTTACATATGACTTTAAAATTGATAACAAATCCTTGCGTACATTCAGAATTACCAACTCAAGCCGCTCATCAGTTACTCTTGTCATTCACTCGTATGTAACATAAAAATGTGTCAATTTATGATGAAATACAATCGATGGTACGAATAAGGATGCTACGTAGGTGCTTCAAAGAAGCATCTTTAACATCATGCTGTCCTGTTATCAAAACAAAGGAAACATGATTGATGACTATACACATAAATATACTGTACACATGAATATCGTTCTGACATGGAGTTATCGGTCATAACGATCACAGGAAGTAGCGGAATAATACAAAAATAGGAAGTGACGTATGAAAACATAAGGAATGTTATAATCGTCATGGGTTTCATTTTCTAACATGTTTTCAACATTCAGAAAGACTTTCTTATAGAATATTTCATATCACATAGAAAATCGGATGTAGTGGTGAGGTCAATGTCGGGAAAGTAATGCCTTAAACCTGACAGAGAATCATATCTGACTAATATCTCCCTGTACAGAGGAAGAATCGTCATTAGCGACGGGCACATCAGGCTCTGAAGCATTCTGTGGATTGGTAGGGCTAGATATAGGTTGAAAGGCATATTTTCTTCTCCTTGGTGGGGAACTACGTCTAAGCTGATTAAAATCGGGTTTTCTTCCCTCTACGTCCTTTATTTCCCTGGACTCTCGCGAGACTACACTTGTATCGTCACGACGTCTGCTGATGACGCGATCTGCTATAAGCGCGGGAAGCATATCCAGCTGTCCCTGAAAAGAAAATCAACTCTCCCTTAAACAGTGTGTCTGACCAACATGTCAAGATCAGAAAACAAATACTGCTCAACTCTGATTCAAAACAAAGAAAGGATGCATTAATAAATAATGCATACCTGATTCCATAGTTTTGGCAGATTGAGTGAAAAGCTATGTTTAGATTTCTGTTCTTTATCATTTGAGCTGAAGACAGCCTTAGTCGAATTATCTATATATTATCAGAGATTAAACTCAATCTTACTTGAAGCATCGCCAATTTCTTTTCTATTTCATCTACTCTTTTCTCAACAGCTGCAGTATTATCCTTCATCTCGGATACCATATCACGAATGCTCATTTGCGTCTGTAATGAAAACAAAACTTTGAAGACAACTTTTATAGAAAAATATGGTAGCTTATATGTAATATGAAGAATGTCTCGTGGCATTTAGAGGGATGTTTTCTATATATTCTGCTCCATATTTCTAGGTCATGAATGTTCTTGTACGTCTCTGAAATAATCAAACCCATCTAACATTTTTACAATTTTCACTTTCCATGATATTGGTACAGACCATTCCATTATATATGATACTATTCCCTAACTCAATAATTATGTAATACGTGAGGACAGACAGATTTGTCACGCATTCTTTTCATTAGAAATTTGTAAGTTTTATTTAAGAAAGTATTAGGAATTTTATACACAATTTAGCCAAATTTGACCAAAAGATTAAAATGAGAATTTTCAGCATCATGCACCAAAATGACGCTCTTCATGTCATAATATAGATCTAGAATATTTTTACTATTGGATAGATTAAAAGGTCTTATCCCTCTCTAAAACATGCATTATTTAATTAATTTCTTTTTTCAATTATCTCTAGATATAAAACAGTTCAATAATATTGTGTGGTTTATTGCCATATGTTGAGCTTATTATGGTCAATTTCGATAAGGTCACAATTATCACTGAATGTGCATATTCAGTATCATTCTAGGATCTCATGATTTATAGAAGATCCTGACGATAATCTCAACATCTCTCAAAATGACTTCCTAATACAACAGGCTAACGACCTTCATTCGATGTTAAAATGATATCCTTGAACTCTACAATTTGAATTTAAGCTTCTCTATCTCTTCAAATTCATAAAAGACTTCAAATTTATTTATTTGACTTTGCTTTTCGCGACGTCATAATACAATCAAATTGTCAACGTTTTTCGAAATTTTGGGGTTTTTTTTTTTATAAAACTTCATTTATTTATCTTCCGTTCAATGCATGGTTATATTGTATGGTTATGCCAAAATCTGTGTGGTAACATCACTGTGAAATGGTATCATATATTATGGAACACCCTGTATATAGTATTAGTTTTGTATCAAGATTATCTTTTATGTTGTTTCACAACTGATTGCCCGTCCGTTTGATAAGTCATACCGTCGCACTCTCCAATCGATTCAGTACATTCCCAGACATTATTCGTCTTTTATTCCTTCGTATTTTTCCTCACGACATTACTTGTTCTATTGTTTATTTCCATTATGATACAGTTTCACATCTATGAAATAATTTTAGTTAATGTCGTAACCATCTTATTTTCTTATATTGTTACTTCTGAAAATTTTAATTAATCAAATACGATTTATTATGATCCTTACATAATTTCTATCATCATATTACGTCTGTCGTAAAATTAATCTTCTCACCATAGTTCTTTTTATTCTTATATTAATGTCACGTTCATTATATATTTAGATAAAACACCGCTAAAGACGGTATGGCCGGATTGCAAAGTAAGTTTTTGTCACCAACTGGGTCAAGGTCACTAAGTCAAATATTACAGCATACATTGAGAGGTCTTGTCAGAGGCAACCTACATGTATAATATAAAGTTTCTACTGTATACAGTTCCTTAAATTTTGCTTAAACCAGGAACTTTAACCAAAGTCTTTAACTAGGTCAAAGTCCAAGGTCAAGGTCACTAGGTCCAATGTTACGGCATAAATTGAAAGGTCTCGTCATGGGCAACCTAAATGTATAATAAAAGGTTTCTACTGCATACAGTTCCTTAGATTTTGCTTAAACCAGATACTTTAACGAAAATCTTTAACTAGGTCAAAGTTCAAGGTCAAGGTCACTGGGTCAAATGTTACGGCATAAATTGAAAGGGTTCATCATGGGCAACCTAAATGTATAATATAAGGTTTCTACTGCATACAGTTCCTTAGATTTTGCTTAAACCAGAAACTTTAACCAAAATCTTAAACTAGGTCAAAGTTCAAGGTCAAGGTCACTGGGTCCAATGTTGCTGCATAAATTGAAAGGTCTCATCATGGGCAACCTAAATGTATAATATAAGAATTCTACTGCATACAGTTCCTTAGATTTTGCTTAAACCAGAAACTTTAACCAAAATCTTTAACTAGGTCAAAGTCCAAGGTCAAGGTCACTAGGTCAAACGTTACGGCATAAATTGAAAGGTCTTGTCATGGGCAACCTTCATGTATAATATAAAGTTTCTACTGCATATAGTTCCTTAGATTTTGCCTTAACCAGAAACTTTAACCAAAATGTGGACGGCAGACGGACGGACGGACAGACGGACATCGTCAATCTATAAACCGGAATTGCTTTGCAATCCGGCCAAAAAGGGAAGGATCTCCCGCATGACCACCCTGCATTTAGGAAACATCACGTATCCTTGTCCTTCTTTTTCATTTACATATTTCAGTCTGAAACTCATTTTGCATTGTACGTTTTGTTATTGTCGTTTTCTTGGACCTTTGCTTTTTTTCATATTCTAAACATCCGTGTTTACTGTATTTATGATTTGACCTTTATTTTGTGAAATGAAATCCTTGAGTTTTCCTATGGAATCTTAACGGTTAAAAACTGGCTTATACAAGAAGCAACAATACCGCAACTAAACAAAACATGGAACAAGTTACCTATCTTATCAAGATGGTCATAATCGTGATTAAGGTATATAACTTAAGGGCAACTAGTCCTTAATATAGAATAATATTCCATAACAGGGTAATCAGGGGGATTAGGGACGGACAGGTGTATCAAGAGTATTAATGTCGAACCTCACACAAGGTTAACATTCCGATAAAAACTCGTACATGTAACTACAAACCGATAACATTGCTCCCATGTACTCGAAAATATTACCATTACCGATTACAAAATATTGCTTATCTGTTAAACTGATTTTTAATTTTGTTAATTGGGGTAGGAGTGACCCCCTGATGAACTTAGTAGTGAACCTTGATTATCAAATTGATCCGTCAATACAGTAATGGAATCGTTAAGTGCAACTATTACTATTAGATAGGGTAAGAACAAATGATGAACCAACAAAACTTATTTCTCAAACAAGGGTATTATGTCGTCTCCGATTAAATGCACATTGAAATAGGTTAACGAAGTGACAATATGAAAGAAACAAGTAAATCTGAAATATGAAATTAAAAAAAAAAAAAAAAAACCAGAGCAACAAAATAAGCAACAACAGAAATACAACAAAAAATGTATCAGTAATCAGATTGAACTTTTGTTGAGTAATATATAAATAAACTACACTACCTACGGTTTACAAAACGGGAATGAATTATGTATAAGCAGCAAAATATTGTAATTTTAAAAAAGAAATTAAAGATCATTGACAATCTAGAACATGGAAACTGAAAATATTTTATGTAATTACTAGTATTGTACATGTGACTATAATACGTTTCGCATTAGATATTTTGACATTTTGAACAATGGTATTCAAATCAGAATCTGAAAGGATCTCCCCTCTCATATATAATAAAGGAATAAAGTCACTTATATGAAGCAAAGGAGGGGATCTCCAACAACACCAGGCCTCAGCACCCACAGAAAACCCCAAAACACCCAATGAAACCAAAAAGCCTACGTCATGTATAGGTGTTGAAAAATAAGGATCTGAAACAAAACAATCTGCAGCGACAGGAGAGGAAAACATGCGCATGAGACAGAAAGTTCAACACAAAAATATAAAATGTTAAATGATTATAAATCAAGATGATCCATAATTAGTAACAACTATCCTTCAAAATACATAAACCATGTGACGTAAATGCATCATAGAAAATGACTTCTTTGTTAGCAATGTGTAGCTAGATGATATTGTTCTTACTGAGGTAGGAAAAGAATAAACAACAAAATAAATGAAGTTTCGGAATGTTGTAGAAATCGAATCAAAACTTTGATTTACAAAGAGTTCTTTGAAATTAGCTGCACATGTAGCTTTCATTGTGCATGCCTACTATTAAGAACACTCTGAAACTGCTCAGCAGCAACCCTTTATATCAAAATAACTTGTATTTCAAAGACCACACGTCGTATGCTTCGACTCTCATGGTAACATAATCATCTATTTGTCAGTTTCTGGTATGATATGCTTCGACTCTCATGGTAACATAATAATCTATTTGTCGGTTTCTGGTATGAAAACGAAAATCTAGTAAGTTTCTTACACATTTCTGATCATTAGATAAGTTATAATGAGATTAATCCAAAGACTGACAAAATTTGTTTGTAAAGCTTTTCTTGGTGCACGAAACTAGACATTACCTGGAAGCACCAATATATCAATATTTCAACAATTATTGTTAACACTTCAAACTCGTTAGATATTTTCCAATCAGCTTCATTATTTATAAACCACATTATTAACGTATGTTAAAACAAATAATTATCTATTGACTTTTTTTATACAGTACAGATTATTCTTAGGTCTTGTCATAATCAAATTATAATTAAAGAGCACTCCTGAGTTATTAATTCAAATTTCTATGCATACCTCCTCTAGTGACTGCAAAATATAAGAATATATATCATGATAGATAATGCCATAAAATTTGTTTCAACCTGTTGTAGCCGTTGCCATGCCAAACAATTTCAATTACTTCCCACTATATGCTGTATACTTGTATGAATGACCTAATTTCTTTTCATCCGAAAGCATCAGAGGAATTTGCAAAATTAGGTTCATTCATGATTCTGAAAACAATATCGTTTATGTTTAGTTTCATAAGCGCAAGATAAGAAACCGAACATCAAAACAAATTATGCACAGCTATTTATATTCTTATAATAACAAGATTATCATAGGGTAATTTTATCAAGATCACACCTTCAATTAAATTGTGTTGTTCCATTTCTAATACAACCCTCATATTTCATCATGGATTCTTCTATTGATTATTATGTTATAGCTGGAACTATTGTAAGACATATGTGAGGTCCCTTCCAATTCATGATAAAAGCATTATTCATAACAAAAAAACCCTTCTTTACTTTTTTATATCATAGGTTAAGTTTGTTAATCAATATTGATGAATGTTTTTGTTTATTTGGAGGTTATATATTTCATATATTTGGGATTTGATATTCCAATCTGCCAGAGTTGAGTACTTTCTACATAATAAATATGTTCTTTAACAAATTTTTCTCAAACTGTTCGTTCTTCAAAAATATACGTCTCCCCCATGTGCTGTAGAATTTCATAAAGGACAAAACAAGTGAATTCATTAATGGCACAATGTGATGTGTTTGTGCACAAGTGTGACATAACCATGTAATGTGATGTTGTAACTCAGTGACCACGAATAACGCCATCTTATAAACCTTTCCTATGCTCCTGTTGATTTGATAAAAGTAGCTAGAAATAATACATGAACTAAAACAGGAAGGTAGCACTTGATGTAAATTGTGCAACCACCGGCGACAATTCAATTACAACTTCATTCTTCTTTTAAGACAATCTAATTTCACTACTAGAAACCAACCATTCTGTATAAGTGTTAAACGTAAAACGGAAAGTTTTATACATAATTAGTGAACTCTGCATTCGGTGCACGCCAATTTATTTCCTGGCAAATAAGCAAAGGGGAACTCAAAATCCTGGACAACTTCTGAAAATACAGCGCAATTCCCATAACGAGTAGAAGCAGTTCGTTCCTTTGGTGATAATTAAATATCATGCAACATCCAGTTGGAGCATACATTCCCATGCGAATGTGATGTATCTATCTTTTTACGTTATGTTTTGGACAAATGTTCTCGAGGTTTTGTGTTGAGAGTTAGAGGAGTGGACAACTATAACTCTGATACTGTGTAATGATGAAACGATTAATATAAACAAGCTATGGCGGATTCTTTATTATTTTATTGTACCCCATGCCCTTATAGTACATGTTTCATAGAGTTCATATTTCTTTTTCTATCTCAACTACCCTTCTCTTAGTTTAATCTCCAATTATCATTTTGCTCTGAGCACTTGGTGATAGGTTTGAAAGTTCTTTGAGAGATGAGGAGGTTGTCACATAAAGGCACATGCTCCAAAACAAGAGTAAGGTGGTCAATTTATTTTAGTATGTCGTGTCTATGAGAAAGCAATCTGCATAAAACGACTTTCAAATTTTGCTAAACGTCTTATGTGATGTTCTTACTCATTCGTCACGAAAATATTGTACGTCTTCTAAGGATGATTGGTTAGAAATGAAGAGGCTATAAACATCTTTTAAATATCCATTAATACTCTCTTACTTTTATCATGTATAGCAATGACTATCTTTAGGACCTAACCTCATTTAATGAAGATTCCCTTGTCTGGTTGACTTGTTATTACAGACTGTTAAGATACCATTATCTCTAAAAATATACACTAACTTACATTTACTACATTAATACCATTTGTGGTTTATCCTTAAGTTTTACTTACTCAAAAATAGAAGATAATGAAGGTTAAAACCCCTGACCTTACTTTTATGTCTTTTAGATAAAACAAGTCTCTCTTACTAGAGTATGTTCTAAAATTAATGATAATTTGTCAAATAAAATACAAAGAAAATAGTTTATATGAAGTTAAGAGTACGTTGGAGGTTATTATATATTCAATTTTCGAATATAAAATGCCCTTTTACTTTTGCAACTATCTATATAAGACTTCTGTTTCGTAAAAGAAAATTAGCCAACAACGATTTTGGTGTTTAATTGATATTCGAAATGATTGAATATATAATTTAGTAAGAAGTAAACAAAACTAAATAGCAGATTGAGTTTTGTCTTGAATACTAAAAAAAGCTAAATAGTTGACCGCATCTGATAAATGATTAAAATAAGATATAGATATAGATGATAGATACATCACATTCGTTATTTAAGGGTACAGACTATATTACTTTTAACATGGGTGCACTAATTCAAACCTGTTGATACTGAACGTAAGGAACAGATATATAAACACCGGAAGTGGCCTCCAAACCTGTCATTCCTACAGTCTACAAGAGAAAGGAAATAATATTCCACGTCAAATCAAGTGGTAGAAGGGTATGGCATGCTATAAATAGATCCAAAACAACTATTAATAGTTCTCTTTTTTGTCTTTATGTTTTGTTGGAATCATATTTTTCTTTAAGGGTAGAGGATGTTCAAAACCAAGACAAATTTTGCCCAGATAGACTGTAAAAGTGCAGGTGTTTGGTGTATTCCACTTTGTCAGGTAAGATCAAATCGTGAAGTAAAGCAAGTTTTGACTTTCAATTAAGTCCCTTTCGGTAATTATATCTTTAAGATCCAAAAATAAATTTGATTCGCAAATATAAACATATTCTTTAACTTCAGATTTATGTTATTCAAATTACTTGTCAATTTACTATAACTCGTGTGTCAGAAATAAAAATTATACAGCAATTGCAGAAAACAGCTAATATACAATCATCCAAGTTCTATCATTTTCTTAATCAATCCGAAACCTAAAGATATTGAGACAACTACCACTTGCTCTAACTTCCGACATTCGGAAATTTCACATGTAAACTTGAAGAGTGTTTTGTTAGAGGTAATTATCTCATGCAGGATACTGAACATAACCATTCCACATCCAAGGAATTGTGAAAAGGTGTATTAGTCTTCCAAATAATATCTTTCAAACATTTAGGACTTGAGTGTTTTATTAATTGAACCAGGCTAGAGTTTATTTGATCAGCTCGTGAACATTCATAATTTTTCATCGGCACACTATCAAGAGAGTATATTGTGAATTGTGCTTGACGCTGTCAATCCGTCCCGTAACTAGGTAAACTTGAAGAACCATTACACCCAGTTCGAATGATGCTTATGAAAAATGTATTTGTAGAGTGCTTCAATAATCCTAAAATACACGTTTGAGAGGGTCTAGCACGAAAGGTCAATTGATCTTGGTGTAGGAAGAGATATTTTAAGAAAAAAATCAATCCTATATGAGTTTCCTAAAATAAAGTGTGAAAATAATAATTGGGTGTTATGCCTTCGTTTTGTGAAGATACGTTAATATCATTTTAGTACGGCAAACCATAATGAAACAGAGCGTTTACTGACCCAATACCAATAAATATGCTGGGCTTTCGATGCAAACACAAAATCACTCTTTCTCATTTCAAGATAATAATGAGATTGATATATGTTCTATAGCAGAGAGTCAATCCTTTTCGTTTCCTTTCTGGTCGTGATTTCTGGTAGTCAAATTCGATCTTCAAACTTTTAAAGACGTTTCGGGCAGGAATTCACTCCAAACTCTATACAATTCACAAGAAAAACTTCACAACAACATTTAACAACTAAGGAATCACACATTTTCAACAATGATTATATATTTTATTCAATCGTGAGAAAAAGGTGCTATAAATCTAAAAGTGTAAATGAATAATTATTCAACTGTAGGAGATTATAATGTGTGTGGAACAAATAGTTATAAGATAGTGCAGCTTTGGTTTGAAAATCATGGGAATCAATATTCTATGAAAAAAAAATTAGATCGACATTTGCCCCCTTTTTAACATATATAATGTCTGCATGATTGATTCATTGAACTTTATTTTTAGTTGTATTTTATTTTATTATCATGTAGGTCCCATTGAGTATATAGTATTTTTGTCATGTACCTTTTCCATAAAAAAAAATGATAAAATATTTTAAATAGAAAAGTTTGTAGATTTTATATACATTTGTATTATCATCGATACTTAATGCTTCGATTGAAATGATGTATTTTTTAACTCATGATATAGGCTTGGTTTACGTAGGATGTTACTTTATTCACATCCAAATTAAAGTTACTGAAAAAAGGGACCTTAAATATTCTATTACAAAAGAAAGGAGGGGATTTCCAATATATATATCCAATATGGCTCTCCAAAACATCATTTTACGCGCGCACAGCATAAATTATCAATACTGATATTTATTAACAATAATATGTTAGATATTGTACAAATTTAAGTTCACCATATGCATAATTCAACAATTAATCTCATCAATGATGATCGAGGTCTAATGGATGAATGTATGAAGCAAAGGAGGGGCTTATTCTAAACATAACCTAAGAACTAATCAAATGTGATTTCGGAGAGATTAAAAAAAGATGCCCCTTAATTTTAGAATAATTTATTAGATATGAGATATGGTGACCATTAATTATCAATCATATTTCGTATCAAAAGTCGAAACACCGCAAAACAAGGCTAATGTTATTCTCGGGGATTTATAGTCTACCAGCAGACATGCCTACCCAGTGGTTGAAATTATCAATATCAAAATATATGTTCTATTGAATAAATTTAAGTGCATCATAAAGTTAAAGCAAATGTTATCATTGTTTTAACAAATAAAAGAATTCTTAGGTTCTGTTTAAAATGGCCCTTGATACTGTTGCATTTTAATCAACTTTTCCCGAACGAATTTTCAGTTTTGAAAATTAATATCGTTTTCACACATGTGAAGAAACATCATCTTTACTGGAAAATTGGAAAAAAAAGCGTGAATATTTAGTATTGAATTACTTGGCATGTTATGTCACTATAAAAAAAATTCCCGATACAAAATTAAACTCATTAGAAAATTATAAGTTGATTAGATAATTAAACAATGTTTTTTCCACCACAAAAACGTTCGTTTAATCCACTGAAATGAGATGAAGCATTCAATGGGTAAATAAGATATTAAAAGGAGAAATGAAATCAATAAATGTATGTTCAGAGAGTGATGACCTTTATAATAAAGCCTACGCTCACGCAGCAAGATACGCCCGTTGGGATTTTTTTCACAACACCAAAATATCTAAGTCCCATAACTCCATAAGGACAAATTGGATGAACCTAGCTTAAAATCGAAAGGCGGCTTCCTCTTCAAAGTCTGATCAAAATGTACAAATATCATGAAAATCTGTTGACACATATTCAAGTTATTGCGTTCCATGCACCTATATTTTGCCCTTAGCTTAACATGTATGTGCATATAACCCCCCCCCCCCCCCATTACACATAATTTCTGGATTATGTGACAAAAAATTCAAGAACCCCTTATATATGTGAAAGAACATCCTTTCTACTTGAAGTATACAAAATTTCAAAACATTTCAACCAGAAATAGATTTTTAAATAATTTTTAACTATTTTAGTATATTTTCACTGTATTTTAAAATATCCAAGTCCCATAACTCTGTAACGACATATCGAATGAACCTGAAAATCGAAAGGCGGCTTCCTCTCCACAGTCCAATCAAAATGTATGAATATCATGAAAATCCGTTGACGCATATTCAAGTTATTGCGTTCCATGCGCCTATATTTTGCCCATAGCTTAACATGTATGTGCATATAACCCCCCCCCCTTCCTATTACACACAATATCTCGCTTATGCGACCAAAAAATTAAAAACCCGTTACATATGTCAAAGAGCATCCTTTCTACTTGAAGTATACAAAATTTCAAAACATTTCGACCAGAAATAGATTTTTAAATAATTTTTAACTATTTTAGTATATTTTCACTGTATTTTAAAATGTCTAAGTCCCATAACTCTGTAACGACATATCGAATGAACCTGAAAATCGAAAGGCGGCTTCCTCTCCACAGTCCAATCAAAATGTATGAATATCATGAAAATCTGTTGACGCATATTCAAGTTATTGCGTTCCATGCGCCTATATTTTGCCCTTAGCTTAACATGTATGTGCATATAACCACCCCTCCCCCCTTCCTATTACACACAATATCTCGGTTATGCGACAAAAAAATTAAAAACCCGTTACATATGTAAAAGAACATCCTTCCTACATGAAGTATACAAAATTTCAAAACATTTCGACCAGAAATAGATTTTTAAATATTTTAGTATATTTTCACTGTATTTTAAAAATCTAAGTCCCATAACTCTGTAACGACATATCGAATAAACCTGAAAATCGAAAGGCGGCTTCCTCTCCACAGTCCAATCATAATGTATGAATATCATGAAAATCTGTTGACGCATACTCAAGTTATCGTGTTCCATGCGCCTATATTTTGCCCTTAGCTTAAAATGTATGTGCATATAACCCACCCCCCTTCCCATTACACACAATATCTCGGTTATGCGACAAAAAAATTAAAAACCCGTTACATATGTCAAAGAACATCCTTTCTACTTGAAGTATACCAAATTTCAAAACATTTCGACCAGAAATAGATTTTTAAATAATTTTTAAATATTTTAGTATATTTTCACTGTATTTTAAAAATCTAAGTCCCATAACTCTGTAACGACAAATCGGATGAACCTGAAAATCGAAAGGCGGCTTCCTCTCCACAGTCTGATCACTATGTATAAATTTCATAAAAATCCGTTGACGCGTATTCAAGTTATTGCGTTCCATAGGCGGACGGACAGACGGACAGACGGACAGACGGACAGACGGACGGACGGACAGACGGACGGACTTCGCCATACCATAATACGTCCCGTCAAATGACGGGCGTATAAAAAGTTTTGAATACGAAACTAACGTGTCATCCATTGTGACAAACTTTTCGAGAGACAACTAAAATAATATTATTTAACAGGTTTATATAGTATTGAAAAATGTCCACTTCATAAAAACTTTCTATTCTTGTAATTTATTGAACTGGAGGAAAGAGTTGTATTCATAAGGATTCTCCTTGTCACTCAATCCTCAAATTCTTTCTTTATTGCAACAATTATATTATGTAAATTGAATAAATACTGTTTAACCCAACTAAAATAATGCTCTCGCATGCTTTGTTTAAGACATAGAAAAGATGGTTATAAATATGAAAGCAATAATAAAATTAAACTTTATACGTTTTTTTTCCCTTTTTTAACCTGGATTAATTTTGACAATATCATCATTACATCATTCGCCAACTACCTATGTATTTTTATCCTTAAATGTTGCAGTTTTTCAAGATTTTATTTTTACTCTAAATAAAGGTTTCGGCTGATCTTTTTTTTTTTAAAGATTTCTATCTGCTTTTGTGAACAATATATCGCGTGGACTGAATATCCAAGAAGAACCTTTGCACGTGCTTTTGTAAACTATTGCGAACATAGAAATAGAAAAAAAATCTATGCTTACCTTGGCCATATCTACTATTGTATTTTGATTCTCTGCTAACTTTCGTTGTCCCATTTTAACACTCCGCAAGCTGTGAAAGAATTTTATCAATTAATTAAGGACAATTTTATTTTTCATAAATAAGGAGCTTTATATGTATTCATTTTCTTATACTGTCATTTATCCAAAAAGACCAAATTCTATTTATGTCAGTATTCTCGTCGAATCCTTTAAGTGGGTTGAACAAGTCAGCGGTATAATTTCTGACAGAATCATGTTTCGTGATGTAGCTCAGCAGGCTCGTGATTTGCCCTTCAATTTCCATGATATCTTGAATTTTGTTCGTTGTTAAGACATAACATTTCTCATTTTCTGCGTCTAGTTGATGTCAGTAGTTAATATGCTCCCCCCCCCTCCTGTCATGTCATGCGTTTGTGTTCCTTTGTGAAATGCACCGTAGCCTTGTTGGATATCTCCATTTTATCTTTCAATCTACCCGAGTATATTTTCTCCATTCCTCCTTCACTATTCACAATTTCGATATTGAATTGGAATGTTGTTTTAGGCCATTTCTTTCATATTTTCTGTTTTGCGTCCTCGTGCTGGTAAGTTTTAAGCCCAAAGTCATACATCAAAACAAAATTAGAATAATAAATTCTTTTTGAAAATTAAATGTGTTTTCTGCAAAAATCAAAATAACATTGTTTGATTTTTTTCACATTTTATGTAAAAATTCAAGACATTATTTGCCTAATCTACCATTCTTTTATTGACTAAAATCTGGTTATAATAAAATGAAACAAGTTTCTATCAGAATTCACATAGTCACATAATATGAAATTGCAACTTTGTTTTATATGGTTGTTTGTTTTTCTCCCTGGCTGGCTGGTTTCTCAATTTCAAAAGGACGCAAAACAGAATAAAAACGAGAAATGGCCTGAATAGAATATTGGTAATTCCCCTTCAGAAAAAAATTAATTTACCTTGAATCATTTGAAGTGAAAAGTCGATAACTTAGCGAGATGTCAAACATCATAGTCATGTTCTTTGTCTCGCTGATAATCGATAAAATACCGATTTTTATGTAATTTCTATACGTTTTTTCGAACACGTGCCTAACCTTGGTCTATTTCTGACCAGAAAAGGCACTTTTCGTATCACTTTTATTTCCGAATTAAAGATCCTGAATTTGAATGAAGTTTATTATTAATATTTTATTTGACATCTTCTATACCGAGATAAACATAACCGATAAATCTATACTAAATATAGGAGTCTGAGAGTGCAGAAGCACCTGTTCCAACTGAGTACTTGTAAGGTTTTACTGTTATAGGAGAAATATACCTTTTTTGTTGCATGGATTCATTCTTCAGAAGGACGATTCTCGTAAATAATAAATGTCATATTGATAAGTTTCTTTCAAAAGTATTGCTTTATAAAGGACTGCTCAAGCTCATAACGTTTATTTGCCATAGCTTTGTATTGAAAGGCAATGTACAATGGGATGGGCTTTGGGCTTCCTTTTCGGTCCTACCTACTTGGATACTATAAACGCATAAGATATGTAACATGGTTCATGTAATATGTGAAAATAAATAGTTCCTTCTGTTTTACAGCGCCACCTACAATGCATTCTACAATGCCTTCCGCACGCGTACTGGAGATGGTTAATTAGATCCGTTACATCCTTCGTGTGTATTGTTGTCTTCGTCTGTTTGTCCTATTTTCTTTTCGTGTGAGAAAGTTCTCTTTTGTATTTTTACCAAAATGCCTAAGCCTTTTGATTGTGGTTTTTGGAATCTGGATTCGGCTTTTATGTTTGACATTTACTGATGTTAAGTTTTATCAAATTTCTCAACAAATCATCATTATCCGGTAATTGACCCTAATGTTTTTTTTTAACCTTCTTTCATTCTTTATTGGTATTTTGGAGGGTTTTTTAAAATCCTGAAACATTTAGCTTTATTTTGCGTGAATTATCCAACATTTGCCAAAGTTCGAAAGAATTTTTGACAACTGCAGTAGAATTTTTTATGTCAAAAGGTTTTAAAGTTTGTTGTCCATTGACAATCGTGAAAAATAAATAACATCATGAATTGTCAAGGTTCGAAGCCCTTTTTTCTACAGCGCGTTGATTTAGTATCCTCAACTAGAGTGTTTTCCGTTCTTACACTCGACAATACCTTTCCAATATCTGTATGCCGTTTAATTATGATTTCGTATTCTGATTTGGGGTTCAGTGTTTGTTCCAGTGGAATGTCTAATGATTTTGTCTTACCTTCTTCACTTTGAGACTGAATACCTAAAGGGTGCTTCTTCGATGTTTAATTCATTCACTGATCGGCATAGGTTTATGTTTCGAATTGTAAATATTGAAATATATGTTCTATAGTACCAATTTTATTGTACTAGACACATGTTTTGGATATTGAATCCTCGTCCTCGCCACTTCATGTCAAACAGTTTAAATAAAGCCAAAGTCCTGGCGCCATCTACAATATAGACTTTAAAGGGGTAGGGCCACGAAGCCCGATATTTGCCCTAATTTTGATAAATTTTGAACATTGTACTTCATAGAATTTTTAACTGTTATTTGACATTTTGAAACGTTCTCTACTGAATCACGAATCTACTTTTTGTAAACATTGCTTTTATCAACACCTTTAAGCCCTTTGAAAACACCAAAATAGATCATATTTGGCGAAATTGATGCAAAAACTCAATATTTCTATTAAATTAGCAATGGCCACATGCATTAACTATGATGGAAAATTTATATGTGAAAGATTATCATTATATCCTTTTGTCATAAACGTTTTATCTCGGTTAACGCATGCAGCCACATTGAATTCTACGACAAAAGACAAAATTCCCAGCAATTTTCGTCATGTTTTATCAATAACGTCAAAATGACGTCACTTCATGGCGTCATTACAGTTAAATGGAACATTGTTTGGTGATATTATTCTTTTCATGAAAAGCGGTAAACATTCGTGTATTTTCATGAGAGATTTCAAGTATTCCTCATGAAATTTAGTTTAAGAGAAAAATCAAGGGCCGATTTAGGGGTCTCGTGGCCCTACCCCTTTCCTCTTGCCAAAATGAGCAGCTCCAAATTTTGTTTCGAAGTAATTTAAGGAGATTTGCACTCCGACCCTGCAGTCGGAATATGCTATGGAAGTTCTATTTTCCAAGATGTGATAAGGTGAACAATTACGACAATATTTTTTTTATTTATTTGAATAATTATAAAGTGATGCAGCTCCGCAATAATTATTTGAAAAAAAAAATCGATTATACAAATGTCTTTGTGAAGATTAATCATGTGTATAGTGTTGTCCAGCATGTTTTAATGAAAGTCATTGTTCACGTTGTCTCTGTCTGTCTGTTTCCTTCTTCTCGTTCCATGTGTGTGTGTCCCGCTGTTATAATTGTAATGTCGTCATGTTGGGGATCTACGTAATTCTTAACATACTAAGTATCTAATGCCCCTGCAGCCAGTTTCACAAAAGTTCATACGAAGTATTTGAGGAATTTTCGTAACAGCTAACAATATCGACGTTTTGTTTCTGACTCTATATCAAGTGTGTAAAAATGTTATCTCAATGAAAAATCTTTTGAACCTCTTTATTTAAATATTTGAACATTTTCGTAAGAACTTCTGCGATACAAGGCACACATCTGTTAATTGTTATCTAAATATTTATATAAACACATTTAATTTGATAATGTAAGACTTTTTTAAGACAACAATGTTGATTACCTGTGAATCGCTTGCAGGAATTTCCTCTGATGTACCCTAACTTTAGCTACATCTATCCTTTTCATTAACTTTGTGTACTTATAAATTAACCATGTTTCCCGTAAAACATTAGCTGCTGCATTTTTAAGCTGTAAAGAAGTAAGAATCTCATATACAAATATGACTGATTATATAATTATATATTGAAATAGAATTTTGAAAATACTCAAACAGTTCGAGCATGCTGTTTTGTTTTGAATTAAGTATTTATACTTTATAGCTCTTAAAGAATGTTCCTAGCTATTATAGGTATCTGTAGATAATTTTAAAAGTTTCTATTGTACAGATCATTTAATTTCATCGTAACAGCAATATGATAAAAATTATTCTTTGTGACGTTATCGTATATTACATTAAAGCCGACAAAACCAAATATTTCACACTTACCCTTTTCTGTAGTTGAGTGTCCATCATGAAATTATGGACATGTTTTTCGGCCCTATTAAGATCTAGCTTCTTCGCTAAAACTGCAACAATTAAAGCTGTCACCCCTGCACCCTATACAAAAACAATGGAAAACTGACATTTAGGATCTAAATATCTGATATCATTTTTTCTATGTAGGACTTTAATGGTCCAGCGTTCTGAGGAGACAAGATTCAATAAATTGTGTTCATAAATGTGCCATCATTTTGTCTTTTTGTCTTTGTACTATTTTGATTATAAGCCTACACCAAATGATGTATTAAAACATAGCTTTTAGCAACTCTTATGACAAGGAATCACAAATGAGTTAAAGAAGTCACGTCACACAAAACATGATTTGTGAAATTATCTCTTCAACTTGTTTAGAGATTGAGGTCTAGCAATTTCATGTGTGGCTGTGATCTTTGCTTGTCGTGAATCTTATTCCTCTGAGTGAACATTTGGCATTCTATTTTAATAATGATGTCACACTTGATGTCCAAGGTGGATTATCGTTTATTGCCGATATCCCGTTGTTCTCGTTGGTTTATGTGTAATCGTTATCGGTGTTCAGTGTTATGATGTCGTCTTTAGTGTTCGGTATCCCTTGTCCCCTTTGTGTCTCTTGTTATCTGTGTTCAGTGTTCTGATGTCGTCTTTAGTGTTCGGTATCCCTTGTCCCCTTTGTGTCTCTTGTTATCGGTGTTCAGTGTTCTGATGTCGTCTTTAGTGTTCGGTATCCCTTGTCCCCTTTGTGTCTCTTGTTATCGGTGTTCAGTGTTCTGATGTCGTCTTTAGTGTTCGGTATCCCTTGTCCCCTTTGTGTCTCTTGTTATCGGTGTTCAGTGTTATGATGTCGTCTTTAGTGTTCGGTATCCCTTGTCCCCTTTGTGTCTCTTGTTATCGGTGTTCAGTGTTATGATGTCGTCTTTAATGTTCGGTATCTCTTGTCCCCTTTGTGTCTCTTGTTGTTCCTCCTTACTATATGTGTTTGGGTGTTTTACTGTGGGTGCTGCCACCGAGTCCTGTTGGAGATCCTCTCCTGTCTTTTATGACAAGCTTTCTATTGGATTACTGGCAAATTAGCTAGTGTCCTAAAAGGTGTCATTTACTAGGGATTTTATGTGATCCCCCTTTCCAGAATGATCAGTGACATTCTAGATTCTGATTGAATGACTGTCATCATCACCAAACAAGAAATACTTACCTGATGTGTACATCAATATGTACATCGAGACAATAACCGAATTTGACAGTTTCCATGGAGTTGTTGCGACGGGTTGTGCATGCAATCAGGAGACGCTGACTCTCCCCGGGCACCTGGTCTTACTTCGGAATGTTATTCATCCGAGGTTCGCAACCGATCCAATGGAAATTCTAATGATTTTGCCTCGCCTTCTCGATTTTGAGACTGAATAACTGATAGTAGCTGTGTGTTGAGCTATGGGTCTTGATCCAAATGAGTTTTTATTCAATGTTTGTCTCCAAGGTGTTTGAAAGGAAAAGTAAAGACATGTCTAAAATTGGGGCTATACACTTTCGTATCTATTGCCATCAATAGATTTCTTTTCAATCGATTTGTTTTTTGCTATCATTTAATCATCATTCATGTCTTTACCCATCGGGATGATACCGTATATCCTTTTACACTTATTTGAATATCATTATGAGAATAGGCTGGAATCCATTTATTTTTCATAATGCATTTACTGCTAATGGTGTTAAAGAGGAAAGCGGAAAAGGATGAATATAAAGTATCTTAAAATAATCACAGTCACGAAGTGCTTTCTGGTATTGATCACTTACACAACAGTGTCGTAAATTTAATCGGATACCTAAAGTAAACATTGGGTGTTCGTGGTAATGATTTGATTCAGTAAAATAAGTTAATTTGATTGCACTACACTAATCACTCCTTGATTTATATAAGTTAACACTGGCAAATACTGTGCATTCAACTGTTGAACGACCGATTTCTTCCTTTCATTTTTTTAATTATTGGATCCTGAGTCTATTTGTGTTTGCTTTGATACATGTTTTATTTATTGTTTTCCATCAAAGTTTTTTCTCCATTTGATGACACTGGCGCACGATAAATATGATGAAAATATTGTATGGGCCAAGATTGTTTGTCTATCAAAATAAACCTCTTGTACGTCAAAGGTGAATTTTCATGAATGTTATTTATTTATATCATTTAATTTTGCTAAATGTTCTTATAAATGGGAGATGGTCCAACACGACGTCATTGCAACACCCATCCAAATGAATTTACCAAACAAAACCAAGGATTAAAAGGAAAAATCAATACCAGACACAAAACCCAAATTGCATAAAAACAACAATGTCTATACATAAATTGACAAGACCTGAAGGTAGCCGATCAAGCCTTGGTGCGGACTTTGGGTTGTCGATGGTAAAATAGTATCAAATACTGTGAGTATCAGAAGTATATGCATTAAACTCTCCTACTTAGATATTAACATAGAGGTCATAAGAAGGCAACTACATTGTTTACGATATCCTTATCTATGTAACATTTCTATACAAAGAAGACAATCAAACACTTTAAGCAAACTGAAGAATTAACATGCTTATGGATATCAAAAGTAAGGACAGAAAAAACAGATTGTTCTGTGCCTTAAGTGTACGAGGAGTACCACCAAAAAGGACAAGTTGAGGAAGGACCCCTCATGGAATCCCGTCGTAGCCGTATGTTAGCATGCACCTCTTTAGAATTTGCATGCAAAAAACTGCACATTTTTTATGTTTTACATAAAAGAGAAAACTGTTCATCTCGAATTATTTTTGCAACTGTTTACGACAAAAGACATGTTTTAGTCAACAAATAATCCATCCTTTATATATCATTCAAAAGTATGAATCTTATGAATACCAATAAAAGATGGTTAAGATTCAACGTTCTTGGGATTTCTGTGATGATACTTTATGTATGATAATTCTTTTCAGAAACGATATTCGAGTCGAAAGTTGAGGAGAAAGCCACGCCCTCTGTACGAGAAACTGAAGGTTTTTTATAAGGTAATTGTGATAACATCATCAGCACCACGGATGTCAGAAAACCTTCTAAAACGGTTATACAGTTTGCAATCTGAGAAGCTATATAGACAGACTTCTACCTTATACGTAATGCGTTCCGGGAATAGCAATTCCCAATAATCACTTCTGTATTCTTACCATTACACCTGTTGCTATGGAAATGCCACGTCCACAATATGTATTAGGGACTATATCACCATATCCCACGGACAAGAATGTGATGCTGATCATCCACATGGAATTGAGTATGTTAGCGTGCCTGACATCAAAATACCTGTAAAAGGAAATAGCAAAATTGATTTTTGGAACACTAATTATCTAGATTCTAGAAATGTTTTGTTCGTCTTATCTACCCTTATTAGCACATTATCACCATTCATTGTGTGTCATTACTTCGTCATTTCAATGTACATTGGAATAAAAGACTAAAACCGTCGAAGTCCAATAATAATTCCAATGGGGTTTTCATAAATGTGCGTCTCTTTGTCATTCATGTATCTCTTCATTACTGTAGTGTTCTATAATTTAGATTATATTTTGCCTTGCTTTCAATTGAACTGGGGGTTTTTGCACTTCTTGTTCTTATTTGCATGTTTCGTGATATATGTTGATGCTGAAGGATTACAAGAAAACACCAATCTTATGGAAGTATCTTTAAACACTAAGTATTTCTCAACATATTTTATGTCCTTGATCAACATATATCTTTTTTCGTATGTTTTTCTCACTCTTGCTGAAATTAGACCGTGTTTTTGGACATACGCCATATCATATCGATAGAACAAATAGACTCAAACCGTAAAATACAACACGAGCTAAATGTCAAGCATGGAATTCTCTTATCAAAGTGTACGAAATCTACATGCACACTAGCTATCGAATACTTCTGAAAAACAATGGGACGAAAACGGACCTGTATCACTTAGCAAAACACTTGAAAAAGACAGATGATAATGTTAAATGTATTTCTTGGAGAAAGAATTGTTCCTATCTAAATGTTTGGTTACTATAATAATAGGTTTTAATGGTTCTAGAGATATCACTTTCCAAAGGTAAGCAACATGTCCAAAATATTTATGTCGATGAGTGTCACTCAAAATAGCTTTATACCTATTTTTCAGGAATAAAAAAATTCTTAAAATTTAAAAAATTGATTCTTAGGTCCCTAAAGCGGAGCAAGCGTAGTGAAATTACAATTTTCATTATTGAAATATATGCTCTATTGAAGGAATTTCAGTGCAACATTTGTGCATTTCATTAAGCCATGTCCCATCAGTGTTGATTGCGATCGAAAAATAAGGCATCTATAGAAGAAAAGATTGAATATATGAAGAACAAACTCTAGTCATTAACTTAAATCAATGCCAAAGAACAAGCTATGTACATAGCTATGCTCTTAGCTTTAAAATGATTTATTTTTAAAATATGCTGACAGAGAATTTTCAAATATATATCCAGTGTATGCGGAAACACTGTGATACAAGACGAACGATATCACCCGTGACTATGAAGAGCAAATTCTAAACATTACCTAAAATAAATGTTTTTAAAAGAACCAGCTAAGGACAGAGCTATGCCTTCAGGGAGATATGCCTTTATTAGTTATAGGGTTTGTTCCTGTCATACTTCTACTCAAAGTAGGTGTGTAAATTTACACACCTACTTTGAGTAGGAAGTATGACAGGAATAAACCCTATAACGAATTTATCATGCCGAGAACCATATTGTAACGTTTTCTATGTAATTTTTGACGTTTGAAAATTTTAGTGACCTATATCTCGGCGTCAAGTTAGGATAACACGTGACCGTAATACTGCAACGTTATTGGCTGAAATAATAAGTACGGAGCGTGATAATAGTTTAAGGACAGAGCTATGCCTTCAGGGAGATATGCCTTAAGTTTAAGGACAGAGCTATGCCTTCAGGGAGATATGCCTTAAGTTTAAGGACAGAGCTATGCCTTCAGGGAGATATTCCTTTAGTTTAAGGACAGAGCTATGCCGATTGGGAGGTATATTTTAGTTTAGTTTGCCTTTAGTTTAAGTACAGAGCTATGCCTTCAAGGAGACATTCCTTTAGTTTAAGGACATAGAAATGCCACATAGGAGGTATATCTTAGTTTAGTTTAAGGACAGAGCTATGCCTTCAGGCAGGTATTCCTTTAGTTTAAAGACAGAGATATGCCTTCAGGCAGATATGCCTCTAGTTTAACGACAGAGCTATGCCTTCGGGGAGATATTCCTTAATCTAAGGACAGAGTTATGCCTTCAGGGAGATATACCTTTAGTTTAAGTACAGAGATATACCTTCAGGGAGATATGCCTTAACTTCTCAATTTCGTTACATAGAAATTACAAATAAATTTCAAGTCTGTTGTAATCCAAAAGAAGGCAAAAGGGTCGCCGTGCAAGAGCAGTTGAGTCGCAAACATTTTCAGAACGCTCATGTAATATCTTTTCTTACAAAGTGGCAAGAACCTCAATACGCTGCTATGGCGACGTTACTTGAAGTGTAGATCTCATTTAAACTGACAATCAATTCTCTAATTACACTGACTCAATGCACTTTTAAAGGCTTCTTTGGTGTCTCACGTGACAGGTGCCATCAAGACTTATGTTTCTCGTTCGTCGTAGTTTGTGTTGAATGAATTGAAAAGAAAATTACCACTTGAGGAGTGTTCTAAAAACAAAGAAACGCTTTCTATTCTAGTAAGAAAAACATCAAACATATATCTCAATTTGCTGAAAAGCTATTTCTTTCCAAAAAGTGCATTTTCTTGGTTAACCTATTGTAAGCATTGAACGAAACGCCTCCTTTTTGTCGACTTTGTGGACTATTATCTAATAGTTTAACAAATAAATCATGCAATTTCTATGTACAGTAGAAAAAAGTGAATCAAAGTCAAACACAAAAAAAGCCGAAATCATATTCCAGTAACCACGATTGAAAGGTAAATAATAGGACAAACAGACGGAGATAACTACACAAGCCTCACAGAAACACGAAGGACAACTTATCTATGAACCATCTCCAGTGCAAGTACGGAAGGTATTGTAGAATGTATTATAGGTGGTGCTGTTAAAACGAGTCGTGGTATTTATTTCCATATATCACATGAAAGCTTTTCTAATTTTATTTCTCGTGTGATATACACAAGATTGTTTACGTTGACATGCCATTTCGATTTAATACTAGTAGCGATATATTACATTGTTTAGATTGAGGATCACTGATATATTACATTTGTACATTGTTTAGATTGAGGATCACTGACGAGGGTTTAGTACCTGAAACGTGCTTGACTGTCTGGTCCAAGCTGCAAATTTATCTGTTGTTAAATGATGCTATTGAATTTGAAAACGTCTAAAATTTGAAGCACTAGGTGAGTGTCACTGCTGGTGGACCAGGAGTCCCCGAGGGCACATGTAGCCAAGATCGATCAACTTCGGTTAATCGTCTGTCTCTTCAACACATTCGAAAATTTCTGTTATCAAAAAATCTTGACGTTTCTAAAACGTGGGTCCTGTAGCATCATATCCCACCCATCCTGCTACGTTTTTTGGTACATTTTGGACATAATAATTTTTACACTCTTTGGCCATATTAAATTGTTTAGATTGAGGATCACTGACGAGGGTTTAGTACCCGAAACGTGCATGTCTGGTCCAAGCTGCAAATTTATCTGTTGTTAAGTGATGCTATTGAATTTGAAGACGTTAAAATAGATATGTATTTTTCGGTGATTAAAGGCCCTAAATTAAGGTCAGGGTGGCGATTTTTAATAGAAATGAACTTTTCAGACCAAAAAAATCAAAATTTGCCGGTCTCGTTTTTTGGGGGGGGCTTTAAACGTCCATTTTTGGCCTATTTTAACATTTTTGTCCTTTTAAAGAATAACACATCTATTTTGAGAAATTCTGATAAAATAATCAGTTCTACGGAGAGTATTTTCTAATAAATACTATGTTGCTGGTTGCCATGGCAACAACTCGTTATTTTTATTAATAGCTAGAAGGTCGCCAGCAACACAATTTTATTTATACGTATATATCTATGGTATTGCTTTATCCTAAAGCAGTCAAATCAATATGTACCCGAATTAGTTTTTAAGCCAAATCACTGTTTCTATAAATAGCACAATAATTTATGCAAAAAATCAACATTTTGACCCCCAAAACATTAAGTTTAACTCGAAGTTCGAATTTCTAATTATCTCACTTTTAAAGAGTATCATGGATAGTAAATATTCTGATGTTTGGATCTTTGGTAGCACAACTCGTGCAAAAATGACAATTTTTTTCCTATTTTCGGCGATTTTTCATTGAAAAATATGTATTTTTCCCAAAGATACCCACTCAGCGATGAAAATTTCAAGAAGCATTATTTCTTTCTAAAATAATAATACAATCTGAGCTTATACCATGTATCGTTTATGTCGGTTTTAAATATTATGTGATATGAAAATAGAGTTATCTCCCTGTAGTCGCAACCCTAATCTTAAGAAAGGAGCCTTGCCGGTCAATCATTCCCGCTGGTCAGTCAAACTTGCACAAATACAGAAATGCCTGGAATGCTGTTGGATGTCTTGTCCCGATTTCTGATTATGTTTTGGCCCTTTAACAATTTCGCATCATATATTACTTTGCAATTTTGGAAACTCGTCATTTTATCCCAAATAAGATCATTCCAAGGAATGCAGGTGTCGCCTGCGAAACATAGCGACACTAAGGATTTACTTTTATATAGGGTGTGACATCAAAGTGTGACGGAGAGACGGACAACGGACAAAGTGATCCCTAAGTGTTGCTATGCTTCGCAGGCGACACAAATATCATCGAAATTAAAGGAGGTTAACGTCATAGTACCATCCTTCCAATGCTCTATTTGTCATAGATTTAATTTAACCATCCTACTTATTCGATCCTACAGGGAATTTGGAAACGCGCACTCTAAATTTTGAAAAAAAAATCAAACTAGAGGACGCTACTAAAACAAATTTGGATGTGTCTGAATATCCCTTTGACTTGAAGTACAACTGATGAGGATTTACTGACCGAAACACGTGCCTAGTGCATTGGTTTGAAATGTTGTTTTCATACTGGTGCAGACTGGGATTTTCGGGAACAAAAGACCATTAGTTAGCAAGGAGCTTTGTCAGTCAAAGTCGCTGGTCAGTAGAAATCGAACAAATCATGGCACGTCTTGAAATGTTGATAGATGATCAGGGCATTATTAAAATCAGTAATCAGTAACCCTGAAAGAAAGAATGTATAACCTTTCTCCATGAACATTAAAAACAGTACAGCACACAAGAATCCATGTACGCTTTACACAAAGACAATGGCGACATCTATATCCTATTATTAATATTGTTTCCAATTTTTAAAATAAATAAGGTACTTACGATTCACAGGCTCGTAAGAGCCAACTGGTTATAATCCACATGGAAAACATAAACACCATCATGACTGTCCCCGGGCAGATATGCATTAGTGTTTTAAGTACAAAATGAGTGTCAAAGTTGATTCTATTGAGAGCTCCGATACTCCGTGAAGAGGCATCCGTAAAGAGTCTGCTATGTAATAACATGACACGGGCTATGAGGTAAAGTCGGAGAAACATGGGGATAGATAACAGAATATCAACTGGTACTTTCTGAGTTAATAATTCACAACCTAAAGAAACATCACATGAAATAGCGTTTGTCGTCGTCCACGAAAAATAAAATGCTCCGGGTATCGGGTGGATGGCACACACGATAAGTTCCAGACCCAGCTGTAAACATCGCCGCCAGGAGATGGCGATACGCCAGTCCTCCACACAATTATCGATGGCAAATAGCTGAAATTTATTCAAATTAAGAATAAATCAGAGTTACCTTCAATTATATAGAAATGTTGGATAATTGACCTATAAAATTATATAGCAAATTATAGCAGCCACATTATCTTGACTTTATCAAGTGCTTTCACATAGACCACCATTATGTTTCTTTGTGTATCGTCTTTATCTGAGCACCAGATTGCTTTCAAGTTGCCATTTTTATGTTGATATAATTAATATATGTGAAAGGCACTCAGCAGACATGCTATTATGCTGTGCTACATTGTTATTTATCTTACAATGGGGGTCTATGGGAAAGCAATTAATATTTATGCTGTTTAGCTTTAATCTAGTAAAACAGCGTAACGGATCTGCTCTGAAAGTTTGTCGATGACACGGCTCGCATACGTATCGGAGGTAGTTCTGTCATGTATGTGTGCAGAAAGGCGTTTTACATATCGATATTTTGCAATCGACTTTGCTAAGTGTTTGTTGTACAGCTCGATCGACAGTTATTTACCAATCTCAAATGCTTTATTACTGGCACCATAAATACATAATTAAGACATTAAACGCACAAATGATGTTTTGAGTGGAAGTGCAGTTTATATCACCAGCAGCTTCCCGTTGGAAAATCGAAAAGAAGATGAGTAGTGTGGTGATAGAGCAAATAGACCTCAGGCCAGCAATATCACCCACGACACAGATTGATTATTCCTGGCTATGCCGTACGCACCATCATATTTCTCTGTTCTATCCACAAAACAATGGTTTCAATCGAATCCCTGTCAAAAATTATCAATAAATAGAATGAAATGGTAATTAATTTTTCCTGAATTCCATTTTAACAACAATAGAACATCTTTGATCTTTAGTCAAAAGTATTTTAGCGCGGGAAAGCATCATGCACTTTGGTTCTGCCAACAGAGACCTATCCTTTTTGGATCTTGTAAAGATATTTTTATTGCTTTTATTGATATGAAATTTTGCTTCGCCGCTTGAACAACTACGCATTTCATACGATTTAAAATAAAGTAGAATCCTAACCATGTTTGTTATTCGAACACTCCTACCTTTTTTTTACCTCCACAGAATACGGCTCTGTGTATTTGACCTCTCCTTGCCTTTGCTCGCAATATTCGCTACTATTTTTGACTTTGTAAATTGAAATTGATTAATTGATCACCGCAGTTGAATTGTTATAATCATTTTATTTGAATGTTATTATCATTTTATTTGAAATTGATGTTTGTTTTGTGGATTAAAATTGGATAGCACTACATTATGACGTAGTTACATGCTTTGTTATTTGTTAGCACACTCGAACACGAATATGGACATATAAAGTCTTACATCTGGCAGGTTCTCCGATGCATACGTCTACATATATTGACAAGAAAGACATTAGACTAAACATCAATAAAACGAAGACTTCATACCAAAAAAAAAAAAAAGAGAGAAGAAGAATCAGGTAGCTTCAAGACGATGATTATTTTTACAAAGCGTCCATTAGCGGATCCAAGGAAGAAGTTTCTTTCTTTCTCTTTGATGACCAATGCTTGCTTGGTGTTTGGAGGTTATGAAAACCTTTCTTCATACTTTGCAGATAGAATTCTAGGATAAGCCTCCTCCCTCTTTTTCTAAATATTTAAGTGGTTCCGCTGATGATATACTATGCATAAAATGGCTTCTTTTTGCACATGTGCACATAACATGAATTTGTGATGGAGAAAAACGTTCAAGTCAGAGGAAAACAACACTTCGGCATTGCTCAAAATATTATGGAAATATTGGTGAAATTTAAAAGATCACAAGGACATAAAAAGAAGGAATGAATCTGCATAATGAATTGTTAATTTTTGCGTTTTCCAGAAAGCAAACTATCTTTCTACAATAAAGCAAAGAAGGGGGAATGATGCCTAAAACGAAAAAAAAGTCACATAGGACTTTCTCACAGATTCAGAGTGTCAATATTAAAATGTTCCATGATGTTCAGTGCACTATATGCGCATCTCAACAAGTGATGTCTCATCAGTGATGCTCGAGGCAGAAATAGAGGAAATTCAAGTAATATGAAATTATGAAGAGCAAAAGTCTAAACTTGATCTAAGAATTCTGCCAAAGATCCTGCTAAGGACAACGCTATGCCATCAGGGAGATATTCCTTAGTTTTAGAAAATTGTCATTAAATCTTTTTTCTGAGAATTTGCAACAAATAGATAAACACATAAATTACACACCACGGACATAATATCACATAATGTACATAATGCACATAGTGCACTACAGCCACGAGGCAAACGCAGGAAATGATATCCAACAAGACTTCAAAGCAACGTCCACGGACATACACACATAGTGAATGAATATAAAGATGTATTGAAAACGTGTAATAACCCACTCAGACAAATGAAGAGAATAAGACAACTAAGGAAAAACCAAACCTGTTGAAAGAACCACCCTAGTAATGACGCAAATTTCTTGTAAAAAAACAAAAATAATAACCTTATCACTATTCATTAAAAAAGCCACCACTATGATTAACAGGTTAAGTATGGTGTACTAACGTAGTGTTTACATTCAATATAGTAACAAACATATAAACTACATGTTTAATTATCTGGTGACCTATATTTTCATTTTGACATATCTTATCATTTATGTTGCAAGCCGAAAAACGTATGGGCATTTAGAAATGGAATAGACAAAATTCTCAATAGTCCAAAAGCCCCTGAAGGCATTTCCCTTAAGCTGGAATTCATCTCCAGTGCTTATGATGAACATGAAAGTAAAGTAAAGAGTATTGAAATGATATAAAGTACAGTAAACTAAGTACTAAGGCCGTTTCTTGTTTTTATTCTGTTTGGCGTCCTTTTGAAATTTAGAAAGCTACCAGCCAGCCAGGAAGAAAATCAAACAAGCGTATAAAACAAAGTTGAAATTTCACATTATGTAACTAAATGAAACATTATAGAAACTTGTTTCAATTGATTATAAACAGATATAATTTAACAAAAGACTGATAGATAAGTCAATGTATTATATATCACATAGGAAAGCAACTGTATTACAGGTATATGAGGATGCTTCCTTCAGACAATGCATCGCAGACTTTAGACTTGAGAAATCAATAGGCTTAAAGCCTACCCCCGCTTCAACCTTTTCCCTCGACAAATTATCCATAAAAGATAATGTTGCCAACGATGAACGCTAAACAAGTTGATGACACGCAGAATCTTCCATCTTTATGCTATATGTATATAATGTATGTAAACAAGAGACAATGGAGACTACATTGAACATTGGTCAAGTATATCAAAGGTTGTACGTACCTGAATCTCTACAATGTGATAGGCCATTATTAGTGCTAGAAGCACCAGGGTGGACAATGATATCAACGACTTTAACACTATAGAGTACACGTCATCCTGGAAAGGGAGAGCAAAAAAAAAAAAAAAAACTCATGAGACATGTTAATATTATATTGCTTTTTTTAGAATTGATCATCTATTTCCATCCCTCCTACCCCTCCCACTGAGTTCTGTTGGAAATGTTTTCTTTTTTATCACCAGCATAACTCTGCACGTTCTCTATTTTTCATATCTTATCGCCTACATCTGTACTCCTAAAATTAAGTCTTTGAATTGCTTGGTGCCTTGATACATTGCTTTCGTAGAAATTTTGTCATTTTTAAATTATTTGTTTTGATTGGGGGATTTATGTACTTGTATGTTTTAACTGATATGAAGGACTTTGGTATTTGCTTCATACAAAGAGGTCCAGTATTTATCATAATATCATGAATATGGTATCGCCATCATTATGGAAGCTATAGACCGGTCGGCAAGTGGCCTTGGCTTTTTGTGTATGTACAATGTTTAACGTCTTCAAATTCATTATATATTAGATTTTCGGATTGTGATCAAGAACATAAAACGTTTTTTTTCCACCTTATGTTCTACCATGCTGTTGTAACTTGCTTCGGCATAAAGTGAACTTACTATAGGAGAAACACTGCATACATGCAGCTCTTTTCCAAATGTTTCTAAAAATAACCAACTCTTCATCGTAACAATATTGCAACCATAATGCAAAACTTCTGTGCGAACAGGTGACTCCGTGCAGTTCTTTGTATCTGTCATTTTGTACAACGACAGAAAGTATTTTCAACTACGAGGCAATGATCAATTCTTCTTCTTCGTGCGATCTCATTTTTCTTATTTCATAGCATGGTTAATCACGTTAGATATAATATGTAGGCAAACTATTTATGAACATTTTTTTCTAATTCTAGACCCATTTCCAGAATTTGAATCTTTTGACTCCGATGATTTCCGTCTTTAGACCATGACAATGTATGTTTGATGCTGCAAGATGACATTGCTATTATGTTAGCTCTTGACAGAAATATCCAGGTGTCTGATTTCACAATGTAAATAGTGACTAAAAGGGTTTTATTCTATTGATTCTAGGCGATTTTTAACACAGATATGAAAAAAAGTACTTGTGACATTTGCAATAGTGTTTTAGATTATATTTGCTTTATGTTTGATGTGGGAGTGAAATTGCTGCTGTATTGGAGACAGCCAGCCTAACATAATATTTTATTGTCCTGCAGCTAACCACCGTCATATAACATGGCCCATAAATTTGACACAATGCAAACGTTGTCGACACTTGTCTACGGAAAACAAAAGCCTTTAACGGATAATTTTAACATCTTCAATTATTGAAGACATATTTTGATGTATTCCCTCTTAATTTTGGAAAAAGAATCTTACAGAAGCTATAATTGGTGATTCTTTCAGGCAAAGAAAAAATTGAGAAGGCTTAAATTTGATTTTTCACTCTACACAAAGTACATGTGTACAAGCTAATGTATGATACTGAAATCGGGAAATTTTATAAGTGATTGATCAAAGTTGCCTTTTAAAGACCTATGCTCACCTGGTAACCTGTTAATACAGGCGTAAAACAGGTCAACGCTTAATGAACATAAAAACCATATAGAACATTTCTTTATTAAAGGTTCATAATGAATACGCCTTATCTAAATAGTATTGATCATTAAGTACTTTGTTATTGGAAATAAAATCAGTAATAAACCACTTATATCAATAGACCTCGTTCTTTTGGAGGATCGCTTTTAGGGGGTTTAAATATGATTTGATAAGGTAATAGTTTTTTGTCAGCAATATCGATGTACATCAATATAACGATATTCAATATGTTTTTTTTTTTTCGCGTTTTTCAGCCAGTTATGAGAAATGTGATAATGAAAATTACAAAGAAATTCTGAGATTCAATATGTCTTTGCATTTTTCAGTTACTTGAGAGAAATATAAGCTGAAAATAACAAACAAAACCGAAGGATATTTAAATTTTTTTGGTGGTCGTTACTAGTTAGAATATATAAATCTGTACTGCCTCAAATAAATGAAAATCTGTTTGAATTTTACCTAATTTTCCTAATTATGAATGGGTGACGGACAAAACTTCATGCGACGTACTGGCCATTTCTTAGTGTTAGATGAGACAAAATAAGGTTAGAATTCAATTGAGTTGACAATCTGAAATGACATGACGTCACACTGACGTATGGGGATTTGAAATTATTGATTTTCAATCTAAATGACGTTTTTTGAATTGATTGTGGTTGTGTTTGACGTTGAATGGTGTTGAAATATCGAACTTAAGCAATACTGGAATAAAAGGAGACTCAAATATATCGTGTATACATGGTATATGGAAACAACTACATTTTGTACCTACTCGTATTATAATAAATAGAAACCATTAGCTTCATTTCAGTAATCATCTGTTTTGAATATAGTAAATAACAAATGTTTGTGAAACATGGATGTCCCAGTGTTGATGAACCAATGTCAAGGTCAAAACTATTTTCCTCTAATGCAAATTGGGTCTGAATCATTTATAACTCTGGTGGAGCTGAAATCACTCAGAGAGGGATCAGAACATAGTCATTTCTGTACATCAGATGTAGATCTATATCATTGCAGATAAAAAAGCAGTTCTATAATGGTAAGATACATTACCTTAGTGTATACGTCCGCCATCGTTAACTCTGTTTCCAGAATCATAAGTATAATTCCCAGCATTCCAAACACCAGACAATAATCTGAAATCTTTTTTCTCCGTTCGTACAATGTTTTACGTTTTCCGAGTCTGTAACCAACATTGGGTTTTTGGTCTTTTTTCTTAGCATTGTCGTCCATGCCATATTTTTCCCCCGCTTCTCCTTTCTCCACTAACCCAATGTTGGCATCGTCTGAGGTGTAGCTCATTTTACTGGAGGTAGGGAGGGATTGCATGGAAGTAGGTTTCTGAAGCTGTTTGAATGATCCGATCGCTCCATTAACTCTCATATAATCTACTCCTATATCTGACATAGGGTGTGGCCTTGAATCAATATGTTTACTACCATCCTCTCGTCCCTTTGTGTTTTCAAGAAGAGAGCCCCTTGCACCATCATCATCTGACGACGCTCTCAGATGAAGCCGGTTATGCGGCAGAGTACTGGATCCGCCACTGTCGTTACTCATCTGCGGGACTTGGTCTCCCTCCTTATGAGTGTCAGCTTGGCTTTCCAAACTACCTATCTCATGTTCCGCGCCTGAGCCGTACACAGCCGACGAGTGATTTAGCTCAATTTCAGGGGAAGTATAAGCCCTGTTAATCTTTCCGTCAAGTTTTCCATGATTGTGACTAGTTTGTCCTATATTTTGCAAAGAATTTGTTTCCATCTGCGTGGTATTGTTTTGTTCATGGCGATTGGCGGTAGCCTTTTCGCTGACGACATCCTTCCCTCTTTTATCGAGATCACTGAATGCTACAGGCAAGTCGCGCAGCAGCTGTTCAGTAGAATCGATGCGGGTTGTTTCATTGGCTGGCTCTACCATTACAACTTCAGACATATTCACGTAAAGTGATGAAATTAATTCCCCCGATCGATCTCACTAGTCATTCAGGTAGCGCGGGGATAGCAAGGCAAACTCATACAAAGCGTCATAGAATTGCAATCAGAAAAATGGGGATCCTGACTAATGTCCTTATACATCTGTAATAATAAGGCTTAGGTCTGAGTATACTTGGCTTGGACCAAAACTCTGAGGTAATGAAATAAGATACTCCGATTTTATCTCTCACAGGGGCTACTTTTAACCCTTGTCCGAACTGTCGCCACCTCCAAATGCTGACATTATTTGTAGAAATCGGAATAGGCATCAATAGTCATGTGACACTCCATATCTGCAACATCAAATCATTTAATTTAATTTATCTCTTTGGTGCATGTAAAAACAAAGTCATGCATTTAAATCTTAGTTGTCTCTATGTTAAAGGATATGTACTAATTGATACCCGGTGAAATATTAATCTGAGTTTTTAAAATTACGATAGACATTGATCAAATACATACCATAACATTCAATTGAACTTTAACAAAACTAATAATATTTCTTCATGCTTACCCGTATGAATGATTGTATTTACAATTCCAAATTTGTATCAGTTTACTTAAACGATGATATGATAACGTGTATTCAGTCTTTATTATATATGAAATAATACTATCGGGACAGCGCATCGACCCCCTCCTTTCCCCACTAATTATAATCACAATCAGTAAGTAGGACAGTAGTTATTAAAGTATGTTACGTGGAGGACTTATAAAATTGATATTAAAATTGTAGAGTCATTTACTTTCAGAATTTATATCCATTTTCTTTATTAAACGTTTTGTAATTCACGAAAAAAAAAATCATAAAAAGAACCCCCCCCCTCCCCTCATTCTCAAAATTAATATTTAAATTTGAAGAGTCGTTTACTTTCAGAATTTATGTAAATCTTCTCATTTATTGAGCTCCTTGTGATTCACTGCAAAATGAACTGAAACTGAAAACAAAATAAATCCAAAATAATTTTGTTTTCAATACAATAATAAAAAAGCTATACTAATAACGATCGATAACTCTGTTAGAAAGTTCGCCTTGGATGTTTCTCCGTTTATTATCAGCCCTTTTCATACTTTTGATATGGTACTTGTTTGACTCTATGATGAAACACTAACTGTGCTTTTTACTTTTCGTTTAGTTATATTCCTTTTTATTTCTATTTTATATCTGTATCATGTTTACTTCTTTCTTTATTTCATTGTAAAATGATGTTAGGAAATTCGAAATGTGTACTAAGTACACAACCTTTGAAAGCGTTACTTCTATGAAGCTTGAGTTTTTCTTCATAAATTATAACCATATGATATCAAATCAAAATAGCAAGCGTACCAAATAGATTTATTTGACTGAAAATAATGGCGTTATCCTTTACAAGTTAGGATTAGAGATAAAGCGTTTATCCGATATTTTCTTCCTGTTTTACAGCGTTTACGACACAAAATACATCCGATTTAAAGGAATTCCACCACACAAGAAGGAAAAGATTTGAGATTGCTATTTCCCGCCAAAACTTCTTATCTGATCGACAAAGAAGATTGTATGTATGTTTCTTGTCAGGCTTCCTGAAGCCGGACACACTAGGGATGGTGTTACTTCCACACATGCTCCGAAGAGGTAGCATACGGGCAATCACACAGTCTTCTCCCGTTTCCAATGGCAGCAAGCATGCACATGATACTCAGCTGTCGACGGAAACGGCCGACTGCAAACGAAGATAACGTCATGTTAATATCTAATTGGAGGATCTTAGTCGGGGTGTTCCGGGACCGACTTTTAGAACAAAACAGTTCGATATCTGGTTCAGCACTTCAGTCGTACGATCTTTAGATTTGTTCATGGATAGATTTCTTCTCCCTTTTATTTTTTTCTTACAATTCGTTCGTTTTCTTCATCATTTTATATTAAGTCCGGTCGAGTATCTGAGTCCTACCTCTAGTGCAAACTTCCTTTGGCGCGCTAACTAATATGTAGGAATGTTCCATTCATACGTCTATGGTACAATTACAACTATAAATGAAATAACTGAAGATGTAAACTCCCCACCCTTCTTCCGTGAAAGAGATTGGTTCCTTGCCACTTTAAAATGATTGCTGATGCCGGACAAGCATTTTTTTAAAAAGCTTATAGTTTTACGGTCTATATAGAAATTTGTAAAATTTTGTTATCGTCTGAAAACCCGTTAGAAATAAGCTGAAAATTATAACCCTTCATTCAGTGCAGAGAAGTCTTGTATTAAAATTAAGATAAATTAAAGCTGTTTTATTCTAAGAAAAGTTTTCTTGAAGTCAAATTTTCTTGACAAATTTTATATATATTTATGAAGAATCAGGAAAAATTACGGGTATGGGACAGTTACCCCTTTCTTCCCTTTCGGATTTTTTTTCTCCCTTTTTCACTTTTCCCCCAAACCATTAAACAAAAATATATGCTATAGTCAGTCTCCCCTTAATTCCCTTATTTCTAAGAGGATTAAACCCCCTTACAGCACATACATCAAACAAAGGAGGGGATCTCCAACAACACCAGGTTGCATGTAACATGAACAACAGCTGTACATTTACTTTTTACGTTGGTAAAGGGGTGACTGCAAACGATGCTTGTAACCGATTGACTGATGCATTTGTACCGTTTTTCAAGAAAACTAGAAACATTTCGCTCAAAGTACGACTGATGAGGATTTATCATACGACAAAATTGTATTACGAAATTCCCGTCCAAGAGGTTTGAGCTGGACCCTTCGTTCCAGTATAGTTTTTTTTTCTTTCTTTGTTGGTTTTTTAACAACAAAAGAACATAGCGCAGAATAATTTTCATTAAATGCTCGAATTTCCTCTGCTACGAACTCGTCTGATACTGCGCGACTAATTTTTCATAACTCGGTAAAGTAAACATTTTTGATTGAAGTTAGACCCAACGCCTTATACTTTCTTAATCCGTTGTACCATGGAGTCATTTTACATAGCATTTTAATCATCTCCATTATAAACTATGGTAAATTTTATGTCTGGTAAGGTACTATATACTTTAATTTTTATGTACATGTAATGATGCCAAACACTCTCAGGTCTTAAAAATCAAAGAGTAAAAACGCTTGTAAAACTTTGTTATTTTGCATATGTTATATAGATAAAATAGACAATTTAAATGCTTCATCAGTTATTCCCCTTTGTTTTTCTGGTCCCAAAATTATTATTTCTGAGCAGTGGGCATTATACCTTTCAGATGATATATAGTTTACAGTACCTAAAATGCCCTATTGTACATCGGATACCTTCATGAGAGTTGATGATGATCGGACAGAAATTTGAAATTTTGAAACGGATAAATTACGTTGTGGATTTCTATCATCGAATTCTAATCTCAAATCAAAGCTGTTGCTTAAATAAAATTTGTAACAATTTCTACGTTGGATCGGTTAATTTAGCTTTTTTATGTTCACCCAAGGACAAAATATATCACGACGCTCTAACAAAACAATGCCATGGTAATTCAAGTTAACCAGTGTACTTTGAATTTATAGGTTTTTGATACACGGTAGCAGATCTTACCGACACGAACAATAATAGCCGTTTACACAAAGTACTATGAAACTTGAATAATATAAAGTAGGAAGTGTAAACACCACTCACCTTTCACAATGGAACCGACACCTTTTACCAATACACCAAAGAACTTTCTTTTATTTATTACGTGTACTTCTCCAGACAGACACTACGGTACAGGCTTAATTGCAGAACAAGAATTCCGAGACCTGCATGATGTTATCTATATATCTAATTCTATATAAAAATTAAATCTGCCCCCTCTCCTACTATCGAATAAATCATTATAGAATGGAAATGTGACATACTGATACGAACTATATATATCAACACATCGGAAGAAACTACATGTAGTCACCATAGGATAGTCATTGATGTGAATATACAGATTGCATAAGAAATTTCCCCAATGACCAAAATATTTTGAAAATGAAACCAAGCACAGGGTAATTCGAATAACAAAACGAATATGAGAGTGGACTTAAGTTTTTAATGTTAAACGTCTTCACATTCAATAGCATCATTTAAGAACAGATATATTTGCAGCATGGACCAGACATGCACGTTTCGGGTACTTAATCATCGTCAGTGATCCTCAGTCTAAACAATGTAATATGGCCAAAGAGTGGGAAAATTATTATGTTAAAAATGTATCGAAAGAAGAAGCAAGATGGGTGAGATATGATATGCTATAGGACCCACATTTTAGAAATTTTAAGAAATTTGGTTTCAGAAATTTCGAATGCGTCGAAGAGACAGACGATCAACCGAAGTTGATCGAACTTGGCTACATGTGCCCTCGGGGACTCCTGGTCCACCAGCAGTGACACTCACCAAGTGGTTCAATGTTAAACGTCTTCAAATTGAATAGCATCATTAAAGAACTGTTTTTATAAAGATCGATTAACGTGTCGTGATCCGTCAACTGAAAGTCTGAAGAGTCCAACAGACACCAAAGTTTTAATAGTATTTATAAATATAGGTTAACGAGTCGTGATCAGTCTACTTTAACGTCATTGAGTCCTGTATTCAAAAATGTCATTGAGCAGCGATGAAAATGATTTTGGTTCACAGCTGTAGCTTGGACATGTAAGTACCTCAGGCTCGTTTTCCTTATTGAGGAGATCATTTCATAAAAAAGATCGATTATATTAAATTTATCTTTGATCCTTCACAAAATTCTCTTTATACTTTATCCAAGGAACACATATAGTAAACACGATTATGTATACACAAACATGCTCTTTAAAACATTTCATTCAAGGAAGCAGGAGATGTTTGACCACGAACTGAAAGTGATATTATAAAAAACCTCTCAGAGACCCAGAACTCACATACGAAGACAATGAACAATTCATTGAAACTAATGAGTAAATGAACAAACAAAAGGTGACAATGACAATCTATATGTCATGTGTACAACCAATCCACAATATTTGATTTATATATCACCTTTTTGGTTAACCAAGGTGACAAAGAAACAAACATGAGATTTTGTGGTAAAACGATGCTGTAACTTGAACTTGAACAGTTATGGGTTCGGTTGTGGTCAGTATATAGGTGACATTATTATTCCTTTATATTGTTCCCTACATTTCCTAGTTTACATTGTTTAGATTAAGGATCACTGACGAGGGTTAAGTACCCGAAACGTGCATGTCTGGTCCATACTGCCAATTTATGTGTTCTTAAATGATGCTATTGAATTTGAAGACGTTTAACATTTGTACTACTTGGTAAGTGTCACTGCTGGTGGACCAGGGGTCCCCGAGGGCACATGTAGCCAAGTTCGATCAATTTCGGTTGATCGTCTGTCTCTTCAACGCATTCGAAAATTTATGTTACCAAATTTCTTGAAATTTCTAAAACGTGGGTCCTGAAGCATCATATACCACCCATCCTGCTACGTCTTTCGGTACATTTTGAACATAATTATTTTCACAGATTTTGGCCATATTACATTGTTTAGATTGAGGATCACTGACGAGGGTTAAGTACCCGAAACGTGCATGTCTGGTCCATACTGCCAATTGATGTGTTCTTCAATAATGCTATTGCATTTGAAGAAGTTTAACATTTGTACGCCCCTACACCATTGCGTTGAGAGTACTGAATCTGTCCACAAAAGTGTTTTAGACATCCAATCCTCATGAGATAAACAATTATCAGCGCTTAGCAAGTGTGAAAGGAATGGAGCAAGAATTTGTCAATTTCAGTTTCCCAATGCTTGTATTACCTACAAAGACCATTTTCCCGAAGTCATAAGAACATAAAAAACCTGTATTTCTTAGCCAGAAGTGTAGCATGGATCAGTGTTGACTATTTTGTTTAATTTTCATCTATTACGAGAAGATTACGTTACAATCTCGAATTGATTTTCATAGAATAAAAGAAAGGAGGGGATCTCTAACAACATTCGGTTGCAGCATGTAAACGAGCAGCCTTCAGGACAGAGGTGTCTAAATGGGGTGCTCCGGACATACATGTTTCAGATAAATCCTCATCAGTGGTACTGTAAGGCATGTCGTTTCTGAACTAAGGAATTTCAACGATTTTATGAATACCATATTTAATTATAGAATTCACACCAATTAATCTTTTTATGAAGAAAACTTTATAGGTCAGTGATGAAAATCAAGACTTTTGTTATTTGGAAAACAGGATAAAAATGCTCGAAATTTGTTGCTAAAAATAGCACATTTGTAACCAAAATACAAAAACTGCTAAAATGCACTCATTTGATTCTAATGTTAGTTATCTTTGTTTACATTCAATACAATAGGTTTGATTTTTGTACAAAACTTGAACTTTATAAAGTTTCACAGTAGGTACCAAAGTCAGAGATCATTTAATATTTTATTGATTTTACAAAAAAAGACGAAAATCGTGTAAGTTTGGATCAAAATATCAGAGATACTAAATATCAACTTTTTTTCAAACACACAGTAAAATGTGTTGATATAAAAGAGTACAAACGCGCTTTTTTTGTGGTTAAGCGCGGAAAAGATTGTCATATCAAGTGCCATGCCTGCAAATTTGATCGTTTTTCTCCCCTCCCTTTTTTCTTTGACTTCATGGCTATTTTCAGACAGTCACGATTCGGAGAAAGGAAAAAAAGGGGGGGGGGGCATATTTTCACACAGAAGCTCGATGTCATGGATCTACAATTGCATCCTCCTTCTCTTTACTTTAAAGGAAAGTGAAAGTACTGTAGGGAAGGGGTGTATATAATTCAGGATTGTTGGCACCGCGCTCCTATGATTTTCAGGCACCTGTGGACATATTAATTATCAAGTTTCTACACTGTTGAAACCCTTTCCTTCATATTCAGTATTGAAGTCTGATCTTGATTCTTTAAACTATTAGCAACAAAAAGTATACCTTGTCACGGCTTGTTGTTCATTACACATGATGTGCATTACCCTTTGTTGTACGCACATAAGTGCATGACTACATGCTATGACCCCCCTCCACATTATCAGAATCTTTCCGACCTTTACATATATATTTATTTTACATATATCTATGAATTATTAATTATTTTCTTAAATGTCTTTGACGATCCTCAAAGATTACAACGATATCAGATTCACATTTGCCATTGTTAACATTTCATGGTAAACACATGGTAGCTCTTACGTCATTTTCAGTAACCTGATTTTGTTACAAATTTTATTGGCTTATACAGCCATGTGACCTTTCAAGGGCTTATCTCGAATGTTGTATATGCAAAATTAGAATTGTAAAATCGTACGTTGTATATTTCAGAAAACGAATATGGAAGTGGGGTGAAATATAGCCTCCGCCTTACATTAGAAACGTCTTGCAAGAATCGTCTTACTTATTTAATGATACTTAAGAAGTTGGGGATTAGAATGGGAGCATAAATCAGTGGAAAATATGAAGTTAATGGTTAGTGTCCGTCGCCGGTTTTGAACTTTAGATTTTTTAAGATTTGTTTTAGGAAAACGGTTAGACATAACTAATGATTACATGTTAATTAGAAATAATTGATTCTCAAAAACCATCAATTTCACAGTATTATATCATATGCTATATCTTCATAAACAAAATTATTGAACGACTGTGAAAATAATTTGCGTTAACGACATGGAATGAATCATTATTTTATATTTTTATTCTATTTGGATTTAATTCCTGGAAATTATTTCTATCCCATTTACAGACAGAGTTATTCATTATTTCAAATCAAGAGTTATCTCTCTTTTCAACAATGCTCGACATGTCCATTTCATCTTAAATAACAGTGTGTGATTTTTCCTGCCTGCTCCGAAGTTTAGTCGTTGTTCCGTATCCTGTGTGTAGTAGATACTGTTTAGATATTCATTTGTCAGATCAGATCTAAACTGCAGAACTGAACGAGACGACACGTGTCTGGATGTTCCTGGATTTGCCATTCTTCCTCCCGACGCCGCGCCAGCCATGGCGTTCGAGGCAGTTTGTAAGCTGTTCTGTGGTTTTGATATTTTCAACATGTTGACATGTGAGTTCTCATTATATTAAATTAAAAAAAAAAAAAAAAAAAAAATTATGTATAAGCCAATATTTTATGATTCTCTCGATGCTTTTAAAAATATTTTTAATCAACAAATGTGTGATTCCAAGAAAAGTAGGCCTAATCATTGGTAATATTAGAAATTTCTATTTACGCTTGAAGCGCCATAGCAGAATATATGGTATTTATCTTCAGATTCTGTATTATTTTTGTTTGAGGGTGTAATCTACAGTATGGGCGCTGTAGTTCCAATTTATCACAATGTAGTAATTCAAGGTCGTACAATCACATGTGATTGTCATGTTGGTGACGTGGCGTAAGAATTTTACCCAATCAAAAGATGCCACGCAAACTCACATGGCGTCAACTCAAGTCACGTGTTATTTGTCTCCAATCACATAATGCGATGCATCCTATGGATGACGTCAACTAGTGCCATGTGCTTCTGATCGAGTTTTCTTTTGCATAAATTAACTGTTCTTTAACTCGGTCGCGACCTTAATGACCTGCCTCTGAATCTGATCACATTGATGTTCTACACTATAGGCTAATACACCGTACATACTGCTAGTTTTCTTCTTCTTATTTTTTTATGCATTTTGTGAGAATACCTGCACTCTCATTGATATATTTTGGGAATAACATAAACGTACATATTATTCACGTATGCAATATTAGGTATTACATATCGTAGTGAAAAATAAATAAATACATAAATAAATAAATAAATAAATAAATAAATAAATAAATAAATAAATAAAATAAAGTTAAAATAAATAGATCTATTAAAAAAAAAATAATAATTCTAACAGCAGCGACTTTTGGAGTCCCCATTTACGTATTGGTCCATTGGTCTATTCAGTTAAGAAAAGTTATACCAATCCAGATTTTTCAGAGATTCTTAAAACTTCATTTACTCAGCTTTTTACTGATCAACACCGATATCAAATAAACAAACATAATAAACATCAACAAAAACTTATTTAATCTCAAACTTACATGCAACTGTCATTAATATTGTTGCACGCCAGATTAAAATTCCCTTCGTATTTATGTAAGGATTTACAAATATTGGAAACGCGTACGTACAGTAAATAAATTATAATTACACAATAAATTACAACTTTCGCGAGAAATGCTAGATCCATCTATATATTGATAACGTATGATGTATAAATATTTTCTAAAAGAAATCATTCTTACACACGGGTATAAAAATGATTCAATTCAATGGGAACCCCCCCCCCCCTCTTCCATCGGCCATCTTAACATCTGTTCATCACCTGTTAAATATATAGTTTTGTACTAGAACATTGATTAGATTTTGTAATCGTATAGAACAATAGATATTCATTATGACTTATTATAAATAAACAAATATTAATTATGATTAACGTAATTAAACAAAACAGTCGGATCATACTATTGAGGGTAGAAACTAAGTTCAGGTCAATGTGGTCGTGCTATAAGCATGATAAGCTAGAAACTAAGAATAAACAGAAACAAGATTGAGGTCGTCGTATGTAGGTCATCGTCAGTAACCGATGATTATACTTTATAGACAAGAAACTCTCAGCAATAAAACCATACAAAATCAACTAGTTTTTAGTTTCACGAAATCAACCAATTTGTTTTTAGTTTTATAAAATAACGCAATAATTTCGAAATAATAACTGAAATAATTAAGTAAATAAATAGATCAGTACATAAATTAGGCTTATAGAAGAGTTAAGAAATAGACAGATAAATAATTTCATCAATACCAGACAATATGACAACAATAAGGTCACCAGGCAAATCTGCTGATGTTTGCTTCGGCCTGCATAAGTTACAAAATTTCAACCTTTCTTTATGAAATACACGTTTGAAGTTTCTGCGAAAGTTTAAAAACGTACGGTAAGTAGCAAATCTCTAGCGACGTCTGTAATACATATCTAAAATAACTAAACAAACAGAGGCTTAATTTTACTTTCGTAGTCTAAGATAACTAAATAAGTAAATATATAGATGAATAAATAAATAGTTGAATAAATGAATAGATAAATCAATAAATAGATAAATCAATTTCTTATCAATAAATAGATAAATCGATAAATAGATAAATCAATTTCTTATCAATAAATAGATAAATCAATTTCTTATCAATAAATAGATAAATCAATAATTAGATAAATCAATCAATAGATAAATAACTAAATAAATTAATAAATAACTAAATAAATGAATAATAAACTAAATAAATTAATAAATAACTAAATAATTAAATAGATCAATAAATAGATTAATAAATAGATTAATAAATAAATAAATTCATTCATTTTTAAGATAAGTAAAAAAAAAAAAATACATAAATAAAAATAAATAAATAAAAATAAATAAATAAATGGAAAGAAAGAAAGAAAGAACAAAGAAATAAAGAAATTCTACATTAGGTTAATATTGAAAGATTAAAGAAAAGAAAAATTATAGGTCTTCAAATTTATAGATAACACTCGGATTTATTTATTTTACCTATCGTCAATGCCAGTCGTGTAGCTCCTGGCGCAATAAATGAATATCCATATGATCATGATGGTATACAGATGATAATTCAAATCTATTTTTACAGGCAAGCTGACCAAATTAAAAGGTTTATCGTACTAGAATCTGTTCTTGAACCGCACTTTTTTCCCTTCGCTAATTTACTCATTCCATTGATTGAATGTTAATGCCGGCCACGGTATCATTTAGTAACAGACCGTAGCACAATTTATATTGATAAAGTAGTTCGATCTGACTTAGTAGTTTTTATCATTAACTATCATATATTCAAAATCAGGTTGTAAAACTAAATGTAGTTTTATATTCAACCATCTATCTCCTCACTTTAATTTTAAGATAAGTTTATATTTATCATTCCATTACATACATAGACAACATGACTTTAGTCAAGTTATTCTGAAAACTTGTCAAATACCAAATGGTCAGATGAATCAGGTTATTTGTAAGTGAATAAATAACAAATAGAGATATAATGAGATAAACAAATAAAAGATAGCTAATTGTAGGCCTTCAATTGCAAAATAAAAATAAGTAATTAAGCTCAATCATTCAACATTTACCGCTGTCATGACAAGCGTGACAAGACAACACAATGTTTATTTACTAACTCAGGCACACAAAGGTGCTACAAGAGCAATAAATAGTACAATTGCAGCAAACGTTAAGGCAAACAAAAAGTAAATATTACAACATAATATATAGAAAAAAAACAAACAAACAAACAAAAACAAACAAACTAAAAAAAAAAAAACAAACAAACAAACAAACAAAAAAAAAAAAAAAAAAAAAAAAAAAAAAAAAAAACATCACAAAGACATCTATATATAAACTTAATACTATACATATAACTCCCGAAACAACTTATCTATCTTCCTCAAAAAAACACATTCTCTTATAGCATATAGATAAAAGTCCTCTAAGCATAGATTCAGTGCTCTCATTTAACAATTAATTTTATATAAATCTATAATAGTATGTGTGCTAGCCACTTATATGTGATCATTATGACAATATTTGTCATTTCAGCATACATCTGCTATAATGTGGTGCACATGCACAGTTTATTTATTCCAATACTTAAGGCAGTTTGTCATGGCTTTAATGCAAAATTAGACCCCCTGTGGCGGATGTCTTCATGCTTTCAGCGTTGCTGACACCTGAAGACATTTGGCACAATTTTGCTCGAAGCCCCGCTAAAGTTTCTGTTACCTTCCAGTCTCTGCGGCCAATAATTGGGCTTCAATATTGTGTTTTGATTGTGTGTGATTGATTGTGTATATTTCCTACGACATATACTTTGATAGTCGTCGTAGACCTTAAACAGGCATTTATAGTGAAAATATTGAAAATATGCAATTTTAATGAAAACTGTACAATGTCATTGTACATGTATAGTTCACTCATTGAAAAGTGATTGAATATTGAAAACTGGTTGAATTTGATTGAATATTGAAAAGTGATTGAATATTGAAAAGTAATTGAATATTGAAAAGTGATTGAATATTGAAAAGTGATTGAATATTGAAAAGTGATTGAACAATTGAAAAGTGATTGAATAATCGAAAAAATGATTGATAACATATCTTTGAAATTACATTTACACAAAAGTGAAATGATTGTGTAATAATATAATTAAAGCCATGACAGAAACTGCCAGCACATGTGTTCTTTATTCATTTCTATGCAGTTAAACAAAATTATTGAACGACTGTGAAAATAATTTGCGTTAACGACATGGAATGAATCATTATTTTATATTTTTATTCTATTTGGATTTAATTCCTGGAAATTATTTCTATCCCATTTACAGACAGAGTTATTCATTATTTCAAATCAAGAGTTATCTCTCTTTTCAACAATGCTCGACATGTCCATTTCATCTTAAATAACAGTGTGTGATTTTTCCCTCACCCTCCCTCCCTGGCTGCAGCCGTGTCTCGATCATTTATCAATACATTTCAATCTATATTTGATAAATTTTACCTCGGTCAGATACAGCAAAGTATGCTATGATTGCATATTTTGATTACTTTATATACATTGCTCTTGTGAGAACCGTCTTCGCTGTCTCTTTTTCCTTGTGTTTTTCAGTTGTACATCCCTCGACACAACACCTTTGATTCCCATGGTATGAAGAGAACTGTTACTCTGCTGTTCGCCTGTCTACCTTTCATCCCGAGTCTGGATTCCTTGAAGGATTTCTCCGTATTCTCCGTATCAAGCACCGAACTTATCATTTGCGACATGTTTCCGAGCGTATTCCAAGAGCTGCAGCGATATAACATGCCCAGTTTTCAGAGGATTTTCCCCCAAACAACTGGGTTTTCATCTCTGTTTTTCCTCTGGGTTTGGTATATCACGATCCTAAACATTTCTCAAGTCAGCATGTCCTGATTCCAAGCAACTTAAGTGCGTCATGGCTTTATATTTCCGAAGCTAAACACAATTTTGCTCGAAGCCCCGCTAAAGTTTCTGTTACCTTCCAGTCTCTGCGGCCAATAATTGGGCTTCAATATTGTGTTTTGATTGTGTGTGATTGATTGTGTATATTTCCTACGACATATACTTTGATAGTCGTCGTAGACCTTAAACAGGCATTTATAGTGAAAATATTGAAAATATGCAATTTTAATGAAAACTGTACAATGTCATTGTACATGTATAGTTCACTCATTGAAAAGTGATTGAATATTGAAAACTGGTTGAATTTGATTGAATATTGAAAAGTGATTGAATATTGAAAAGTAATTGAATATTGAAAAGTGATTGAATATTGAAAAGTGATTGAATATTGAAAAGTGATTGAACAATTGAAAAGTGATTGAATAATCGAAAAAATGATTGATAACATATCTTTGAAATTACATTTACACAAAAGTGAAATGATTGTGTAATAATATAATTAAAGCCATGACAGAAACTGCCAGCACATGTGTTCTTTATTCATTTCTATGCAGTTAACACACCATTTATCTCTGCCCTCTTCGTTTCGACGAAGAGCCTTTATATTAGTAGTATAGATTACCGCGTAGCATTTTCTTGCGGATACGTCATTCGGTTTAGATCAAAATTTAAAACTTATCCGCTTATAGGTATGTATACAAATTAAAGTCTTCAATAGAGTCAGAAATTAATCATTGGCTATAATAAATTGAAATATCTATGTTATTCAACCTCAAAGAGTGCTAGAACAGGAGATGCACAAGAATGGTCCTAAATCGTGACCAATGACGCACCTCTAAGTCAAAATGATTCATAATTGAAGAAAATGGTTTAGTGAAGCGCCCCCTAGTTTAACTTTAAAATTTCATAAACTGTTTCATGTACTTTTCTTAAAATTTCACTGCATGCAGAAATTCTTAATCAGTAAATCCAAATACGGCTTCATTTTTATTAGTTGGTTTAATGAAATACATCAGTCTGAAGGTTTTCCTATTTTCCGGCATGTTTTTGTGGATAGGTGTGATTTCCTTGATTTTATCATAGGAATCAAACTTGTATAATCATATAATCATCAAAGCTACCAAAGATATGATTCGATTTCATAGCATAATTGGTCATGTGCGTTTTTCTTTTCAAAGTACTTCCATTTCTTTTCAACGAAAGGGGAATAACTCGAATTAAACTCTTGTGGAAACCCTACGGAAAAAATATAAATTTACGAGACATGAAATTACATGAAAAGAAAGGATTTAACAATGTCGAACATCAAACAAAGAGACCAATAGACCCAAGAAAAAGTCCAAATGGCCCTTGTTATTATGTACAAGGATTTAAGTAATCTTTTGTAACAAAAAGAAATTGATTTTCGATCAAAGTTTACGACAAACTTCGTGAGCGATATAGTACAAAACCTGCACGTAGAAAGTAATTAACCTGAATAAGTCTTAGGTACGCTTTCGCTTTGAAGAAAATGTTCTTTTTTAGAAAAAAAAATCAATATGTTGTTGGGCATGTGATTTGCTGTCTTTCGTCTTTTGTTTTTCTGCCATGCTTCTAAGAAACAATTCAAATTTCGACAGTGTCTAGGCCGTTTGGGAATCGTAATTTCAATTAACATATTCAAATCCTATAAAATTGAAATCCTAGGGATTTGTTAATCAATTTTTTTAACAAACATACTGATTTATGGATTACTTTAACAGTTTACACAGTATATTCCGTTCAAATAGAAGTTACACGAAGCATGGTCACCTACCAATTATTTAGTTAAAACAGAGGTATCTTGCTATTTTTCGGAGCTAATTGTCATTTCGATACCTCATTTCATTTATGCGAAAAGTACCATTTCAAGGAAGATGTTTTTCTTTGATGATAAATGATTATAATAAATAATAAAATGTTATAACCCGAGGAGTCCGAATGAGGTCTCAATATACCAACAAATGGATGAAAACTCATCTGTGAGAGGCAGGTTTTGAATTTTTAAATTATGTTGCCATGGCAACCAATTGTCACAAATAATTTTTGATTTAATTGAAAGTTAGTATGTAGCAGAATTTAAATATACATTAACATATTAGCTACATGCTTCCTGTAGTGTTGGGATTGTATATAACGAGTGCCAATCTTACCATGAAAAATCACCAAAAATGATGAAAACCTACCCATATTCAGCTACATCAGATTTCGTTATATGAATTCTTACAGCAGAAAGACAGGTTTCATCTTTTAGACAAAATCTTACAGTTTTCAAAAAGGTCTCATTTGCAATAGGTCCCTTGATTCATTTTCTAGAAAAATCACCACACATGGACAGCATATGCTACTTTCAACTCATCATTACAGGCTTATAAGGGGATTCCCCATTTGACACAGAGCTAACCCTGATTTCATAGCGTACAGTTTCGAATCCAACTAATTGGATTTTTCACTGCAGAATGGCCTCCTCTATACATTGAAATAGAAATAAACAATATTAACACTATCCAAATTCAGAAATACACAATTTAATGTAACCCCTATGTTAACCCTGGTAACATTAGTGACGTATTTTCAAAGCGCACGGTATATTGAGACTTGAGTTTCAGAGAGGACAGGTGGTCGGGACTCTGTCCGCTCAATAGAGGTTTGGACAGGGTCCGTCATGGAGTCCTGTTGTCACAGTCAGTCAGAGTGCAATTATCAAGAATGCGTTGGTATAAGGCTGTAGATTGGTAGCCAAGTGTCCGTCTTGTGTCAAAAGGATCATATCGACGGTATAAAAGGCTTTTGATGATTCTAACACACTTTCGATGGTAATTCTGTCTACCTTTTGTTTATTCTTATTTTGATAATTATGTCTCCATAACATGCAGGCTATGAAATACCCAAAGTAATATACTCTGTTGTTTGTATTGGTCCGAATTTCAAAAGAAGTTGACGATAATTTTTGTAAAATTTCCAGAAAGTCTTTACTAGTTTGTGAAAACGAAAACCTTGACCTAAAAGTTTCTTCGTAATTTGAAAATTTCTACTATGAAAATCAAGTACATCAGTACATGTTCTAGCATACCGGATGAGCTGTGAAATGTAGATACCGTGTGACGGTAATCTAGAAACATCACCGTCAAGCCAGGGAAAATTTGCTATGTTGAATCCAAAATCATCTCTTTGTCATATTCACTTGTATGAATCTCTCCATTAACAGTTTTGATATTTAGATCCAAAAATGGTGTTTCTTTGTTTGTAACGTTTGTCTTGTTTAGAGTCAGTTCTTGTGAATAAAAAAAACATTTTTATCACCGAATTCAACAAATTTACCAGATATAACTTTTCTACACGGCCTTAGTGGCAGGGTTGCTAGCAAACAAGGGATTCTTACTCTCTCCGGGCACTTGATCTCAATCATCTCCAATTAGTTTCAGAATAATAAATCAAATTTGGTGACGGAGAATTTAACAAACATGTTTTTAAAAGTATATCGTAGAGACACTGCGGTATGCTCGGGGGTTAACAGTCCAACAACAGTAGAGATACCAACCTACTAATAGTGGTTGAAATCATCAATATTAAAATACATACCTGTTCTTTTATAAGAATTTCACTGCGCCATATGCGCATTTCAACAAGTAATATCTAATCAGTGATGATCGAGGCCAAAAAAGATGGAATCAAAACATTGAAAATATGAAGAACGAAATTCTTCATATGACCTAAAATTTATACCAAAGAACCAACTAAAAAGATAGGTATATAAAATCAAAATCATAAAATGGATCTTATTATTAATTTTGTTTTAAATATTTACTATTTGCAAACTATTTAAAAAAAAAACTGAATCACTCTGTGTGCTGGTATATACATTTTGTTTTTCGTATAATGTAATTTAAAAAAAAACCTATAATCTGAAGACGGTAAATACACGCTATCGTCCGAATTCAGGAAAACATGCACTTCATTAATTCTTACACATGTCAATTATTATAAAGCGCCACAAAATACCTATATGGAAACGGAAGCTATTTAGACGTTACCCTAAACATACATAGAATGAAAGGACGAGATGAGAGGAATCGCACAGACAACAAAATTGCTAAATAGTTCACATATTGCAAAATATACACTGATTTCTGATAACAGCTTATCTCTACGTAAATAGATATTGTGAACAATACCTTTCATGGATTTGTATGACATCTATGAGCATACAGACAACAGATACACTGTTTTAATCAAAACCATATTCACAAAAGAGAGCTACATGTACTAATTTCGAATCTTTGGTTATCCAAAAGCGAAAACTTGTTTGGGTTTTATATCTTTCAAACATATGCTTTTTTCAAGATAAATTCTTACTTTTTCGACATTTCATATATATGAATTCTTTACTGGAAGCATAATGATTAAAATCTCCTATTCAAAAACGTTATGAGAAAACCTAACTACGCATACCTTAGATCGTATTTCCCAGATGTTCTTCAAAAGTCCATGAGTTGTTTCAGAGACTCCGTATTTGTCCATTATCCTCTAAGACGTTTGTTCTTTTAAGCCGCATAAGAAAAATATTCCATTGGAAAGACTGTTCTGTTTCTGACAACCTGTGTATTTGTTTGGATAAAGAATAAAATATTACTAGTTAATTCTAGGCAATAAGCCCCTAGGGGTTGCTAACTTCACTACACGATGTAGAGTTCATAGTAGACGAGGATATGAAATATTCAAGAAAATCAGAGAGTTTTATGACATAACGTTCATTCCCCAATGCACACAAAAAATGTATCTAAGATCAGGGCAGTATAATAATGAAGAAATCTCTAAGGATGAAGGAAAAAACGAGGGCTTTCTGACCTTTTTTCACCATCTGGATCGATATCAAGCAGGATAAATTTATATACAGAAGCAGAATATCATATCAGTGTAACATGCAACAAGTAGTGGGAACTCTCATTGTACTTCACAATGGGTGTAATGTATTAATTAGCATTTCATTAATGATATCATACCTATGGTTACAAGTATTACATAAACATATAGAAAATATGATGTTACCATGACAGAATGTTTGTCATAACAAATAATTGTATTTGTAGGGTGCTATAGAAACAATGATACGTATAATCCGATCCTAGGGGATTCCTTTTTCTTCTTTTTTTTTCCTTTTTTGTGTGGAGTTTTAGTTGGCTTTATTATTTTGTCATTGGTTTGTTTATTTTTTTAAACATTCGAGGTTTTCTCAACAAGACAAAATATATGAAACATATAGAAAAGACAAAACAACACACTTATTTGATCAGGAAGGGAAATATGGTCAGGTCAAATCTTCTTTCATTAGGAATTTGTAAATACTGCTCCTTTTTCAACTACATATTTACGATTACGCAAAAACATAGTCATGACACTGTCCCTTCCCTGCTTGGGGTAAATCAACACATGTACAAAAAACGCAAAAATGTCATTTAAGGAAAGAAATAAAAAGTAAACGTTTATAAATTTTAAATGAAATGATATTATGAAAATGAACGAGAAATAAATGAGTGAAAGTTAAACACAAAGGAAGGGATCTCAAACAACACAAGGTTGCAGCACCCACAGCAAAACCCCAAAACACCCAATGTAAAAACACAAAGCAGACAAGCACAGAAAGAGACGAATGAGGGACAAGGAAATTCAACGCACAACACAGAAACGTCAAACACATAAACTACACATAAACCAACGAGACCAATGGGCAACCGGTGCCGACTTTGGACGGCCATCTTTGCACCATCCCTCCAATGCATGAGGATTTGATACCGAAACACGTGTCTGGTGCATGAAAATTGGTTTGGAAAAAAGGAGGTATAGAGTTGGAACACTTCCGTATTACTAATAGGAACGCGTTGACATGCATTTGTACATTGAGTCTCAGACAGTATTTAGGTCCCCCATTGGCTGTGTAATGGTAAGGTTTTATTAGTCTGTGATCTCTTTTATCTGTGATCCTTTTTATCATCTATCTATACGATAGTGAGGTATTAGACTTGAGAATGTTTATTATCTACAGGAAAAACGTTCTTTTCACAACCCCCAAACACATGCTGAATGCTTTGAATGTTTTTATTGGATATGCTACTAAATCGACCCTACAGGAAATTTGGAGCCGCGCACTCTCTGTAAAGTAAATACAGAAATTTAAATTCTATAAAGCCTGTGTTTGCGAAACACGAATGCCTCCGTAGGTATCTTTTTTAGTATAAAACAAAGGAAGGGATCTCCAACAACACACCAGGTTGCAGCACCCACAGCAAAACCCCAAAACACCCAATGCAAGAACACAGAGCAGACAAGCACAGAAAGGGACGCAAAAGGGACAAGGAACGACAACGCACAACACAGAAACATCAAACACAAAGGACTACACATAAACTAACGAGACCAATGGGCAACAGGGGCGACTTAGGACGGCCATCTGCCACGGAAATAGCAGAAGATGTGGTTATCCTGGGTTACGTGTGCGCAACCCTCCCACTTTTCTGTTAAGTGTGTGAAACACCATTTTCTGTTAAGTGTGTGAAAGCTAAAGGTCACTGTCACTGGGTTAAAAGATGTCGGTATCAATGGAAAAAATCTTGTGATAAGGGATACACATGTGAAATATGAAAGCCCTATCAATTACCATTCAAATGGTATGCCCAATGATAAAGGTTTTGAAAAGTAGGTCAAAGGTCAAGATCAAAGGCATGAGGTAAAACATTTTGGTATCAATGGAAAGGGTTTGTCACAAGGAATACACATGTGAAATCTGAAAGTCCTATCACTTACCGTTCTCAATACTTGTACATGTATATGGTCTTGGATTTTTCCACAACTGTCTCATGCTTCCACAATTTGCTTACCTGAACATAGTTAATAAAGTTTCCTTAGAACCCTGATCATAAGGTTTAAAGAAAATAGCTCAATGAAACTCTACATAGGATGAGATTAAAATTTGCTCGGAAATCAATAAATTAATTCTTGAGTCTTTCATCTTTGGAACTGTCTTTGCGAAATAGATTTCGAAGTGGATAGATTTTTTAATGATTTTGATAAAATGCAGAATATAGAGATTGTGTTTTTAGGAAGCAGTCATTTCTAAGAAAATTATGCACATTTGTAAAAACAATAAACGATTTATGCTCCTCCGCTTAAAAATTCTCAAATATATCTGAAATAATTCTGATATTTTTATTCCATCTGACGTCAGCTATTGTATGTTATTTTCACTTAGATATGTATCTCTCCATTATGTTATATATTAGACTTTCGCGCATGCTATATACTTTCTCTATCGTGTCAAATAAATTTTATATTCTCTGTCTGTCACTGTATTTACTATGGTGAACAGACAATAAATTTTTATGTTATGTTATGACTTTTTAACCTTAAAGATAAAAATGATCATCCATTCCATCCAGTATAAATTCATTCAGTCTTAAATTTCGAATGTACATAACTTTTTACAGCGCCATCTACAATGCATTGTACAATACCACCCGTACTTCAACTGAATATAGTTCATTAGATAAGTTGTCGTTCGTGTTTCTGTAAAGCTTGTGTCATTGTTTCCGTCTATTTGTTTCTATTGAGAAAGTTATGTTCTGTATTATTTTTCCAAAATTCTTAAGCCTTTAGATTGTAGTTTTGGAATATGGTGTCGGCGTTTGTGTTTGACTTTTATTCACCTATAGACGTTATCTGCCTGGAAATTGAATTTCTATCATCGTTGCTTCCTATTTCTTATTTTTCTATTTCTTTTCTTGTTTTTCTATTTCTCACTCCCATTTTGAGAGTTCACTTCTTTTCGTGTGGTGGAGGCTTTTCTTTGTTTGCTTTGGTTCTTGTTTTATCCTGATTTTGTATGCCTTCGGTTTATGATTTTCTGAATTATCGATTTTGAACTAAATATTAGGATATGGTCTTTATTCATATTTGTCATCTTTATCGTCATCTATTTCATTCACTTTATGCATATAATATGATGTTGTATTTCAAATAAGATTTCTTGAGTTCTTTTTTTCTTCCCAATGATTCGTGTGCGTCATCGTTATTAGTTGGATTTATGCTTTATTTGACCTTTACGCATTTGCTGTACAAGTGTGTTTTTCTTCTCTCCAGCTCTGCCGCCTGAAAGAAGCTTTGTTTTGGTCCTTTATCAATTTGACATCATATATATTTTCTTGCTATTTCGGAAACTTGTCATTTCATCGAAAAATATCATTGAAATTAAAGGAGGCTAACATCTTAGCACCATCTCTCCAATGCTATTTTGAACATAGATTTTATTTGGTTATGCTACTGAATCGACCCAAAAGGAACTTTGGAGCCGCGCACTCTCTGTAAAGTAAATACAGAAATTTAAATTCTAAATATAAAACCAAAGGGCGCTGGTGAAATGAATTTGGGTGGCGTATGAAAAGCACTTTGGCTTGAAGTATCAATGATGAGAATTTAATATTCGAAACACCTGTTTGGTGCATGATAATTGGTTTGATATTTTCTTCTAGAAGGTATAGAGTTGGAACACTTCCGTATTATTAATATTATTAATTAATATAAACACTTATTTCTTGTTGCAGTGTGGAGCAGTTAAAATCGTTCCCCGTGACTTGATGTTTGGAACACTTCCGTATTATTGTTAAAAATAATGACAACATATAGTCTTTTTCAGTAATAACTCAATGACAAATATGGATAATGACCATATCCCTGTATAAAGCACAAAAGTGATAATTCAGAAAATCAGAAACCGAAGGCATACAAAATCAGGATAAAACAGAAACCAAAGCAAACAAACAAAAACCTCCACCATATGAAAAGAAGCGAACTCCCGATATGGGAGTGAGACGATGTAACGAAACAACTTAACATCAAAACATGAAGATGATATGACCACTGACGAGGGTTAAGAACCAGAAACTTGCATGTCGTGTACATGCTGAACATTTATCTGTTCTTAAATGATGCTATGGATTTGAAGACGTGTAATATTAGCCTCCCTCTGAACCAGAACATAATGCAATAACACCAATAGAACTTCTACTACTTGCATACCTTATCGAGAAATTATGAAAAATTCAGACACTTGGTATCTCTGCTGGTGGACTGTTAGATATCGAGGATACTGTTTCCCTACTTAAACAGTTTTTGGACATTAGACTTATCATGGAGCCGCGGGCTCTTTACAAAGTCTAAAAATTCAACTACTGCAATAGGTTTGTGTCCGAAATTTTACTTTGGCTTTTCCAGTACTACTAATGAACATAGAAATTGAAGAAGCTTTGAGCTTCCCTTTTGTTCCCGTTTACTTAGATACGATGACCTGTTCTGAACAAGAATGATGAAAACTTATTTTGGTCTATTAAAAATTCAGTGGATGTGATTGACAAAATGAAATCTAAAAATTTCCAAGCCAATACGATTTCTTCATATGACTTTTCTTATACATCACGCTTCCTCGCGAAAAGATTAATGATCGGTTGTCAAAACTCATTAAATGGTGTTTTGAACGAGAGAGGAAATCTCACATTTGTAAATATCAATAAAAGGGTTTCTTTTCCGCTATAGAGAATACAATTCATACAAACCATGGACATGTAAAGACCTGTGTGTTGCCTTGTCCTTCCTCTTGGAAAAAAACATTTACGTAAGATTTGGTTAGAATCTATACAAGCAGAATGTAGGGATCCCAATGGGTACTATCTGTGCGTCTCTTGTTGCAGATTTATTTTTATACGCATATGAAAAAGAATTTAACCAAAATCTTCAAAAATATGATGATTTGTGATGTTTCAGCCGTATTTCTAGGTACCTGGATGATATTCTTACTATCGACAATCCTGTTTTTGAAAAATATAAAATGCTATTTACCCACAAGAATTTACTCTAAAAAATTTTTTAATAGAGAGATTCATACAACTGTGTATGACAACAGAGATGATTTTTGATTCAACATAGTAAATTTCTCCTGGCTTGCGGTGATGTTCCTAGATTACCGTTATACGGTATCTACATTTCACAGCTCATCCGGTATGCTACAGCATGTATTTTCATAGTAGAAATTTACAAATTACCAAGAGGTCAAGTTTTTCTCTTTCACAAACTAGGAAAGACCCTCTAATTTAAAAAAAAAATCATTGTCAATTTCTTTTGAAATTCGGATCCAAACAAGCTACAGAGTATATTACTTTGGATATTTAGGGTATTTAAAGGTGATATTATTAACAAAATAAGAAGGATCAAAGGTAGACAGAATAACCATCGAATTTAAAAATAAAATCAAACGCCTTTTATACGTGGATATGATCCTTCTGTCACCAAACGGAAACCTTGCTTGGTACTGGACCAATCTGCAGCCTTGTACCAGCGCATTCTTAAGAATTGCACTCTGACTGACTGTGACGGGCCCTGTCCAAACCTGTGTCCTGACCACCTGTGCTCTCTGAATCTCAGTCGGACTCCTCGGGTGATAACATACATAAGCTCGATACAGCCGGCGGAACACGGACTGTATTTCGTATGCCTTCAGTTTTTATATCCATTTACATATTCATCTGTGTTACTTGGGCCCCTGTGTCATACTGTCTGTTTGTATGGTCATCTTACAATGAGGAGGTAATTTACACCACCTCTGATTAATCGAAAAAGTGGATGGGCTGTGCGCACATAATCCAGATAACAACACCGTCTGCTGCGTGGCAGATGACCGTCCTAAGTCGGCACCGGTTGCCCCATTGGATATGTGTTCTTTTGGATTTCATGCTCCTATGGTGTGAGTTGGTCTTCTTGGTTTATGTGTGGTATTTTTTGTATTTTATGTTTCTATGGTGTGAGTTGGTGTTCTTTGTCCCTTTCTATGGGTGTCTGCTCTGTATTTTGTATTTGGTGTTTAAGAGTTTTGCTGTGGTTGCTGCAGCCGAGTGGTGTTGGGGATCCCCTCCTTTCTTTTGCATCAGACGTGTCATATAATTCATGTGCTGTGATAGTTTAAACTTGATAATTGGTACGTCTCAATCCGTACTTCTACATGGCTGTGGGATTTCTCATAACATGACGCTGTCCTTCATATTTTACAATAAACAAAACAAAAAACAAAAATGATATATAAGCCCTATATAACAGTCGTGTAACATCCTCAATACATAATTAACTATGCATCTGATTACTTAGCCGTTGATCTTTCTACTCACCATTTAACATCATGGTGACATGACATAAATCGGTTAAATGCGTGATTTCTACCCACCTATGTTCATTTTCCATGGTTCAGTTCCTCCATTTTGAATAATATTCACTAAAATTAGTTCACGACGGGTAAATTAAGCTACATCTCTCTTCGACAGCTAATTCCGATTTAGGAGAATCATTTTTCAGGAACATCCTCCATTTTTCACCATGTATACTACGGTATTTATTGCAGAAGATTGATTTTCCAGCAACCGACCGACAGCTTATTCCATTAACTTGCAAATTAGAGTTCTTAAAACCCTTTTTAGTTTTACTGCAAATGAAAGCCCTTGAAAAGCACTTTCTATCTATAGACTTGAATATTATCAAATACAGCGTAAAGGATAACACTTGCAATCTACGGGCAGAATTGTGTAGAAATTACGGTCCAAGAATTGGTTTATAATGTAAAACAATTTGTGTTATTTCTCTTACTTTCTTTGACAACTTTCTAAACGATGGTATTTTATTTGACCACCAATGATGAATAAAGTATTCAAATTTAGAGAATAAAATAACAAGTCTGAATTAACGAAACAAAGATATGTACACCAAAAGCAGTTTTTCAAAAGGGAATATACCAATATACAAAACAAAATCTGCAAGTCAAGTCTGTTATCAACCTTAGCAATTACAAAGATAATTTCATTTCGTGGAAAATCCATCATATTTCCTGGCTATCTGTTTTCTTAATGTCAAAGGTATTGCACCGAGTTCAAATAATGTCAGACCAATTACTTAGCATCGTTTTACAATCTGCCACATGCAACCATTACCAAGATCAAAAACTCCCGACAGAAAAAGAAAGATGGTATAGTAAATGAAATTTTACCAACATTTCTTTGATGCCTTATGATTCCTGCATCACATATATTCCAAAGAATTCTTATCATGTTTACGGAAAAGCCTGCTGCAGAACAGTTGTGAAAGTACGATTTACACTCCTGTATACTTCCTCTCTAGTTCTATTTCATTAAAATGAAACCAGAAACTTCCAGTCTTTTAATTTTTGGAGACAATCCAAGTGTGATATAGACGTACTCTCAATTAATAATACAAATTCTGCGAATTCTATTTAGATGGCACAATTAAACCGCTTGAACTCATGGTTAAGACATCGAAAGAGACCTCGGCTTCATATTTACAACTTAGACTCCTTGCTTTTATTGTACGACAATAGTACATATAGCTTCAATGAACGTGACGAGTCAAGTTACACATGTCCCATCATCTATCCCCCTTGTGTTTGATGTTTCCATGTCGCTATCCCAAAGAGTGCAAAAGTACAACGCAACCTTTTAGGAGGAGGAGGTGACTTCCTGAGGAGCTACTCGACTTGGGAATGATTGACTTTGTCACTATGCAAATTTGGACAATAAATTGAAGTTAGAAATTTCTATACCAGCTTTATCATGCTGAAAGACATTTTAGGCCATTAACATCCAAAGATAAGGAGGAGATCCCTAATATGAAGACATGAACTGATCACAGCGGAACACTCGCACACGAGAATGAACCAATAGACAAAGATAAGGAGAACAATAACATATCTGGTATAGTTACAAAGTTGATAGTCAATTTGTAAAATTAATAGAAAGGCTGATCAGGTTTAATAAAAAGAATATTAATAATTATCTAGAGGTACGTTAATAATCATCGTCGGAAACCAACGATCGGTGACGCAAGCTCACCTCCAGTGGGTCATAACGACAGACTTTTGGTTGGATAGCATTAAAAAAATATGATGTGAGTACATGTCAGTGAATGTGTTATCGATGGCAAATGTTTGACAGATTTTTATGGAGCTGTTGCGACGGGTGTTGCATGCAATCAGGAGACACTGACTCTCCCCGGGCACCTGGTCTAAGTTCAGTTGTTTTTTTTCTTTTTTTTTTTGATGAAATGCATATAACAATTATGTCAATAAATCATTTTCTGAAAATCACATTCATCAGGGTTTTTTTTATAATAGAAGAAACAAGAATAGAGAAAGAGGAAAATAGAAGAGAGGAAGAAAGAGAATGTATTTGATAATTTCATGCGAGTTCCTAGCAGTAAAAAAAAGAACAATCAGGATATTTAATACATATGGGTAAGATGTCTGAAGAGTCGTAGAAATATAATGAGAAATATGCAGTGAGATTGATATAAAACCATACAAAAAGAAATGTAAGTACGTGTTGGCAATGAAGAGTCTGTATTATATATAAATATATGATATTGGATGAGGCTTGAATTGAGTAGACATTCACTTCGGAATGTTGTTCCTTCCGGGGTTCGAAAGCGTTCCGATGGGAATTCTCACGATTTGGCCTTGCCTTCTCGACTTTGAGACTGAATAACTGTTAAATACTTCTTTGATGTTTATGTAAATGTTGTAAGGGTCTTGTTTCACTGCATGACAAAGCGCGAGCAAGTTCCCTCATATAGTGTTATATTCATTGTTGGTCATGATACCTTCGTAGGATACGCCAATCTATCAATTATATGGATGAAGTTATGTAAGAAAGCTTATTGAAATAGATAGGATTATATTCCCGGTAAAAAGGAGGTACTCGATCATGCCTTTGTATTCAAGACAGCAATTCAATATGTAAGACACAAAGGACAAGAATCTACCAAAACTGTTATTAGGGATTACATAATAAGACAATAGACGCCACAAAAAAGCCTCTACATGTATCGAACGCAATGCTGACTTGGATGATCTGTAAATAAGGATCTATCGACATCAAAATGTGCCGGCGTAATGTTTCGGCACTTTCTTTATAAATATACAAAACATCATATCTCCTATCATTAATATAGATCATTTCAGGGTTTTTTTTTCATTTTAGAACCGTTTTGTTTCATATGGCCAGTTAAACAAACATCTAACCATCACATTGAAACTTCGTTTTTCTTGATATCTGACTTTTTGCGTAGTCGCGACATATTTTAAGAAACATGAAAGGGAATTACTTATTGTAATTTACAACATGAATAAAGCCAGATATAGCACTCCTTTTCTACTTACAACTTTTTTACCTTTTCTTAGGGAAAATATAAAGACAACACGGGTTGAAAATAGCTTAAACTATAAATCATCATCAATAAAATTCTGACTGCCGAGCGATATTAGTCCCCTCCCTGTATAAATCTAAGTCCTGCAACTCTGCCTAGTGCGATCAATTACACACGAATTTAAACGTGACCTGTACTTACACCATTCGATGAATGTCTGATCAATATTAGAAAATCTGGAAAACTGAAAAATTTTCTTGAAATGTGCTAACTTAACCATAACTTTGGTAAACAAGAGGTCCATGGGGCACAATGCTCACCTGGGAACAGTGGAAATCTGACAATACGAGTGATGTGTAAACATACCCTCAGCGGCCATATTTGTCGACCGATCAGCACGAAAAACACAAACTTGGTAGACGACCTTAAGTACTTGCTTGCCGTAAGGTTTCGTGAAATTCTTTGCAGCGGTTGCAGAGGAGAAGTCCAAACCAAAGTCTATGGTAAAATATTTCCAAGGACACGATTGTTCCACGAAGAAATGTAAAAATGGCTGTTCCTCGGTAAAACACCTTTCTTATTCAACAAACATACCAAAATTCAGAAAATGGTCGAATGACACAAGACGAAAAGTACAAGGTCATTCAGACTAATATATCTTTCATTATCAATATATTTAACCCACAATCTTCAAAGGAGCACGTCGGATTTCATGAAAAAAAAACTAAAATATGAAAAATAGAATTTTAACATGATGTAAATCTATTTTGTTTGTTCGAAATATTTCTTCAAAACCTTAGAAAGGGATTGTATGTTTTAACGATTCTTATTGTTTTGACCAATGGAAAATGAGGTCAAAAGGTTCTTGAATTTCTTCATATTCTATAGTAAAACTTTACAGTTTTATATAACCCTCCCCTATGATACAGCATTTCCTTTTGCATATATATTAGTATTTCTGATATAAAGATAATATCCAAGCGGCATCATGCTGTAACAATGTTCAATCTTGGGGGAAAAAATGTCTGAAAAGGGGGATGTTTTACTATAATCTATTCATTTAATTAATAGCTTACGTGTTGTTTCACAAGAACATACTTAAGGATTTCTGGATTGACACTAGTATATAAATAAATTTACATTTTTAGAATTTTAGAATTTTTGATTAATCAAATCGAAAATTCATTTCACTTTTGAGTTGTACTGGAAATCAACAGTTCAATAACAGTCACGTTATACACTCGGATAGATAGTACTCTGTTTACAGGTAAATACAGAAGCAAAGAATATTGTTTGAATGTACTAGGATTAATTTTTTTCGCTAAAAATTTGATTCAGTTTTACAGATTTGAAATTTGGAATATTTGGAACATGTGAACTTTCATAATGTGTGATAAATGATTTTGTTAAGTTGAAGAAATCCCAATTTGTTTAAAGTTATTTTAGAGGAAATGTTTTTCGTCACCCCTACCTCTAAAATTTGTCTATATCTAAAATTTCATTCGAGAAAAAATTTACTTTCTTATTACAAATTTTAAGCTGGGTGTTTGTACAAAACCGTATCAACCCTATTTTGAACATTCATTAATCCTAAAACACTTAATGAGCCTTTCATAAAGAGGCGAAATCTCACTGAAAAACGACGTGATCCTTTCCTATGGGCAGTTAAACAAATATCTGACCATCACCTTGAATATCTGAGACTTTTTGAGTAGTCACAGTATATAAAAAGTAAAAAGAAAGGTAATGAGGGGATGCTTATTCCTCCCGAACACCTGGTCCCATCTCTAGCTTGCTAGGGATCCGTCTATGCTCAATTTGGAGCTCTATTGTTAGTGCTGTTGAAATTGTCGTCAGGATCTTCTTATCTCATTAATGTGATCTACACCATAAATACCTCCAGATATAGCACTCTTTACTGTGATCAGACACGACTTTACAACTTTGTAACATTTTCTTAGAAAAAAGATAAAGACAGCAAGGGTTGAAAATAGCCTAGACTATAAACCATCATTAATTATTAATTAAAGAAACTGTGTAAGGAAAATAGGATATTGCCGTACAGGAAGCAAAACAGATTAGATAAGAGTGCATGGAAATGCGTCTTAAAAATTACCAAACCAAAGTCTACAGTAAGATATCACCAAGGACAAGATAGTTCCACAAAGAAATGCACAATCGTCCGTTCCTCAGTGAAGCATCGACTCAAACATGATCGTGTGACAAAAGACAAAAAGTACATGGACATTCAGACTAATTTGGAAGTCAATTCATTAACACATTCTTTATAGTTACAATATAATCATATTTCCCATTATCAATATAGATCATTTTAAGTTTTTCAATCCAGAACCTTCTTATTTCCTATGGACATTTAAACAAACAAGCATTTTACCCTCATCTTGAAGCTTCGTTCTTCTTTAAATCAGAATCAGACTCAGAAATAATTTATTTATATCAGACTTTTTGCGTAGTCGAAATATATAAGATGGAATATGAAGGAGAATGACTTATGGTGAATTACATCATTGATACCATCAGATATAGCATTCCTTTTCTGAAACCAGCCACGGCCTTACAACTTTTTTTACCTTTCCTGTAATTTTTGATACGTTTTTTTTTTTTTTTTTTTGCAAAGTAGATTTGGTAAGAGTGTAACAAAATGCGTCTAAAAAATACCAAACCATATTCAATAGTAAAATAGATTGTTTCACACACAAAATGAAAATTTCTCGGTTCATCCGTTTATCAACGCTATAAAATCAGAAGAACAAAAGAAACATTGTAAATGGACATTCAGAGTTTGATATGGACTACATTGACTAAAACAATATGATTTCAAAATGTGAGCAGCAAATTAAACGAAAAATATTTTCAATTACCCTATCAATGTAAGAAAACCGTACATCTTTGATATGCAAAAGAGACGGAATCGTTCAAAAAAAGAAAAATCGAATTATTTCTTCCATTGCTTGCCGCCAGATAATAAATATGGGGACTTATATATAACATGACATTTTCAATGCAACATGTGCTCGTTTCGACAAATAAAATAATTGAACCTTATATACAAGAAACCTTGTCTACTAAGGAACCAAGTAAAGTATGGATATAGGAGAGGGAAATAATTCTTAAAAATACGGTAACAAAAATTCTGAAATAAATAAATTAAATTTTTCAAATGGATAAACATTATTATTAGATCACATACCTTATTTTTTTCAAATCCTCAGTCTTAAAAAAATCCCTTCTTACACTGTTTGTGCGTTGTCTTGGCCGATTTTAATTAACAAGAAGAAAAATTCATAACGTTTTTCCGTGTTATATCTGCCTCCTCGCATGCCAGTCTTCCATATATCTTACATATCATATATGTAGAGGTTCTATAGGGATTTCAATTTGGATAGTAAATATTTCCATAATCTTTGTTCTTTCTGATCGTTGATATATTGAGTTATACACCAATGTAGACTTTTATTTATGCTGGATATCGACCTGTATGTAGAAAACATGCCTTGATAATGATAAGGTAGGTATTGATTTGAGATGAAAAGCGAGGAGGACTTCATAAGGGCTATTTCTGACAGATCAACGGTATGCAAATAAAAGACTATGTATTTTACGATCTGTTCCTTAGGAAGCTAATCGTAGTCTATAGAGACCATTTCTATGACCAATCTTCTTTGATGTAAACAGGAGATGAAAATTGAAAGCTCAACTGTTGATGTTCATGCATTGATTTCAATGACAATGATTTGATATCAAGGTCCTGCACAGACACTGAACATGGTCAGACAGCCAATAGAGTTCGTCTTTTGTTCACCCGTACTGTTTTTTGTATCGATTTGCGTCACCATCTGATAATTTTCATTATGTCATTACCTTGTTTGTAACACGTTACATTATAGAGAGGAGTTCCATGAGTATACAAACTCACTAAGTATTGTCTTGTACCCACTCAATCTGTATAACAACTCTATTAAATGTATTTTGTGAAATTCTGAAATCGATCATTTACTTCTTTGCTAATGTGACTGGAGCGGCAAGCTGAGCACCTAATTTCACTCCTAGTTTTAGTTTGTAGACTGTTTCGTTTCGGTTGCTTTTTTCTTGTTATGGATTTCGGAATAGCGATTTGGTCATGAATTGTGTCTGGTTTTATCTTTATTTTCCGCTTACTATTTAGATGAAAATTATTTTTCAAGATAGCAGAATTAACTGTTATTTCCAGAGAGAAGAAATTACACAGATAAATCACAAAAACTCTCAATTTTTTTTTTTTTTTTTTTTTTTTGCCTTTTTAATTGAGAAAAGACATTGTTTACCATAAATGTAACGAACATATACCTTATCGATTTTGGCACTTTAGAAAGACCAAGTAGTCTGGAAATTGACAGTTCTTAGTTGTATGTATCTTTCTTTAGTAAATTCTTGCTTGTCTTTTACGATCGTTTCTTCGTTTTTTTAATGTGTATCGCCGTTTTTATCTTTTCTGATAGTGTTTTTATATCCATTGACAAATCCATACATTGACAATGGTAAATCTAACTAGACAATTATACTTGTTAGTTTTCCTTTGACCGAAAATTTGTTCCAACTTTATATTATAAACATCCGTTAAGTCAAACCTGCCATCTACTTTTACACACTCAAGTATAGAAAGTAACACCCTTGCACCATCAAACCAGTGTTGTTGGCCGTGTACTACTTTCACTGACTTTGATTGCATTATCTTTGGTCAAAATAAGCCAATACATAGATGATTGGACAATTAAAAAGAAAAAGAAATTATTCGATTACTTATTTTAATCTTCCCATCTCGTTGAATCTATAGATGAGACGAAATTTCATTCCCAGGAAAAGCTTATTTCATTATGATACATCAAAATGTGATGCTATTTTATTCATGTGCATGAAATTTAACTTAAATACATCAGAACGTTTGTGGCCCTAACGTTTTTCGTTTGGTTTTTTTTTTTTTTTTTTTTTTTTTTCTTTTTTTTTTTCGAAAAATTTTATGAGAAAAGCTAGTGCATTGCATTTTATCTCTTCTACGTAGCAACTTATAAATAATATACGACTCTAAAAATACCTTCGATTGGCTGATCTTCCAATAGACCAAGATTCTTCTTGATTTTTCATTATGACAAAAATCCAAGGAATTCTGATTTTAGATTGAGACCTTCATTTTAATATTGAATTTTCTTATTTCTTGTCAGTGCTGATTAAATCTTCATTTCTCCTGGGAGATTGTAATTATGTCCAAATGTCATGAATGGAGTCCCGTGGGATGTACATAATTGCTTATGTTTGAAATCAGTGAAAATAGTTTTAGCAGCAAACTGAAATATTCTTCTTAAATTTATCATAAAGTACCATGATTGAGCAAATAATCTATCAAATTGAATAACCTTATATGTCTATGCGTATTTTATTCAAGGAAAGAACTTCATTTAAAATTAATTCCTTAAGAGATCAATTTTCTGTAACATAAAAGTCAAACACAATATCCCAAAACAGATTCCGTAATTCACAATCAAAAGCTTATAAATTCTTTAAGGTAGTAGACCCATAACTAAAGAAATGATAGTGTGCAAGCACCTTTCCCACAACATTACAATTTGTTTCAGTTTGTTACACTGATGTAGCAAAAGTTGACATCGATGTAACAAAAGTTGACGACAGTGCGATTAGGGGATCTCCCTTAATGGCATTGAAATTTCATGAATTTAATTTTCGAGAAAACCTCATAAATGTATTTATTTAAGCCGGGCTTCCACTGTCGCGAATGCAGAGGCGATAGAGCTATGATTAGGTGATTTTGTTTAATCGCAGCGCATTCTCCTCTCAATCGCGGGCATTCTCGTCTCATCGTGTCACTATCGTGTCATGTTCTCCTGCATTCTCCTCTGTTCGCGGCACCGACGCGAATGCTTCAAACTGTTTAAAACATTCGCGTCTGAATTCTTATTCGCCTCACACTCGCGGCACAGCCGCTAGCGCATTCGCCTTGCATTCTCCTCCATTCGCGGCGCGTTCTCCTCACATTCGCGTGCATTCTTGTTCCAAAGGTGGAGGAGAATGAGTCACGTTAGAGACCCGATAGAGCCACGATAGAGCCCCGACAAGAAAGAATCTGACGCGAATGTGATGCGAATGTGCCGAGAATGTAACGCGAATGAAAAAATCAACGCGATTCAGCCACGATCTTGACACGATAGTGACACGATATTGCCACGATAGTACTACATACACACACGACAGTGACAATAATAATTATCTCAGAGTTGATGTAAAAGTGTGCGGATCAATGTTTTGAAAACTTTGACAATGCCGTTCAAGAGAAAACAATCTGAAAAGAGGTCAAAGTCAACAAAGGGTATTGATGCTCCTGGATATGTCAAATGATTTTGATTTTGCTCTTGTCACATTCTTGTCATGATCGCAGCGCTATCGGGTTAAGTCGTGTCTCAATCTCCTGCATCGCAGCGCTATCGGGTTAAAGTCGTGTCTCAATCTCCTGTATTCGCCTCTGATTCGCTTTGGTGTCTTTTTATCGTGGCACATTCGTGTCGCATTCTACTATCGCGGCGGACGCGTAGCATATTCTTGTTGCATTCGCGGCGCTATCGTGTACCTATCGCGCCAAGAAATACTTGATGAGAACAGACAAGAATGTGACACGATTGTTCATTCGCCTCTGATCGTAGCTCATTCTCCTCTACATTCGCGACAGTGGAAGCCCGGCTTTATGAGAAGGTATTTTAGAGACGGTCATTTTGAAATTTATTTCAATACAATCGGACTTTAAACAAAAAGGTTATTAACAAAAGGAACTTTGATGACCAGAAAAAAATAATTACTAGTGTGTGTGAATTTAATTCTAAGCAGTTAATTGGGGTATTGCAGTCGTGTTTGGTATCAAATGAATTAGAATGAACTCCCTCAGATGAAAATGTGAAAAAAATGCTAAAAATGTTGAAATAAACAATTTGTATTTTAAAGCTGAGTTTGTCGGTACATCAAAGGTTTACGATCGTTGCCGAATATCAGCATACCATTAGCATATCATTAGTCATCGACAAACAGCGTAATTTTGATCGGAAGTAGGCAGTTATGCGTTTACAACCATAAAACATATACTCACGAGAAAAGAAAAAAGGACAAACAGATGGAGACAATAACACAGTCCCACGGAAACGCGAACGACAACTTTTTAAATCTTATGAACAAACTCTTTTCCAGCATTCAATATTGAGCACGGGTCTGAGAATGATTCGAAGCAGTCTCAGAATTTGATGCCCGTGCTCAAAATTTGAGCATGGTACTGTACTCCAAACATTTCATCATCTCGAAAATCTTGAGCCATGCTCAAATTTCAGCACCGAATCCAGTGTAAGAACGGAATGTATTGTATGTGGCGCTTTAAACGTGGTTTTGTGCTAATTAGTACAGTTTAATATATATTTAAATATCACATGAATCATGCTACACATACGATGCAAGTTATAGTAATAGTGTCCAAGCAAGCAGGACCAAATAGGAAGCTTAAGTTTATATATATTCCTCTCTTCGTATAATTTAATAACAGGGGGGGGGGGGGGGGGGGAGAGTTTCACTGAACAACTGAAAGCGGCTAATTAAAGCATGCAACAGATAAACATGATAATGGGAAAATATAATTTAAAATAAAGAAAAAAAAAAACATTCCTTTGAACAGGATATTGAATGATGTTACTTTCAAGCAGGAAATGCGTGTCTTTTCAAGTGTTATTACATTAACTTCTTTCTTTGTTTTATGCGCTTTTTGTGTTTGATTATTGAAACCGCATTTTAAATACATTTGTAGATTTATGGTCTATGATAATAATTCTATTACTGAGATGCAGAGTAGAAAACAAAAATGCAGCTCAAGTTCAATTTGTTTTCTTTCACTTTGAAATTTATTTCCTTTTTTGTGACAAACAACTCGAATGCCTCATCTCTACTCCCTAACCATCCTCTTTAAATGGAAATCTAGATCTTTTTAAACTGTTAATAATAACAGCTTAATTTACTGACATGCTGATTTAGTGATTACCAGTATTTGGAAAAAAGTTAATAGTTTACCAACATTACCTTTTCTGGCGGGTTTCTTCTTACACACTATGACCATTAGGTCGTTATTTTTGCTGTTTTCATATATAAGTTCAACACAGCTATGACACTATTTAGTCCTCTAATGTAATGATGCTGAACTACCAACCTGCCGCGCAGTCATTGAAGCGATGATTCGTCGATTGCAACTTTACATCCTTGATACACATCCATTGATATTTGAACTTGTTGCGCATGTTTTTTTTCCGATATATTTCTGAAATCAATTAATTTGATACTATCTTTTACGTCATTGTATTAACCATGTTCTTTTTAACACGACCAACCTGTTGCCTTGACAAAGGGACTTATTGACATCCGCTTGTAACAGCAGGCAACTGTAAAACTTATTGTGAACATCATATGTAACTAGGACTAATATTCCCTCTACTTCATATTTCCTTTGTAATTAACACCACATACCTTCACTAACTTCAGCATGTTCAATAGCTTCATATATTTTTTCCATCAGCTTAAAACCATATCTTTAAATATGTACACAAATTTCTTAACTTTTACATTCATATGTTTAGCTACAACTCCATATAGTCATCCTGTACAGAACAAGCTGTTTGCAGTCCTTCTCTAGACCTTTGAAATTGCATAATTGTGCACCATTGACTCATTGTCAGAGAGAAGCTTGTTATCAGCATGATCGAAAACCCCTGATGCAACTGCAGCATGTAGTCCATTATGTAATGCACTTTCTATGAATTTCGATAGATCGTTTCAAATCAAATATGCTGAAGACGAAAGCAGAGTAATCTCAAGTATAAGTCCTAATATCAACCAAAGAACTTTATTACTACATAGGAAATCATAGGGGAGATAAATCTATAATATCAGAATGGTTAATTAAAAATTTTAGGAAGGCGATGAGGTCTGCCGAGGCTCCATTGCTACATCTACAATAATGTTTAACGTCTTCAAATTCATTAGCATCATTTTAGAGCAGGTAAATTTACAGCATGGACCAGACATGGACGTTTCGGGTATTTAACCCTCGTCAGTGATCCTCAATCTAAACAATGTAATATGGCAACACACCATGTACACCCAAACTGTGAAAACACACAAACTATAATACGGAAGGAGCCGCCAAAATTCATTTCAGTAGCGCCCTCTAGTTTTATTTTAAGAAATTAAAATTTGAGCATTTACTTTACAGAGAGTGTGCGGTTGCAAATTTTCTGTAGGGTCGATTCAGTAGCAGACACGAATTCAGCCATATAACGAATTGGAATGGAAAAAAAAACTTACACATAAATACTGAAACGTGAAGTGATCCAACTCGTTACATTTTGAACAACTTTTTTCCCGCCAATTCTAATCTACCAGACACGTTTTTTGGATAATAAAGCCAAAGTGATTTTCTGACACAGCCAAATTTTTTGTGGCTGCACCCTACAAATGGCACAAAACATCAAAGACTTCACTTGAACTTGCGGAAGCTATTGGTTCTACTGCTATGTGTCGAATTTAAGTAAGTGTGGTTCGAACCGTTTCGCTGTATACAAGGATTCAATATTTCCTACTCCATCTAATTGTCTAATTTTCATCTAATTCAGTTTTCATGTAGCACGAATAAGTCGACTGAGATCTCCTTTTTGGCTCTTTGAAATTATGTACAATTAACTCTGTTGTTTGAAAAAAGCTTGTTACCTGTACATGTGTGGTACTGAAGATTCTGAAGATAAGTCTTATAAGAAGGAAGTTTATTATAATGTTGAAGAATACCGGTACATTGACATACATGAACAATTCCACTACAAAAGCCTTTTGTGTAGCGCCTAGTGCCAAACAAGGAGAGGATTTACAACATTGAAATATTCTAATTATGAATATAAAAGATGCCACCTAGTTTTTACAACAAATTTCAGTTATGCAACATGCTGATAGTTGGAAATTTCATGCTTAGAAGATGTCCTAATTGTTTAAGATGACAGATATGGATAATGACCATATCCCTGTATACAGCACAAAATCGATTATTCAGAAAATCACAAACCGAAGGCATACAAATTCAGGATAAAAAAGGAACCAAAGCAAACAAACAAAAATCTCCACCATATGAAAAGAAGCGAACTCCCGATATGAGAGTGAGACTAGGTGCCCGGGAAGAGTAACCATCTCGTGCTTGCATGCAACACCCGCCGCTCAATTCGGTAGAATTGTCACATCCGGTTACTTCCATTTCGGAAAACATAGAGTACAATCTTTGGTTGGATGGTACAAATGGTCTATGTCAGAATATCATCCACCATTCTGGAAAGTGGGACATCATAGTGTATGACGAGTTCCCCATATCAACCGTTGAACTTCTTCAGTGACGATGTTAGTCGGTCACAAACATATCCCTGACTGAGAAGCTTATCTGAAAGACGCATAGCATAGCGTATCAACTGAGATATGAACACGCCAGAAGCAGGCGATGAAGGGATGTTGCTACTCAGAAAAGGAAAGTTTGTAATGCCGAAATTGAAGTCGTCAAGTTTGTCATAGAGTGAGGTGTTCATGTGACCATTAGTGTCGTAGGACAACATTACGTCCAAAAACGATGTTGAATCATTTGTTATTGTGGTTTCTTTGACTTCAATCTCCGAAGGATAGATACTGCTGAGGTAATCTGCGAATTTTGGATTATTGATGGATAGCACATCGTCTATGTATCTGTAAGTGATGTTGAAGTCAGAAGCTAAGTATCTTTTCCCTTCAGAGACCAAAGATTGAATGAATTCAGCTTCGTACGAGTAAAGGAAAATATCGGCAAGTTGTGAGGCACAATTGGTCCCCATTGGAATTCCGACAATTTGCTGGAAGACCTTTCCTCCATACACCACAAAAATGATGTCGATCAGAAAGTTTAACATCTGAATAATATCAGTTTCAGTGTACTTATTTTCAGAATCGGACTTTTCTTTTACAAAGTAGGTTTTGTCATAGTTAACAACAATAAATTTGTATTTGCGATTGCCGTTCTTACTTGTAAACGCATTACTTATAATTTTGCGAGCCTTTCTTTCAATTTAGAATGTGGGATTGTAGTGTAAAGTGTCGAAAAATCAAAGGCTTTGATCGAATGGACTCTACTAAAATGAGTGGATTTCAGATGCTCTAAAAGTTCCTTCGAATTCTTTAAAATCCTCATTTGGTTGATACCACTGCGAGAATATACTGTTGAACAATATTTTTGAAGCCCAGATTTGATTTCAGATAAAACTTTGGTGAGTAAGATCGATACAGATTTGGTAGAACATTTGAGGACCCAGCGATGAAACGTTGTTTGCATGGATTCTTGTGTATTTTAGGTATGCAGCATAAGTATGGTAAATCTAAATTTAAATTGTTAGTGTCGAAGCCCAAGGAAGCAAGAGCTGATTTGTGGTTATCTATGATTTCAGAGGCAGAAAGGTTTATTGGGGTGTAAGTGTGATTTCCAGGTGTCGAATTAAATTTTTTTATCATTTTAATCGGTAAATTCTAGATAAAAGTAACCCTCTGATGAATTTTATCCCTTCGGAAAGGGTGTCGATCTGTACACCTTCTTTCTTTGCCCAATGTCTTGCATATTCCTCAAAAGAGTCCATGATAATTCAACAACCCCTCGCAATTAAAGTTAACAATTAGCGTTGACGACTGATGTACCAGTCAATCAATGCTCGGTGACATACACAATGTATTAAGAAAATGTTATTATGGTGAATGTAAAAGAAATATGATATCATATACCGAAAAAAAGCTTATTCAAACTATTATAACGGCGGCGTTGTTAATTGTACAATATAAGTGAGAGTGAGTGTTCGATTATATATCTCTGGCCACATGTTCACGGTCTGATAAATCCAGAATAGAATATTTGGAGAAAATCATGTTTAAGCACGATATTTCTTATTGAATCTTCTCATTGTAGTTCATTTTGACATTTTGATCAACAAAAGCGACCGATTGTCAGAAAATTTTCGACATTTCACTCGCATAATTTATATCATAAAAAAGACCCCCCATCCTCACTTCTACGTAAAAATGTATGCTATTTCTCATAATCATATCAACAAAACTACTATATTTGATTAAAGATATTTGAAATGAAATCATTTCACGTACAGGACACATTTTAAATAATACTGGTATAGCTTGTATTGCAAGTAAAAACTGGGCAGATTACGGCTCTTAACGTCGGTCCTTTGACATAACATCGTACATGAAATCTATCATAAACAAGCACGACTTTAAAAATTACATGATTTTTGAAATTCATGTAAAGTCAAGTCAACAAGCACGAATATGAAATTTGCATGATTTTTTTACATGAAATTCATGTGAAGACAACTTCATACAAATTCATTTTCACATGAAAATCACATCGACAAGTTCATGTGAAATTTTATGTGAAGTAAATTTAATGTGAAATCCATGTGAATTGAACCTAAATATTTTTAACATGGAAGTTATGTGAAATTTCCATACGTATCACATTAACTTTCGTGTGAAATTCACATGATGCTCTTTTCATATGAATTTCATGTGAGGCACAATTGGCTGTCTACAACTTCTATGTTTTCGATAATAAATCCTCGTCAAGCCAAGGTGAATTTCAGACACAGTCAATTTTATATTGGCAGCACCCTACAAATGACACAGAACTTTATGCCACATGCTGAAGTTGATAATTTCATGCTTTGAACAGTTTTTAAGTTACATTTCAAAAGAGGATGTCCAATCATTTTTAATGAATATTTGGAAGGGTTCCAACTCTATATCTTCTTGAAGAAAATTTTCAACCAACCTTCATGCACCAGACACGTGTTTCGAATATTAAGTTTTCATCAGTGATGCTTCCAGCCAAAGTACTTTTTGATTTGCAGCCAAAATTAATTTCACTAGCGCCCTCTTATGTTATTTTTATTTTTAGAATTTAAATTTCTGCATTTATTTTACAGAGAGTGCACGGCTCCAAATTTCCTGTAGGGTCGATTCAGTTGCATATCCAATGAGTTAAAGAAGATCCTGACGATAATCTTAACAGCACTCACAGTAGAGCACAAAATTAAGCATCGACGGACCCCTAGCAAGCTAGAGGTGGGACCAGGTGCCCGGGAGGAGTAAGCATCCCCTGTTGGCTAGCCGCACCCGCCGTCGATGTTTAAGCACGAAAATGAAAACAATATAAAAACTTCATGCACCGTCTGACGTTATGTCTATATAGAAAGTGCTATTACGACAATGTCAGGGAAATATATTCAAAACACTTACTGTCAAACCCCTCGCGGGGAACTTTTTTACTACGAGCTCCACACGGCAAAGGGCATAAGTGTGACACAAATGAGCTAAAGAAGATCCTGACGATAATCTCAACAGCACTCACAATAGAGCACAAAATGAGGCATCGACGGACCCCTAGCAAGCTAGAGGTGGGACCAGGTGCCCGGGAGGAGTAAGCATCCCCTGTTAACTAGCCGCACCCGCCGTCGAATAAAATCTATGTTCAAAATAGTATTTGAGGGATGATGCTAAGATGAAGTACCAGTATACATTTCAGTAAAGAGACACATAAATATTATTTATAGTCCACATTGACTTACTTTTGTTCTGTCTTTGTATGTGTAAAACATCGTTCCATTTCAGTCTCAACTTTCCAAAAGGTCAACATAATATTCTACTGCGTTGATATGTTTTTAACAAGGACACCCATTCTAAAATGTCATTATAACTTGCATTCCAAGCAATGGTAAGAACGAAAGATTGATTTTATTCCACCCAGTCTTTATATAATAATGATTTACCTATACTGCAAGTCCACAGAATACCGACAATTATTTGCAAAGTAAATCAACATTATACCAGAACATTCGACTAATGAAATCTGCCATTTCATTCATTAAATTTTTAATTACTTTGGATTAGCTGATTACTGATGGGGATCTATTATCCGAAACATGTACGCCCGGTGCACCTCATTTAGACATTTTAGTCCGGAAGGCAACATAGTAGGACACTTCATCTTAGTTCCGAATGCTTTATGCTTACCTTGTTAAAACTGGAAAAGCTTATACTAGTACATGTATTGTGTTAAATTCTTCAATGTCTTGACTGCTACTGCTTGAAATTTGACATACTATTATTGCTATTGCTTGAAATACCTGCTATTGCTTGAAATTGGACATACGATTATTTATTGCATAGCCAATAGTGCACATATGAAATAAACATCAAAGAAGTACCTATCAGTTATTCAGTCTCAAAGTGGAGATCATGTGAAATTTTTGTGAATTGACATAACACCTCACATGGTGAAATTTAATCATAAACAAGCGCGAACATGATTTTTTTAACATGAAATTCATGCGAAGTTTCCGACATTAACTTCATATAAATTCCATTTCACATGTAAATCTCATCGAAAAATTATAATTAATGTGAAATTTTTGTGAAGTAAACTTTATATGGAATTCATGTGAATGTAACATATATATTTTTTACATGAAAGTTACTAGTATGTAAATTATTCATAAATATCACATGAACTTTCGTGTGAAGTTCACATGATGCTCTTTTCGTATGAATTTCATGTGAGGCACTATTGGCTGTGTACAACTTCTAGGTTGTCTCATTATTCGATTCATGCTTTTGCTGCATTACAAGTCGAAGTTGTGCAGATTGGACAACATTAATTATAGATTGTTTTCATAGCCTCTTGCGTCACTTGGTTAAAATTTGTGCTATTCCAGGATGGTATATAATTATTCATGCCGTAAAGTTAATCAAATATTTTGAATAATAGATGCATAGACCATAGAATACCAGGGCATAATTATGTTCATAGTTTTGAGCATCATTTTGAAGGCAAGGTATGTCAGCCAATAGTTGTTATTTTCGAGTGAAAGTGTTGATGCAAAAATTTGGTACTCCTAATAAACATCAAAGAAGTACCCATCAGATGGTCAGTCTCAAATCCGAGAAGGTAAGGCAAAATCATTAGAATTTCATGAGATATCTAGATTGAGATTATTCCATAGAATGTATGTATTCATTATTTTGATATGCGGACTTGGGCATCACTGGGTGACATTTCTTATTGACATGTTCATATGATGCACTGAAATTATCACCGATGGAATATATACTAGTATTTCAACGTCGAAAACTATATAATTTGTAAGTTGTTCTCGATTCGTATGACTTAGAATCAATTATGTAGGCAATACTCATGCAGTTTTTAGCTTCTTTAAAAATGTGGCTTTGAATACCATGGAGGAATTCCACTACCTTCAAATGGTAGATCAAAATTAAAAAGACAAATTCAAAAGACAAATCAATTAGTTTCTTTCTCGAATGAGATAAAGAGGATCCTGACGACAATCCAACCTTATTGAACCCTAATAAGAATAAGACGCCTTACGACGAGGCCTCACAGTACATGTGAAGAGTACAAATCACTATGGCAAGAACACTCGGCATCAAGGTTCTTATGAACGTGTTAGAAACCATGTACTGAAATTGTTCATTAAGCTCTGAGAATGGGCCTGGTAATGAGATGTGCTAAGAGGTTAGACCATCTCCATCTAAGATAAGATTCTCAATACCTGCAATTTAAGGCAATAATCCATACAACCATAAAAGCCCCTAATTAGATCAGCTGATCGGTAAACGGCTGCTCTGCAACACTGTAATGATGTAAAACATGTTTGATCAAAATTGAATACCATCGCTGTAGACACATTATTGTAAGCGCCGCAAAAAGCAGGAAAAGATCTCTCCCGTGGCCTAGAAGCGGAAAGATTTTACTAAAAGAGTCAAATTACAGGAAAGTACATAAAAATCCGTGAGGAACAGGAGTCATTAAAGTCTACAATGAGGCGAGTTTTGATGCGTATGGATCATAATTGTCAGGGTATTAGCTTCCGACTCAACCTCTATGGAACCGAATTACTAAACCTACACCAACATGTACATGAATAAAATAATAGTAGTTCTCCGTTACTAAACCATAATAATCAAAGAGTATCTACTTCATGTTATGTTAAGAATTTCGCTCTTCGTATCTTTGTTATTTGGATTCCTTATAATTCGGCACCGACCATCAATGGTAAGATACTATTTGTTGAAATGTATAATTGATACACTGAAATTTAATATTGACAATATTTAAGGAAACTAAGTAAAATATTATTTTAACGAGTATATGGTATCGCTGCTGATGGAACGTAAGTCCCCGAGGATATCGCTCACCAAGTTTTAATGTCTACGCACTCCATTGAAATATATTCTAAATTTCCTGTCATCAAATTAGACCTAAATTTCTAAAACTAAGGGGTATCTCCCTCATTGCATAGCTCTGTCCTTAGCTGGGTTTCGGCATAATTTTTTTTTTCGGTCATGTTTAGAATTAAGCTCCTTGCGCTTACCTACCAACGATTTTTGGCCATATTTTTCACTTAAATACGCTTCTGAATAACCCCTACACAAAATTTGGAGCCGCTCATTTTGGCAAGAGGAAATCAAAGCTCTGTATTGTAGATGGCGCCAGGAAAATTCACTTTGGTTTTATTTAAACTGTTTGGCATGAAGTACAACTGACGAGGATTAAAATATCCGTAACACGTGTCTAGTACAACAAAATTGGTACTATAGAACATATATTTCAATATTGACAATATGAATAAAATTATAATGGTAAAATAAGATCATACAAAGATTTCGAAGACGGCAGTCTACGGCTGTTCAGAATTGTAATACATTTTTGTACTAGATATTGTATGGACCAAAAAATAAAATTCCCCACGGAACAAAATAGAAAGAGCAAAGTATGATGGAGAAGGGAGGAAAAATCGTGGATAAATGTCTATTTATCATAAAATTGGAGAATATAGCTTTTTTGTCATATAACTATAAGAATACAACACTGAACGATTCAAACGTCAGTTTGCTTTATTCTAAAACCATGCAAAAAGTAAATGATATCGACAGAGATAAAATAATAAATAACATGTAGAAAAAAACCACAGATGATATAAGGCACGGTCCATTTGATATTCTGGGGGGGGGGGGGGGCTTGGGTTTTTTGTCGGAGCAAGATTATTTTTTCGCCCCGGACCAGGGCAAAATTTTTTTTTTCTCGCAAAGTTGGAGCAAGGAAATTTTTTTCTAACAATTATTGATGTGTATACCCGGTATTAGGAATGCTTGTGGTTTTTTTTTCAACAGAAATTCTTCATTTTTACTTATATTGCTCTAAACATTACTAAATTCTTATGTAAAACTTGTATTCACTTCCAAACTGAGAGAGATAAAAGATTTTTACAATGTGATTTAATTTTCAGTAAACAAAATGTACACAAGGTCATGTAACATGTAAGAGGGCCTGAGGGGAGGGTCTCCTTAGAGAAAATGTTTTGAATTTAGAAATGTAAACTACTACTAGTGAAAAACTTAATTAAATTCTCCTTCCAAGATTGTGTATAAATTTTAGACTCTATGGTGATATATATTATATCTATTAATAGTGATAAATGATATTGATAATGTATTTAAGCATTTAAGGAAACCCTTTTTTCAAGCATGTTCAGTCACATGTCTACTTTTGATATTTCTAAATATGAAATTGCCATTAAAGACTAAAAGTATGGCGAGCGAAGCGAGGCAAAAAATTTTATATAAAATGAAAACTTTGGCGAGCGAAGCGAGCCGGAAATTTTTCAGGAATCTAAAGTGAATTTTACGGTTATCCTTCAAATTTAGATTACTTGTAAGAGCAAGATTATTTTTTTCTGTCACACCATTAGCAAACTTATTTTTTTCATCAAAATTCAGAGCAAAATTATTTTTTTCGTAAAAAACCCAAGCCCCCCCCCCCCTGAATATCAAATGGACCGTGCCTAATATATGTATTTACTGCACACGTGATTCTCTCACACTCCCAAAATAAAGTACAACAATATTGGTCTATGTAGTAATCTCCCTCACCAGCCTCTCTGGTCAGCCTTCTTCCGGCTTCACCCTCTTATTCACGTGATACACATTCACGCCTGTTTTCTAACTCTCTTCATCTATCACTTCAAAACCTTACAATGAGTTATAATCTTCAATAGAGTGTTCGAAAAATATATGCCGCCTGTCGAATGATTGTACCTTATATAAAGGACCTTGACCACCACTGTGTGTGTTGGCTCTCATGGATATTTTCATCTACTGGACACTTCTATAATACAAGAATACAATATGCAACATCAGATAGACTATTTGATATGAGAGTGTGGCCACAATATGGATGGTCGGACGGACATAAGGACATGTCAACAAGTGGTAGACGAACAGATAGACAAATACTGGACAAAATGAACCCTTATATGACGCTTTGCTTCGCTGGCGACATCAAAATATTTATTCTAAAATCAATTAAATATCTTAAAGCTTTTATTGAAAAGTTTGAAGCTTGAGCTGTTTTTCTTCGGTGCAGTCCGTTCGTCTTTGCGTTCCTGTGTGACTCTGGGAGACTTCGGTCTTCCTCTTTGTGCCGCGTGGAATTTCTCCTCTGATATGAAGAGAGGTTGGAAGTTCATGTGTTTATCACTTCTCTCCCTTTGTATCTCATGTAAAACACCGTGAAACACGTCCTCCACAAACTCAAACTCTTCCGCTGCAGTCGTTTCGAAGAACAAACTGTCGTACTTCGTCGCTAAATTATTTCCTTCTGATTTTGAGATTTGCCTACAAAAAAGAAAACAAATAACTATCATGATAACCAAGTCTGCTGCATCTGACATAAAATCTATAGGTATATCTAGTCAAGGAAATGGTGATCGAAATACAAATAGATAAATGAAGTTACATAGTGGTTGCAGTGGCAAAGGTGAATGAATCATAAATGATGTACATGGATATAATGATGTAATGTAATGATGTAAATGGTTTCAAGATCCTTTAAGTTTTCATTGTTAGTTATGGTCTATGATTTCTATTTCTGATGTTTAATTGGTACTCTGGCAAGAAAAGGACATGTCGTATAGATAATATACGATTATCTGGTCACGATGAATGGTTTGGTACAAATGATTCAGATAGAATACAATGTTGTAAAAAATATCTGACCGAAATCAGATTAAGTCTGCAAGTTTGAAACCGACTTTATTCAGTCTATGTTCGCTCATGGAAAGAAGCAAATAGCAATTCATTTCCACATACAGATGACGTGCTCTAAATGAATGATACTAATTTTGCTGATTACCTTTGCACGATCTATCTATGTGAACAAGAAGTAACAGAAATGACCGAAAACATAAACTGTGTGAAAACATAAACATGTCTGGTCCATGCTGTAAATTTATCTGCTTTTAAGTGATGTTAATGAATTTGAAGACGTTTGACCTTCATATCGAGATTGACGACATTGGTCACCTACATACTTCATTATATGACAAACGTAACGACTTTCAACAACTTCAAAATTTCATTCAGTAAATGAAAGTCAAACACAAAACCCGAAATCAGATTTCAAATATCATTACCAAAAGGCTTACAAATTCTTGAAAAAAAAATGCAACAGAATCTTCTCATGAGAAAAAGAAAAAGTATTGGACAAACAGACAGCAATAGTAGCATAGCTTCATAGAAAAACGATGGATAATTCTATCTAATGAATAATCTCCAGAGTCAAGTGTAAGTACGGAATGTATTGCAGGTGGCGTTGTTAAAGGAAGTGCCGTACATAGATTTTATTTTGGATATGCTACTGAATCGATCTTACAGGAAATTTGGAGCCGCGCACTCTCTGTAATGTAAATGTAAAAAATCAAACTTCAAAAAATTAAAGAGGGTGCTACTGAAATTATTTTTGGTGGCTCCGCTGGAAGCATCACTGATGAGAATTTAATATTCGAAACACGTGTCTGGTGCATGGAAATTGGTTTGGAATTTTCTTCAAGAAGGTATAGAATTGGAACCCTTCGATATTATTATTAGTACAGTTCAAACATGTTCCCCAAATAATAAATAAACAGTTTAAGCAAATATCCTTTTCCTAAATAATAACATCCCTTCTCCCCATTAATACTATCTATTCTAGAGCAAGCTCAAACTACAAAGACTTCGTTCTGATGGCAAGGAGATTGACCGAAATACTATTGAACCAAGGGTACATTAGTAAGCGACTGACTTTGTAACTACAAAACCTTTTTGGACGACACAATAAAAATATAAAAGATTAAATGAAGATATATAGGTTAGAACCACCTAAAACATCGAACACATCAATTTCACCGGATATGGTTTTCTGCACGGCATAAATGGGTGTGGGTCTTGCTGACAAACAGGAGATGCTTACTTTTCATGGCATCTGATCTGATCTCCATCGGGAAATCACCTTTGCTTAGTTTATTTGATGTGGAATTATTTTCTATGTTTCTTACTCTTTGTCGTTGCGGCAGTGATCTCTTTGTTTCTTTTTTGTAATAATTCCGCAAGTCATTATTATGTTTGGCGGGCTGGATTTATTCAGGGTGGCACGACTTTTACCATTTTCTTGTCCGGGGCCAATGTGTGACCCCCCCCCCCCCTTGTTTTAGATAATTCAGAGACTGAATGAGAAATAAAAATAAGCTTACAGCTTCCTTTTCGGTCCTGCTTACTCAGACACTATAACTTACATAATATGTGTGACATGATTCATGTGATATTTTAGTGTGTTTTAGTTTTGCTAATTAATTTTATTACGTCATTTGACAGCGCCACATACAATACATTCCGTGCTTGTACTTGAGTCTATTCATTACGTGCTTCTATGGTGTTGTGTTCCTTTATTTGTTTCATTTTTTCTTTTCTCACGAGAAAGTTCTGTTTTATATCTCTTACAGAATTTGATTCTGATTTCCGGTTTTGTGTTTGACTTTCATTCACTGATATTTTACACGTATTTTCATAAATGTATTGTTAGTGTGCAATGTGTATATAGTGTATTTTGTAGTTTTAGCGCGTTTGTGTTGGGTAATTGTTTGAAGCAGTTTCAGGTTTTGAGTTACAAATTCAAGTATTAGATTGTTTTGTTATTTTTGTGACTTTGTTTTGCGATGATAAATTTGGTTTGTTTTTTGTTTTGTTATTGTTCTTTTTCATACATGCATAATTTTTCTTTCCTTCAGTCAGTTAGAAATTTTTTGTAGCTTTTATTCTCGGCTTCTTTTCTAATTGAATTTGAAGTATTTGTATTTGTTTATTTGGTTTCTTTTTTGTTTTGTTTTTGTTTTCTTCTTGTTGTTGCTGATATTCATATAATTTCTTTTCTTATTTTCTTTATAATTAATTTAAGTCCTCTCTATCTTGAAAAGTCTAATCTAGTTCAGATATAACTTATGGCAGAAGCAAGAATATTGTTTAAAATCATTCCAAATCATTCATATTTTCACCTTCATCAGCTTGATCTGTTTCCTGGTTCAAAATAGTACTTGGTCGCCATAGTACTTTCTATATAGACATAGCCTCAGACAGTGCATGTTTTGTAGATATTGTTTTCATTTTCGTGCGTGAACATCGACGGCGGGTGCGGCTAGCCAAAGAGGGGATGCTTATTCCTCCAGGGCACCTGGTTCAACCTCTAGCTTGCTAGGGGTCCGTCGATGCTCAACTTGGTGCTCTATTGTAAGTACTGGTGAGATTTTCGTCAGGATCTTCTTTATTTCATTGGTAGATGTTTTATCTCTTCAGCTCGGAGATTATCTCAACGCAAAGGAAACCCACAACAGTTTCAAAATCAAATCCACATTGACGGCCGGGTTAGCGCAGTGGTAGCGCGCTCGCTTCTCACCTCTAAGGTCCCGGGATCGAATCTCAGTTTCGGCAAAGGGTCTTATGTGAGAGGTGGGTGATCTCCCACCCAGGCCTCTGCAGGGGAGTTTTCTCCGAGTACTCCGGTTTCCTCCTGCTCCTTGGACCCCCTCAAGCCAGCATCTGAGCCAACATGAGACATTTATATCAGTTGTGTAACTTGTTTGTTAAACATTGTAAAATAAATAAAGTTTTTTTTTTTTAAATCCACATTTCACCTGTATCTCTCCAGCTCGGAGATTATAAACCCGTAACAGTTTCACAACCAAATCAACATTTTACCTGTATCTTTCCAGGTCTATTTTGTTTCCTACCAAAGCCATTGGACAGTTCCTGTTGACAGACTGAGCGTGTTGACATATGATGTTCAGATATTCTTGAGCTTTGTCAAAGCTGAGTCGACATGTTATACTATACACGATCATGAAAGCGTCAGCCCATCGTAGGTACCTCATAGGATCACTGTCCTCCTGTCATATACAATATAATATAAATGTTATATAATATATAACATACAAAGCGGAGTCGACATGTTATACTATAAACCAAAATAGAGGCGTCAGCCCATCGTAGGTACCTCATAGGATCGCTGTCCTCTTGTCATATACAATATAATATAAATGTTATATAATATATAACATACAAAGCGGAGTCGACATGTTATACTATAAACCAAAATAGAGGCGTCAGCCCATCGTAGGTACCTCATAGGATCGCTGTCCTCCTGTCATATACAATATAATATAAATGTTATATAATATATAACATACAAAGCTGAGTCAACATGTTATACTATATACCATCATAGAGACGTCAGTCAATCGTATGCCTGTAATATATTATACAATTATTGACTTTTAACTCGGTGTATATGATGTGATATCGATTATTTTCATAATAAGTCAATATCACATCATATATACCGAGTTAAAAGTCCATTACTGTTTTATTCTATAATTTCAAATATGATTCACTACAAATAACTTCGCCATTTCCAGAAGTTAGTGGGGGTAATCCCAGTCTATTTTTAGACAGTGGTATACCGGTACGGTGATTTATCCGGGAGCGTCGGTGACGCTATAAGCCAAACAGAGAGTAGCTGTTTATAGTTTATAGAATAAAATATGATAATATTAGTTCTACAGTGTTTTACAGGGGGATACAGAAATATATTGGGTCGATGAAAAAACCAAATATATTTTTGTATCCCCCCTGTAAAACAATTTATGACGAATTTATCCCGCCGATGGCTTTTGGTTTATGTATGTTACGTCAACATATTTTAAAGCATCTCGGTGACGTCAAAAGTGTGAAGCGTCTTATCCTTTCAGTAACATAATACAACATAATATTCGGTTCTCCTCGACCAATCAGACTGCAAGAAATTTGCCAGAGGTGGGATAAAATATTAATGTTATATAATATATAACATACAAAGCTGAGCTGACATGTTATACTATACAACATCATAGAGGCGTCAGTCCATCCTATGTACCTCCTTGGGTCGCTCCTGTAATATGTTAAACGTCCTTCAATTCAATAACATCATTTTAGAACATATTCAATTTCAGCATGGACCAGACATGCCCGTTTCGGGTACTTAACCCTCATCAGTGATCCTCAATCTAAACAATGAAATATGGCCAAAGAATCTGAAAAATATTATGTCCGAAAATGTACCAAAAGACGTAGCAGGATGGGTGGAATATGATGCTACAGTACCCATGTTTTAGAAATTTCAAGATTTTTTTATAACAGAAATTTTCGAATGCGTCGAAGAGACAGACGACCGAAGTTGATCGAACTTGGCTACATGTGCCCTCGGGGACTCCTTGTCCACCAGCAGTGACACTAACCAAGTGGTTCAAATTTTAAACGTCTTCCACTTCAATAGCATCATTTTAGAACAGCTTAAATTTCAGCATGGACCAGACATGCTGGTTTCGGGTACTTAACCCTCGTCAGTGATCCTCAATCTAAACAATGGAGTATGGCCAAAGAGTGTGAAAAATATTATGTCCAAAAATGTACCAAAAGACGTAGCAGGATGGGTGGGAATATATTACTTCGGCATCGGTTAATATAATATGTCGTAGCCGTGTAATATTTTTGCATATTGAACTCATACCCAGTCCGTCTTTGTTATAAACATAAGCATCAAAGAAGTACCTAACCGTTATTCAGTCTCAAAGTCGAGAAGGCAAAGCAAAATTGTGAGAATTCCCATCGAAACGGTTGCGAACCCTGGAATGAACAACATTCCGAAGTGAGACCAGGTGCCCGGGGAGAGTCAGCGTCTCCTGATTGCATGCAACGCCCGTCGCAACAGCTCCATGGAAACCTGTCAAATTCGGTGATTGTTTCGATGTACATTTTGATGTACAGATCAGAAAAGTATGTCTTGTTTGGTGATGACTACAGCCATTCAATCACAATGTAGAATGTCACTGATCATTCTGGAAAGGGGGATCCTATATGCTTTTTATAAAATCCCCGTAGCGACCGAAGAACTTCCGCAATGATGATTTCAGCCGTCATATTATATAATCACAATCTTTCTGTTAAAATCTAAATCTTACTAGAGGTCTGTGTAACTATCCAAACTATAATATTTTACCACAAGATCTGCAGGTCAATGATGACAAATATGGATAATGACCATATCCCTGTCTACAGTACAAAATCGATATTTCAGAAAATCAGAAACCGAAGGCATACAAAATCAGGATAAAACAGGAACCAAAGCAAACAAAAACAAAAACCTCCACCACATGAAAAGAAGCGAACTCCCGATATGAGAGTGAGACCAGGTGCCCAGAAAGAGTAAGCATCTCCTGCTTGCATGCAACACCCGTCGCTTCAATTCGGTAGAACTGTCACATCCGGTTACTTCCATTTTGGAAGATATAGAGTACAATCTTTGGTTGGATGGTTCAAATGGTCTATGACAGAATATCATCCACCATTCTGGATAGTGGGACATCAAAGTGTATGACGAGTTCCCCATATCGACCGTAGATCTTCCTCAGTGACGATGTTAGTCGGTCACAAACATATCCCTGACTGAGAAGCTTATCTGAAAGACGCCTAGCTCTCAGTACAAAATCCGTATATTTGGTACTTGCTCTGGCATAGCGTATCAACTGAGATATGAACACGCCATAAGTGTTTTATGTGCAAAAAAATGAAGAAAAAAGGATCTTGGAACCATCATCACTCCGTATTTTTAGAGACTTCATATCACAAAAGAAAATATTCTTCTTGTAACGTCGCTTCTCATTTGGCGCCGTATTTGACGTCATTGATGTCACGGCGGCATTGATAATATGACGTCAAGTACACATCAAAATGTACCTGTTGCACGAATTTGGTTCATCAAACATCTTTAATTACGTTTCATGATTTATCGGAATCATTACCCAATCGTGAGTAATTCATTCATATTCTCTCTATTCTGGATGTAGAATCGAAAACGAGGCGCACAGCTGTGCAATATCGTAAAATACGGAACCGCTTGCTAACAATCTGATTGGTTGATACAAATCACATATATAATATAATGTAATATTACTGTTATATAATATATAACATACAAAGCTGAGCTGACATGTTTTACTAAACACGACCATAGAAGCATCAGTCCACCGTAGGTACCTCATAGCATATCTGTCCTCCCGTAATATACAATATAGCTGTTATATATTATATAACATACAAAGCTGAGTCGACATGTTATATTATACACGATCATAGAGTTGTTGGCCCATCGTAGGTACCTCAAGGATCACTGTCCTCCTCCAAAGAAAACGATCCAGAGTCTACCGCTCTCTCAACGATTTACTTACAATAGCACGCAATGGTGGCAGACATGAGCTATTACATGCTCAGTACTGCAATACCAGTACTGCACTTGAAATCTATTTTGGATGAAGCAGAGGTTGCATTCTTAAGAGACACTGACTGATTCAGACTTAATATCATTGTCTCATTTGCACAGTATAAACTTTATCATATTGTAAAAAAACATCCCCCTAAAAGACGATTCATAAAAATCCCATTTATTAACAAAGGTTTTGATCTTCTAAACATCTCTAATATTTTTCGGGATCAACGCGTCCTCAATATTTTGAAAATTTAGAACCACCTTTTATTTGTTACAAGCACAAGAAACCTATTCGAAACTTAGTTTTTAACTATAATAAAGTTACATCGGATCCCCACATACTTGAATCGTGTCCTGGTTCTTGAGAATGTGCAACTTCTAAATATCTCTACAAACCAGCTGGCCATATTGTTACTGGTGACTTTTCAATTATCCAAGACAGACAGCTCCGTGGTCTTCTTAAAAAGGACTTTAGTATAGAATCCCATCCAAGACAGATTTTGTCAAATGCCGAGAGGTGCTTGCGGAAGCCTTAGATGATTATACGAAAAGATGGTGTAAATCAGAAGATGTCGAACCGCATGTTCTGAATGACTGGAAAAACCTCATTTTAGATATAACGGATATTCGAATAGATACCTTCCATCAAAACCCTCATCTTTTTCAAAATCCACGTTCCAAATCAGAAAGATCCGAGTTAAGTAACTTACATGAAATATATGTCTTTGCACCAGCTGATAAAGCAGCCAACAACACCATTATCATTTGAAAACGTTACTACATATCAACTTTAGTTTCGGAACTTTCGTCTACTAATACGTATATCAAAAGCAATGAAAGTGTATCTAACATTTTCAGCAAGCATAACAGTGAACTGTCTTCATTCATTATCTCTATTTCTAAATTGGATCGCCCAACACTATATTGCATACCGAAACTGCACAAGTCTCCTTACAAACTTCGATTTATTGCTAATTCTAGTAACTGCTCCACTACTATTTTGTCTAGAAATCTGACGTCAGCATTTACTGCTATTAAAGAACACGTAATTAGATATTGTGAAACTGTTCTAAACAGGAACGATGTAAATTTATTTTGGTCTATTAAGAATTCAGGGGTTGTAATTGACAAAATGAAATCTCGAAATTTCCAAGCCAATACGATTTCTTCATACGACTTCGACTTCTCTAATATGTACACCACACTTCCTCATGACAAAATTAATGATCGATTATCTAATCTCATTAAATGGTGTTTTGATCGAGAAGGGATATTTGTACATGTGAATCGAAGGGTGTCTTTTCCTCGACAGACTACAAATCATACAAATCATGGACATGAAGTGACCTGTGTAATGCCTTGTCCTTCCTCTTGGACAATATTTATGTTAGATTTTGAGAGTATCTATACAAGCACGTTGTAGTGTACTAATTGTGTGCCTCTTGTTGCAGATTTATTCTTATACACTTACGAAAAAAAATTTATCCAAAATCTTCAAAAGCAGAGAAATATGATGATCTAAAATGTTTCAATAAAACTTTTACGTATCTTGATGATATTCTAACTATTGACAATCCTGCTTTTGAATTATATAAGAATGAAAATTATCCACAAGAATTAACACTTAACAAGGCAAACGTTACAAATACAGAAACACCATTTTTGGACCTAAATATCAAAATTGTAAACGGAAAGATTCATAAAAGTGTTTATGACAAAAGAGATTATTTTGGATTCACAATAGTAAAGTTCCCCTGGTTTGACGGTGATGTTCCAAGACTACCGTCATACGGCATTTACATTTCGCAGCTCATCCGGCACGCTAGAGCATGTACTGATATTTTTGATTTTCACAGAAGAAATTTACAAATTATCAAGAAACTTTCCGGTCAAGGTTTCCGCTTCCATAAACTAGTTAAGACTTTCGGGAAATTTTACAAAAATTACAGTCCACTACTTTTAAAATTCAGATCTAAACACGCAACAGAGTACATTACTTTGGGTATTACACAACCTGTCATGTATGGTGATATGATAAACAAAATTAGAAGGATCAAAGGTAGACAGCATAACCATCGAAAATGAGTCAGAGTCATCCAACGCCTTTTATACCGTGGATATGATCCTAATATTACCAGACGGACACTAATCTTGGCACTTAGCCCATCTACAGTCTTGTGCCAGCGCATTCTTGAGACTTACACTCTGACTGACTATGACGACGGGACTCCATAACGGGCCCTGTCCAAACCTCTTTAGAGAAGACAGGGCCCCGACCACATGTCCTCTCTGAATGTCAGTCGGACTCCTCGGGTGATTATATACATGAGCTCGCTACAGCCGGCAGAGCACGGACTGTATTACATATGCCCTCTTTTACTATCCCTTTACATATTCATCTGTGTTGTTGGGCCTCTGCATTTTTATTGTGTATGGTCATCTGACAGTGGGGAGGTTGTTTTACACCACACTTGTACGTTCTTCGAGACCTCTGGCTAAATGGAAAAGTGAGAGGGCTGTGCGCACGTAATCCAGGATAACAACACCATGTGCTACATGCGTGGCAAATGGCCGTCCAAAGTCGGCACCGGTTACCTATTGGTCTCGTTGGTTTATGTGTAGTTTTTTGTGTTCCATGTTTATATGTCGGGTGTCTCCTTTCTGTCTCTTGGTATGCTCGTCTTTAGTGTTTTCGCATTGGGTGTTTTCGTGTTTTGCTGTTGGTGCTGCAACAGGGTCTTGTTGGAGATCCCCTCCCTTCTTTAATATATAATATAACTGTTATATGATATATAACATACAAAGCTGAGTCGACAAGTTCTGATTTCGATTCGTTCCAACTTTTCGGCAAGAATAACGATAGGCTGTAAACTCGATTTTCAAGAATTCTAAAAAATCATTATAATGGCTTTATTAACTGTAGCATAATATCTTAACTTTAATGTTCAGAGAATTATATTCAAATATTGACTTAATCGTTTGTAAATTCTATCCATATTATGCCCTTTACGAGATATAGTTGAACTATACACAAAAAACTCGGACAAATACAAATGTACAATGAACTTCTTCAATATTAAGTGCGAGCCTATAGTTTTATGGCTAATTCGGAAAAGTAGGAGACAGATTAATAAACGACAAAAGGAATTAACCATATAAAAAAGCCAAGTCCCAAATATACTGATTACTATATAGATACCATACACTTATATCTTTGAATACAAGCTGAACTTCAATAATTATTTTCACTTATATGAAAGGTCTATTTGTCATTTGATGTAAAAAGTTATGCAATTTGAATTGAATTCCTCGATTTATGAGTGATCAAAAAATGGGCCTTGAGTGTTCATAATGAGCGTTTGTGTAACCCTTGCGAAAATATCAAAATGCTTGACATTGTGGCTACTGTCCTATGACATATTAAAATTAAAATTTTAAACATGCATTAATGACCGTACGTCCATCACACCACGTTAGCGTTAACGTGGTTGTGACGTGGTTGTGACACTACCTATGCGTTTACACCGGATGATTTGGGTTTTCTGCTTCCTAAAAATAAGAAAACATGCCAAACCGTTCATAAACCTTTTCATATCACGTAGTTAAACAGTGAATTAAAAATACCTCGTGAATGTATATTTTTCAAGTATTTTATCAACTATAAAGTATACGTAGATTTATGCCTCTGACATGAGTCTTACTGACCAAATATGCCATGATAACACTTCATCAAAAGCTTCATTAACTGATGACTGCAAGATAAGAGTACATCTTATGGGATTTCATTTTCTCAATCCATTAAAATGATAAATGATTAGAAACGTTCGTTGATAGAATCTTATGCGTTCTGTTCACTGAGATAAATACACTCAGTGAACCAAAGATCTCTCAAAATCTTTAAGGCTTGACACTTCGATTGGCCATTTATATGGAAAAAATGAAATTATGAAAGTGTGCTTATTATCGATTTCCTGATTGATAACAGCATATTTTTTAATGAGCAAAATGTCAATGACAAAAATACGATACCGTTGAAGACAGCATGATCGCATTTTTCAGAAAAAAGTGAATAAGTGTATATCACATGTAACCCACTCAAGGCCTTCGGTTATTGAAGCTAGCTAAGCTGCATTCATATCGGCTTTTTAATAAAACCACCTCTCTCTCTCTCTCTTTCTCTCTCTCTCTCCTTACCTTGTCGTAAGTGTCCATTATATGTATTCGCATCTCGTGTCCATCTATATCTTCATGCTTTGTATATGTATCCTCTGAAATACACCAATTTTGAAGTGAATTAAATTGTCTTTCTATATGTGAGTGGATCTGATAATTGGTGTCTAAATATATAATTTTCCCAGCTCTTAATTCAAAGAAAACTTCATTCAGTTACCAACTCCTATTATAAAAACTAGTCCGAAATACCTTACCAAAACCAGTCTTAGGTGGTTATTCGGCATTCGGGAGTCCAAAACCGCCATATTAACAGTCAAATGCTGGTTTGGTAAGGTATTCGGACAATATAAAGACAAGACATCCGATCAATAGAATCTTTCTAGATCTATTGGAGATTGGGAGAGGGTTACATAAAATTCTATTAAAATGAAATTGTTTTAGGGGCCTTAAATTATTTTTTCTCAAAATGCAATCACTAGGAGGGGTAAGAATTTCTTGGTTATCAATTTGTTGTTCTAATATATGACACAAAGACGCGTTGTATAGCTGACAATATATACAAGCCTACTTGTCCATATAGAGTATCGACTACATTTCATATGAAATGAAAATGATCGATTTGAAAAGTAAAACTAATGCCATTACCTATTTCTGGGTCATACTCCATTATAAATCTCCTTGTGATATATTTTACAGTAAGTGCTGTAAGTAAATAAAACACCTGATTACAAGCAAGACATGCAATAAATGTAAAGTTTAATGACGAAAGCAAGTTGCATATTTCCAGAATTTTATATTTTAAACATTCAAAATAGCTATCCAGCAACATCCGGTGACAAACTATCCAAAATTCAAATTCAAAATAGCTATCCAGCAACATCCGGTGACAAGCTGCTCGCAACACAGCATACCATCACTGCAGAACACACTCAAAAACACACAAATGACGTCACAAAAACTCGGCAAGATCAAGACCATTCAGTTTCAACTGTAGGTAGCAAACAAAAAGGTCCATCTATGGATCCTTGCTCTAAATGTATAGGAGCGGCAAGGGGTAACACTGGACAATAGTTTGACATTACAGACAATATGTCATGACGGATAACAACAAATTACGTCACAAACACAAAGAAGACAAAGGATAGGAAAGAATGACGGTCAAAGTTCAGTTGTCAGAGACGATCTCAGGGATTACAAAGAGATTTGAAATTTGATATGAGGACCATATCCGTGTATACTAAAATAAATTGATTACACCCAATTGATAGCAATATGTTTGATAGAAAAATCATTTACGAGTATCAAATGATAATTGCTATATACATAATTATGTAGTTTTTAATCGTCCTCTATCACGGAATACGACCTTGAAGTTTAATGTATATAATATAACTTGTAGACATCAAGTTCAACCCAATCGCCCTACAAAACAGAAACAGTCTGAGAACTTTCTGAAGAAACGTAAACAAAGCGCATACAGCAGAACTCACACCTGGTTAAACCATTACCTCCAACTTGAAAGGCTGTGTACTTTTTTCTACAATTATATATTTTTAGAGAACACTACAGCGGCGTCATGGGGGTAATTTGCACTTCCCTCTCGTCTTTCTATTTATAAATATATATGTAACAGGGTGTTCAAATTCTTTGTGGCAGGCGTCTTCGTACAAAGAGCTCTTGAAAAGTTGAAAAGAATCGATTTGCACTTAGTTAAAAAGGTTGTTCAATCATTTTTTTCGACCATTCAAAAAGAAAGTACCTGTATTCTTAATTAAATTATCAATTTGCAAATTATCAGAAAACAATATATATCGAAGTTCTCATTCAGTCCATTTCTTATTTTGATAATTAGGTGAGAAATAATAAGTACCTGATTTTCCGACGCCAACTTCACCGAGTAGAACAATATTATATTCTGGAATTCCTCCATTACGAGTTCCGATCTTTTTGCCGCTCATGTCTAGTGATTAACTTCCAAAAATCATGATTTTTACGTCACAAAAATCGAAATGATACTGAGTAATCCAGGGTGAATAGATTTCCGCTACTGTAGTACACAATGACGACATCTGTTTTGCATCTCAGACTGTTTAGCGAGGCTACAGTAATACCTCCTGATCGCTGAACGAACGTTATCTAGTATTCCATTAGAGAACTATAAACAACATAAACACTTCTGCTAGGTATTTATTCCGTTGCAGCGAGCATTCCTCTCTTCTTTTTTCATAAAGCGCTACCGTTTTGATAACGTAGTACAAACATAAAATGCACTGATCTTCAGTCTATAGCTATATTCAGAGACTTCATGGGCAAGGAGGAAAAGCGGGAGGTTTCACGTCAAACAGTTGGTGCCTTAAATATATCAAAGGTAGTACGTTATATCCCTTTTATTTCTTTGAGAATTAGCTTAATCGTGGAAACTAAATTGTTGATGTAGACAGACGGACTGAATACATCATTTCACAGACCGGATTTTGCTTCGATATTCGAATAACAAAATTTCATAAAAAATATAAGCATTTATTTATAATATCAATCAATATACAATAGCTATTCATTGATAATTGTATAGTTTCTACATCCATACAAAAATTGTCAATTTTGCGCAAAATTGGTATTTTACGCAAAGAAACCCCAAAGAAATATACCAAAACACATTAAGATAATGGCATTAATGTTTATGAATATTTTCCATTTTCTCTCTTCTTTTATATGGGTCAATAGTCTTATTTGCTCCGTTTTCTCGGCGTCTGTCCGTTTGTCCTCAGTTGGAGGTTCGTATCCACAGATGAGAAAAACGACCCTCTTCCATCTCGGGACTGGATCTGTAAAAATATAAAATGGAATACAATATCTTTACAAAAATAATCTACTTTAACAATCGTGTAGTTGCAATCAAATGCATGAAAATATTCATTGAGTGAACGTATTCTTACACCATGCTGTCTCCCAGTTGTTTCTTTGCTTGTTTTCCTGCTTGTTTGTTTGTTTATTATTATTTAATATTATTAAGGTATGATAGGTAGCAATATTCCAATTTCATTTTGTTTATATCAGATATCAAATGACATAAAATTGTACCTTGAGATACTGTTGGTTTTGCCGATGCTGCTACTTTCTTGTTTTCCACTTCCTCTTCCGGAAAAGGTTCTCTGTGACCAAGATCATGACGCGTCCACCAGGTCAAACGTACTAACTATCAAAATAGTACACTTACTCTATACTCTATATTGATTCATATACAAAAGTAAAAAATCTATCTTTTTGAAATCCCATGTCGTTTATTGATTTTTGAAAGCTTTGAATTCCAAACGAGATACTGTTCATTAAAAGATATTGCTTCACATGACCATCTACATGTACTCGTTTTTTAGCATTCTATTAAAAGTACACTACGGAAGACAATAAGATAATGGGTTTAATTTTTTTTAAAAGTCAACATTTTCTCGGTAAAAACACTACAGCTACAGTGTTATCATATATCATACTCACGTGCTTTTCTGAGATTTTTGGTGTTGCCAAGGAGATGATAATAGTTGCAAAAAGACTCAGGAAGAACAGTATAATGGTAAAGTGTAGGAAATGTACTTTACTGATGACGGAGGGTCGGGTATCCTCCTCCCCGCACCCCGGGGAACCATAACCAAAGTCCAGTCCCATTCTGATAACACCAGTCACTAGACCAATCATCAAACCCCAGAATGCACCCTGAGTGACGAAATTAACAACCGAGAATTATTCAGAGGATAAGTTACATTATATTTACTTTATGAAAACATCACGAGAAGCCTGATTTAAATTTTGATAAAGCAAAATTGACAGCTACAAAATGCACAGCAAAGCAAACAAAACCAAAAACAACCAAACAAAATCCAATAAAATACAATCGTTTATTTTCAATTTTACCCCGTGTACATAAATAAATTGCAAAAGAAACATGGCTAATGACGCAACTATATTCTCACATGTTCATTGGTTCTCTTCCAAAGAATTGCCAACAAGAAAAGAGAGAGTACGGGCGGGGACAAGTATCCCGTTACTGCTTGTATGTAGTTAAACAACTGTCCTCCCTGTGACGCCTGCAATATTGGTATCCATAACACACTTACAGCAACAAGGATTAAGGTGAACACCCTGTATATGACAATAAATCATCTATCAAATCCTTGGTATTCAGTATTCGTGAATATTGTTTTTGAAACTATAAAAAAAGGATCATTTCTAGATCTATAGAACAAGCAGACTTCCTACAGGTACACAAGTACGACAGACAAGTGTTCTGGGTGGTTTATTGCACAAACTTCTCTAAAGCCAAGCTGTATGCGGAGCAACTAGGCAGGCGGAACTTCTTGAATAGACCAATAAATGACATTTGCCGTTTATTCCCCTAGTTTGTGTTTAATGAACACAATAAATCATCATCTCTACCTAACACATTTTCGTGGCCTCTTATTTCTTTTTTTCCATGGTTACGTATTCTAACTACATTTTTTCACAGCTTGTATAGAAGATCGAGCAGACTTTATCCGGTTCGTTGCAACTTAGTTTATTTTTTTTTCCCCTTCACCACATTATTGAGTTTACAAGAGCACAAACCTGCCCACTACTAGGAGTTCTCCCTCTGACGATCGAGGTCTGACCTTCCTCCATATGTCCATAGTAAACAGCGTGCTGGCACTGTTAAATACCGAGGACAGGGAACTCATCAGGGCGGCCATCATAGAGGCCAACATCAAACCCCGTAATCCTGAAAGTAAATAGTAATATATGTATATAGGAGACCGAGGTCTGACCTTCCTCCATATGTCCATGGTAAACAGCGTACTGGCACTGTTAAATACCGAGGACAGAGAACTCATCAGGGCGGCCATCATAGAGGCCAACATCAAACCCCGTAATCCTGAAAGTAAATAGTAATATATGTATATAGGAGACCGAGGTCTGACCTTCCTCCATATGTCCATGGTAAACAGCGTACTGGCACTGTTAAATACCGAGGACAGAGAACTCATCAGGGCGGCCATCATAGAGGCCAACATCAAAACCCCGTAATCCTGAAAGTAAATAGTAATATATGTATATAGGAGACCGAGGTCTGACCTTCCTCCATATGTCCATGGTAAACAGCGTACTGGCACTGTTAAATACCGAGGACAGAGAACTCATCAGGGCGGCCATCATAGAGGCCAACATCAAACCCCGTAATCCTGAAAGTAAATAGTAATATATGTATATAGGAGACCGAGGTCTGACCTTCCTCCATATGTCCATGGTAAACAGCGTACTGGCACTGTTAAATACCGAGGACAGAGAACTCATCAGGGCGGCCATCATAGAGGCCAACATCAAACCCCGTAATCCTGAAAGTAAATAGTAATATATGTATATAGGAGACCGAGGTCTGACCTTCCTCCATATGTCTATGGTAAACAGCGTACTGGCACTGTTAAATACCGAGGACAGAGAACTCATCAGGGCGGCCATCATAGAGGCCAACATCAAACCCCGTAATCCTGAAAGTAAATAGTAATATATGTATATAGGAGACCGAGGTCTGACCTTCCTCCATATGTCCATGGTAAACAGTGTACTGGCACTGTTAAATACCGAAGACAGAGAACTCATCAGGGCGGCCATCATAGAGGCCAACATCAAACCCCGTAATCCTGAAAGTAAATAGTAATATATGTATATAGGAGACCGAGGTCTGACCTTCCTCCATATGTCCATGGTAAACAAAGTTGATTGTATTATTTGAATCTCCATATTTTTTTTTTTTTTTTTGGTAAAATCAAGTCATTGTAGGTGGCGCTTTTAGAATTAATTTGTGCGACGCTGCTATAGATCTAACTCCCTTCTGATTAGTCTTAATGTTTGTATTTTAGTTTAAAAGTATAAACAAATAGAAATGCGCTGCTTACAATCATTTTTTGTCCATTTCTATGTCATCATACCATGGCCAATGAGCGAAACTTTCCCCTTGTTTTCAAATGATACAAAGAGAGAAAAATCTAATAAGCATCAAGCTTCCTTTTTGGTCCTATTTGCTTAGATACTATATTTACATAATATATGTAATATGATTCATTTGATATCTGAACATGTTTAAACTTTGCAAATAAGCACGAGTTGTATTAACAGCGCCTCCTACAATGCCTTCCGCACTTGTACTGAACTCTGGATATTGTTCATTGGATGAATTGTCCTTCATGTTTCTATGGAGAAGTGTCATTGTCTCCGTCTGTTTGTCCGATTTTTCTATTCGCGAGAGAAAATTCATTTTCAAGAATTTGTAAGCCTTTTTATTTGATTTTTGGAATCTGATTTCGGCTTTTGTGTTTGACTTTCGTTCACGGATTCACATATATAGTATTGTCCTTTATGTCTCAATGATCTGATCTTATTGTCTCAGTCTGTTTGTTCACTAACTCCCGTTTCATACTCTGAGAGTATGCTCCTCTGTTATTGTGGGGATCTCCTCCTTATCTTATGAAGAACATAATTTCTTCGATATCAAATACTTTGTCAGTTTAGACGAAATGCTAAAAATAATTGATAGATACAAAACTCAACGCATGGCACATTCATGCTCTTGTACTTGTCATTTTAAAATTGTGAAATATCGTCCACGCGAAAAAGGCCTCATAAGAACATCATAAGAATATTGTGTAAATATCTTCTATCAAATAAATCTTGTTTTGAGTATAGCCTTTTACTTATGGTATTATGTAAATCATATCAGTACATGTATATTGAGGACATACCGTCTGGCATTAACTCCACCACCAGTTTGGGGTAGGCGATGTTTGTACAGCCTGCTTCATTATTACATACAACTTTACATACTTCAGGGTCCACACAAGCTATCTGATCTGTAAAATTAAAACATAGCTCACGAGATTCTTTGAAAGAAAATGGTTCCAAAAAATAAAGGTAGAAGAAGGATTCTGCTAAAATTTTAATCCTAGTCGTCGTCTGTCTGTAAATAAATTCGTTTGCTCGTCTAACTGTTCATTTAACGTCTGTCACTTAAGCTGTACGCCTGTCAAATTAGTTCTTCCAGCAATCTGTCTGTCTGTCCGACCTTTCAAAAAAAATTGTACCTGTAAACAGGATTCTGCTGATCATTCCCGGGAACACTGTCGTGAATAGAGGTAGAACTTTGAGGTAGGCCGCTAATATAGATCCTCCTTTAACATGATGCATATTCTTCGCAGACAGTGACCTCTGGACCAGAACTTGGTCTGAGCAGAAGTACCAGCAACTGAGAATAGAGATGCCCACCACATTCCCTGGCCAGGGGATGTCCCCGGTGACAGCGTCTCTCAGCAGATGGAAGGCTTCGGAGGTGGGCTTACCACAGTCTGCTGTGGAATTAGTGGTCAGGGATGGAACGGCGTTTGGATATTTCGTATAAATCTGCTCTATCCCTCCGATCTTGTTAAAACCTTCAAAAATTGCAATTCGTTGTGTTTGTTTGTTTTTTTTCAATGGGCATATGCAAACATTTTTATATCGTTATAAAAGCAATTGAATCAATCTATAACCGAGTAGTTATGGCCTGAAAACTTCGATGGAGGTTTTCTTGCTAATCGATGAGATAAAATTTCGGTAGGTACTATGCATTCGCAAAAACATAAAGGTCCGCAAATATTTAAGTTTTATAACTTACTTAGAATCATGAGGACAATGGAACCCACAACCATGATGACCGTCTGCAATGTGTCCGTGTATATCACAGCCTTAAGTCCACCTGAAAGAAATTCCATCCGAGTGTTTACCCCAATGAATAAGAAATTCCCGAAAAGGTGTTATGCAGTATAAATACCGTAAAATGTTAAACGTCTTCAAATTCAACATTGTAAATTTTAAAATTCAACATTGTAAACGTCTTCAAATTCAACATTGTAAATTTTCCCTGGCTTGACGGTAATGTTCCTAGATTACTGTCATACGGTATCTACATTTCGCAGCTCATCCGGTATGCTAGAGCATGTACTGATGTTTTGGATTTTCATAGTCTAGGATTGTGTTCTCTGGAGCGCTTACAAGCTTGATAGAAATCAATGATATAAGTTATGAGCAGGGAAATATATGTAGACAATCTTTCCTTTTATGAAAGCCAATGAGGTCAAAGTACAAATTTACCTGATATCGTATAAATGGCAGATATAGCCAGTAAAAGGAAGACGCCAGCGTACAAATCCCATCCTATGGCTTGTTGTATGAAGATAGTTCCGGCGTACATGTCCACCTATATACATAAAATACCAGTAAAGCTGATTTAAATGTGTGTGCTGTTGTGTATCAGATGTGTTACATGATGGTGTGAAATGTTTCATTGGTACTTCTGTGCACCTGGATGATACTCTTACTATCGATAATCCTGCTTTTGAAAAGTATAAAAAAAAATGCTATTTATCCACAAGTAATGACACTAAACAAGGCCAACGTTACAAACACAGAAACACCACTTTTGGATTTAAATATCAGAATTATTAATTGAGAGATTCATGCAAGTGTATGACAAAGAGATGATTTTGGATTCAAAATAGTAAATCCACCCCGGTTGAGCTCCCTCCTAAAAGGTTTTTCGGTAACCGATCGCTGATAGAAGTTTGCTCATCCGGTATGCTAGAGCATGTACTGATGTTTTGGATTTTCATAGTAGTTTACAAATTACCAAGAAACTTTTACGTCAAGATTTTCGCTCTTTCAAACTAGTAAAGACCCTCTGGAAATTTTACAAAAATTATTGTCAATTTATTTTGAAATTCGTATTAATACAAGCAACAGAGTATATTACTTTGGGTATTTCACAACCTGCATTTTATGGTGACATAATTAACAAAATAAGAAGGATCAAAAGTAGACAGAATTACCATCGAAATTGTGTTTAAATCATTTTATACCGTGGATATGATCCTTCTGTCACCAGACTAACTCTTGGCTTGGTACTGGGCCAATCTACAGTCTTGTACCAGCGCATTCGTAAGAATTGCACTCTGACTGACTGTCACGAGACTCCATGACGGACCCTGCCCAAACCTCTTTAGAGAAGACAGGGCTCCAACCACCTGTCCTCTCTGAATCCAAGTCGGACTCCTCGGGTGTTCACATGCACGAGCTCGCTACAGCCGGCAGAGCACGGACTGTGCTTCGTATGCCCTCTGTTTTTATATCCATTTATATATCCATCTGTGTGTCCCTGTGTCATGCTGTCTGTTTGTATGTTCATCTTTCAGTGAGGAGGTTATTTAACACCACAATTGTGCGCTCTTTGAGACCTCTTGGTAATCGGAAAAGTGGGAGAGTTGTGCGCACGTAACCCGGATAGCCACGCCGTCTGCTGTTTGCTTGGCAGATGGCCGACTTAGTCGGCACCGGTTGCCCATTGGTCTTGTTGGTTTGTGTTTGTGTTGGTTTGTGTGTAGTCTTTAGTGTTTCATGTTTCTATGGTGTGAGTTGGTGTTCCTTGTCCCTTTTGCGTCTCTTCCTGTTGGGTGTTTTGGGTTTTGCTGTGGGTGCTGCTACCGAGTGTTGTTGGAGATCCCCTCCTTTCTTTCATATAATTTGGATTTTTATAAGTACGAAAATAATTTGTGTAGTCAAAATCAAATATGTCGACGTTATCCGTTGACTTGAATTTGACTTGAGTATTTAATATAGATAACCGTTAGGACCTTGAGATTATCGTCTGGATAAAGACCTACTACTGATAAAATTCAATTACCTAACTTTGGGAGCTTCTTTTTTTTATTACTGCAACATTATCTCGATCTAAGAATGCACTCTGATGACACGTTTTCACACTTATCAGTGCTAAGGTTGACGCCAATGAATTACACTCACCGATATTTTGGTAAAGACATAGATAAGGAGAGCCAGGGCTGACATATAGATCTGTAAACGTTGTCCTCCAAAACGCTTTCTGAGATATTCCGGTAATGTGTATACCTACGATTGAAAGGCTATATTCAGGCATAAAATAAGTCTTCTAAATGAAATTATTCTGATTTTAGACATGGAATAACAGCTGCTTAAAGATATATATAACTCATCGATATTCTCTTACCCCACTTGCTATGTAAACAGGTACAAACAACCAACCAAGCAACAGGAGACAGAACAGGCCCTGGTACAAAAATATAACAAATATGATTCTGTGCGTTGTGTCATCTTCAAACAAAGAGGTTTTTAATGTATGTATATATATATGTCATGACATTGTGTGTACGTTTAAAAATATGGGTTTTGTTTTAGAGAACAGGGTCTGGGCGTATTACCCGAATAACTACACAATATTGACATCTTTATGGTGTTATGCGTCAACCTAAGATATATAGGCTATATACACGTACGGACTTTATCATTGTATTTTTTTTTTATTGTCCACCACGCGCAGATCTGGATTTTTTTTTTCAGGGTCCATCCCGGCCAAAGGGGTTGAAGCTATTTGGGATTACGAGAAAACGAATTAATTGTAAATATGGAATAATTAATCGAGTTTTTTTTCAGCAAATTTAAGAGGATGAGGTTCATTCCCTCCGGATCTGTGCATGTTTACATTGAGAATAGGATCCGTTGGCAGTAACCTCATGTACATTGACCTTTATTGTTATGTCTTCAAAAAAGAAAATTGTATGCTTCTTAATTCTATGCTCAAACAAAAACAGACTTCAGTTCTTTCTAAATGAATATTGACGATAACTAACATTAAGTTCATAGCTAGCCACAGCTATTCCTGACGCCGCTCCTGAACCAGCCAGACCTACAAAACTTCCGCTTCCTATGTTGCTGGAAAACAAAGAGGCACCAATCTGTAAAAGATGGACAGGATTATATATACACTAGAAAAGGATCCACGCAAGCGCGGGAAAGGTTGTCATAGATACGTTGACATATTTAGATACGTTATGTATAACTTTAGTATGAAATATATGTACATAGGGATTCTGTTCAAATTTATATTGTTTGGTACTGATATTTATAATTTTGACACATGAATTTGAAATATAATTTTCATGGTCACCGGTAAGAGAATGACCGTAACCAAAAATTGCGGTAATCTCAATATGTCAGTAGGTATCAGACCCCAATTATTTTTTCCTATATATTCCTTTGTAAAAAGTACTAATATGACGATTAAATACTCGAATCGCACCACCATTTTTTGCTTGAAACTTTTATATCTGCTAGATAGTATCAAAATAAGGTCAGAAATGGATTCATGCAAAAATCTGTCGCTTAGTAGACTTTTAATATCTTTTTAAACCCGAAAGGGGGTATCTGTGGCTCTAATGTTCTACAAATCTATCAATTCTAGAGCCTCATAACACATCTGTCATTCCGCGATTAGGATGATGCAGTATCATTCAACATGCTAGAATATTTTTTTTCAACTCATCTGCGACTCATTGACGTAAAAAACGAAACATCTAGTGTAAAAAGAGTCGTAGAAATTAAATGTAAGAAGACGAGGGATTGAAATAATCAGGAACTATTTGCGTGGTCAACGAACATTCAAAATTAATTGTGATCTGTAATCTAAAACTCTCAAAAATTTTAATTGAAAGTCAAACTTTTGCATCAGAACCCTTCCTTGGTATCTTTTGATGTTATCTATCAAGTTTCAGCTCAATACTTTCATTATTATTCAAATAGTAGCATTTTACAGGTAGTCTATTGATGTCCCCAAAATGAAGTTTTTGATAAGAATTATTTTCAATTACGCTAATTTCAAATTTCTGTTATTTCCGCAATTCTACAGATATGTAAACAAAATGAAATGTGACTCTTTCAGATGGCTAAATTCTCATAATTTATGGTGCTAAAAACTGCATATGTACCGTTTTCGAATTTATATGAATTTTCGTTAGGCCCTCTTAGTGTGTCGACAAAAACATAAAAGTTAACGTTTAAAACATCAGAAAACTTATTCTTTTGCGATTTCAACTATATTTTTAGTGCAGACCGCGTGATATGTCATATAAAAACATTATTCCAGCAAATAAAGTTCAGCTGTACATGTTAACTACGAGCGGAGATCGAAAAACGGACCCCCCCCCCTCCCCGATTTCTTTTTTTGCGGGGGGGGGGGGGTGCATCCAGACAATGCTTGGCTATTGGATGAGATCATTTTTATAGTAAAAGTAACAGCATGACACACAGCTAATTCAAGCATGTCGCATTAATGAAAAAAAATCACACTTTGTCCTAACCTCGGCCTCCTTTCCAATTTAAGCACATGTTCGCTCGCCCCGAACCCCCCCCCCCCCCCCCTATTTTCGCCATATCAACCCTGATAACCAACGAATTGGCATCTAGCAGTATCATGAAAATGATATTTTCATCCTACATGTATCATATTTTCTCCTTTTTCCCTCGTCTGGTCTCTATTTAGTTACACACGTGATATCACTGCGCGCGCTTATACTCTCAAAAATTTTAATTGAAAGTCAAACTTTTGCATCAGAACCCTTCCTTGGTATCTTTTGATGTTATCTATCAAGTTTCAGCTCAATACTTTCATTATTATTCAAATAGTAGCATTTTACAGGTAGTCTATTGATGTCCCCAAAATGAAGTTTTTGATAAGAATTATTTTCAATTACGCTAATTTCAAATTTCTGTTATTTCCGCAATTCTACAGATATGTAAACAAAATGAAATGTGACTCTTTCAGATGGCTAAATTCTCATAATTTATGGTGCTAGAAACTGCATATGTACCGTTTTCGAATTTATATGAATTTTCGTTAGGCCCTCTTATTGTGTCGACAAAAACATAAAAGTTAACGTTTAAAAACATCAGAAAACTTATTCTTTTGCGATTTCAACTATATTTTTAGTGCAGACCGCGTGAGATGTCATATAAAAACATTATTCCAGCAAATAAAGTTCAGCTGTACATGTTGATTACAGATCACAATTAATTTTGAATGTTCGTTGACCACGCAAATAGTTCCTGATTATTTCAATCCCTCGTCTTCTTACATTTAATTTCTACGACTCTTTTTACACTAGATGTTTCGTTTTTTACGTCAATGAGTCGCAGATGAGTTGAAAAAAAATATTCTAGCATGTTGAATGATACTGCATCATCCTAATCGCGGAATGACAGATGTGTTATGAGGCTCTAGAATTGATAGATTTGTAGAACATTAGAGCCACAGATACCCCCTTTCGGGTTTAAAAAGATATTAAAAGTCTACTAAGCGACAGATTTTTGCATGAATCCATTTCTGACCTTATTTTGATACTATCTAGCAGATATAAAAGTTTCAAGCAAAAAATGGTGGTGCGATTCGAGTATTTAATCGTCATATTAGTACTTTTTACAAAGGAATATATAGGAAAAAATAATTGGGGTCTGATACCAGTATCAAAAACCAACTGTCATATTCATTAGATAGTCCTAATGAATATGGTAATTGATCAAAATTGCCAATATAACATATGACGACACAACAAAAGATCTATTGACTTTTATCAATTTCACATATTTTTGCATGATATATATCTGAAATGAGTTCAGTGGAAAGTAGTCACAGGCCCTTTCCTTCGTAAGAATATTATAAGAACGTAAGGATCATGACAATCAACACATTATTTGAAGACGAAAGTGTCAAAAAGTGAAATATAAGAAAGTGTCCACATCTGAGTTTGACATGGGTCAATGGAAAATGTCATGGGAAAAAATAAAATGCGTTGAGTATTAAAGAAATGCATGTCTACTATGGGTGTACGCAGGCCGATTTAGTTCCCTCCGAGCTTGAGAACAGGAGAAAGTCCGATTCGAACCTAGGCCAGACTGGATGTCTGGTTGGAAGTCCGGTGCTCTTCTAGCTGCGGTATGATACCTTTTTCTCCAACGTTCTATTGTAAGATTGTATGTCGTATATTTTAGAAAACGAATACTTGTGCCGTGTAGTGATATTTTGCTTTCCTCTGGGGAGACAGCAAAATATCACTAAGTCTTCTCCGTTGCGCTGTAACTAATAAACATGTAGTCAGATTATCAAATAATAAATCACACAAATAAATCTAGCTCAGTGATAAAGCAATGTATAATGTAAAGTGACATAATATATCTCGTAACTATTTGTTATATATGCGTTAAGGAAACTTACAGTTTTGAAAATATTTTGCAAAAGATCTATGTTTGTATTGGATTAACAAGGTTTCCCTTGGTACTCGTCCAAATTAATATCGCATACTGCAACCAGATTTTTTTTTTTTTTTTTTTTTTTTTTTGTGCTAGTATCAGTATTCACGATTCTAGGTCAAATAAGAGTGTTTGCATTTTAGCGAGTACAGTTTTCGTAATTTTTAAAATTACATGTCACATGTTTGTTTTTGTGCTCTCCGTCAATTTCACTATCTAGCAATACTCTAATTCATATCTCCTTACATTGCATTTGCGAAAGTTAATATCACGCGAAAAGTTGAGGTCATATTCTGTATCTTGCGCTCTCAGTATTGACCATTTGACTGTGTTAGAATCACTTTGGTATAACCAGAAAGGTTTCTTGTTGCGGTTGCAACAAGAGTGTCTTCCTCCTATATATACAATTTTTGGTTTGGAAATATGAAGGACGTCACATTACATGTATTTATATTATATATTTAAGTTTTCAAATAGCAGTAACATTAAATTTTCAAACCGATAATTGTTGGTGAGCAACCATTTGATTTGGGGGGGGGGGGGGGGGGGGGGGGGGGGGGGGGCAGGAATTCTATTGCCAGCCGGTAAAATTTTTTCAGCAATTTCCTGAGCAGGCCATTTTTTTTCAGTCATTACAAGAGTCGGAGAAAAATTTTCGCCGGTTCTTCGGGCCGGATTTAAACAAATTGTCAAATGTTGTGAATGTCTGTGTAAGTTTAACTCCCCGCTGTTACAGAGTATGAGTTAATAACCGTTCCTTCAGATGTCTCTTTGCAATTACCGAATTTCAGACAGATTGTATGATGTTTAGATAGAACCTTTTCTAGATTTTTGTGCCTATGCGTATTAGGTCTCTGGTAGATACAGCTATGTGAACAGTTTGTATTTATATTAATTAATTTTTTGACTTTAAATTGTCTGGCACAAAGGGCCAGCAAAAATTTCATATCATGCAATGTATCCTTACTTTTGCATGGTCCGGGAAAAAAAAAATTGCCGGCCCTTTGGGCCGGAATATTTTTTTCAGCATTTTTCAGAGCCGGGATTTTTTTTTTTTTTTTTTGCAAATTCTTCCTGCCCCCTTCCCCCATAAAAAAGGCGAGCTCGTAGCTGTAGAACCAATTTTCTTGAGAAGAGAAATGGTAATAACAAGTTACGTTCAATATATATATATATAAATACCATGAGGTTCTCGCTGTGTTCAAATTTGGAACCCCCCCCCCCCCCCCCCCCTTCCCTTTTTTCAAAGTTTATTTTGAATTTCATTCATGGCGACATCGTTCAATATAAACAGAACTGTTTTCGAAAAACGAGGGGAGGGAAGAATGTTGGAGAAATTGTTCATCAATTTGTAAATAAACCAACCGAAAATTATGTTCGAACGTTTGCTAGAATTAGAAATTAAACTTGATGTTCAAAATATAGTTATTGAAGTTTAGAAACAGGTTTGTAGGTTAGAAATCGGAATCAAACTACCACTTTTTGTGTGTAAATTCTGGTTTGTAGCTGATCTCTTCTAAATTAATCAACTGTTTTAAAATCAAATTGTGTATATCGAAATCACTTAATGTATTTATGAAATGCATATTCATCATTGCCGTGAAATCGGAATTTGAAAATCTCAACACTGCTTTTCTCGAGTCGGACTCGGACTACCAATTTTAGTGTGCGCCCGATCTGTTGGCGTGAAGGTGTATCGAAATACCCAACTCAAAATTTCGATGCTCATATCTCTTCAACAGTAAGAGATAGGAAAAATCAGATAGACTAAATAAGACAGATATATGGATAAAAAATAATAATATTGAAATTTTTAGGAAACTTCATAAGCTTAATTTTTGTTTACTATTATAAGCAAAAAAGTGTCTTCCTCCTATGAACTTCTGAATTTGGAAATATGAAGGACGGTGAAGGACGTCATCGTAATAAATCGTTACAGTGTGCATCTAGCATTTCATATCTTGCATGGCTGTCGACTTTCAAAAAGAATGGAAATTGTAGATAGCAAAATACGAGATATTTAAGCTTACAAATAGCAAAACATGAAATTTTCGGTCCTTTTGAGTAATTCGACGCTCCCCGTCAAATATTTGAATCTACTAAAAACATGATAAAAAAAATAACAGAGACCAAAAATAAAAAAGACCAATCTAGCTTTTACTCCAAACGTTACGTTGGAGAATTTTCATTGTCCTAGCTTACAGGGTTCTTGAGAAATCGCTGATCCAATTTTCCACGGTTACGAAAACAATAGGTCTTCCGACGGAAGTCGGAAGACCTAACTAGCACTGAATGTCATAAGTTGATATTATTGCCAAAATAAGACATACATACCGCAAACCACAACATATCCCTCCCTGCCAGAAAGTATCCACTGATGCTTCCACGCTGTGTACGCCATGTTGCCTGCATGTACCACAATTTATGAATTAAAAAATATTATTGACATTTATGTACCTCATAATTCACTAAAATCATGATTCGAATAAAAATTTTGCATTCGGGACGTCATTCCATCGCAAAAGGTTTCTTAAAATTCATGATTTTAAGAAAAACTGTTTATATTTTAATTAAACTTGATAAATGTTTTATACTGCTGAATTTGATGTAGAAAGGGAATACAGATGGGTAATTTAAGAGATTATTTTCCGAGTCCCTCAGTCCGGCTTGTGACTTCCAGAAATTTGTATGTGGCAAAGTCGTATTTTAGTGTTTTACTGAACAAGGTTTTGAACTCCTAACATCATCACCCCCCCCCCCCCCCCCTCTCCTTCATGCGTACATGTGTATGTTTCAAAAACATGCCCCAGTTTTTTCTCCTACTTTGGCAGCAGAAGTTGCTAAGTTACTGTTAGTATATACGACATGGAATTTATAAATTATGGTATGTTTAAATAGCAAGCCTTTCTTCGTCGAGAGAAAAGGTAACTAAAACATATGCAATGTGGCCCCGTCAATCTCAGGTGCGCTAACTTTTGAGAAAATCTAAAGTTACCAATGCTAAATCATAGGAAAGAGTATAAAATACTTACCCATATTCCAGTGGCCAAGCAAAACGCTAAATAGACGACGATGATGACGAAATCAGCGATGACAAATTTTGATGACTGGAAAGCGTCTACGGTGTAGTTATTCGCCATGATTACCTCCTGATTCTATGTCAATAAGCCCTACCTTTGAGGGTCCTTAACGTAGTAAATAAATTCCCGTATCACGTCCTTTGAGGACCTCAATGCATTATTCATACAGTGAAGGATTTAGGTATACAAACCGAGTTTTATCAATCAGCATTGAATTCAATTTACTTTTGAGAATGTAATAAGTTTGAGATAACCTTATGTGAGTACTGTCTGGCACCTCGCTTCAGAATTTCTAATTTGGCAACTTTCTCTTGAAAATGAATCGACGAGATGAACACCTTTCGATAAATCTTATTTCCTCCTAACATGCCTTGAATGCTCATATCATATGCAGTGGCGGATTTAGAGGGGGGCCCAGGGGGCCCGGGCCCCCCCTTTTTCACCCAAAGTTATTGATTCAGTGTACTCTTTTTACGCTTAATCTCTTTACTTTTGGGGAAATTTTCGGCTCGCTTCGCTCGCCGCACTAAAATTTTCATAAGTTGTCTATTTTTTCGTCTACACTTCGTCTTCAACTTTCTTTGTCATCGTGTTTGAACGGATTCATATGTCATAAACGTATACAAAATTCAAAATCAAATTAACACTTGAATAATTACCAAATGTTTCATTTTCATGGGCCGATCTAGCCAGGTTGTGGAGTTGTAATGCCCTAATCTTCCCAACCGTCCCCAATTGGTCAAAAAAAAAAAAAAATTTAAACTTTATTTATTTTACAACGTTTAACAAACAAGTTACACAACTTATATTAATGTCTCACGTTGGCTCAGATGTTGGCGTGAGGGGGTCCAAGGAGCAGGAGGAAACCGGAGTACCCGGAGAAAAACCCCCTGCAGAGGCCTGGGTGGGGGACCACCTACCCTCCCACATAAGACCCTTTGCCGAATCTGAGATTCGATCCCGGGACCTTAGAGGTGAGAAGCGAGCGCACTGCGCTAACCCGGCCTGTCCCCAATTGGTCAAACAAAAATGGAGCATAGAAAATGAGAGAGAGATTGTATTCTTATAACAAAATGTAACCATCTATTCCAAAAATTTTTACGGCTCGCTCCGCTCGCCAATATAGAATTAAGTTGTATATACATGTATGGATGACTTCATTTGAAAACAAATGAAAACTTCGTATCTTAAAAGTTTTTCTGGCTCACTACGCTCGCCAGACTACCTACCTATAAACTAAAGTAAATTAATCAACCCCCCTCCCCTCCCCACTTCATAAATAGATCAGCATTCTTGAGGGTCACGTGTGTTTTTTTTTTTTTTTTTTTTTTTTTTTTTGCTTGTCAGTTTTTCCGTGAACAATTTTCTTCGAGCTGAAACCTTGGGCCCCCCCTTTTCTGAAATCCTAGATCCGCCACTGATATGTGCTTGAATTTAAAAACATTGAAAACGCTGTATCTTAAACATTCGATTTTAAAAATCTGTACGTTTAGATTCCAGTGCTCAGTTTCAAAAATAGTTATCATGATAACTTTCAAGAATTTTCGTAACTTTTTCATGAAATGATAGGCAAGATTTTCCATGATTTCTTATCATTAAATATCATTTAGAGTTTTAGACATACTAGATTAGATACAAATTCAGATATATACTATAGTCAAAAAAATCGAAAGTTTTAGATTAAAGTGATCAAAATTTTCGAAAATCCCTTAATCTTTTCCTCAAGAATGGCTAATATTCAAGTTTCCTTTCCGTGAGTTGACGTCATATTTTATCGCACCGCCTTGATGCGTTGTCATGTCGTTTTCGTGAAACTTTACTGTCATGTAAATGAAAATATATATATATACTTTGGGGTTAAAAGTTCTTGGCCAAGCATTACCCTAGGCCTAGCGTATATCCAGGTACCAATAATGTTCTATGACCCGAGAAGTTCGAGTCAAGATCAAACTTGAATCAAGACCAAGTGTGTATTCGTCCAGGGAACTTTTCATGGAGTCATCATACTTTGAAACATTTCTTCTTCTTCCTATATAAATATTTGAGGTTAATTTATTAGTTTTGTCACAATAATGATAATAATAATAATATCATATAAGAACCATTTGTGGGTCATTTTAGAAAATAGGAAGGGGGGGGGGGGGGAATCCGTGGGAAATTGTCGGGCTCAGGATAACTTCATCTACTTTCAGTTTTGGAGTTTCAACTTGACAAGAAAGTCGAATGCATGTTTTCAGTTTTGTTATTATTTTATCTAATTAATTACTTTAAGGTACGTTTAATTATCAACTTTGATATTTTATCTGGTCCAATATTCACAATCAGTAGCAATGTCTGATAATCTATTAAATTTCAATAGAAACTGATGAGCTTGCCCCTCTCCTCTGTCGGTTTCGATTTGAAGTTCGAACATGTTGAAATTCAGAATAACAATGTCCATAGTATAAGAAGAACACTATCCTTACAATAAAAGGCCAAAATGTTTGTAAATGCATGAACATCGTTGTATTTGAATTGATCCCATTTCCGTCATTTGCTTCCACTGAATTGCTAAAATGGACATGAAATTAAATCCAGTGCATCAAATCTACTGTCTGTGCAGCTCACTTTTGGAAGATTGAAGTTTTGTCTCATTTGTCAGGATATTGACCAATTATTTTCATACTGGGAGATAGATCTCGAACTCTTGTACCTAACGGTTAGAGTGAATGCTGGACGTTTCGGTACAAGGACGTTTCGGTACAATAGGAAGACGTTTCCGTACAAGTAGAGACGTTTCAGTACAACAAAAAGATGTTTCGGTACATTTTTTTTTAGATATGGAGTGATAATTTAGTTTGTGTTTGTTTTATTTTTTTTTTAATAAGTTTCGGTACATTATGTAACATATTTGATGACAAATGATATTTATCGGTGATCAAACATTTCGTCCGATGCCTAACAATTATAATTCTAATCAAATATTGCAAAGAAAACGGTTTAATTAATCAATTTGTCATTAGACATACCAATTATGTATGACGAAAGACCCCTCCCCCCCCCCCCCCCAAAAAAAAAAAACCAAACATAAAAAAAATAAACAGGAAAGTACAAATTGAATTTATTATGTAATCAAATAAATTGGTATACTTAAATGTTTTTTGCTTTTCAACTTTATCATTTCAGGGACATGATTTTTTTGGGGGGAGGGAGGGGGGGGTCAAATGTTTTAAATGTACGAAAATATATATAACTTTTACTAAGGTAATAAACAACATGTTGATAATGTATCCACTTTAAACAATCAAAAATTTGGTAATGTACCAAAAAAAAATATGTACCGAAACGACCTAAATCATGTTCCGAAACGTCTTTGTACCATGTACCGAAACGTCTTTTTTCTTTGTACCGAAACGTCCTTGTACCGAAACGTCCTGCACCCGTTAGAGTTGCAACGAGTCGGGAACTTCTCGATTCGGTTGGATTTCGATTTTAATGCCTCGATTCGATTTTTTTCGGTTGGAGTTATTTACAGTATAATTTTCCTTGGATATTTTATTTTTTTTCCTTTTATTTGAAAATTTGATTGAAAATCTCATCACAATCTAAAAAAAATAATGCATAAAAACCCAGTTCATGTGAAAGCACTCTATGATATATATGTTTATGTATCATCGGGAAATATCATTTTCAGAGACAAGCCCCCCCCCCCCCTGTCCACAGAATGGCCTTCTGGGGATATAAATTTGATACTGTGTACAAAAGATACATGATAATTAACCAGTTTGCACGAAGAAGTGCATAGGTAAAATACTTTAAAAGAGGCAATTTTCAATTTGGGGTAGCACTCGTTGAAATGCAATAAAAGTCGCCTGTTCGAATTTCCTAATTGCTAAGTAAAATGTGCTTGAGGGGTTCACCTTTTATTCTAAATCACCACCTAAAATCATTCTTATTGGGAATCCTGCGATTAGTGAGTACTTTAAAGTTGAAATTTGAACGTTTTTCTGCATTATTTAGACTATTCGACCCGAATCGTTTCTGACCACTACGACTCGCAATTCGTGTCGGGGCTAATAATCGCGATTCTCGGTGCACCGCGGTGAATCGTTGCAGCTCTACTAACGGTGAAAGTTATATGTCTGTACGGCCAGTTTAGAAGGTTCGGGAAACTACCAAATATAGCTATATATATGTCTGTACGGCCAGTTTAGAAGGTTCAGGAAACTACCAAATATAGCTATATATAGCTATAATAGCTATATGTAGCTATATATTTTGGCCATTTTTACTGAAAAATCTTAATATTTTTACAAGTAAGCATTTCCTATCATAGTTATCCATTGTTATGAATAGTAAAGCATAAATGTATCTTTTATTCATGATAATCACATCTAACGATGTAAAAAATGGCAAAAATTGCAGTCGGAAAACATGTTTTTACAAACATTTATTATGTTATTTTCTGTTACTCTATCCATACATATTCTTATTTTTTATGCAGAAATGATAATTTTACGGTAGAAGTTTTCCTAAAAACTTGACTGAAATGGTCAAAATGTATAGCCAGAAATAGCTATTAGTATTATAGCTATATATACTATAGCTATAATAGCTATATTTGGTAGTTTCCTGAACCTGTTTAGGTAGGGAGTTTTCTACGTTAACGTATGGACATATTACTTACACAGTTAGTTACGAGAGTTCATGATCTATTCCACCATATGAATTTCAATAAGAAAATTTGCTGACAAAGTAGACAAAACTTCAATTTTTCTGAAGTGAGCTGCGCGAACAGTAGCATGTTCAAGATAGAGAGCTCTTGCAGACGTTCGCACTCGCTAGCTCATGAATGAACGTGAACAGGATAGAGCTCGCTAGCACTCACATGCACTCTGGGGAGGTAGTTTGCCGCTGTTACAGTGTTTTTTCTCACTTTTGGGGGAAGGGGGTCAGGGTCAATATGTGGGGTTAAATATGCGTGTGAACTACTCGAAAGGGGAATTTTTGATAAATTGAAATTCTTGCAAAAACTGTACTAGATAGCATCAATATAATTGGAATGGCTTTAAATACAAACAGGTACATTTAAAGGAACCATATTCTACTATTTGGATTCTGATTTTGTTGAATTTTACGCATTATTTCAAAACGATATATTTTGCCAAAGACAACTCTTTTATATGGGGGGGGGGGGGATTTATCTGACAGGAGGGGAAAATATGTACTCCAGAGAGGGGGGAATGGGGCCGAATATTTTTTCGGAAAGAAAAACACTGTGTTATCTATTGTTTCAAAATGGCAACGAATATCATGAAATGTATTTGTGAACCCCTCTCGGGGTGAGCACATTGGATTGTACTAAATTGCTGTAAAACCTGTGAGTGGACTGATGTTATGAAAATGTTTACTTCTTTTATGAGGATTCCTCCTATAGATAAAATCATAATGATCACCTAGATTATTGTAGTGCTCTACTTAGAATACTTTCCCTGCAGTATTGCAATTAAAACTAGCCGCCCCCCCCCCCCCCCTTTCCAATTCACTTTTAAAACTAACCATCGTATCCAGTGTTTTTTTCCCTTGTTTTGGGGTCGAATTTTGGCCCTTCCCAGTTCAAATTTCCTCTATTTTTCCCCAAAAATCACTATGAAATTCACAAAGAGGAATTATGAAAAAATCACATAAGAAAATACTTAGACTCAAAACCTGGAAGTCAGCACAAAAAGTCCTATTTCTATGTGCATTTCTAAGGGTTTTTTTTTATTCATCCCTTGTTCAGTTCAAGCAAATCAATTAATGGATTAGCAGTGTTGATAAATGATACTTTAGGGTTAGACTGTGGTGAGAATTTGTATGAAATTTTCCCAATATCAGCAAAATGTCATAAATTTTCCTAAATGGGAGAGGCACAGGCACCTCCTTCAAAATAAAGAAAACCCCTGGTGTCTTGAACACGCCTCAGTAGTATGTTTGTCTGTAACATGTGTAAGCTGCGAAAACTTAAACTGTATGCCTAACTTTAATTTGGAACAGAAGAATGGCCTCTGTCACTACAGTTTAGGAAAATAAATATTTTCACAGCTGAAATGTCAGAGTGTACTCCTTATAAATGACAACCAGCAATTTGTCGTTTAGGCAAAATCACCTCCTATTTTCTGACCCTTGAATTCTAGTTTTGTGCAAGTTTGAATGTACATTTGATTCCAATCATGCCAATAGGGCCTATTAATATTATATCACATGTATGTGTAAAACTTGCACAAAAACTTGAATTTTCACCCTCTATTTATTTCAGAATCACCCTAAACTTAAAAAAATTTGAGAACCATGCATAATGTACTGTATGATTATACATGTATCATGCATTACAAACTTGAATCAGAGTTCTTAAAGCAGATATGTTATTTTTCAGGATGAGGTTGACAGGTGTTCTTTGTGTCCGTGAGAATACACATTACCGTCAATTTAAGACCATGTGGAAAAGTTACAAATTCAAAGAACAGAGACTCAAATTGCCTCTACCACTACAAGAGAAAAGTAAGTGTTATTTTTAGGTGTTTACAAAAGTAAGTGTACATTTTGATGGATGTACATGTACAAGTATGGTTTATGTTACTGTTTATATATACATGTATTTTTTAAATTTGATTAGAATAAATTAATCTACATTGCAAAACATTTGTGTTCATGGTATGATCCTCTTTACCTGCAATTCTTTAATATTTTCCCTTTAGTCTAGGGATCTTCAAATAAACATGATGTTTACTTTCTACATGATTCATGTGTCACAAAGAAGGATTGAAGGAGCACACTTTCACTGATGTGTGGTTTTAGTTAAATTATATATAAATGTTTGAGAAAACCTTGTACTTAGGATATTTTCATTTTCCTGTTTAAACACTGTCCTATGGGTAGTACTACAACTGTACGTATTTTTCTAGATGTGGAGATCATACGAGGTAAAGATTTTCTGAGAGGTCTCGATACAAAACAAGTGGTTGTGGCAGCAGAGCCTGACCCTGTCCCAACCCCGTCCCTGAAGAAACACCCAAACTACCATGAGAAGCCAGCACTCACCTACACTAATGAGATACAGTTTATTGAAGGTATGAGTATCAGAAGTATGTGAGGAAGGCAATATGTTGACTTAATGTGCGGAATTGCAAAATTTGTTTCTACATAACCACAGCTTGTATACTATTCAAAGTGACCTATTGTCCTAGTGCACTGTCTGTCTGTCAACCTAGGGCACATGGTAGTCAATCAGGCCATTTTTGAGCTCAAACATGGCTTATTCCCAATGGAAAGTACTGGATAACTTTTCTCATTCTGATAAAAAAAAATTCCCTATTTTTAGCTCACCTCGACGAAGTTGAGTGAGCTTATGCTATAACCCCACGCGTCCGCGTCCGCGTCCGGTTAAGAAGTTTGGGGTAGCTCAGTATCTGACAAAGTACTAATGCTACAGTAACCAAACTTGCACAAGTGATTCATCTTTGGATGCTGAGGTGAACCCATGCATCCAATGCAGCATCTGACCTACATTTTCCGCTTGAGTGACTTGGTTAAGAAGTTTGGGGTAGCTCAGTATCTGACAAAGTACTAATGCTACAGTAACCAAACTTGCACAAATGATTCATCTTTGGATGCTGAGGTGAACCCATGCATCGTATGCAGCATCTGACCTACATTTTCCGCTTGAGTGACTTGGTTAAGAAGTTTGGGGTAGCTCAGTATCTGACAAAGTACTGATGCTACAGTAACCAAACTTGCACAAGTGATTCATCTTTGGATGCTGAGGTGAACCCATGCATCCAATGCAGCATCTGACCTACATTTTCCGCTTGAGTGACTTGGTTAAGAAGTTTTGGGTAGCTCAGTATCTGACAAAGTACTGATGCTACAGTTACCAAACTTGCACAAGTGATTCATCTTTGGATGCTGAGGTGAACCATGCATTGGATGCAGCATCTGACCTACATTTTCCGCTTGAGTGATTTGGATAAGAAGTTTTGGGTAGCTCAGTATCTGACAAAGTACTAATGCTACAGTAACCAAACTTGCACAAGTGATTCATCTTTGGATGCCGAGATGGACCCATGCATCGGATGCAGCATCTGACCTTCTTTTTCCACTTGAGTGATTTCGCTTTTAAAAGCCAATATTGAGCAAAGTATAAGTGCTACATGTACCAAACTTGCATATTGGATGTATCTTTGATCAAACTTTCATAAAATGACCTTGACCTACTTTTTCCGCTTGAGTGATTTTGCATTTAAAAGCCAATATTGAGCAAAGTATAAGTGCTAGATGTTCCAAATTTGCATATTAGATGTATCTTTGATCAAACTTTCATAAAATGACCTCGACCTACTTTTTCCGCTTGAGTGATTTTGCCTTTAAAAGCCAATATTGAGCAAAGTATAAGTGCTACATGTACCAAACTTGCATATTGGATGTATCTTTGATCAAACTTTCATAAAATGACCTTAACCTACTTTTTCTGCTTGAATGGTTTTGCCTTTAAAAGCCAATATACATGTACTAAGAAATATGTTAGTATTGAATTTTGCTGTCACGAGGTGAGCTTCGTAATCTGTGATTACCCTATGTTTTAATTGTGTAATTCAGGAACATTGATTACAATTTTAACATTTATCATGTTGCAAAGTTTCTATTTGAAAAACTATTTGCCAAGGCATGGGGATGAAAAATCTCCCTACTGGTTTAATTAATATCTTGAAATTCTCTGTATCTATATAATTGGTCATCAAGTAAAGCCTATCTTTGCCCTTCATTTTAGGTAAAAAACAGGCGTGCTTGCTGACTAAGAGTCGAGAGATGGAAGGAGTACCTGCTGGTATACAGAGGCTGATGGATACCCTAGAGCTTCCAGACGTGGTGAGGATTATGATGTGTCATTATATTTGACAAAAGTTATCAATATCAAAATAGAACAAGGTGAAAGTTCTTGACAGACAAACAAACAGACATACAAACAAACAGAAAAGACAGGTGAAAAAGAATACTAAGGAATAATCATATGAAATCTATGCAAATAAGTATCATCTTTGCTAATTTATTCAAATAATAAAACACCGCTAAAGACGGTATGGCCGGATTGCAAAGTAAGTTTTTGTCACCAACTGGGTCAAGGTCAGTAAGTCAAATATTACAGCATACATTGAGAGGTCTTGTCAGAGGCAACCTACATGTATAATATAAAGTTTCTACTGTATACAGTTCCTTAAATTTTGCTTAAACCAGGAACTTTAACCAAAGTCTTTAACTAGGTCAAAGTTCAAGGTCAAGGTCACTAGGTCCAATGTTACCGCATAAATTGAAAGGTCTCATCATGGGCAACCTAAATGTATAATAAAAGGTTTCTACTGCATACACTTCCTTAGATTTTGCTTAAACCAGATACTTTAACCAAAATCTTTAACTAGGTCAAAGTTCAAGGTCAAGGTCACAAGGTCAAATGTTATGGCATAAATTGAAAGGTCTCATCATGGGCAACCTAAATGTATAATATAAGGTTTCTACTGCATACAGTTCCTTAGATTTTGCTTAAACCAGAAACTTTAACCAAAATCTTTAACTAGGTCAAAGTCCAAGGTCAAGGTCACTAGGTCCAATGTTGCGGCATAAATTGAAAGATCTCATCATGGGCAACCTAAATGTATAATTTAAGGTTTCTACTGCATACAGTTCCTTAGATTTTGCTTAAACCAGAAACTTTAACCAAAATCTTTAACTAGGTCAAAGTCCAAGGTCAAGGTCACTAGGTCCGATGTTATGGCATAAATTGAAAGATCTCGTCATTGGGCAACCTAAATGTATAATATAAGGTTTCTACTGCATACATTTCCTTAGATTTTGCTTAAACCAGAAACTTTAACCAAAATCTTTAACTAGGTCAAAGTCCAAGGTCAAGGTCACTAGGTCCAATGTTATGGCATAAATTGAAAGGTCTTGTCATGGGAAACCTATATGTATAATATAAGGTTTCTACTGCATACAGTTCCTTAGATTTTGCTTAAACCAGGAACTTTAAACAAAATCTTTAACTAGGTCAAAGTCCAAGGTCAAGGTCACTAGGTCAAACGTTAAGGCATAAATTGAAAGGTCTTGTCAAGGGCAACCTTCATGTATAATATAAAGTTTCTACTGCATATAGTTCCTTAGATTTTGCCTCAACCAGAAACTTTAACCAAAATGTTGACGGCAGACGGACGGACAGACGGACGGACATCGTCAATCTATAGACCAGAATTGCTTTGCAATCTGGCCAAAAACTACTGTAAACCGTTTTTGTGCGAATAGCAGATAGCGATTGCCTGATTTCTTCACTCATGGGAGCCCCGTCTACTGAGTATGTATAAATGATGTTACTCTGTTTACATGTACCTTGGAGCTGCGTCAGCGTCATGATCGGTATAAAGTCTGATCACTGTCTGAATCAATGAATTATATCTATATGAATCGAGCTGTCATGTTATGTACATGCATGACCTAACGAAAAATCGCATCTGTATGTACTGAGATGAACACAGGCTGTGTGTTGGAAACCCCTTTCCATTACCAGGTGATTATCTGTTTTAGTGGACAATATATAAATGAAACGGTGCTATCGATAAAGATATTAAGTTGAATCATTGAAACGTAAAACTAACTTCAAGTAGGCTTATTTTGCCCTGCTTCACAAAATAAAATCTGTATACGATGGAAAAATTAGGAACTTCCATCATGAAATATGATATTAACAATTATGAAAAATAAAAGATCAAAACATTCCCGTTTAGGATGTATCATGTTTTTATATACTAAAAAAGAAGTGAATTTTCCTTCAAATTCTTAGCACACACCTAACATTGAACAAGAAAGGTTAAAGAGAGAGTGGGGATCAAATTAGAAAACGTCTTCTTTCCTTGTATATGGAATTATCAATCGATAGTCATATTGGATTGTTGTATTTTTTAGGGGGGAGGGGTAGATTTAATGTGATGTTATTTAATTTTCATGTTCACTGTCAGACATCATCTTTCAATTCATTACAACAACATTATGCATTTGCATTTTAGTTCTGTCTTTATACGTCCATAAACTGGCCTACGAAGGTTTTCAGGAACAATTATAACTTTGAAAACACAATATTTTGTCATACATTATAAGTGATATTATTCTGGCTATTCGCACTCAGTACCTTCAGTGCTTTGATTTATTCACAGCATCTTAATTTCTCGAACACGAGTGTGGTGACTTGTTCACAACATTTTATTTTTGCGACATCGTATTTACCTGTCTTACTTCACGTGTTTGGACATACTAGCGGAGTTTTATTTTCGCGAATCGAAGGACCTCCCCGAATATCGCAAAAATATAAAATGCTTGTGAATAAAAGATGGTTTACAGTATTATTAAATGATTTCTTTGAGGAACTAGCATTCTTAGTTTGGTATGTGCTCATTGTTATTTTTATATAGTGCAAGTTTTTTCAGCTAAGTAATGAATGATTGTGATTTTTTTTTGTGGTCAGACATGTTTTTATCTTTACAAGTTATATCAGTATAACATACTATTACATCAATTTAATGACTTTATTATATATTCACTTTGCAAAATGCTATGTTTTATCTTCATTTTCAGAATTCCACCATCCAGAAGTACATAATGAATAGCCAAGTGTGGGACCCTACACATGTAAAACTAACAAAAAGAATTGACAAGGAAAAGATAGGATATAAATTTAGGGAGTTTGGAATACCGCGTGAAAGAGCAATGTAAATATTTTATACCTTATGAACATTTTAAAATGTCAAGTATTGATTTTATGCATAATAAAAAATTGTATAACATATTATAAATCTTCAAAAAAAATTTTGTATGTTATATCTTAAGAAGCTCTAACTTTTTCCTACATGTAGAGAGAATAAGAGCAAAATACTTAATATAGAGATAAACACAGCCCTTATCTGCTCTTTATTATCTTTTTAATACTTTGTACTGAGTCAATCTCAAGCTATCTCTCTTGTGATTCATATTTCTTTTTACTTTCAGGTTGAATTTAATGACAGATTTAGTCAGATTGTTTGTATCCATGATGAATTTATACCCAAGTGCCAGGGAGAACAGACGATTATTGACACGACCTTTTCTGGGTAGTCACTACAGATACAAAGGTGATCATAAAGTGGCTTTTAAAGCAGCACATTCCGACTTCGGGTTGTAAAGAGATTGATACTTGTAATACATATTTTTTTAACATAGATTGTTCCATGTTATGGTCATTCATCGGTGTACCAAGTATCAAATCTGATACCTCCCCCTTTAGAGAGATATGGACGTTCGAAATTTCAGCTGTAGCCGCGCCTCCTCATGAATATTAATGAGCAGGAGAGCTCCGAGGAACAAAGTGATTAGATACATATACTGATTTAGTAGGCCATTTCGATAATTATTCTTAACAACAAGAGGTGAAATAGACATCGCATGTTTCTTTCACACGTCATATCAAACAGTAACGATAAAATAATGTGTATCACACGATTTAGTACCGATTATATCTAATTTGACTTACTTGTCCAGCAAAATATCAGCTACTTCGTGGCGTGTCACCAGATTTAACTCATTTTCACTAAATTTTATGTATCCATTTGGTCTCTAATATATACTTTCCATATTTCTCTTTCACACTGTATCTTCCTTTTATTTCTTTCTCTATCCAAATCTAAGTATCAGTACTTTTTCCCTTTTTTTCCGTTGAGAGTGTACACTACTTGCCATGTTTGTTTTGATTTGTACAACACGACGAGCGGTATCGCACACGTGTGATGGCAGGTATATCCCAAACATGGGCAATTTTTGTGGCGCCACAAAAATTCGTTTTAAAATTCATTTAATAAGATAACATTAAGGACATTTGGTTAACAATTTTGGTATTAACGGAAAGTTTATAACTTCTACCATCTAGGAAAAATAGAAGATTTGCCCTATATCTTGTTTATGAGGCATATTTTCGGCTGAAGGCTTAACGTGCTGCTTTAAAGATTACTTTGTCAAACTCTGTATGTGTGCCTGGATGTCAGACTCTGTATGTGTGGCTGTATGTCAAATTCTGTCTGAATGTCAAAGTCTGTATGTGTGGCTGTCTGTTTGGATGTCAAATTCTGTCTGTGTGGCTTTATGTGTGGATGTCAAATTCTGTCTGTCTGGATTACAAATTCTGTCTAGATGTTAAAGTCTGTATGTGTGGCTGTATATCTGGATGTCAAAGTCTTTCTGTATGGCTGTATGTCTGGATGTCAAATTCTGTGTGTCTGTCTGGATGTCTGGATGTCAAATTCTGTCTGTATGGCTGTATGTCTGGATGTCAAATTCTGTCTGTGTGGCTGGATGTCAAATTCTGTCTGTCTGTATGTTTGGATGTCAAATTCTGTCAATATGGCTGTATGTATGGAAATCAAGTTCTGTCTGTCTGGATGTCAAGTTCTGTCTGTATGGATGTCAAAATCTGTCTGTCTGGATGTCAAATTTTGTCTGTAGCTGTAAGTCTGGATGTCAAACTCTGTCTGTGTGGCTGTATGTCTGGATGACAAGTTCTGGCTGTCTTTATGTCTGAATGTCAAATTCTGTCTGTCTGTATGCCTTGATGTCAAATTCTTTTTTTGATGTCTGTATTTCTGGATGTCAAAGTCTGTCTGTCTTGCTGGATGTCAAATTCTGTCTGTATGTCTGGATGTCTAATTCTGTCTGTGTGGCTGTACCTATGGATGTCAAACTCTGTATGTTTGGCTATATGTCTGGATGCCAAATTCTGTTTGAATGTCTGGATGTCAAAGTCTGTCTGACCGGCTGTGTGTCTGGATGCCAAATCCTGTCTGTATGTGTCTGGAACTCACACTTTCATTAATTAAAGTTAAACTTGCATGATGGGATGAAGGAGGTAGAGTGTAGAAAAATACAACACAAAGTCAAGGTCACATTCAAGGTCATTGTTGTACAATGTAAAAGGAATTTTGAAAATAAAATAAGGCTATATAGTTCAGATTTGCAAGAGGAAATAAAGATTTACATGTTTTCATGTCTTGATATTGAAGCATTCCTTCAATAGAGCAAAACATTTTCAACAAAGTGTCTTAAAGTGAGTTTAACTTAAGCTATCACCTCTGTTCACCAAGCATTTGATATTGTAACATTTTTTGAAAATAACTATACATTTAAGTAACAGTTATACATAGTAAAAAAAGAATGATAAAACAAGACAAAGAATCAGTCCTTTTTATGATGAAATATTCATTCTAACATACAACTTATTTCTCATAGGAAGGAAAAGACCAATAATGGATAATATTTTTTTCCCTCACAGCATAGTTGCAGGGGGATATAGTAATGCTGCTGTGAGTGTGTACATGTGTGCGGCACACTTTTTGTATACAGCCTAGGGGGTGCAGTCTGTACACTTATTGCTAATGACTAGAAAAGGAGCCCTATTGATTTCAAAGGTCATAGGTCAAAGCCAAAAATTAGAAATGTTTAAAATCCTTCTGTACGGCCTTGAGGGCACAATTTTGATGGGATCTTTACCAAAGATATTGTTTTTTTTTCAGAAATTGTCTTAACTTAAAGGTTGCTGCCTATTTGTATGTGAGTACATTGATATTGATGCCATGGGAGGGGATGCTATGCTTTGCGTTGCTTAGGTTTTATTAAATTTTTAATATACAAATTTGAAAATTCATCCACAGGTGACCTTATCAACATACGAGCACGAAGCGAGTTTCTGGTATCATCCAGAGAGTTTTTGCCGAGCTTCGCTGACACTGATGCAGTCAAGGAGTCCGTAGATTATACCATACCAGATATGCATCCCGTGAACCCCACAATTGATCTCAGAATGGAAAATCTCTACTCGGAACAAAATATACCTGGTAGGCTCTGTTATTCAATACACAGTATTTTTGGCCGGATTGCAAAGCAATTCCAGTCTATCAATTGATGATGTCCGCCCGGCCGGCCATCTGTTTGTCTGTCGTCAACATTTTGTGGTTTAAGCAAAATCTAAGGAACTGCAGTAGAATCATGATATTATACATGTAGGTTGCCTCTGACAAGATCTTTTAATCTATGTTGTAACATTTGACCTAGTGACCTTGACCTTGGACTTTAACCTAGTTAAAGATTTTGTTTCCGAGAATTGACCTCCTTTAATTGTAACTGGAAATTAACTTCAACTTACCCTATCAACAGCCTTCAAGCCACAATATGAAAAATAAAATATCTAAAGGGAATTCTCATGTTAATTTCAAGCCACCACCATATTGTTCTCCGTGTCAACAATAGTTAACAGTGACATCAAAGTGTTCAACGTAACGCATTTCAAGTGATTTTACTATAGAAAATCCTCGTAGACTTTTTATTTTCCGTCCTATTTCTAAATGAATTGACATACAGCCAAAACAAAGGTATTTTCTGTTACGACTAAAGGAGCACTGTAAAATTGATATCATTTTGGAAGATGATAATATCATATTTTAGAGAACACTGAGAAAACAGGGTGCTCTGGATTTAGTGAACAGGACAATAGTGACCTTGACCTTAGACTTTGACCTAGTTAAAGATTTTGTTTAATGTTTCTGGTTGAAGCAAAATCTAAGGAACTGTACGCAGTAGAAACATATTATTATACAGGTAGGTTGCCTCTGACAAGACATATCAATTTATGTCATAATATTTTACCTAGTGACCTTGACTCGGTCAGTGACAAAAACTTACTTTGCCATACCGTATTTAGCGGTGTATTTTTTTTGTAGGTTAAGATTTATATGATTCATATAACACAATCTCCATCTTTGTTACTTTCATCATACTTTCATTACCTTGACTAAAGGTGCATGGAAAAAGTGCGTAACATTAACATCTTCTTGTTTGTCTCAATTTTGTGTCTATTTTGTTATATTCTATATATCACATCATTTGGATTGCTAAATGTTATATACATGTATGGCCTTCAATGGGCCCAAATTGGAAATAAAGTATCTTGTTTGTTAAGATATTTTATGTACAACATGTATTGTTTCAATCAATCTTAGTCTATATGTGTTTCAGCATTCCGTGTTCCCTTTGAGTTTGATAAACCACAAACTTTATTTCATCTCAATAAGGATCTGAGTAAACTTGTACATAGGCAGAATCGAGCTTTGATGTTTCTATTGGGATATGCCATGGCTGCTGCTAGGAGAAAATATGGGGTAAAAAATCACATTGTTCATCCAGAATTGTAAAAAACTTGTGTTAGGAAATTGCAAGAAAGATGCTAGTACATATTATAGAAATTGTTATAGTACATCAATTGCTGTCTTTGTCACTTTGCATGATAGGATATGATACGATAGGATCTGATAGAGTCTGATCATCTGATGTGCGGTGCGACATGTCTAATGTATGATGCACGATGTATGATGTCTGATAAAATTGAATCCTACCATATCTTATCAGGCATCATATCAGACATCCTATTATATCGTATCAGACAACCTATCGTATCGTATCAGACATCCTATCAGGCATCATATTAGACATCCTATCAGGCATTGTATCAGACATCCTACTGTATCGTATCAGACATCCTACTGTATCGTATCAGACATCCTATCATATCAGACATCCTATCAGACAATGTGAATTTATAGCAACTTGTCTTCCTGTCATATTAAATTGATGATTTAATTTAATTACTTATTAATTTTATTCAAATCTTTATAGCTTCAGTTCTATTTTTTTTTTTTTTCATAATTTTGTGATAAATTAAGTGTAGAGTATCTTTCAACAACCAATCCAGAATTAAGGGACTTAGAAGTAAGTTAATAAATATAATTTATTTTCAAAATTGAACTTAAAGAATGCATGATACAATGCAGCATAGGTTGTTTGATATGGTAGGATAGGTTGTCTGATATGATAGGATATGTTGTCTGATATGATAGGATAGGTTGTCTGATATGGTAGGATAGGTTGTCTGATATGGTAGGATATGTTATGTTCTAATTCGCCCCGCTCAAACGAACATAAAATATTTATCAAATAAAACAAAACTCTCATATGGGTGATGCCACTTGCCATACAGCTAAGTTTATTCAGGTAATGTACATAACAGTAAACGCGATATCTGTCAGTGTGAAGCCAGCTGTCATCGTGCATATGAGTCCTATAAGGAACCAAAGATGATATAACAGGAATTGCTTCTGAAATTAGAAAATGTACTTTAGAATCCGGTAATTCTTCGAAAAAATGTCGTGAAGTAGCTGTGGCAAAGGCTCGAATGGCCTTACTCTCTATAATTCCACTATATAAAGACTCTGTTCACGAAACTCTCACAATATGCAAATAACCTGTTCACCAATAAGAACACTCGACTGAACACTTCTCATTACTAATCGAACACTCTTGACGAATCGAACACTTGTCTCTATTCGAACACTCACTTATACCAAAACGAACACTCTAGTTATACAAACTCGAACACTCTATAATCCATTTAACGATCAATCAATGACCCATAAATCGATCATAGTACCTTTGATAAATTCATTTATGTTCTAATTCGCCCCGCTCAAACGAACATAAAATATTTATCAAATAAAACAAAACTCTCATATGGGTGATGCCACTTGCCATACAGCTCGATCAACAAAGAACGGGCAAAGATAAATGTAAACTATGTTTATACTTTATTTTTACATCAAATGCCAAGATTCTGTGAAACAGACATCAAAGAGTGCAGATTTTCTCTAACGTATCCATCTTTAGCTTTATCAGAAGCCCATCGCCCATGTTTTTTAAAAAGTCTGTCAGGAACACCAGCATTGGCAGCAGCTGTAGCTCCACCCGAGCGAAGTGAATGAAGACCCAAATTTAATCCATCATATCCTAATAAAGACATTTTTTCTAAAAATAGTTCTCGGACTCTAGTGTACGAAAGCTGACCCGAAGATCTTAGTTTGTATGTATGAGTGGACTTACAAAAATTCATTTGACGAAAAATGAAAATATCATCACCAAGGCAAATATTTGCAAGTGAAATATACGTCTTTAACATATTGACAGGGCAAGTGATCTGGTCAGATTTTGCTATTATAACCCATCTTCCTTCTCGATATTTATCAGTCTTGCTTTTTTCAATAAAAATGGAAACATACTCATCAGAAAAGTTCAGGTCACAAGCCTTTATATTTACTATTTCTGAGAAACGCAGAAAGCCTGCGTAACCAACAAGACACATAGTAACTATTCTTTTATCATACAAATTTGAAGATAAACCAAATCTTTTGACGAGATGTAATAGCATTTCAGGAGTCACTGGATCCTTCTTATTTACAGGCTTAGACAACTGTCTCTTTGCACCTTCAACAACACTTTTTACCATAAAAGTTTCACAAGGATTATCTTCGCCTGCAATCTGATGAGCCCAAGTAATAGCATAAATAGCTTGATTAATCTTCGACACAGATCCACTAGATTGCATTATAGAAATTATGTACAGACTAACATGATAATCACTTGCAGGCATAGAGTTCACTTCTCTGAATTGTGCACACCATTTACACCACAACTTGAAAGCATAATTATAATTTTTGAATGTATTTGCAGACTTCGAATGTAGAATAGTATCAGGAATCTGAGATGCTAGCTCCTTAAGACGTACATCATCTTCACGATGAATCTTTTTCCAACGCCCATTTTGAAACAGATCTGTAAGACGTATAATAAAAAGACTTCATAAGTATGTTTTCAATAAAAGAATCAGAGTGTCCAACACTCGTACCAAGAACCCAGTTTCTTGTTTAAAGCAATTCTGCTACTATTAGCAATTCTGCTGACAAAGCAATTCTGCTGACTAAGCAATTCTGCTGACCATTAAAGCAAATCTGCTGATACAGAAACATAATTTCTAATAGGCAATAATGCCGATATCAAAAAGTCAAAAATAACAAATCTTTACTTCAAGCATAATACATCATTTTTCTCAAACATCTATTCATGTTTACCATATAAATGCATAAGATGTAAATATACATTTAACAATTATGAAATTTTATCTATGTGACTGTCTGATCATACGATCGAAAGTTCGTGTCACCATATAAAAAGTCTATTTCAATATTGTATTCAATCAGGTTGTATGCGCACAACAAGGACATGTCCTTTAAATCTCTCAGAGCCAAATAATGATTGCTTAAAATTTCCCAATACAAAAATATCTGAGGCGTCAGAAAATTCTAGAATATCACTTATATAAGAATAACAAACAGTACTTTGTTTAAATATCAAAGGCCAAAAAGGGGCCGACTTCCATTTAGGAACAACTAACGTAGCATTTGCTCTACAGGCTAAACAATGCTTTATCGCCCTTGGTACAAGGAAAATTGGGGGAACTAACCAGTTATTAAAATATTTCCAATTGAAGGAAAAAGCGTCGACCCCAGAAGAACCTGGGCTAAAATACTTTGAATTGAAAACAGGCACTTTAGTATTTTCACAATTAGCAAAACGGTCAAAATCATGAGGGCCAAACATTTTATCCAAGAAACTGAAAAACTCCCAACTAACACTCCAATCATCACAATCGATTATACGACTTAAAGCATCGGCCTGAGCATTCAAAGTACGGGGAACCCACTGAACTTCTAAAGAAATGGAATTTTGAACACAAAATGAGAAAATATCCAAAGCCAAAGAATGCAAATCTTCTTTAGTACTACCTGAACTAACTATTGACTCACAATTCTTACTGTCTGTATACACCTTGACGACTTTGTCTCTAAGAACGTCTCTAAATGACAACAAAGACAAGTGAATACCCTTTAATTCTCTCCATGTTGAACTTTTAACAATCTCTGAGCTAGACCACATCTTATGAGAAACCATATCATCAACATGAACAACATATGACCCATAAGCATAATCACTCGCATCCGAGTACACTAAAACAGAAGGGACTTTGTAGTCTGACACTTTTCTAAGGTTCAGCGCACTGGAATTTAACCTCCAAAACATGAGTTCATCGATCACATTCTGATCTGTAAGTTTAAATACCCGATCCCAAGTGAGACGCGCTTCAATGAGTCTGTACATAAACCTTGACTTAATGCGAGTAATATTCCCAACCACAGGTGAAAGAGAAATAACTCTGCCAGCAACTTGAGCTAATTTTCGAGCAGTAACATGTGATAAATCTGACAAAACATAACGAATACTGATCTCAAGTTCAGAAATACGACTATTAGGAACACTAAGAGTATGGTTAAGAGTATCCCAGTTCAAACCTAACCAAAGGAGACATTGCACAGGTCTAAAAATAGATTTTTCCTTATTCACAACAAATCCAGCCTTATCTAATGAGTCATAAATAAAACTCAGCTGCTGACAACAAACATCAAAATCTTCATGAATGCACCAACCATCATCTAGGTACAAGACAATCTTAACACCGATTTCTCGCCAAAAACTAACTAAAGGTCTCAAACACTTAGTGAAAATAAACGGACTTGAAGAGAGACCAAAAGGCAAAACAGTGAATACATAAAATCTCTGCTCCCAAGAAAAACCAAGATAAGTCCTGAAAGGCTCAGCAATATCTATGTGGTGATAACCCGACTTAAGGTCAAATTTAAACATATAACCATTTTTAATGAAATATTCAAACCCAACTTTCCAATCTTCAAATTTAATCTTATTTTTCCAAACATGCAAGTTAACTTCACGTAGATCAAGAATGAGCCGTTTCTTTCCTGAACTATTAATAGAAACTGTGAGAGGATTGACAACTACTGGGGGATCAGTTACCTCGACAACACACCCTTTTTTCAAAAGATCATTGATAGCTTCAGTGACAAATAATGCATTTTTCACAGCAGAAAAATTGTTTCTATTCATTTTTCGTTTAGGTACAGAAATAAATGGGATAGAATAACCATTTTGTATTACGTCCACAATGAAATCGGAAGCACCTATTTTCTTCCAAAAATTAACGCGAGCTTTTAATCTACCCTTTACGTTATCATTACAATCATTTTCAAAATCATATGATGAATTAATGATCAAGTCTTCAACATTTGACTGAAAATCTTCAAATTGATTAAAATACTCATCATTTAAGTCACTTTGAGGCCCCTGTTGATTCGTTCTTGAGTTTGGGACAATCCTTCCTCCAGTGTCCTGACTGTGTGCAGGCAAAACAGATATCGGTTGGTTTGGCAACCCCATAGGACCTCTTGTAACCTCGAAAGGACTGATCCGGGCGAGTGATAGTAGCACTAGGAGTACGATCGGAATTATTGGTATTTCTGGGCGTCGATACTCGATTCCCACGGAGTCTTTTCTCCCATCTCTGCTTCTTGATACGCATAGCCCGACTTTCGGCGTTCCGTATTTTCTTTTCATCTTCGGAGTCAGACGCCAGTTCATCAGATAGATATTCACGGACTGTATCCCAACCTGCAGGGGATTTATCTGCTAGCTTAATGCACTTATTACGTTTGTGCAAACTGCTGTCGATCTCTTCAAAGATGCGCTTGACCGTAGATACGTCTTTCTCGTTGACGGCACGCTGAGCAGTCTTGATTTTGGCCCTTAACGTTTCGTTAAATTCGTACTGTCTTTTATTTCCTTCAAATTTAAAGGACGACTCTGCTCTCACTTTCTTGGCGACCTCCGTGGAGTTACTCTCCGTTGTGTCAATTATGTCTCTTTTGAACGAATTCAGCTTTGTGTCGAGATATGACTTGAACAAATCGAATGCGGCAAACGCAGAAGTTTCAGGATCTGGATTGATCGAGCGACATTCATCAATAGGCGTTTCGGTTTCGGACATACTGACAAAAATGTCGTGAAGTAGCTGTGGCAAAGGCTCGAATGGCCTTACTCTCTATAATTCCACTATATAAAGACTCTGTTCACGAAACTCTCACAATATGCAAATAACCTGTTCACCAATAAGAACACTCGACTGAACACTTCTCATTACTAATCGAACACTCTTGACGAATCGAACACTTGTCTCTATTCGAACACTCACTTATACCAAAACGAACACTCTAGTTATACAAACTCGAACACTCTATAATCCATTTAACGATCAATCAATGACCCATAAATCGATCATAGTACCTTTGATAAATTCATTTAGGATATGTTGTCTGATATGATAGGATAGGTTGTCTGATATGATAGGATAGGTTGTCTGATATGATAGGATAGGTTGTCTGATATGGTAGGATATGTTGTCTGATATGATAGGATATGTTGTCTGATATGATTGGATATGTTGTCTGATATGATAGGATAGGTTGTCTGATATGATAGGATATGTTGTCTGATATGATAGGATATGTTGTCTGACATGATAGGATAGGTTGTCTGATATGATAGGATAGGTTGACTGATATGATAGGATAGGTTGTCTGATATGATATAGGCTGTCTGATACGATAGGATAGGTTGTCTGATATGATAGGATAGGTTGTCTGATATGATAGGATAGGTTGTCTGATACGATAGGATAGGTTGTCTGATAAAGTGTCTGATACAATAGGATAGGACGTCTGATACGATAGGATAGGTTGTCTGATAAGGTGGACAGCTGATAGGTTGACTGATATGATAGGATAGGTTGACTGATATGATAGGATAGGTTGACTGATATGATATAGGTTGTCTGATATGATATAGGTTGTCTGATGCGATAGGATAGGTTGTCTGATATGATAGGATAGGATGTCTGATATGATAGGATAGGTTGTCTGATAGTGTCAGATACGATAGGATAGGATGTAAGATACGATATGATACGTTGTCTGATAGAGTTTCTGTAACGATATGATAGGATTTCTGATATGATAGATAGGATGTCTGATAGAGTGTCTGATTTGATAGGATGTCTGATACGATAGGATATGATTATAGGACACGTTGTCTGATAGAGTGTCTGATATGATAAGATGTATGATGTGTGATGTCTAATGCAGGATGTCTGATGTGATACATTATACAAAGATAGTGCTTGATGTACTGTATTGTTATTCTATCAATAATTTAGGATCAAGATGATACTAAATGTAAACCATAACACACCTGAAAAATGAGATTTCATAATGAATTAAATCATAAGAAGTAAAACATTTTGTGCACGCCTGTGAAAAAGGTCATTTTGTCTGTTGTCTGTCCAGCCCTCTGTCTGACTGTCACACTTTTAAAGATGTCATACCCCATAATGGTCCTCAAGTGTTTCATAAATGACGCATTCATTACTTGGAATTATGCTGTCATTCTTAGTTCAACATTAGCTGATTTATGTAACTCTTCCATGAATTGTTAATGTTTCAAAATAACTTTTATTATCTGTCATGAATTTTATTGTTTTACTATTCACTAATTTACAGGATGATGTCACTGACTTGCCTGAACCAATCTGTGTCCAGTGTGTCAACATGAACGAAGCTACGTTAAATTTCACTTTCTTTCAATTGAACACTATGGATTTCTCCAGTGATAGTGGTGTGAAAAACTTTGTATGGTTCGACTCTGGAAACCATTTGTTTGCCAAGCATTTAACCAAGCCCTGGTTGAAAGATCCAGAGTTTAAGATAAATAGATATGACAGTTATAGTGAGGAACCCTTAAAGAAACTCTTAGCCGTTGTTATGTATGGTTTATCAAATTTATAATGACAAAAAAATAAACTAAAAATGATTTCAACACTAGTCATGTTTTTCTTTTCTGTTTTTATACGCCCGTCATTTGACGGGTCGTATTATGGTATGGCGAAGTCTGTCCGTCCGTCCGACCGTCTGTCCGTCCGCCTATGGAACGCAATAACTTGAATATACGTCAACGGATTTTCATGAAATTCATACATAATGATTGGACTGTGGAGAGGAAGCCGCCTTTCGATTTTCAGGTTCATCCGATATGTCGTTACAGAGTTATGGGACTTAGATTTTTAAAATACAGTGAAAATATACTAAAATATTTAAAAATTATTTAAAAATCTATTTCTGGTCGAAATGTTTTGAAATTTTGTATACTTCAAGTAGAAAGGATGTTCTTTGACATATGTAACGGGTTTTTAATTTTTTTGTTGCATAACCGAGATATTGTGTGTAATAGGAAGGGGGGGGGGGGGGGGGTTATATGCATATACATGTTAAGCTAAGGGCAAAATATAGGCGCATGGAACGCAATAACTTGAATATGCGTCAACGGATTTTCATGATATTCATACATTTTGATTGGACTGTGGAGAGGAAGCTGCCTTTCGATTTTCAGGTTCATTCCATATGTCGTTACATGATCATGAGCATAGACGATGATTGTAAATTAATTCTATATGCTGATGACAGTGCCATCCTGTTTGCCCATAAAGATCCAGGGGTTATTTCTATGAAACTTGGCAAGGTACTTGAACAATGCTCTAACTGGCTTGTTGACAATAAATTATCCCTCCATTTAGGTAAAACAGAATGTATGCTGTTTGGCCCCCCTAAAAAATTGAACAAGGTCTCGGATTTCTCTATAACTTGTAATGGACATTCGATAAAATCTTCTGATCATGTGAAATACCTTGGTTTAAACATTGATAAATTCCTTAATGGGAAGAACATAGTTCATTCTATTATTCAGAAAGTAAATACCAGATTGAAGTTTCTATACAGACAGGCAAATTTCTTGGGGGTGAGGGACAGGATGACACTGGCATCAGCCCTTATACAGTGCTACTTTGACTATTCATGTTCATCTTGGTATGCAGGATTAAATATACAGTTGAAACACAAATTACAGGTATGCCAAAACAAAATGGTTCGATTTATTTTAAAATTAGGTCCTGAGAGAGAATTGATTGTAACATCTAGGAATCATTAAATATGCTAAACATCAGTCAAAGAGTGACACAATTAAGGCTGCATCATGTATTTAACATCCACAATGCGAACTGTCCTAGTTACATGCTAAATGGTTTCACCCTTGTATCTGAACAGAGTAGATATGCTACAAGATCATGCAGTTCCAAGAATTATATAGTGCCAAACAACAATTACTGCAGTCCATGTACTTTTTATTACAATGCTATTAAAGACTGGAATGACCTGCCACTAAACATCAAAGAAATATCTGGAAAAGAAAACTTCAAAATATCATTAAAAGAACATCTAAATCTTAAAAGCCGAGAGAGTGAAAATGCAACTTTTATTTATTTTTAAATTATTATATTTAATCTGCCAAATTTTAATTAGTTATTATGACCAAAGTTACAGGGATTTTAAGCCCAAATTTTGTCCTTGCCTAAACCATTTTTGATGTCTGAGCCAAAGTCTTTTATTTATGTTTAGTTTAGTTTTAGTTTAGTTTTAGTTTAGTTTGTATCTTTTGAGTTGAATTTTTGTCTGTGTTGATTTTCCTATCAATTATTTTCTTCTTCAAATATTTACTAACCTCAAATATTACATTAATATATTAACATCATATATTTATTTATTTATCTAACATCTTGATGTTTATTTCTTAAAGGACCCCATTGTAAATAAGCTTATAAGCTTTCATGGGTTATCCTTGGGTTTAAATCATAGTTATTAAGGTGCAATATCTTATTTTAGAGTTTCTGTGATAGTTAAATATATATCTTAAAGCTCCTGTGATAGTTATTTCAGTTTTTATATTTATATAATTACAAGATGAAATCATATCTCTCCAAATTCATAATCTGATTTTCTTGTTTTTTTATTATAAATTCCTAATATATATACAAACTACCTCAGTTTTATATTTCATTCATTGTATTTGTAGCAAATATATTGCTCTTTATTCCATTACCATTTTTTGTTTATTTTAAATTTCATTATTTTGTTATATTTTATTTTGCTGTAATCTTGATATATTGCCCTGTGACTTGGTTTTACCTGAATAAATCATATCATAACATACATAACATATCATATGGGACTTAGATATTTTAAAATACAGTGAAAATATACTAAAATAGTTAAAAATTATTTAAAAATCTATTTCTGGTCGAAATGTTTTGAAATTTAGTATACTTAAGGTAGAAAGGATGCTCTTTGACATATGTAACGGGTTTTTAATTTTTTTGTCGCATAACCGAGATATTGTGTGTAATAGGAAGGGGGGGGGGGGGTTATATGCACATAGTCATGTTAAGCTAAGGGCAAAATATAGGCGCATGGAACGCAATAACTTGAATATGCGTCAACGGATTTTCATGAAATTCATACATTATGATTGGACTGTGGAGAGGAAGCCGCCTTTCGATTTTCAGGTTCATTCGATATGTCGTTACAGAGTTATGGGACTTAGATATTTTAAAATACAGTGAAAATATACTAAAATAGTTAAAAATTATTTAAAAATCTATTTCTGGTTGAAATGTTTTGAAATTTTGTATACTTAAGGTAGAAAGGATGCTCTTTGACATATGTTACGGGTTTTTAATTTTTATGTCGCATAACCGAGATATTATGTGTAATGGGGGGGGGGGGGGGGGGGTATATGCACATACATGTTAAGCTAAGGGCAAAATATAGGAAATATGGAACGCAATAACTTGAATATGCGTCAATGGATTTACAGGATATTTCTACATTGTGATCAGACTTTGAAGAAGAAGCCGCCTTTCGATTTTCAGGTTCATTCGATTTGTCGTTACTGAGTTATGGGACTTAGATATTTTAAATACAATGAAAATATACTAAAATAGTTAAAAATTCTTTAAAAATCTATTTCTGGTCAAAATGTTTTGAAATTTTGTATACTTCAAGTAGAAAGGATGTTCTTTCACATATATAACGGGTTCTTGAATTTTTTGTCACATAATCCAGAAATTATGTGTAATGGGGGGGGGGGGGGGGGGTTATATGCACATACATGTTAAGCTAAGGGCAAAATATAGGTGCATGGAACGCAATAACTTGAATATGCCTCAACAGATTTTCATGATATTTGTACATTGTGATCAGACTTTGAAGAGGAAGCCGCCTTTCGATTTTAAGGTTCATCTGATTTGTCCTTATGGAGTTATGGGACTTAGATATTTTGGTGTTGTGAAAAAAATCCCAACGGGCGTATCTTAATTGCTGCGTGAGCGTAGGCTTTATTTAACCAGCAATTGGAGATTCAGGAACATACAGTTTTTGGCCCATCTGACCATGTTTTCATGTGTCATCAAAATGTATGTCTGTTGCAATGATTTTGTAAAATCACATCTCACGCCTTACCATACAATTTTGTGTTCTATGGGCCAAAGGAGTAAAATTTAAGTTTCTGAGAGATTTTTTATTGAAAATACAGAGGTCATTAACGTATATGTTTGACATTTACTACAAATCTATTGTCTTACATGGTTGATACAGATTGGTGAGTAAAGACAATGAAATTACTGATGTTTATCAAGTCTACAGCAATAGAGCACAATACCTCGATCTGTTCTGTCTGCATCATCAGTTTGTGTGTCGGCTAGTATAGCTACGTCTGTCTGTTCATCCATTTTTTTGTTAGTGAATTTCTTGTATTCTTGACATATCTGTTTCATGTAAACAGCTGCATAAAATCTCCTCAACCTTTTCATGAATCAAATACAGGTACTTCAGATCCTCTATCAATCTTTAATTTGACCCAATCTGTTTTCAAATATAGCCACCTTAGGTTCTAACTGACTGATGAGTTTTCTTAATTTTCCTCTTAAACTGCAGCATGGAATTTCAGTAAGATTTACAGGCTTTTTGTTTGAGCCCCTGACCCATAGGGTCTTGGAAAGTGGGTGTGGTAATTTTCCTCTTTGTAACTCAATGGAATTTTGTGAATACCAAACCTAAGAACGTATAATTGATAGAGAGTTCATTCTTTTTGCATTATAATGGTTCTATGGAAAATGGATGTTGCCATTTTCCTATACATATATATATTTACATTACTAGTAGATTCCCCATGTTAAACGCCCATTAGGCAACTAGAATTATATTCCAATAACTTAGGTTGCTCACGTGCAAGTTTTGCATGTAGGGAGAATTTGCCAACGTTCAAATACATTTGACACTAAAACAGGCAAAATATGCGAAGTGCATACAAATAAAAATGACCGATATTTAGAATAAATGTAAATATAAGTAATGACTGTCTTACTTTTGGTGTTCATGGGTGTATAATTCTGGTTGGACAAGTGCAAATTTTCCGAGAATCGCTTCGCGATTCACGGAATTTGCACGTGTCCAACCAGAATTATACACCCATGAACACCAAAAGTAAGACAGTCATTTCTTAAATAACTGTACATGTGTGTAATTTTGTAATGACCAATTATCAAAGGTATAATTAATAGAAATTAATTCTTTTTGCAATACAATAATTCTTTGGTCTAGCTGTGCACCTGATTGTTTGTTTGAGCCCTTGACCTTCACAGTCTTTGGTCTAACTATATGAACCTGATTGTTTGCTTGAGCCCTTGACCCTCACAGTCTTTGGTCTAACTGTGAACCTGATTGTTTGTTTGAACCCTTGACCCTCACAGTCTTTGGTCTAACTGTGAAGCTGATTGTTTGAGCCCTTGACCCTCACAGTCTTTGGTCTAGCTGTGCACTTGTTTGTTTGAACCCTTGACCCTCACAGTATTTGGTCTAGCTGCGCACCTGGTTGGTTGTTTGAGCCCTTGACCCTCACAGTCTTTGGTCTAACTGTGAACCTGATTGTTTGAGCCCTTGACCCTCATAGTCTTTGGTCTAGCTGTGCACCCGATTGTTTGTTTGAGCCATTGACCTTCACAGTCTTTGGTCCAGCTGTGCACCTGATTGTTTGTTTGAGCCCTTGACCCTCACAGTCTTTGGTCTAGCTGTGCACCTGATTGTTTGTTTGAGCCCTTGACCCTCACAGTCTTTGGTCTAGCTGTGCACCTGATTGTCTTTGGTCTAGCTGTGCATCTGAATGTTTGTTTGAGCCCTTGACCCTCACAGTCTTTGGTCTAGCTGTGCACCCGATTGTTTGTTTGAGCCCTTGACCCTCACAGTCTTTGGTCTAGCTGTGCGCCTGATTGTTTGTTTGAGCCCTCGACCTTCACAGTCTTTGAAAATGTATGTTGAAGTTTTCTCCTAAATAACTTTACGTAATCTTGTGAACAAGAATTCTCAGAAAGTATAATTGATAGAGATTTATTTCTTTTTTCATAATACTGGTTCTGTTGTCTAGTTGTACATCTTATATTTTGTTTGATCCCCTGACCCCAAGGAATCGGGAAAAGGGTATGGTGATTTTCTCCTATATATAATTTTTTGTACATAATCTTGTAAATGCTAATTTTAAGAAAGTTAATAGAGAAATAAGTCTCTGGTGTAGATGTGCATCTGATATTTTTTGAGTCCCTGAAAATGGATCCGATGTGTCACTAGTGATGGATTTTTTTTTTCTGAAAAAAAGAAACAATTGAGTAATTTGCGTGTACCTGTAGGAAATGAGAAGACGAAATAGTTGGGTTTTTTTTTTTTTTTTTTTTTTTTTTTTTTTTTTTTTTTCATAGTTGACCAGATTTAATACTTCGTAATATCTGACTTATGACCGATGACTCAGTTCTTAAGACATTAGTTTGTATACAAAAAAATATGTAAAGTCTGTTACATTTTGTGACATGTTTTATTGAACTGGTTTTATTTTTAGGGAATATCTGAAATAAATAACCTTAATGTATACTAGTTGCTACTATTAGACATGTGTTAATAATGATTTTCTGATCATTTTACAATCATTTTTATAGGATCACCGAAAGGACACGTACGATTCTTCAAAATGTTTTACACCTTTTTGGGAAAAACTGATTGGTCGAAGTAGCAACGGCGAAGCTCCTCCTGAAAAAGTGGAAGGGCACAACATCCCAAAATTAAATAAAGGGTGGGTGGGGAAAGATACAAAGAATGGGGTTTCATGTTCTGTAATGCAAAAATTTAGATATATCTGGTGCAGTAGAAAATGCATTTGTAACCGCATCGTAAAGATCTCCATTTTTTGACCGTATCATAACTCCACATGAAAAGATATATCTTGGCCGAATTTAATTTTTGGCTCAACAGACGAGAGCAAGATCTCTGACAGAAGGACCTGTAACGTTCAGAGCCGTAATCTACCCAATTTTTACTTGCAATACCAGCTCAACCAGGATTATTTAGAATGTGTCCTGTACGTGAAATCATTTCATTTCAAGTATCTTTAATCAAATATATTAGTTATTATTGAATTAAATATATATAATTAAACAGTTTATATAAGTCCTTGAAATTGTCTATAAAAAAAACTTTTATCGTGTCAGTTATAGATGCCAATCAAGGATGATATATCACGTGGTCTATCAATCACATGACTTTATTTGTTGAAAAATGGCGGTGACTGTGGCAGTGATTTTCCTGCTCTGCTTCTTTTCTACGGGGAGAGGAAACAATCAAGCTCACCACGAGGAAAGTTACTCAACGACTCCCACAAGGGGTCAGCCATGGCCCATGCCGCAAAAATATAGCGTGACAACAAAGACATACGATATTGATAGTAATAACTTCCAGTTCACTGCATCAGGACAAACTTGTGACATTCTAACTAAAGCCTTTGCACGTTACAAGACCATCATATTTAGCCCACAAGATACCAAGCTCCGGTTCTACCCAAATAGATTCAACCGTGTCGAGGAGGGTGTGACTGGACTCAATGTTAAAGTGCAAAAACCTTGTGAAGAATATCCCTTTTTGGGAATGGATGAATCATGTAAGTTGAGATGGGCCATGGTCACCAAATTGGTTACTTCCCAGTAATCCAGTATGTCGTATTCATGAAATCATAAAATTTGGAGATAATTTCATTGTGACACCACAATAATAAAAGGATAAAAAAAAGCATCTGGTTGCACGAAAACAGTGTGATCAAACAATGAATAATATATTGTTGTCCAATGATGTGTTTTCAGATGCCCATTCATTTAAAGTTTAGGTTTGGAATGGTCACAACTCATAACTTGAAAATTCAAAACCTAGATTTTACAAACCAGAAAACGGACATCAATTAGTAGGCAAACTTTTGAATTGTCAAACATAAATTATCATAATGCGTGGGGTAGCAAGCATTTGAGTTTTGGGAGGGAGGGTAGGAAAACTTTGCAATTTTCCTTCTCCAATTTTCAGTGAAATCTTTGAGCTTGTGACAAATAAAAATCTGGATCATGTAGTCACTGTCTTCTTCCCCCCCCCCTTTCCTCCCATGTTTGTTTTTAATGATTTTAAAAATTGTGACATCCATGAAACAACTTGAAGATGGTCTGTTCCAAAAGTCAGATTATATTTCCCATATACAGAAGTTCAGAATTATTGTTTTAATTTGTAACAGACATTAAGTTACATTTACCTACAAAATGTACTAGATATGTCTATATGACTGTACAGAAGATCTACTGTAGGAAGTTGATCATACAAATGTATTATATCACATACTACATGTTTTGATCTTAGATGAATTGATGGTACCAGACAGTAGTGGTCAGGCCACTCTATCATCAGTCAGTGTGTGGGGTGCCCTGAGAGGACTGGAAACATTTAGTCAGCTGATCACCGGTACACCAGGAAATGGGGTATGTCTGAACATGTGTGATGTTTGCTAAATATACTGGTATTAACTTTTCGACATCTTCATTCTTCAATGAAAACTTCTCCTAACCAGTACCATCTCTGCAACACTGATGATTTTATTAGTTTTTAAATAAACATCCTTAATTGTGTCAATACAAATATGTTTTGTACTAGTTTCATTTATTTTTATCATTTCAGTACAAAATAAACGGTACAACAATAAGTGACAGTCCCCGTTTCCAGCACAGAGGACTCCTGTTTGATACTAGCAGGCATTTCTTGGGAACTGATGTTCTTAAAAAGAACTTGGTATGTGACTCAGATATAGAAAAATAATCATGCTTTGATAAGTTACACTAAAATGACATTATAAATATTCAGGTAATCTCTTAAGAGGGTATGAGCGTGAACAAATCAAACGTAAACCGTATCGATGTCGTAAAGAAAACACAATCTAAAAACTTATTGAACTAAAGGTTGAATATACCTCTAGATTAAAGAGCAATGCATTTCGAATGACGAACAATATATATCCTTGTTTACATATAAAATACGCTTCTATCACGACATCGTTTTACCCTTGGCATGTAGTTTACGTCATCAACGGGAGTTTATTTGACGTCATACTGAATTATGACATTGTAATATTTTTTTCCGCGAATTATCATGAAAGCGCTTTGTGCTTGTTCTTTAGATGTCCTGTAAATTCAGTTTGTCTTATATTATTTCACGCCATGACAACTTTACGGAGCGGAATAATTTGATTATGATTGAATTGAGTAACAGTTTAATACTTCAAATTTATTCTTGCATAAAAAAGACACAAATAAATTCAAAAGAATAATTATATTTTATAGTTCAAGTTGACGATGCGGCGTTACTGACCACGCAATTTACCTCAAATATTGAAAACGTGTAAAACTAATATATCTTGAAAGTACTTTTCTTTCATTTACAAAACGTATGTGTTATAATGATTTAGTCAGAATTTATATCACGAGGCCTATTGATTAGTAGTTGTAATAAGTGAGCATGACGACCGACTGTCAAATCATCAAAAGGACCAAAGATCACGTACATCATGTACATGTACGTTGTAAAATAAATGGATCCGAAGGACTCTGTAAACACACTTCCCATTGTACGCCCTGTTAAAAAGGGAATTATTCTGTTTCAGTTTTACTAATCTATGATATAACGACATTCATTGAAGAGAGCATGTGCAGGAAATCAATGCGGAAGACAGGGTGTGCGTTAACTACCTTTCCTATCATACCGACACCCCCCCCCCTTCTAATCCCAGCGCTTAGTAAAATGAAACTAGAAATGTGCCTCAGCTAACTTTAGATAAATTGTTTAAAAGCAAACTTATCAAGAGATTAAGAGATCCTTCGTATCGTTGTTCTACTAAATTGCTCCATTTTTTTTCAAATCTGGCACAATATGTAAGAATGTCAAAACTACATATACATGTATAAATAGATACGCGTAGATGACGCAAAATCAATTTTGAGAGAAATGATATACAGAAGAAGCATACAGATAGGAATCTAGAACATCCATGTTTTCTCATTCACTGAGATTAACAGTGTACAATATCGCCGAGCATTACCTAAGGTGAGCGTCACGATGAGCGCTACGTCACGTTACGTTGTCGGTGCTTAAAAGCGCTAAGTGTTGGGAAAATGAATAAGAAATTGATCAGAATATGACTCAAATATTTAGTCTGAAGTCCAGACTATAAGAAATCTCAGATAAAATGTATAGATATATAACAACTTTCCATTTTCAATCATAAACAACGGATTTATCATATCCAGAGACTTGGTCAGAGGAATTCTGAGCTAAATATCTTTGAAACGGCTACACTCTTTTTTCTATAAATTATTTTTTTATCTTTAGCATGTATCACTAGATGATAAGAGAAACATTTTATCAAAATTCTATTATGCCAACAACTTCGAAAATTAATGTTTTTAAACTTTTCATACAAATTTTACTGTCAAAAATGGGATGAAATAAATGTCCTTCTCCAGCATGGCATGCATGGCAACAAAAATATTTTTCCGAAAATGATAAATTTACTTCATTTGCTACATCAATGGATAAAAATTTACTTCGTACTGTGTTATGTTGATTTTTAAAATAAAGTTCAAAGTTGGGACATTGTTTTAGAAAAAAATGTGCAGAGTTACCTCCCTTTTTTGTCGGTATATAAGGGACAAACGGCTACACTCTTTTTTTCATGAAATATTGCAATCGATGAAGGAAGGGATATTCTTTTATATGTATACAATTATTTTCAATTTCCATTATTCCCTGAAAATGTGGTTCACACTCATACCTCCTTAAAACAGTATTTTACTTTGAAGATTATCTTAGTTATTTTGACTCGTGACTTTTCATACATAAGCATGATAGATATACACTGATTTGAATCTTTTATCTAATTGATACAAACTTGATGAAGTAGATGTGTCTGTTACATAAACTTGTACATAAGAATTATTTAGCCAGGTATTTTGGGTAAAAATTACTTGAAAGTGAAGATGCATAATACAGTTGAAGATTATTGTTTTTTATGCCCCTGGATTCAAAGATTAAGGAACATACATTTATGTAGTGTATGGCCTGTTTTTCTGTGCAAAAACTTAAATTTTGTTCTTACTTTTGATTGGTATGTGAAAGGACTTTTATGTTTTAACAGATACATATAAATGTACATGTATAATAATATTCCTTGTGAAAAGACTATGTTAGTGGTACCAAAATTTTTACCTTTTGACCAGAAATTGACTTTTGATTTGAATCCATTTTACAGATAACCATAATAACAGATTTTATACTGATAAAGCTGAAAATGAGGGCATTCATGTTTCACGAACACATCTTGTAAAACTGAGATTTCAATTGGTATGCATAAATGATTTAAATTTGTATACTACTGTTTGATATATGTAACAGGATGCCATGGCGCAGAGCAAGTTTAACGTCTTCCACTGGCACATCGTGGATGATCAGTCCTTTCCGTATGTTAGCCAAGCCTTTCCACAGATGAGCCAAATGGTAAAGCATTTTACATACATACAAAAACATGTAAAGTTACGAAAGCTGATTTTAAAATTCGACTAGCTTCAATTGTCACGTAAGTCAAGGAGTATGAAACAAATGCACTGAAGATAGAATTAAGATCAGAGTGTTTTATTTTTCAATATTTTACATGTTTAGAGTACTTTATAAGCAAAATTTGTGCCACTTGTCTTTTATCATAAGTGATATCAGATGTAAGTCATATCATGCAAGTAATGAATCAGAGGAAAATTAGGTTCCAGAGCAAAGTTAAATCCATTATATTTTGATATTGTAGTGAAAAAAAATGGTTGACGGTTATTTTTGAAAAAGAATTGTACATATGATTTCAGGGTGCCTATGATCAGATGCATTTGTACAGTCCCAATGATGTGAAGGAAATAATAGATTACGCTAGAGATCGTGGGATCAGAGTCATTCCAGAGTTTGACACTCCAGGTTTAGTGATTTTGCTTTTTATCACTATTTTTATGCCTCGGAATCAAAGATTCGGGGGCATATAGATTTTGGCCTGTTTGTCTGTCTGTTTGTCCGAAAAACTTTAATATTGGACATAACTTTTGAATGGTAAGTGATAGGGCTTTCATATTTCATATGAGTATTCCTTGTGACAAGACCTTTCTATTGATATCAAAATTTTTGACCTCATGACCTTGACCTTTGACCTACTTTTTAAAAACTTTAACATTGGGCATAACTTTTGAATGATATGTGATAGGGCTTTCATATTTGATATGTGTATTCCTTGTGACAAGACCTTTCCATTGATACCAAATTTTTTTTACCTCGTGACCTTGACCTTTGACCTACTTTTCAAAAACTTTAACATTGGTCATACCTTTTGAATGGTAAGTGATACGACTTTCATATTTCACATGTGTATTCCTTGTGACAAGACCTTTCCATTGATACCAAAATTGTTGACCTCGTGACCTTGACCTATGACCTTCTTTTTAAGAAACTTTAACATTGGTCATAAATTTTGAATGGTAAGTGATAGGGCTTTCATATTTGACATGTGTATTCCTTGTGACAAAACCTTTCCATTGATACCAATTTTTTTTTTACCTCGTTACCTTGACCTTGACCTTTGACCTACTTTTTAAGAAACTTTAACATTGGTGATAACTTTTGAATGGTAAGTGATAGGGCTTTCATATTTTACATGAGTATTCCTTGTGACAAGACCTTTCCATTGATACCAAAATTGTTGACCTCGTGACCTTGACCTTGACTTTTGACCTACTTTTCAAAAACTTTAACTTTGGGCATAACTTTTGAATGGTAAGTGATAGGGCTTTCATATTTGACATGTGTATTTCTTGTGACAAGACCATTCTATTGATACCAATTTTTTTTTTACCTCGTTACCTTGACCTTGACCTTTGATCTACTTTTTAAGAAACTTTAACATTGGTGATAACTTTTGAATGGTAAGTGATAGGGCTTTCATATTTTACATGAGTATTCCTTGTGACAAGACATTTCCGTTGATACCAAAATTTTTTTACCTCGTGACCATGACCTTTACCTTTGACCTACTTTTCAGAAACTTTAACATTGGGCATAACTTTTGAATGGTAAGTAATAGGGCTTTGATATTTCACATGTGTATTTCTATTGATACCAAAATTTTTTACCTTGACTTTGACCTTTGACCTACTGTATAAAAATTTTATCATGTGGAATATCTTTTGAATGGTAAGTGATGGCGCTTTGATATTTCACATGTGTATTACTTGTCACAAGATTTTTCCATCGATACCAAAAAATCTTAACCCAGTGACCCTGACCTTGACCTTTCACATACATGTACTTAACAGAAAATGGTGTTTATACTAACAAAGATGCCACTGGGGGCATTCATGTTTTACAAACACAGGCTTTATTTCCATTGTTATCTGAATTTACAATACTGCATACTTAGAGAAAAATCATTTTGAAAATTTGACCTCACAGTGGTAAGAGATTGAATTAAAGAAAAGCATAATTATGATTAAGATGAAGTCATTGTAAGTGCACACTTGATTTTACAAAAAGTACTTGAAAATAAAGTATTGTAATGAATTACTAGAAAATTGAAATGTAATACTATCACAAAAGTTATCAGAAAGTAGAATTTATGCATAATATTTCAAAGCAATGTAATTGAAAAATAAAAATCGATGTGAGTCTTTTTAATTAGATGAAACAAAAAACTTAACCCCAACCCTTTCTTCTCAAATAATCAATTCAAAAGATAGATCTTGAAATACCATCCTATTTACAGGGCACTCCCAGTCATGGGGTAAAGGAATCACTGACTTGTTAACCAAGTGCTATTCCAAGGGAACTCCGACAGGAACCTTTGGACCTATAGATCCTACTGTAAATTCTACCTTCCAGTTCCTGAATAAATTCTTTACAGAAATTAAAAATGTATTTCCCGACAAGTACGTTCATCTAGGAGGTGATGAAGTCTCATTCTCATGTTGGTAGGTATATTGATTGTTTAGTATCTCGATGTTGGTAGGTAGATTACTTGTTTAGTATGTTGGTAGGTAGATTAATTGTTTAGGATGTCGATGTTGGTAGGTAGATTACTTGTTAGTATCTCAATCCTTTTGTGTAATTTGTTGTTCTCTTGATCAATGCCAATTACACCAGTAAAAACCAAAATCACTATTCCAAAATATGTAAAATGAAAAACACAAAATATCTGGGAAAAATTAAAAACAAAAACAAAAACGAAGTAGAATACCATGTAAGCAAAAATGAACTCCCAAAATGTGCTTGTGATGACAAGAGGCTTATCCTATACTAAGAACACAAGGATGGTCTATAACATTGACAGTAAACAAACAATACAGAAAGTAATTCATTTTATGCAATGATTACTCTACTGGGTGTTGCTCTCTTCAACTTGTATTACTAGTTCATCATGTATTTGTACATATTTATGAAATATATCAGAACTCACAGTTTTACAAAATTTATTAATGTTCCATTTCATTATCTTTTTGAATAAAATTTCAAACTAATTTTAATGCACTAGACACATGTATCGGATAGTAAATCCTCATCAGTGTTACTTAATGCCAATGTAATTTTTAGACAGAGACAAATATGTTTTAGTAGCGCCCTCTACTTTATTTTTTGAAATCTAGATTTGTGCCTTTACATGTATTAAAAATAAAAAGTCTTCATGTGGATATTACATGTGTTTTATTTATTGTTTAATTTCAGGCAGTCTAACCCAAACATAACAGAGTTCATGAAACAGCAGAAATTCGGAACTAACTATGCTAAATTGGAAGAATACTATATGCAGAAGTATGTATGATACATGTACAACAATCTAACATCATTCCTCTTTGAATTTATATATCCCTTTCTATGATAACAAAGTCAGTAAAGTGACATGTACAGTTTTAAGCAATGATGAAACTATGGCATCAACTTTGTTGCAATATAAACTGTGTACAAGAATAAATTCACGCTACATCCAGAATTCCACTCTATTTTCAGACTCATAGATATAATGAATGGTTTGGATAAAGGTTACTTAATATGGCAGGAAGTAATAGATAATGGAGCAAAGGTAAGAACTTAGTCATGGAACTAAGCTAAGAAAATCTTAACTAAAAATGTTAAAAGATTATGAATATATTGTAGAAGTTTGAATTTTATTTCAGTTTTAATTTGTCAGAGTTATGGCTCTTGGTCTTTCTTTAAGCATTGCTTGCTCTACAAAACAATTATATATGTATAACAATATGTATATTTATATTTTGTGTTAAAGTTGAAAGACTTTAATATGTGGATACATGGACACTTGTCAGAAGGGGAAGACATCTATCAATTTTCAGGTTGATAGGTTTTAGGTTGAGTCACTAAATAAGTAATCAGAAAGAGGTTTCCAGAAGTTAACAAGACGTCTCTTTTTTGGATGCATGGTTACTTATCAGAAAGGGAAGACTCTTATTCATTTTAAGATCAAGAGGTCCAAGGTGAAGGTCACTGCTAGGAAAACTAGTCTTCAAACAAGGGATCCTATCTCCTACACAAGTCAAATCCTTTTAACCTAAGCTGTATTCAGGGGTTACTTTGGGGCGCGATTTCGCGATATTATCGCACTTTTTTTCCAAAAATCGCATGAAAAATGTCAGAATGCGAAAATATCTCGCATCGATATTATCTACAACATCGTCAGATCATAGCTCGAAATGTCCGTACGGCGAATCTTCTAATACACTCCTTGATCATGTAAGCGCTTTAAATACACAAAACTAATCCAATTTGCGTCAAAGCGTGTAGATGATCATGACTAGTAATATAGCCGATAAATATTTTCTCATCGTCTAGAGGAAAATACGGTTCAAATACACGCTTTTCGGTCGGTCCCTATTCAGCGCGTGTTTATATTTTATATTTATCGACAAGTTGTAAACAGGGACGCCGGCCGACATGCCACCAAAACGTAAACTGCCATCGGTTCCTGGGTCAGGACAAAGTCAATTGAAATTCATTAAAGACGTAAACAATAACTCTGCGACGCCCCCATCCTCTGGCCCTGACTCTGATAAAACGCCGGATTCGACCCCAATCAATCAAAGCCAAAGGAAATCCGAGCTAAAATTTCAGCAAAAATGGATATCCATATATGGGTCCTGGCTCCACTACGACGTTGACAAAAACGTGATGTGGTGTAGTATCTGTAGGGACATAAAATCAAAATCAATAATGTCTGAGGGAACATCAAATTTCAAAACAACTACCCTTCAAAGGCACGTTGAAAGTGCTGATCACAGAAGTGCATTAATGTTGCCCAAAGAAAGGGAAGGATTGGACAGAGCTGTTCAAAATGCAGACTCGAAAGAAGAAAACGCTATAAAAAGGTGCATGAAAGTAGTGTATTGGTTAGCAAAGGAGTGCATTCCACTGAGCAAGTATGCAAGTTTGATGGAATTGCTGATTGAACTAGAAGTACCTAATCTTGAACATTTGAAAGTGGGCGAACGTGTAAATTATCAAAGTTATAATACTGCTACAGACATGCTGAAGTGCATGAGCAATGTCATAAATAAGGATTTGGATCAGAGGATAAAGCAATCTCCAGTATTAACAATTTTAACTGACGAGAGTACGGACATTGCAACAAATCATAAGCTGTGCGTTATGGCTCGCATAATAAACACTACTACAATGGTACCATACACCGCTTTCCTGAGTAATGTGCACATCAGTTCTGCAACAGGTGAAGGCATCTTTAACTCCATTCTATCAAGCATTAGATGCAGTTTATAGAACTCTGGACTCTCTATTGACATACTTTTCCTCAAGAAAGAATGACCCAAAAGCCGAAGGTCTGAAGAAGAAGCTAAGTCAAGACTTCTTCCTGTACATGACATATGCTCTTATGGATATTCTCCAGCCAGTGATGAAATTAAACCTATTCTTCCAAGCAAAAGATGTGGACATTTCATTAGTAAAGGTAACTACACTGTGTCAAATTTATATACTAATAAATAACTCAGAAGTAGTATATATAATTTTAGAAGTTCAAATACTATTAAACTGACAAATCAAGGAAATTATGAACATTATGAACATCTGCTATCATTCTTATTTCCTTATCCTTACAATATATTCTTAATGTGTCATGTGTGCACTCTGCATTGTATTTTTAAACAGACTGCGGTGGATACATGCACCAAGGACCTAGAGTTATTGCAACAGGGAGATGATCCTCTAGAACGGCCCAGGTTCCAGGATCAGCTTGAAACAGATCTTGTGGACGGGATGTACAAAGGTCAACACCGTATCTCTGTGTCAAAGTATTGCTTCATTGCGGCCAAAGAGAAGTTTATTCGGGCCTTGCTGGATAACATCAGTAAGAGGTAAATAATTGTAGTGTACTGATCATTTCTAAATGTATGGGCTCTTGATTACTTTGCATTTGTTGGCATTTAAATTTAAAAGGCTAGACCCATAAACTAATTTACCACAAGAACTATTGTCACTTCAATTGACTTTCCCTGTCAGTACTGCAACTGCTGTGCAATCGAAGCTTTTTGTAACAATTCATCTCCTTTCAGATTCCCAGACAAGCAGTTGATGACTAGCTTCGGGATCTTTGGACTTAGGCCTGTGACCTTACTCAACGATGATGAGCTGAAGGAGTGGGGAAATGAATCCTTAGAAGTGCTGATTGAACATTTTGGTAGCCCCAAATCCCACAGCCACCATGACGAGAAGTCTGCAAAGACTGTCACCTCTTCCTCAAAACCTGTGGTAGACCCTGATGCCACCAGAGAAGAATGGTTAAAGGTATTTAAACAATTTTACTATTCATTCATACTCACCAAAAGAGTAATTTCAAAATTTCCATGGAACATTTTCATACTTTCAGTTTCATAGTTTAGAAAAGGGTTTAACTATAAGTAGGGGGACAGTAGTAAGTACTGAGCTACATGTAAGTTTATCAAGTCACTGTTTACTTTACTTTACTTTAGGTACTAGAATACATGTACAGTATTGAATAATGATAATATAATCTTCATAATTCAGGTGAAGCAGGTAGTGAAGATCCAAGGTTATCCCAGACATTCCACAGCAGAGATATGGGGGCTCATCAGGCAGTACCATGAAGAGGACTTCCCTAATCTGTTAACCATGGCAGCCCTAGCACTCACACATCCCATTCACACAAGTGACTGTGAAAGAGCATTTTCAAAGCAGAACTTAGTCACATCTCCCCTCAGGAGTAGGATTTCAAGTGATCACTGTGATGAACTCATGAGAGTTATGATAGAGGGACCAAGTCTGGCAGAATTCAACTATAAAGAAGCTCTGGAAATGTGGAGAAATACAAAGAGTCGTTTTATCTTCAAGAAATAAGAAGAGTCACTTCCAGAGCTTCTTTGTAGTTGATTTTGGCCAGACTTGGTTCAGTGACAGACAGTTCAAAGTGTTGTATTCAAGACTTGGTTCAGTGACAGACAGTTCAATGTGTTGTATTAAAATCTTAATTCATTAAAATGTCATAAACACCAAATTTACGCTTTTGTATTTATTTTTCACTACAATTTGTGAAAAATCTCATTGTGACCACTTGAGCGAGAGACTAATCTCTCATTGAAATTTGAAATCTCTCATTGTAAATTTTGGAGCGAGAGAATTCTATCATTCACCCTGAAAGCCAGGGTAACCCCTGTGTATTTAAACTTATCATAAGGGTAAGACACCTATTGATTTTAGGGTCATTAGATTAAAGGTCAAGGTCACTTATTCCTTTATTGTTTGTAAATGCAGGAATCAAACGTCTACAACGGGAGCATATATTTTACATACATTCTGTAGTTTTAATACTGGTTCAACATAAAATAAATTTAGGTATAACATTTGTGATAGCTTCATAAGAGTTTAATGTTGAAGTCATTTAAAGAGGGAATATGCGTCAACTGTTCTAATATATCTTTATGCTTGTTCATTGTATTTACCTGTATTACAGATAGATAAGTCAGCCATCGGGGAGGTGTATAGGAGTGAAGCCTATATGTTAGATATATTCCTCATGACACTGAAGGGTTACAGGGCTATACTACAAGCATGCTGGTACCTCGACATCATATCGTACGGAATTAACTGGCAAAAATTCTATGATTGTGACCCCCATAACTTCCCTGGTAAATGTAGTGACACTGCAGCTTTGTTTGTTATTGCTTTTGTTTCATAATTGATGCTTCTACATGCAATTATATTTTCAATCCTCTTTAAAAATAATTTCTCCAGGTCTTATAAAATCCTTAAATTAGCTTATCTGTGCTTTAGAATTGTATATAAGGCCACACCAATTTAATCTTTAGTTCTTCGTTACCTACCGCTCCTGATTTTTCCGATTTCAAATTTAAATATTTAAATTTAAATCCCGCACCTGAAACGGCAGCGACCGCTCCGTGAAAATTCCGGAACGTAAATATCCGTTTTTCTTCGTATTTTAACTGCTGAACTGCCGAAAACGAAAGTACACCGGCGAAATCCCATGGAAGAAATGGTACAGTATTATTCCCTAGATGGCTTTTATGCCTTCAATGTGATTGTCTTGGGAAAAATTCCGTTCGAATAGAGCCTTTAGACATGTGATAAAAGAAGGTTTGTAAAGTATAACACAAATTTTGACACGATCTAGATAATTCATTGTCAAATGGCTAGTAACTCGACCCAGGTGAATGTTTTACCTGTGAACAGTTTATGAGACATTGCAAGGAATATCTGTATTGAATTATTAACTCTGAAAAAATTAGATTCTGACGGTGACAGTCAAACATAGAAATAACACACAAAATATGTTCTAAGATCCGATAATGCAAATATATGATTTGGATTTCTTGATTTGGACACCCTTTGATTTGTTTAGATGTTTGACCAAATTTCTGCCCATCTTCCAAGATACAAAACTGTGATTTTGAAAGACCTAGTTGCTAAAATATGTCATAACATAATCCTTCAAACGTAGGTTTTGTTCATTTAGTGTACAACCTGTATCTGTACTGTTACGTCGCAGTATCCCGTATGGGCTTTATGGACACTTATATTTTTTTCTGAACCGAAGGAAATTTAAGTTACATATTTTTAAGGGCTTTTATCCATTCCAGTGATTTTTTGCCCAATTTTCCACCGAATATGAGTGGTTTCCTCTTTCAAAATTTGGCTTTGTTTTCCTCAAATATTAGTTTTAAATTCCCATTTAATTTTAAACTCCTAAAGTTTTCGTTTTGAAGTTTAAATTATTTGCAATACCAATCTTCTTCTGAAATTGAATTTAATGATAGTTTCAATGCTTTACTTCTACTATGCCCAAATATTTTACTGAATAATTTTCAACAAGTTTTTGAGTGTTTTAAAGATATAAGAAGTAGTTCCCTCTTTATCCCAAAATGTCTCATATTTTCCCAAACAAAAGGGTAGGGGTGGTTTTTGAAAATGGCAAAAAAAAAGAATCACTGCATTCAATACTATACATGTAGATATGCCCTCACACTGACTCAGAAAATCTGTACTTCCCCAGAGTCTTGTTTTGATTAAGTTATACATGTATGTCTCTTATTTGTAATATGTTTCATTTTACTGCAATTAGGTTTCTTTTCATAGCTAACAAACACACAGAAATCTTATTTTTCATAAGAAATGATCAGTAAAATGATATTTTGGTTCTGAAAAAATTGTTATGTGAAACTGGAAACTGGAAATTAATCTGATTTTATCATCAAATGATAAAAAAAGGGGAAAAAAACTTGTTCGCTTGCTCGCTCGCTCCATGTTTTGGTCATTTGGAAATTTAAATATTTAAATTTACATCATCGCTCGCTCGCCCCTAAAAATTATTTTCAGATTACGAAGAACTAAAAATTAATTTGGTGTGGCCTAAGATTCAAATTAATGCCTTGTAGCTTGGCTTCAACACTTTTAGATGATTCTTGTTTTTGTGTTAAACCATCAGATAGCGCTTTAAAGATTGTAATGAAGGGAAAGTTTTGTTTCTGTCCTTTTCCAAAAGCACACATAATTTCTTCACTGTCTTTAAGTAAATCTAGGTCACAATTCCGTCTTATCAAGTTTACAGACTTTCATTCCATTCGTGACTGTATCTGACATAAAAGCATCATAACTTTATTTAATTTTTCAGAAACGTTACACATTTAGCACAATTTCCCTCATTTTTACACTGGTTTCCATAGAATTTGTTTTCGTCAGATTCCTGATGGGAACTTGCTCTGTATTTTGAAGAGACATAATTATTCATTTTGCTTTCATAGAAAAACAAACTTTCTTGTGTACAGAAAAAGCACTTAAAACAATTTATTTCATCAATACACCAGCATATGTACAAATTAGAGGAGTGCAAATTTAATCTTTATTCTATATTAGGCATCTACCGAAAATTAACCATATGTGAAGCCAGTCAGACTTTTTGCTTGATGATAGATAGCCACCAAATAAGCTTCAAAACTCATTATAAATTTCATGCATTATACCAGGAGGAGGTACCAGCATGCTTTCTTGTTGAAAACTGACACAAACAGAAATTAAACCAAAACAAAAGGGTTACTTAGATTGAAAAAAATATAAATCCAACAAAAATAATGTTTTCTTTTTTTTTGTACTACTCAAGGTGAAAGCCGACACTGTAGTGGAGGTATGGAAGGGGGGATGGCAGGCAGAGATGGGTAAAGTAACGGGACTTGGCTATCAGAGTGTGCTGTCCTCCTGCTGGTACCTTAATTATATATCATATGGATCAGACTGGAATAAATACTATCTCTGTGAACCTTACAATTTCAAAGGTATACATAATTTTTTTCATTTCTTTTAAAACTTTAATGAAAAAAAAAACTTACGTTGTGATAGGCTTAGTGATATATTCATTTTCACTGAAATTTCACAGATTATAATCTTACGGATATATACTTTTAAAATTGGATTTTCACCTAAGCTTTTATGACTTTGCGACATACAATATCACTTTGTTTATTATACATGTATATACAAATGACGATGTTGGCAAAAATGGAGATAATATCTTCAGTCATACTGACTGGAATGCTTGGTTTTAAGTGTACAGGAGAACTCAAGACAGTCCATGTTAATACTTATTACAACACTGACACTAAAAGATTATGAATGATTGGTTACCTTGCAGGGACTGAAGCTCAGAAGAAACTTGTTATAGGTGGTGAAGCTTGTATGTGGGGAGAATATGTAGATGATACTAATGTCATCTCAAGGACATGGTGAGTACATGGCTAAAATAGATTCATGTGATGCAAAGGTAAAGCAGAAATCCTGTTTCAGTGTCATGTAAAAATATAGATTCTAAAAGTTCTCATTTATTCTCTTCATACATAAGTTTTGAAGCTTTCTTCAAATGTGAAGTTTTATTTTCCCTTTGGTACATATACATGAAAAACTATAAAATCTTTTTCCCGCATCTGTCCTGTATTAATTACAATTCACAGTAGAAATTCAAATTCATGAAAAAAAATGTAACTAAAATATATACTTGAATTTGCAGGCCGAGGGCATCAGTAGTTGCTGAGAGACTTTGGAGTGCCCAGTCTGTTAATGATGCCAAAGCAGCAGCTCCTCGTCTCGAGGAACATCGATGTAGAATGGTCAGGTAAGGCACTCGTAACAAGTACAGTACATTCTATTATAATTTTAAAGTTTATTTTTGTATGTTAATGTGAATTTAGATCACCAGTATGATAATGTACAATTATGGAGAGTTATTATGCCCCCCTTTGAAGTAGAGGGGACATATAGGTTTGCCGATGTCGGTCGGTCGGTCTGTCGGTCTGTTGGTCGGTCCGCGACATCAGTTTCCGTTCAATATCTCTGGAATGGATTCACATATAGAAATGAAATTTTGTATACAGACACATCAAACAAAAATCTAGGTCAAGTTCATATTTGGGTCCGATCAAAAAAATTTTGACAGAGTTATGCCCCTTGTATTTCGAAAAATACCAAAATTTCAGGGTTTCCGTTCAATATCTCTTGAATGGAGTTACATATTAAAATGAAATTTTGTATACAGACACACCAAATGAAAATCCAGGTCAAGTTCGTATTAAGGTCCGATCGAAAGAATTTGGACAGAGTTATGCCCCTTGCACTTCGAAAAATACCATAATTTCAGGGTTTCTGTTCAATATCTCTTGAGTGGAGTTACATATTGAAATGAAATTTTGTATACAGACACATCAAATGAAAATCTAGGTCAAGTGTATATTTGGGTCCAATCAACAAAATTTTGACAGAGTTATGCCCCTTGCACTTCGAAAAATACCAAAATTTCAGGGTTTCCATTCAATATCTCTTGAGTGGAGTTACATATTGAAATGAAATTTTGTATACGGATACATCCAATGACAATCTTTGTCAAGTTCTTATTTGGGTCCAAGCAACAAAATTTTGACAGAGTTATGCCCCTTTCATTTCGAAAAATACCAAAATTTTAGGGTTTCCATTCAATATCTCTTGAATGGAGTTACATATTGAAATGAAATTTTGTATACAGACACATCAAATGAAAATCCAGGTCAAGTTCGTATTAAGGTCCGATAGAAAAAATTTTGACAGAGTTATGCCCCTTGCACTTCGAAAAATACCAAAATTTCAGGGTTTCTGTTCAATATCTCTTGAGTGGAGTTACATATTGAAATGAAATTTTGTATACAGACACATCAAATGAAAATCTAGGTCAAGTGTATATTTGGGTCCGATCAACAAAATTTTGACAGAGTTATGCCCCTTGCACTTCGAAAAAAACCAAAATTTCAGGGTTTCCGTTCAATATCTCTTGAGTGGAGTTACATATAGAAATGAAATTTTGTATACGGATACATCAAATGAAAATCTAGGTCAAGTTTTTATTTGGGTCTAATCAACAAAATTTTTACAGAGTAATGCCCCTTGCACTTCGAAAAATACCAAAATTTCAGGGTTTCCGTTCAATATCTCTTAAGTGGAGTTACATATAGAAATGAAATTTTGTATACAGACACATCAAACAAAAATCTAGGTCAAGTTCATATTTGGGTCCGATCAAAAAAAATTTGACAGAGTTATGCCCCTTGCATTTCGAAAAATACCAAAATTTCAGGGTTTCCGTTCAATATCTCTTGAATGGAGAAATGAAATTTTGTATAAAAACACATCAAATGAAAATCCAGGTCAAGTTCGTATTAAGGTCTGATCGAAAAAATTTTGACAGAGTTATGCCCCTTGCACTTCGAAAAAAAACCAAAATTTCAGGGTTTCCGTTCAATATCTCTTGAGTGGAGTTACATATAGAAATGAAATTTTGTATACGGATACATCAAATGAAAATCTAGGTCAAGTTTTTATTTGGGTCTTATCAACAAAATTTTGACAGAGTAATGCCCCTTGCACTTCGAAAAATACCAAAATTTCAGGGTTTCCGTTCAATATCTCTTGAGTGGAGTTACATATAGAAATGAAATTTTGTATACAGACACATCAAACAAAAATCTAGGTCAAGTTCATATTTGGGTCCGATCAAAAAAATTTTTGACAGAGTTATGCCCCTTGCATTTCGAAAAATACCAAAATTTCAGGGTTTCCGTTCAATATCTCTTGAATTGAGAAATGAAATTTTGTATAAAAACACATCAAATGAAAATCCAGGTCAAGTTCGTATTAAGGTCCGATCGAAAAAATTTTGACAGAGTTATGCCCCTTGCATTTCGAAAAATACCAAATTTTCAGGGTTTCTGTTCAATATCTCTTGAGTGGAGTTGCATATTGAAATGAAATTTTGTATACAGACACATCAAATGAAAATCTAGGTCAAGTGTATATTTGGGTCCGATCAACAAAATTTTGACAGAGTAATGCCCCTTGCACTTCGAAAAAAAAAACCCAAAATTTCAGGGTTTCCGTTCAATATCTCTTGAGTGGAGTTACATATAGAAATGAAATTTTGTATACAGACACATCAAATGAAAATCTAGGTCAAGTTCATATTTAGGTCCGATCAAAAAAATTTGGACAGAGTTATGCCCCTTGCATTTTGAAAAATACCAAAACTTCAGGGTTTCTGTTCAATATCTCTTGAGTGGAGATACATATTGAAATGAAACTGTTACTTTATACCCCCATAGGTTGTATCAATGCAAGTATAAAGTTGTGACGGACTTTAATCACAGAAGGGGTAGGGGGGCATTAATGTTTTACAAACATGACTTTTAACTTGTGTTAAAAGAGATTAGAGTCTGTAACTGTTTTTGTATGACATCATTCCTGGCATTACACTGATGCTGTTCCAAGTTTCACACATGTCGTTCCAAGTGTAACAATAATGACATCCAAGGTCAAAGGGGAGTAAGAACCAGGGAAATGATTTTGAGATCAAGGCAAAATAGAAATTAAATTGAATGTATTTAGAATTCTCAAAGCTACAAGAATAGGAATTATGTTGATATAAAGGTTTGTGCCTTTATGAGATTTTTTTTGTGTGTATGATGTCGAGTCAAATCTTGCTTTTTTTCTCCGCAGGCGTGGCTTCCAGGCAGAGTCTATTAACGGCCCAGGTTACTGTACCCCGGAATATTGATGCCTATCACCATGCACCAAATAATTGACTGATACAGCTGTGATCAAATATACTTAGCTTTTTGTTTTAAATTTTGTTTACTTTCTTTTATAATTTATTTGCCCCAGGTTTACTGACCATGGGTCATATAGTGTTTTGGTCATCTCTCCGTTGGAAATCTTTATATCCATCATTCTGTCTCGCTTTCATTTCTTCAAACCTTTTGACTTTTTTATCTTGACCTTTGAGTTAGACCTTCTTTAGAACAAATGACAATTTTCAAATTTAAAAGCCATGGAAATCATATTTTACTTGTGTTTTTGTTACAAAATAACTACTTCCTATCACCAATTTTTTTGTTTTTACCTTTTGACCTTGAACAAGGAATTGGTAGAAGGGATGCAGTGTTTTGTCCCATCCAGGGGCAACAGTGTTTCACAAACATATCTAGTTTTTCATAGAATTGTCTGCTCTATGTAATTCTATTTTTGATACAAATGTATTTGTTTATAATTAGATGATAGTCATGATATATTAGATGATAGTCATGATATATTAGATGATAGTCATGATACCAAGTATCGTCAAAGGATGATTTGTTTACAGAATCATTTAAAATATCTTTTGGGGGATAACTTACTTGTATTAATATAATGTATATTAATTATTTACTTATATTATAATAGATAAGCTATTTATCAATACATACTGTATATTAATCAGTATGAGGATACTTACAATACATTAGCATTTATTTATACTTTGATTACCGGTACATGTATATCTTCATCAGGTTTGTTCTCTCTCCACATATACATGTAGGTATTTAATCGGACTACCATCACATGGTATTCACATTTCACAACATATTAGATATTGTAGAGAAGGTTATAATGTCCATTTTAATGCTAAACAGTGCTGCCTGCTTGCCACCTATTTGAATCTAACAACTCGCATTTGAAATATTCAGTACATGTAGTATGGTTAAATTATTTCAGACCCCACACTTACATGTACCAAATACCGCACTGCAAATGATATTTGAAAGTGCATTATATGAGAAAATATCTACTTTTATATTACAATGTATCCCAACGATTTATGACACTTGGTATCACCAATAGTGGCCATAAGGTAGAGGATTGACACAATGATTTTTATAGGTACAGGTTGAATACCATAATAAACAAATGCATAATTTTTTTTGGTCTTGATTTCAATTTTATAAGATATATTTGGTTTTTAAGAAATGCCATGCTCTGCAAAGCACCTGTTAAGTGTTCACTTTCATCTTTATATTCAATCATGCATAATTATTTGTGAAGAACTGAAGTGTGGAGAATTCAGAGCTACAAATCTGACTTGGGAGTTTTATATTTTGTGTGTAACTTAAAACTTGATTGTGTAATCATCGAGCCATGTTCATTGCATTCCATTGTAACTGATCTGAACTTGCAAATTGTGCAATAAAATTTAACAAATATAATGTTTTCGTGGTATTCTTATCCTGCAATACTGTATTGGTTTGGAGGGTGCAATAGTTTGTTCAAATGTCTTAAAAAACTGTTACAGTGTACTTGTTAGCCAAGTTATAGATTATATTGATGGCCTATTTTCTATCATTCATTATCAAATTGATAATCAAGGATAAGTCATATGATTATCAGCATGATATATCATATGGTCTATCAATCACGTGATCGTCTACCAGCATCACATGACTTTATTTGTTGAAAAATGGCGGTGACTGTGGTAGTGATTTTCCTGCTCTGCTTCTTTTCTGCGGGGAGAGGAAACAATCAAGCTCACCACGAGGAAAGTTACTCCACGACTCCCACAAATGGTCAGCCATGGCCCATGCCGCAAAAATACAGCGTGACAACAAAGACATACAATATTGATAGTAATAACTTCCAGTTCACTGCATCAGGACAGACTTGTGACATTCTAACTAAAGCCTTTGCACGTTACAAGACCATCATATTTGGCTCACAAGATACCAAGCTCCGGTTCTACCCAAATAATTTCAACCGTGTCGAGGAGGGTGTGACTGGACTCAATGTTAAAATGCAAAAACCTTGTGAAGAATATCCCTATTTGGGAATGGATGAATCATGTAAGTTGAGATGGACCTAATTTCAATGGAAACTGAGGAGCTTCTTTCAGTCTTTAATTTTTGTTTACACGCAACCTCAAAATTAAAGAAGCTCCTCAGTTTCCATTGAAATTAAGATGGACCAACATATGTATATTCTGGATCATTTGCCAATGATCCAGTGTCATATTCCTGAAATTATATAAGGAGCTGTTAAGATAAGGGCCGTATTTAGCCCTGAATCCCGTGACTTATTTCTTCCGTATGGCGAATCCTACACAGAAAAACATGAATCATTATTGAAATATAATGTATTTGCAGACCTTTTACATGTTTTACATTATGTTAAGGAACTCTTAAGGTTGTAAAATTAAGGTCGAAAGAGGTAGGGGTGCTCGGATAGAAAATCCGATTATATCGACAAAAAACGTATACATTTTTGAATATTTTATCTAAAATGGATAAATATAAGCTAAAAGACATCAAATATGTCTACATTGTATATCAGAAATAGATTTCGAACGTTCTACCTCCTTTAATCGGTAAATAATGAAATCCGGAACTTAAAATACGGTCTTATTCTTCATTCAATGGCTACAATGTAAGCCTTTTAGCGCGAAATACACATTGACGGAGAAATGAACATCACTCTTGCTTATTTCGTTTCTAATTCTTGTATCTTTCATTCAATCATATCGAGTACACAATGTTTGATTGATTAAAGAGGAAAAATAGTCAAATGTGCTATATTTAGTGGTCAAAAAGATCGATTCTTATAAAATGCACCCCCTTTCCATATTTAGTTTTTCGTCTCTGGGGTAGTGTTCCCCCCGGAGATACAGAACCCCACTTTGCCAAAAAATTCGTATCATGGATACACATCTCCAGTAAAAGTGGCTTTCTGTATTTCCGGGGGGAACAATGTTCAATAAAACTTTTCCGTTTTCTATTGATTTCTATGGGAAAAAGATAAGTTTTGACCTAAAAATTTGCAATATTATGCAAAACAGATAAAAAATAACTTCATATTCTGATGGGATGCCGTATAAGTATACATTTTACCAAAAAAGGTTCTTGAAATTTCAATTTTCAAAATTCCACTTTTCAGGGCTGATTTTACGCCTTATCTTAACAGCTCCTTTGGCAATAATTTCATTTTGACACCACAATGATAAAAGGGAAAAAAGCATCTGGTTGCATGAAAATAGTGTGATCAAACAATGAATATATTTTTGGCCAATGATGTGTTCTCGGATGCCCATTTGTATAAGAATTAGGTTTGGAATGGTCACAACTCATTACTTGAATTTAAAATTCAAAACCTAGATTTTACAAACCAGAATACAGGCATCAATTAGTGGGCAAACTTTAAAAGTGTAATACATCATAATTTGTTTAAGGCTTTTCGTGGGGTAGCAAGCATTTGAGTTAAAAATAAAATAGTTGCTCCCTGTGTTTTTAATGGTTTTAAAATTGTGACATCTATAAAACATCTCGAAGATGGCCTAACTGTTCCAAAAAACATTAAATTTCCCATATATAGAAGTTCGGAATTATTGTTTTAATTTGTAATTGACATTAAGTTACCCAGATATGTCTACCTTTCTGTACAGAAGATCTACTGTAGGAAGTTGATCATACAAATGTATTATATCACATACATGTTTTGATCTTAGATGAATTGATGGTACCAGACAGTAGTGGTCTGGCCACTCTATCATCGGGTCAGTGTATGGGGTGCCCTGAGAGGACTGGAAACATTTAGTCAGCTGATCACTGGTACACCAGGAAGTGGGGTATGTCTGAACATGTGTGATGTTTGCGAAAAATACTGGTAAACTTTTCAACATCTTCATTCTTCAAAGAAAACTTCTCGTAACCAGGACCATCTCTGTAACACTGATGATTTCATTAGTTATTAAATAAACATCCTTAATTGTGTCAATACATTAAATATATTTTGTACTACAATCTACTATAATTTTGTTTGTTTTTATCATTTCAGTACAAAATAAACGGTACAACAATAAGTGACAGTCCCCGTTTCGAGCACAGAGGACTCCTGTTTGATACTAGCAGGCATTTCATCGGAACTGATGTTGGTATGTGACTCAGATATGGAAAAAAAATCATGCTTTCATAAGTTACACTAAAATGACATTATTAGGGCCCCGCCACTAGGCGGGTGCCCTATAGTAATCACTCTGTCCGTCTGTCCGTCTGTCTGTCCGTCCGTCCGTCTGTCTGTCCGTCAGCAAAAACTTTAACATTGGCCATAACTTCTGCACTGTAAGAGGTAGAGCTTTTTATTTTACATGAGTGTGCCTTGTGACAAGACCTTTCCGTTGGTACGAACATTTTATGATCATGTGACCTTGACCGTGACCTTTGACCTACATTTGAAAAACTTTAACATTGGCCATAACTGTTGTACTGTAAGAGATGGGGCTTTGTTAAAAAAATCGATGACATTGGAATACTGCATTGTATGCAGCCTCTATTCCTCTGGCAGCAATTCTTTTGTTGCCAACCATGTTGATCTTGTTGCCTTCACATTCAACTTCTTAAAGAAGTGGCCGGCGGGGCCCTTTCTGACTTTGTCAGTGCTCTAGTAAATATTCAGGTAATCTCTTAAAACAGTATTTTACTTTGAAGATTATCTTAAATATTTTGACTTGTGACTTTTCATACATAAGCATGATAGATATGCACTGATTTGAATCTTTTATCTAATTGATACAAACTTGATGAAGTAGATGTGTCTGTTACATAAGCTTGTACATAAGAATTATTTAGCCAGGTATTTTGGGTGAAAATTACTTGAAAGTGAAGATGCATAATACAGTTGAAGATCATTGTTTTTTATGCCCCTGGATTCAAAGATTAAGGAACATACATTTATGTAGTGTCGGGCCTGTTTTTCTGTGCAAAAACTTAAATTTTGTTCTTTAAACTTTGATTGGTATGTGAGAGGACTTTTATGTTTTAACAGATACATATAAATGTACATGTATAATAGTATTCCTTGTGAAAAGACTATGATAGTGGACAAAAATTTTGAACTTTTAACCAGTGATCATGACCTTTGATTTTGACCCATTTTACTGATAACCATGATAATAGCTTTTATACTGATAAAGCTGCCAATGAGGGCATTCATGTTTCACAAGCACATCTTTTAAAACTAAGATTTTGATTCGTATGCATTAATTATTTAAATTTGTATAATACTGTTTGATACATGTATGTTCTGTAATAGGATGCCATGGCCCAGAGTAAGTTTAACGTCTTCCACTGGCACATCGTAGACGATCAGTCTTTCCCGTACGTTAGCCAAGCGTTTCCACAGATGAGCCAAATGGTAAGGCATTTTACATACATACATACAAAAACATGTAAAATTACGAAAGCTGATTTTAAAACTCCACAAGCTTCATTTCTCACGTAAGTCAAGGAGTATGAAACAAATGCACTGAAGATAGAATTAAGATCAGAGTGTTTTATTTTTCAATATTTTACATATTTAGAGTACTTTGTAATCAAATTTTGTGCCACTTGTCTTTTATCATAATTCATATCTGATGTTAGTCATCTCATGCATATAATGAATCAGAGGAAAATTAGGTTCCAGAGCTAAGTTAGATCCATTATATTTTGATATTGTAGTGAAAGAAAATGGTTGACGGTTATTTTTTAAAAAGAATTGTATGTATGATTTCAGGGTGCCTACGATCAGTTGCATTTGTACAGTCCCAATGATGTGAAGGAAATCATAGATTATGCTAGAGATCGTGGGATCAGAGTCGTTCCATAGTTTGACACCCCAGGTTTAGTGATTTTGCTTATTATCACTATTTTTGGCCGGATTGCAAAGCAATTCCGGTCTATTGATTGACGATGTCCATCTGTCTGTCTGTTTGTCTGTCTTTCTGTCGTCAACATTTGGTCAAAGTTTCTGGTTGTCATGCAATTTCTAAGGAACTACATGCAGTAGAAACTTTATATTATACATGAAGCTTGCCCATCACAAGACCTTTCAATTTATGCCGTAACATTTGACCTAGTGACCTTGACCTTGGACTTTGACCTAGTTAAAGATTTTGGTTAAAGTTTCTGGTTGAAGCAAAATCTATGGAACTGTATGCAGTAGAAACTTTATATTATACATGTAGGTTGCCTCTGACAAAACCTTTCAATTTATGCCGTATTATTTGACCTATTGACCTTGACCCAGTTAGTGATAAAAACTTACTTTGCAATCCAGCCATACCGTCTTTAGCGGTGTTTTATTCCATTGTTATCTGAATATACAATGCTGCATACTTAGAGAAAAATCATATTGAAAATTAGACCTGTGGTAAGAGATTAAATAAAAGCATATGATTAAGATAAAAGTCATTGTAAGTGCACACTTGATTTTACACAAAGTACTTGAAAATAAAGTATTGTAATGAATTACTCAGTTACTAGAAAATTGAATTGTAATACTACCACAAGAGTTATCAGAAAGTAGAATTTATGCATAATATTTTAAAGCAATGTAATTTTTTTTTTAATTGACATGAGTCTTTTTACTTTATACATGAAAAAAAAACTTAACCCCAACCCTTTCTTCTCAAAATATTAGTTCAAAAAGATAGATCTTGAAATACCATCCTATTTACAGGGCACTCCCAGTCATGGGGTAAAGGAATCACTGACTTGTTAACCAAGTGCTATTCCAAGGGAACTCCGACAGGAACCTTCGGACCTATAGATCCTACTGTAGATTCTACCTTCCAGTTCCTGAATAAATTCTTTACAGAAATTCATGTATGTTCATCTAGGAGGTGATGAAGTCTCGTTCTCATGTTGGTAGGTAGATTACTTTAGTTTAGTATCTCGATGTTGGTAGGTAGATTACTTTAGTTTAGTATCTCGATGTTTGTAGGTAGATTACTTGTTCAGTATCTCGATGTTGGTAGGTAGATTACTTTAGTTTAGTATCTTGATGTTGGTAGGTAGATTACTTTAGTTTAGTATCTCGATGTTGGTAGGTAGATTAATTTAGTTTAGTATCTCATTGTTGGTAGGTAAATTACTTGAGTTAAGTATCTCGATGTTGATAGGTAGATTACTTTAGTTTAGTATCTTGATGTTGGTAGGTAGATTACATTAGTTTAGTCTTTCGATGTTGGTAGGTACATTACTTTAGTTTAGTATCTCGATGTTGGTAGGTAGATTACTTTAGTTTAGTATTTCGATGTTGGTAGGTACATTACTTTAGTTTAGTATCTCGATGTTGGTAGGTACTGTACTTGTTAGTATCTCTATCCTGTTGTTCTTTTGATCAAAGCTAATTACACCAGTAAAAACCAAAATCCCTATTTCAAAATATATGAAATGAAAAACACAAAATACCTGGGAAAAATGAAAAAAAACAAAACAAAACAAAGTAGAATACCATGTAAGAAAAAATGAAACTCCCAAACTGGGCATGAGATGACATATGAGGCTTACCCTATACCAAGAAAACCCAAGGTTGGTCTATTTCATTGACAGTAAACAAACAATACAGATGGTAATTTATTTTATGCAATAATTACTCTACTGGGTGTTCCTCTCTTCAGCTTGTATTTCTAGTTCATCATGTATTTGTGCTGCATATTTGTGAAATATATCAGAACTCACAGTTTTACAAAGTCTATTAATGTTCCAGATATCTTCTTGAATAAAATTCCAAACTAATTTTAATACACCAGACACGTGTTTCTGATAGTAAATCCTCATCAGTGATGCTTCCAGCAAAAGTAATTTTTAGACACAGCCAAAATTCGTACCTTCTAATTTTATTTTTTAAATCTGAATTTGTGCATTTATATGTATTAAAATTTAAAATTCTTCATGTGGATATTACATGTGTTTCATTTATTGTTTAATTTCAGGCAGTCTAACCCAAACATCACAGAGTTCATGAAACAGCAGAAATTTGGAACTTACTATGCTAAATTGGAAGAATACTATATGCAGAAGTATGTATGATACATGTACTACAATCTGACGTCAATCCTCTTTAAATTTATATGCCCCTTTTTATGATTCATAGGTCATTTTAAAAAGTGACATATACAATTTTAAGCATGATGAAACTATGGCATCAACTTTGTTGCAATATAAACTGTGTACAAGTATAAATACACACTATACATCCAGAATTGTAATCTATTTTCAGACTGATAGATATAATGAATGGTTTGGATAAAGGTTACTTAATATGGCAGGAAGTGATAGATAATGGAGCAAATGTAAGACATCACTCATCAAACTAAGCTAAAATAAATGTTAAAAGATTGTGAAGTTTGAATTTTATTTCATTTTTTATTTGTCAGAGTTATGGCTCTTGGTCTTTCTTTAAGCATTGCTTGCTCTACAAAACAGTTCTATATGTACCACAATATGAATCTTCATATTTATGTGTTAAACTTAACAGATTTTAATATGTGGATACATGGACATTTATTAGAAGGGGAAGACATTGATTTTCAGGTCAATAGGTTTTAGGTTGAGTCACTAAATAAGTAATCAGAAAGAGGTTTCCAGAAGATAACAAGACAACTATTTTTTTGGATGCATGGTTACTCATCAGAAAGGGAAGACTCTTACTCATTTTAAGATCAATAGGTCCAAGGTGAAGGTCACTAGTCTTCAAACAAGGGAACCTATCTCCTTCCCAAGTCAAATCCTTTTTACCCAAATTCATGGAAACTTATCATATGGGTAAGACACCTATTGATTTTAGGGTCAGTAGATTAAAGGTCAAGGTCACTTATTCCTTTATTGTTTGTAAATGCAGGAATCGAACGTCTACAATGGGAGCATATATTTTGCCAACATTCTGTAGTTTTAATACTGGTTCAACATGAAATAAATTTAGTCATAACATTTGTTATAGCTTCATAATAGTTTCATATTGAAATCATTTAATTTCCATTGGTTTTATTAAGAAACGACGATTCTGATTGGCCGAGAAATTTTGTTGATACCTGTATCAACACAAAACGGTAGTACGCACTTAGCAACGTCATAAGCAACGTCGTTAGCAACACGATTTCAAAGCTGTATTTCAAAAAAAAAAATTTTTTTGGTTGATCGAGGTATGAACACCAAAACATGAGGAAAAACTTGTGCATCTTGCGCTATGCGCACAATACAGTTTTCCCTCAATTTTTGGTATTCATACCTCGATCAACCAAAAAAATTACAATGATTCCTTAAGTCATTTAAAGTGGGAATATGCATCAACTGTTCTGATAGATCTTTATGCTTGTTCAATGTTAATTGTATTTAACTGTATTACAGATAGATAAGTCAGCCATCCGGGAGGTGTATAGGAGTGAAGCCTATATGTTAGATATATCTCTAATGACACTGAAGGGTTACAGGGCTATACTACAAGCATGCTGGTACCTAGACATCATATCGTACGGAGTTAATTGGCAAAAATTCTATGATTGTGATCCCCATAACTTCCCTGGTAAATGTAGTGACACTGCAGCTTTGTTTGTTATTATTGCTTTTGTTTCATAATTGATGCTTCTACATGCAATTATATTTCCAATCTTTTTTTTTTAAATCATTGCTCTGAGTCTTATAAAATTTGTTAATTAGCTTATCTGTGCTTTAGAATTGTATATCAAATTCAAACTAATACCTTGCAGCTTGGATTCAACACTTTAAGATGATTCTTGTTTTTGTGCTAAACCATCAGTTAGCGCTTTAATGATTGTAAGGCCATACCAAATTAATTAAATGTTCTTTGGATTTTCTTGTGAAAAAAGGATGAGCGAGTGAAAATATAATTATTTTATTTTTTTAAGTATTGCAGCTTTTAAGGTGCAAGCAAGTGAAATAATACATTTCTGATGATTTCCCTACTCTCAAAGGAATCCCCATAAGAATCTGATGACTAGAAAGCTTGGCACATAGCAGTACGGAAAAGATTTTCAAACATTCCCCCTCCTTGACTTTCAGTGCCATGTATGTTGAACAACAAATTTGCTCCAAACGAAATTTTTCAAGTACAAAAAGTATCATTTTCTTCGAAATTTGCACAATCTGAGACTTCTAGATGCTTTAAAATTTCAGAACCGACCCTAAAAAATTCTTGAGCCAGAAATTTATTGGTGCGTGCGAGCATTTTATTTTTCTAATATAATTTTTTGAATTTTGAAAAATTTTGGTACAGGAAATCCAAAGAACATTTAATTAATTTGGTATGGCTTAAGGAAGGGAATGTTTTGTTTCTGTCCTTTTCCAAAAGCACACAAAATTTTCATCACTGTCTTTAGGTAAATCTAGGTCACAATTCCGTCTGATCAAGTTTACAGACTTACATTCCATTGATAACTGTAATTGACATAAAAGCATCATAACTTTATTTAATTTTCAGTTACATATGTAGCACAATTTCCCTAATTTTTTACACTGGTTTCCATAGAATTAGTTTTCGTCAGATTCCTGATAGGAATTTACTCTGTATTTCGAAGAGACAGAATTATTCATTTTGCTTTCATAAAACACTTAAGGTTCATGGATACACCATCCGAACAACATATCACTTCGGAGTCTCTCTCGTCACCAAAATCGACGTCACGTTATCTATGACGTCACGAAAAACGCGCCAAAATTGCATCTGCACTCTTATTATTTGACGCTGACTGACCTGCGTCCTAAAACATGAACTAGTATTTTATTTAGGGATTTTGCAAAATAAAACTGCTGTTTTTTTTATTAGATTGAGAATTCTGTCGTTTTCTTATGAATCTTGATAACAAGTGGGCTTTACTTAAACAATTCTTTGATGGGTGTGTTCAGTCAGAGAAAAGGCTGACAGCGCATTCTGTCGCTCGCCGTTATCTCCATGAGAAAATCGCAAAAAAGAAATATGTATATAAATGCTTGTTTTATTTGTATACAACTGTTTGATTAAAACGCGGGGTTAATATTGTGTGTGTTATGATGAAACAAGCGTAGCTTTTTTTTTCACAAGCGGGTTAAAATGAGCTAGATATCACAAAATTGTCCATTATATTAGGAAGCATCTTCTAAGTTTATACATGCGGGATTTGGGTAAAATAAATGTATGGACCTTTCGCGCACAATTTCTAGATCTAGGAGTGTTATTTAGAACAACAAGCATTGGCAATGAGCGGAAAGGGGGGGGGGGGGGAGGGCTAATGCTGTTATGTCGCAATTTCTCTCTGTTATGTGTAAAATTTACTTTTAATGTATCGAGCAGAAGAATTTTTATGATGAATTGCATAGTGCTAGAAGTAGAAGTCAAATCTTCTGAAAGTGAATCCTCTTTTTGAACAAAAATCCCTTTTTTACATTATTTTTTCTCCTTTTCTTACAATGCGAATATTCATGGACCTATTATAAATCATTGATTTCAGTATTATTGCCTAAACCCTCTCCCCGGCAGTGAACTATGATTAATGGAGGATGCTAAGCATAAGTGTAATAAAGGGGTGGAGAGTACATACACATTTTAAAATTATCCTGAATAAGTGACTTGAGGATGACCTTGACCCACGTTGGATGTCATAATGCTGGAAATATCCTTGCATGAAGAAAAAGACATATGCCGACGGATCAACATTATATGATCACTCCATAAATCCGTAAATGCAAAGCATGCTGTTTTTATCTTCTTTCATTGTACATGTAAAACTATTTTACAGTCAAGAAAGATTTTGTCATCTAGCGACTATAATGGTGACATGAAATATGTGCAAGTAGACCAGTGAAACAAAAAGAAACCATATTGAACGTAAATAATATTTTACAAAGATAGAACTCAGTTGCAGGATTTTACTTGTTTTACTGTGATATAAAAAAGCTAATTGCATTTTACATTGTCTAAATGAATTAAATGTACTTTTATTTGATTTCTTCTTCTTTTTGGGTAAAAAATATAAAATATCCTTTGAAATGCTTTTTGTTTTGAAAAACAGATTTTTATCTCTATAACTACAAGGCGACATCGTATTGTATACCCTTTTCTCGGCTTTATTCTTAGAAGAAAACAGATGTCATGGAAATAGATATAATTTTCGAAAATATAGGAATTTAATTTTTTTGTTCATTTCAAAAAGATATTCAGAAGTCACTAGGCCGATTTTAGCCATTCCCGGCTTTTCTCCTCATCCAAAACAGTATGGATAGCAACATACTAATAATATTTCATATATATAACGTGTGATTGAAGTATTAGTAATTTTCTTTGCGTATTCATTTGTCTGAATACATTATATACATTATAATTCTATTCATAAGATAAACATCTTGTTTTCATCCCCCTATTTCATTCGGGACCGTTCTTTTGTTTATCAACGTGATGTTTTGACGTTAGCCAAATGTATCCCGTGACGTCATTTGCGTTACACTGTTGCAGGCGTAAAATATTACTAATATAATGGGTAAATATTATAAAATGGTGTACAGATTTCACCTTTTTGATCAATTCTATTTCCAATTGATATATGGATGAAAAATGGAGTAATTTAGATGAACGGTTCAGGAAATATTAATCCAAATAAAGCAAGGACGGGAACTCTTGCCGGCAGTTTTTAACAAGATCTGTAAGGGGGGTAGGTTGATAATTTTGTATCAAACTTGAAATTTTGCGCGATGATTGCTACATTTCTTTTTTATTTTTGAAAGATATGTTAACTAAGATTAAGATAGCAAGTTTTCCTTTCAATGGCATGTTAACAAAGTACTTAAACCCGTTATTTACCAATTGGACTCTAAAAGTAATGACATCAAGAAAAGAGCCAAAAATGTTACAATATTTACTATTTCATAGAATTTGATGTACCAGCATTGTTGTATTTCCTATTTTTTATTTGTTTTAGACCTTCTTTCGTTATTAAAAGAATGACATGATGTACATTCATGCATCAAGTTTAAAATAACAGGGGTATATTGATGATATGATGCAAATTTTGGGTAAATTCTTGAAAAAATGGACATGTACTTCTTTGGAAGGTCATAAATCCATTGGAAGTTCGTTGACATATACTTTTTTCATTAAAATACTATACATTACATTGTTTTCTGCCATTGAAATCAATAAAACTTAACCTGTGGTGTTAGACAGTGTTTTTGGGAGTTTTGGAAAAGGTGTAACTATGAACCTTAAACAATTCATTTCGTCAATACACCAGCATATGTACAAATTAGAGGAGAGAAAATTTTATCTTTATTCTATATTAGGCATCTACCAAAAATTAATCATATGTGAAGCCAGTCAGAATTTTTGCTTGATGATAGATAGCGACCAAATAAGCTTCAAAACTCATTATAAATTTCATGCATTATACCAGGAGGAGGTACCAGCATGCTTTCTTGTTTGAAACTGACACAAACAGAAATTAAACCAAAACAAAAGGGATACTTAGATAAGTTAGATTGAAAAAAATATAAATCCAACAAAAATAATGTTTTTTTTTGTACTATTGAAGGTGAAAGCCGACACTGTAGTGGAGGTATGGAAGGGGGGATGGCAGGCAGAGATGGGTAAAGTAACGGGACTTGGCTATCAGAGTGTGCTGTCCACCTGCTGGTACCTTAATTATATATCATATGGATCAAACTGGAATAATTACTATCTCTGTGAACCTTACAATTTCAATGGTATACATATTTTTTTTCTTTTTATTTTTTAACTTTTAATGAAAAAAAGCTTATGTAGTGATAGGCTTAGTGATATATTCATTTTCACTCAAATTTCACAGATTATAATCTTACGGATATGCTTTTAAAATTAGATTTTTAACCTAAGCTTTTATGACTTTGCTACTTACAATATCAATTTGTTTGTTATACATGTATATTGTATATACAAATGATGATGTTGGCAAAAATCGACATAATATCTTAAGCCCAAAAATTAGTGATTTTTGTTTCTCTTCTTATTGGAAAAATGTGCAGCATCAGTCACATGTCGCATGACCTTTAGAAATTTATGCTCTGGCTTGAGGCAGGCATATCAAACCTACAACATACATCTTACACATATATATATGCTACTTTCTAATTAAACTTATCAACACAACTATCAAACCTATCCATTCCTTCTATTTTGATATTTCTGCTCAAGAACTCTTTAGTTTTATATAAAAAAAGAAGGAAAAATAGCAGACCATTCAAATGTCAACAACACGAGGCTTTTATAAGTCTATTACTTTGACTGACTGGAATGCTTGGTTTTAAGTGTACAGGAGAACTCAAGACAGTCCATGTTAATACTTATTACAACACTGACACTAAAAGATTATGAATGATTGGTTACCTTGCAGGGACTGAAGCTCAGAAGAAACTTGTTATAGGTGGTGAAGCGTGTATGTGGGGAGAATATGTAGATGATACTAATGTCATCTCAAGGACATGGTGAGTACATGGCTAAAATAGATTCATGTGATGCAAAGGTAAAGCAGAAATCCTGTTTCAGTGTCATGTAAAAATATAGATTCTAAAAGTTCTCATTTATTCTCTTCATACATAAGTTTTGAAGCTTTCTTCAAATGTGAAGTTTTACATGTATTTCCCTTTGGTACATAAATGAAAATCTATAGAATCATTTTCCCGCATCTGTCCTGTATCAATTACAATTCACCATAGCAATTCAAATTCATGAAAAAAAATGTAACTAAAATATATACTTGAATTTGCAGGCCGAGGGCATCAGTAGTTGCTGAGAGACTTTGGAGTGCCCAGTTCGTTAACGATTCCAAAGCAGCAGCTCCTCGTCTCGAGGAACATCGATGTAGAATGGTCAGGTAAGGTACTCGTAACTAGTACTGTACATTCTATCATGAATTCAAAGTTTATTTCTGTATGTTAATTTGAATTTACATGTAGATCACTAGTATGATAATATACTATTATGGAGAGTTATTTTACAAGAGATTCAGGTCTGTAACTGTTTCAGTATGTCGTCAAACTCATATTATTCCTGGCATTACACTGATGCTGTTCCAAGTTTCACACTGATGTCGTTCCAAGTGTTACAATAATGACATCCAAGGTCAAGGGGGAGTAATATCCCTCTACTATGAAGCAGGGAAATAATTTTGAGATCAAGGCAAAATAGAAATTGAATTGAATTTATGATATAAATGTATTTAAAATTCTTAAAGCTACAAGAATAGAAATTATGATGATATAAAGAGTTATACCTCTAGTGAATTTTTTTGTGTGTATGATTTTGAGTCAAATCTTGTTTGTTTCTCCGCAGGCGTGGCTTCCAGGCAGAGTCTATTAACGGCCCAGGTTACTGTACCCCGGAATATTGATGCCCATCACCATGCACCAAATAATTGACTGATACAGCTGTGGTCAAATATACTTAGCTTTTTGTTTTAAATTTTGTTTACTTTATTTTACTATTTATTTGCCCCAGGTTTACTGACCATGGGTCATATAGTGTTTTGGTTATCTCTCCGTCGGAAATCTTTATATCCATCATTCTGTCTCGCTTTCATTTCTTCAAACCTTTTGACTTTTTAATCTTGACCTCTGAGTTTGACCCTCTTTAGAACAAATGACAATTTTCATATCTTTTAATTTAAAAGCCATGGAAATCATATTTTACTTGTGTTTTTGTCACAAAATAACTATTTCCTATCACCAAATGTTTGTTTGTACCTTTTGACCTTGAACAAGGAATTGGTAGAAGGGATGCAGTGTTTTGTCCCATCCAGGGGCAACAGTGTTTCACAAACATATCTGGTTTTTCATAGAATTGTCTGCTCTATGTAATTCTATTTTTGATACAAATGTATTTGTTCATAATTAGATGATAGTCATGATATATTAGATGATAGTCACGATACCAAGTATCGTCAAAGGATGATTTGTTTACAGAATCATTTAAAATATCTTTTGGGGGATAACTTACTTGTATTAATACAATGTATATTTATAATTATTTACTTATATTATAATAGATTAGCTACATGTATTTATCAATACATACTGTATATTAATCAGTATGAGGATACTTACAATACATAAGCATTTATTTATACTTTGATTACCGGTACATGTATATCTTCATCAGGTTTGTTCTCTCTACACATATAGGTATTTAATCAGACTACCATCACATGGTATTCACATTTCACAACATATTAGATATTGTAGAGAAGATTATAATGTCCATTTTAATGCTAAACAGAGTTGTCTGCTTGCAATCTATTTTAAAAATCTAACAACTTGCCTTTGAAATATTCAGTACATGTAGTATGGTTGAATTTGTTCAGACCCCACACTTACATGCACCAAATACCGTACTACGAATGATATTTGAAAAAGCATTATATGAGAAAATAAAAGTATCTACTTTTATATTACAATGTATCCCAACGATTTATGACACTTGGTATCACCAATAGTGGCCATAAGGTAGAGGATTGACACAATGATTTTTATAGGTACATGTTAAATACCATTATAAACAAATGCATAATTTTTTTTGGTCTTGATTTCAATTTTATAAGATATATTTGGTTTAAGAAATGCCATGCTTTGCAAAGCACCTGTTAAGTGTTCACTTTCATCTTTATATTCAATCATGCATAACTATTTGTGAAGAACTAAAGTGTGGAGAATTCAAGTAGAGCTACAAACCTGACTTGGGAGTTTCATATTTTGTGTGTAACTTAATAATTGATTGTGTAATCATCGAGCAATGTTCATTACATTCCAATGAAACTGATCTAAACTTGCAAATTGTGCAATAAAATTTAACAAATATAATGTTTTCGTGGTATTCTTATCCTGCAATACTGTATTGGTGTGGAGGGTGCAATAGTTTGTTCAAATGTCTTAAAAAACTGTTATCTTGTACTTGTTAGCCAAGTTATAGATTATATTTATAGGCTATTTTCTATCATTCATTATCAAATTGATAATCAAGGATAAGTGGTATGATTATCAGCATGATATATCACATGGTCTATCAATCACGTGATCGTCTACCGGCATCACATGACTTTATTTTGTTGAAAAATGGCGGTGACTGTGGTAGTGATTTTCCTGCTCTGCTTCTTTTCTACGGGGAGAGGAAACAATCAAGCTCACCACGAGGAAAGTTACTCCACGACTCCCACAAGGGGTCAGCCATGGCCCATGCCGCAAAAATACAGCGTGACAACAAAGACATACGATATTGATAGTAATAACTTCCAGTTCACTGCATCAGGACAGACTTGTGACATTCTAACTAAAGCCTTTGCACGTTACAAGACCATCATATTTGGCTCACAAGATACCAAGCTCCGGTTCTACCCAAATAGATTCAACCGTGTCGAGGAGGGTGTGACTGGACTCAATGTTAAAGTGCAAAAACCTTGTGAAGAATATCCCTATTTGGGAATGGATGAATCGTGTAAGTTGAGATGGACCTAAGGCATGGTCCATTTGATATTCAGGGGGGGGCTTGGGTTTTTTGTCGGAGCAAAATTATTTTTTTCGCCCCGGACCGGAGCAAAATTATTTTTTTCTGGCAAAGTTGGAGCAAGGAAATTTTTTTTTAAAAAGTGATGCGCATATTAAGAATGTTTGTGTTTTATCAATACTAGAAATTATTTATATTTTTACTCAAAACTCTAAATATTAATATATTAGTTTATTTTTATGCAAGTATTCAATTCACTTTTAAACAGAGAGATAAAAGATTTTTACAATACAATTCTCAATATTTTATATAAGGTACATGTATATATCATGTATAAGAGGGTCTGAGGGGAAGGTCTCCTAGACAATTTTTCAAATGTAACTAAGATTAATTGTAAATTGGTGAATAACTGAAGTTCTCCTTCCAAGCTTACATGAACATGACTCTATGGGATACATGCAACATGTATTAACAGCAATACATCAATATTGATAATATATTGAAGCTTTTAAGGAAGCCCTTTTTCATTCACATACATGTATAACTTTTGATATCTTCAAATATTTGAACTTAAAATGCTATTAGCGAATACTGTTTTGATAGAAAACTATGGCGAGCGAAGCGAGCCAAAAATTTTTGATACAATTTTGAAAACCGCGGCGAGCGAAGCGAGCCGGAAAATTTTCAAGAATTTTAGCGAAATTTCATGGTTAATTCTTCAGATTCAGATTATTTGTAAGAGCAAGATTATTTTTTTCTGACACACCATAAGCAAATTTATTTTTTCATCAAAATTGAGAGCAAAATTATTTTTTTCGAAAAAAACCCAAGCCCCCCCCCCCCCAGAATATCAAATGGACCGTGCCTAATTTCAATGGAAACTGAGGAGCTTCTTTCAGTCTTTAATTTTTGTTTACACGCAACCTCAAAATTAAAGAAGCTCCTCAGTTTCCATTGAAATTAAGATGGACCAACATATGTACATTTTGGATCATTTGCCAATAATCCAGTGTCATATTCCTGAAATTATAAAATTTGGCTATAATTTCATTTTGACACCACAATGATAAAAGGGAAAAAAGCATCTGGTTGCATGAAAATAGTGTGATCAAACAATGAATATATTTTTGGCCAATGATGTGTTCTCAGATGCCCATTTGTATAAAATTTAGGTTTGGAATGGTCACAACTCATTACTTGAATTTAAAATTCAAAAGTTAGATTTTACAAACCAGAATATAGGCATCAATTAGTAGGCAAACTTTAAAAGTGTAATACATCATAATTTGTTTAAGGCTTTTCGTGGGGTAGCAAGCATTTGAGTTTTTCGAGGGAGGGTACTAGGAACCTCCCATAAAAATAAAATGGTTGCTCCCTGTGTTTTTAATGGGTTTAAAATTGTGACATCTATAAAACATCTCGAAGATGGCCTGTTCCAAAAAACAGATTAAATTTCCCATATATAGAAGTTTGGAATTATTGTTTTAATTTGTAATTGACATTAAGTTACCCAGATATGTCTACATTACTGTACAGAAGATCTACTGTAGGAAGTTGATCATACAAATGTATTATATCACATACTACATGTTTTGATCTTAGATGAATTGATGGTACCAGACAGTAGTGGTCAGGCCACTCTATCATCGGTCAGTGTATGGGGTGCCCTGAGAGGACTGGAAACATTTAGTCAGCTGATCACCGGTACACCAGGAAGTGGGGTATGTCTGAACATGTGTGATGTTTGCGAAAAATACCGGTAAACTTTTCGACATCTTCATTTTTCAATGAAAACTTCTCCTAACCAGGACCATCTCTGCAACACTGATGATTTTATTAGTTTTTAACGAATCATCCTTAATAGTGTCAATACATTAAGTATGTTTTGTACTACAATCTACCATAGTTTTGTTTGTTTTTATCATTTCAGTACAAAATAAACGGTACAACAATAAGTGACAGTCCCCGTTTCCAGCACAGAGGACTTCTGTTTGATACTAGCAGACATTTCTTGGGAACTGATGTCCTTAAAAAGAACTTGGTATGTGACTCAGATGTAGAGAAAAAAATTGTGCATTGATAAGTAAAATATTCAGGTAATCTCTTAAAACAGTACTTTACTTTGAAGATTATCTTAGTTATTTTGACTCGTGACTTTTCATACATAAGCATGATAGATATGCACTGATTTGAATCTATTATCCAATTGATACAAACTAGATTAAGTAGACATGGTAGATGTATGTGTTACATAAGCTTGTACATAAGAATTATTTAGCCAAGTATTTTCGGTAAAAATTACTTGAAAGTGAAGATGCATAATACAGTTGAAGATTATTGTTTTTATGCCACTGGATTCAAAGATTCAGGAACATACATGTATGTAGTGTTGGGCCTGTTTTTCTGTGCAAAAACTGAAATTTTGTTCTTTAAACTTTGATTGGTTTGTGAAAGGACTTTTATGTTTTAACAGATACATATAAATGTACATGTATAATAATATTCCTTGTGAAAAGACTATGATAGTGGAACAAAAATTTTGAACTTTTAACCAGACATTGACTTTCGATTTTGACCCATTTTACTGATAACCATGATAATAGCTTTTATACTGATAAAGCTGCCAATGAGGGCATTCATATTTCACAAGCACATCTTTTAAAACTTTTAATTGGTATGCATTAATTATTCAAATTTGTATACATAATACTGTTTGATACATGTATGTTCTGTAACAGGATGCCATGGCCCAGAGTAAGTTTAACGTCTTCCACTGGCACATCGTAGACGATCAGTCTTTCCCGTACGTTAGCCAAGCATTTCCACAGATGAGCCAAATGGTAAAGCATTTCACATACATACAAAAATATGTAAAATTATGAAAGCTGATTTTAAAACTCTACTAGCTTCCCATTTCTCACGTAAGTCAAGGAGTATGAAACAAATGCACTGAAGATAGAATTAAGATCAGAGTGTTTTATTTTTCAATATTTTACATATTTAGAGTACTTTATAAGCAAGTTTTGTGCCACTTGTCTTTTATCATAATTCATATCTGATGTTAGTCATCTCATGCATATAATGAATCAGAGGAAAATTAGGTTCCAGAGCTAAGTTAGATCCATTATATTTTGATATTGTAGTGAAAAAAAAATGGTTGACGGTTATTTTTGAAAAAGAATTGTATGTATGATTTCAGGGTGCCTATGATCAGTTGCATTTGTACAGTCCCAATGATGTGAAGGAAATCATAGATTATGCTAGAGATCGTGGGATCAGAGTCATTCCAGAGTTTGACACCCCAGGTTTAGTGATTTTGCTTTTTATCACTATTTTTGGACGGATTGCAAAGCAATTCCGGTCTATGGATTGACGATGTCCGTCTGTCTGTCTGTCCGTCTGCCGTCAACATTTGGTCAAAGTTTCTGGTTGAGGCAAAATCTAAGGAACTATATGCAGTAGAAACTTTATATTATACATGAAGCTTGCCCATCACAAGACCTTTCAATTTATGCCGTAACATTTGACCTAGTGACCTTGACCTTGGACTTTGACCTAGTTAAAGATTTTGGTTAAAGTTTCTGCATGGTTGAAGCAAAATCTGTGGAACTGTATGCAGTAGAAACTTTATATTATACATGTAGGTTGCCTCTGACAAAACCTTTCAATTTATGCCGTATTGTTTGACCTATTGACCTTGACCCAGTTAGTGATAAAAACTCACTTTGCAATCCGGCCGTACCGTCTTTAGCAGTGTTTTATTCCATTGTTATCTGAATATACAATACTGCATACTTAGAGAAAAATCATATTGAAAATTAGACCTGTGGTAAGAGATTAAATAAAAGCATATGATTAAGATAAAAGTCATTGTAAGTGCACACTTGATTTTACAAAAAGTACTTGAAAATAAAGTATTGTTACAAATGAATTACTCAGTTACTAGAAAATTGAATTGTAATACTATCACAAGAGTTATCAGAAAGTAGAAGTTTTGCATAATATTCTAAAGCAATGTTTTTTTTTTTTTTTTTCTTTAAATTGACATGAGTCTTTTTACTTTATACATAAAAAAAACTTAACCCCAACCCTTTCTTCTCAAAATATCAGTTCAAAAAGAAAGATCTTGAAATACCATCCTATTTACAGGGCACTCCCAGTCATGGGGTAAAGGTATCACTGACTTGTTAACCAAGTGCTATTCCAAGGGAACTCCGACAGGAACCTTCGGACCTATAGATCCTACTGTAGATTCTACCTTCCAGTTCCTGAATGAATTCTTTACAGAAATTAAAAATGTATTTCCCGACAAGTATGTTCATCTAGGAGGTGATGAAGTCTCGTTCTCATGTTGGTAGGTAGATTACTTTAGTTTAGTATCTCGATGTTGGTAGGTAGATTACTTTAGAATCTCGATGTTGGTAGGTAGATTACTTGTTTAGTATCTCGATATTGGTAGGTAGATAACTTTAGTTTAGTATCTTGATGTTGGTAGGTAGATTACTTTAGTTTAGTATCTCGATGTTGGTAGGTAGATTACTTTAGTTTAGTATCTCGATGTTGGTAGGTAGATTACTTTAGTATCTCGATGTTGGTAGGTAGATTACTTTAGTTTAGTATCTCGATGTTGGTAGGTAGATTACTTTAGTTTAGTATCTCGATGTTGGTAGGTAGATTACTTTAGTTTAGTATCTCGATGTTGGTAGGTAAATTACTTAAGTTAAGTATCTCGATGTTGGTATGTAGATCACTTTAGTTTAGTATCTTGATGTTGGTAGGTAGATTACTTTAGTTTAGTATTTCAATGTTGGTAGGTAGATTACTTTAGTTTAGTATCTCGATGTTGGTAGGTACATTACTTGTTAGTATCTCTATCCTTTTGTGTAATTTCTTGTTCTTTTGATCAAAGCTAATTACACCAGTAAAAACCAAAATCCCTATTTCAAAATATGTGAAATGAAAAACACAAAATACCTGGGAAAAATAAAAAAAAAACAAAACAAAGTAGAATACCATGTAAGAAAAAATGAACTCCCAAACTGGGCATGAGATGACATATGAGGCTTACCCTATACCAAGAAAACCCAAGGTTGGTCTATCTCATTGACAGTAAACAAACAATACAGAAGGTAATTTATTTTATGCAATAATTACTCTACTGGGTGTTCCTCTCTTCAACTTGTATTACTAGTTCATAATGTATTTGTGCTGCATATTTGTGAAATACTAGTATAACAGAACTCGCAGTTTTACAAAGTCTATTAATGTTCCAGATATCTTCTTGAATAAAATTTTAAACTAATTTTAATGCACCAGACACGTGTTTCTGATAGTAAATCCTCATCAGTGATGCTTCCAGCAAAAGTAATTTTTAGACACAGCCAAAATTCGTACCTTCTTATTTTATTTTTTAAATCTGAATTTGTGCATTTATATGTATTAAAATTTAAAATTCTTCATGTGGATATTACATGTGTTTCATTTATTGTTTAATTTCAGGCAGTCTAACCCAAACATAACAGAGTTCATGAAACAGCAGAAATTTGGAACTAACTATGCTAAATTGGAAGAATACTATATGCAGAAGTATGTATGATACATGTACTACAATCTGACGTCAATCCTCTTTAAATTTATTTGCCCCTTTCTATGATAACACAGTCAGTAAAGTGACATGTACAGTTTTAAGCATGATGAAACTATGGCATCAACTTTGTTGCAATATAAACTGTGTACAAGTATAAATACACACTACATCCAGAATTGTAATCTATTTTCAGACTGATAGATATAATGAATGGTTTGGATAAAGGTTACTTAATATGGCAGGAAGTGATAGATAATGGAGGAAAGGTAAGACATCACTCATCAAACTAAGCTAAACTAAATGTTAAAAGATTGTGAAGTTTGAATTTTATTTCATTTTTTATTTGTCAGAGTTATGGCTCTTGGTCTTTCTTTAAAAGCATTGCTTGCTCTACAAAACAGTTCTATATGTACCACAATATGAATCTTCATATTTATGTGTTAAACTTAACAGATTTTAATATGTGGATACATGGACATTTATTAGAAGGGGAAGACATTGATTTTCAGGTCGATAGGTTTTAGGTTGAGTCACTAAATAAGTAATCAGAAAGAGGTTTCCAGAAGATAACAAGACAACTATTTTTTGGATGCTTGGATCAGAAAGGGAAGACTCTTGCTCATTTTAAGATCAATAGGTCCAAGGTGAAGGTCACTAGTCTTCAAACAAGGGAACCTATCTCCTACCCAAGTCAAATCCTTTTAACCCAAATTCATGGAAACTTATCATATGGGTAAGACACCTATTGATTTTAGGGTCAGTAGATTAAAGGTCAAGGTCACTTATTCCTTTATTGTTTGTAAATGCAGGAATCGAATGTCTACAACGGGAGCATATATTTTGCCAACATTCTGTAGTTTTAATACTGGTTCAACATGAAATAAATTTAGTCATAACATTTGTTATAGCTTCATAATAGTTTCATATTGAAATCATTTAATTTCCATTGGTTTTATTAAGAAACGACGATTCTGATTCTGATTGGCCGAGAAATTTTGTTGATACCTGTATCAACACAAAACGGTAGTACGCACTTAGCAACGTCATAAGCAACGTCGTTAGCAACACGATTTCAAAGTTGTGTTTCAAAAAAAAATTTTTTTGGTTGATCGAGGTATGAACACAAAAAAATGAGGAAAAACTTGTGCATCTTGCGCTATGCGCACAATGCAGTTTTCCCTCAATTTTTGGTATTCATACCTCGATCAACCAAAAAAAATTACAATGATTCCTTAAGTCATTTAAAGTGGGAATATGCATCAACTGTTCTGATATATCTTTATGCTTGTTCAATGTTAATTGTATTTAACTGTATTACAGATAGATAAGTCAGCCATCCGGGAGGTGTATAGGAGTGAAGCCTAATATGTTAGATATATTTCTAATGACACTGAAGGGTTACAGGGCTATACTACAAGCATGCTGGTACCTAGACATCATATCGTACGGAGTTAATTGGCAAAAATTCTATGATTGTGATCCCCATAACTTCCCTGGTAAATGTAGTGACACTGCAGCTTTGTTTGTTATTATTGCTTTTGTTTCATAATTGATGCTTCTACATGCAATTATATTTCCAATCTTTTTTTTTAAATCATTGCTCTGAGTCTTATAAAATTTGTTAATTACCTTATCTGTGCTTTAGAATTGTATATCAAATTCAAACTAATACCTTGCAGCTTGGATTCAACACTTTAAGATGATTCTTGTTTTTGTGCTAAACCATCAGTTAGCGCTTTAATGATTGTAAGGCCATACCAAATTAATTAAATGTTCTTTGGATTTTCTTGTGAAAAAAGGATGAGCGAGTGAAAATAAAATTATTTTATTTTTTTAAGTATTGCAGCTTTTAAGGTGCAAGCAAGTGAAATAATACATTTCTGATGATTTCCCTACTCTCAAAGGAATCCCCATAAGAATCTGATGACTAGAAAGCTTGGCACATAGCAGTACGGAAAAGATTTTCAAACATTCCCCCTCCTTGACTTTCAGTGCCATGTATGTTGAACAACAAATTTGCTCCAAACGAAATTTTTCAAGCACAAAAAGTATCATTTTCTTCGAAATTTGCACAATCTGAGACTTCTAGATGCTTTAAAATTTGTAGAAATCAGAACCGACCCTAAAAAATTCTTGAGCCAGAAATTTATTGGTGCGTGCGAGCATTTTATTTTTATAATATAATTTTTTGAATTTTGAAAAATTTTGGTACAGGAAATCCAAAGAACATTTAATTAATTTGGTATGGCCTAAGGAAGGGAAAGTTTTGTTTCTGTCCTTTTCCAAAAGCACACATAATTTTCATCACTGTCTTTAGGTAAATCTAGGTCACAATTCCGTCTGATCAAGTTTACAGACTTACATTCCATTGATGACTGTAACTGACATAAAAGCATCGTAACTTTATTTAATTTTCAGAAACGTTACATATGTAGCACAATTTCCCTTATGTTTTACACTGGTTTCCATAGAATTAGTTTTCGTCAGATTCCTGATGGGGATTTACTCTGTATTTCGAAGAGACAGAATTATTCATTTTGCTTTCATAAAACACTTAAACAATTCATTTCGTCAATACACCAGCATATGTACAAATTAGAGAAGAGCAAATTTTATCTTTATTCTATATTAGGCATCTACCGAAATTAACCATATGTGAAGCCAGTCAGACTTTTTGCTTGATGTTAGGCTCATTATAAATTTCATGCATTATACCAGAAGGAGGTACCAGCATGCTTTCTTGTTTGAAACTGACACAAACAGAAATTAAACCAAAACAAAAGGGATACTTAGATAAGTTAGATTGAAAAAAATATGAATCCAACAAAAATAATGGGTTTTTTTTTGTACTATTCAAGGTGAAAGCCGACACTGTAGTGGAGGTATGGAAGGGGGGATGGCAGGCAGAGATGGGTAAAGTAACGGGACTTGGCTATCAGAGTGTGCTGTCCACCTGCTGGTACCTTAATTATATATCATATGGATCAAACTGGAATAATTACTATCTCTGTGAACCTTACAATTTCAATGGTATACATATTTTTTTTTCTTTTTTTTTTAAACTTTTAATGAAAAAAAAGCTTACATAGTGATAGGCTTAGTGATATATTCATTTTCACTCAAATTTCACAGATGATAATCTTACGGATATGCTTTTAAAAATGGATTTTCACCTAAGCTTTTATGACTTTGCGACATACAATATCACTTTGTTTCTTATACGTGTATATACAAATGACGATGTTGGCAAAAATGGAGATAATATCTGAAGTCCCAAAATTAGTGATTTTTGTTTCTCTTCTTATTGGAAAAATATGCAGCATCAGTCACATGTCGCATGACCTTTAGAAATTTATGCTCTAGCTGGCTTGAGGCAGGCATATCAAACCTACAACATACATCTTACACATATATATGCTACTTTCTAATTAAACTTATCAACACACAATCAAACCTATCCATTCCTTCTATTTTGATATTTCTGCTCAAGAACTCTTTGGTTTTACATAAAAAAAAGAAGGAAAAATAGCAGACCATTCTAACGTCAACTGTTGAACATGAGGCTTTTGTAGTCTATTACTTCGACTGACTGGAATGCTTGGTTTTAAGTGTACAGGAGAACTCAAGACAGTCCATGTTAATCATTACACTGACACTAAAAGATTATGAATGATTGGTTACCTTGCAGGGACTGAAGCTCAGAAGAAACTTGTTATAGGTGGTGAAGCGTGTATGTGGGGAGAATATGTAGATGATACTAATGTCATCTCAAGGACATGGTGAGTACATGGCTAAAATAGATTCATGTGATGCAAAGGTAAAGCAGAAATCCTGTTTCAGTGTCATGTAAAAATATAGATTCTAAAAGTTCTCATTTATTCTCTTCATACATAAGTTTTGAAGCTTTCTTCAAATGTGAAGTTTTATTTTCCCTTTGGTACATATACATGAAAAACTATAAAATCTTTTTCCCACATCTGTCCTGTATTAATTACAATTCACAGTAGAAATTCAAATTCATGAAAAAAAATGTAACTAAAATATATACTTGAATTTGCAGGCCGAGGGCATCAGTAGTTGCTGAGAGACTTTGGAGTGCCCAGTCTGTTAATGATTCCAAAGCAGCAGCTCCTCGTCTCGAGGAACATCGATGTAGAATGGTCAGGTAAGGCACTCGTAACTAATACAGTAAAATCTATTATAATTTCAAAGTTTATTTCTGTATGTTAATGTGAATTTAGATCACCAGTATGATAATGTACAATGATGGAGGATTATTTGACAAGAGATTAGAGTCCGTAACTGTTTAAGTATGTCGTCAAACTTACATTATTCCTGGCATTACACTGATGCTCTTCCAAGTTTCACACTCATTACAATAATGACATCCAAGGTCAAGGGGGAGTAATATTCCTCCAAGGAAATAATTTTGAGATCAAGGCAAAATAGAAATTAAATTGAATTTATGCTATAAATGTATTTAAAATTCTTAAAGCTACAAGAAAAGAAATTATGATGATATAAAGATTTATACCTTTATGTGAATTTTTTTTGTGTGTATGCATGATGTTGAGTCAGATCTTGTTTTTTACTCCGCAGGCGTGGCTTCCAGGCAGAGTCTATTAACGGCCCAGGTTACTGTACCCCGGAATATTGATGCCCATCACCATGCACCAAATAATTGACTGATACAGCTGCATGTGATCAAATATACTTAGCTTTTTGTTTTAAATTTTGTTTACTTTATTTTATAATTTATTTGCCCCAGGTTAACTGACCATGGGTCATATAGTGTCTTGGTCATCTCTCCGTCAGAAGTCTTTATATCCATCATTCTGTCTCGCTTTCATTTCTTCAAACCTTTTGACTTTTTTATCTTGACCTCTGAGTTTGACCCTCTTTAGAACAAATAACAATTTTCAAATCTTTTAATTTAAAAGCCATGGGAATCATATTTTCCTTGTGTTTTTGTGACAAAATAACTACTTCCTATCACCAATTTTTTTGTTTGTACCTTTTGACCTTGAACAAGGAATTGGTAGAAGGGATGCAGTGTTTTGTGCCATCCAGGGGCAACAGTGTTTCACAAACATACCTGGTTTTTCATAGAATTGTCTGCTCTATGTAATTCTATTTTTGATACAAATGAATTTGTTTATGATTATATGATAGTCATGATATACATGTATTAGATGATAGTCATGATACCAAGTATCGTCAAAGGATGATTTGCTTACAGAATCATTTAAAATATCTTTTTTGGGGATAACTTACTTGTATTAATACAATGTATATTAATTATTTACTTATATTAGTAGATTAGCTATTTATCAATGCATACTGTATATTAATCAGTATGAGGATACTTACGATACATTAGCATTTATTTATACTTTGATTACCGGTACATGTACAAATGTATATCTTCATCAGGTTTGTTCTCTCTACACATATAGGTATTTAATCAGACTACCATCACATGGTATTCACATTTCACAACATATTAGATATTGTAGAGAAGATTATAATGTTCATTTTTATGCTAAACAGAGTTGCCTGCTTGCCATCTATTTTAAAAATCTAACAACTTGCATTTGAAATATTCAGTACATGTAGTATGGTTACGTTTGTTCAGACCCCACACTTACTTACATGCTTCAAATACCGTACTACAAATGATATTTGAAAGTGCATTATATGAGAAAATATCTACTTTTATATTAAAATGTATCCCAACGATTTGTGACACTTGGTATCACCAATAGTGGCCATAAGGTAGAGGATTGACACACTGATTTTTATAGCCATAACAAACAAATGTAAAAATTTTTAGTGTCTGGATTTCAGTTTTATAAGATATATTTGTTTTTTAAGAAATGCCATGCTTTGCAAAACACCTGTTAAGTGTTCACTTTCATCTTTATATTCAATCATGCATAACTGTTGTGTATTTGTGAAGAACTGAAGTGTGGAAAATTCAAGTAGAGCTACAAACCTGACTTGGGAGTTTTATATTTTGTGTGTAACTTAATCCATGATTGTGTAATCATCAAGCGATGTTCATTACATTCCAATGAAACTGATCTGAACTTGCAAATTGTGCAATAAAATTTAACAAATATAATGTTTACATGGTATTCTTATCTTGCAATATATACTGTTTTGGTGTGGAGAGTGCATTAATTAAGTCATGTGTATTTGCAAAGTAACACTCTTGTTTGTGGAAATGTTTTATCAGACCTACTCCTACGTCATACATGTGTACTTACAACTTCAAGGTAAAAATTACTGTATATTCTCACTACCACATTGATTACTATGTGTATACCTTGATTGAGAAGTTTTGTTTACAAGTTAATGATGATGAAAAGAAGAATTCTATATACATGTATTTTCAAGGTCATGTGACAAGTTCAAGGTCACTTTTAGAATCAAAATGTAATAGAGTTTATTTGTAAACATCCATCCATGAGATAAAGAAGACCCAGACGAAATATCAACAGCACTCACAATAGAGCACCAAATTGAGCAGCGACGTACCCCTACCCTACAAGCCAGAGGTGGGACCAGGTGCCCGGGAGGAGTAAGCATCCCCTGTTTGGCTAGCCGCACCCACCATTGATGTTCATGCACGAAAATTAAAACAATATATACATAACATGCATTGTCTAAGGTTATGTCTATATAGAATGTGCTATGGCAACAATGTCAGGGAGAAATATTTAAAACACTGTCATGTATATGGTTCCTAGTTAAAGTTATTTAGAATGATTGTCATAGTAGCCGTGCTTGTTTATGAAGGTTACTATTTTAGGAACTGATGGCTCTTAATATTAGCACCTCCATGAATTGACTTGAGGTGGTACTAGTATGGAGAATTGTTCCAGATTTTTTGGAGTTTTTAGTACAATTGTCAATGTTTGTTTTTAAACTTTAATATTTACATTTTCCACTTGATCACAAGAACTTCTTTGAGGATTTCGATGGAACTTTATATTCATATATCACTAGATGTTCCTTTGCCAAGTCTATTTGAGACTGATCCTGATCAAGGGCGGAATCAAGTACAAGTAGGCGTTGAGGGTGCTCTTCTTCAGACATCTCGGAGTTGCTGCACATAGTAAAATAAGAGGTGGTTCTACATGTACTGTATTTATGATTCTTATTTGTAGATGTTTTAAGGTCAAAATCGTCAAAAGGAAGTTGATGAAAAAATTTCTTAAATGCATGTAGAAATAAATATTCCCATTAGATTGTCGAACTCGGTATAACTGTTACTCGTGGTATACGGAAGAAACCTATTGATGATCAAATGTTTAACGTCTTCAAATTGAATAGCATCATTTAAGCACAGATAAATTGGCAGCATGGACCAGACATGCACGTTTCGGGTACTCAACCCTCGTCAGTGATCCTCAAATCTAAACAATGTAATATGCCAAAAAAGTATGAAATTTACTATGTCGAAAAAGGGTACCGAAAGACGTAGCAGGATGGGTGGGATATGATGCTGCAGGACCCACTTTTTAGAAATTTCAAGAAATTTTGATAACAGAAATTTTAGAATGCGTTGAAGAAACGATCAACCGAAATTGAACGAACTTGGCTACATGTGCCCTCGGGGACTCCTGGTCCACCAGCAGTGACACTCACCAAGTGGTATAAATGTTTAACGTCTTCAAATTGAATAGCATCATTTAAGCACAGATAAATTGGCAGCATGGACCAGACATGCACGTTTCGGGTACTCAACCCTCGTCAGTGATCCTCAAATCTAAACAATGTAATATGCCAAAAAAGTATGAAATTTACTATGTCGAAAAAGGGTACCGAAAGACGTAGCAGGATGGGTGGGATATGATGCTGCAGGACCCACTTTTTAGAAATTTCAAGAAATTTTGATAACAGAAATTTTAGAATGCGTTGAAGAAACGATCAACCGAAATTGAACGAACTTGGCTACATGTGCCCTCGGGGACTCCTGGTCCACCAGCAGTGACACTCACCAAGTGGTATAAATGTTTAACGTCTTCAAATTGAATAGCATCATTTAAGCACAGATAAATTGGCAGCATGGACCAGACATGCACGTTTCGGGTACTCAACCCTCGTCAGTGATCCTCAAATCTAAACAATGTAATATGCCAAAAAAGTATGAAATTTACTATGTCGAAAAAGGGTACCGAAAGACGTAGCAGGATGGGTGGGATATGATGCTGCAGGACCCACTTTTTAGAAATTTCAAGAAATTTTGATAACAGAAATTTTAGAATGCGTTGAAGAAACGATCAACCGAAATTGAACGAACTTGGCTACATGTGCCCTCGGGGACTCCTGGTCCACCAGCAGTGACACTCACCAAGTGGTATAAATGTTTAACGTCTTCAAATTGAATAGCATCATTTAAGCACAGATAAATTGGCAGCATGGACCAGACATGCACGTTTCGGGTACTCAACCCTCGTCAGTGATCCTCAAATCTAAACAATGTAATATGCCAAAAAAGTATGAAATTTACTATGTCGAAAAAGGGTACCGAAAGACGTAGCAGGATGGGTGGGATATGATGCTGCAGGACCCACTTTTTAGAAATTTCAAGAAATTTTGATAACAGAAATTTTAGAATGCGTTGAAGAAACGATCAACCGAAATTGAACGAACTTGGCTACATGTGCCCTCGGGGACTCCTGGTCCAGTGAGATTACGATTGATAAACGACATGAAACTTTGTGAACTCTGAAACTTGGTATTTTCTGTTGATGTGAGAAAGAATTCTGTCTATATTAAATACAAAACGCAAAATGTCACGGGAAATACCATCTAGGAGTTAAAATAAAGATCATAAGATTAATTAACTTTGTAATACAAGGAGGTGTAATAAATTGACTGAAATGAGTAATAACAATGTTGACCCTGTAACTACTTGATTCCGTAATGTAATAATGCATAGGTCTGAATCTTTCCAACTGGAATTGAATATTAAGATCTACATATATCGACATAAGAAGGTTTGACAACATATCGGACTTTAAAAGCGAGTACGTGACAGAAATACACTTTAATAGCAAAAAAAAAAAACTATATTGAGCCTTTCATCAAGTGACAAGACTTTCACAATTCACATGTTACTTTGTAAACTTTATGACATTGGTACCTTGGTCTATGTCACAAGGTAATGCATTTGGTACTAATATCATAAAGTATACAAATGTACATGTGAATTATGAGTCTTGTCACTTGATGATAAAACGTTAAAAGTACAACAAAGACAGACAGACAGAGACAAACGGACTGAACAAATACAGGGCCTAAAATTTACCGAACATCCGTCGTCGTCGTCATGGGAACAATCATTATTTAGGATTACACTGGAAGCGGTCCCTACGTGAGGTATTTTTTGTTTAAAAAAGATAAAAACAAACAAAACGCCTGAATGATACAGCAGATTTGTGAATTATTTACTTTAGATCTGTTTGGCATGCGTCATTGCCTTCAGAAAGGACCCCCTTTCTTCAAATAAACATAAGAGGTGTTAATAGGCACATATAGTTTATTAATTAAGTATATATAAATGAATATATATATGCAAAGAGGGATATTTACGATTTGTACGTTCCGGACCAAGCGTCAGTTATGTAAGATAAATGTTTACAAGACGATCTGTTTTACACTGATTATTATAGAGAAGAAATTAGAAGACATTTGGTCCTTTATCCATGTCCGTCTCAGGGTTATACATGTTTACACCGCTCAAATTTTGAGCAAAAACTTACCAACAACCTTAAATATAAATTTTGAAGGCGACGGAGCCTTTGATATTCCACAGACCCTATTATCATCTCAAAAATAGTTGTTATAGAATATATGACCAGGACCTGTATAAAGGACGTACTGTAATATAGCCCGTTGTTCTGTCTCACACTGGATAACATTCACAAGCTAAATGACAACCTTGGTTTCCCCGTCACAAAATGAACGATGTCTCCTCAGAACTTCAAGGTTCCCCACATAGAGCTTCAAATAAACCCCAAGAAAACCTGTCATTATACAATAGAAATATGACGTACCAAATATAGGGTTTTATGTAAAGCGATCTTACAAGACCAAATTGAATCAAAACCGATTATCTGGTGGTATGTAATAGAAGAAGCGCTGTCTTTTTCAAATCATAATGAAAAGCAAACAAGTCTGATTAGAAGTCCATACATGTGGTACCGATGTCTGGAGAACTACATTGTTGTACAATATTCCGGCCTCAACACCATTTATCTCCTGTCATATGAGATTCATGACACATACACCTTTCAGGTTAAAACATCTAAATTATATTTCATTTTATACAGACGGATCCTATTCCTAATATAATCAGTAATACATACACGGATCCCCTGGTGAGATCAGACAACATTCATTTTATTCTATTTAACATTCTATTTATTACTGTATGACCTTCTACACTGAATTGATTACATTGCATTGTATGCAGCAAGGTCTAATGCATTAACTGGGTCAAGGTCACAGATCACTGTAGATTTTGTGATCTTTTTTTATCTTTGTTTTATTTTTATTAAAGTTCAGTCACTATCCTCTTTGTAAACTGATACAGAAAATAAAAAAAATCCTGCATGACCCTGACATGTATTTGAAATCCTGAGTGACCTTGACATGTATCCAAAATCCTGCATGACCTTGACGTGTATAGTGTGAAAATAGCAATTCAAAACCTTCAAATTCTGTCCTATTTGCAATCACCTTGCAAAATACACATTTCACGTGGTTCATGCACATTAAACAAAGTGAAAATTTTCATTTTATTTCTTCATTTATTTTTTCTCAATTTACGCATTTTTTCATATTGTCATTTACTCTATATATACAGATTGCTGTTTAACATGGAATCTACAACATTCATCCTTAACATTCATGGTACACAAAAAACCAGATCTGATAACGAGCATGGAGCACATAAATAATATTCCTCCATTTCTGTAGCGAATGACGAATAATATCAAATATAGAAATGAAAAGTGATTTCGGGGTAAAGATTTTAAATTTGACATTTACTCCGTACATGAAACTGCCAGTATTAAATACAATGCAGGCTGTTCTTTGTTTGCTGAATATAAATATAAACTTTGAAATAATTTTTGAGGGAAAATTGCCAAATTACCTTTGTAAATACAAATTCATAATAGCTGTTTTGATGACATGCCAAATGTCATAGTTTTTTAATTTTGAGTCCAAAAAAGAGTTTTCGTAATTAAACACGGAGTTTATAAAAGAAAACAAGAATTTTCAGACTGCCTGAATCTTGTGATATAATGATAGTGTACCTGTCTGCCTCAACAATCAATACCAACACAAATACGATAAACTATAAAAATAAAATACTATATATGATATTTACCATATATATAACACATGAAAACAATGTAACAGACATGTGCTATATAATGAATGGTTATAATGATGATCACCAACTTGACAGTGTGAACAATATAACTATATATAGTTTGTCCAAAGTTGAAAAAATTTATACCTTTAGATGACAATAGCAGGTAGATTATATATATATATGTCAAATATAGGACAATCAAAAGCTACATATCATTAAAGCCGACTATATAATGAACTGTGACTAAATATTTCGTATGTGTTTGTCTCATTCAGGGACTTCGACATACAAATACTACTTTTAAAACCTTTCTATAAACATTTATCTTGATATAAATTTTCTCCAACTTTGCAGAAACTTTCCTCGCGTCAGTTTCTTAGATGCCCATACAATGGAACAATTAAGCATCTAAATGATGAAACAAAATTCATCAAACTTAGCACAATTGTATTCATTACAAATTAACAAATATAAAAAGAATAAAAAATTGATAAGAAATACTGGCTAGTCAGTTCTGGTTCCCTTGTTCTACGGTGTGCCCTATGGTATATTAAATTGTACACTAAAATCCACAGAATATAAAAAAGAATATCCTAAAAATAAAATCCTATAGATAAAATACAATGAGTATGTTCCGAGATCAAAAATATAAGTTGGCATGCTACCGGAAAAATGGCAGTGATTTCACTTATTTTGTTAGTGGATTTCTGATTTTAGCAGTTAGTTTTTTAAAAGCTTTAAAAATGTATTATTTATTACACTTAAAAGGGGGGAAATGCAATTTATTCTCTTTCTTTCAGTCTACAATTGTTCAAAAATCTTTAGCTTCTTTCCCTTACCAAATTTCACAAACCTCACTCACATTTGATTCACAGGTTTGATTCAAACTTTGACTCTCAGGTGAGCTCACATGAGTAATTTAACATGCAAATTAGGTTTGAGTCACATTTGAAAACCAGGTTTGAAAAAAATCAAATGTGAAGAATATGCAAATTAGGTTTGAGTCACATTTGAAAACCAGGTTTGAAAAAAGCACATGTGAGAATCTCACATGTGAAAAAATCACATTTGACTCAAATATGAAAATTTTCAATTTTTATTATTTACGGTACATAAAAGAGAAGCATGCATATTTCATTCAGTTGAGTACAATATTTCACATTGTCACAATGCAGCAAATCAATTTCCAGGAATCTCACTGGTTGTTTTTATAGCCGTAATTATAAGACTACGTTACCCGTCTGCAGCAGTAAATATGGAACATTAAGGGATGTCATGATAACCTATTGTTTCTTGATATGTCATAGCAAACATTTCTCGTAAAAACATTCAAGCATTTCAAATTTTCTTCTTGAATTTTAATCGTCGATCTTTGGCATTTAGGAACTTAGCGACGTCCAAACATTTTCTGATTACGATGCCACTGATGTCCTCCATTTTAATGTTCTTCTGCAAGTATTCTACAAAAAAAAAAATCAATATTATAAATATCATTCTATATTTGCACCTTTTTTCACATGGTTAATAATTTTGGTATACCAATAAATTCCTTACAGCAATGATCATGCTACCAAGCTGATTGTTGTATTGCGTGATTTGCGTAAGGTCAAACGCATGACATTTATCCGTATGAATGGACATTGTTATGGAAACAACCTTGCTTTGTCAGTGATGTCATGTTTGACCAGGTGACACATTACCGGTAGGGTAAACTTACAACATGGCGCTTGAATTCGAAAAGACGAAGCGGAGGCAAGTGAAATTCTTGCCGGCCATCATTAATGGTAAAGCTAAATAACGAGATAAAATATGAAATTTTTTTATGATTGCAGATCGATCGTTTCGTTTTGCTTAATCATTTGAGTCAGACATAGACAGAAATCCCCTGGAAAACTTGCCGATTTGTGTCTGTTCCTAATTTATGAAACATAAATGCCTGCGGCCAACACACCCCACCCAAGTGTCGTTGGCTGTTTTCGCTCAGTGAATCCAGCATGGAATTATACAATAATGTCTATATTCACCTACCGAACAGTTAAATCTATCTTTACAATATGGAATTGTAACTCTACTGGTACTGGTACATCAACTAAACATGGGACACAGTCCTGGCTGGCATATTCATGATCCCCTCAGTCTCTGATTGTTGACAGTCATCATCTTTTCGGATAAACATCTTCAAATTTTGTGCCATGTGACTAATTGACTGCAAAATAAAATAAATTTGAAGGCATTTTAATGACATGAAGCACTGAGAATTGAGAAAATTCATAGAAGTATTAGATCTCGATCCTTTTCGATCGTTTGGCTCAGATTTCCTCTGTCGGCAACAGCGACTCGCACTTTAGAAATTATTTCAAAGAGAACACGTGTTATTATCGTAAACAGGAAAACATGTATCAAATCACAGCCTACCTTTATCCTTGTCGATGCTGCAATAGTCTACTGTAATCTCCAAATTTCGAAATCATCGTGGCATTCGACTTTTCAAAAATCGTTGTTTTGATTGGCTGTCTTTACACTCACAGTCGTTTCGTTCACAAACATTTCAATCAAAAAGACGCTAATTCCAGTGCGTTAAGTTTACTTTCAGATCTCTTCTGTATGTTTAATTTGATTTTTTATCCATCCCTCTTTGTTTTAAAATTAAGGTAATAACTATACAGTACCGCTTCATTAATTAAGCTACCGATTCATATTAGTTTCTCGTTCACTCTAAAACGTTTTCGCACAACTGTGTTACAATATATTCAATACAAAAATTGTGTCATCATCTCCGATATTCAGAAGAGTTTGAAAGGAAGTAGACCCATTGACTTAATTATTTTTTATAACCCCTCCCCCCCCCCCCCGGCTTCCCCTAAAAACGACAACAAGCAAACAATTTCCGATCAAAATACATTAATGATGGAATAAATAAATGATAATAAAAAAAATATATGCATTGAGATTACATACCGTGTAAACCCCCTCCCTTTAAACGACCGGGCATCCGATCATGTACACCCTCTCCTCTTTTCACTTTCAATTCAATCATTTTATATTAATTTTACCAAAAAGTTGGTATACGCACATTACATTTTTATGAAAATTTTATGAAAACACGGTCCGTGCGAAATTCCGTACGAGTGTGAAAATTATCAAGTGAAAACTGGACGGTTTTTGTGCTAAGTTAGAAAGGGGGCTGGGATGACAGCAGGGGGACGGGGTGCAGTGGCGGATCCAGAACCTCAACCGCTTGGGGGGGGGGGGGGGGGGGGGGGGGCTCAAAACTCATTTTGGGATGACTTGCGATGCCCGAAGGGCTGGAGGGGGTGGGTTCAGGGGGCATCCTCGAGAAATTTTTGAAAAATGGAAGCAAATTGGTGGCTTTTGGGGGCATATCTAAACTGAATTTAGAAGGGATTTATAATAAGTGATTCAGTGTGAGGAAACGATGAATTGTGTACTGAAATAGGAGCCCTTTTAGCAGATCAATTTTGAAAGTTTTCGAATCCTAAATCCCTTTTTTCGGCGTGTTAATGTTGATATAACAGTTAACTTCAAATTTCTCTCGGGGGGAAAATATAAAGAAAACATGAATTTTTGAGAAATTCTTGGGGGATTCAACTTTTCTCTTGAAAACCGGAAAACCAAAAAACCCATTCCCAAATTACTGGAAAAAAAAACCTGGCCCCGATATGTCTATTTGTGAAATAATACTAGTAGACGTTTTTAATAGCTTGGAGTTTTATTTTGCATGGTACTTTTTTCCAGATCCATCTCTATTAAAGATGAAGAAAATATGCTATGCATCTATATAGTTTTTTTGTCGTGTGTACATGCAGACGGCCGCCCGCATTTTGTTTGCGATCGTCGTGTGCATAAATCATGTAAATTCGAAACAGACATATTTCTACGTGACCACCGTGAAAATTTTGAGAAATCTATTCAAATCGATCGGCGGTTAAAAATTTCTGTTGTGTCTTTGGAATGATCTTTCTGAAAAATGATCTTTAACAGATCGACTTTTATGCCGTTGAGATATTATTTAAATATGGAAAAAAAGGTCTCCGCTGCCGGGGGGGGGGGGGGGGGGGGGGGGGGGCGCTCAAGCCTCTAAAGCCCCCTCCCCTTTAAATCCGCCACACATGGGGTTTCAGTCTATAATCTGGAAAAGAATGCAATAAATCACAGGGGAACACTCGCTGACTCAGCATTTTTTTTTCATATTCAAGGGAGGGGTTTGTAGTCAGCTGACTCCAACTCTTAGGAGAGGACCGGGGAAGTCTGAAGGGATCCAAAGGTCAGGGGGTAAAAATACAGACGGGGGAGAATAATAAGATTGAAAAAACAGGCCGCAGAGTTACAATAGCGATTTATTGTATGTTTGTAAGTTACATGACATGTTGCCTATGTTTAAACTATAAATACGTTACAAATTAAAACGATAACGTCTAGCTCTTAGTTTGAATTGACCGACAAAAAGAGCAGTTATTTACTCAGTCTGTCTTAAAAGCAAATAAGAACTAAAAACACGAGTTATTTTTAAAGAGAACTTTTAAAGATGAGTATATATTCCTGGCTGTTGTATGTTGTCCTCCAAATCGTGTGGAAAAGAGTACAACTTACATGATTATCCATTTTCTTGCAATGAATTCAATTTTTAAAAGTTCCTAAATTTTCTGTATGCGTGGATCTAGAGGGGGCGGGGATAGGGGATTCTGGAAAAAGTGTGTACTTTAAATTTCTCGAAATCATAGGCTGGAAATCCCCCCCCCCCCCCACCTCCCCTGTAAAAATATTTCGTATGTAATTATACATTACCGACATTGAACTACAGGCTGAAATGTTCTAAGACAAAACTCAAACGTTGACTCGCATGTGACATCTAGACTTAGTTTTATACGAGAAAACGAATATGTGTTCAAAATAACAAAGTCGTAAATTCAAAGTTTGAGTCACATGTGACTTTTGACTTAGTCTGATTTCAGAAGAAGAGCAGGTATTCCATAATAACAAAGTCCTAACTCAAAGTTTGAGTCACATGTGGAAAGTTAACTTAGTCTTTTCTACTCGAAAATCACGATCTCTCAGGTTTGACTCTCACCTTTGAGAAAGTTCAAACATGAGAGATTAAGGCAAAGAAGACACTCAAACTTGAGCTAATCTAATCACATGTGAGAAAACCCTGTTTTCTGTAAACTCAAACTTGATTCAAATGTGGATCAAATGTGAGTCAAATGTGAGGAGAAGAGAATTTTCTGTACGGGTTCTTTTTCTGTTTATATTTGTTTCAAGAAACAACATCTTTTAATTACAGAGCCTAATTAATCTGTGGACTATGTCATATACATTTTTCAAGGATCAATCCTTGTAAAAATTCTTAAGCAAAGTACATGTACTTTAAGGCTATATCCAATGTATTTAAAGGTGGGGATATTAAAATCATAAAGATGGATGTACAGATAATGGTAAAAAATGTTTTAAAATTTTCAACCTCTCATTTTTTCTCTCAATCATTACGATTCATGCACAATTTCAATTATTCCATATACCATAATTAGGTATCACTTGTATGTAAATGTCGCTATTTGTTAATCAAAATTAATGCATCAGGCATTCTTATAAGATCAATTAATATAATGCAATACTGTCTTGATTAAGTAACAATTAATTAAAACACACATCACAAACAGTCACCTTGACACGATTGTACATATCCTATGGTACTTTATATATATACTAGTATTGCAAAATAAGAGAGCAGGTCAAGGTCATTCAATACTATAGAAAGTCTTTAAAAGAGATGAAATTGTTTGTGTTTTTCTTAAACACAGAGCTGTTTTGTCAGTAGAATTCCTGAACTTGTGGACATATTAGTAGCTATAAATATATCAAAGCAATGTAAATTTTGAATTATTCCCCTAATTTCTAGTATTTCTTTATAACTTCTTAGTACATTAGAATGAAGACTTTGTCTTTTACAAAATGCACAATACACAAAATGTAAAACTCAGTGAAGATAGAGGAGGGGGGTGGAAGGGGGAAATATGGGGAGGGGTGGGTCACGTGGGGGCATGGAAGAACAATATGTGAGCTATACATGAGATCAAAGGGGATTTGTGTGGTCAGCTAGGACCTTTCTGTACACATTGATTCTATACATATATTTACAAATGGGAATGATCAAGGCTTACTTTAAATAAGCATAGGAAATGAGCAACTACATTTTAAGTATATATTTGCCATTAAAAATCTCTTTATTCCTAACCTTCCCAAGGGACTTGAAAATTTGAATGACCTTAAGTATACAATTTATATTGCAAATTTTTAAAAATTCTTAATTTTCAAAACAAAATAAAAAGAATGACCATAAAGATATTTCTGGCAATCATGAATTTCCTTCTTTGTTTTTTTTTTCATTATAAATTACAAGTACAAATTATGTGCTTCTCTTATGCACGCATATTTCTATGAGCATTTTTGTTTCAGACTCCTATACAAGGGGGAGTCACTACACCTGTCCTCAGCCAGTTACTCTACACAACAGACTCCTATACAAGGGGGAGTCACTACACCTGTCCTCAGCCAGTTACTCTACACAACAGACTCCAACATTTGACAGAAAAGCATTCATCAGCCCTCCGTCCCTTAAATAGTACCTGTACAGTAACGGCCAAGGACAACTAGTATTATGCGGAAAAAAAAAAAATCGGTGGTCATGAAAAAGTAAAAGCACAAAGCTTTGATCACCAGAGCCTATAGCAATATACAAACAAAGTTTGATATATTTCGAGATCTGTGTGCTACCTATGAACTGATTTATCTCCCAATCTTGGGTGTTGCTGCCTTTATAATATTTCCTAGCTTCAATGTAATGTACAGTGATTCGTTTCTAACTGATCTACACTTTTTACATGGTTCATTCAAGCACCAATCGAATTTTGTTCTAAAACCATGAAAATACCAGCATCCTTAAATTACTGGCTTGATTTCAACATATACAGTCGATATACATATTTATATATACATATACAAAATAAGCTTAAAAATCAAAATATTCTCATATTTACAAATGAAATAGCACTATAAAAATTTAAACAGAATTCATTTGTTTCAAATAAAATTTTTTGGCAGTAATGTACGATTATCATGGAAGGTCAACCCTCCATATACTTTGTGGAATGTTCAGCACTTTATACTCTCCCTTTAAAACTGTTCCATCAACTGTCTGCCAATAAAACAAGGCATCTCCACGCAAATTCTACGTTTTCCTTATCACGTAACATTTATGTATGAGGTCGCATATAACTGTAGTCCATATCTACAATGTGACCTAATTCCTAGACCATTTTATTCAAAAGGAGAAGAATATCACAGCTTGCACTCCAAATATTGTGCGTCAGTGTTTTTGAACTGTCTATAATAGACGTGAACTGCTACACGTACGTTTTGTCTGGAATACTTGTAGGAATGTTAGAAATAGGCTTCTGTGGAGCACTTCCATTTGGTAAATTAGATTCCTTTGGAGAATATTTCACGAGCAAATTCAATTGCTTTTGTGAATTATTAATGTTAGAGTCTTGTAATTGTGAATGATTGATGTAACGAGGTTCATTGTCTTTGAACTTATTATGATTCTTTGTTAAAGAACCGTAATAGTCTTGTGCAAAGTTAGCGGTATTGTTGGCTTCCTCCTCATTCCCGCGACAGTCTCGTACTTTGTATCCCAGAATAAATGACGCTATAGATGACAGAACAATGGAAACAACAATAGCGATGGCCGTCTCTGCGACAGATAATGAAGATTCGTTGTTCTCTGATTGGCTACTTGCTTTTGGTTCTGTAATATAAAGAAAATATTATGTTAAGCAAACAGTGAAATTATCAAGCTCAACCAATGTAATTATCCTTCACAGTTTGAATCCAGAAGCGTCCTGTCACATATAATCATTATAACAATATTATACAGGGGTTTTTTTGTTTGCTTATTTGCTTTTTGGTGTTTTATTATTATTTTTTAATGATCCCCAATTCCTCAGACCTTCAAAACAAAATACTACACACCCACACAGTACATCTACTATACAGACAGTATCATCGACATATCTACAGTCAAACAATGGCTGTTACTATAGGGGAAGCTACTTTATTATTACGATCTAATGTTGTCTGTGTCATATACCTTCCTTATAGGTCATTATACGGTTAAACAAAGACTTGTAAAGTTGTATACAAAATAGAAGAAACAGGGCAATCAGATATATGTTTATCTAAAGTATAAATTAGCTCTAACTATGATCTATATGCAAAGAAGATTATCAGAAATATATATATATAAATAAGAGGTAATCTATATTACAGTGTTCAATAAAGAACACTACTGGATAGTATTAGTGTTAACTCATGCACATACCATTAATAAGAGGCATCATTCCCATTGGTTAATATGTAACAGGATTTATTACTATATACCATCTATGTTACAAGGCTATTAAAATTACTTCAAAGAACACCAACAATTCATGTTAAAAAAGAAACTGGTATATTATATAATGCAAGAATGATAAAGCAAAGCTGCATGAAAGATAATATAATGTGATTGATAATTACATGACCTTAAAGTGAAGTCAAGAATAAGCAAAGCTTGAAATTGTAATTGATTAGTTAAAAGATAAGAAAGAAGTCTTGATATATGATTAGTTAAGCGAATAATCTTATTAAACGGTGGTTGCATTAATGAGAGATCACTGGGTACACATCAGATGTTCATTTGAAAGAATTCTTAGAATTTCTAACTACTGTTAAAATCACTATGCAATCAAATCTATACAGATGTAAATTAGGATTTCAAGAAACATTGAGTGAAGCAAGCATAATGATTCCCAATCCATTATAAGCGTAAATACTGGTAAAATGAAGCTTAGCTATACACATACGACATTCAAAGTAATGATATGATTGGTTAATAATAATTTAAATATCGATCGTCAATGCATGATAATGATTGGTTATTCCCAATGGCAGCCATTGCATGATTTCTGATGATGACACTGCCTTACCGGTTTTATCATTTTTATCATTTTGGCTTAACGGCCCGGCGTCAAATATCGTTGGTTCATCTTCCTCAGTAATGGAGATTTGAAGTATATCCTTAATGCCTAACTTTCCTGTTACAAGTAATATAGTATTGCATCAGACAAAGGGATAAAAGCTTCCTCATTTCTTATATTTTCCATTCTTTCTACCTTAATTACCATGATAATATAGTATAAAATAAAATATATATTCCAAGCAAGATTTTACTAGGTGCATTAGGCAAATAATGCCAGAGTATTGTTGTTAGAGATTAGGCGACTGAACTCTAAGAAAGCTTTCTTATATTTTTTTGCCATAAATATCATTTGCATGTTTTCTCATAATTTAATTCTCTCAAAAAGCTTCTTGCCAGTCAGCGTGTGGAAGCTTGGTGTGTAAAACTCTAGATCACATGTTAACGTTACTTATAGTACAGGATTTGAAGGTCGTTACTAACCCTCTTGTACTGGGGCTGAATCTGGCTTCTCAGTTGGTCGAACGACTGGCTTATCTTTCTTAACTGTCGTCATTTGTGCACAATTGCATGATGGGACAGTTGTTGGAGCCTCTGTCGGCTTTGGCGTAGTATTCGGTTTAGTTGTAATGACTAGAAAAGTGAGGGATAGAAAAAGACGAATAAAACAAAAACTTCTAAAACACAACATCAGAACGTCTCAACAAAATTAGAATGAACTTATAAAGAGCATGCATGCAAAAAAAACACCAAAGTCAACCACAATATAAAAAACGAAGGTGATTACGAATTCAATGAAGGATCTCTAAAATGGAAAATGCAAATAACGTCCTGCACTTCTGAACCTCTGACTGACAGCCAATTACATTTTCGATAAAAATTCTTAGTCCAAATTTGTTTTTATCTGAGAGACAACATGCAAATTTAGATCCCTGGTTTTATATTCTAGCATTTTGATAGGAATATGCATTATATTAAGAAGAGAAATAAAGCAGTTATTCTATAATACTATTTTAGCTGTAATTGGCCTGGCAGTCACCAGATGATGAAAACGTATAATGAATAAACAACAGAAAAAATCTCTAATGTTTACCTTCTTCTGGTCCACATGCCTCGTGCTTTCCTTCCAGTATATTTTGTAACCTGAAATAGACCAAATTTTTTTAGTATAATGTTTTGCTTAATTTTAATTGCATCAATAAAGTTATAAATGAATTAATTAAAAGCTTAATATATGCATTCACTGTTTATCATGGAAAAAAAAAACCAGATAGACAACAACAAAACCCATCCAAATCCATACATTCAATCATTCTCTCTGACCCTAAAGGTTATCAAGTTAAATGAGTTTGAGAAAAAAAAAATTAACCTAAAAAATCATGGGATTATAATATTTGACATAAAAATATGTCAGCAGATTAACGAGTTCAACCTGACTTAACAGCTTTCTCAATGAATGATTCTTTGAAAAGTTAACACCATAAAAAAAGAAAAACTTGAATAAAAATATAATAAATATTGGAGTCGCTGACAGACACTTGGTGCCATGGAGTAAATACGTGGTTGTATTATCTATATGTGAAGTCAGGTCATGACAAATGGCTTTCTGATGTAAATTAATTTTATGAACTGAACTCCGGAGTAAAGTACAATACAGGCACCATTAATTATCTTTACAAATGGAATTCATTATGTAAATTTCTTTGCAATTTTTACCTCTTTTCATACATCTTCAACACGAATGATTCTGTTAAGTGTATCAGCAAAAACACTAATGCTATACAGAAATTGATAAAATTGCAGCTAAAATCTTTTTTGTGCTTTTTTAGTTTTTTTTTTATAATCAAGTGCATAAAATGATTTTTTTTTTCTTAACATTTGTTATGTGCAAAACAGCTGACAACTACAAGCACAAATTCAGCACAGTGCTAACACCTACAAGTACATATACAGCACAGTGCTGACACCTACAAGTACATATACAGCACAGTGCTGACACCTACAAGTACATATACAGCACAGTGCTGACACCTACAAGTACATATACAGCACAGTGCTGACACCTACAAGTACATATACAGCACAGTGCCGACACCTACAAGTACATATACAGCACAGTGCTGACACCTACATGCACACATACAGCACAGTGCTGACACCTACCCTCTGTCTGTGGCAGCACACTTGTCGTTTACCCAGGAACAGTATGGGTCTTGTAACTTTACACATGACCTGTAAAACAATGGTTGTATTTAATATTATAGGACCACATGTAAAATAAATACCCAGTGCTTTTATTTCTGTACCAGACATAAAATTATCGTAACCTCAAAGTGATATTTCGCTTACTCCTACTACCACATTTTTGCAATTACTAATTTAGTCATGATACGTGTAGAATTAGGATTTTTATAAATTCGTCATAGTAGTATTTGTATTTGTAAAGAGGTTCAGGGACACCTGCACGGATGGTTATCTTTGATTGTAGACAAAGCACTTGTTACCTGAGATAATTGGTACTACATATCTAATTAATTCATAGGCATTGTTTAAAGAAGTTCTAGTATTTCAGTTTCTGTATATAATATCGACTGAAATGATTATCAAATCGGACGAGGAAATAAGTTCTTATTAGATCACATCTATATAACGTAGACGGAGGTGTAATAAAACGTACCCATCTAATGTAATTTAAATGCCATCAATCTTTTACGAGCGGTGGTTAATTGCCAAAAATCACCACCAATTCTGCACAAAGAAAACTGTCTTATTTGCATTGTCATTGTGCATGCGATGGATCTTACATTGAAAATTGGCCAAGCAACTCAAATAAGATGATATCATATTGTTATGAGAAATTATGCATCATCTTCGGTGGAAAATGGAGTATTAAATGGCCATACCTGGCTTCATTTCAAACAGATAAGCTATATATCAAAAACCTACGTAAGATTTATAGTGCGGATGGATTACCAAACGGAGATTTTTTTTCTTCTATGTTGACTACCAGGGAACATATAAACGTCACAGAATACACAGGTGGCCTTTTGCCATACTAAACCACTGGCCCTGAATACTACACTCTGAATTAATTATGTACGTTTTTATATGTATTTTTCTTTTTCCAAAAAATCAGACAAGACACAAATCAATGTCAGGTGACATAGAAAATGACAGAATAACAAAAGTTCTCTACAAGGACTAAGGCGCTTCATAAAGCATGAGGGAGATGATGATCGTAAACTTTATACCCCACTTGGCAGGACAGCAGGTAAACGTCCTGTATTTATAACTGTCAACACCGGTCCTGGTTTTTTGTATTTTCTCCTGGCGAATACACATTCTGTGACCTATTTCTGTTGTGTATTGGGATGGTATTGTTAGCGTAATTAGGACATGATATAATGACCAATGTGTCTCCCCTCAGCCAACACTATATAACCTCGTCAATCACGTGTATTGATGGTAACTCCCACACATGTCACCAATCCCCCTAAATGTCTACCATCGCTACCTTCTTACACGAATTAAGATGCTATACACGACGTCAAGCATTTTATATAACTTACACAAGTTATTATCAATGGACTGCACTCACCTGCATGTTTTCTGTTGTTCACACTGATGTAGAGGTATGGACACCACGCTGTCCTTGGACACGACCACCAGCTTGCCCAACCCCCGGGCGCCGTGTATACGTAGGTCACGTACAGCCTCACCCCCGGGGAAGACCTGTATATCCTCTATAACTACCGTCTCCACCTCGCTACCACGCCCTTTATTGATCGCTTTGATAACTCTTCCGTCATCTGTAATAATATAGATGAACATTTACGCATAAAATTCAGAATCAAATATTTTATTCCATGCACCTTTAAAGGAGATAAGTTTATTTGACCATTGGAGATAAGAATCTTTCTTTTTTTTTGGGGGGGGGGGGGGGGGTTGTTCACACAGTTATTCTTGGAGAGGGAGGTTAGCCAGCTATATCTTGTTCTTCAGTATTTTAGGTCAATTTTGATTATGTCTCTTCGGCAAAATGCCCAAAAGAAGTTGGCACAAAACTTAAATGATAGAAAGTCTGAGACATGTAATACTGAACTCTTCACCCAATCACATTACTTAACGTAATCCTTTATTCTACACATCAAATTACAACTCATAAAAATATTCATAATTTGAGAAAAAAATCCTTCAGTGCAGTAATCACTCCCTTAATCAGGGACAGAATTTCTTCCCCACTAAGTATCAACAAAAGACATAAGCAAGTATGAAGTACGTGATCAAATTTTGTCTTTGAACATAACTTAAAGGTGCTTTAAATCAATTTCTCAAAGGTAAAATTATGTTAATTATACCCCACAAAAAATCTTCAAAAATCTGCATGAAAACCGTCTAGTTAACAAACCGAACAGACGTTTTTAAAATAAACCTTTAAGATAGTGTAGCGACTTATTATTGACTGAGTCTGAATTATCTGTAATGTTCCCTCTTTAGAACTAACAGCTTTTTACAGCAAGTGAAATCGGCTTTGTTGGGATTCAATTTCACATCATTACTCACAGTAAAATATGATCTAATTAGGACTTGAAAGAATGTTTTTCTTTACAATAGACGAGGAATGGGAACATTTTAAACAGTTTTCTATTTCGCATTTTAAAACTTTTTTTTCTTGCGAGTTACATAATCATTGAGATGAAGTAATAAAAGTCATAAAGAGTTAGAAATCAAGTAAAGTATTAATTGGAATTGGGAATGTATCCATGAAAACTACACTATAATTAATACATCAAGTCATTTCCTTCATGGGGATGTAGCTAATAATTCCTTCCTTTATAAAAGCTTTAACCATCGTCTGGGAGCCCTACTTCTCCATTTATTTGTTTGATTCTCCATTATAACTTAATTGAAGATTTCACTACCAGAATAAAGGGCAGTAAAGGGATTATACAAGGTTTTCTAAATTACTTCCGTTTTTCCCCTGAATCGGAGCGACTACATTGTCCTTAAATCAATATATTCTGCTCTAGCATCTTCTCCTATATTGCTTGACATTTCCTCTCAAATCACTGACTTTAAGTAACCGACAATTCCAGCTCCGGGCATGTAATATTTTACATCTATTCAGACCATCCTTTCTTTTACAGAGTTCCCTGATCTATTTATCACTCAAACTTCCATTGTCTCCCTGCCCTAAACCACTCCTCCTTATTGTATTCTCTTCATTACTTCTATTATATCTATTCTCCATCATTCGCCCCTACCCACCCTCGCATTGTTACAAACAAGAGGCAGATTGCGCCTACCTGTGCCAACAAAGATGACGTCATAGTACCGTCCATCACTGGCGTGCACCTGCCAATCAATGGCCACTTTGGTCATTCGACCCCTGTAATGAAAAATATATATCTAAAATCAATACATAACAATTCTTTTTTTTTATTATCTAATTTTCATTTAATTTGCCGATTTTAAAAATCAAATAATGCAAGTCTTCCCTTTTAAACTTGTAACAAATGCAGATAAATTCTTTATTTAAGCAATTTTGTTCTCTCTCTTTTAATGCATTTATCAATTCCCAGTGAGCGTCACCGTAGGTATCTCATTAAAGTTTTTCATCCACTTAGAAAAAGTAAAATTGATAATTCCCTTTGGCAGTACATTAACGCCTCTTACATCTCTGTCGTGAAATCTTACGTAACCCCCGACAGCTACAAATTAACGAATGATCTTGCTGCTGGTATTGAATTCTTTTGTTTTAAAAATAGTACATCAGCTTTAAGAAACCCATTCTTATCCTACATACGAGAAACTACTTTCAGCAAATCGGAAAAAAAGACTCTTTCATCAAGTCTGGATCCGCGAATTTCCTAAGTTCTAACGTATTTTAAAAGAACGTCAATATTGCTCATTCTCAGAGGTTTTCTCTGAGGAATGAGAAAGATCGATGATTAACTCTATAATTCATCGTTTTGTTATCTATTAGATGACATGTTATGATGAAATGACCCGAGATGACTTGTGAAGCGGAGCACACCGACTCTCCAGGGCTAGTCATCAGTGATCAATGGGTTACATGGAACCCTAACGTGATTTTATTTCTGTATCTTAATAAATTCTGTACTCGATATTGGCTATCGGTCTTCATTAGTATCACAACTTTCTTGACACAAAATATATTGAAACTGGTTAATTATACGACGTACGAGTAAGGGAGAGAAAAAACTCGGTGGAAAAACCTCTATCATTTATATTAGAAAAGTCAGACAGGAATGTATATTACATGTGACAACGTGGAGACATGCAAATCAATTTCAGTACAAGTAGCTTTTTTCTTGCAGTTATTGCGTTTGATATAAAGGTAATCTCTCCCTTTCTTTCCCTCTCTCCCTCCTATCTTCCTTCCTTCCTTACCTATCAGTGGTCGGCATAACAAACACCGGCATTCCCCCAGCAGCGGGCACCGCCTCGTCCATCAGGGTGTGAGACTTGATGAAGTTGAGTGTGACGTCAGTTAGACGTTTCGTATCGTTGACACAGCTCTGGGGGTGAGGTGTGGGGGTCTGTTGTCTGGGTACGGCCAGCCAGTTGTGGTAGGGGGATTCCTGACCTTTGAACTTGCCCTCGAACGTTTGGACGATGTCAGAGTATCTGAACGCGCACACAGCCGAGGCTCGCATGATGTTGTCTGGAGTACGGAACACAGCATAAAACATGTTTGTCCGGTTAGCGCTGTCCTTGGTGGACATGTAGTTACCTTGACCATAGTCAGAAGTGGACTCTGTCAAAGGAAATATAAACATGTGGTCAAACAAAATACTTAGTCCTAAACTTAGTCAGGTTATATTATAGTAGAGGTAACAAGTAAAAATACAAAGTGACCCAAAATTTAGAAACCATCTTTTCAAGTAGAATGAACTTCTCAACTATCGAGAGTCTTTGCACAATCTATAAGGAATGGCAAACAAATATACATCAGGTTTTTATTGAATCATCGAGCAGCTGGTCATATACTCTAACCGGACATCTGGTCTTGCAGCTGGCGCTCACGGGGTTCAGTAATGTATATCACATTTTCAATTTTTGTTTACTTTGAGTTACTTTACGTTAGGTAATTGAAAAATTTCCATGGGATTTACATGTCATTGATAAATTCGCGGTTGTACAGTATTTGATATCTTTTCATATACTCTTGAGAAAACGTTATTGTCGTCAACACCAAATTTATTCACGCCCTATCATGTGCACTTTTTTGCACGTATCTTTGACCCTTCTTGTCACAAACTTCTATCAAATTTTCCGTACAATATCCTGTTTCCATTTGAAATTAAAATCAGGCAATTTCCAACCGTCAGATAAATGGTTACGGTGTTTTTTATGCTGCATTTGAATAAGATGTATATGACTGGTGATATATACTGTCGTACATCAATCGTCGGCGTCTGACACTGTAGGTAAACATAGCAGGTAAAACGAGCAGGATTATTTACCCATAAAGTCGATTGTAATGTAGTCATAAAAAACATCTTTTCCATTAGATTCAGAAAAGTATACTTGTAAAATGAAGGGCATATAGACAGCTTTTATCTATTCGTTTCTTGTTCACAGAAGTTTTGATTGTATCTGCATGGTATATTTTATAACGTCTGACAGTCTGTTACACACATGCACAGCCGTACGTCTTGTCTTCTCTTGAACTTCTTTCATTTGATCCTATTTTACTTAGAACAATTTTTCGTTTGTGTTACTTTTTCATCTTGATCTGACCAAGGTTTTTCATATAAGACATTCAAAGAATTCTGTAATTTTTAAAATCGTTCAAGGCATATTGAACTGCTTGTAATATAATTACTTGTTTCCTTCTTATCTTGTCATGTTCATGTCATGTCATATATATATATTATTTTTTTTTTTTTATTTATTTATTTATTTTTTTTTTTTCTCATCATGGACTGATCTGGTAGTTGTGCGGTGGTCACATGTGGACCACTTGTCCTTCAGCACCGTCTCGTGGTGACTTCCGCATTCCTGCCATTTCATCCCATGTGTACACTCCATTACTGATCTGGTGGTTATGCAGTGGTCACATGTGGACAATTTGTCCTGTAGCATCGTCTCGTGGTGACCCCTGCATTCCCACTACTTTTTACAATGTGTTCACTCCATTAATTACTGTCTCAGTCTCTAGCATTATCTTGCGTTTATCATATATTTCTATAGACACCAGTGACATTCACATGTACCAAAGAGTGAAAATCTGAATGCTTGCAACTGCTTGTAATATTATTTATTTAATACTCATTTCCTTAATTTTTACTATAGTATCTTGTAATGTTCATATCATGCCCTTACGGGCCCTTCTTTAGGTAATAAAGCATATCTTATCTATTTAGAAACCTATGGCATTTCAGATATTATACATTTGAACCTAATTATCAGAATTCTATTGAAAATTTCAAGGACTAAAGTAACACTTAAATGAATGATAAGACGTAAACATGTTTGATATGTGGAGAACAGAAGAGGCACTCTTTTCCATTTTTAAAGACCACAGAGATATTTGGCAACCGACAGATCATAACAGGAATGGATAGAGGGTCTAGGATATTGGGGTTCTCAATAACAACTTGCAGGTTGAGAGATGTTTTCAAACTGATATACATCAGTATAAATACTTACGTATTTCATCAAAGTAGAAAGGATAGTCTCCTGGTATACTGCAGTTAAGACGAGCCTTGAAGAATGACGTCCACACGTTACTCATCAGGTATTGTCCCCCTTGGTCGGTCTTACATACCCTTCCAACCCGAGAGAACACGGCCTATAAAGAACATAGAAAATCCTCATTATGATCTGTATCTTATGACAATACTGATATTATGGTAACATATCGTGATGTAGCAGTTCTTTTATAACTAGATTTATAGGCTAAACACAAAGCATTACAGATGTATTATATAGGGATATAAAAAGCTTTCATAGTTTCGATTTTTTTTGCAGAGTAATAATTATTACTTTTTCGATAAATCAAAAGAAAATAGGGTAATATTTCTGAAGTTGCACAAACTGAAAGATGCTGAAAACCGATAAACAGACTACTGTATAGTAAACAACAAACGACGTGTCATATAAATACATTTACATGTAATATCTATGTTACAAACTTTTAAAATCACAGGACGCATAAAATATGTAAGTTCCACTTAATCCAATTTCTAGGTTGGCCTATTCTATAGGCAGCCCCTCAGTATCCCAACTTAATATAATTCAAATGTCAAAATTTGCCATCTAAATTACCTGATTTACATTATAAAGCGCGTTCCCTCGCCCTGACCCCCAACAGAAGCTAGAAAAGTACCTCACACTCGACTCAACCTTAACTACCAGGTGATTCACCTTAAACGTACACTGTATGTAACCAACCATACTACACCTCTCGTCTGTGGGGTTTATAGTGGAGTCCTATTTCATGGTTAGTTAACAACAATGTTGTGATGTTCCCTGAGTGTATGACTGAAGAATAACCCGATATTCCTTTGGTACGGAGCCTCAGTAAAGATCAGTATTTATGAGACAAAGTCTTCAGAGGTACGTCTGAGACAGACATCTTGTCAATAGTAAAGTACAAGTGTATCATCAACAAACTTTATGGCAGCCATGTGTACTCTATGGTTGCCAGTGATGTAGACCCCTGGTCTCGCCCATGGTTACGTGTAAGTCTTTAAAGGTCAACTATCATTGCTACAGCAGTTTTCTATCTGACGGGGAAGACAAACACAGATGGCCTTTACAGAAAAGACAGGGGGATTTCACAATTTGGACAGTTATAGTGACGTTTAATGTTGTTAAAATTTGTTTATTCGCCGTTTGACATTTAGCGACTTGAACATACCTTCCCGCAGTTAATATGCTCAACAGCTGTTTCTTTGAAGAAGAAGTAAATTTTATCGCCAATGTCGAAGGAATTCACAAAATCAGGATCTGAAATACAAACATTTCAATTATTTGAAAATTCCACCAAAACTAACGATTTTTATTTATCTACATATTCCGTGGTTGTTTCATTTTCAATCTAAGTAAAGCTGATATTACTATCTTTTATTTACACGCACGTTTTATGTAATATGGGTCGGCTGTATTGGTGTAGATAGGGACGTGAGAGTATTAGATATACATATGTCTAAGTTATGTTTTGCTTATTGCGCAGTCTACATGAATTGTAAACCTCTGACCTTAGGCACATAACTCTGGATCATAAAGCGAGACACGGTTACATGATAGTTATGAAAGAAGTGGAATGGGGACCAGGATGGGCCCCACTCCGGGACACCTATATGCCTCATTAAATTTTACAAAATAATCTCGTTGAAAAATTTAAACTATCCATGAATAATTCCTCTTCATTTCACGCAACACAAAAACTTGGAATAATCGGCCTAGTATCTTTGTTACAGAGCGTGTCATTGGAGGATGAAGAAGTCAGTAAACAAATTATTATCCCAATGTCTGAAGTAAATAAATTCATCTCTTACATCTAGCATTGACTGAACGATTTCCAAAATAACATTTCTCTTTATTTTTTCTTTAAACACAAACAAAAAAAAAAATCATCGTCAGCTGAGGTTGAATTGTAACACTATAAAGTACCTTATGATAAACGTACGAATTTTTCTCTTTTGTTACATGCATCGAATTATTGACTGTCATATATGCTGAATATTTATTTCATACGGACAATAACCCCGTCAACGTAATTTCATTCAGATGCAATTTGCTAAGCAGATTCTGTAACAATATGCCTCCTGAATTGTCCATATCAGACACACGGGAATTAATCATTGACTTGAAATTATCTATAACTTTTCATTATTACTATAATATAATATCTAATTTAGGCTATTTTAGGTATACAGTTAACTTCAGTACGGAAACTTACCATTTAGCCATTTGGAATCATGTTGTTCAGTACGTAGAAGGTGGGAAGCGCCCCCTTTAAGAATCAATGGGTCTTGGGCGGAAAAGTCAGCCACAGTCGCCGAGTACAGTTTACCATCTGTAGAGAAAAAAAATTATGTTTATCAAAATTTTAAATACTGTATAGGTCTTTATGGCGTACTTTTGGGTGGATAATAAATCAATTGTTTAAAATAAAAATCTGCATCTTTTAACAAATCAGGAAAAATCTCAAATCAAAGTGCAAACTATGACCCAATCTTTGACATTTACGTATATCGAAATTTAATTTTTGCAACCTTTACTGCACGATTGTTTAACAGTAAAATGCTGCCTTTGAATCTACATGACCCCAAGGTTTTCACTACCGTAAACGAGGGTTTCTGCAAGGTGACGCGCACCTGTTGTGCTCCCCCTGTACTTACTTTAAGATCGATTGAATGGATGTCAGGGCCACCACAATTAGAGAATTACAGACGCCAATCTATGTGGCACCCCGCACTTTTGGATTAAAAGGAAATGTTACTCTCAACATTAATGAGTAATGTATGACCTTCTGTCCTCTTTATTTTTAAAGAGTGAAGTTTGAAATCGTGAAACAAACGTCTAATCCTCGCTGTTACGTCTGTTAAATAATAGTGGAAGATAAAAACATGCCTCTTTCAATTCCCATCTTTTTTCCGTGTACATAAAAGTACATCTATATCTATGCATCTTGATTTATTTACATGAATATCCTCCTGTGTGGTAAACAGTCACCGGTCATCTCTCCCCTCAACTAAATATTTACTAATACCAGAACTGATCTGTCTGATTCAGTAATCCTTAACACCGTGTTCATGGTGTACGTGTCTGACCTCCCAACAGCCCAGCAGCCAGGTAAGTAGGGAACAAGGGCGGATCTAAAGGGGTTGGGAGGTCAGGAAAACACCCCACCCCGGGAATTTGCCAAAAAAAGTTGATTTTCCCCATTTTACAAATTTTTTTTTTCAAAAATCAGACTGGACCCCCTAACGAGATGTACCCCACTTGATTTTTTTCCCAGATCCGCCCATGGGTAGGGTCAGCGCCTGTCATAGGCTGATGATGTCAACTATCCCAGTATAAACACTACCTGCCAACGTCCGTGGATGCAGGCATACCGCGTGGTGACGTTGACAGCACTTTACGTCAGTTGATAGTTATCTGTCGGCATGTATCCCAGACTGGGATACCGTAACCCACCTCGTGTCAAACCTACACATTTAATGGATGCCAATGGAGCCCTCTGTGAACCCCTTTTACATTTGTCTCCCCTTAAATGTCTTTGTACCTATGATACCTTGCAGCCCGCTCCACAATGCAGTGGACACAGCATGCAAGACGTTCATTAAAGCAATTACATACTCCGTCATAGGTTTGCCCCTGTACGATCACCGTGACCCATTATATACTGGATGATCCGATCTATTATAAAATGCATTTCAAAGCTATCCAAATCGGAAATTCCTCCAGGCATCTCTCGTGCCAAACAACCATCTATAGACACTAGATGCTGTGCTATCGATATTTTTTCCACAAAGAATTCCATTTTTTCAACCAGCATATATCTGAAGTACTTCTTTTTTCCGCTAGTTCTAACCTCCATTTATGTTGTACCTTATTAATTTGTAATAGCATGAAGTCACGGAAGGGTTCGAAATAGAAGAAAATATAGGTGCACAAAAGTGCTTTAAAGAACACTTGAAAATGAGGTTTTATCACTGGGGTGATGGTGTACTTAGTTATATCTTATTTTCAATATCTAAGAATATATTATCCATTACCTGAGTATACTGAGGTACTGTTGTGTTCCGGATCGAATGGACACTGTCCCACTCCGTCGTCCTCCCTTATTTTTACGTAAGTCATTTCCTGTAGTGAGAAAATACAATATTTCATTAAAATAGCAATTTTTTAAGTTCACACAAACATGTAGATACTTTGGTGAACAGCTACTTGAATTTTTTTCAAGTACCTACCCCTCCCCCCCCTCCTTCGTAGTACTGTAATTAGTATTCACATGTTTTTTTTTGTGGATTTTTGTTTTCAATGTCCACCTGACATTTACTTTTTTAATATTGCATAATTTTATCCTACAAATGCCAAAATACATGTATAGAGATCAAAGCTTTTCTCATGAAGAAAATCGAAGTAATCAACCTCAAAATTCAATCTTACAATGAAATTTACGACATTATTCATTTTGTCTCTAGAGAGTCTAAATCAATCAGATAAGTTTTTACACTAATCTTTGTACATGTAACAAAATTTCCTCTACCTAACCACGTGTTCATTATATTATGTCATGTAATATAAAATGATGGACTATCTACTGCACAACTGCTAAGCTAGTAGACATACTGTCTTATTTTAGAAATTTCTTCAAACAATTCTACATTCCATTGTGGATTGACGACGAGTGTCTGCTCTTCAAATTAATGAAGATGAATGCATTACCGTGTTCAAAGTAATTTGGTCTACTTATGAAATAAAAGTTTTCCTATGCATTTCCCCTATCCATTACATGTTGATAGTAGCGTAGCCCCTTTGCATGAAGTGTTATATACTCACATCGGATTTTTTGTATGTTCTACATTTAGGTTTGAAAGCATTGGTGCCGCAAACATATAACTCTCCAGTTGGCTTCTTCCCAAATACCCGGATGTAATTCTGACACTCCTCCTGTAAAAAGGAAATTATTTTATTACAAGTAAAGAAATTCTAGGATTTTAAGTATGGTTTTTATCTAATGAGAGGGGTATGAGAATCATTCTATTACGTGTACAAGATTGCGACTTCGTGTTTTTATTTGACGATCTTGCTGAAAAAAATATTTACATCAAAACAAAAATAGATTGCAGTTTAATTAATTTCCTTGTATTAAATGCACCTAACCATATGTCATGTTGAGTCATTAAAACATATATTTATGACTGACGATTTTTTTTTTCATCTAATTAATTCAATTAATTACAAAATTGCAAAGTTCAGAACATTGATACTTTGATTTTACAAGAATAGGTTGATAATGCATATAAATTGAATTGCACTGATGAAATAGTTTGATTTATGTCACTAATAACCAATATAAATTCAATGTAAACAACTGTAATTGTGGATCGTAGATGTTTTCGCCAATCATTAAATCTGGTTTTGGTCGTATGCTTTTTTTTCAACAAGGTCGTCTGCTCGCTGCAGCAGCAGTAATGTCGGTTGCAGATGCCCAATAATATCAGATTAAACAAGATGCAGGACGGGCACACCTCTAATTATCTCTCCCTGCCAACCCATTATAGATAGGTGAAAGATGAGGGCTCCTCGTATGTTATGTAACATTTACATTGTAAACAACTTCTTAAGATTTTCTTCTAATGTTGTGTTATTGCTATCTTGCTCTCATTTGGCCTTCATCATTTGTCCTAATATGCTGTTCATTAAAAAATTGGAAAAGGAAAGACGCTAAATTTATTAAGTTATTTCCATAATATCACAATTTCCAAACTAGTCTTTCGTGATGGCAATAGTTCATTTTTAAGTTCGTTTATCTAATACTTTATTGTTGTTTGCTCATTTGTATTTACGTAAAACGTATGTGGAAAAGGACTGCCATTTTGAATTGATTTAAAACGTTCCAAGCTTCCTTGTCCAACCGAAAATAGTCCGACTTCAATACCATCTTCATACAAAGTTAAATTATGACAAGCTTGTCGGCTTAACAAGACGCAATGGGGTGGTAAAGACGCTTGAATCTCCGCTGACCTTGCCAACAAACTATCACCTTTAAAATCAGAAAAAAATATTGTTAGTTTGGAGCCGATACGTCTTGAGGTTTGATCTCTCATTTTACACCTTTATCCTTTATATAGAACCTTACAGTGCCCCGTGATCACGCCACCTTTACAAATTGACAAGGAGACTTGGGGTTTTATTTTAGGAGATTTAAAAGTGTAGACTACCTTCGGTATAGTCCTTGCCTTTTTTCCTTTAAAACGAATGAAAATGGATCCATGTCGTGTTTACTGTATATTTTATACAACAGAAAGGGGTATCGTATTTAATGCTCGGGGATTAGGGGTATGGATAAGTTATACGGAGCATTCAAATGTCGCTTTTCTCCGTGGCATAGACTTGTTTTTGAACCAATCTTTCACTTTGAGGTTCTGCTAACGTAAACGCGGTCTCTGACACTGATATCAATCCGTGTGTAGTTTACAGCCTCTTATGTTGGTTTTCGATGATGAATCGCGATAAAATATCCCAGATCGGTAGTGGGTATTTGATCATCTCTCAGAGTTAACAATGCCCTACTTATACTCTATCCACCACCCCAAAAAGTGCAACCTGCAATAAAACTGTCCATAAAGACACCGGCAGGCGACCACCCAGTTCTTATTTAAGCACAGCTTGATCTTCAAACCTGCTAGAATTACGTAAAGATGTCAAAAATGCACCTGCCTTCAAGAATTGTTTTACTTGTACCCTAAGACTTGACAAAAACTTATCCTCGATAAATAGAAGTAAAAGAAGTATGTCAGTTTCTTCAACAAATTGGGTGAAACCGGTTACGGTTGACATACAAATCGAGCTTATTATTAAGCCCCTTGGTGTCATGTCGCCGGTGAGGAATATATTGATATAGTGTGCTTGTTTTCCCAAGATTTCTTTGACAAAAATTATAGTTGGTATCAATAATAAAATCTACAAAACGAAACCAAAAGGAGTTTTAAGTAAATTTTACAGCAGGTAATCTAGGTCTGACACATAAAGGGGACCATCAACATCACCGCATATTGTCGAGTTTTGGCTGAAACCTTTTATTAAAAGTGACTCAATTTAATTTCGAGCCATTTTTATAGATTGGTCAATCCCTGTCAATGACATGAAATGAATCCGCTGTTTAACTACTCTTACTTTATGGCTGGGGGAACTGTCGTCTGCTGTACGAAGGGGGTGTATAAGGGGGATGGGCAGGATACCAAAAAAAGATTATATTCTGATTTAGAATCTCAATTACAACATTTAGACTCCAAAATACCGCAAAAACTTTGAAAAATATCAAAAGTCCAGTTTCTTTAATGAACATGAAGGTAGGACCAAATGTTCTGATGTAGTTTTCCTATCGGGGTAGTGTACTTTTGATGTGGCAAGTCCAATGACAAGGCGTGACAATATCAAAAGGTCTACAATACCAATAGTGCTAGAACTCGTTATAACATCATGTTTATGTTTTTGATGTCATTTACAGGGTCGGCCTAGATAAGAATCAGGTTAATTAACGTTTCTTCGATGTAGGTTTTAAAACATTACGTAAAGTCCTCTCTGCACTCTTTCTTTGTTTTGAACTCTATTGGCTTTTTGTCTTTTTTTTGTTTATCATCATTAGAGCAATCCGCCCTCGTCAACTAGTGACGCGATTTGACTTTGTGACACGGCCAAGCACCGTATCTGCTGATTATCTCTCGACAAAACTCAACTCCCTTTAATTCTTTTAGATATAAAAGTAATGAATACCTCGGCTTGAGTTTCGTTGCCGGAACCGTGTCAACAATGGTAGGGTCTGTCAAATATTGTTGCGCTGCTATGTAAGTTTGGGTGACTTGCTTTACTAGCAACCCAGGTGTTTGTAGTATACAGGTGTTTGATCTACCTCTCCATAAGGTATTCTTTACTAGAATTGTTTCAAAATCAACAAACCCTGTGCACAAGGTGCTATATGATGGCCCTGAATCGCCAGCTCATTGCTCCTTTATTCATGTGTCAAAAACATTAGAACTTGCCAAGTGTCCCCGAATGTATACTGCCTTTTTACAACTTTAAAGTTTCGTATTTCTACACTGATGTTGAACGTAAAATGTAGAGTGTAATAGTAAAATGCATGCACAAGTAGATAGATGACCGAAACACTCATTAGACATTAGGCGAGCTCATCCAAAACATATACATGCACGGAAGCTGGCATTACTTTCGTACCATTTGCCTTGCGTAATAGGCTACATGTGCCAAACCCAATATCCAGATCCTGAAACGCCAGTCCCCACCTTTCGTCACTTTTACTGCACAAACGTCAGTATACAGCCTGTATCTATCTACCTACAACACATGCACCTCCTTTCCCTTGCTAATTACCATTTGGCACTTAATGCGTAAACCTGTCTCGAAATGTATTGCGCATGAATTGTGTGCGGTACAACACGACTAAATTCTCAGGTTTAGCTTACAAACGTCAGCCAAACTTACGTAACATGGCTGAAGAACAACGAGTTTGGAGCCAAACCTTCGTATTTATGATGTGATATAAACGATTCTTACCTCAGTCTTCACTTTCGATTTACAGACGGTCTTATCGAAACTCCTCGGTTCCCATTCAATCCTCTGTAAAAAGAGAAGGACAATGTGATAAGCCAAAATTTCCAAAAAGCCAAAATGGCTTCACTTGATTCAAGGTTACAATGACTCCTAGACAAAATACATTAACAAGAATAGCATTCTACAGATCAAGAACTTGCCAAACTGTTTGCATTTCATTCAGGGTTACTCTAACTTCTATACAAAATGATGACATTCTATAGAGCAGAAAAGACTTACCTCTAACACGTTTTCTTCCAGAGTGGACATACTGATGTTGTGTATTTTGTTCCTATGAGAAAAATTCACAATTGTAAAACATGTGCTTTTTCTTCTAAATCAAAGATAGCAACATTTTATAGCTGAAAATGAATTCAAAAACTTGCTTATCTTTTCAATTGTCAAATTTTGTTTTAAATCAAATTTCAAACCCTGCATGGTCTTACCTTGCGCCAAGAAGTAGCCATTGTCCGTCAGCATACAGAACTTTAAAATGATCAGAAAACTGCTCTTCACCCAAAAACTGCTTAACACCTCGTATTGCTACAAATATCAAATAAACTAATGAATAGAATAAATAGATACATTGTAAATAATTTTTATTCGAGTTATGTGATCATTTCTTGCATTCTCTCTCTCTCTTCATAAATAAATAAATAAATAAATAAATAAATAAATAAATAAATAAATAAATAAATAAATAAATAAATAAATAAATAAATAAATGAATAAATAAATAAGCTTTGTTATCGAGTCAATACTTTTTGTTTATTATTTTGTATATGTTTTTCAAGGTCAACAAGCTGTCCTGTTGTCAATCCCTCATAAATCAAGAGGATTTTCAATTCGTATTTTCAACACGACAAAGTGGGTTGACTTGCCAAAATTTGAAGTAAATCATTAAAATTGGGACGAGGGCCAAAAATATAAAGTCAACAGCTTTGACATCCTCATACATTTTGAACTTATTTTTGTAAGTTTGATTTGCGGATAAAAGTACGAGGGTAGCTCATGGAAATAAGATTGACGCTGCACAATACGTGTCCCATCTTGGTGAATGTTTTTTATTGTCCGGCTCCGTTAAAGCACCATGAAAATAAATGTGTCGGAAAATGAATAACTTCTCATTCAAGCATGAAATCGTCATCTCTACAACAGGTAAAAACTTTCCTATGGGAAACTGCAAAATGCAGCCGTGCGCATGCGGACGGACTGTGCTGGTGTGTATTTACCAACACAAATTCATACGTCATATCTTCTAAGCAACTACTTGAAACATCTAGGTCCGTGAACCAATACAATGCCTGCTCTTATTACCAGATTTACGGGACCTTGATTACAATATCACAAACAAACACTTGATAGCTGAAACAAATCTTCCTTTGACTTCTACGTTAGCTAGATGACCCTATGGCCCCCTCTCCTTATATCTGGCCCAGATAACTCAGTTTACAGAACTGGTCCCCCGTTATCTTTATGCCAGCCTATTTTCATTACCTCTATCAACAACTTTGTCTTCTTTTTATGATTTTGTTTCTCGGTCTAGACAATGACCTACTGTTTAGTCTGTGTAAAAGCAACATTATCAAAACTGACGGCGATCTTTTGGAAACGTCTAGAAACCTAGACGATAAAATGCATACTCATTTCAAAATTACAAAAATGCTAAAAATGCGCATAAATAAAGATATATTTTCTTCCGTCGGCAGCAATTCAATCTCTCTTTCTCTCTGGGTATAAATATTCTCTCTTTTTATGGAATGGAATTTTGTTTGCATTCTCCCTCTCTCCAGAATATTCTCTCTCTTTTCTGTGGAATATTCTCTGTCTGTCTCTCTATCAATACCCCAGCCAGGACCTGTCATCAGGGACGCCATACCGAGTCAAATGAGACACAAGATGGTCTGATTGATACTATTTCCGTATTATATTACCTTTAAATCGATTTAACTCTTGAATCAAAAATCACTTAATCGATCAATACCTAAAGTCGACCAGTACATACACCTCTACTTCACGAACTTTTCGATGCCAAATTAGTTTTAAATTGATAAACCTGTCATGGAATGAACAGAAAATATATTGTTTATTAAAACACGCCTTGCCTGCTTCATAGTGACGTCATTTTCAATTATGACCACCAAAATAAACATGGAAAAATCACAATTCAAACAAAAAAGGTACGAAAGATCAGTATGTACAAATACTCCAAAGAGTATGTGGTGAGCTAAACCAATAAGTTATTCCGATATTTTCGGTACAATACCATAAGAAGTTTGTTTAGTATGTTTTATTGGACCTAACAAGGCAAAACTTATCAGTATAGAACCCAATCAGAGAGCGCGGGTATCAGGAGAAGGAGGAATTTAGTTTTACATATTTGCTATTCACACAATCTAATTTAAGAATTAAAAAAATGTAATAATCCAATAAAAGAATTTCGGAAAAATTTGGACCAAGTTACAATTCTCCACACAGACATAATTTTAACCTAAGGCGTACATAGTTTCTCTCTCTTTGAAGTAATTGTTGTCCATTAATGATATATGGTAACTAAATGCCTTCTATGTATTATGGAATAACAACGAGGCAAAAAGTCAAAGTAGATTTGTATAAGATTATCTTCCAGAAAAAAAGTCTCCCCAGCTAATTTAACAAGTATAGTAGTAATCTTTAAGATACAGAAACGACGAATTAAATCCAAACAATGAATGTTTTCTATTTCTGTATACTTAATTCTTCAAACCAACACCTATAACTCATGTAAATTCTCTGATTAATTCGGCAGAAACTAATTGCCCACGGACACACTTAAAAAACATATCGTATTTTTCAATAGAAAACTTAAAGTTCTATTACTAACGAAGGTTTATGTTTGACCCAGACGGATGAAAAAGGAGATTTTTTTTCAAAAGTTCATTAATAGTCCTACATAATCAGTCTCAAGCGTGATCAACGAAGAGATCGTGAAAAGATCAAAAGTCTTAACAGAGGGATGAAAACAGAGGAGGGGGACTTATTGATTCACGAGGACTCATGTGGAAACTTAGCCAAAAATGTGATCCTGAAAGTTGGCCATGGTATGGGAGGTGAAAGCATGGAGACGCAAGGAACAAGGCGAAATCTGACGTGCGATATGGATCATTCTGGTATGACCAAAACAAACAATGTTAATCGTCTTAATGTACAACATGCATTATTACAGATTAGAAATGTACTATTGTCAAAACAAACAAGATGAAAGCCTGTATTCACCCTCAGGACGTAGTTACTAGATTTTATCCCATGCAGGTTTTTACAAATCGGCATGTTGGTGGATTGTTCTTACGGAATGCAAGTAACCCGAGGTAAAAACCTGCACTTTGAAGAATGATCGTGGAATCTTAAATGATATATAACAATATCAAATGCTGCATCTGACAGGAGTTTGCGTGGTAACCATATAGAATGGCACCATGACTCATACGGAACAGTGTTATACAGACCGATAGGGAATCAATGGGCATAAAAAGATTATGGTTGGTTTACATAATCCTGCGATCAAAATACATAACAATAAATTATGGATTGGGATTCTGACACTGGGTTATCGCCCCTGCGACCTTTTCTTGATTTTCCTGTATGATTTACGGCGTCAATCGATGGCAGGAAGAGGACGCATTGGAGCGGAAGTCGATGTCGCGTTAATCGTGTAGGACGCATGTCGCTGTCTTTTTTTTTCTGGTCATGACATCTGTAGGACATGTTTTTGTTACAAGCTCTCGGTCTTTATCGGTCTTTGTCGGTCGATGTAGGAGGTACAAGGGAGACCAGACATGTCATTTGTTCTCGGTGTATAGTTTCCTACCTTCTTGTATTTTCCCAGGCCTGGTCTTGTACTACGCATGACAAGTAATAATATGATCCTGTCACATGCTTCTTGGAATATTTATCTGGGCGTGTTCAATAATCTAGATCACATATAAAAGATAACTGAAAAATATTGCTTAAAATGGTCCATTCTAGATCAATGCCACAAATTGGCTTTCTTGGGGTTATATCGCACGTCAATCCATTCATGACTTGGTTTGGGACCATGCAATCTTCCAAGACGGAGATTATCGAACCATATTACAAATTGTAAAGCGTAATGCAGCGGATGCAATCTATTGGAATCATTTTTTTTTTATCTCCGTTGAGATCCGAGAATTGTGAGAATGATTCATCTAATTCTAAAGAAATAAAATTGTTCTTCGTTAGAAATAAACTTCATTTTCTCCGGTACAAAAAAGGCGCTCTAGCTACTAGCTAGAAGTTATAAAATTGATATCCCTCTCTAAAGTCCTTAATTGAACTGTTTCATTGTCTGTTACGGCGACAGTTTTATGTCGTATCAACCTTGGGTTTTACAATTAAGTTCAAACATCTGAGATCATTTATATCCATGATTCTCTGTGATCTGGTAGTGGGACCGCTGACCGTGAGGCAAACGGATCACTGGAGCATGACAGGGAGATGGTTAGATATAATGAAGTGAGTTGTTTACTAAAGGTATTTGTAATGATTATCTACAAGCAAATCTACAAAAACTACATAACTGACATTAGTACTTCATAAACCGACACTTGTCAAAAATATATAATGTGTTATCAAGACCTGGAATCACACTCACCGCCCGGTGACATTCTTTTTCTTACATAATAATGAAGAAAGGGAAATCGATAGTACAGTAAGTAATGGATATACATATATATGACAGAACAGACTTGGGTTGGTATTATCAAGAGAATTTTGCATTGTAACCCCCAAGAACTGAAGAAGGCGCGGAAATATATTTGTGCCAATGAAAAAGGGGAGGTATATCCACTTGTGACTAGACTTGGCAACCCAACAAACCAAATAGTGTGAGTTTGGGCACATCCTCTTCCAAACCCCTTGACAATTTTGGACAGTTTAGTATGTAATTGCTTTAATAAACCCCAGTTTTTCCTTCGGATAAGTCAAACACTACTAACAGGTCTCCCATGTGATTTTTTATTCAGGTTCATTAACAACACTACTAACAGGTCTCCCATGTGATTTTTTCATTCAGGTTCATTAACACGACAGTACCTAAACATGATGATGGGTCAGTGTTCTTTCGGACTTGGTTATCACAGTACAAGTACAATGTAAATAGGCGAGGTTGTATGTTGATATGTCAAGATAGTATTGTAGTATAGTAATGTCCCAGTAGCCGTATCATTGTGTTTGTAGATACAGGTGGCTTTAATACTGTACGTATCCTTCACCCACCTCACCTGCAGATCTTACTGGGACGGGTATGACTCATCTACCGTACACAAATAGTCCCCTACACTACATCACAGCTGGTACAATACCCGAGCAGGCTTTATCTAGACCCTCTATTTACACAAATTAATGTTTATCAAAAACTAATTTTAAAATTGCCAGCTAGGTGGCAAACAAGATTAAATAGAAAGAAACGAATACCACATACACTAAACATGGGCCTTAGATAAGGGACTATGGGGGTCCCTCCTGGTCCGGAAGCACAGGTCAGGACAGGTATACAGACTTACTGTAAGGTCCAAGGTCTAAAGGTTCTACAGGTGTTTCATTGCTTCCGTGAAATGATTCATTCGGTAATGACCAAGTAATTGAAATTGGACGCAGTTCTGACACCCCCCCCCCTTCTTTTCTATCTTCGGGACAATTAGGTCAGGGCAGTAAGAACGATGTCATTTATCATGATAACGTGGTAGACCTCCTCTCTTTTATCTACATACTTGTAATACAAGTCTTTATTCCTAGTATTATTCCTATATTGATTGATCAAAGTCCAAAAACTGAGTGAAATTTTAGAGCCCTTGCCAAATTCGATTCACCAAAATCAAAGTTGGAGTCAAAAACATGTTTTGGTGTGGGGTAGGAAATCTTTTCTGATCATGCCCTGTCCCGTAATCCTATTATACCAAACGTGATTCAGCACTCAAATCATAATCCGCTTCTTCAAATAGTGTAGCCCTGAGCTGAAACCTTGATATAACCTACTTAAACACTAGCTGGGATATGGGCCTAAAACTGGTTTACAAAAGAACACTCCAAATCTCACCTCTCTGCATTTGAATTGCAAAACATATCCCTTCTTTTCAAAAAAGCAGCGTCATCACAATTTGGGTCAATTGAGAATTGAACAAACAGCAAAAATAAAGAAATAAGATAAAATAGGAAAAGAAAAAGAAAAGGGATATCAAAATTTTACGGCAACATGTTCATGCCTTTCTGACAAAAAGCTCCGGGACCATCAAATGCCTCATTGGTTCTTGAAGCGGGAAAAAACAAAAGTTCATGACAGTTACTGATGGTTAGATATTTTCCCCCTGACAATTTATGACAATATTTCCCCCGTGTCACCGCCATGTCAAGCCTATCTATTACACAGATCACCGAGTCCCCCCGGATCATCTTCCTCAGGTACATTGATTGGGAGACACCGGGAAGGGGGACGGTCGTGCACCAGGTTCCAGTACTCCGTCATCATATGATCCCCTACACCGGCAGACGACAACTTCTCGATTTACCTCAGAGAATATTTTCTACGCTCAAAGCCAGATATGGTGAAAAAGCCTTTTGTTGGTTGAGGTATGAAATCTCTTCGTGGTGATCTTAGAGATAAACCCTAAAATATACTTATATACATATTTACCCTCTGTTTTCAAAGGAACAGATTCCTGGCCCCCACACTCTTTCAAATATTTAAAATAACTAAAGGCTGGTATTACCGATACACAGTGAACAAGTGCATGACATAGATATTTGTCTCATTCCGACATTTTCAGTATTCTATTTTGTAAACAACGCTATATTAGTAGATCTACGTTCCTAAAATTTTAATCTAATTTTTTTTACTGGGGTCTTTAAAAGTATTCGTGTACGCATTTTGTCTATATAAACTTTTGAACATTCAGCTGCTCTTTGACCTTTGATTCAAGAATCAATCAGTCTATTTCTGGAAAAGTGTGTTTCATTCTCCATTTTTTACGTACATGTATCACTATATATACTATATACACTATATATACAAACGAATCAACAAGAGATGGTGGTGAGGAAATCTCATCACTTTATAAGTGATGTGGAGTAGATATGAGAATTAATTTCCTGTAACATCTTGACATTTCAAAAAGAGTTTCCTACAATCTCTAATGAGGCTCTTTGAAATCTGATGATGTCAAACGTGAATTAAAGCAACTTCCTTTCAAAGACCACGTATGGATATTCATCAGTATTAGGGGTTTTTATGATACATGTCTATAAGAAATTCACATGAAAACCAATACATTTACCGGTACAAATCTAATTAGGAAAAACACAAATTCTGATGTGTAACTTCTTGATATCACGCGCCAAAGACATATAAAGAATCGTCGAATTCCTTCGTGTCGAGCAAAATTTCTCTTTTGGACGGCAATCTGCCTTTGAATACTGATCGAGTTATTTCCAGTGGAATAAGTGTTATGTTTCTATTTGGTCGGACTCCTTTGGGAAGAAGATCTAATTTTGGTCTCAATCATCGTGTAATAAAAAGGAACGGGTCAGTTAGAGTTTACTTAACACCTCTAAATGCTCATGCTGTTAGCATCAGATGACCGCTTGACCATCACGAAGACTTTGTCAAGATGACAAAGCAATGTTTGTTGAAACCGAACAATTTTCATTCTGAAACAATTGGACTTTGGCTGACACTGGCAGATTCGATTATTTTATGAATAAAGGTTTAACTGAGCACGAGATTCCCCTCCCAATATATACCTTACTATACATCATATTTTATTCATACGACTGATTCAGTAAAGCACGGGATTGTCTGGTTTGCACGAAGCCAGACAGACGGTAATTTACTATGTACAATTCTTGACCGTTCCTGAGTGAAAAATAAAATCGAAACAATTAAATTGTTGAATAATTCAAGCTTTTTGTTATGTCAAATTGACCTTGAACACAATTATTTTTAAATGTGTTTTTCTTGGGCAGAAAAAAATCACGTCATACAATACGTGTAAGACGTCTTGGATCCGTGTGTTTGTACAGGTGAAGTCGGTATACTTTATACACTAGTAAGTTAAACTTCAAATCTTTTTCATCTTTAAATCTCATTTCAGTTATTATTCAAACATAGCCCTAATCAAACTTCTCCCTTTATTAAAATAAGACTTATTTTTATATAGTAAAAAAGATCAATGACGAAGTTCTTTTATGCAGATTGACGGTAAAATCCTATCTTAAACTGACACTTAAACAAAAAAATTTCAAAAGTGAACTTCAAATGTCAGACTTTCTGTAATACGACACAACCATCACAGTTTAGCACAAATTAGTCCTAACACAGGCCGACATTGACAGGCCGACCCTTTTTTCATTCATTTTCATTGACGGACCCCAGACTAGCGGTGCCGTGGAGGTCTGCGCTTCGCTGCCCCCTGTGTACTTTGTGTAATTAGTGTGAGAGAATTCTGTCGCTGACTCTCGGTGCAATCCCCAATTTAATTTTTCAGTCCTTATTTTGTATTTTCACTGAATGAACACCAGTTTGTTTACAAGATGGCTGAGATAAGTTTGTTTACTGTGATTTCTACGGGATCGGTTTATTTTGGAACTGATGCAGCGAATTTTTTTGTTGAAATGTCAGGGAAATCACTTGACATTATTTACGTCAATACGTCTTTTGTTTCTGTTTACTAGTAGAAGCCTCCACTGCCTCGTGTTCTTTTTCTCCACTTTATTGGTCAACACTTTCAAATTATTCACCTAGGGGAAAATCGAATTTCAGAATTTTTCATACGATTCTCAACTTTAGAGTAACCTTTGATAGATTCAATCAATGTGCATGAATCGACGATAGCATATTCCTCCGTTATCCCCTTATGAAATCATTTTTTACCTTCATAAAAGGTCAATATATAATATACGACCAAATTACTCTAATATTGATGACTTTTTATCGTGTTTATTGAGCAGAAATAGATAGTATAGATAAATACGAAGTCCTTGTATCAAGTATCAGATAATAGGCTATTTCTGCGTTTATTAATAATTCCATCCCCTCAATAAATTATCTTTTGATAAAAGGCTAACTCTAACCGTATGGTGAAACAAGAACCGATCATGTATTGTTGAATATAATGTAAACCCCTCATAAATATATATGATAATAGGCAGTGTTCAACAGGTTTAGTCTCAATAGAAAAGCTTGCGTGGTTCCTCGACATAAGCAAATCAATCTTTTTTCATTATTTTGCGTTTCTAGAGGCCAATTTTGTCAATAATTATGGTATATTTAAGAAAAAAAGGTAAGCCTTCAGTTAAGGTCAGAGCTATGCCGTAGGTTCGCCCCCCCCCCCCCCCTCTATGCCCTTTGACTCCACCACTGTTTATGAGCAGGTAGATTTACAGGTGCGCGTATTGCACTATCTTGTCGTCCTCTCCTCTTTGTATACATGTACGTCAGTAGGTCAGGTTTGGTCAAGCCACAGTTAATATATATTAAATATGAGGTAAAGGAATACAAAAAAAGTTATTTATGATTACCCAAAAAATCTTAATTATTCAAATTTATGGTAATTACTTCTGACAAGATGCATCTCGATCTTTGGTCCTTCAAAAACCATCTAGAAGGAAACTCTAGACCTGATTACCATAACACGGAGATCGTGTCGTATGGCTGCATTCAAACCACTGAAAGCCTGCACCCTAAGCAATCAACGCTCGTATCAACTTTTCATTTTTTGAATTTATAGAAACTTCGAATTGAAAAGTGGGCCCACTGATTCTCAGCGGATGAAGATTGAAGATTTGAGTTATGGTGTACAGGATCTCTCGGTGTATCTATGTCGGCGCTCATCACCATATGTAACCTAGTCACGTAATGAAGGAGCATGGTTCGCTGACTAGTGTCATATGTAGGGTAAAAAACAAGGCAGATATATACAGGATTGTCAACCCAGGAAAGAGGAGAACTTTAGTCAACTTTAAAAATTTCTACATCACTTTTAAATATTTCAACAGATAAATAAGGATAGGTCGTATGCGTGTACACAGTACAGTATCTTATGTCGTTTGTCAGTGATATCATGAATTGACGCGAAAAAGGGTTTCAGTTTAGTTTGAATTTAAAATTTTCTGTTGCGGATTTCGAAATAAACAGAATTCTTTCAATTTTGAAATACTAGTACCATATCTAATTCTAGATTAGGAGAAAGTATTATTCTGAGATGTCATTGACAAAATGAAGCGTAATACTCAAAGAAAAGGCGTAATCAAACTAACGTCGATAGTCTTCATTAACTAATGAGGCGGCAAATAACGTCAATAGATCATCACCTGTCGATCTCAGATCCCGACTTGTCACCTTAAACTGACACTACATGCAAATAAGAATGAAAACATGTTAAGGTAGTAGATATACCAAGGCTGGACTTAATAACATAACACCAACAAAGAGATGTCAATGGTCGTGTGAAGTGTGGGAGACCTTAGACAGATATACTATTGCATCTTTGATTGATTATTGACGCATTCACTTCTTCCATCTTTTTGTTTGTTATCCTCAATGATAGAAAAACAAACAAATGTCATCCACATGAGGGATAGATACGTCGTAGCTGTAAATCTTTGGGATGTTTATTTTATAGGGATTTCCATGTCGTTGTCATAACATAATGTTAGTTTATCTCCATCAATACTTTTTCAACATGTCCACACTTTATTACACAAACAGTTAAGATCCTGAAGATCAAATTATAATTCAATCAAAATTGTTTTGTTCTATTTTCGCGAAAATAAGGGTTATTGAATAATCTATGAATGACGGAAAAATTGGTCACAACTTCCGTCAATTACGGAATCGGAGACAGCGGGCGCAGTGAGTTTCGTAACGGCTATCGGCGCAAACTGGCCGACGGCGACTAAACTTCCGCGCGTGGACACTTCTCGCTTACTCATTTCACCTCTAATCCGTCTTATTAATAAATCATACGGCCCCAAGCCTGAGTTTTCTTCTCTTGATTGCTCCAGAAACAGGGTATTTATCTTTATTCTTTGATTGAGGCTTTTATATGGCTTGTTATTACGGATTACCCGCACTTTGATATCTCTCCTTTTTATTATACCAGATTTACGTAGATTATTGAACTAATACCCCTTTTGAAATAAATTAGTAAATTAGCTCAACAAGCACAGATAAGCTAATCTTTTGAAAGGGGAGAAAGGAAGATAAGAGAGGGCTGACACGGCGCGTTATGTCAGCTGCCTCTTTTGCATGATGCCCCAGATCTATCTAGTTAGGTCGGCCATCTGGTTTGAGAGTAAAAAAATATATATCTTTACAACACACTTCTGTTTTTGTTGTAAACCAAAACCCTCTCTCTTTCCCTCCCTTTCTCTCTCTCTCTCTCTTGGAAAATATACATACAACAGCGCAATTGACAAATTCCGATACATACAGCTGTTTTGAAAGTTACTGATTTAATAATAAATTATTTAACGTCAAAAAACTTTTTTAATTTTATATCGGTTTCACATTATTTTCAAATTATTTGACATAACATTATCTATGATTTTCTTGTCATACGGTGTACGACGTGTACCTGAAGTTGGACCTACCTGAGAAAGGAACGACCAGGTTTGCTTTGATGTTCACCTGCCACGTCGATGTCAGTTTCAGCTGCATCAATGTCAGTATCACAGTCAAAGCTAACATCCTTGTGGTGTAACGTACATCCATTCTTTTATGTCTGCATGACATCAATAACATACTAAAATCTGAAATGAAACAATGTCTACAGTACAAGAAATACTGATGTCACACGGCTAATTAGAAGACAGTACTAACTTCTCCGATTCTGGTGTGTTTATTCTGTAATAACTCGGAATTATATTTTGTCACTCTCACAATTGTATTAGTAATGTATATAATCCGTTTTTCTCTTGAATAAAATCTGTTGGACAGAGTGATAACCTTTCTATGTATACTATATGAATCCAATATCACAGGTATATAATATCTCTATTACAAGTCATCACGTTGTTAGTTAACAGGTAAATTTCACTTTGTATAACAAGATCGTATTGCTTTTCGTCGATAGAACAATCAGTTAGAAGTTGAAGATATTCCTGATTTCAAAAAGAAATTCACAAACACTTAATTTCCTAAAACATGTGTATGTAAGTTTCTCATGTGCCTTATGTTTACTCTGATAGTACTATGCATAGCCGAGTCGCCAGCGAGCGTTCTGGTTGAAGCCTTCTGATTGGTTAATATCATACCGCCTCCTTGGGGCCTTTCCCAGGGGGCAATTTCTGTAATTAAACCTTTTAAAGATACCTATGTACAGAAAAAATATATTTGAGTGACAACCTAAGATTCACTAAGGGGGTTTAGTTAAACAAACGCCGAGATACGATGGTAAATTTACATGTATACATACAAACAAGTATAGAAGAAAAGGACTTAGTGAAGAAGGTGAAACAAGACACATGTCAAATGTAGTTTTTACGCACCTCGTTCAAGCCAGAGGCAAAATTTAATATTAAGAGGAGAAAAAAGATATGATATTTATTTTAGAATAACGATTAATTGCTTTAGAGACCAAACGCAAAACAGTTCTTTTAGTCAGAGGGGTTTGTTTTGTAAAACAACAAAATCTTAATGCACTCTCTTGAGCTTTAGCCAAAGTAAATTTTGAGCACTGTCCAATTTTCTTTTCTATGTGAAAGGTAAAGTCTACTCATTGATTCATTGAACTCTGACTCCTTATATAAAGACTTACGTTTTATGACGCGCGGCTCTATAAATTGAAGACTCCAGATTTACAAAATTCGACCTAAAAAATAAATGTGTCATGTATTTTACGATAGCTTCTATGTCACGTTTTAAGGTATCTTTACTTCATCGAACGTGTGACAATCAAAAGAAAAGCGTCAAAGATTAAAATTTAAATTAATTAATTTTGAACTGTTCAGTCAGGTGTGACTCTCAGCGTGTTAATTACAAGTAGATCGCCTGTTATAGACATCTATAAACGGTCAAACATTACAGAACTGTTATTGACCATACATCTAGGTGTCGCCAAACCGGCGGGTACACGACAAACAGGTGTCTGGTCAGTAACACACAAAGTGGGGGTCAAATCAAACACCACCTAGGCACTGACCAGGGGGCCTTCACACAACATTAAACGACTTGGCCATTTAAATATTCTTTTTTTTTCGACCCAAATTACAAAGAGCAGGCGTCTGGCTTCGCACGAGTAGTGTTCGGTAAACTACAAGCTTGCAGGACATTTGAGAGCCCTGATCCTCTCGGCCTTTTGAAGTTTTACTTTTAAGATCGCTTTGTGAGTTTAAACCTTACATTTGAAGCTATTATTTCAAATATCCGATATAAATCTATGTATATCATCAAGAATGGAAAATCTTTAACGAATTTAGCGAGCTGTTGTGAAACCTAATGGTTTGCTTTCCAAAAATAAAAGAGGATCATATAAAATGTCTCAGCGGCGTTCACTAATTAGCTGATTATGTTTCCAAATCTGGAAAACATATACTATATTTAGAAATCTACAATCAAAAACACTTACACAGCAAGTTTGGGTTAGAGACTAATAAATAGATCAAAAACCGAATTGACAAAGACGGATGCCAGGCATGTCCCGGTTTCAGAACATTACTTGTGAGGCATAGTATTGTAAAAGATAAACATGACCCAAAAAGAATTCCTTTTATTTTTGAACTGCCTGTATAAAAATATGTGCTACGATTTGTCTATTTAGTAAGATATAGAATAAAAGAGAGCTTCATATAGCTCGTAGAAATAGATAGTAAGTATAGAAAGACAAGTACAGCACCGACTCTAGTATATCCATAAGAGTGCAACTTATCCCCCACTTCCCAAAATACACGAAATCAACAGGCTCTAGAGCATGAAAATTACGGTTTTCATGTAACATATTAATCAAAAGACACATTCATTCAACAAATGAGGAAGTATAGAAACTCGATAAAACCATATTAGGTGTACCAATTAAGGGTGAAAACAAGTTCTATACTTCAGATTTTAAATGAAAAAATAAAAACGTCTAATAGCTGAACCGAACATCTAAAGCCTAAATACGAGACCGAAATGTAAAGAAAAGGTCATACTTGTTTTAATTTTCAGAAAAAAAACTTCCCTTGACCAGGCTTGACCCCTCCCCCTCTTGACCAGGCTTTGAACACCCCCCCCCCCCCCTTTTTGACCAGGCTTGACCCCCCACAAGGAAACATTTTCTGGATCAGTATATGTCATATCTTTTATTTTCAAAGTAAGACATTTCTAGGTAACATGCATGCAAACAAACATCCAAGTCAAACTACCTTTTCTAAATCCTATTTTGATTTGTGGGTTTTTTTAAGAGCTGGGACTTTCCTTATCCTTTTACGGAGACCCGTAAAGGAAAGAATAAATATTCTTACTTTGTCATAACTAAATTGTGATTTAAGAATTTAGAATATCACGAACGCCAATACCAACGTAATGTTACACGCCTGTCGTTCTGGAAGAAGAAGACATGAAGGACCATATGGTAGTGTCACACCTTCCCGGACAACGCGAACGGACGTCTAACGAATGAAAAATCTGCCCAAATCTTTAGTCCGTTGGTCGTCCGTTTGTTAAGGATCGACTCTGCCTCTGCTCGAGGCTCTTGCGAATAGTAAGGAACCTGCACGTACCGTACGAGTAACGGAGATAAACGGAAAAAGTAGCGGTCGTGAAACGGACATCATCCTACGAATAACGGATCAGTAACGGATAAAACGGCAATTCAACGTATAAGGACCAGACAAAAGGGAAGATTAAAGAGCATCTGAAACTCGCCCGTTGGGTCCCGGTAGATGACCGTTGCATCTCCGTTTAATGTCCGGTTGATGTTCATTCGTGATTCGAGTGTACCGGACATCAACGGACACCTGCCGAATAGTTACCAGAGATTTAACCGGACAGAATGGATACCAACGAATACGCAACGTACATGTAACGAACGCCTTTATCCGATCTATCCGGTGGAAAGTTTTGAAAATGCTCAGAATCAGACACAGAACGGAGAGCAACGGACGCCAAAGTACTTCACCGGAAGAGTAACGGACATATTTTTTTATCCGCGAGTCGTCGGTAAGGTGTGATAGAGCCTTTATACCGGTGTATGAGAAATAACGAGCTTTTATTCCGCAGATTACCTTTATTCAATGTAATGTCACACCGTTTGGGTATGGACAAGGGTTTACGTGAAACTCGGACAAAGTCAAACGGACGTCAGACGAATGGACAATCCAACAACATAATACTGTTACATACTGTCTATAGACGACTGTTTGAAAACATATATCAATCAAAGAAAAGCCGCCAATCAGTAGACGCTTACTCCTCTCAGGCACTAGTACTTTGTGTGGCTTGTAATCATTGAGTCTCTCTCGTCCTCTGTGTAATTACTTGGTACGATGACATGACCATGATAGGAAGGGGATGAAAATTGGTGTCCTTAAACTTCATTTTTGAAGTACATTTGAATGAAAATTATCTGTTAGTCAAATTGGTTTCCTTTTTTCTTTTATAGAAATATGACGGAAGCTGAGTTTAAAATAACGTAAAACGAATCTTACATTTTTATGTTTCTTAAAAAGCGAAACTGGCAAACTTTAGTTTTGGCAGATCAATGCGAAAGAGATGAGAACATTTCTTTTCGGGGTTTAAAAAAGTCAGATGCTTGGAAGTTGGCACGCTCATCGCTTGTACTCCAATTAAAAACAAAAAGTAGGAACAAAGTTTTTATTAAGTCATGTTTCACAATCAAAGTGATAAGATATATACCTTGTCATTATGATAAGATAAAACATGTCAATTTTATCTTCCAATAAAAAAAAGAAACAGGCAAAAGGGAAAAAACCAACAACAAACAGGCTAAACTTTCTTAATCTTATCATTTATTCTTTTTAAGATAAGATCGAGTCAGAAATAAGGAAAGAATGTGGGTTCTACATCAATATAGGACAATTTATTGCTTGGCCCTAACTGTATTCCATACTTTACGAGTATCGCGCCATTTTATAGCGCCGTAACTATGTTTGACTTAGTCAAATAAATCCCTTATTGATAAGGTTCAAGGCCGCAAAACGCTTATCAATTTTTTAAGGAAACCGAATGACTCAGTGGGCTAAATTTTAAAAGCCAAAAAGATGTGCTTTCACTACACAACTGCTGATTTCACTCGGATCAAATTCAAATAGACGATATCAATACCAAATTCAAATGCATTCAAATCTCCATTTCCATCGCGTTGTTGTTCAAATGGAAATGTCCATTATTGTAATTCAATTAAACTGCAACGGAGTGGTCTTATTTTCATTGTAGATTTCACTCTGAAATAGACAGCTGTGTTTGCCCTACGTTATGGATCAGCTTTTCTTTTCTTTAAAACTAGGCCAGGGAGATGATGTTGCGGAAATCGGACGTGTTTTACTTGTTAAAACTTGCAACATCTTAAGCTTTAATTGATTATTTATTCCAACGAAATTCATGAGCGTATTCCTTGACTTTGTACTTTAAAAATTTCAATACTAGTAATAAAATAGGGTTATCCCCAAAATCGGTATTCTCCGGCAAGACCTAAAACAGTCAGTACAACTCTCAAAGATGAATGTAGTAAACGCTACGTTATTAAGATACCAAGGGCCGAACAGCCATCCTTTAAATAGTATTTACTTCTTTTCTAGTACGTTACGTCGCGGACTGATTTAAAAGCACTTTGCTTTCCCCCCCCCCCCTCTCTGGTCAATCAATCTTTCGAACTGAAAATGTATTTAACTTCTTGTCCTCGGAAGCGTCATACAATATCACCAAGTTAAACCTACCCGTCCAAAGTTTCCGAAAAACAGACGAACAAATGTCACTTGGCATCACAGACTAAGGGTATCCGATGTTGTTTCTGTAAGCAGAGCAATGGCAGCATACTAGAGGAGTCTTTACAGTATACCAAGTTTCATAAAAGACAATAGGACGTTTGTAAAGAATCTATCAAAGATTCCCGTTTTCAAAACTGGTCAGATTACAGACCCATTAGTATAGTAGTGGATCAACATCAGTGCCAGAGAATGGAAGCATCCTTGTATATGGACTTCTATCAATTTTCTGGATCGATGTCCGTCGATATCTAAATTTCGGCATCATTAATTGGTGCATAATCATGAGAAAAGCTGAAATTGTACACGCATACAGGCATGAAAAATATAAATTCTGCACTTTTTAACTCTCATTTTTCATTGATATTAATGCATACATGAACATGCACAGGTACATATTGTTTACGTCCAAACTTGCACGTACGATATGATTAATGCATTTAAAATGCTTTGCTGCATTTGTTTTCCCTTTTAAAAATAAAACGATTGCAAGTGCATTTGCCATGCAGGTACGATTTCGTAATTTGGATTCCTATTCATAACTAAATCGTTTAAAAAGAAAGAGTAAAATCTACTATTTGAATATAGATTTACAGAACTATGGTATGCATTTTTATATTATTGTCCACTCTTACCTTTCAGATCTATTTTTCAACATGGACAAATAAATTCACACCATATAGTCTAGCATATGCAAGAGGTTATAAATCTAAAATACAGACTAAAACTACACCTGTGAGAGTATTCCTAATTAGGCACAATTAAAGCACCTGCATGTGATTGGTTAATTACGGCGCATGCAGTATGATCTGCCGTTGTTTATTGTGTATTCTCAGACATGGAATCAAGAGGAAGATGGTCATATATTGTTTGATAGTTTTTGCAGGTGCGTGCCCATGCACTTGTACACCTGTATATTTCCCATTAACCTCCGACCCTTTCCAACTTTTAAAACCGTTCAAGCCCTTCTTTACAACAAACGTAACTATACATGATTCACCTTACCTTGAATCTCACGTATAAATGTGCATCCACAGTCAAAATATTGCAACTTCAAACGTGCATTTGCTTATAAATTTAAATTGTGAATTTTTAAATAGTAAACATTGGAGTAAAGTTGTATCGTAAACTAGATATCTAAACGTGAAATCTGGCCAATCAAACAACACCCGATACACAATCCCATAATTCTACGCTTGAACTTTTAAAGGTCAGTGAAAAGACTTGGCACTGTTGACCCGATTAACTCGAAAGTTGGCATATTGGTTAAAGCTACTTGAGTATCTTTAAACAGGATAAATCTGTGTTTGTTTTCATCACTCACGGATCCATATAGCCTCCTTCCTGTAAGCCTTTTATGTTGACACCAAAAGGTCAATCGTAGCTGGACTCATTTTAGTCATCCAAGGTACAATTCCCTTATCTGGACTCTTGACCTGAAATTAAATAGAAAAGATTACAAAGAAAGAAGTAGTTATTTTTACTAAGAACCGTACCCCATTCTTCATTGAATCCCCATTCTGTTACGTTTACGTAAAGTCCGGGTACATTATGAATAATGCACCAGGAAGATTGAAACACCTATGATGGCAAACATATTAAAATGATCTGAAATTACACACCCTATCCTCTTTCTATCCCTAAACGTTATTTGAAACATGATTTTACAAGAAGATAATGTTGCAGGACCGACAACAAGACACTCAGCACGAAAAACAAAGTGTAATGAGAAAGAAACATGCAATCCATGCAAACAAAACTGGCAACACACTTCGATTCAAAAGAAAGTGAAGTTATAAGGTCGACGTGAACACAACCGTCCCGCTTAATTTAAAAAAAGTTACATAAGACAACACACGACAGACAGATCATACTTGATTTAAATGCAAATTTTTAAAACATGTAAACGAATATCAAAGGTATTTTAGAATGTTCTACCAGCAACCTTCAGAAAGTAAGGTTGAACAGGGACAAAGCGCATATCATGGAGTCCTACTGTCAGTTCGTCGGCGTGTAACCGTTTAAAATATGCTGACAAGAATGGCTAGAAAAAAAAATGCAATGATCGCTGTGCGATATAAGTCCCCTACCGGCGGCAGAAATTTATGACTTGCATCTCTGTTCATCAGTTCATCTTCTGCAACAACAGCCAGGAAAAGTCTGGGAAACTGAATTCACGAAATTTGCTAAGTCCAAGTTAAACTCAAATCAGCATCACACTATAATGTATTCACATACAAAAAATCAGCTCATTATCTGCAATAACAGGCATGAAAAAGTCCGTAAAACTGAAATTTTCATAAAATTTGCTAAGTCCAAGGGCCATAACTCTTGTAAAATTAGGTCAATCGAAAGCAAACTCAAACTTGATCTGTATCCCATTGAGATATATCCACATACCAAAAATATGTTCAATATATGCAACAACAGCGGAAAAAAGTCCGGAAAACTGAAAATTTTCATAAAATTTGCTAAGTCCAAGGGCCATAACTCTTGTAAAATTAGGTCAATCGAAAGCAAACTCAAAGTTGATCTGTATCCCATTGAGATATATCCACATACCAAAAATGAGTTCAATATATGCAACAACAGCGGAAAAAAGTCCGGAAAACTGAAACTTTCATAAAATTTGCTAAGTCCAAGGGCCATAACTCTTGTAAAATTAGGTCAATCGAAAGCAAACTCAAACTTGATCTGTATCCCATTGAGATATATCCACATACCAAAAATGAGTTCAATATATGCAACAACAGCGGAAAAAAGTCCGGAAAACTGAAAATGGGACAGACGGACAGACAGACCGAGAGGAAACTAAGAGTCCCCTTCGGCGTTGCCGGTAGGGAACTAAAAAAGGATGGGGGTGTTAAAACACGTTTCCCTAGCAAAATGCTTGGGTTTTCAAGCCTATAACTGATGAGAAACAACGTGTTGAACGGTCTAACTTCAAAGTATCTATTTCTGGTTACTAGTATTACCTTGCCCAACATTGCCATCCATGCTACATCAGGTTAACTGAATTTCACGATTTTTGCAAAGATAACAAGGAGAAAATATTAATGTAATGGATAATAATTCAATTATTAATATAAGGGTTAGTTAACAGAAGTAATCTTATTCAAACTTTAAATAACGATAAGATAAATCGACATACATGCAGATGTAAACTTTGTCCAAAATATATGATGACCTTTGATCAAGTTCCTTTTTATATACATTTGTTTACAGTCTATACTACCAAACCTGTGACATTTTGTAGTTTATGATTTTATATATCACTGCCATATAACTTCACCTCTCTGGTTTTGCTACACTAAAAAGGAGGTCAGTGAATCATTATAACGCTGTGTGTAAATATTGACGATATTTAGCTCCCCTGGAGGTACCTAATCTTTGCCTGTCACATCAAGGTCAACTGTCATATGCAAATTCAAATTTTAAATAGTTTTGATCAATTTCACTCATGCGCCAACATGCACGTCACTTCATTTCTGGGTACTCTATGACAAGTGTACTGAGGAACCAGAGCAGTCATATGCTAATACGAAGGTGTATGTTTTCTGAGGAATAAATTAAAGCATGTTTTCCCCTAAATAACTGTTTGAAGTCTGTATGATATATGCAGGCGAATCCACACCCCAAGGTTAGCGGTATGCAAGTGAAATCTTGTGGTAAATGAAAACGTTAGATCTGTATATGTGTCCTCATCTTAATTTGAAAATTCGTTTGAACTTGAAAGATGACTAATACGAAATTACTGAATCTATGACCTTGCCACGATGACCCAAGGTCATACATATTTCAAATACTTCAGTTATCTATCCTTTCAGTACCATGCAAACAGTTTTCTGGAATAATTTTCATATCATGGTATTCTGCCAGTATCGTCGAAAGGACCGTAAGGTCAGGTTGTGAATTAAGCAAACCTGGTAGTGAATGTAGCACAAGACATACGGAGAAATAGCTATGGCAGTACCGAAGTCAACATACGTGGACGTGAATGTGACTAGACACTGTCAGTGACTGTGACAATAGTGATCAAACATGATAGTGAATGTGACAGTAGTTATCAAACCAGGTAGTGATTGTGACAAAAGATATCAAACCAGGTAGTGAATGTGACAATAGTGATCAAACATGATAGTGAATGTGACAATATTGATCAAACCTGGAAGTGAATGTGACAATATTGATCAAACCTGGAAGTGAATGTGACAGTAGTGATCAAACCTGGTAGTGAATGTGAAAACAGTTATCATACTTGGTAGTGAATGTGACAGTAGTGATCACACCTGATAGTGAATGTGACAGTAGTGATCAAACCTGGTTGTGAATGTGACAACAGTGATCATGCCTGGTAGTGAATGTGGCAGTAGTGATCAAACCTGGTTTGAATGTGACAATAGTGGTCAAACCAGGTAGAGAAGTGACAATTATGATCAAAACTGGCAGTGAATGAGACTAAAATCACTAAACCTGGTAGTGAATGTGACAATAGTGATCAAACCTGGTAATGAATCTGACAATCATGATCAAACCTGGTTGTGAATGTGACAAAAGTGATCAAACCAGGTAGAGAATGTGACAATTATGATCAAAACTGGCAGTGAATGCGACTATATTCATCAAACCTGGAAGTGAATGTGACAATAGTGATCAAACCTGGACGTGATTTCGACTATAGTAATCAAATCTGGAAGTGAATGTGACATTAGTGATCAAACCAGGTAGTGACTGTGACATTAGTGAATAACCTGGTTGTGAATGTGACAATAGTGGTCATACTTGGTAGTGAATATGACAAGTGATCAAACTTGGTAGTGAATGATCCAATAGTGATTGATCATGGTAGCAAATTACAAAAAAGATTGATCCTGGTAGTGAATGTGACAATAGTTATTTAGCCTGAAAGTGAATGTGACAAGTGATCAAACCTGGTAGTGAATAAGACAATAGGGATCAAAATTGGTAGAAAATGTGAAAATGTTTATCAAACCTGGATGTGAATGTGACAATAGTGATTCATCCTGGTAGTGTATGTGACAATATTGATAATTATCAAACCAGGTAGTGAATGTGTCAAGTGATTAAACATGAAGAAACAAAAGTGATCAAATCTGGTAGTGAATGTGCAAATAGTGATAAAACCTGATAGTGGATTTGACACTTGTGATCAAACACAGTTGTGAATATGACAATGGTGATAAAACCTGCCAGTGAATGTGACAATAGTGATCAAACCTGGAGGTGAATGTGACAATGGTGATCAAACCTGATGGTGAATGTGACAATGGTGATTAATCTGGTAGTGAATGATCCAATAGTGATTGATCATGGTAGTGAATTACAAAAGTGATTCATCCTGGTAGTGAATGTGACAATAGTAATTGAGCCTGGAAGTGAATTTGACAAGTGATCAAACCTGGTAGTAAATAAGACAATAGGGATCAAACTTGGTAGAAAATGTGAAAATAATGATCAAACCTGGATGTGAATGTGACAATAGTGATTCATCCTGGTAGTGTATGTGACAATATTGATAATTATCAAACCAGGTAGTGAAAGTCACAAGTGATCAAACATGTAGTGAATGTAACAAAAGTGATCAAACCTGGTAGTGAATGTGCAAAGTCATAAAACCTGATAGTGAATTTGACAATTGTGATCAAACATTGATGTGAATGTGATAATGATGGTCAAATATAGTAGTGAATGTGACAGTAGTAATTGATCCTGGTAGAACATTTGACAATAGTGATCAAACCTGGTTGTTAATGTGACAATAGTGATCAAACCTGGTAGTTAATGTGAAAATAGTATCAAACCTGGAAGTGAATGTGACAGTGGTGATCAAACCTGGAAGTGAATGTGACAATGGTGATCAAACCTGGTAGTGATTGTGACAATAGTGATCAACCTGGAAGTGAATGTGACAATAGTGATCAAACCTGTATGTGAATGTGACATGTTATTAAACCTAGCAGGGAATGTGACAAGTGATCACCTGATGGTGCCTGTGACAATAGTGATTGATCAAGGTGGTGAATGTGACAATAGTGATCAAACTTTCAGTTTATTGAAATGATGTTGTAGTGACTATAACGATTTTGAACAGACTTGGTCATGACTGGGGCAATTTTGAAGAGACAGTGACATTGGAACTAGTGAATAGACTAGTGGCGTTGAAGTGACTCAGAAAAATCGGAGCAAACAAGGTAGTGACTGTGACAATAATGAACATATCTAGTAGTGACTGACAATTACGGTGTCAGTGACAGACATGGCAATCTCTTACGCATGCGTCCGGACTTGGCTACGACTATAGCGATAGTGAAAAGACATTAATACCACTGTTGGAATTGTGAAAAAAATCCTTTTATTTTTCATGACATTTCTACATGGACATTTATCAAAATTGCCTCATTTTAAATGAAAACTTCCTAATTATTATACAAATTTAGAAATTATCATAATCAAAGAAGTCTGTCCATATCATCAATCTCATCATCGGTACAAGAAGGAATCTTGTCTGAGATAACATACACGTCAAGTGTGTAATGATTAAGTACGCGATCAGCAAGCGGTAAATAAGGTCCGCAGAATCGTGAAATGAACCAAAATGAAGGGTAAAATCGTAATTATCAAAACGTTTTCTCTCTATTATTTTCTGTGTCAAAGTCTGAAAAACATTAGATCGTCATAGAAACACCTTTTAGGCTCTTTTCAAGCTTGCTTTTTTTCTGTCTTCAGTTTTCGTTCAGGAATTTTCAAAAAATTGTTTTGCCTACACTGTCACAAAGATGCATTCGTTCGAAGTGATAAGACATTTCAACAATTCATCTGAAGTTTACGTAATGTCTTTAAAAAATTGCTTGCTCTAGAAACGAACCTAAAGAATTTTCTGTTTAGGGACAGGGTTTGTATTATTGATTACTTCAAAGAGGCAAACCTGACTGAAATGTAAGGAATTAAATTAAGGTATGGAATGTAAACTTCACAACAGACATGTAATCTGGCCAAACATATATTACGTAATCAGAACAACCTGTAAATCATCCGGGTAACTCCAATCACCTTACCTCTAACAAAGTGTTTGCGTTTTGGAGACGAACCATCAAACTTAACGATTTTGAAATCGTCCTTAAAGTGCACATAAATACCAAACAGCACACAAAAACGATCTAGAAGCACCGAATAAACATCATCAAAGATCGAGTTATGACGATGAAGAGTTGTCTTCAATGGGGGTCAGTTACCTTAAGTTGGTGCTCTAACCATTAAATGCATAATTGAGACAGACGGACGAAGATGGATGGGCCTTGATTACGCCATTTCAAACAAGTAACATAAATCACCCCAAAACAGATAAAATCCCAAATTGTGTACATTTTCTCTTTCTTATCTCCAGATTAAGTCATTTCTCACAGATAGCAAAATATCCCAATGTTATCACGTCAATGGAACATCAAATTTGAATAGAATCGATGGGCTCCGAGAAAAACGAAAAATGAAAAAAAAGTTGTTTTATAGATCATTCACAAGATAATCAAGGGCTATACAGAGCGTGGCACCTCTGTCACTTTGAACATGACCAACGACTCTAAGAAACTGATAGAGTTCAAAGATGACATACCATCAAATACCACCATTTATATACTATATCCATTTTCTGCTGTGACCTTGAAAATCAGTTTTGCATATGACTTTGAAATTTTCATCATGTGCATGATGTGTATATTTGGAACTGTGGTGCTTTCATCGATTGATAAATGCATTTTTGCATTCATATTGCCCTTGACATCTATCTTTTGCATTTTGTCAACGTAGAAAGCAACTCTAAAATACTCTTTGTGACACAAAAGAACTCAATAAAGTAACAATAGTAGACGAGGTGTTTTTATTTGCTGACCCTCAGCTTACACCTGTCCAGGTGTGTGAGTTGTATGGGAGAGGGAGGGACAATGCAGCGCTGGCGACATGGCAATACACCGATACAATCAAACAGGGCACAATCCCCGGACAGTTCTCACGATCCCTATAGATCCAACCCGTATCATAGGTCAATATATGGATGGATATAGGAAGGGGATCCAAGGACGTCCCGAGTCCCATCTCAGTAAGCTTTGTTAAAACAAATTCATTATATATATAATATTGGAAGTGTGCTCCACCCCCTTGAATGTCCCTTATATGCAAAAAAGACTGAAAATAGGAGGAGGAGGAAGAGGAAATTATGTTAATTTTAATTCAAAATAAACAAGAGGTCAACTGAGCTTGAGGTTCCCGTGTCATTCTGTAATAGAAATGAGTTTTAGACAAATTCAAACTTGGTATAGCTTTTATTTTTGTAGAAATTCTGTACAATTTGATCCTTTTGCTGGTACATTGTCGGATAGAGGCAAAATTTTGACTGAATAAATATGGTATTGAAGCTTGGGTCGAATATGTGAAAATTTAACAGACGGACGAAGGACAGACTAAGCACGGATCCCAGACAGAACGCTTCGTATGCAAAAAGTTCACTTGACGAAACTAGAACAAAAATAAAATGTAATAATGAAATAAAAGGACTGCGTCCTCTATACCGGCAACATATAATTTAGTCATCCAAAATAACACTCAAAAGCAGCAAAAGGACCAATTTATCTAAAACAGCAAGTTAATCAAATAAATCTGTATGGAAATAGCCAATCATAACAGAAATATGAGGGAGTCACGCTTAATTAAAAAATACTAACCATAACAGAAAAATAACAAAAGAAACCATGTGACTCAAAGACCAAATGAAAGTATAGCAAAAGCAACAAGTCATTCCAAAAAACAAAAGACAGAAAACCACAAGAAAAAAGTCATGGAACAAAGTCATTCCAAATTCGAAAGACAGAACAACAAAAGAACGAAATAAGAAACGAAACAACAATAAAAGAACCAAGTCATTTAAAATACAAAATGACAGAACAGTGAAAGACCAAAGTCATTCAACAAACGGAAACAAAACAAAAAACCGAAGTCATTCCAAATAAAAAAAGACAGAACTCCAAAAGAACTATGTCACTCAAAATACAAAAAACAAAAAACAAAAAAAAGAAAAACGAGAGGCCCAAGGGGGCCACATCGCTCTCATTAGGAGACTGTATGTATGTTTTCAATCAAAGTCAGTATAAGAACTGAAGAAAATCACTTTTAGTGAAGCTTTGAGAAGGACAATGTGCACTTACTTCCTGCAAAGTTTGGTGACAGTAGTTTAAGAGGATAAGTCAAAATTATGTCATCCAATTAGAGCCTATGGAGAACATCTTGGGTTTCCGATCGGCTCGAAAAACACAAACTTGGTAGACTAAGAGGGCAATGAGTGCTTGCTTCCTGTGAAGTTTCGTGAAATTCTATGCAGCAGTTTCAGAACAGAAGTCGAAAATGTGTCAGCCAATTAGGGCCTGTGGTGGCCATCTTGGATTTCCGATCGGCTCGAAAAACACAAATTTGGTAGAGGGCATTGAGTTCTTGCATCCTGTGAAGTTTCGAGAGATTCTGTGAAGCGGTTTTAGAGGAGCAGTCGAATATGTGTAAGCCAATCAGAGATTGTGGCAACCATCTTGGATTTCCCATCAGCTCGAAAAACACAAACTTGGTAGAGGGCATTGAGTATTTGCTTCCTGTGAAGTTTAGAGATATTCTGTGAAGCGGTTTCAGAGGAGAAGTCGAAAATGAAAATGTGTCAGCCAATTAGAGCCTGTGGCGGCCATCTTGGATTTCCGATCGGTTCGATAAAACACAAACTTGGTAGAGGGCATTGAGTGCTTGCTTCCTATGAAGTCTCGAGATATTCTGTGCAGCGGTTTCAGAGGAGAATTCAAAAATGTGTAAGCCAATCAGAGCCTGTGGCGGACATCCTGGACTTCCGATCGGCTCGAAAAACACATACTTGGTAGAGGGCATTGAGTTTTTGCTTCCTGTGAAGTTTAGAGATATTCTGTGAAGCGGTTTCAGAGGAGAAGTCGAAAATGTGTCAGCCAATCAGTGCCTGTGGCGGCCATCTTGGATTTCAGATCGGCTCAAAAACACAAACTTGGTAGAGGGCATTGAGTACTTGCTTCCTGTGAAGTTTCGTGAAATTCTGTGCAGCGGTTGCAGAGGAGATGTCGAAAATGTTAAAAGTTTACGCCGGACGGACGACGGACGGCGCGCTATGAAAATAGCTCACTTGAGCTTCGCTCAGGTGAGCTAAAAACAGAGCACAAAAAAGAACAAAGTCATTAGAAATACAAATAGATTGAACAAATACAGAACAAAGTCATTCGAAATACATATAGACAGAACAGCAAAAGAACAAAGTCATTCTAAATACAAACGATAGAACAACAAAAGAACAAAGTCATTCTAAATATATATAGACAGAACAGCAAAAGAACAAAGTCGTTCTAAATACATATAGACAGAACACCAAAAAAACAAAGTCATTCTAAATACATATAGACAGAACAGCAAAAGAACAAAGTCATTCTAAATACAAATAGATAGAACAGCAAAAGAACAAAGTCATTCTAAACACATATTGACAGAGCACCAAAAAGAACAAAGTCATTCTAAATACATATAGACAGAACAGCAAAAAGAACAAAGTCATTCTAAATACAAACGATAGAACAACAAAAGAACAAAGTCATTCTAAATATATATAGACAGAACAACAAAAGAACAAAGTCATTCTAAATATATATAGACAGAACAGCAAAAGAACAAAGTCATTCTAAATACAAATAGACAGAACACCAAAAAGAACAAAGTCATTCTAAATACAAACGATAGAACAACAAAAGACCAAAGTCATTCTAAATACATATGGACAGAACAGCAAAAGAACAAAAGTCATTCTAAATACAAATAGACAGTACAGCAAAAGAACAAAGTCATTCTCAATACATATAGACAGAACAGCAAAAGAACAAAGTCATTCTAAATACATATAGACAGAACAGCAAAAGAACAAAGTCATTCTAAATACATATAGACAGAACAACAAAAGAACAAAGTCATTCTAAATACATATAGACAGAACACCAAAAAGAACAAAGTCATTCTAAATACATATAGACAGAACAACAAAAGAACAAAGTCATTCTAAATACATATAGACAGAACACCAAAAAGAACAAAGTCATTCTAAATACATATAGACAGAACAGCAAAAGAACAAAGTCATTCTAAATACATATAGACAGAACACCAAAAAGAACAAAGTCATTCTAAATACATATAGACAGAACAGCAAAAGAACAAAGTCATTCTAAATACATATAGACAGAACAACAAAAGAACAAAGTCATTCTAAATACATATAGACAGAACACCAAAAAGAACAAAGTCATTCTAAATACATATAGACAGAACAGCAAAAAGAAAAAAGTCATTCTAAATACATATAGACAGAACACCAAAAAGAACAAAGTCATTCGAAATACATATAGACAGAACAGCAAAAGAACAAAGTCATTCTAAATACATATAGACAGAACAGCAAAAGAACAAAGTCATTCTAAATACATATAGACAGAACAACAAAAGAACAAAGTCATTCTAAATACATATAGACAGAACACCAAAAAGAACAAAGTCATTCTAAATACATATAGACAGAACAGCAAAAAGAACAAAGTCATTCTAAATACATATAGACAGAACACCAAAAAGAACAAAGTCATTCTAAATACATATAGACAGAACAGCAAAAGAACAAAGTCATTCTAAACACATATAGACAGAACACCAAAAAGAACAAAGTCATTCTAAATACATATAGACAGAACAGCAAAAAGAACAAAGTCATTCTAAATACAAATAAACAGAACACCAAAAAGAACAAAGTCATTCTAAATACATATAGACAGAACAGCAAAAGAACAAAGACATTCTAAATATAAATAGACAGAACACCAAAAAGAACAAAGTCATTCTAAACACATATAGACAGAACACCAAAAAGAACAAAGTCATTTTAAATACATATAGACAGAACAGCAAAAGAACAAAGTCATTCTAAATACATATAGACAGAACAGCAAAAGAACAAAGTCATTCTCAATACAAACGATAGAACTACAAAAGAACAAAGTCATTCTAAATACTAACGATAGAACAGCAAAAAAAAAAAACAAAAGTCATTCTAAATATAAATAGACAGAACAGCAAAAGAATAAAATCATTCTAAATACAAAAAGACAGAACAGCAAAAGAATAAAATCATTCTAAATACAAATAGACAGAACAGCAAAAGAACAAAGTTATTCTAAATACATATAGACAGAACAACAAACGAACAAAGTCATTCTAAACACATATAGACAGAACAGCAAAAGAACAAAGTCATTCTAAATACATATAGACAGAACAGCAAAAAGAACAAAGTCATTCTAAATACAAATAGACAGAACACCAAAAAGAACAAAGTCATTCTAAATACATATAGACAGAACACCAAAAAGAACAAAGTCATTCTAAATACATATAGACAGAACAGCAAAAGAACAAAGTCATTCTAAATACAAACGATAGAACTACAAAAGAACAAAGTCATTCTAAATACTAACGATAGAACAGCAAAAAAAAAACAAAAGTCATTCTAAATATAAATAGACAGAATAGCAAAAGAATAAAATCATTCTAAATACAAAAAGACAGAACAACAAAAGAATAAAATCATTCTAAATACAAATAGACAGAACAGCAAAAGAACAAAGTTATTCTAAATACATATAGACAGAACAACAAAAGAACAAAGTCATTCTAAACACATATAGACAGAACAGCAAAAGAACAAAGTCATTCTAAATACATATAGACAGAACAGCAAAAAGAACAAAGTCATTCTAAATACAAATAGACAGAACACCAAAAAGAACAAAGTCATTCTAAATACATATAGACAGAACAGCAAAAAGAACAAAGTCATTCTAAATACAAATAGACAGAACAGCAAAAAGAACAAAGTCATTCTAAATACATATAGACAGAACACCAAAAAGAACAAAGTCATTCTAAATACATATAGACAGAACAGCAAAAGAACAAAGTCATTCTAAACACATATAGACAGAACACCAAAAAGAACAAAGTCATTCTAAATACATATAGACAGAACAGCAAAAGAACAAAGACATTCTAAATTTAAATAGACAGAACACCAAAAAGAACAAAGTCATTCTAAATACATATAGACAGAACACCAAAAAGAACAAAGTCATTCTAAATACATATAGACAGAACAGCAAAAGAAGAAAGTCATTCTAAATACATATAGACAGAACAGCAAAAGAACAAAGTCATTCTCAATACAAACGATAGAACTACAAAAGAACAAAGTCATTCTAAATACTTACGATAGAACAGCAAAAAAAAAAAACAAAAGTCATTCTAAATATAAATAGACAGAACAGCAAAAGAATAAAATCATTCTAAATACAAATAGACAGAACAGCAAAAGAATAAAATCATTCTAAATACAAATAGACAGAACAGCAAAAGAACAAAGTTATTCTAAATACATATAGACAGAACAACAAAAGAACAAGTCATTCTAAACACATATAGACAGAACAGCAAAAGAACAAAGTCATTCTAAACACATATAGACAGAACAGCAAAAGAACAAAGTTATTCTAAATACATATAGACAGAACAACAAAAGAACAAAGTCATTCTAAACACATATAGACAGTACTGCAAAAGAACAAAGTCATTCTAAATACAAATAGACAGAACAACAAAAGAACAAAGTCATTTTAAATACATATAGACAGAACAACAAAAGAACACAGTCATTCTAAACACAAATAGACAGTACTGCAAAAGAACAAAGTCATTCTAAACACAAATAGACAGTACTGCAAAAGAACAAAGTCATTCTAAATACATATAGACAGAACAGCAAAAGAACAAAGTCATTCTAAACACATATAGACAGAACAGCAAAAGAACAAAGTTATTCTAAATACAAATAGACAGAACAACAAAAGAACAAAGTCATTCTAAATACATATAGACAGAACAACAAAAGAACAAAGTCATTCTAAATACATATAGACAGAACAACAAAAGAACAAAGTCATTCTAAATACATATAGACAGAACAACAAAAGAACAAAGTCATTCTAAATACATATAGACAGAACAGCAAAAAAAAGTCATTCTAAATACAAATACTAATAGAACACCAAAAGAACAAAGTTATTCCGAATACAAAAAAAATAAAAATCAGATTAGAAAAAGAACAAAGTAATTCAAAAACCAAAAGACTGAAAATCAAAAGAACAAAGTCATTCTAAATACAAATAGACAGTACACCAAAAGAACAAAGTCATTCTAAATACAAACGATAGAACAGCAAAAGAACAAAGTCATTCTAAACACTTACGATAGAACAGCAAAAAAAACCCAAAGTCATTCTTAATACAAATAGACAGAACAGCAAAAGAACAAAGTCATTCTAAATATAAATAGACAGAACACCAAAAGAATAAAATCATTCTAAAGACATATAGACAGAACAACAAAAGAACAAAGTCATTCTAAATACATATAGACAGAACAGCAAAAAAAAAGTCATTCTAAATACAAATACTAATAGAACACCAAAAGAACAAAGTTATTCCGAATACAAAAAAATAAAAATCAGATTAGAAAAAGAACAAAGTAATTCAAAAACCAAAAGACTGAAAATCAAAAGAACAAAGTCATTCTAAATAACATAACATAAAAGCAAAATTCCAAGTCATTCCAAAATACAAAAAGAAATAACAGCTAAAGAACCAAGTTATTCCATATATCAAAAGACAGAACAGCAAAATAACAAAGTTAATCCGAGAAAAAAAAAAACTCAGAACAGCAAAAGAACCAAGTCATTTCAAATACTAAAAAGAAAAAAACAGCAGAAGAACCAAATCCTGCCAAATAACAAAAGACAGAAAAGCAAAAAAAAAAAACCAAAAAAAACCCCAAGTTATTCCAAATACCAAAAGACACAATAGCAAAAGAACAAAGTGATTCCAGCTAACTTACAGAACAGCTAAATAGTAATTTCACTTCAAACACCAAAATGCCGAATTTGCAAATGACCAAAGTCACTCCAAATAACAAAAGACAGCACATCAAAATGAAAAGGTATTTCCAAATACCAAAAGACGAATCTGCAAAAGAAAAAAAAGTGATTAAAAGTATTATAAGACAGGCCAGTGAAATGAGGATATCCCTAATATGACGACTTTACAGAGATCACAGCGGAACACTTACGCATGATACAATAGAAAAAGGAAGACGAAAACTCGATTCATTGACTGCAAAAAAAAAAAAAGACTTTTGGTGGCAATCGATGAATCGTGGTTTTTTTTCTCACGTGAAATGTTTTATTGCTTAAAATGAAATGAAATGAAATACAGAAACAGATAGTAGATTCTTTTATAGATCTAGCTGATATCCCTGAAATAGATTTGAAAGAGAGAGAATGGAATATTAGTTTTCTGGATTTTTAAACACTCCATCTAGCACAAGATATCCTATATTGCAATAATCCCGAAAGATATGACAAATAATTAAAGACAACCGTTTTATTTCGCCCATAAAAAAATGTTTCGAAGATAAATATGAACATTATTTTTCCAAAAAGCAGACAATTATTGGAGGTACTAGAATTCTAGAAATCCAAAGACGCAATTCAGAAAGCACACTAAAGGTGTTAGGGCGAATTCTCAAGTAATAAGTAACACATCGTTTCCTAATAAGACCGTGAATTACTCCGGGATGCTGGTGTTTCTATTAGATTTATACGGCAATAATCTAATCACAGAGATACAGGCAGGAGGGTCCTTCTTTACATGAAGATGGGCTGTCAGCGACTGAGGGGAGAGGCTGGCGTGATCGTGACTACCTCGTCATTACAGACATCGATTGGCGAGTCACAACGTTGGTTCAAGTAATAAAGAAAAAACCAAAGCCGATATTGCGCTTGTAAACTTGTTTTTCGGATGAGAATAGTTTTTTTTTTTATTTGAATGGGGAAAAAACTATGATAGATTACTCTTTTCTGTGGAAAGAAAAAATAATTTGGATTGAGGCTTTCCGTTGAAGAAACTGCGTATTTTCACAGGATTTGCGCGTTAAGGAGCGATCTAATAAATGAAATGAATCAAGGTTTTATCGCTTCATCTTCAATTTTTTATAGCAATATCTCGAAGAAACAATCAAAAACTCGTTCCCAACTAATAAGACATCTTCTGTCCCTCGAGTTGTAACAATAAGCCCAAAGAGGCCACATCGCTCACCCGAGGTGTAGACGAGGTGACCGTAGACGAAGACGAAGGGCTGAAAGTGACCAATTTGGTAGAGGACTATGAGTACTTGCTTCCTGTATTGTGAAATTCTGTGCAGCGGTTGCAGAGTAGATCTTGAAAATGTGTCAGCCAATTAGAGCACGACGGACGGCGAGCTATGACAATAACTCGCTTGAGCGAAGCTCAAAAAGTAGTCCAAATAGTCTTTTGCGAGAAAAGATGAGAAAGTGCCCATAGGCAAAGTGGTGCTTGGTGATAAAAATATTGCTGATTTAGATATCTTATCATTTCAACTTTATATTGTACGAATAAAGAGGAACATCAAAATCATATGTTCGAATATACTGTAGAAAATATGAAAAGGACAATGTTGATTATTGTCATACCAAAGACTGGTCAGATAGAACCCAATACCAGGGTCTGCCTCTTTCGTAGCCAATGTTCTCTTTGTAATTTTATGATATATAACTTCGTGTGATCTTTTTCAGACTTTTTCCCGAGCACTTATTAGTCTCTGATTTTTATACTAGTATTGTGTTTTTGCTGTTGCACAATTTTATTTCGTAAAGTTCTACGCTACACCTGTATATATCAATTGCATAAGATTAAAAAGAATTGCTGCCTTAGGAAATGTACTTTTTTCAAACAAAGCTATACAAAGCCTCACGACCGGTCACTTCATTTTCCATTTTCTTGAAATTTGCATTCATTTATTCACATTTTATCTAAATTTCGACATACTGACCGCCTCATTGCAAACTTTTTAAATGGATGTTTGTTTTTATAATGGAAGCCGTTGGTACTCACAAGAGACGCCTGCGAGGTCAACAACATGAGTCAAAGTTTTTCGATTTCAGAAGGAAACTCTTCGCCGATATTACACAAGCAACTATAGAATCCGATGCTGCTTGTCTTCACTTTGCATGCTTTAGGAGAAATGTAATTTTTGTCTCCCCGTTGCGAATTACGACCTCGGTGGCTGATCGAGTATCAGAGAAATTAAGTGTTCAGCCTTCATCAGAAGTTATTGGTTCTGGGGTTCATTAGGTATCCTCAGTAATTACTATATATACCACTTTCTTCATACGTTCATTACGGTCCAGAGTGGTCAATCCGTGAGAGGCGACGCGTCTGGAGGTCAAACGATTCTCAGAATGAATAAATCATTTAGAACTGCAATCTCTGCTTCATGAAATCCCATGCAATGACCACATTTTTACCAAATGAGGATATAAATCAATTATTTACGGTGGGCCTTTCCTATTTCTATCAAGGCGAAGTAATCATACACGCAGCACCTTCGTAATCGGGTTTAAAAGCACGATTTCTCACGATTAAAGCGCAAAAATCACAATGAAAGTGAAAAGTTACATGCAGACCAGCTAATGATGATGCAGTTCCAAGTGACTGCTTTGGAATGTTACAGAATGCCACATGATCCCGTGACATTATTGAAGATTTTGTTTGCCTGTATGGCGTGCGCTTTCTTCTAACACAAATGTTACTTAACAGGAAACAAGTAGTCTAAGCGGGTCCATGTCGCTAACATGAGACACATTACATTCGATATAGCAAATGTGCTACGAAAAAAATCGAAAAAAGACATAGCCTTTCAGATCTTATGAAAATCTGTAAAGCTATTTTAAAGAAGAATCAACCAGCAAGTTACATTGCGGCCATCTCATTTGATAGATCGGATCGACGTACTTGCTTCCTGTACATGTTTCGCAATTTTCCGTACAGGGGTTGTAGATAAATTGGTGTCCATCTTCCATGATAGATTGGTTGTAAACGTAATTTTGCAAAATGATTTTGAGTACTTATTATTTCCAGTAAGGTGAAAAGACCAAAAGAGGTACTACTATTGTCACCGCTGACACCATCTCGTCATCGCTATCGCGGCGTATACGTCATCGCTATCGCGCCGTATACGTATTTTGACATAAGGCCACTTTCTTGCTTTTCGGTTCTTTCTCTACATTGTTCATTCACTGACCAATAATGTGCCACTTGTTTAGGTGATATCATGCGCCTTGACTTTTGGTCCAAAATAAAGGCTATGTAGATGGATTTGTTTCTGATCATTGGCGCCCGTCTCATTAAGGTTTTATTTCGAAACGTGATATCTCATGGTGTGTTTATCTATATTTTTCTTGAATAAATTCTTTCAAGGGGCTTCTAATTATTATTCCTAATTAAAACAATCAGTGGAAAAAAAAGAATTTGTTTACGCGTCGGTACGATGAAATATCTTCTCATTTTCCATTTTGCGACAAATGCCAAAGAAACAATATTATACCTTTTTTATATATAGAGAATTAGTGTCTTAATTTGTGTTTTGTTACGGGTATACAACACACAGCAAGTGCATTTATCGTACATGTAATGCGCGTTAGCGCATTTCATGGGATAAATGCACTTGCTGTGTGTTGTATACCCGTAACAAAACACAAATCATGACATTTATTCTATATATATGCACTATAGTTGTCTATTTCATTCTTGTTTTCTGAAATTGCCTTTTCTAGGTAAAAGAGTGACGTCAAAATTCATCTCACCGCGGGTTCAGTTCGCAGGTTAGAACAGCCGTCGCGGCATGTTTCTTTAGATCTTATGCATTGTGACGTCACGAGTGTTAATACACGAATTGCAGCACGTTCCTTTCGATAGTAACATCTCAGGGAATTACATTGGTTGTACATATATATAACATTGGTAACTTATTGAAACTTGTTAATTTCAATATGTACAATTGCCTCGATTTGTTGACACCAAACCAAGTTGGCATGCACGTTCTGGTAGAGTCGACACTGTCGAGAGCATTCATTCTATATATGGTCATTTAAAAATATAGATCACATACATTTGTATTTCTATTTTCTAGTATTTTAAAATTCTCTGTAACATTGACCTCTAATTGTAGAGATGTGATCATATGTTCGAAAGTACTTGCATTACTGCTAAACGCAAAAAAATAAATTGTGAGCGAACAGGAGTTACTATAGTACTTATTCTTCAAGGTACCTGATGTGATCTCCAATTGGGTTTGTGATCTCCAGTTGGGTTTCACTTTTGTTCCTTTGTTTTATTTCTTTCATCTTGTTTTGCATTTTTCGTGTTTTTGAATGCCCATTTGTTAGAAATATAAGTTTCATGTTTGACTCATGCAACAAAGATCTGCATCTTCTGTACCGTTACGTTAGAATGTTCTTACCTCAGAAATTCTTTCTGTGGATTTTTGGACATATTCGACATGTATGAAAGTAGATAAGGGTTGGTATGAAAAGAAACAAACTGACTGTTTTCGCATCTAACATGTTCAGGTTTAGGATAAGCTGGCAAAAGGGAAAATGTCGGACTTCTTTCAGCCGTGGAAACCAAACCAAATATAGACTTCCCTGTAGGTTTAAGAGCATTTAGCGCAAATTCAGTCAGAAACACAAGAATCTATAGATGTTTTATTTAGAAGCGTCTTGTATAACTCGTTGCCATTCGAAAGCCCTTTCGTCCTCTATTGAAGAATGAAATATTGTAGTACCATCTTAGTAATGACGAGAAATAAAACAATGGACTACTTGAGAACACAATGATATCAGAAGTAGTGAACGAGGAACTACAATAATAAAGGGAGCGGACATCCTGTTGAAATGACATAATTCTGTAGGAATCTTTATATAACAGGATAGGCTTCCTGCTTCTGGCACTCCACTTTAACCATATACTCCATAGACTGTGATCTAGATCTTAAAGAATTATCATATGTATGTCATTGCTGTAAGACGTTGGTGAAAGCACTACAAATCTAGAAAGAAAACACTTTTATTCAGAGAAGCGATCTGAATTGCTTTATTTTATTCTACTTTATATAGGTGACTACTTAAAGTGAAGAGAATCTTCATTTCGAATTTCTATTTCATACAGTGGTGCACGAGGAAAATTTTCTCTACTGGGACACTACCAAATAATCAAAATTCTGATTATTTGGTTCGAATGGCATGTACTAATCTTTCATACCGAGTCTCATCGATTTCACAATTTGGTGACTTTCGTATTTCAAGTACGAGCGCAGATCCTACAGATTCTTTGCAAGAGAGCTTAATTCATAATTCGTTAAATTTGGTCAAGATAGCCACGTGCGACCTTAATCTGTGGGACAATACTTGATAAAGATGGGTTTTAATGAATTACTCCTCGGGTCAAGACAAAGACATAGTCTCAATAACATTCCTGCAAGCATTACCAGATAAATGAAACTCGTTTGTCATGCTTCTTCATCCCAAGCTATGTAACAAAATGCAAAACATAATTTGTGAGGACATAATGTTTGTCCCCTATACTATGCTGAATGGCCGGCGCAGCTTGATAAGTGGGCAACTAAGTACGATATGACAAAATGATGACAATTCAGTTACCTAAAACGTAAACACTGGTGCTCGTTTGTCTGGATCTTTATTGTTTTTGGTCACAACGAATGCTGTGGGTTTTTTTTTTTTTTTGGTTTGGGTCATGTAGTATCATGGTCTTCGTTATGCACTCTATGTCCAAGAACTTAACCCTGAAACGATAGTTACATCAAACCCAGGATAGCTAGATGTAAGGCACAATAATTCAAAAGTGGTCTTTTTTCAATTTTATGCCACGCAATGTAACGACGTTCTATTACCCCAAGTTTGTCATCCTTCCTTCAATAGCACTTTAAGTTTCTATGAGATTAGTCCCCTTCACCAATCCACATCAGATTTGAATGAATGGTTACTTATCAGATGGGGAGGGGGGCACTATTGATTCTTTGGTCAATAGGTCAAGGTCAATGTCACTGTCCGGATTATTGGTTTCCAGATGATAACTCAAGAAACTCAAATTTGGATATATTATTATGAATCTATTGAATTTTTTGTCAAGATGTCAAAGTTAAGAAAAAGAAAAGACTACATATAGGGAATTTTCAGATGATAACTCGACAATCATTTTAAAGTATCTAATTCAAATAGGTCAAAGCAGGGACTTATATAAAATTTTATATACGTCCCTGGTCAAAGTCACTGTAAGCACAAAATATACCTCCAGTTCCGGTCCGGTATGGGTTTCAAAATGATGGATTGACAATCCTTTCTACTATCCAAACCTAACGCTGAAACGAATATTCGAATATGAATCGAATTATGGTTTAATACGAATAATCGAATACCAATTTTAGGTTTCAGCTCTATAGAAAATACATGTACACTTAAAATATTGGTTTACATGTATAAAATAAACCAAATATTGATAGATGGTTACTTTTCAGGAGGGAAGGACGTCTCTATTGGTCAAGATCAAGGTCATATCTTTTATTTATTGTTGTTGCAAGGGTGAGACTTCTACAGCGTATGTATACGTTTTAGAAGCATTCTCTTGTTACCCATCTACTACATGTACATCTCTAGTACAATTTTTTTATATATATAATTCATATTATGAAAGTGTTGTTTGTTTGGTTTTTTTAATGTACACACTCAGATTAAGAAACCACGGAATTTGAAAAGTAGAATTAGATGATTTAACAGTCTGATGGTTACGTTATAGACGACAGCCTCAGTGAAAACGAGCAAGATTCTCATTATAGAAAGATGTGCTCACTCATATAATGGGACATAAAGATTTCACTCTGAGGAATTAACAAAGAGACGTGAATCACAGGCATGTTCTTCTTGACCGATTTTGTCGTAAAATGAAATGAGAAAATCTGCACTGTATTGGATGAGACAGCAGATTTTGTGTTTAGATGAAGATTGTGTGACATTTACTTCCATACAAATTAGCTATCCAATTTTTTTATTTTCAAAAGTAAAAGATGGGAGAGTAATTGTTATCATAGGTACATGACTTAGAATATACAAGAAGGAAGTAATATGAATTGAAAGGCCCTCTTTGATTAAAGCAAGAATTCAGGAATTGGCTCATAGAAATGGTTCGAGAACATGACTAAAGAACAGGACTAAAAGGCAAACCTATGAAAAAAGAGACCATCAGAAAATACAAACCATATTGAAGTCCAACAGGTCTTATCCGATCACTTGCCAATTTCGACTTGCTTTTTGCTGATTTTCAAAGTAGAACACGAAGCAGAAGTTGACTGTATTGCTCATCTGAGGGAAAATTACTTTTCATCGGGCATTTTCAAAACCAATCTTTAACTGAAATAGGCACCGTAGGCACCGAACAAGACTTACAGGAAATGAAATTTTGTATCAGTTATCGTCGACTTTTAGAGCATACTAGTGTATGCATTTACGAATTTCTTATTTTTGTTCAGAAACTGGCTAATGGAAACACAACACAAACTAATACTTTTACAGAATTCTGCAAAGTTTCATTGATATCCTTTTACGAGAAAAAATGTATATGTCGGGTTGCTTTCACTCCACCGGCTTAGCCTGAGATTCCAAACAAGGTCAACTACAGTCTTGCTCCCGGATTGAGTCTATCCATACCATGGTACCTAATTGATATTAAAACCAAAAATGGATAAAACTGATACAGATAGAGTCAAACTAAATCTGAAATTACATTTGCTCATAAATCGACTCTTTGAAGTTAGTGAAATCACTATGTTCAACTTGAACGAAAAATCAACGCTTGAAAATATTTGATTAGCCTTTTTAAGAAGATCTACGCTTCTCTGATTCCATTTCTAATCATTTTCAAGTCAAGATTCAAAAAATTGTTCAACAAATCTGGAAATACGAATAATTATCCAAGATTATATATTTGACCTGATTTATATAAAAACGGTAGATCTAAATTGAAATTTTCGTGGACATTTTAGTGTATTTAACAGAAGTACCTGTTCGTTTCAGGCAAGCTTTTAGATTGCGTAAACTGTTCCAAGTTCAAACAAAGGTCTGGTATGACCACACGAGATCTGATACTTTATCTATTCCTGGGATGAAGTTATATCTGTTATATTCTATATAAAGAGAGGTCGATGGTCGGAAGGTGACAAGGGTACTCGAATATTCCTTTATATACGTCATACTCAGCTTGATCCGGAGCGCTCTTGTCTTTTTATTAGGCCATTTCTTGTTTTAGTCTGTTTTTCGTTCTTTCGAAATTCAAAAACCTACCAGCCAGCCAGGAGAAAAAAACACCAAAAAAAAAAAACAACAAAGGGGTTTTTTTTTTACAAAATCTTAAAATTATTACATGTGCAAGATGTATAGAAATATATTTTCAATGAATCGTCAAAATTATATATATAAAGTGCAGTATCTTATAAAATATGAAAATTTCAGAATTTATGAGAAACTCAGAAAGAGAGATTTGAAATACTTAATATAAAAGGGATTCTGTTTGTTTTCAAGCTTTCATAGTCCAACACCTACCAACACGAGGACGTAAAACACAAAATAACAAAGAAATGCCCTGATGTATGTCATACCTTGTTAGTAAGAGCTACCCCCTCATCAAACATGAGTAATGCCATCCGGTTTGGTTTACTTTTTTAGATATCATTTGTCAAATTATTCTATCTTTTGTTGCAACCTGTCACCAATGTATGAGAGGAAGTGATGTCAATTCAAACAGGAAAGAAACTGCTGGTACTAGTAGAATTAGTACCGTGGTTCGCCAGCCTGTAAAGGTCTGTGACCGGGCAGTACCACTCAAATTATCAAGACCGATCTTTGGTTCAATTTTAAAGCAAATAGTTTAAGGAAAATACATCCTATTTTCGAACTTTATCCCGTATAACTGTTTTGACTTAAAGCGAAGATACACGAACAACTTGAAACAAGCACTCGCTTATATTAATCCTTATAATATTGCAGTTTAATAAAATACAGACTTTATCTGTAAGTCGACGTATAAAGTCCATATACTAGTAATTGGTTCTTCTAAGGTTTCATTAGGCTGCAGCGTTTTCTCAAAAGTCGCAATTTAAGCGTCCCCAATAAGATCCATTTGCCTAGCTTGTTCGAAAGATAGATTCCAGTACACGATATTTGTAGAGGACCTTGAGTATTTACATGCAAAGTTTTATGAAATTATGTGCTGTGGTTGAGGATGACAAGACCGATTAGCATCATATGCAGCTTAATTGGCAGAGTGGAACGAGCGGTGGGGACAAGAAACACAGTTTTGGATGAGAACCTTGAGTCCTTGCTTCAGTAGGTTGGTTTAGTAAAATTGTGTGCAGTAGTTACAGATAAGTTGAAACTGTTTCAGCTGGAAGGATCTTGTATGACGTACTGTTCTTGTAGAAACCTTGAATACTTGTCTCTTAGACGCCGAGTACTTGTTTTTACTGAGGTTTACTTTTTTTAGCGGTTGCAAAGACGACGCAAATGTGTCAGCATATCAGAACCATTGACAGCTATCTGCTTAAAACATCGAATCATACATAATTTTGGTAGAGATAATCCTTTGGCATTTACTTCCTGTAAAGTTTTGTGACATTCAATGCAGTGGTCTAAAAATCGAAATCGGGTCAACCGATTAGATCCATTGACGGTCATCATCTTTGAGGGTCGAGAAACACAATCAAGTTTTGTAGGGAACCTTGAGCACTTGTTCCCTGTCGGCTTCGAAAAGTTCTGTACGGAGGTTGCAGATATAGATCTAATGGTGTTTATCTTGTTGTCAGATCGGATAAAAACACAATTTAGTAAAGGTTCTTGAACACTTGCATCCTGTTAGGTCTCGAAAATTCTTAAATTCTTTGAAACAGCTGAGGAGAAGTCGAAAACGTTTCAGCCAATTAGATCTATTTGCGGTCATCCTTGTTCAAAAAAGACATGGGGGGGGGGTTAATCATGGGACCCTGATTTTTTTTGATTTTTTTATTCAAGGCTTCGTGAAGCTTCAAAACAACCAAACAAATACACTGAGTATAATTGTAAATCTTTTTAACGTCGGGTTGAAAACATTTTTGTCAATTTTGGCGTGAGAGGACCTTCAGTGTTTGCTTCCTGTAAGATAACTCAGGTTTCGTGAAATTCGGATATATGACAGTCAAATAGACCCAATGGCGGTCATTTGTTTTGGTAGTGGATCATGAGCATTTGCTTCCTGTGGGGGTCAGTGAATCCCAAGTAGAAATCGAAAATCCGATCGAGACAGTACATATATCTAGTATCAAAATATAACCAATTTTGATTACTATAAATAATGATTCGTTGATAATTGGGAAACATTAATCTAAACTTTCTCATACTTAGTATTTCCTGTTGTTGAAAACATCTTCGAACCTCATTCGCACTTTTCTACAAGGAGGTCATACTAAAGATCAAGGCATGGGATATAATTTCACGTCCTCTGAGCAGCAGTAAATTACCTCGTCACTTGCGGATCAACACGTCAACCCAAATAGTACGCTTCCAAAAAATCAGAAGACAGACTGTAATGATGATGACCTGTGATCGATATATAGTCACTGCATGATTAATGACACACGAAATCTGATCAGACTTCAAACACTGGCGCCTTAAAATAGAGACTCCCGTACCCGTGTGGGTAGCACGTACTTTACCGTCAGATTTTACTATATTTACCCATAAGACTGTAGTATACTATGTGTCTTTGTCTTTATTATATAACAGACACTTTGCCAACGTCAGAACAAAATAGGAAATCATTCAAATCAAAAAGGTGCCAACATGTAGAAGATTTTCATATAGATTATTACTCATATAGTATTTCCATTGTTTTACGGAATGGTCTCCTTCAACGACACAATTCAAACAAGCGTCAGAGGACTGGTGACGCTTCGGCTGGCCTTTTGTTGCAGGTCTAAGTTGTGACATATGGAAGAGGAATAGGGCTTCCGAGAGTTTTTTTTTTCATGTGTATCTTGTTTATTCACTATTTAATCAGCGGCGCTCATAAATAGACAAAATCCTATGGTGGGAGAGGAGCGTGCTGTTAAACTACTGCCAAAAGGGAAATAATCCTTGTCTGGCTGGATTAACCGCAATTCTATTTTTCGAAAAATTGGTCATGCATGCGCCAAAAACTTATAAACCTTAAAAATAGCGCCAGACTTTTCACAAGTCGCCTGCAGAATAGTGCGAAATATCTGGCAAAATCCAGTCTTAGGTGTTTATCTGGACGGATACAGGGTACGTTAAAGCAAAGTCACTATCCTCCCACTTAAGTAACCGCCAAAGACTTGGGTTAATTTACACGTCAAACCAAGCAACTATTTATACTATCCGTCCAAATAAATGCCAAATGGCTTGGTTTTGGCAAGATAAATCTAAGACACTACCCGTCCAAATAAAAACCGCCCTAACGGGACGAAAATATCCCCCGCAGCAATATTCTTTGAAAAGTTATCTTGAATGAAGGTCAAGTGTCTGTTGTGACATCGGCCTTAGACCTTGGTTCGAGGTCATGACATACCCTTAGATCCTCAAGAGCATTTATGTGAATTGTTGTTATTGAAATCTATAAACAGGGGGATGAGTTATGCCCCGCACAAGGTTTTGAACATGATGTTTATTGTGACCTTGACCTTTAATCTTCGACCTATGTTCAATGTCATGACACACACTCAGGTCCTAAGAAATGTTTCTGTGAAATATTATTGAAATCCATTGATAGGGGGAGGACTTGTACCCCAGACAATGTTAAACTAATGATTTCTATTGTGATCTTGACCTTTGGTCTTGGTTCAAGGTCCTAAGGTCCTAAGGAAAATTTCTGTGAAATTTTATTGAAATCCATCCACAGGGGAAGAGTTATGATCTGGACAAGGTTTTACTAACGGTGTCTATTGTGACCTTAACCTTTGATCTTTGTTGCAAGGTCATGACACATCCATAGGTCCTAAGAAACGTTTCTGTAATATATTATTGAAATCCATCAAAAGGGGAAGGAGATATATTCGAGACAATCTTTTACTAATGACGTCTATTAATTCTGACATTGACCTTTGATTTATGACCTTGGTTCAAGGTCATGACACATCCTTAAGTCATAAGGAACATTTCTGTGAAATATGATTGAAATCCATCCACAGGAAGAGTTATGCCCTGGACAAGGTTTTACTTTTGGTGCATGTCTACTGTGATCTTGATCTTTGACCTATGACTTTGGTTCAAGGTCATAACAAATCCTTGGGTACTAAAAACATTTCTGTGATGTTATTGAAATCCATCCACAGGGAGAGGAGTTATACTCTGGACAAGGTCTTACCAATGGTATCTATTGCAATTTGCAACCTTGACCTTTGACCTTGGTTCACGGTCGTGACACAAAACATCTGTGAAATATTATTGAAATCCATCCACAGGGGGAGGAGTTATGCTCTGGACAAGGTTTACTAATGTTGTCTATTAATTGTGACCTTGATCTTTGACCTCGGTTCAAGGTCATGACGCATCCTTAGGTCTTAACTAAAGGAACATTATTGAAGTCCATCCACAAGCAGGGCTCTCGCAACCACTTTTGGGACCGGGGCCGGGAACTTTGAAATTGGGAAAAATTGTGGCAATTTCTCAAAAATTGGGATAAATATTATTAAATTTTGATGCCTTTGACTTGAAATCAAGCATTTTTAACCCATGTTTTTCAAATTTTACAAGAGGTTTCAAATTGGGAAAAATAGGTCAATAAATTGGGAAAAAAAGATACTATTTTACATTGGGAATGGGGCCGAATATCGGTGCAGAATCAGGCCGATCGAGAACCCTGACAGGAAAGGAGTTATGCTCCGGACAAGGTTTTAATTATGGTGTCTATTGTGACCTTGACCAATAACCTTAATTTGTTCAAGGTCATGACACATCCTTAGCTTCTACATGTAAGGACCATTTCTGTGAAATGTTATTGAAATCCATCTACAGGGGAGGAGTCATGCTCTGGACAAGGTTTTACTTATGGTGTCTATTGTGACCTTGACCTTTGTTCAAAGTCTTGACACACCCTTAGGTCCTAAGGAACATTTCTGTGAAATATTACTGAAATCCATCCACAAGTAGAGGGGGGTTGAGGAGTTATGCTCTGGACAAGGTTTTACTAATGGTTTCTATTGTGACATTGACCTTTGACCTTGGTTTAAGGTCACGCCATTCATTTAGGTTCTAAGGAATATTAATGATTTCTGTGAAATATTATTGAAATCCATCCATAGGGATGCTCTGGACTAGGTGTGATGGACAGACAGACGGATAGACAGGGTGATTCCTATATATCCTCCCCCAAACTTTGTTATATGGGGGTATAATGACCACAAGAAGTTTGGGGTTTGGTCAGATAAAACCAAATCATTATCCGTCCAAATATCCGACTTAATCTTGGTATTTGGTGGCATAAACCCAAACTATACGATGCGTTCTTTAAGACTTTCCGTCAAAGGCTTGTTTGTGTGGTTTTTGGTTAGATAAAAACCAAGCCAATGTCCATAAAAATAACTACCGAATCGAAGGGTTTTGATCAGATAAAACAAAGTCACTTTTTAATTACATTGAACATAACTTTTTTATCGGTAAATGATGCTAGGGTATTTATTTATTTCTTGTGGCATAACTGATGACTTTTCTGTCTTCCCTTGTTGCAAAATGTTTCAATTTAGTACCTTTTTTTAAGCAACAGGCCAACGTGTTAATCTTGCACGTAACTTGGCCTTTTACAAATTCCACTTTTAGGATTTGATATCATGGACGAAGAAAGATAACTCTTTACACTCACAGAAGTTTCTTTTCTTTTTAGATTCGCAAACGGTATGGTATTAGAAACTGCTCAAACAATTTTGCAAGCAAAGCGATCAAAGATGTACCAAGATCTTGTTTCAAATATATAGATATATCTAAGACACGCCGATTAGTTGAAAGCAAACAAATCGAAAATTGTCCGACTTTTATTAGTTTAAATATCATGACCATGATGACACGCGTAAAGATCGTATACTCATACCGATGTCTTGTCGCATGCGAGTGGAATAAGTTATAAGGCCAAGTAGATTTGAATCTGGAAAATGGGCCCAATTCCCTGTTTCTGGCTACTTTAGAAAGTTCTAACACTTAGTTCAAGATAAGCTTAGTTTTGATCCTACTAGAGGCTAGAATGTACGTAAAATTATGTTACAGTTGAGTCAGTGACTGATCTGGACGCTGACCTAAAAACGACTTTTCCTCTTCTTTCTTAGACAAAAGTTATTTCAAAGGAAACTGAGGAGCTTCTTTAAGGTTGCGTGTACTGCAGTAGACAAAAAGGGGAGGGGCCATGGACATATTCGGGGCTCGTAACCTATTTGTCAAACACTAGGTCTGGAACAATGACATTCAACATAGTCAAACAAGAAACTTACAAACATCTACCTTCAAAATTAGGCCTGTGTTGACCAGAATGAATCCTTTTCACTGCAACATGCACTCTTTTGAAAAACGCGCCAAAAGGACTTTTCGAGTCTCTCTAGATTTACGTTTATTACCAATGGTTTCGCACGTGTCATACGAAATGACGATGATACGAACATGGCGATAGTTGTGCTCGTCGAAACAGAAAGTACCTCACAAATAAGTCCCATCGAACTGTGGAAATGACATCGTGGGACGTCGAGGTGGATTCTAGACACACTCGGCCAAAGAGATGAAGAAAGCTATTGAGAAAAATTCCGATTCAAAACCTGATGTGGACAAAGCAAAACGTGTTTACAGGTCTCAAGTCCTAAATCATCATGTCCTTGTTTGGGTGATAGGTTAATCTAGAAGGAACCTCTGATTTAATATGTACATTGTATAGAGTATTTATTTATTTTTTCATTATATATTGTAAGTAGTAGTATGAACACACCATGTTAGTACAAAGGTATCATTGCTGTGTTATGCAAATAAGCACACGTCCTGAGATCGGACAGTGCAGTGCTCACTTATTTCCCTTTCTAAGGAAGCAGTGAATATTATTGAATTCTGATAGGGGAATTATGTGAATATTTTTTGCAAAAAATGGCAACTTTGTCAAAGAAAGTGAAGGACATTGTATAAGCATTGTATTTATGACAAATATCCAATGAAAAAGTCCATGATGGTGATCCAATTTGTTATGTATTTATTTGTCGATATCCGTAATATTGTCAAACTTCTTACTTTTTTTTTTTTGTATTTAGGGGTCTAGAATTTTTTGTTTTTAAATCTACTGCCACAGGAAACTCGTTACATAAAATTTACTTGCCCAACCCTACAAATCACTTCCCATTAAAAATTATATGTAGAGAACTTAAAAATAGGTCTCATATGGTTATACTGCAACTTGTTTTAAAGACTATGTTGAATTGACCCTTCCAAACGCAGGAAAAATTTGAGAAATTCTGTGATGCCACAATGCATTTTCAATGTTTGACCGATGTTTGAAGCTTGTTTGTCTGAGGTAAAATCATTGTGACGTCACGAAATTTTGCATTTTTTCCCCGCAATCGGAAGGGTCAATTTAGCATATTTAGCAAATTGAGTGCTTCAACTGCTTGATTCCGCAGAATAGATTAAAACCCTGTCTTAGGAGATAAGAAAGAAATCTGAATGAGGAGGATAAAAACATTCAATATTTCAACTTGACCACAGGCAAGTGAACACTTGATTTGCAGTTTCCCGACCTTACTTTTCACTTGCCCTGGGAAATGGGAATCTAGACCCCTGTGCATGAACATTGAATTTGCTTAAGTTGATATATTGTGCAAACTATATCAAACCAAAGTTCTCTTTCTGTTAATTACAAATTTACCGGTAAGAGGTTAAATGCGTAAGCTAAAAAAATTTGCTGACAATGACACTGCGAGTGTTTGTACAGGAACATGTCATTTTGTTTTGATGACAATTCGGTGGTCCTACAAATAATAATGATATGTAAAGAATTTTTTTTTTAAGGTTTGTAATCGATATAAATAGTCATTCATTCTTGTTTAGAATATCGAATACAAATGTAAATGTATACCCTTTTTCAGTTTGAAACATCCTGATAAAACAGTCACAAATATGTCCAAGTATTTCAATTTATGCATTTTGTCCCTGTGGAAAAAATCAAACCTTGAAGTAAGCAGCAGAAGTGAAAGGTTTGAAGTTCTCTATAATGACCATTTTGTAATGATTTACCAATTGTGACAATTCTCCAATTCTGCATCACTAGTTTTGATATGAAAATGTCAAAACTCTTCAAGGTGAATCATAAATTATGACTCATGAAATGTTAATTACACATGCAACATCTGTGTCTGTTAACATGGTAAAAGTAATTGATACGAATAGGATAATGTTGCGCCATAAAAATTATCTTATTATTTGTTTCTTTGTATGATTTTCAGAGCTGCCTTAGATGCTATTAGAAAATTAGATGAAATTTTGCAACAAAAGAAAGGATATAGAGATGTGTTTCTTCAAGATGCTGTCGGACTTAGAAATAAGTAAGTGTAGTATTAGTACTATTACATACTCAGAAATAAGTAAGTGTAGTATTAGTACTATTACATACTCAGAAATAAGTAAGCAGTGGCGGATTCAGGAGGGTGCGGAGGGGGCGTCCGCCCCCCCGGCATTGACCCAAAATTTTCCACAAACAGGTATCTTTTGGCTCATTTTCAGTAAAAATCGGCAAAATTTGCCCCTTGACCCCCCGGCAAAGGGGGCGCTGGATCCGCCACTGGTAAGTGTAGTATTAGTACTATTACATACTCAGAAATAAGTAAGTGTAGTATTAGTACTATTACATTAGTATTAGTACTATAACATACTCAGAAATAAGTAAGTGTAGTATTAGTACTACATGTATTACATACTTGTATATCTCAGAAATAAGTAAGTGTAGTATTAGTACTATTACATTAGTATTAGTACTATTACATACTCAGTAATAAGTAAGTGTAGTATTAGTACTATTACATTAGTATTAGTACTATTACATACTCAGAAATAAGTAAGTGTAGTATTAGTACTACATGTATTACATACTTGTATATCTCAGAAATAAGTAAGTGTAGTATTAGTACTATTACATTAGTATTAGTACTATTTCATACTCAGTAATAAGTAAGTGTAGTATTAGTACTATTACATTAGTGTTAGTACTATTACATACTCAGAAATAAGTAAGTGTAGTATTAGTACTTCATGTATTACATACTTGTATATCTCAGAAATAAGTAAGTGTAGTATTAGTACTATTACATACTTGTATATCTCAGAAATAGGTAAGTGTAGTATTAGTACTATTACATACTTGTCTAGCTCAGAAATAAGTAAGTGTAGTATTAGTACTATTAAATACTTGTATATCTCAGAAATAAGTAAGTGTAGTATTAGTACTATTAAATACTTGTATATCTCAGAAATAAGTAAGTGTAGTATTAGTACTACATGTATTACATACTTGTATATCTCAGAAATAAGTAAGTGTAGTATTAGTACTACATGTATTACATACTTGTATATCTCAGAAATAAGTAAGTGTAGTATTAGTACTACATGTATTACATACTTGTATATCTCAGAAATAAGTAAGTGTAGTATTAGTACTACATGTATTACATACTTGTATATCTCAGAAATAAGTAAGTGTAGTATTAGTACTACATGTATTACATACTTGTATATCTCAGAAATAAAAGTGTAGTATTAGTACTACATGTATTACATACTTGTATATCTCAGAAATAAGTAAGTGTAGTATTAGTACTACATGTATTACATACTTGTATATCTCAGAAATAAGTAAGTGTAGTATTAGTACTACATGTATTACATACTTGTATATCTCAGAAATAAGTAAGTGTAGTATTAGTACTACATGTATTACATACTTGTATATCTCAGAAATTACATGTATGTATAGCAGTAGTCTATGTGTCTTTTCAATACATGTAGCAAGCAAACTGCAAGATATAATTAATTTTCTTGATTTTATTCATATTGGAGTCATTGTTGTACAATAACTTGTACTGTAGGTCTAATGCATAAGGCCTTAAAAACTCAAACTCAGATATGGACAGAGGAAAAATCAGTTTATATGCACATGATCATTGTATATACGCATAAATCAATAAATTGGAAAAGGTAAAGTGGAAGGGATGCTCATTCAGTCATTGCACATGTATCCATAATTTCAGGCTTAAAGAATACTGTGAGAGGTTGATGTTCTACAATCCTGCTGAATACGGACGCAAGGCAGAAGAAGTACTGTGGAGAAAAGTGTTCTATGATACTATACAATTGGTGAAAAAGAATCGTAGGGTAGGTGTTCTACAATATGATACAGCTCGTAAAAAGAATCGTAGGGTAGGTGCTCTATCATGATACATGTACAATACAGCTGGTAAGAAAAAATATAGGGTAGGTGTTCTATGATACAATAAAGCTGGTCAGAAAAAAATGTATGGTAGGTGTTCTGTAATACAATACAGCTGGTCAGAAAAAAATGTATGGTAGACGATTTATGATTTACAATACGACTGGTAAAAAAAATTATGGTAGGTCATCTATGATACAATAAGACTGGTAAAAATGTATGGTAGGTGATCTATAATACAATACAGTTGGTAAAAATGTATGATAGGTGATCTATAATACAATACAACTGGTAAACATGTATGGTAGGTGATCTATAATACAATACAGCTGGTAAAAATGTATGGTAGGTGATCTATAATACAATACAACTGGTAAACATGTATGGTAGGTGATCTATAATACAATACAACTGGTAAACATGTATGGTAGGTGATCTATAATACAATACAGCTGGTAAAAATGTATGGTAGGTGATCTATAATACAATACAACTGGTAAACATGTATGGTAGGTGATCTATAATACAATACAGCTGGTAAAAATGTATGGTAGGTGATCTATAATACAATACAACTGGTAAACATGTATGGTAGGTGATCTATAATACAATACAACTGGTAAACATGTATGGTAGGTGATCTATAATACAATACAGCTGGTAAACATGTATGGTAGGTGATCTATAATACAATACAACTGGTAAACATGTATGGTAGGTGATCTATAATACAATACAACTGGTAAACATGTATGGTAGGTGATCTATAATACAATACAACTGGTAAACATGTATGGTAGGTGATCTATAATACAATACAGCTGGTAAAAATGTATGGTAGGTGATCTATAATACAATACAGCTGGTAAAAATGTATGGTAGGTGATCTATGAAACAATACAACTGATCAAAAGGAATTGTAAATTCCTAAAAAAGAACTCCTCATCTATGTCCATGTACATGTGTATAATATTTTGTACATTTCCTGCAGCATGTGAGGCCGGGTAGTTCATTGGAGGCAGCATTCCGTACCCACCTGGCTGGTGCCACTGGGTATTACAACCATTTACTGTTCCGTCTACAAACAGAGTTTGGTTTATGTCTTCATGGAATCCTAGATCTGTATCTGATGCCAGACACAAAACCAGGTTAGAATGACTGATTGTACAGTTGTCTGTATGTTTGTATGTCATCATGGAATTCTAGATCTGTACTTGATGCCGGACACATAGCCTGGTTAGAATGATCTTACTCTGAGTGTATGGTTGTCTGTATGTTTGTATGTCTTCATGGAATCCTAGATCTGTACCTGATGCCAGAAACAAAGCCAGGTTAGAATGATCTTATTCTGATTGTACGGTTGTCTGTATGTTTGTATGTCATCATGGAATCCTAGATCTGTACTTGATGCCAGACACATAGCCTGGTTAGAATGATCTTATTCTGATTGTACGGTTGTCTGTATGTTTGTATGTCTTCATGGAATCCTAGATCTGTACTTGATGCCAGACACATAGCCTGGTTAGAATGATCTTATTCTGATTGTACGGTTGTCTGTATGTTTGTATGTCATCATGGAGTTCTAGATCTGTACCTGATGCCAGACACAAAGCCAGGTTAGAATGACTAATTGTACGGTTGTCTGTATGTTTGTATGTCTTCATGGAGTTCTAGATCTGTACCTGATGCTAGACACAAAGCCTGGTTAGCATGATCTTACTCTGATTGTATGGTTGTCTGTATGTTTGTATGTCTTCATGGAGTTCTAGATCTGTACCTGATGCTAGACACAAAGCCTGGTTAGAATGATCTTACTCTGATTGTATGGTTGTCTGTATGTTTGTATGTCTTCATGGAATCCTAGATCTGTACTTGATGCCAGACACAAAGCCAGGTTAGAATGATCTTATTCTGATTGTACGGTTGTCTGTATGTTTGTATGTCTTCATGGAGTTCTAGATCTGTACCTGATGCTAGACACAAAGCCTGGTTAGAATTTGCTTATTCAGATTTTACAGTTGTGTGTATGTTTGTGTGTTTATATAGAGAACTTAGATGTTTTAGTAATTTACTGGTACATGTATTTATATGGGTACAACCTATTGTCTGTGCCTCATTGTATTTCATATTTATGCTCACTTCCTATGGGCCACATCTTTCCAGTTTTTACTGGGATCCATTATAGTTTACAAAAATCTTATACTGGAATTATACTGTACAGTTTTGAGCTACAGATACTTTTAAATAGTGAAGGTGCACAGAAAATCTGTGGATTTTTATAGGTATGCATGTGTTTCTATCATTCATTGTTTGAACAATTTTGTAATATGTTTGAAAAGTAAGATTTTTTGGATCTATAATGTCCAATTTATTTTCTTAAAGTCTACACTTTAAAAATGTTTTCATTGATGCCAACAAAAGATAAATACAAAAATTGCCAAATTACATATTTTTTCATAGTATATGTAACAAAATTATGATAACAATGTTATTGTTTATACAGGGCTCAAAAAGTCATCGTTAGTGCAGAATTCACGGAGAAAGGATGTTACTCCTGCAGTGTTAGAATGGGCTAACAAAGCATGCCATCGTACTCTCATCTGTCTTGGTGATATTGGTAAAGATATAAACTTTCATATGTAATAAAGATTCAGACATTATATCCTTCTTACAAAAAGACCACAAAATGTATGAAGAAGCCTGGACTGGCTTTTCAATTCGGGAAAATTACTGCTTCAATAAAATCTTATGTTTTGAATGAACTTTTAGTCTATTTCTCATGAAAATACAGTCCACGCTTGATAAGTCAAACTTCAAGGCACCATGAGAAATAATTTAACTTATCTCGAGTTTGACTTACTTTGTACATGACCAGCAATCGATTTTCAATAAGACTTATTCCCCTGTCTCCATCACCGTTCAGAGACAAATATATTTTGTCTATTTTTAACGATCAAACAGGTACCGGTATGTAAATGCAACTTCATGGTAAGAAAGTACTTAATATCAAATATCCATCCACCGATCTCCCCATAATTCATCGACGTGCGTTTTAGAATAACTTTATTTTTGGTTTGACTTATCCAGTAAATTTTCAAGGAAAAATTAATTATGGGACCTTAAAATTAGTTTGACTTAACGAAAAGTTTGAGTTATTGGAATTGAGTTCATGTATTCAACCCCTAATGCATTTTCAATGATATATATATTTGGTATATATGATACAAATTGTCATTCTCTATAAAAAAAACTCTAAACAGGAGAAAAAATTCAAAGAAACCAATGGAAGAGAACCGGGACTTAGTTTGAGTTAGGTGGAAATTTGAGTTAAGCTAGTCCGAGTAAATGAAAAATTTGAGTTAAGCTAGTCTGAGTAAATGTATATGTACCTTGAGTTACTAGAATTCCATTCCATTTCAGCACGATACCAGCAGGAGTTTGATCGTGGACTGAGTCGTTCTGCGGCACAGAGATACTACCATAAAGCCATAGTCATGTGTCCTGATAACGGTGAGTTAAGGGTAGAAATAAACTAAACTAGGCTATATTATACTGTATGTGTTTTCATTTCAGAAAATTGGTAAAATCTTTTTAAAAGTTTTTAAATAGATTCAATGAAAACTTGTGTGAAAAATAACAAAATAATTAAAAGGAATATGTGTGAAAAATAGCGAAATAATTAAAAGGAATATGTGTGAAAAATAACGAAATAATTAAAAGGAATATTGTCAAGTATCCTTACAAAAGTGAATACAAATTTTTGGAAAGTTATCTTTACCAATTTTGATGCCAAATATTTTCAAGTTGAGGTAGGATTAAGGTTCATGTATTAATATGGACACTGAGTAGCAATGACCTTTCGAATAAAATGGTATGGGTTGTTATACATGTATCTTGATATCATTCGTTAATTTTAGGCATGCCACATAATCAGCTGGGTACACTAAGCGGTATGCGGTATTTCCAGTGTGAGGCAGCTTATCATTACATCAGATGGTATGTACACGGATTATAATGGTTGAGAAATTTATTCTAAATATTCAATCGGCTCAGATTTTATTTTCAGCACTTTGATGTACATGTAGTACTAGTTTGTAAGTGGAGAGCTGCATTTCGTTATCGTCTAGTCACAATATTTCATTGGGTCATCTATTTGAATAATTTAAAAACAGCAGTATTTTATAATGTAATAAAAATCTTTTGAACAGAAAGTTAAGACTTGTACATGTTATAAAAGACACTATTTAGAAGTTGTGATTTTCATGTACAATACATGGAATGAAGGAACAGTTAAATTTGAAAGTTTGATTTGTTCAACTTCATTTTAGAATTACTAAAGTGTTTGTCAATGCCTCATTTTTATAGTATGGTATGTGAGAAACCATTTGAAGGTGCTGAGGGCAACTTGGACCGCTTATTTGAAAAGAACCGAAAAAGATTCCGTGAAATACAGCAGATGTCATCCTCTACATTAGCTCCTGAGTTACAAAGGTACTGTATAACCAGAAATTTTCACGAGAATCAAATTTCGCGATTTTTCGTGAGTACATTTTTTCGCGATTCCTAAATTACATGTACAAACAAATATGATCACGAGAATCAAATTTCGCGATTTTTCGTGAGTACATTTTTTCGCGATTCCTAAATTACATGTACAAACAAATATGAACACATGAAGTTTCTGTTTTGTACCTTTCATTGTAGAATTTTTAGTAAGTTTTATTATAAGAATACACTCAATTCACTTCTCAAAGTTTAATCAGAAAAAAGTGAAGATTGGTACATGTAAAATAAGAACAAAGTGTAACTGATCTACAAATTTATGATATACCTTATCAAACACAATTTTTTGCGGGAATATATTTTCATGATTGCAAATCACTAGCGAATATAGCAAAAAGTTGTATCTCTCAAAAAATTCTGGTTATACATTATTAGAGAGTTTGACATTTCTTTTTATCAATTTGAATAATATTAATCCTTTGAATTTTAGTCTGAATGATTAATTCCTTAGTAATTGAGTAATTGTAGCATCTTTTTTTTTTTCAGGCAACATGATGTGAAGTTTTTCTTGATCCATTTTCTACACTTACTGGATGTTTTCTTTGATGCCAACAAAAGGTAAATACAAAAATTGGAATTTAAGTTGAATCATTAGAAATGCGTTCATCAAATCACCCTCTGGTTTAAGGTAAATACTACCTATAAATTTCCTGTAAATATTGTGTGCAACAGTTTCCTCTTATCAACATATAAATGTGTTACATACCTGTATATTATGTAGGATATCAGCGGGAGAGTTACAGGACAGCTGTCAGTCGGCTCTACAGAGTTTTAACCTGTGTATGTTCTACAAACCAGACCTGTATGCTGAGGAGGACAGCCGAGACGAGAACCTACAGTATCTGGATGATGATCTGGTTTTCAAACTCGTCATCATGTGTATGGCCACCATACATCTACTACAAATCAGAGGTACGTATCAAAAATGGTTTACAGTATCTGGACAATGATCTGGTCTTCAAACTCGTCATCATGTGTATGGCCACCATACATCTACTACAAATCAGAGGTACGTATCAAAAATGGTTTAGTGTCAGGACTAGTGATGAATCCTACTATCTTGTTAGCTTTATCATCATAAGGAATGCAATATGGCATATCTTATTCTGTAAAATGAGAATATTAAGCACTCAATTTCATGTAGCACCTTTAGCACAATACATGATTGTGCTAAATGAAGTTTTTCACTAAAATATAAAGATGAAATATCAAACTATGGTAAGAAGATTTTATGAAAATGTACATGTACATGTATTTGATTGGTCCTTCTAAATATCAATTAACTGTGTCCAGGTTTAATCATGGAAAGTACATGTTTATGACAGTAATTAAATTATTAAAGAAAAAGTAAAGATAGATTATCAAACCTTCAAACCTGGCCATATCAAGGTCACAGCTGACAAAATAGTATTAGCATTGAAAGGAGTAGGTGCGGTAACCTGCCATTTCGGCCCTATTTTCAAAGTTGTTTATACATGTATATCCATAATATTCTAGTTTATTAAATGTCAAATGTATGGGGAACCCAAATCATGAAAGCCTTTTTTCGATTTCACAGTCCTATACTAAATAATGCGTCGCTCAAAACGTCTAAAAACATTGAAATAATTGAAAATATCAATAAATGAACGATATATCGATACAAAATTATGAAATTAAGTAGCACTCCAGGCCTTGCCCATAAATATTTTTGTATCAATCGCTGGATTTCTGATCGGCCTTTTAATTTGCATGAAAAAAAATTGTGGGCGAGGCCTGGAGCATAGATGAATTTTGAAGATTTGTGTGTAAAATACGATGATTTTTCTTAGTTTTGAGTCATTCAGGAGAAATGACGTCAAAATATGACATCATACATCATGCGCGTGATGTTACGAGGGCTCAAAATTATGACGCAGTATTTTCTCAAACATTCAACATTGTAAAAAGTGATTATCAATAATTAATTTATCAAAAGCATTTTTCGTCAAAAATATACGGCCGATATCAGGGGTTAGCGCACCTAGTCCCTTGTTGTTTTGGAAATGCTTTGTATTGGTAAGCAATTGTTTTGTAAAAACAGATTCTCATCACACAAATGTTGAAATAAATTTAGATACACGAAGAATAATAAACAAGATATTAAATATCTGTTACAGGATCCAAACACGTGACTGCGGCCACCGCCTTTTTACTGGCTCTGTTCTCTCACATACTTAATCATGTTGTCATTCGCTTGCACGGTGCTCTGTATGAGAGGGAAAACCCAAACAAACTACTCAACCATCAGATTGTACAAAATGGTCAGTACAAATTTTCTCACTGTTTGAAAAAGTTTACTACAATGAAAAAAAGTCTGTCAAAATTTTTAAAAATTCTCTGAACTCATTCTTACTGTATCATTTTTGGAAAAATCGAAAATATGGAATTTATTCTAAAGAACAGTCCACATCTTTGTAAAAAAAAACTTTCACTGCAAAAAAATAATAATCATGGCAGTATTCTATTAGAAATGTTTAGAAAAGAGATGTACTCTGTTCTTTTTTTAGAAAGTGTAGTCAGATAGCAAACTGTATGTAAAAAAGTGTTTTGTGTTAGAATTGCACAATTTTATCAATTTTGAATATATGTTTTCTGAGTCTTTTTTACCTCATTGTAAGGAACTTGTGACATATTCCTGTACCTACAGGTGAGGAGTTGTCAGATGTAGACTCTGGAGAGATGTGTAACGGACCGTCCAAGGGGAATGATCGGCAAGATAAACTGACCTCCGGGAGGGACGGTGAGGGGGAGAATACATCTAAACAGGAGGGTAACAAACCAGAGCAGGTCAAAGGGGAGGGAGTCAAGCAAAACATAATACAGCAGAAAAATATGGTAAAAACTGAAAAGTGATATAATTGGCCGGATTGCAAAGCAATTCCGGTCTATAGATTGACGATGTCCGTCCGTCCGTCTGTCTGTCCGTCCGTCCGTCCGTCCGTCCGTCTGTCCGTCTGCCGTCAACATTTTGGTTAAAGTTTCTGGTTGAGGCAAAATCTAAGGAACTGTATGCAGTAGAAACCTTATATTATACATTTAGGTTGCCCATGATGAGACCTTTCAATTTATGCCGTAACATTGGACCTAGTGACCTTGACCTTGGACTTTGACCTAGTTAAAGATTTTGGTTAAAGTTTCTGGTTTAAGCAAAATCTAAGGAACTGTATGCAGTAGAAACCTTATATTATACATTTAGGTTGCCCATGATGAGACCTTTCAATTTATGCAGTAACATTGGGCCTAGTGACCTTGACCTTGGACTTTGACCTAGTTAAAGATTTTGGTTAAAGTTTCTGGTTTAAGCAAAATCTAAGGAACTGTATGCAGTAGAAACCTTATATTATACATTTAGGTTGCCCATGATGAGACCTTTCAATTTATGCAGTAACATTGGGCCTAGTGACCTTGACCTTGGACTTTGACCTAGTTAAAGATTTTGGTTAAAGTTTCTGGTTTAAGCAAAATCTAAGGAACTGTATGCAGTAGAAACCTTATATTATACATTTAGGTTGCCCATGATGAGACCTTTCAATTTATGCAGTAACATTTGACCCAGTGACCTTGACCTTGAACGTTGACCTAGTTAAAGATTTTGGTTAAAGTTCTTGGTTTAAGCAAAATCTAAGGAACTGTATGCAGTAGAAACTTTATATTATACATGAAGGTTGCCCATGTTGAGACCTTTCAATTTATGCAGTAATATTTGACCCAGTGACCTTGACCTTGAACGTTGACCTAGTTAAAGATTTTGGTTAAAGTTCTTGGTTTAAGCAAAATCTAAGGAACTTTATGCAGTATAAACCTTATATTATACATTTAGGTTGCCCATCACGAGACTTTTCAATTTATGCCGTAACATTGGACCTAGTGACCTTGACCTTGGACTTTGACCTAGTTAAAGACTTTGGATCAAGTTCCTGGTTTAAGCAAAATCTAAGGAACTGTATACAGTAGAAACTTTATATTATACATGTAGATTGCCTCTGACAAGACCTCTCAATGTATGCTGTAATATTTGACTTAGTGACGACCCAGTTGGTGACAAAAACTTACTTTGCAATCCGGCCATACCGTCTTTAGCGGTGTTTTATTATTTTTTTTATTATTTTGAAATTGCTCAATAGAACCGTACTGCACATTGCAATTTTTGATAGGGCTATGACTTGTATTTGCATCACATACATATCATGTTTTTGGTCAGTTTATTTTTATCTTTTACTGGAAACATCTCTTTGCTCCTCTAATGCATCCCCAGAATAAAAAAAACTCTGTTTGTCCCAGAAAAACACATCAGAGTTATCTTTCTTTGTACATCCACCAATGAATAGAATTTGAAGGTTAAGAATTACATGCTTAACCTCCTTTAATTCAATTTTAATGCATCATTTTGGTATGTTTTGGATATTAGATTTTTAAATTTCATGGTTATTCTTTAGATGGTCAAAAATGAAAATGTCAACATCATTTTTTTTCATTTCTCCAAGTTGAATGTCCTATACATGTACCTATACATTGATAGGAAGGAATAATTGTTAACTTTGTTGAATGTTACAGAAGTCTAGTCGTGTAAAGAACCTGAGGCGGAGACGAATGCGTTGTCGAGATGACAGTAGTGACAGTTCAGGATTATCTGATGTCTCTGATCTAAGTGAAGGTAGTAAACTAATGGTAACCATGGTAATGTGGGATTCTGTATAAAGGACATTTGATGATACATATAGGAATGGAGGGTATGGGAGGGGATATCTCCTCCTATTGGTGGGGGTGGGGGGGGGCTCTCCTGAGAAAATTTTGAAAAAATGAAGCAATTTGGTGGCATCTAAAGCGTATTTGAACTGAATTTAGAAGGGATTAGGCACAGGGATTTATCCCGTTTCGTCGTTGCATGATACATGTAGTACTAAACCCCAAAGAAGAAAACGGGGCAAATTCTTCTGGGATTAGGCACACATGATTCAGTCAGTGGCAGCAACGATGATTTGCACATTAAAAAAAATCGACATTATCTTATGCTGTATTGTTTTTGCACAGTATGCAGAGGTGAACATGTTCATGATTTCATAAGGAAATGGGCTGACCAAGGAAAGTTTTGAAAAGGCAGGGAGGTTAGCCCATGGGGAGGGGGGGTGTCCAGCGGTAAATTCACGTAAAACTAGAGGGGAAAATATCAGCATTTTTTTGCAAATTCCAGGTGGGACCCAACCCTCTAACCATCACTCTAGATCCGCACATGTTAGTTCATTTTTGTAAGGTAAAGAAAATAAGTAAATGATCATTAAAATTTCCTTGACAAACAAGAGATCACGGGTGCCACATTCCCTACATTGTCAAGATAGAAAGGTTATCCATTGGCAATTCGATTCTAAAAATAAAGAAATTCATTGACTCTTTGCAAAATTCTTGGAGGTAGCCAGTCCAAATCTGGCAAAAACAATTTTAATTGTTCATTTCAAAAAGATTGATCATGATCACAATTTAAAAACAATCTTCAAAAAGTGAAAAATTTTCAATTTTATGGAAGGCTATATATCGAGTCTTTAAAGCTTGGTAAAGAAATATGTCTTTTATGCCTTGCATAGGACTTGTTCCTGATTCATCTGGGCCTTAGATGAAGAAAATCCGATATGAACATGATTCAATGTAGGTTGTTTCTGAAACATACGTAACATTGTTCATGTACAGACGATGGACATGACAATGCATCCTTCCCAACTTTGTTATCTATTCCCGAGAAAATTTTGGAAAATTTATTCAAATCGGTGGTGTCTGGGGTGTTTTGGGGCTATTTCTGACTAATTTCATAGTTTTATTTCGGAAACAGTAGTTTAATGCTTCCAAAAGTATGTCATAAGTGCCCCCTCTTTGGGCACTGCCACTGGATACATAGTAATTGTTTATTTTTTCAGGAGATGACCACTTGTCTGATACTTTCTTGTCAGAAGAGTCCGAAGAAGAAGAAGAGTTTGTAGGATTTTTTGCCCACGACTCGGACTCTGACCTCTCAGACAATTTGATGGAGAGCCAAGAATTAGAGCCGGGATTTTCTGCAGAGTCAGCCTTAACAAAATCTGGTAAAGATGAGCGAGTAGCAAATGTCAACTCTAACCATACTACTGACAGGAGTTCTCATCAAAGTACTACCTCCGTAGGTTCTCAGGGGACGGTACAGAACGACTCCTCTATCTGGACTAGCGAGAAAGACTACCTTGCTCACTTCTCCTCTGAATTATTAACATCTTCATCAACCACTCTGCTTGGTCAGAACTTTAAACTGTCTACGACAGGTACAAAAACTAATGACCTCAATGTTCAAGAGATGGAGAATTGTCAGGAAGTGATGCAGGGCAAGAGACAGGTTCCAGTGCCACCTGGTAAGTCATATTTACTATTTTATGTTTCCCTTGCCTGCAAAGTAAGGGTTATATACATGTATAACGATCACTTTGTCTAGTGTCCATCCAGCTACATGTATCTGTCTGTCTGTCTCATGGTCACACTTTTACATGCATACCTGTTCCTTACATGATATGCAGTATACTTCCATTAAACTTAGAGGAATAGTCAAGCAAGATGAGACTCAACACCAGAGGTGTGGTCACCTTTAGAGTCATGGTCAAATATTTAGGATAAATCGTACTTGTTCCTAAACAATCTAGTTTTCTCTCAAGGCCCCTCTTTTATGTGAAAAGGCACATTGACGCATACATTTAGGTCAGAATATCAACGTTGTTGCAGAGTTTGTCTTACACTATAGATATATGAAACTGAAATCTCTGTACCTTACATTACTGTGCAAGTATAAATTTGTGAATACTTATTTTGATTACAGGATTTGCTCAGTCATCAGAAGCTAGACACGTTGCAGAGATAACGGACAAGCTTGCTAACTTTGTTATAGAGACTGACACTGAAGCTAGTATTATACCAACTGATGCAGGTAAGGGATCGACAATGAAGCTAGTATTATACTAACTGATGCAGGTAAGAGACAGACACTGAAGCTAATATTATACTAACTGATGCAGGTAAGAGACTGACACTGAAGCTAGTATTATACCAACTGATGCAGGTAAGAGACTGACACTGAAGCTAGTATTATACCACCTGATGCAGGTAAGAGACAGACACTGTAACTAGTATTATACTAACTGATGTAGGTAAGATACAGACACTGAAGCTAGTATTATACCACCTGATGCAGGTATGAGACAGACACTGAAGCTAGTATTATACCACCTGATGCAGGTAAGAGACAGACACTGAAGCTAGTATTATACCACCTGATGCAGGTAAGAGACAGACACTGAAGCTAGTATTATACCACCTGATGCAGGTAAGAGACAGACACTGAAGCTAGTATTATACCACCTGATGCAGGTAAGATACAGACACTGTAACTAGTATTATACCACCTGATGCAGGTAAGATACAGACACTGAAGCTAGTATTATACCACCTGATGCAGGTAAGAGACAGACACTGAAGCTAGTATTATACCACCTGATGCAGGTAAGAGACAGACACTGAAGCTAGTATTATACCACCTGATGCAGGTAAGAGATACACACTGAAGCTAGTATTATACCACATGATGCAGGTAAGAGACAGACCCTGAAGCTAGTATTATACCAACTGATGCAGGTAAGAGACTGACACTGAGGCTAGTATTATACCAACTGATGCAGGTAAGAGACTGACACTGAAGCTAGTATTATACCACCTGTTGCAGGTAAGAGATACACACTGAAGCTAGTATTATACCACCTAATGCAGGTAAGAGACTGACACTGAGGCTAGTATTATACCACCTGATGCAGGTAAGAGACTGACACTGAAGCTAGTATTAAACCACCTGATGCAGGTAAGAGACAGAAACTGAAGCTAGTATTATACCAACTGATGCAGGAAAGAGACTGACGCTGAAGCTAGTATTATACCAACTGATGCAGGTAAGAGACAGACACTGAAGCTAGTATTATACCACCTGATGCAGGTAAGAGATACACACTGAAGCTAGTATTATACCAACTTATGCAGGTAAGAGACTGACACTGAGGCTAGTATTATACCACCTGATGCAGGTAAGAGACTGACACTGAGGCCAGTATTATACCACCTGATGCAGGTATGAGACAGACACTGAAGCTAGTATTATACCACCTGATGCAGGTAAGAGACAGACACTGAAGATAGTATTATACCATCTGATGCAGGTATGAGACAGACACTGAAGCTAGTATTATACCACCTGATGCAGGCAAGAGACAGACACTGTAACTAGTATTATACCACCTGATGCAGGTAAGAGACAGATACTGAAACTAGTATTATACTAACTGATGCAGGTAAGATACAGACACTGAGGCTAGTATTATACTAACTGATGCAGGTAAGAGACAGACACTGTAACTAGTATTATACCACCTGATGCAGGTAAGATACAGACACTGAAGCTAGTATTATACCACCTGATGCAGGTAAGAGACAGATACTGAAGCTAGTATTATACCACCTGATGCAGGTAAGAGACAGACACTGAAGCTAGTATTATACCACCTGATGCAGGTAAGAGACAGATACTGTAACTAGTATTATACTATCTGATGCAGGTAAGAGACAGACACTGTAACTAGTATTATACCACCTGATGCAGGTAAGAAACAGACACTGAAGCTAGTATTATACCACCTGATGCAGGTAAGAGACAGATACTGAAGCTAGTATTATACCACCTGATGCAGGTAAGAGACAGACACTGAAGCTAGTATTATACCACCTGATGCAGGTAAGAGACTGACACTGAAGCTAGTATTATACCACCTGATGAAGGTAAGAGACAGATACTGTAACTAGTATTATACCACCTCATGCAGGCAAGAGACAGACACTGAAGCTAGTATTATACCACCTGATGCAGGTAAGATACAGACACTGAAGCTAGTATTATACCACCTGATGCAGGTAAGATACAGACACTGAAGCTAGTATTATACCACCTGATGCAGGTAAGATACAGACACTGAAGCTAGTATTATACCACCTGATGCAGGTAAGAGACAGACACTGAAGCTAGTATTATACCACCTGATGCAGGTAAGAGACTGACACTGAAGCTAGTATTATACCACCTGATGCAGGTAAGATACAGACACTGAAGCTAGTATAAAACCACCTGATGCATGCAAGTATGAAATGTGAATCTTCTCTTTCTTTTCACATTGTTAGTACTATTAGTCTGACAGAAAAGCAGAGAAATTTGCTTTTCAAAGGATAGTTTTTCAGAAGCCAGCTATCCTTTCAAAGTTGTACAGTGAAACTTCATTATACAAAATCAAAGGACATTTCATAAGGAGTACATACCTTTTACTTCCCAATCACGAACTGTTTGAAAGTTAAGACTATTGGCAAAGATTCAAACTGACAGAAGATAAACATAATGTTTCCAAACTTTCTCAATATGGGAAAATAAAAAACAAGTATAACAAAGAAAGTTGAATCATAGATAAACAATTTATAAGAGAGTAAGTTTCAATTTAAGTAAAAAAAGCATTTCTATTGGCTTTGAATTCATGTTTCTCCTATTATTGCTGATATAATATCACTTTATAATTACCGGGGTATATGATGATAATGATAATTAATTATAATGATATATTATTATACCACTTTAACAGAGCAATCTGGCTGTGATGAATCCACAACCGAGGCTGATGACCAGGGTAGTACAACCGAGTCGGCTGAAGGGTACGGTATATTACATGTATTATGATAAATGTAAAAGATTTCCTGTCGACAGGAAAATGTTCATGTTTTTTTCCTTTACTTTATAACTAGACCAATCTAAATGGACAAATACCAGTTGTAGACATAGTATTTATTTAGCAAAACTTGACAGAAAAAAAATAAGGTTGGTTGGTTCAGATCTGTAATTTAAAAAAGGCTAGATGAATTGACAGTTACAGTATGACTGTACAGATCACTTTCCTGGATTGTTCTGCATCGTTACAATTCAAATACATATATCACTATCTGTATGACACAGTTATGAAGGATGTGTAACTAGAAAGAAGTGAGAAGTCGTTCTAATCTTGAATTTCAGTGAACATTGCATCGCCAAACATCTGAAATAAAGGTTTCTTCATGTTCATTTGTACTTCTAAAAATTTCTGTGACACATATCATATAGCAATGATTCATTTTGTGATAATTTTTTATTTTATTTAAGTTTTAAAAGGTAACAACAGGGATAAACTGTTGTAAATTGTCCTCAATCAGGAAAAATGTCAAACAAATATGACTAATTTATTAACAGTTTTCTTGTGTCACTTGAATGATGAAAAACAAATGATATTATGAAGGTCGACTAATGGTAGGGTATAGACTGAACCTTAACTTAAGCAATAGAAAGAAACCTGCTAGTTTCTGGGCCAAAGTCACAGTGCCTAGAATAGTCATTAACTGGCATTTTGTTTGCAAAACAATGTTGTTGGTCTTTAATAGATAGTAAGGTTGTGTCACAAATGTCAGACACTATTCCATTTAACATTCAAAATCAGTTAAGTTGCGCCAATTGCAACTTCAAAACGGCCACAAACTTTAGGATCAGGAATATTTCAAAACCATGTCGATTTTTAAGCTTGGTATATATGTGTTTTGGAAAAGGCTATAGAAAAATTTTGCTCCAGCATATTTTAGCCAGAAATTTTATTAGATGTAGACTGCTGTGTAATTGTATGTGAATTACGTTACATGTGAGGGCATATGTTAATAATAAAATTTTCTGACAATGAAAAAGTAAGTGTTCAATAGTTTGCTTTATTGGTAACTGTAGTCATTATGGTGGTCAACGAATGCATTTAGTATAGATTTTCATATATTCGTGAAGGAGAGCAGCTAATTTATAATACCTCAAACCTGTTCGTGCAAATTAATCACGAAGTTTAAGTTATTGATGTTTTGCAATTATATGATAGTTTGATTTTAAGGGAGAACAGAGTAAAACAGATTCCCCAGATTTTGCTTTTAGTTGATAGTGAAAACATATAAACTGCAAAATCTACAATAACTCGGAGGAAATGGCTATAAGATAAAGACATACATCAAAAGTACCTCTTAACATAATTCACGAATCGAGAAATTCCGTCACCTTTTAAGCAAGATTTCACTTGTTTTATCTCTGATAGCATTTTATATCAAGAGAACACGATCATAGAACAGTAAATCGTACTTGAAGAAATAAAAAATATTGCATATTACAGCCAAATGGCCTCAAATATTGTGATGCAATGTTTTATGATTAAGAGTACTGTAAACGGGTTTAATTTCGCGGTGTCAAAAGTTCGCGGTTTTCTGAATGTAATCAATTGCGGTGGTTTTAATTTCGCGGCATCGAAGTTAAAAAAAAAGTCACTTCTGATTTTAAGATATTGTCAAGCATGCAAACATGCACACGTAATTGGATTGTTGTTTGTAATTATGTTGTTGTTGTTATAAGTGTTTCCTGGTTTAATTAATGACAAACACGTAGTAATTAGTGATTACAGAGAAACAATTTCACATCAATTGTAGAGTACGGAGTAGTAGATTGAAACTAATTATAACTACTTAGTACATCCAATTGCCTACGTTTTGCAAAAGAAATATTCTGCGCGCTTAACTTGTTTTATTCTTTCTTTTTATATATAAGTATGGTATGATGATTAATATAATTGTAATACCTTTTAATGAACAAACCATATTACCAACTTACGTGCAATAAAGAAAGAGCTGTAAAAATGTGGGTTTTTTTTTGTTAATCAAACAAAATCATTGCGGTGGTCAAATATTCGCGGAAAATTAAAAAACCGCGAACATAGCGAAATTAAAACCACCGCAATCATTTCCCCGTTTACAGTATTCAGATGTATTTAGCTTCTCAAATTCGTTTTTACACAGACATATTTTGACAACCACTGTCCCAATTCTTTTTAAATGATGATCTGAATTGATATATTAAAAACTTTAACAGAAGACCCCAAAATTATCATGTTTAGTTTCCAATTTTTAGAGTTTTCATGCCCCAAAGTGCCGTAATTTTTCCCATTTAATCATGAAATCATCTCTGGACATTCTTGATAATTTTGATAGTTTTTGAAAAAGATTCATCCACAGGATTCCTTATAATTAACTAGCAACTACAGTAAATTGGCTCAAAATTGCAATTTTTTTAGCGACAGTGTCATATTTTATTCAAGTATCCTGCCTGTGTTTAAAACACAAATCATTTTATCTTTTCCATATGTAAGTGCAATATATTAATGGATATTTTGGAAGTTAAATCAAAATTAATTTCCCATAGCGTTACGAGAACTGGAATGACACTTTCAATATAATGACGTCATCATGAAATTCACAAAAACGTCGATTAATGCATATTTCAAAGTCTCGTAGAAAATTTTCCTGTGGATAGAATCAAATGTAAGTTTGTATCGTCAAGGACAGACACGAAATATATAATTTCAGAAATTTTCAGAAAAATTGAATGTGGCGTCCAAGTGTTCAATACCTCCTTAATTGTCCATGAAATAATTATGTTTGACTTAACAATTCCTTGCCGATCCATTGCTCTGTAGACCTTCAAACAGGATCTGAATCTATGCTAGATCAAAATATACCACAAACTTGAATAATCTGGCATGCTTTAACATACTTGAAATAGAACATCTTACAGACAAGGAAGTTTTTTTGTACTCATAGCTACTTTATATTAGTGTATTTCTTTCTTATTTCTAAGCTGATTCTATCTTCAATATCATCTTTTGTATACATCTGTGTGATTCAGTATTACTCTGTGCAATCATTGTCCTCTGTAATCAATAAAGATAACCAAAAGTGAATTACGTTACACAGCGTGAATTACGTTATGGCAGGAATTCTCGCCTGTTTTGGAAACTTCAGCATTATCTGATGACTATTTTTTTCAATACACATACGTATGAGATACATTCAAATGTTTGACTACAAACTTTATCAAATAACCAGCAAAATGAAGAATATTGTGATTAAAAAGAATACCTACTAGCTAAAAAATGGTAAATTGTATAAATTTGACATTTTAAATAGTGTTTCTGCCCACAGACTAAGTATTATCACTAGATAGCATGTCTGAAAGTAAAATAATTACGACAAATCCCATCTAGACACCTCAGGAATGGATATTTCTCTGAATTTAGTATCTACTACGTAACGTAATTCACTGTCACGTAATTCATGGTCATGTTTTTTCTCTGTGTTTATTATCTGCCTCTCCGTACGTAAGGGAGCTTTAATCAAATCATGATTGTCTTTATATAAAGGCATAAGTACCCGATTACGACATGACCTTAGTAATGCACTCTGCGATTCTTATCACAGTAAAAGCAGCTGACGTAATTCACAAAATAAGTGATTGTTTCAGAAAATAAGAAATGAAAGGATTTTTCCCTAAAATGAAACGAATGTAAAACATTCAATGAAAAACTATTAAAGTTTGGTCTATTACAAGTTAGAAGAGTATTGTTATAATATTATATAGTTCTAATTCAAGTTTAGTATAATTCAGAGTAAAATACTATGAAGCGTATGAACTGAACTCCATCTTTTAAAATACTGATATTACTTTTATTGAAATATGTGTTAAATATTTTGAATTTAATACATTTTCGCGTCACTGACAACCCATTTTATCATACACCTCAGTTTGTGACATGCATTTTTTGACAAATACAACCCTTATATGATAGAAAAATCCACACATATCGAAGGTAACCATAAGGCATATGGAGGAATAGCAACTAATGCAAGTAAAAAGTAAAAGCAAAAAAAATTTTTCCACGATTCAATTTTTCTTTCAAAAATGTATTGTGACACAGTTTTTGCGTATTGGCACAACTTAACTGATTTTGAATGTAAAGAAGAAACTGCAGCCAGTTTCACAAAATAACTATGAAAAATTTCAGGAATTTTCATAACTTTTGAACATTTAGTTCTTCTTTCAAAATGGAAATCTCAATTTTTTAGCTCTACTGGTCTCTGACCAGTCGAGCTTATGTCGTCACCCTTCGTCCGGCGTCCGGCCATCTGTAAATAATTCTTGTGCTCGCAACTCCTCTGAAGCTATAAGAGATAGAAATGTAACTCTTTTTGCATTACACTAAGTCTGTGGTCTCGTTGTGCACCTGACATTTTGTTTGAGTCCCTGACCCCCAGGGTCCTAGAAAATGGGCGTGGTCATATTCTCCTATATAACTCTATGTAATCTTGTGCTCGCAACTCCTCTGACACTATAAATGGTGGAGACTTAATTCTTTTTGCAATATGATGGATGTGTGGTCTAGATGTGCACCTGATATTTTTTTTGAGCCCCTGACCCCCAGGGTCATAGAAAAAGGGTGTGGTCATTTTCTACTATACAACTCTATGTAATCTTGTGCTCGCAACTCCTCTGACACTATAAATGATGGAGACTTAATTCTTTTTGCAATATGATGGGTTTGTGGTCTATTCGTGCACCTGATATTTTGTTTGAGCCCCTAACCCCCAGTGTCATAGAAAATGGGTGTGGTAATTTTCTCCTGTATAACTCTATGTAATCTTGTGCTCGCAACCTCTCTGACACTATAAATGATGGAGACTTAATCATTAATGCAATATGATGGGTCTGTGGTCTCGTTGTGCACCTGATATATTGTTTGAGCACCTGACCTCCAGGGTCTTAGAAAATGGGTGTGGTCATTTTCACCTATATAACTCTATGTAATCTTGTGCTGGCAGCTCCTCTGACACTATAAATAATGGAGACTTAATTCTTTTTGCAAATTGATGGGTCTGTGGTCTCGTTGTGCACCTGATATATTGTTTGAGCCCCTGACCCCCAGGGTCTTAGAAAAAGGGTGTGGTCATTTTCACCTATATAACTCTATATAATTTTGTGCTCGCAACTCCTCTGACACTATAAATGATGGAGACTTAATCCTTTATACAATATGATGGGTCTGTGGTCTCGTTGTGCACCTGATATTTTGTTTGAGCCCCAGACCCCCAGGGTCATAGAAAATGGGTGTGGTCATTTTCTCCTATATAATTCTATGTAATCTTGTGCTCACATCTCCTCTGACACTATAAATGATTGAGACTTAATCATGGATTTGTTATTTCGTTGTGCTACTTATAATTTGTTAGAGCGCCTGCTCGCTATTGTCTTTGGTTAAAAATAAAATGGAAATTGTTATTTATGTAATATGTATATGTATCTTATTCACTTGTTAATGAGTGAATAAAACAAAACAACCAGGAGAGCTACAGTCTCGTCAGAGACTTCTGGTTTTGTTTCAGAATCTATATTAAGTACATTTGTGTAGAAATGATATTAGAAATCATAATACATACATGTACATGTACAATCTAAATGAAAAAAAGAACTTTTTAACCTTTTATTTAATGTCGAAAGTTGTAAAAATTCATGAAATTTTTCTTAAGAATTTTTTGTGAAACTTTACCCTGAAAAACAACAGAATATATATAGTGCTGGGATCAGGTCTTTTGTCCATCTTGTATTTAGTTCATAATTGTTCCCCACTTTTAACATTATGTTACTGATCTAAAACTTATAAAGTACACATCTTTCATCAGCAACTTCAGAATCTGATGTAGTTTTGATTTTAACATACATGTATGTGAACTATTTTCATAAGACTTTATAGACATGAAGACATGGATATCTTTGTTTTACAGACCTGAAACGGAGCACAGATTTTTACAGAACACATTGGATGCCGTACAAAGTGAGGGGTTGTTAGCCATCGTCAAAGTCATGTGTGATTGGATGAAATGTAATACAGGTGTGATCATGACGTGTGCACAGGTAAGTGTTAATATTCCAGTAATTTACCTTTATAATATTTAATATCATATGGATGATGGGAGAAAAATTTGTTCAAAATGAACAGGTGTTATGACGTGTACACACGTAGTGTTAATAAAAAGTACAGTAATGAACCTTTACAATATTCAATTATTTATGTAAGAACAGAGAAAATATATATGAGACAAAAAGCCAGTGTGAATTATTTATTGATATTTGAAAAATTAGCAAATCAGAATCAATCTTTTGAGAATAGTGAAAATCATAATTAAATATTATTTCAAGTATTCAATTATTATGCCCCCCTTCGAAGAAGAGGAGACATATAGGTTTGCCGCTGTCGGTCTGTCGGTCGGTCTGTCGGTCGGTCCGCGACATCAGTTTCTGTTCAATATCTCTGGAATGGATTCACATATTGAAATGAAATTTTGTATACAGACACATCAAACAAAAATCTAGGTCAAGTTCATATTTGGGTCCTATCAAAAAAAATTTGACAGAGTTATGCCCCTTGCATTTCAAAAAATACCAAAATTTCAGGGTTTCCGTTCAATATCTCTTGAATGGAGTTACATATTGAAATGAAATTTTGTATACAGACACATCAAACAAAAATCTAGGTCAAGTTCATATTTGGGTCCGATCAAAAAAATTTGGACAGAGTTATGCCCCTTGCATTTCGAAAAATACCAAAATTTCAGGGTTTCCGTTCAATATCTCTTGAATGGAGTTACATATTGAAATGAAATTTTGTATACAGACACATCAAATAAAAATCCAGGTCAAGTTCGTATTAAGGTCCGATCGAAAAAACTTTGACAGAGTTATGCCCCTTGCACTTCGAAAAAAACCAAATTTTCAGGGTTTCTGTTCATTATCTCTTGAGTGGAGTTACATATTGAAATGAAATTTTGTATACGGATACAATAAATGACAATCTAGGTCAAGTTCATATTTGGGTCCAATCAACAAAATTTTGACAGAGTAATGCCCCTTGCACTTCGAAAAATACCAAAATTTCAGGGTTTCCGTTCAATATCTCTTGATTTGAGTTACATATAGAAATGAAATTTTGTATACAGACACATCAAACAAAAATCTAGGTCAAGTTCATATTTAGGTCCGATCAAAAAAATTTGGACAGAGTTATGCCCCTTGCACTTCGAAAAATACCAAAATTTCAGGGTTTCCGTTCAATATCTCTTGAGTGGAGTTACATATTGAAATGAAATTTTGTATACGGACACATCAAATAAAAATCTAGGTCAAGTTCATATTTGGGTTCAATCAAAAATTTTTATGCCCCCCTTTGAAGAAGAGGGGACATATTGCTTTGTCGCTGTCTGACTTTCTGTCTGTTGGTCCGTCGGTCGCCCACGACATCAGTTTCCATTCAATACCTCTGGAGTGGATTCAAATATTGGAATGAAATTTTGTGTACAGACATATCAAATGAAAATCTAGGTTAAGTTCATATTAATTACCTTGTAGAAGTTTATTAGAAGAAGAGCTTTAACAAAGCAGAAATGCTGTACATACAGGTCCTCCTGACAGTTATACTTCTTTGACTTTTTTAGCTCACCTGAGCGAAGCTCAAGTGAGCTATTGTCATAGCGCGCCGTCCGTCGTCCGTCCGTCCGTCCGTCGTCGTCGTCCGTCCGGCGTAAACTTTTAACATTTTCAACATCTCCTCTGCAACCGCTGCACAGAATTTCTCAAAACTTCACAGGAAGCAAGTACTCAATGCCCTCTACCAAGTTTGTGTTTTTCTTGCCGATCGGTCAACAAATATGGCCGCCGAGGGCTCTGATTGGCTGACACATTTTCGACATCTCCTCTGCAACCGCTGCACAGAATTTCATGAAACTTTACAGGAAGGAAGTACTCAAGGTCCTCTACCAAGTTTGTGTTTTCCTGCCGATCGGTCAACAAATATGGCCGCCGAGGGCTCTGATTGGCTGACACATTTTCGACATCTCCTCTGCAACCGCTGCACAGAATTTCATGAAACTTTATAGGAAGGAAGTACTCAAGGTCCTCTACCAAGTTTGTGTTTTTTGTGCCGATCAGTCAACAAATATGGCCGCCGAAGGCTCTGATTGGCTGACACATTTTCGACATCTCAGCAACCGCTGCTCAGAATTTCATGAAACTTTACAGGAAGGAAGTACTCAAGGTTCTCTACCAAGATTGTGTTTTGGTGCTGATCGGTCAACAAATATGGCCGCCGAGGGCTCTAATTGGCTGACACATTTTCGACATCTCTGCAACCGCTGCGCAGAATTTCATGAAACTTTACAGGAAGGAAGTACTCAAGGTCCTCTACCAAGTTTGTGTTTTTCTTGCCGATCGGTCAACAAATATGGCCGCCGAGGGCTCTGATTGGCTGACACATTTTCGACATCTCCTCAGCAACCGCTGCACAGAATTTCATGAAACTTTACAGGAAGGAAGTACTCAAGGTCCTCTACCAAGTTTGTGTTTTTCGTGCCGATCATTCAACAAATATGGCCGCCGAGGGCTCTGATTGGCCGACACATTTTCGACATCTCCTCTGCAACCACTGCACAGAATTTCATGAAACTTTGCAGGAAGGAAGTACTCAAGGTCCTCTACCAAGTTTGTATTTTTCGTGCCGATTGTTCAACAAATATGGCTGCTGAGGGCTCTGATTGGCTGACTCATTTTCGACATCTCCTCTGCAACCGCTGCACAGAATTTCATGAAACTTTACAGGAAGGAAGTATTCAAAGTCCTCTGCCAAGTTTGTGTTTTTTGTGCCGTCGGTCAACAAATATGGCCGCCGAGGCCTCTGATTGGCTAACACATTTTCAACATCTTCTCTGCAAAAAAACCACTGCACAGAATTTCATTAAACTTTACAGGAAGAAAGTACTCAAGGTCCTCTACCAAGATTGTGTATTTTGTGCTGATCGGTCAACAAATATGGCGGCCAAGGACTCTGATTGGCTGACACATTTTCGAAATCTCCTCTGCAACCGTTGCACAGAATTTCACGAAACCTTGCAGCAAGCAAGTACTCAAGGTCCTCTGCCAAGTTTGTGTTTTTCTTGTCGATAGGTCAACAAATATGGCTGTCAAGGGCTTTGATCGTAGAAGTATTTTTGTGACTTTTAACCCTTTGTCTGCAACTCAGGTGAGCGATGTGGCCCCCTTGGGCCTCTTGTTTATTACACTGTTACTTTATACCCCCATAGGTTGTATCAATGCAAGTATAAAGTTGTGACAGACTTTAATCACAGAAGGGGTAGGGGGGCATTAATGTTTTACAAACATGACTTTTAACTTGTTGCAATTGGATTGATGCTAGCAATTATATTTTTGTTGGGTTCAGTAACTTTAATGGTCATTTACTCTTGGGAAAGATTTATCTTGATACTATTTTGTTTCAAAAATCATACATGTGTTTTGCTAGAATAAAAGTATTTGAATTCTTGACTAAAATCAGAATATCCTGTGATACAAATTGTGAAACAGAGAAAAAATGAACTGGAATGATGATACTGGTCTGTCTGTCTTACTGTCTGTCTGGCCTATAACATTTTAGTTTAATTTTCCTTTTAAAACAAAATCTATGTGTTCAATAATAGTTTGATTTATTTTTCTAATGGAAGCAGAATCTCCTTAACTAAAAGGGGTAGTAATAAAATATTTGACCTGTCAGTTGTCCTTGATGAACTTATGTTGACTTATGACCTTGAACTTTGACATACTTTTAAAAAAATCTGAGAATTGAATCTAAGAAGGGCAATCAGTTTCATGGAGATCTTCAAAGAATTGAATCTTATATGGGAGGGTAAGGTGGTCGCCCGGGCGGTAAGGTGGTCACTCAGCCGGTCTCAGGAAGTTTTTCTCTAGGTACTCTGGTTTCCTCCTTTTCCAAGAACACCAATATTCGAGCCAACATGAGACATTAACATAAGTTGTGTAACTTGTTTTTTCAGTATTGTAAAATGAATAAAGTTTAAAACTGTTAAAGAATTGAATTTAAGGAAGACACACATAAGCAACAAGTACCGATATACCCATTGTCGGAAGCCCACGGCATCTTTTCCGCTGTACATGTATAACGTAAGATACCGTGGGACAGTCTATTGGGAAACGCTCGCATTCTGAAGTGATTTGAGCAGGGAATTTATGCCAATCAGAATGAGTGTTACAAAATCCCTCCAACACAAAAGAGCTGAAACTATTCAAACCAACAATTTCATTAGTTACTATAAATAACTGTATGACGCATAAAACGAGAATTCCCGGACCATTGCGCCCATGGCCTATAATCGTAGGGCAATAGGCTGTGGGTTTCCGACAATGCGGTATACCAAGCTTTAAGATTTTTTGATTATGAAGTATTTCCTCATTGATATGTACAAGGAAATTTCATGACCTTTCTTTCATTATATGGCCTTGACTTCCTACCCTCCAAGAAAGAAGTATACAAAGTATGATCGTATCTGATCTCCAGAGAGAAGAATTTATACCTACGCCATTAGTGAAACAAAAATTGATTCCTCTATAATAACTCAATAATCCTTCAACCCATTCAAACCAAACTGGATTTACAAATGTTATGAAAATAGGTGTATTGGCACTCATCAGGAGGGGAAGCAACATATTGGTTAGGGGGTCAAATGTCAAACTCACTTTCCATTTTAATGTCAATGTAGCAGACAGATTGTGACTGTAGGTAGCATATGTTTCACAAACAATATAATGTTTGAAGTAGAAAATTTCACCTTAACATTGTGTGTTTGTGATTTCAGAGCTCTCAGTCCCTGTGGCACAGACTTTCCGTACTTCTCAATATTCTTCCTAAAGAAACTGTGATAGCAGAACATGGTACGTACGATTACTTAAATGCCTCTTAATTAATAAATCTAAATCGTTTAATGCGTAGTCCATGTTGTTTTATACAAATTTATAGATACATGTATATTCTGTTTGCAAACACAGTATTCATAAATGAAGGTAAATATTCATAATCGTGAATGTTTTTTTACAACATGCAAATATATCTTACATGTTTCTGAATTCAGTGTTCATTTGGTAACTGCTGTTGTTAATACATGTACAATAATGCAGAATTTCCCCACACCAAAATCATCATAGTCAAACTTTCGATGTCTACTGTTTTAAAAGTAAATTGTCAGTAAATACATTAATGAGACCTTTGTCTGGATGTTACATTATCACTTCTATGTTTGGATGCTTATACAACGAAGTATTTTGTACAGAACTGTATTATGAAATTCATAGTACATGTTCAGTAAGCATGCCAAGTAGTAAATTTTGAATGCTTTGGAGAACAAAAACATAAAAAAAACCCTGAAGAAATACCTTTGATCTCACAAGTGAATGTTCATATATATCCTTTGCTGTAATACAAATGTACACAGTACATATTTTTGGAGTCTTGCTACCCACAATAGCTACTTATTTGAATAATGAAAAGACTTTCTAACAAATCTGATTTTTAGCTCACCTCGACGAAGTTGAGTGAGCTTATGCTATAACCCCACGCGTCCGCATCCATGTCCTCGTCCGTGTCCGCGTCCGGTCAAGAAGTTTGGGGTAGCTCAGTATCTGACAAAGTACTAATGCTACAGTAACCAAACTTGCACAAGTGATTCATCTTTGGATGCTGAGGTGAACCCATGCATCGTATGCAGCATCTGACCTACATTTTCGGCTTGAGTGACTTGGTTAAGAAGTTTGGGGTAGCTCAGTATCTGACAAAGTACTAATGCTACAGTAACCAAACTGGCGCAAGTGATTCATCTTTGGATGCTGAGGTGAACCCATGCATCGTATGCAGCATCTGACCTACATTTTCCGCTTGAGTGACTTGGTTAAGAAGTTTGGGGTAGCTCAGTATCTGACAAAGTACTGATGCTACAGTAACCAAACTTGCACAAGTGATTCATCTTTGGATGCCGAGATGGACCCATGCATCGGATGCAGCATCTGACCTACTTTTTCCATTTGAGTGATTTCGCTTTTAAAAGCCAATATTGAGCAAAGTATAAGTGCTACATGTACCAAACTTGCATATTGGATGTATCTTTGATCAAACTTTCATAAAATGACCTTGACCTACTTTTTCTGCTTGAGTGAATTTGCCTTTAAAAGCCAATATTGAGCAAAGTATAAGTGCTAGATGTTCCAAACTTGCATATTAGATGTATCTTTGATCAAACTTTCATAAAATGACCTCGACCTACTTTTTCCGCTTGAGTGATTTTGCCTTTAAAAGCCAATATTGAGCAAAGTATAAGTGATACATGTACCAATCTTGCATATTGGATGTATCTTTGATCAAACTTTCATAAAATGACCTTGACCTACTTTATCTGCATGAGTGGTTTTGCCTTTAAAAGCCAATATACATGTACTAAGAAATATGTTTGAATTGAATTTTGCTGTCACGAGGTGAGCTACGTAATCTGTGATTACCTATGTTTTTAATTGTCTATATGATTTAATTCAATTGTTTTTTTAACAGGTGATAATTCTTTAGTGGAAAAATATATGAAAAGTTTTTTTTTTTACAAATATACATGTGTTACTTTGATAGACCAGTGCTGGTTAGATGAACTGAAGACTGTGTTAACAACAACCAGACATGGAGAGTGGATGCAGGTGTTCCCACTGAGAGAGGATATCAATCTCTGGCTGTTCACTCCTCTCTCTGAGGCTCATAATCTGATAGAATTCTCCAACAGGAGGAGGGGGCAATTATCTGAAATACAAGAGGTAAGTGGGAGGCTCTTAATATAACAGAAGGAGGGGGCAATTATCTGAAATACAAGAGGTAAGTGGGAGACCATAATCTGATAGAGTTCTCTAACACAAGGAAGGGGGCAGTTATCTGAAATACAAGAGGTAAGTAGGAGGCTCATAGTCTGATACCATTCTCTTACAGGAGGAGGGGGCAATTATCTGAGATACAAGAGGTAAGTGGGAGGCTCACAAACTGATAGAATTCACCAACAGGAGGAGGGGCAATTATCTGAAATACAAGAGGTAAGTGGGAGGCCATAATCTGAGGACAATTACTGTATACTTGAAATTTTCACTCTTATTTTGATTTAGCCGTTTGGACCCAGTGGTGAGAGGGTAAAGAAGAGAAGAAAAATTAAACAAACATCATATAACATGGCGATTTCAAGACTGGGCAATAGATGATTTTCCAATAGATTCATTCGGCGGACAGACATCAGACATCACAAAATTTGGCAATATTTTCATTGTGACGTCAAAATGAAAGGCATAGCAGCACATCAAGGTGCTTCAAAACGGTGCAATCAGATGTGACGTCACAATGGAAAAATTTGCCAAATAATGTGATGTCTATGCATATAAAATTAAGGTTTAAAACGGTCATAGATATTTTCTGGAAAATGGACTATTCTGTCAAATATCTCAAAAGTTTGAAAGTAAAACTGCAATTTCAAAGCTGAATACAGTATCTGAAACAAAAAAGGTAGGTGTGAGGTTAATTATTATTCTGGAACTAACAGAATTTATCCCCTATTGGGACCAAACAGGGGAATAAGAACTGAGTGTCAAGGATTTGAAGTTAACAACAAGGCTTTATCTTTAAGTCATGGATGTAAACATGGGAGGGTCTAGATATTTTTTCCAGCAGGCTCCAAGCGGTTAGGATCAGTCCAACCAATGTTAAAAATAAATCTTATACATTTTTTATACGCCCGTCATTTGACGGGACATATTAAGGTATGGTGAAGTCTGTCTGTCCGTCCACTAATGGAGCGCAATAACTTGAATGTGCGTCAAGGGATTTTCATGATATTTGTACATCATGATCAGACTGTGATGAGGAAGCTGTCTTTCGATTTTCAGGTTCATCCGATTTGTTGTTATGCAGTTATGGGACTTAGAATTTTAGAATACTGTGAAAATGTACTAAAACAGTTAAAAATTCTTTAAAAATCTATTTTTTGGTGAAATGTGAAAATTTGCATACTTAAGAAGGAAGGATGTTCTTTGACATATGTAACGGGTTTTTAAATTGCACGTAATCAAGAAATTATGTGTAATGGGAGGAGGGGGGGGGGTATATGCACATACATGTTAAGCTAAGGGCAAAATATAGGTATGCGTCAACAGATTTTCATGATATTTGTACATTGTGATCAGACTTTGAAGTGGAAGCTGCCTTTCGATTTTCAGGTTCATCAGATTTGTCCTTATGGAGTTATGGGACATTTTGGTGTTGTGAAAAAAAATCCCAACGGGCATATCTTACTGCGTGAGCATTGGCTTTATTTTTTATTCCAGGGAGGGTCCTGAACCCCATCCCAACCCCATCTAGATCTGCGCTTAATAGATCTTACAAAATAGGTTTCCTGAATGAATACAGTCCTTTCATAATAGCACAGATTTATATACAGATTTTAATATTTTCTAGCAAGTTATTGCCCTTAGTCCACTCTCTATCTCTCTCTATCTCTTGTGGATTAAGACAAGAAAGCAGCTTTACCTTACATATAATTGTAACAAACTAGCAATTAATTTTCAGAACGATATCCCTGAAACAATGTGTTTATATTTAGTAACAGCCCTCCATAACTATTACATATTAAGATGAAAAAAGTGTTGACTAGAACATAGTTAGGATTATAACAGATCACACTGTAAATCACGTGTGTAATTGGCAGTCGCTGGCGTTCAGAGAAACAAAATTATTACAAATATAGAGGTATGTCCAATACATTTTTGTTCATGGAAAGCCTCTTTTATATCTAATTAGAGGACGTACTTGGTATTCATCATTTTAGGATCAGAATATCATTTTTAGGACTTCATATATATATTCCGAAATTAATCATTTTATTATTATATGTCCGGCTTCCCAGCTGTTGATAATAAATTACAACGGGATGGTGATACAAAAAAAATAAAGCATGTTATAATCTCATATGCAAAGTATATTTGTTTGTTCCGAAATTAATTACATGTATTGCCCTTATTTTCTCAGTCTATCTTTCAATATCTACATTGTGAATTGATTCCCATGAAGGATTACATATATGCTGTAACAATGTGACAAAGACCACTTGTCTTTTACATTATGGCCTATTTGTTCAAACTAGATAAAACCAAGGAAAAGGTAACAAATTCAGACTTCGTACATCAGAAGAATTTATCAAAAACTTAAACATTTTACAGTGTAATGTAAGCTATTCTTTAATTACAAGACTGACACATGTTACAAAACCAGCGTGGTTTCAAGTGAAAATTTGATTTTTCTTTATTTGCCTCTAACATTTGAACATTAGCTGTTACGCGACTGTTTTAAGAAAGCTTATGAACTATTCCATTCTTTGAAAATAACCAGCAAGTACACTGAAAAAAATTAAACAATTTGTGACAAGTTCAATCTATTCGTTGAAATTGAAACCAATATTATTTAATTAAATAACTGGGAACAATTTCTGTCAGATTAGGAATTTTACTATTTTTCATTGGAAATGGGGGTGAACTGTGGCCTACGTAAAAAAAAGTTGATGGCCCTGACATACATTTGTCGGTGATTTGAATAAACAACAAAGAGATGAATGATAAAGAAGGTCTTCTTGAGTTAGTTTAATTCTAGAATGAATGGCTATAAAGAGGAATGCTTGCATATGAGTATTTATTTTTACTTACACTTCAATGTTTATTTATTAATATTACATTACAAATAATGATTGGATAAAAAAATATACATGTAGCCATTAGAGCTTTAGTCTCACCAGACACCTCTTGTCAAGATTATCTAACTTTAAGTCATATATCCAGACTTCAATACATATCGCTCGTTATTCCCTTTTCCAGCTTATTTTACATATGAATAACACTTGGAGTGATTCATTTAATATCAGTTTTACACTCTATGTCTTTGTGGTGATCCCAATGTTAATTACATTGTATTAAAGCCTGAAGTATCCTCTCAATATATTCAAACTTTCTCTTTATCATTATTCAGATTAAGTTGATAGTAAAATGCTCTTAACAAACTAGAAAATTACTGTATCTATAAAAAGATCTAAGCAAGTATAAATATAGAAACTGGTGTCGATAAGTGAGAGTTCATTTCTAAAATAATCAGAGATTTACTAGTATCTTATCATCTAAATTTAAACTTTTGATACACCGTTAGTGTTTGTTTGTATGGATTAATACAAACAAAGTGAATATCTATTGTTAAACTCCTTCATATCAAATCAGATGATAATGTTAATATGGTGTATTTTGTACGAAGTAAACTTTGGCTAATTACAAATTTTGGATTTAGTGTTCTGTTCTAATTTTTAACATTGCACCAAAAATAGCACAAAAGTACGGCTCAGTTTCTAAATCCAGCTTGATACTGTTTGTCTTAACCCCTAGTAAAGTGTAGCAGATAATTCAACAATGTGGCCCATGACTTCTGAAAAATTAATTACAAATTTAAAACGAAATATGTCGTTGAAAAGTAGAAATTAATGATTATGTTTTTGCAAATTTGTTGTGCAAACCAAAATAGATTTACAACTGTGAGGTTATGACCCAATACCTTGCATTATCTGTGTGTGTGCTATATCTCAATTTGGATTACTTGTTGCTCTTTAAAGTATGCCAAGCTACTTGACCTTGACCCATGACCTAATAGGTAACAAATGTTTTAAATTGCCTCTTGCCATTTTCTCAAACTGATTAAAAAATATCCAAGATTGATGTCAGATATTTTCATGGTACATTTTGTAACATTATGATTAATACAGTCGACATATGTATGTTTAAATTTTTTTCTTCTTTTCAGTGTTTTCTGAGAATAGGATGCCTGAGACAATTTGGTCACTTCCTGTCAGAGCTAGAGAACTTGATGTTCCGGTATGATACAACATTAGATGCTTTCATTGGTCCATCTCAACCAGTCAGTGCAGAGGAAAATCAAAGAGAGGCTATGGACAGACTGGTTAGTACTACAGTAACATGAATTTTCAACACAAAAGCAAGGACACAAGCGATGCAAACTCTGCAAAGTTTTCTTGTAGAAAGGAAGTTCAGCTGACGTTAGAGATACTATTCCCGATGCAGTCCTGCACGGAATCAGAAAATATTGCCTCTGTGCAGAATAATGAATTCCAGGTTTGTTTTACAAAAGATCCGATTTTTGCAATGCTTGCATTTAATAATGAAGTAGTTTAATGTCAGCTCAAAGTCCTGAGTGCTGAAGTTTACTTATTATGACCCTTGTTATCCCTCGTGACAGATGTATGTTACGTCAGAGACTAGGTGATTGTGGTACACAGGTTATCTATAGGATCCCACTCTAAATGTCTTATGATAACTTACATCTATTCACATATTGCTTATGATATACATGTATCAGTATTTCACAACCTTTATATCCTTGGACACAAATTCAGTATTTAGAATACCAATACAACTTATTATCCCCTCATCACTCTGCTGCGGAGGGGGCCGTGTGTGTCTGTGTACGTGTCACTGTGTATGTGTCTTGTGTCTGGTGCATGTAAATTGGTTTGGAATTTTCTTCAAGAAGGTAGAGAGTTGGAACCCTTCGACATTGTGAACAGCATAGAAGGCAAAGCAATCATTATAGAAACATCAAACCTTCCAAAAATGTTCCTCATGGGGAGAGGATGAACCCTATTGATTTTCAATGTCAAAGGTCAAAGTCACTATGGACTTAGGCTTAAAATCTGTGTGAACAGCATAGATGACAAAGCAATCGCCTTCCACAAATGTTTCCTGTGAGGAGAGGATGAACCCTATTGATTTTCAAAGTCAAAGGTCAAAGGTCAAAGTCACTGTGGACTTAGGCTTAAAATCCGTGTGACAGCATAGAAGGCAAAGCAATCACCTTCCACAAATGTTCCCCATGGGGAGAGGATGAACCCTATTGATTTTCAAGGTCAAGGTCACAGATGACTGGTATGCAATTGAGAGGGGATGCTACACTTGCATTGCCATCTTAATTTTAGAATTAGTTCAGATATTCTGTATGCCTGTCATTCTGTAAGTAAGAAAGAAATGGTGAGAGATGGGTTTTACTTTTTAAAGAAGGAACGCAATATTTTATTTCTTAGATAAAGTATATTGTGCAATATTTAACCCCCTCTCCTTTGGGAAAAAGGAAACATACTGTGTTACACCTGTCAGTCTATTAATGAATGGGCAGGAGTTTGATTGATCTCTATAAAGGTCGAAGGTCATTTGGTCAAAGGTCAGCGGGTCAGAGATGTTTCAGGTTAACTCAACACTATACATGTTGGGCGTAGTTTGTTTTCCAAAAATCGCTTTCTGTTCTATAACATCCACGGTAATACGTGAACTTTTGAAATGCTATTCTGCTTGCAGTTCATCTACTCTTTGAAAAAAAAATGTTTCAATGGTCTATGCTCGAGTTGAAACCACAAAAATTCCCTGATAAGGCTTTTAGAAGGCGTCAAGTGAATGAAATGTAATGACCTTGTAACCTTGGTGATATCATTTCGGTCAAGGTCAGAGCTTGAAGTACTTAAAAGCAAATAGCCTTCAATGTCTATGTCCTTAATACCAAGAAATATTAAAGTATCTAATAATAACAATGACATAGCAGTAAGATTGGATATTGATCCTAGATAGAGCATAAATAGCCTGCGATAAGACAAAAATGTAAACACTGCAAGATAATGACAGGCTGATTGTTTACAGTTGATGTAAAGTCAATATGTGACTCATTTAGGTGTTTGTACAAGGGTTGTCACGTTAGGAGCCCCTGATAATGGCCCAGATGAAAGCAATTTACGTCTAGTCCCCTAGTGCAAATATTGTCCTCCATTCCTTCCATATAGAAATCGCAGTGTGTTATAATTCTCGCCATGACTCCCTGCCACCTGCTCCACGGTGTTACAGGATTGTGTTGGAGAGGACACGGGCGGATCCAGAGGTGTGGCGGGGGAGGGAGCACTAACTATACCCTTTACTGTGAGATTCCCAGACTTGAGAAGGAGAGGGAACACTAACTATACTTTTCCCGGTTAAAGTGTTTCTTGTCTATTTTGTTGAACATATTGAGCTACTAGTATTCGATTCGAATCCTCCCGCTTTCTATGAGGCAGAGGGGAGGGAGGATCTGCTCTGGTTCCACCCTTGCAATATAAATATAACAGAGACTTTATCATGCTTGTGGAGTTAAGCAGAGTGATGAGGATCGGAAGTATAACACAGACTGGTCGGATTAATCAGCTATATGCCGCTCAAGGCAGCACTAAGTCAATATTTGTGATCAGATGGTAGAGAGCCTAGGAATCCAGTCAGCTGTGCTGCAGCCTAGACTTTATGTATAGAGATAGGCCCCATATGATACCATAAACCGATTTTGTATTTATATCATCAAGATTTTGAACTAAACATGCAGAAGAGAAAATGAAATTTCCACCAGAAATGACAATGGAAGCTTGTATACTCGACTCCATCTGTTCAATTGAAATTCTTTGGACAAATGGCTTGTACGGAGCTGATGATTGAAGTTGGGTTTTTTTTTTTTTTTTTTTTTTTGAAAAAATTGCTTTACTTAAAGAAAAAAGTTAAGGTCACGACTGTAAGAGACTATCTCTGTCATTTTAAGGCCTGCTACTTTGAATAGTTTTGAAGAAAGCACCTGTTCAGATGGGAGAACCAAGGTTTCTTATGATAGATATGTACGGTGTCACCTGTCCGTGGACAGATACCGCTAATATAATACTTCCTCTCTTATCAGGGTACAGGCTATTTACTGTCATCTTGTAGGTACTCTCTCTCCCCTACTTAGGATCAGGTATGTAGACTGTCAGGGAAGGAGTACCGGCGATAAGGCACAGACTCAATAGAAAGAGTAAATAGATGACAAGTGGTCAGGGCAGGAAAGAATCTAAGACACTGTGATAGGCGACGAGTGCAAAACAGTGACAGATCCAGGGAATAGTTATCAGCATGCACAGACTCAATAGAAAGAGTAAATAGATGACAAGTGGTCAGGGTAGGAACGAATCTAAGACTTTGTGATAGGCGACAAGAGCAAGACAGTAACAGATCCAGGGAATAGTTATCAGCATTAAGGCACAGACTCAATAGAAAGAGTAAATAGATGGCAAGTGGTCAGGACAGGAACGTATCTAGGACATTGTGATAGGCGACAAGAGCATCTGAATGTGGCAGATCAGAGCATCTGAATGTGGCAGATCAGAGCATTTGAATGTGGCAGATCCAGGGTGGGAGGAACTGAAGATAGCAATGACAGGAAAAAGTCAAAGCAGGAGAACACAATCCATGGCAATAACATACAAATGGTAGGCCAGAACAACAGTACAATAACATACAAATGGTAGGCCAGAACAACAGCACAATAACATACAAATGGTAGGCCAGAACAACAGCACAATAACATACAAATGGTAGGCCAAAACAACAGCACAATAACATACAAATGGTAGGCCAGAACAACAGCACAATAACATACAAATGGTAGGCCAGAACAACAGCACAATAACATACAAATGGTAGGCCAGAACAACAGCACAATAACATAAAACACTTGATCAGGACAACCCCGTCCAAGGTAGAGCACGATAATATAACGAGTGATTAAGACAGCAGCATCCAAGGCAGAGCACAATAACATGAAACTGGTGACCAGAACAACATCCAAGGCAAAGAACAAAAGCATAAAACAAAGAACAAAGACAACTGCATCCAAAGCAAAGCACAATAACTTAAAACAAGTGACCGGAAAAAAAATCATCCAAGGCAAAGCGCAAGAACATAAAACAAGTGACCATGACAACAACACCCAAGGCAAACCACAATAACAAAACAAGTGACCAGACCAACAACACCCAAGGCGGAGCACAATAACAAGTGACCAGGTCAACAACACCCAAGGCAGAGCACAATAACAAGTGACCAAGTCAACAACATCCAAGGCAAAGCACAATGACAAATGACCAGGTCAACAACACCTAAGGCAGAGCACAATAACAAGTGACCAAGTCAACAACACCCAAGGCAGAGCACAATGACAAGTGACCAGGCCAACAACACCTAAGGCAGAGCACAATAACAAGTGACCAGGTCAACAACACCCAAGGCAGAGCACAGTAACAAAACAAGTGACTAGGTCAACAACACCCAAGGCAGAGCACAATGACAAGTGACCAGGTCAACAACACCCAAGGCAGAGCTTAATAACAAGTGACCAGGTCAACAACATCCAAGGCAGAGCACAATAACAAGTGACCAAGTCAACAACACCTAAGGCAGAGCACAATAACAAGTGACCAAGTCAACAACACCCAAGGCAGAACACAATGACAAGTGACCAAGTCAACAACACCCAAGGCAGAGCACAATAACAAGTGACCAGGTCAACAACACCCAAGGCAGAGCACAATAACAAGTGACCAGGTCAACAACACCCAAGGCAGAGCACAATAACAAGTGACCAGGTCAACAACACCCAAGGCAGAGCACAATAACAAGTGACCAGGTCAACAACACCCAAGGCAGAGCACAATAACAAGTGACCAGGTCAACAACACCCAAGGCAGAGCACAATAACAAGTGACCAGGTCAACAACACCTAAGGCAGAGCATGATAATATTACAAGTGATTAAGACAACAGCAGCCAAAGCAAAGCACGATAACAAGGCAACAGCATCTAAGGCAAATCACAATAAAAAAAACTAATGGTCAGGACAACAACATCCAAGGCAAAGCACAGTAATGTAAAAATAAGTGATCATGGCAAAGCGCAAGAACATAAAAACAAGATGCCAAGGCAACAGCATGCAAGGCAAAGCACATAAATCAGAATCCAAAAATCAGTGTCATTGGGCAAACAAAACTTAACATGCTTTACAATCTTTATTTATTATCTGACATAGATGGAACTTCATACACTAAGAAGCAATGGACCAAGGATCAACGCTATTGATTTTGAGGACAAAGGTCAAGGACATGCGTCAGTGTTATACTGGAGCTTGGTATAATGCATCTGCTACATGTTTTTCTTTTGTTTCTCGCATTTTCCTGGTTTTTGTTTACTTTTTGGACTGCTCTTATCCATCTATTTATTATAAGTTGAAAGGAAATGTTCAAGCTTGTATGGTTTCAGAGGCTTGAGCCATGTAAAACGAAAGTGTAGATATATGAGCTACCAACCGATAGATTAGATCGGAGCTAGAGAGGAATTCCCTTATCATATCTGTTTTCTTGGTGTTCGTATCTCTGCTTTGGAGGTTCGATCCTTCACTAACCAATATTCTTCTCGTATTGACCCACTACTTGAAAGCGCCAAACAACAAATGTTTGATTTGGAGACATAATCTTGAAGTGCAGTGTTGACATAAGACGCAAGTGTATTATGACGGTATTAGAACATATTTACTATATAGTCCCACCTGGTCTAAATCAATTCTCCTTTCAATTCAAATCTTAGTGACTGAAAATTGGTGATGGGACTCCAGTGAAAAATGACTCTTTGTAGGGGACCTGAAATGTAGAGCTGCGCTAAGTAAAAGTTTTATATACCTAATCTTTTAAGTCTTGATATTTGAGTTGTACTTAAGATGTTTGAAAATTTTCTCCGTTTGTGATCTTAGAGTAACAAAAATCCGATCCAAATGTGAGCAAAATTAATTATCTCTCATATGTAGCTATTACTGCTCGATACAAAGTCTGAGAGAAAAGCAAACATTGTATGTGTTTGTAGAGCATTTATGAAGAGTTATTAATAATTAGGTATATAGAGACGGGAATTAGACCTTACCTCCATGTACAGAGGGCGATCGATATACTGACATCCTTACTCCATTGTTCCTTGGGACAAGGCAATGGATGTCGTGTTAGAGGCCAAATTATGGTGATCTAATTATCCCGCTTTTGACATCATTCGGCTTAGTTGCACGTCCTTTAGTTACGTCACTGGGTATTGGCTCTGTACAGGTCTTTATAAGGCTTTATAATTAAATTTCTTGCAATATGCCCTTGTTACTTTCGATTTTCATTCAACGGATATATGCAGTATCATTCATTGTCACATTCCAATGAAAAGGACAAGTTGTCAAAATTTCAATGTACTAAGTTATGACAAATTACACGGAAGAGATGTTAAAAAATATCTTTAGGTCGATGCAAGAGGCTTAACTCTCATGAGAAGTAGGTCAGAAGGAACTGAATTTGGATTCGACGAAGTAGGTCATATCACTTACAGAACTACAAATTATGATCTTGGAATGCGATCTTTATATATAATTCAGAGCTGAATTGATGGTGATGTACCCAACTCCAATTTCAGTCCTTCGTTATTTTTCAGCCTTTCGGTGGCCAGGGAGTAGTAATTTATCAGTTATATGCGCTTTTACGATCTGAAATTCCAGCTCTACCACGGGAAGGTTTGTGTTATCTGTATGCACAGGAATAAAAAGGAATATATGAATCTCTACGTAAGAGATTTGTTTAAGGGATTAGGGTTTTAAGACTCTCTGGTATCTTGTGCGCACGGGAATAGGTTACAACTTGTCAATTTGTACAACTGGAGATTCATGATTTAAGTAAACATTCAATCTTTTCAGATTTCTGTTTACTTTTTTATTGATTAAAGTCCTCAAATATTAGATAAATTCATACGTGTCAACAGAATCTGTTCAAATATAAAGTGTTAAGTTTTAAATCAATCATGATAAATTCAAACAGAGCTTGCTTTTATGATTTTTAAGTATTCTCAAGCGGTATTTTTATTTAAACAAGGCCGTGGGTTAGCAAATATTTCACCAAAAAAGCTCAAACAAGAAATTTTAAAAGAAATCAATTTTGCCAAGATAAATAATCATGACACCGATATAAAATGGGTTGTTTGGGTAGATAGTTTGTATGCGAAATTTAACATTGCCTTGTACTTAGTGGTCTATGACAGAAGTCCTACGTTTGTAGTATAGAGTTTGTGTCAATAGAGAACGTCTAGTGTTTAACTCTCAAGTATTTGTATAGTCCATTCAATGCAGTTGACTATGTGCTCAAGTATAACATTTTAGCGTGTTCAATAAGTTTAGGGAAAGTTGATAAAAGATTATCCGTTTTCCAAACGATACCTATTTGTGGGTGTACCGTTTCCAAAATTTAAAACTCCTCCCTCCATGCAGCTGGGCGGTACATTTTCACAATTAGATTCCGCCAATCGGAACATGGCATTTTCCTGCTGAACGAACGTCGTCTATTTTCCCGCCTTTTGGTATCTGGAATCGCTTGAGTGAACTTGAGAATTCGCAGTAAGGTAATTACATGGTGGCTTAGATTTCAAAACATGAATATTTTTCAAAGGTTTTAGCACATCTGCCAAAGCTGAATGAGTCAGTCTGGATTTACCATTCAGTGAAAAGAAGGTTGAAATGTAAATATTATGAGAGAGCTTTTTTCTCCCATATCTTGAGAGACATGTTGTAATTTACATTTTGGCGCACGTTTAGATGGAAGAGGTTGGAAGCAAAATAAATTCATTGTTCGCAAACGCTGCTAGACTATTATATAGACAACCATCTAAACATAACTAACTTTCAGAAATTTGTTAGTTTGAAGCTAACGGAGAAATGCATATGATACGCCCATACCGTTTTTGTTGCTAAGTATTGCGACATTATAACAATGTTATCTTCTGAACTAGAGCACTGCATGCTCCCTTCACTGTCCTTGTCGGCTTTCATTAACTCAACAATTAGGGTATCATTGAAACATAGCCCAACAGAGTATGTGTACAAGCAGGGCAAGCTTGATTAGTATCAGGTGTTCTCAGCAAATCCCACTACATTCCTCCTCGTCGTATTACATCTAATAGGAATCAGACCCGCAGACTTCTCGATGGATGCCAGAGACAATTCGGACTGATAGCTTCTTACTAGTTTCCTATTTCCACATTGTTGGTCTGTAAACCGACACGTTGTACGATTCCAAAGTGTCAGACTCCATTGGCAATAAATGCCCTTTGGCAGAGGAAAAAGCACACAGAGTGCATTATTATTGCTTCATCGTCCTCTTATTTTACTTTTTTCCCATCTGATTTCAAGATATACAGATATTGTGTTTCATTCTGTTCAACATTCCAGTGATAACTAAGAGTACAATAGAAAGCGATGTTGACATTAGGGTCATGTTGGTGATTGAGTATGCAGTCTTCATGTTATATTTCAAGTCATACTGATTTTTTTTAAGATTATTATCATCGTTATATGTACGACCAGATTATTTTTTCTCATGCATCACAGAGAAAAAACGATGAGCTAGATGTTCCACCTTTTCCATATATTTGATATACAAACAGAAAGTTTGTTTAATCTATGACTTGCTCTCTGTTCGAGCATCTGTAATTCTCCGAGACCATTTGGAAAAATAAATGGTGCTGCAATCGGGCTGAACGATGCTGTCCATATTTCAACAGGAAAATTTTTACATCTGGTTAGTCTCAGACTATTTTAAACATTTAAACTTTAATCCTCTCACATATCACTCCACGCACATCTCAAAAGGCAAGTTGATTCATTATCAACCGAAAGCCGGTGTTTTTTGTTTCTCCATTGCCGCGCTTTATCAGTGGCTTTTGCATGGTGGTCTGCTCTCGTAGCAGTTTTAAGTGAGAAGTTATATAAATAAACTCATCTTCACATGTTTCTACTCGAAATAACTTAACATTTGGCATACAGTTTTGTTCCTAGGTTCGGAAGTGGAGCTTCTTGAAGATAGAACGCCGAGGCTTCTTTTCAGATAAAAATCAGCTTTATCATTAATTTAGGGGAACAAGCGTGGGTAATGTAACACAGTTCCTGAGTGTATATCTTGGTAATTTGGTTAGGCTTTAATTGGTTGAGGCTTCCTGCCAAGTATTGGGAACGATCCAGGCTGGATACTAATCATATTGTAATAACAGCTGATGGTATGCCAGTCCTGATTGGCTGCTGAGTGATACGTTGATGATATGTACATAGGTGTCTAACGTCGACCCTCAATACTAATGTATGCTGAAGGGGACATCCCTCTGGCATAGTGTTGCATTTGTCCCTCCCCTTTCTCCAGAACCCCCTCTCTTCCCCTTCCACTAAAATATCAAAACATCCAAAAATGAAACTTTAGACTCTTTACTGATATTTGACAAGATTTTATAGGTCCATGAAATAAAGAAGTTCTTTGTTCAAATCTTTGATTGTATACTTTGTATATTTGCAGGCCCATGAGGAGAGTAGGCGTAACCAGTTGATGAGGGACATGGCCCAGCTTCGCCTTCAGGTCAGTGTAATATGATGTCTACTTTAACATATGGTATATGTTATGTCTATCCGTGTAAACTGGGCGATCTCTGTTTACAATTCCCATGTAACAGCAAACGCCCTTATCTATAATAACATAATGACATTCCAGTACTTTATTGATATATAAACATCATTTGAAATGTAAACTTAATTTGGAGGACCACTGTCAAAGAGGTATGGTCAGTACATGTATAGTAAGCATTTAAAAGATATTTGATGTTGACAACTATTTGGGCTAAAATTTTGATGTCCTCATGAGGGAGAGGATGCAAATGAAGGAAAATATACAACATCATAATCATTGTCTGTTTGTCTGTCTGTATGTCTTTGTCATAACTTTTGGATGGTTACATGTATATTGTAGCAACTTCATATTTTAATGTGTTTTCCTTGTGACAAGAAATTTCTGTTGATACAAAAGTTGTTGGCCCCATGACCTTCATCTTAAATTTCTTTAATACACTTGAAACACTGTAATCTTGAGCATAACTTTTTAATGATAGCTAATGAGGCTTTAGAATATTCTTTTGTATCTAGAATTTTAACCTTTTATCATTGACCTTGTATTTCTTTTTAGAAAATAATTAATTGGCATGTTCATAGCATTCTTACATCTGAAAGGAGTTTTTGAATGTACATTTATTGTGACAAACACCTTAAAGCTGGGAACCCAATTTTCTAAATTTGTTTTATATACAGGCTGAGGTAAGCCAGTTGGAGGGGTCATTGGAGAAGACAGACTACACCCACTTCCCCCCTTACCTGATCCCTGATACCAGATGTCTGTGTGAGTCCCTCAGCTTTGTCCGACAGCTTGTACAGACAGGCAAGGGAATCATCATCATTCCATTATCAGGTAATTCTCACCTTGTAAACATACTGCTGTGCACATGCTGACTTACTGTCACCTGTCACCAGGGGTGGATGACTGACATTAACTTCTTAAAAAATGTATCAATAATTATTGATAAATAAATGTCTTTCATAATTCTATTCACTATAATTAGTACATGTATTTGACTGCCATGTGAATTTTACATTGTAAAGTTTTGGGTTTTTTTTATTATTTGAAAGCAGATATTGCTTATCCATACCATATGATATAAGTAAGTTATCTACATGTCTTTCAGTAGAGATCTACCTCTCCTAATGATCCTGTTTTATAAATATTATAATTCTATGAAGCATTTCATGCAGTTATATATTTGTTCTTACTGTACGTTTACATACAAACTCTTGAGACCAACACTTTATTCATTGTCCAAACAGACTTTTTGCAACACTGTCCTCGTGTCTGAGGCCATAATTGTCACAAATACATCCTTATGAACCTTTGAAGACGTATTCACCTCAATGTATTAAAATGTCTTTATGTATATCAAGGTCAACATAAACCCATCAATTTTCATTTTCCTGACATACGTTATGACAAGTTGTGAAGAAATCATTTAAGTTCAGTCCATTCAGTTGAAATCAAATTATGTAAAATTTCTGCCTTACGATTTACATGTAGATATTATTTGGGTTTGTAATTTTTCAGTAATTGATACATTAGACTTTATGAAGAAGGATTCCGTAGGAGCTAGGGATGCTATAAGATGGTTAGAGGCCGAGTTCCGCAAGGGAAACAGGTAAAAGTAATACGGAAAGAAAAAAGGGAAATAAGTTGAAGGAGGTCTATAAAATCACTTATAACTGGGACAAATATTAAAAAAAAAAATTTGATTTACCAAAATATGAAGTGAATTTCAAAAACTGAAGAGCAGTTACTATTGTGTGAATTAGACTTTTGTACTTAAAGAAGAATTAAATGTGTGAATATCTTCTTTTTCAATTGTTTGAAATAAAATATGATTAAACTAAACTAAATATCATCGACTGAAAAGAAAACTAATTATATCATAAACATGTTTTGTTCTTTACAGGTACATCAGAGCCCAAAAAAGTAATGAGAAGCATTCAGAAAATATTCCAAAGAATTTGAAGAAAACCAACAGAGAAGCATGGTAAATTTATTTAACAATTAGGAGTGTATAAATCAATTCACATAAAATTTTCAATACCCTTCTTAAGATTTATTTCCCCTTTGTGAAGGAACAGGACCATTTAGTCCTGTTCATCTGTCCATTTTCTATCTGTCCATCATAAAAAAAAACTTTTTACTGAAGATGAGCCTTTCATATTCTTTGATATATGATTTCATTTATTTATTCTTTAGCTTTATTCCCATCTTACCACTAAATAAACATGTATGTTTGTTTGTGTGTACACAGGTGTGTGTATGAGATGGTAGCATGTGCCCGATACCTTGCCCAGCAAGGTGGTGACATCAGCACTGCCAACATGGTGGCCATCTTGTCAACAAAGAATTTACAGCTTATGCCATACCCACAGCCTCTGAAGAAAGCCCTCGCTAACTGTCAACAAGCAGGTACCCAACAGGATTCTGTATATAAGAAAATGAAATATTGCTATTGTAAAGACTGGTTTCAATATCCTATTAGGCGTATTGTCCGGCATGATGGACAATTTTTAAAGTGTTCAGCCAACATCCACTTAATATTAAACCTCTTTTCTTGTATTTTCATACTCGTATAACTTGAAAACAAAATTGTTTACATATACATTTTTCTTATAAATCGATTCAGAAATATATGCCGTTTATGAATAAGATTTAATTTAGGGAGTTGACCGCAAAATAAGAAAGATAATGTCTATGAAAGCAAAGCAATATCAGTATGATAATACACGGAAGTAACGTAAATTGCTATTTTATACAATAAAGTGTGCCATTTTTGGATGCCTATAAAATGTTAAATCGGCGGAGAAGTGAATTCTTTTTTTCACGAGCGAAGATTTGAATCTTCTAGTTTTCATATGCAAACTTTCAGGGTAGGTAATCAATTTTGTTCTAAAACCGCGAGCTACGTTAAAACAAGGGGAATTTAGAGGGGATTCCAAATGTACAAGGTACATGTATATGAAGATGTCTTCATTCCTGCTATGTGTTAATTACTACTCCTTCATTTAAGAAATGACTGTCTTACTTTTGGAATTACTTTTGGAACAGAATTATACACCCATGAACACCAAAAGTAAGACAGTCATTACTTATTGGCCGGATTGCAAAGCAATTCCGGTCTATAGATTGACGATGTCCGTCCGTCTGTCCGTCCGTCCGTCCGTCCGTCTGTCCGTCTGCCGTCAACATTTTGGTTAAAGTTTCTGGTTGAGGCAAAATCTAAGGAACTGTATGCAGTAGAAACCTTATATTATACATTTAGGTTGCCCATGATGAGACCTTTCAATTTATGCCGTAACATTGGACCTAGTGACCTTGACCTTGGACTTTGACCTAGTTAAAGATTTTGGTTAAAGTTTCTGGTTTAAGCAAAATCTAAGGAACTGTATGCAGTAGAAACCTTATATTATACATTTAGGTTGCCCATGATGAGACCTTTCAATTTATGCCGTAACATTGGGCCTAGTGACCTTGACCTTGGACTTTGACCTAGTTAAAGATTTTGGTTAAAGTTTCTGGTTTAAGCAAAATCTAAGGAACTGTATGCAGTAGAAACCTTATATTATACATTTAGGTTGCCCATGATGAGACCTTTCAATTTATGCCGTAACATTGGGCCTAGTGACCTTGACCTTGGACTTTGACCTAGTTAAAGATTTTGGTTAAAGTTTCTGGTTTAAGCAAAATCTAAGGAACTGTATGCAGTAGAAACTTTATATTATACATGTAGGTTGCCCATGTTGAGACCTTTCAATTTATGCAGTAATATTTGACCCAGTGACCTTGACCTTGAACGTTGACCTAGTTAAAGATTTTGGTTAAAGTTCTTGGTTTAAGCAAAATCTAAGGAACTTTATGCGGTAGAAACCTTATATTATACATTTAGGTTGCCCATCACGAGACTTTTCAATTTATGCCGTAACATTGGACCTAGTGACCTTGACCTTGGACTTTGACCTAGTTAAAGACTTTGGGTCAAGTTCCTGGTTTAAGCAAAATCTAAGGAACTGTATACAGTAGAAACTTTATATTATACATGTAGATTGCCTCTGACAAGACCTCTCAATGTATGCTGTAATATTTGACTTAGTGACGACCCAGTTGGTGACAAAAACTTACTTTGCAATCCGGCCATACCGTCTTTAGCGGTGTTTTATATTTACATTTATTTTAAATGTCAGTCATTTTTATTCGCATGCACTTCGCACATTTTGGCTGTTCTAGCGTCAAATACATTTGAACGTTGGTTAATTCTCCCTACATGCAAATCTTTAACGTGACGTCACAATAGCAACCCAAGTTATTGGAATATAATTCTAGTTGCCTAAATGGGCGTTTAACATGGGGAATACACTAGTAATGTAAATATTTGTCTTCATATTTTATTTGCTCTTTCATTTGTCTTGATATTTTATTAACTCTTTCATTTGTCTTTATATTTTATTTGCAGGGATTTCACTGGAGAATGTACCACTATTCACCAACAAGTGGAAGGACCTTCTGAAGAGTAACGGCTGAGAGAAGGACCGTGTACGGCATGAAGTATGCCTGGCTCTACAGAAATCTTCTAGGGTTCAAGTATTTACCCATGTGATAAAAAATATAAAAAACAGGGGACTTAAAATGTCACCCTGGAGGAGACCATATTCAAACCTAAGTCAAAACAGTGCACTGCACTATTATTAGGCACCGTGCAATGGGCAGTAGATTGAACGAACATCTCTATTTCACTTTTATTTACGTATGACTTATTTGTTTAATATTTTATCATAAACTTACACATACCCTTAATATGTTATGAACAGAACATGACTGAACAATATTAGATTGTTGTGTTTGAGCTATGATCTATTTGGCAAGCTATGATTATGAAATCTTTGATTTTCTTGTTTGAGCTCTGCCTTAAAGTGCTGTCCTCTCTCAAATTCCTTTATGCAATTTAGTCTATTATAACCACACTATCAAGGATTGAGAGATAATATCCTAGAAAATGGGGAGGTGGCAGCAAGCCCTGTGATCTTATTCCACTAATCAAAGACATTCTAATGTCATATGATTTATCTAAATATCTCCATCTGAAGCAATAATTATTATGATTTGCGATACTTGTATTTTGCTTGTGACAAACAATATTCAATAAAAAGATTTTAGGAAAGTTGATACTGTATTCTTCAGTTTCTATTTAATGAGCATGCAAGTGAGCCGAGGAAAACTCAGATGGTGATAAATCAATAGAAAAAGACCATAGTTCTTGGATATAAGGCACTGTTTATTTGATATTCTGGGGTAGGGGGAGGGAACTATTATTTTTCCAGACAAATCAAGTTACTCTGAATATTCATGAAAAAATATAATTTTGAGATGACAGAAGGATAAAAAATGGTATTTTGAGAAAGTGTATATTCTCTTCAGTGGCAGATTCAGGGGTGTGTGGAGGGCACCTCCCCCCCCACTCGTCACTGACCAAAAATTTTCCAAAAACGGGTATATTTTGGCCCATTTTCAGTCAAAATTTCGCCCCTTGACATCCAGGCAAAGGGGGCGCTGGATCTGCCACTGCTCTTGATTTGGAATTACTCATAAAGTAGTTTTCACTTTTCATAAGAAAACATAAGAATAGTTATTGAAAGAGCATATACACTATTGTAAATCTAGACATTTAAATGCATATCAATAAAAAGAAAGATAATGCTCAAACTTTGAGAGAAAAATAAAAGTTTGCCTCAGTCCATGGCAATAAAATTATAATCCTTGTCCTAACAGATAAAAAATTAAGCCCCCCCCCCCTCCTTTTTCCCTTTCCAAAGAGCATCAAATGAACCGGCCGTTCCAAAGATCAATTTTAATGAAAAACTACAAGTCGCATCAATACGACAAAGCTATACAGTTTCAGTATTTGCTCTTTACAATGAGATTAAATGGTTGATTTGGAGGAGTGGTTACTTTGTGGGCGGATCATATGGATTTGTCAATCATTTCATGATGGACAGCTGTAGGACCTTTCGAACAATCAAACTTTCGGCATAAATCTTATCGTGTACTTCAATGGCGTCCATAGCCGTATTATTATCTTGTATTTTATGCCTCAGTAATCGAAAAATATGAATGATAATCAGTCCCGGGTTATCTGTCCGTAGCAGTGAAGCGAATACAAAGAAATTTGATCGTTTTAGCTCAAAGGGTTGTAATATCCGAGTGGGATGTAGCTTAATTCTACAGGGAATAAAAGAAATGATTATTTATAATGCCTCTGTAGTCATGGTTACGTTAATGACTTTACAGAGGAAATTACCAACTTAGTAGGTTTCGTCGTAAAATGTAGAGAGATATTGAAAGTTCCAGGAGCTACGAGGGACGGATTAAATGCAGAGAGATATTGAAAGATCCAGGAGCTATGAGGGACGCATTAAATGACGATGCGGAGAATGGGACTGTGTGTGTAGTATGCATGGTCCAATACAAACCACCACCTCGTTCGATCGGATCGACCATTCCAGTTCCATTTTCTGGATTTCCATTTTCCTCACCCAAGCTATGATACAAAGAGATGTTCGGGTCCCGATCTTTTCTGTATGAAATGAAAGAACCAAAGCTCTGTGATATCAAATGTCTGATAGACCAAACTAAGTTTAACATAGTCATTATATCGTCTTGCCAATTAAGACAAAAAATTACAGCCCCGAAGTTACTTTGGCAAGTCATAAACATCCATTTGTACTGCCTGAGCGGTTTGCTTTACCGGCAATGTTCATTATCGACCCGAATGTCTCAAGGCGTCAATTTAAATGTCGAACAAAGGATGCAGATGGCTGATCAGAAATGTGCTGGTAATCCAATATAGAAAGCCATTCGGTCCATTCGACCGAAAAACGAGTCGGGTCTTGTCATAAGGGGCGTGATTTATTTTCTTACGTTGACGTATGAGCTACAATTATTTTACCATTGGCAAATTCGAAAAAGAAGTTGGAGAGTTTCTTTAACTTTTTAAACAAATATTTCAGTTTGTGTCAAAATACTGCCAATTTCTGTAACACGGAAACCGACGGCGCAGGTGTACAGAACGTAAGCATGGAAACGGTTTGGGGAAACAAGACTCTCGTATGTGTAATGCAGCAATCCAAACCATGGTTTTTGAAACACCTAAGACGGCTTCAAGCTTGGCTAACCTTGTAGAACAAATTAATGTGGTATCATATTGCACTTGTCATTTCTGAAGCTATAAAAGAAGACGTACTATAGTGTAACCCTGGCTTACACCTGACATGGTGTCGGGTCAGTGCTCGTGAATAATCACAATAATGTGTCCATACCAGTATCTCAACGCTTTGCAAATTGACTGTTCTTATCGCGGGGTTTTTATCCCATTGAATATTTGTTATGTTTTACCCGCGCACTTGACACACAATACCCAGTGGATTATATACCTTTGTATAATTAAATAGCTGGACTATTGAAGAGATATGTCCTTATAATTTGGGGAGACCCTCCGTTCTGACTTTGGACTAAAGAAATTGCGGTCCAAAATTGAAAGGGACACATTTCAAAATGTAAATTGCTGTCTTTATATCTTTGCCCCACAATCTCTTACTACAGAATCATGATGGCATTTTACCGATTAAGAATTGTATTGAAACTTTACATGATGTTGGTTGCTATGGTTACATCATCATCAGTCAAAGAATCAAAGAAATAATGATCAGCTGTTCATATATATTCAAATTTGTAGATTAAAAGGAGTCATTCCAGTTCGGATTGAACAGAAACATATCAGTCCAGAATTTAGAAGGAAAGGAGGCGGTTACTATTGAATTTTGTCCCTGGCATAAGGCAATCAATGCAATGGATGTTGTTCCTGCGAATAAGATGTTTCTTGCGACAATGTCGCGTCGCGTCGAAAGTCTCTTTTTTGCTTTGAGGACAAGGGGCACGGGAGCTCGGGGACATCAGACGGATTGTCAGATGATATGGCCGTGTAATATAAAAGTCATTCGATAGACATCTTTGCAGTCAAATAGTAATGAAAAGCATGCGGTAATTGGAGATTATGTGCAGCGATGCGTGAAGTGAGCAGGATGATATCGACCCAGGCGCCTCGGCGCTTGTTAATCCGATATAATAGAATATTTGGCGAGAAACTATTTGTTCTTCATCGCCATTCGCGCGTGACAAGTCAGTTTCTGCATACTCTCACAAATCGTTAGGATGAAAGTCAATTGTAGTACGGACAAGGGCTAGGGACGAGCACCACGTCAATTGGGCACCACCAATTTGAGTATCCATTGGGCAACAAGAGTTATGCTCCGAGCACCACTTATTATTTTCATTTTTTGGGCAACAACAATAGTGCAATATTGTTTTCATTAGTCTGTTTTAATGAAGTAGAGAGCTCTCATTATCTAGGACTAAAATGGGATATGTAAAAATTTATACTTTGATATTTTCATTTGCTGGTAGGTGGAGAAAATAATGTAATGGCAGTAGGAAACACATACCTGTATAAATATGTTAAAAGGTGTTTGTTGAACAACATAAAAATTAGCCCACAGCGTCAAGGTATTTTTGATGCGGTATAATTGATATGTGGGTTCATTCCGTCTGACTGCTTCACCGCGTCGCTCATTAATTCGAAGGAAAATTGATCACTAAAATACCGCGTATACCACAGAGATAATTCATAGAAAATTGCAATATACTTTGTGGGCTAATCTCTCTAATCTTCTCTTTTAACATCTTAAAAAAATGTGTGCGTGATTAGAAACCACAGTCACGGACCGTGACCCGATAAGATGTAATAGGGAGAAAGTGATAGGCAACCACTGGCACCCGAGGCCAAGATCTGTGTAGATTGTATGGATACACCTGACCAACAAATAACTTTTTCACAGAAGTTATTTCTGTCACAGCTTACCGGACAAGGCGATGAATAACACAACTGTCCATCAGTTAGCATCCGTTTCTAGTCCGTTTGTCGTTAACTATCCGTTGGATACGTCTCTCCGTTGAGCATGTTCAAAACTTTCCACTGGAGAGAACGAATTTTAAAGACGCTGTCCGATACACGTCAGTTGAATCTCCGGTAGGTGTCTGTTTATATCCGGTAGACTCGAATCTAACGGACGTGAAACGTATAAGAAGAGTAACGGCCAGCTGCGAGAAGCGAACAGACGAGTCTCGATCGTTCTTATACGTTGCTTTTCTGTTCAATTCGTTGCGTCTCCGTTACTCGTACGTGTAAGTCCGTTACTAGCCCGTTATTTTTCCGGCAGATCTCCGGTACTCACGGGTACGGTACGTATCCGTTCCATACTATTCGAGAGAACCTCGAGCAGCAGCAACGTCCAAATTTTACGAACAAATGAACGACCAAGGGTCTGAAAAATGGGAATCTTAAGTAAAACAAAGTTGAAATCCTCAATCCGTCTTTCTGATATAATATTTTGTATCTGTTGCTAATTTCAAATTAAATTGCAAATTATTTCGCGTTCCGAGGAGTAAAAGAGGAGGAAAGGTGAATTTCAACTCCTTATTGACGTTTTTTCCTGTCGGAAAGTGGGTCGGGGGATTGACCACAAAATCGACTTTGTGCCCCCCCCCCCCTCTTCTCTCTTTATTCCATCATAAAAGACGTCACCTACATTTTATAATAGTATAAATCTGTTGTCCTGATTGTGAACCTCCTTCAGTGGCAGACGAGCATTTGAAGAGTCCTCTATTTCTCTGATGATTGATTGCCATTCCCTTCTACTTCTCCTGCAAATACAAAACACGTCACCTCATCTCTCTGCTTGTTACTTTTGGCGGATTATGGCTCGGAGAGCTCTCCAAACTGCATGAATCAACATTGCAGACTCTTCATCCTGGAGGTAAAAAAGGTTTGAAGTATCGACAGTCATCCGTTATCACGATTTCGTACGAAACGGCGGAGAAGTGGCAACACTTGAACTTCTTCTGCGGATGGAATATGATTGCATCTGCTTTAATTGGTTTTATGGAAAAGGGACGATGGGTGTTATTTTCGCAAGCACTTGCTCTGTAGAAAATTACTTTTCTTCATAGCAATTTCCTCTACGATAAAGCGCCAAAAAGAATATAATCTTGATAAATTTCAGATTATGAATTACACGTATTGAAAAAGAACTTGGTGTATTTTCATCTCGCGACCCAATTAGCATATCTCACTATATAATTCAGTGTTATATATCAAAAGGCGAGTAAAAATTACGTGAGCTTCATCAGTTGTAACAGGCACTGCACTGATAGTGGTCATACAACAATTAGTTGCCAAAAAATAAAATATGAACAAAAAATTAAACCAGAACCCTTCACGACTCAAAAACAATACTCTTACTTCCGATTACTCTGAACACAAAACCCAAAGCTCATAATCAATGTGCCCACAATAACTTTAAACGAAACAACTAAAACTTTCTGTGTGTAAAGGCGCTAAAAGTGAATCCCAGTGAGATCAGATACCCGGGAAGAGAAAGCATCTTCTGCTTGTTTGTAACACCAGTTATTTGTAATTCTAATGCAATGTCGTTATTACGTCGAATTTCATTGGTTGTTTGCTCCTTAGTTACGACTGTAAAACGAGAACATACTAGGCTTTGACGTTGCTAACGTCACATTTCGCTAATATATTCACAAAAATATAGATTGCATTAGAATTGGAATAACTAGATACTGACGTTATGTTTGCGGACGGTAAATGCTAAATGTTGAGGATGTACTCTCTTTGGCATCATCCATATGATTTAATTTTAAGACAGAAGAATAGACATTAAGATATAGAAATCAATATTAATGTAATCTGTTTTCAAGTGTTTACATATACAATACATCAAAAGTTGGCGGAACAGAATTTTAGCGAAAATAGGTGAAAAATAAGGGAATTCCATTTGCAAATCTGATAAGACAATGTCTTGTAATTTCAAATGTTTGAGGGATAACGGTAAATGAAATTCTACCAGTATTAAGGCATACAAGGTGGAGATTTCCTGCAATTTTCTTTGACGTGTGCGAATTCCATATCAGTAGTCTACTTCCGCTTTTGGTTTTAAACGAGTGCTTAACGATTCACCTCTATGTCCTCAGTTTATAATAATTAGGCAGAAAGGCTATGATATGTTGTCATTAATGCAAATTACATGGTGGACAATTTGTAGGTTGTACCGTGAATGTTTTCCGTGTTTTGTTAATTACTTACACATGTACCAACGTTTGTAGAAGTGAATTGTTAGGGACAAAAACTGCGAACAAAACTATGTTCGAGATGTCGTGCACTTCGTGTAAATGAGGATAATTATGGTGAATGATATATTGAATATAAGAATTTATAGGTAGAGCAGGGATTTATGTAGACGAACGGCGTGAATGACATCCTATAAATGAGTAACTGAAATAAGTTAGAAAAATATTATTCACTGGAGAATGGATGGTTCGAATAGTATACATTTCAAAAGTGCTGGTATGATATCCTGAAATTAATGAAGGTGCATGAGATCGACTACTGAATGAAATCGAAAAAATAAAGGTTTTGCCTGAAAACAAAGTTCAATGTACAATCTATCAGAATTGTTACATGTAGTCTGGGTGTAGAATCGTCTTGATGACCTCATTGATGAACGATGTCAAAGGTTAAGGTCACAATCTAAAATACTCGATGGTGTGCCAACTGGTTTATTGCACCATTTTGGTTCTCCATGCATCATGTAAATTTAGAGGTATGCAAAGACTCTTCCTTTCTTTTGGACAATGTTGATGTACGATTTCATGGTACTCTACACAGGCGTTGTTGGAATTCCCATGGGTACGGATTGTGCGCCTTTCGTTGCGAATTTTGTTTTTAAGCTATGAAACGTATTCATTCTAAATCTTTAAAAAGAAAATGACGATTTTATCAACAAGAAATTACCGTAAACAAAATATATACGGTATTCTCGTTTCTCGACTCGTCAGTTACGAAAAAGCCTTAAATAATAAAAATAAACAAGTAACCTGATGAGCTGTAAGATTCAATATTTCGTTATCATAAACTTATCAAAACCTTTTGGATGTAATGCAGGAATTTGTCTACATTCATTTCGTCGGGTCTTTTTCTGTCTCTATTCTATGGTTATTTGATTTATAAATAAAATAAGAGGATATATTGAATTTTAATCGAAACTGCAAGAAGACGATATATCGCCTTCTATATTGGGAACAAAATCACATCACTGTGTATAGGCAACAAAGTATACTGCGTTGAGTCATCTTTAGCTTTATATTAGCAACTTTTAAAACATTGTACACTGAACAACTGTGAAACCGGGTTTCCAATAGAGCCACGTTCAATTTTCACCAGAAAAAAAAACGGTTGTCACTTCGCGAGCTACGCTGCTAGGTCAGAATACATGTAATGACGGTTATCGTATAATATACGATATCATTACATGTCATACACACATAATACAGTACACCGTACCGACACTTGTGGACCACCTGCCCTACTTGATGGTCGATCTTCTCAAACTATGCAGCTTGAGCTCGCTCCAGTCAGTAGAGCGCTGACATGGTCTTTTCCTCAATTTTTTTCGATATGCGACTCGTTGCATTTTGTAACGTTATACCTCACAGTGAGAAGTCCGTCCTTTGCGTCTATAGTATCCGGATAAGACGGAGGATTGAGCGCAAGTGATCCGGATAATGACACCATTTGCTGTTAATATAGCACATGACCGTCCCAAGTTGATCTGGAATGGACCCAGCTCTCAGCGATTTGCGAGATGTTGTATAGGTATCAGTGTGACATTTGCTTTTCATTCCCATTTGTGAGTTGTGTACGCCTCTTTATTATCCAGTCTCAACATAGTTGTAAAGGAGGGGGGGGGGGAGTGTGTGCCTCACACTTTGTCATACAACCTAGACGATATTTCTTTTCAAGGTTTTACGGGTCAAATATCATTTTTTATTAAGATTTTTATAGAAATTGGTATTCTTTTGTATATTGATATTTTCATTTTTTTTTTTTTTTATTAATATGGCGATGATTACTTTTTTACATATCATTCTTATTCTCGTTGACAAAGGAAGACATTTTGATACACTTGGTATTAAAACAAAGTTGATAGAATTTCCCTGATGAGAAAAATAAAATTAATCATTTGACTATGCTATGATTGCATATAGATACATGGGTGAGCGGTGGTGACCTCTTGGGCCTCTTGTTTCATATTATTATCTTATTTCTAAGATTAGTTTTTGATAGTAAGCTGGATGTAATGGATTTTAATATAGCAGGGTTGGGGGATTTTGATCACTACCACACGCAAGGTAGAAGGGGAAGCATTTTCTGTCCGTCGTAAAAGAGAAAAAAAATAGCCAGAGATATTTTTAAAAACAATCTTCAGTCTAGGCAAACATCGTTAGGGGGGATCCCCTTCAACGTTCAAATGACCCCATCCCCATTTCCAATACTGTGGTGCTCACAAGATGTATCTTACCCCCCCCCCCCCCCCTTCCGATTTTTCATTCTGTTTCCGCACTTTCTGGGCGGACTTGCTTTTACTTTGTGGGTGTGATTTTACTTGTTTCTCTTGTCAATCATTAACATCGATAGGTTTCTATTTGGACCAATCAGAATAAGTCGTGCTCCAATGATCAAATACACCGCGCCGTCAATTGATACTTTACGGGGAAATAGTCAAAGCTGCAATCAGAATTTTTCTGATAAAATGAGATTAAATTTTCATATAACGTTTTGAATTGTGTCTGAACTTATACTATAACGTTCTTGTGATTATGCACTAGGAAAGTGAAAAAAATCCTGGAAATAGGAAACTGAGTCAATATTCGTTGGTTTTGATCGTTATGTATACTTATTCTGTTAAAGATGAAAGGATATATTGGGAGGGAGGGGGTACAAACATTTCAATGTAGAATAAAATCATCTGAAAACTTTTCAGTTCCTCAATGCCGATTTAGTGTCATTCAGTAAGACTGACGTCTCATTATGCACACTCTCCTATTTTATATTCACACTCTTCTGTTTTATATTCACAAAAACTTATTGCTATTCACAAAATCTAATTCCGTATTCACACTATCTTATTTTATATTCACAAATCCTTCATTCATATGCACAAATGCTCATTATCTATGAACATTTCTGTAAAGTAGCATTCTGATTGGTCATCTGAAGTGTGAAACGGGCATATCTAATGAACCTCAAGTAGAATTTTATCCCGCTCGTCGACCAATCAGTGATCGCCATTAGCGGCGACCGCTGTTAGACTGCGCCTTTGTGTGGAACGATGAAAATAACGTGTGTTGAATTATATGTGTGTGGTATTTTACATGGGATTTCACACGGCATACAGACGCATAAGCTTGGAGAGTTGTTTTTGTGCAATTTTGGCCCTCAAATCTCTCCATTTTCTCTTCATTTGTCAATATTTTAAACCTCAGTCGGATTTTGAGTATGTTATTCACGCAGTGGAAGTATATATTTAGGAATATACTGTGAAAGTAAGTTCAAAAGAGGAACGTTCTTTTTTAGGTCGCTTCGTATATTCTGTGTCTTTCACGTGGTGTAGTGTTTCAGTGGCGGATTTTATTTTGTAATGGTGTGATTCGTGTTCTGTTCGAGTCGAGTAGATCTAAAAACTCCAAAGAACGAGAAACGAACCGATAATGTATCCTAACAGACTTCCGGTAAGTTATTCCTGTTATATACTTATACTATTGTTCGTTTCTTTTCCTTGATAAGCTAATCTGGTAAATGTAGAGCAAGCGATGTATAAAATCGAGCAAAAAAAAAAAAAAAGAGAAGGAGACTGATCCATTGAAATCGGCTCGTACTTTTGGGTCGATATTTCCCATACATTGTTCCCGACGTTTTGATTGAGTAAATAGCGTTGTTAGTCATATGTAATGCATTTTAGCAGCTCATCTTTTCTGTGGTAATGAATATGCTGATTTTCTTGACCTTATGACCTTTTGTTCTTTAGGGACCTCATCAGTCCGGTCAGCCATTCAAATTTACTGTCGCCGAGTCATGTGACAGAATTAAGGAGGAATTTAGCTTCCTTCAAGCTCAGTATCACACGTGAGTACTTCAGGTCATATCGCTAAATGACTCACTCGTGACCCTACAGGTCTTATCCATGTGACAATTGTATTATTGTAACGAATTGAAAATAAAATCTGTATGTTTTGTAGCAATTTTATAGACAAATTCTGAATGCACCATATTTATTCATAAACATGCAAAAAGAGCATATCAGAACTTGTTTCTATACATCGGATACACAGACGTAATTTACATGCATTTCATCATTCTATGAATTTTTTTTTTTTTGAAAGTTAGGAAGGTAGAGTGAACTAAATTAAAATTAAAATATCTGTGGGTTTTTTCAGACTTAAAATGGAGTGTGAAAAGCTAGCGCAAGGAAAAGAAGAAATGCAACGGCATTACGTGATGGTGAGTGAGCAATCAGTGAAGCGTGACCCGCTTAGTTTATACATGTGAAACTGTCTACCTCAGATCACGGAGCGTGAAATATATACATTCCTCTGAAGCACCTGGTTAAACCCCCAGCTATTTACCCCTTGCAATTAACTTTCAATGGACATATTTATTCTGTGCTCCGTTTCCTTTTTATTCAGCCAGCGAGCAAAGCTTTGAGAAAAATGATTAGCTGGTGGTATTCGAAGCGTAACCTTTTATTTAAATGTATACTGATTGAGCCAGTCAATAGAAATTGTTCGTGCATGGCCCCATTAAACGTCGATAATCAAGCTCGCAAAAATATAGATGATCAAATAGAAATGCCTTGATAATCATGAAATATCAGAAGTTGGCATGTAATTTTTGACGTTACTTGTCATGGGCATCGATCTTGCTGTTTAAATTCAATTTATTTCGCCAAGAATTTGAAAATTTGTCAAGTATTTAAAATTAAAGTAAGGCTCTTGAACGGAGTATTAAATGTTTGCAAAGTATGTAGACTCTTTTACATACTCAAGGTAAAAAAATCAAGAAACACAGAATGTCAGCGCTTAAAATTAGCTCCTATTTGAAGTGATTTTTTTTTATAAAGCGGAATTTTAACACGCGGTTAAATGGACGTATCGACCCTTCACATGCTTTAAATGTAAAGGTGACGATGGGGCACTCTTTACAGTGATGTGATTAGCCAGTACAAGAATGGAAACCCCCGAAATACTAAGTCCCTTTATGACCAATGGAAAGGTGCAAAATAAGGCCAGCTGATTCCTGATCTTTATTTATAACATATTTCTGGTTAATTTATCGCAATCTGTGAAAGGAGACATTGTAATTTGGTGTCAGGTACTTTGACGCATGTGGCTGTTTGACCAGCGATGCGGAACATCCAAAATAATACCTTAGCGGTTAAGACAGGTAAAACTGACAAGTGTACTGTAGGAAATACTTATCTAATGGATTACACGTCTTACGACACGACCAGGGCAGATAATTAGATAACTCCACCACTTGGATCGACTAGCATATATAGGGGGCGGATCCAGGGAAGTTTAAAATGGCTTTCACAAAGATCTGAATTTTCAGAAATAAATGAAAATATCAGACATGGATAACTCAACCACTTAGATCGACCGAACTAGCATATCAGAATTGGATCCAGGAAATTAAAAAAAATTGTCGAAAGGGAAAAGCGGGGGGGGGGGGGTACAGGAGGTTGAGGCATGATAACGGTTGTAACTTGTCACAAAATTCTTTTTAACATTATCTGAGTTATGAGACATTATTTTCCTATCATGGGGAACAATGAGATCCTCAACAGTACCTACTCTAAATGCCATGTATTATCTCAGGTTATCAGATAAATCTACTTGGGTCAACTGAACACGCACTAATACTAATAGCAGGGATTATCACCCAGTTTATCCATTGTTTATTTCCTCGATAATATATGATGCAGAAACTTAAATGAATACTTCATTATGGATTCCAGAAAATCAAAAAATTCTTGTAAATATGACAATTTCTACAGTTATTTTGCAAAGAATATCTATCGAGTAAACTTAGTTTTGTTTTCTCTGTTGTTTTCAGTACTATGAGATGTCATACGGACTCAACATTGAGATGCACAAACAGGTAAGAGAATACTTCCTGTACTTTTGATTTTAACACAGAATCAAACGATTCCTCACGAGTTACAAACTTGACAATTTTTATACTTCCCTCGAGGTTGAAAATGGTGCAACATTGAGCAAAAAGCTTTTTGTTTCTATTACTCACGAGTTATCTGTATCAAAAGGGAGATAATCTACATCCACGGTATCATTGTTGGTATAGTTACCGCTTATTTTATCTTTAAATATGAGAAATGTGCTATGCCCTGATAGCAATCCGTCTATCACCCGCGCACAACCCCTCACTCAATGTCTGTGCTTTTATATCACAACCAGATGAGAAAGTAATACGCTAGCAATAACAAATACTTGGCCCAAGATCTGTTTAACTTTTTTTTCAGGAAATACATTCTTTGTTAATCCAAGACAAGTTTTTTTTTCTTTTTAATCTGAGAAATAATCTTGCTACCCAACACCTTGCATGTGGTACCGATTGTTTTAAAATGTACCGAATTAAAATCTCGTATTCTTACAAGCAACTTCGACAGATAGGGCGAGGATAGGAATTTTCATTTTCAAAAACTTTAATGAGTTTGGGTGGGGGAGGCTGTGTTAGTGAACTCATATTTGACCACGGGCGGGGATCCAAACTTGATCATTCAAATTTTGACACCTCATCATCAGATAGATTTAACTGGGTGGCGGTAAACATGTTTCCTGGAGTTGTAAGATATCTGAATGGTCAGACGGATGGTTATCACCGTGGTAATCCATGCCCCCACGGTGCCATGTGGCAGCAAGCCAACTCGGTAGAGATTCACCCCTCTCCTCTACTAAACTTGATGATATATCGAGACCCGTATGCCATCTGACGCATGTATACAAGATAAATAATTCTAAATCAAACAACATCCAAAGTTGAAGTGTTGTAATTCTCCATGATTGAAGTTTGAAGTTCTGAGAAGTAGCTAGTTTGATTAGAACTACTAAAAGGGTACATAGAAGTGAGAACAACTGTTTCCATGTCTTGGGTTTTGTACATGTAGGTAGAGGTTAGAAAAAGCAGAGGAAGGGGGGGTGTTCGATATTGCAAGACCAGACATTGCTTGTGTATATAAACATTTGTTTTGGTGATGATACAGCGAAGTCTAGAGTTTGCACAAGAATTCCGGACAAGTCCAAATCTTTTAATTGGCCCTGTTGCCTTCGTGTCTGAGAGGTGAGGGGCGCTTAGACATTTAATCGATATCAATATCATAGATTTTCCAATTTCTCTGGAATTGATAATCTTTTTGTAACAAATGCGATTTCCATGGAAACAAAAAGATTGATATTACTGAAACTGCCACGATTGGGTCGGCAACTGGGTGTTATGGCTATCAAAGTCAGTCTATCAAATGGATTGCACATATCGTATTTTCCAATAAATGAACAGAGAGATCGTTTGTCTAGATTGAAAGCCTCGTGTTTGGTTATGTTGCAATAGGTGACGGTATTGACTCCAAAATTAAAACTTGTTTCTGCAGTATCAAGTATCTGTCCGCCTATAGACATTATGTATAGCAGATCTACAAAAAAAAAAGGCGGAAAAGAAAAAAATAAATAAATGCATGTCGATAGTCTTATATTTTAAGCGTCGATTTTATGTTATTAAAAAAGTATGTTGCCTTCGTTAACTACTAGCTATATCGACCAAGAGCCAATTTATGTGCTAATAATTCTATTTTATGGAGGGCTGAATGCGACATCAAGTTTTATATGGGAAAATTTCTTACTTTCAGCAAGCATTAGCAATTCAGCCGATTCATGGATCCAGTTTCTCTGGAATAATTTAAAAAAAAAAAAAGAATTTGGGAAAGGTTGGGGTGTTAAAAAAATCCCAAACATTTTATATCTGATATACAAAAGTTTTCTTTCTGTGCCTGTGGCCAGAAATGTTGTTGCTCGGTCGCAGATTTTAGAAACTGTTATCGTCTGAACTAGCGATTGTACGTAGTCTGGAGAGTGCCTGGAATTCAATCAATAAGGAAAGAAAACAATAAGACCATTTCATGACTGCCCATAAACATGCAATGCTCTCATGTTGACTCTGTCAATATTTACAGATCGCTAAAGCACCTCGGCGAAAAATATTTCATACTGTTTCAATTTGTATTGATAAATTTGGCAGCCCGGGCCAGGTGAAAAATAGATTAATGAAAATGTGTGTCTGTGTACACAGTGTAGCGATTAATGAGGGAAATTGTTTGTTGACATTATATTTCCTGAGTAAACATTGAGCCAAGGTAAATTTGATCTGCGATAAAGTCAAATATATTTCTTTTCAACTTGACAGGGAATATAAAATGAAGTTTATTTCATATCTCTCAATGAAATGCGTTTTCATGGATTTGGCAATAGAATAGTGGTTTTGTGAAGGGTTTTCCATAAAGGGAACTTGCTAATGGGTTTGAGATTGTAAGACGGACCCCTTTGTCGTTACTTTGACTGTCCGACGGCTTATAAGAAATGGAGAGTTGTAGATTATTTTTTCGTGCGAAAATTGAAAATAATTCACACTACAAATTCCTCTCACTCTTCACAGAGAGGAGAAACTCAAAAAATATATAATCATGGCAATATTCTGGTCGACTGAGAAAGAGGAAAATATAATCATGTTCAACAGATGAGAAAACTGTGCAGAAACTTGAGCTAAGCTGTACTCTTCAAAAGGCGCATATCGCCATGTGTTCTCAGTAAAGTGTGTACTGAAGATAAATACATGAAATTTCATATGGCAGTTGTATGCTCAGAATGTAGAGAACAGATGTACAGGGTAAATTAGATCAAGATTGTTAACCCACAAAAATGTTTGCCGGATAAGAAAGAAATCTAATTTAGATAGTCTTTGCTTTTAGCGATAATGACTTTTTAAGCATTCCTTTTTATCAAGGTGTAATGAAACATGAGGTCCGCTTTGATTGGCTGGCATTGACGGTGAAATTGACATGTAGGAGGGCGTTAGAGCTTTGGTACACACCAATGGGTTTTCTTTTCCACAGTAAAATAGATAATAAAGCTCAAACCCATTCTGTCGGACCATCATGAATATTTATATTATCCTGACTTGATGCTTCGCTGGCTACAATGATTGCATTTCCCCTCGTATTGTCTCGGGCGAATTTGCCTCGTTCATGCACGCTGAATCCATCAGTTGTGGAGATGGTATCGTGAAATGTGGAATCCATACTCAGGCGCCCAACTTACATTGATTTTAGGAAGTCACTCCTACGTTTGTCTTACTATTACAATTGCTTGCTCAATTCTCATGTAATGAAACATGGAGAAGGAAAATCAATGTGGTATTGTCGTGACGGGTCATCAAGGGACAACCTCATCAGAGTATCAGACATTCCAGAAACAGAATGCGAGAAAAAGTTTAAACATTGATGTAGAAAAGGCGGGAGGGGCATCCGGGAGGAGAGGGCAGGCATCCTCTTAACTCAGTATAGGCTTCTCCTTTTGAAGGTCCCCTCCCAATAACTTTTGGTGTCTCCTATCGATGGCCAACCTCCCCCTCCTCCCTGAAAAAAATTATGAAAAACCGAAAATAATTCGGTGATATGGCTTATCTTGACTGGGAAAAGAAAGTACATGTATTGAACAATGCATAGTTTACTGTCTCGGTGAATCCGTTTTTCGTGACCGGAGATCACTTGGTGAGCGCTCAGATACTTGTTACTGATAACGACCAGCTTGCAATGGTGTGAAACGGCTCGAAAAGCCTCTTATTACGTCTAAATTGGATGGTGGTTTGAATTATTAAAGAAGTATGCACTGGTTTGTGAAAGTGTTTCATCTAGCAGCTCCCGACTGCGCATGTGTTGATTAATCAGTTACTACTCCCGCCATTTTTTTGGACAACTCTGAAAATGTAATGACCATGTCCATGTGGACACGACACAAGCTTGTATGCATATGAAAATCTATGGGAAAGGGGGGGGGGGTATTATATATATAGGATCTCAAATGAATTTTCATTTCATACGATGTATTATGAAACGAGCTGTGAGTTTTATATCCCCGAGCCGCTGTGATCTAGAGGTCGTCTGCTACGCCATGAGAAGTAGTTTCCCCATCGTATAGATATTCTGTGCGTAAGAGAAAAGTATTTCAATTTTGAATAGTATTTTAATGCAAGAATTAATTCAACAATAACAATTTTAATCATTGATATTGACTCCGGGTCTGAATTTAACAGTTGACCGATATTTGAAAGGTCACATTTGTCAAGGTTCATGTGATTAGGTTCCAAACTTGACCAATCGCATTCAAGCAGAGCGATATGTAACGTGTTATCATATCATATATTTATGAAATGGCTTTATGAAACTGCATAACGGGTGTATCATGTGATAAAAAACCATAATTAATACCCATCTTTCTGAAATTTATATTAATCACTAGAGAATCCAACGACAATAGGTATTGTTCATTAACAAGTACATCGCATGTAGTTCATCAGACTTTCTGTTTATCTTCACTGTCGTCATAGTCAATCTGTACATAACATTACATCTGTAATGCCCATCGCTGAGGCCTTGTCAGATTCCGCAAGTCTTGAACATTTTTTTTTTTCGAAATCAAACGCGGATTGAGTGAGGCAGATGTGGAGTGAATCGCGTTCCTCTTCCCTAAAGTTTGCCGAAAAGAAACCTGTTTTCTTACATCTCCCATTTATTTGAGTTTTGTTACCTAGTATGACGTTTTACTTAAAATATTCAAAGACCTTAGCTGCGTCTTTTATCTTGACTATCATGATAACATTTTTGTTTCAGCCCCTGGGTGAATCAAAAATGTAATCATGATAAGACTATTGAAAGTATCCCGAAATACTGGTCCACAAATGTACAGATTTTACAAATGATATTCATGATATTATTTCTTAAAAATATTCTGCTTATATTTCAGACTGAAATCGCCAAACGATTGAATGCCATTTGTGCCCAAGTTATTCCATTCCTCTCACAAGAGGTGAGTTTGCTATTTTATGAATATTAGACCTTCAGAGACATTTATTGCTCTCACTAGAGATGCAGCAAATATGCAAAGTGCTTAGAAATGAAGACATACTAGTAAGACACCGTTTGCGCCGATATAATGTCTGATCACGTGATAACTGACGTAATGCGACGTAATATGACGACTGAGTGATGATCAGATGTATTATGAAACATCTAATTCGGTTAATTGATACTTGTCAGATAGATGAAATAAAATGATACTAAGATTGTAAGAAAGATGATAACTAAGATTATAGACTCAAGCTTTATGAATTTCCTTGTTTCGCTGACAGTTTCTGTTACTCTGGTCGATAGATCATCGGAATTTCCGAGTCTTGACTTCCAGTCTTATTATTCCCTTGTGTAATTATATTCGGGGTATAGAGTTACGTCATCTCGTGTGCATGTCTGTCCTTCTGTCCGTTACCTTAATATGAACACTATGTAGTCTCAGATTGAATGGTCTTCAAACTTTGAATCGCAAGTGAGTTGTCAATGATCAGAGGACGGTATTTATAGATTTTGAAGGTCATGGGTCAAGGTCACTACATGCAATCAGTCATCTTTTGATTACTCCTGAAATTAAAGACGTTAAAGACTGTATCATCTCATCGGGATTTTCTGAAATGTCACTCAGACTCACTGGAACGAATTTAACAATGAATAATTTCGCCTTATCTGTCCTTATTTTGTAGCACCAACAACAGGTGGCAGCAGCTGTAGAGAGGGCCAAGCAGGTGACCATGACTGAACTCAACACCATCATAGGGGTGAGTAGAAATGTGAGTGTAAATCGGCACAGACAAGGTTCATATCATAGATTATAAATTTATAATTCATCTTCACTGGAATTTATGAATTCTTTGTAAGAAGAACGTTCTGTGATTGAATACCTTGCTCTAGCAACAGATGCAGGCAGGCCAGCATATAGGCGGTGCCCACGGTCACGGTGCCCCACAGTTCCCCATGCCGCCCCACCCCCCGGGATTACAACCTCCTCTCCCTGTGTCCAGCGCCTCAAGTCTCCTAGCTCTACACAGTAGTGGTGGACTCGGACCCTCTCATTTACTCAGTAAAGAAGACAAAGGTGGGTTTGAAATGTTTCAACACTTTGATGTAAAGGAAATATTAAACAGAAATAATTAAAAATTGAAAAAAAAAAAACAGAATTTAACATTTCAAATAGTTAAGGGGAATTAAAAAAGAATTTGAGAATTAGAAGAAAATAAGAAAGGAACGGGGAAAATTGAAAAGAAAATAGAAAATCACAGAGAAGAAAGATTACTGTCTTGATTTTCTTAGAAAGTTTTGAGATATTATTTTATAATTGGTATGTAAACTGAACTGCAGTGAAAGAAAAAAGCTTGTACACCACATGGTAGGATCCCTGGGGATGCCAATTAAGCCATTCAATCCTCATGCCATATGTTTCAATCTCTATTCTCCAGATCAATCGGAAAAATGGCGGGCTTTTTACTGCAGTCTGAAAAATAATTGTCACTTTACACCGAGCCTGTATTACCCTAGGGTTGAATAATCATTTCTCTTAATGCCTTGATTAGTGAACATTCTCCTATATGGCGAACTAGTGAAATATTTATTTCTTATTGATCAGGCCGACGTGTCGTTGAGATTGAAGCGGCAAAAATCACGGAAGATCACACACCTAAAATACTAACATCTGAGGATTTCTTATTGAATTATCTTGATTTAGTAACTCTGCTATAAGGGAATATTTTGTCACATTTAATCACAGCGTGTATGAATATTTCATCAAGCAAGATATTGATTTACTGATTTTGTTCTCTTTCTTTGTAATTATGCACGTACATGTAAATTTATTTCTTTATTCAGTGTTTAGTGCGACCCCGCCATCGATTGCCAAGTAATGGTAGCCCTTGATTACTTTTTCGTTGATCCAATTGTTTTCGTAATGTACTGTAGTTATTCCATATGCTTAAGCGTCACTTTGTCTAATATAGTAATTCTTTTCTTTTTCTTTTCATGCTTACAGATGAAAAACATAACGTAAGTATTTGGCTTTTCATTAATATTTTGATGTAACACAAGTACACCCCGTGTCTTGAATGAAGCGTGTTAGCTGCATGCTGTAACTTCTGGAGATAAAAGCATGTTTCAATTAAGTTTATTAGCTACTTAAGGAGTTAAGGCATTTACAAGTAAAGAAGTGGCAGAATTAGTGAGCATTACAGAGAACTCTTAATGCTATTAATGTAATTTGTATTATATCAGCAGTTAGTACATAGGCAGTTGTTCAGGGATTAATCCCTCATTAGGCCGGCTTAGCTAGTTAGATAAAGGGAGAGTATACATGTGTGTATGTGTAGTAGATGAACAATGGCAAGAATCTTGTATAGTATCAGATGTCACGGGATGAATATAGTAGGAGGTGGCCATACTTCTGTTTTTAACTTTAACTGAAACTTCGTTTTTGCCCATTTCTTTGTCCATTTTACGTCAAAGACGACGCAAGGGCGACGTAAAGAGATCACCCTGACCCTCATCCGTTTGTCCGTTCATCTGTCTGTCTGGCAGTAACACTTTATACATAAATTGCTCAAACTTGATAGATACGCATTTTACTTGCATCAAACTTGCAGGGATGTTCAAGCATGATGGGGTTCTTACTTTTAAACACAAATGAAGGTCAAGGTCACCTGCACGGTCTAGCTTGCATATTTATGGTCAAACAGGCGACATACCTGCTCTTGAACAGTTCTACTTTTGCATGTTTCACAATATTACTGATAGATGTATGATACTGTATGATAAATATCTTTATGGTTATGCTTTTATAACGTGTACGGGATTAGCATCATATACAGTAGGTTTTTTTTTGGGGGGGGGGGGGGTTGCTTCACGGACGTACTGCCGATTGTGTATTGTAAATTTATATAATGATAGAATCATTTTACAGTCTCCATCGTATCCACAAGAATCTGTAATGATGATATTGTTAGAATATCTACTATTGATGGGATTAGCTCGCTTGTCCCTCGGCTTTACGCGTTATTTCTGCTCAATCTTCTTAACTCTGGTCTCGTCCAATCGCATTAAGAATTTTTTGGTTAGAGTGCCTTGCCAAGAGGGAGTACAGATATGTGTAATAATATATTCCATTTTATAAGCAGATTGTCTAGGGCTAAAAAATTAGCTTAATCTACCCTTTATGAATCTCTTTCCATTGTATGACCTGGTTTGGCTTTTGGTCAGGAACCAAGAGGGATAAAGAATGAGAACTTTTTTGTAACTGTTCATCTTATAGGATAATCCTGATTAAAAAAGGATCGTTCTTTGTATTATTGAAGGAAAGTAGCGGAAAGGTGATTTGTAAATCCTATATGGAGGGCGTTGAAATGAGGTTTTATAAAACTAAATGAGAAATAAAATCTAGTCGCATTATACATGAGTAGTACCGCATGTCATTTCTTACTTCAATGATATGTGTGAAAATAAGCGAATAAAGACTTGGGCATTTAAAAGTAGATTTATTGAAGTAGAATATATTAATGTTGCTAAGACCCGAGGCAAGGTGTGGGTTAATGAATGTAAACCCCATATTTATAAAGAGGATCACTGAAGCGGACCGTAGACACACAGTTGACTGAATATCTAAATTTATTTATTTACACAGAGCATTATCCAGGGGGACTTAGTTGAGCCTACTTACTGCTTGTTTTATTGACATTTGTACTAAGCGCCAGATTTGGTCCCCATCACACTGTGTTAAGTGCTTGCCTCGGACCCCAATGTCGTACAAGAGAGGCTCTGGAATGACAATATTTCTCCTTTTATTCTGATCCCATATAAGAGGATTTTTGACGTGCCATTTTGAGGCGCTATTGTTGCTACATGGTGTTATGCAAAACTATTTTCTTTAGTATGAAATTACATTCAGAATCTGCCTCGGGAAGGATGTAGAAATTCCCGGAGAATTTGACACAGATTTTCGATTTAATAATTTTGGGAAAATGCACGCGCATATCTGGAGATATGTGTTAGGATATATGAAACCCCCTTCCTCTCCCTTTCCTTTTCCTTCTACAATTTGTAAGCAAAAAAATTCATTCAAAAATTTAGAGAGTTTTTGTGTCGCCTGCGAAGCATAGCGACACTTAGGGATCACTTTGTCCGTTGCCCGTCTGTCTGTCACACTTGGATAAAGTGATTCCTGAGTGTCGCTATTTTTCGCAGGCGACACATGCATTCCTTGGAATGATTTTTTAAGAAAGGGTCATATAGCAGGATCCACTCTCGATGCTACTATATTTAATATATTGCCGTACAAGAGTATATGTTATATATTGATGGACAATAGTGTATTAATTATATTGATGGACAAGTATATTTACTCTACATTGTCCCGCTGAAGTAATATTTTCAGTCCCTTTCCCCAAAAAAGATCATATATCCCTGATATCAATGAAACTATATTTAATATTGCCGGTCAAGAGCATATTTAATATATTGGCGGACACAAGAGTGTAATGACCATACATTTTGATTAGACCTACACACCTCTGGTGAGGTTACATGGTAGAAAATGAACACTTGCCTCGACCATCGATCGCGTTATTAAGTATAGCTCCAGCAGCGTATACTTGTGGATGATTTCCCATACATACAAGGTTATACAGCCGGACAGACTTCAATTTCAAAGGCAATAATTTTACCAATTTGCCAATATTAAACCGAAAGTTTACAATGTGCGAAAAGTCAATTTGCCTAACCCCGAAAGCATTGATAGGATATAGGGTACTTCAGAGAAGTTTGTACGTCTAGTATTTGCCCATATCCACTGTAAATATTTATCCCCAGCCTTATTCCCGATTACAAATAAACCAGGGGGATACATCCGACCCCCAAGGCAAACAAAGTCGGGCACGGCTTACGTTTGTTATATTTCTCCGTGTTTGTCAATTCCGTAACAAAACATTCCTTTATGCTGCAATAAAAGCAACGTTGATTGGTCAGGATCACCAAATCAATTTATTAAAGTTTCCAGTTCTAATATTGTACACCCAACAAATGGATTTCTGTCGGCAAGCAAACACCTACGGTTTACACAGTATTGTTTAGCCTACCAGCCATGGAATTATTTCCATTAAACCAATGTTTATCTTCTTTGTTCTATGTATATTTTCATTTAACTCAGATATTTTGCAAACAAATTAAACATAGAATTTGTTTCAGTTCTGAATGCGAGGCAATTCTGTATTAAAACCCTTTTACAACGACTTTTCAATAATACTCTTGCACGAATAAACAACTTTGAAAACACAGATATTTGCAGCTGTTGCAAGCGAGCCTTTTAAATTAATATGTAGTGGAAGATATAAAGAAAATGAATAAATTACTTTTATTTTCATATACATGTACTTGTAAATGAATTTCAGTAATGACTTCGCCGACATTTGTTTGTTAATAGAATACTAGTATGTTACATTACAAAAACAGAAAGAACTTTTTTTTTTTTACTAAATTGCGACAAGTAGTTTATTTGTGGATCCAGAAAATTTCACAAAGAGGGGACCATCCTATGATTTGAGAAAATGTGTAAGGAGCATTTTGGACTAATTTTAAGTCAAGAGAAGGGGGTGGTGTATCCTGGTCGCATCTCCGCGAGACATGCTCCTCTCGTTAGATCTCGATTTCTGTCTAGATTTTTGAACATGAAAGAAAAAGCGGACATTTCGTTGAAGGAAAATCTTTCTGATTAAAATGAGATTTTACAGTGCAGGAGAGTGGTTTATGCACGTAACATGGTCTTGTAATTTTTCCCAATCCACGCCCCCTAAATCCTGGAAGGCCAACCGCTGTAAAGTACGTTTTTAATTATTATAAAAGGTATACACCCATGTTTGGCTCTGGTCCCATAGAGAATAAAGATATTAAGATTATATTGCAAAAATAATGACAGAAATGTTGTAAATGTTGATTTGACAGATAAGCTGATAGCACGAATTTAATCGACCCTGGTGTAGCATTATCGGCTGGTGCATAGTTACGCCTGTAGACTGTGAAACAATACCGGAACCGGGGGGATATTGTACGAACAGCTTGTAGAGTAACATAAAGTCTCAGACCGATAATGAAATGTATACTATTGTAATGTCAAGTCATGTACTCCTATATTGATCACGTCAGTGATGTAAAGAAGCGAAAAATTATATATCCAGAACGTATACGAAGTACGCTACAATAGACCCATCATTTATCTTGTGAAAATTGTAACCTTAGGGTTTTAGTCTGGTATTAATCTTTTAAAGCTACATAGGAAATTACGGAATTGCAATTCCACCGAAATCTTGATATAACTTTGTGCATTGGGGCACGGGGTGCAATATTCAGTGTCCCTGGGGGCAAGGGGTCTACACGGTTTTGGTTTCAAGGAGGATTGCATTCAATGATCGATTTATAGATCGGGTAAACAGTATTACATGGCAAGTTTAGATGATATTGAAATGTAAACAGGTTGTGCATATTTGCTGGGGTCTATAATAGCGTCCCTGACGAGACTCTTGAAGACCGTTTGGTTTACAATCCACCCATTGTGACAGCAAGGGTTTTAGGAGCCCTATAAGTGTAGCGATCCCCCGCTAGGTAATCGTTGGAGATTCTCAAGTGCTGTCGAAAAATGTTAACAACTCCATTTATTTTGCCTTTAGTGGCATAGGCTGTAAAGAACCTTACTTGGCCATTGATCAATAGTAGCATAGATCTATATAGACCTTGTACGGGGTGAGGGGGAAACTACTGGCGGTTTTTATACTTGATCACTCTAGCTTTGACATCAAACGCGGTCTTTAAACATTACGTTATGATGAGCATACATGTGATAATGTTAGCGTGGTCTACCACATTGCATGATTTGGAAGTAAACAACGTTTAGAGAGCATAAAATACTCCGGAAGTCAATTATTTTAGGTTTTTGTATATTACAAAGTTATCGTCAGAGAAACCACCGACAGGGTTTCACGACTCAATATGCATTGTTTATAGCCAGAGTACTACAATTATAATATATATGATGCAATAGCTTCCTCTTTATCATATACAGTTTTCCTCAACCTTTCTACAGTGCTAAGAAACAAAAAGAACAACAACAAATTAGCAAAGAAATAAAAACAAACTAAATTAATTTTTTTCAATGCACTTTTATTTCGGGTCCCGATTTTGGCAATAAAACCTGTTGCGTATGAGAAAGAGAGAGAGATTGGTCCACCCCAAGTACATCCCAGCAAACAGTGATAGAAACATTCAAATCCTATTTTACCTTCACAGCGCTCGTCTGCCTCCCCAGGGGACAGGGACAGAGATCGTGAGCGATACGAACACAAATATGGAGAAAAACTTTCCTCCCGGAGCCGCACCCCTGAAGTCAACGAGAGCAGCAAAAAACGGCGAGTGGAGGACAAAGGACATGTAAGTGGATATAAGTTCAAGTGTATACATATAGATGTGTTATCAAATTAACGATCTCTTGACGACCTGGTACAGAGAAAAACCATACTGCACTTTTCTAAAAGTGATACCAGAGTAAACTTTAGTATTTCCTCTACGGGAAGTTGATGGGAAACATTGATTGATGTGCAAGGTACCAAATGCGAAAAAATATATATCTATACAAAAAACGGTTCGCAGAAATCCGATGTAAAAGTTCCTCTTTTTGTTTTTTGCACGATCTCATAAAATGAATGTCTCGCTATTGAAATTGTACTGGTCAGTCAAAAATCTGTAAATGCCTCTTTTTTTCCAGGACAGTGACGCTGAGAATGACCAAGACCTCGTAGTGGACGTTGGGGAGGTAGGTCTACATTAGTCAACATTTTGAGTCAAAATTTGAAATTAAAATTCCTCTATTACTACATGTAGTTGTTACGCGATTAGGATACACTTAATATGCATAATGGTTGTAATAAACCTTTGGAACTCGGTCACTTTACTAAAGTTTGATGCCCGAGTTCTTGATATCAAGTGCATCTGCTTTGCAATATTAGGACAGTACTTTGTGAAAACAACAAGTTTGTTAAGAGATATTTTAGTCTTTCAAAAGTATTAATTTCCGGAGGCTTGATTGAGAGGAACAGGAAACTAGCTGAAGAGGTTCAAACTTTGTGGAAAAGCCCAGGGATCGAGGAAGCATGTATGTGTGAACTAAAGGAAGACGCGCGTGAATGTGTGAGAGTTCCTGTACGGGGAAAACAACGTGCTTGGTCCGGGTTTGATTGTCAAATGTTGATTATTTCCGTTTGAGTAGAAGTGATCACTCGTTCCCTCTATTGTTCTCCATAGATAAAGTGTGAGACAGGATGACACTTTGGTAAAGGAGGGAGAGAGAGTCTGAAAGAGGCGGGGTCGAAAAATGGGTTTTGGGATGGTGGGGGTAAAAAAGGCGGGGTCGAATGATGGGGGTACAAGAACAAGCGTGATAATATGATTAACTTTGAAAAGAACATTTAAAGTCTGTTGTATTAAACTATAGTAATGAATCTCAATAAAAAACTAGAAAGGAAAAGATTTCTAAGCAAAATAGAAAATAAAACGCTTTTGATGGAATTTTAAATGATTATAAATACTTTTTGACCCCAGGACAATGCTGGTCCCTCTATGAACGGAGATCTGTCCCCAAAAGAAACAAAGAAGGAAATTCCTGCCAAGAAGACCACGGAAGATAGGTGTAGTCCACGTAGTGATGCTTCATCTCACGGAAGCTCGGCATCCAATAAACACAGAGATGTAAGTATGAGGGGAGGTGAATCAGGAAACAATCAGGGGAGTGTTGTACCTTTCCTCCATGTATGTGGCACAGACACGGACACACTAATGACTCTCTTTGATGCCTATGCAATTATGCATAATTATTTCATTCCATTCATGAATATCTACAGTATCTGTTCGACCTTGTTAAATGAGTCCAAGGTCAATACATGTATATGCCCGAGCTTGTCAAATGAGTTCAAGGTCACTTTTTGCATAACCTTTATACATAGTCAGTTCAAGGTCAGTACCTGTCTGGTCAAACGAGTTTAAGGTAAATAGCTGTCTGACATTGTCTATTGAGTTCAAGGTCAATAACATCCATCTGACCTTGTCAAAGGAATTCTAACTGTTCAAGGTCAATATCTTCTAATCTTGTCTAATGAGACTTTCAAGGTCATTATCTACCAGACATTGTTAAGTGAACAAGTACCTCCCTGACCTTACTCTAGCGTACATGGTGTTTATAAATGGCTGAATATCAAAAATTGAATACATGTAATGTATGTTTCTGTTGTAGTCTATTCCAAATGAGCAAGCCTCTACCCCAGTATCCAAACCAGCCACGCCCACCAGTTCAGGAAACACCACCCCAGGGCCATCAGCTGGAGCCAGTGCAATAAAACAAGGTATGGGCCATATACCAAGTGAGTGAGAAAGCATGGTACCACATAGGGCATCCTATAGTCATGGATATTAGATATGCTTAAAAAAGGAGGGGGTCTGATTAAGAAATCTATTTCCATCTAAAATGATATTTTGATTGTGTGCCTGGATTATTAAAGTTGACATTTGGTAGAAAATTGAAGAAACGAAATGGGGATGATCTTGGAATATTGAAAAAAGATATATATATATTTTAAGTCTCTTATATTTTTATTTGATTTCAATGTAGCATACTTATGACATACAGTTTTCAGTATCATACATCACAAGTCATGAATCATTAATGACATGAATATGGTAGCTCTCTCTCTGGGTGAATATATTTATTACAAATGGATGTATGACAATATTATGAAGGTCTATCATTTTGTACCTGAATATTTGATCTGCAAGTTTTCAAAATTATATGTTGAAAGATTGACCACATAAGGCATTGATCTGAATAGTTTTGTAAAAGAAATTAAGCTTCTTTGAATCGTCATTTGAATTTTAATTGAATGAAGAAAGGAAAAATTGAAAATCTAATCTTTCCTCACTAAATTTTAAAATAGGGTCTGCAGTTAAACATAATTTACTTGAGAAAAAATTGAATTAAGTATTCATGTTGGCGCTTGTTCAGTGCAGTAAAGAGAACTGAAATAATGCAATTATCTTGGCTGACATTTGGTGTAATGACTTTTATTCCGCTTGAATGTTGCAAGTGACATAAGCGCTCTTTGGTGTTGGTGTAATGCAAAGGTGTGTAATAAATGGTTTCTCGACAGGTGCGTATCCACCGTTCATGCCGGGTGGGGCACATGGACTACCGGCCGATATATCCACAAGCTACCCTAATGGTATAGGTCTACATAATAACATCTCCCCCAATGCTATGAGTAACTACCATCGTAATATGTTCCCAGATCCTCACGGAGCTCACGGCCCACATGTACGACCAGGATTGGCTAATGTCCCTGGTGGAAAACCGTAAGTCTATAACAATTATGGATTATTCCCCTTATTCGTAATTGAAACAAATGATAGTTTATAAAGGAAGTTTGTAAATCCTATACTTGTGTCTTACCTTCAGATGTTACTACACTAATGATTATGTCGTTATGTGTAAAATACCACAAGTCTGACATTTCATGCAGTTCGTTGTTAGATATAGTAATCTGAAATTTATGGTAAAGAGATAAATTCTCAGTATTATCAGATAAATTCTCAGTATTATTAGATAAATTCTCTGTGTATTTTCTTAATTACTGCCGACTCTGATCCTTTCCTTATCTTTCCTTTCTAGAGCCTATTCATTCCATGTTAGTGGTGACGGTCAGATGCAGCCAGTTCCCTTCCCTCCCGACGCTCTGATAGGTCCAGGAATCCCCCGCCATGCACGACAGATCAACACCCTAAATCATGGTGAAGTAGTGTGTGCAGTCACTATAAGTAATCCCACTCGTCATGTCTACACGGGAGGAAAGGTCAGTCTTTTTTCCGATATCCCCATTGTAAAGGAGAAATGTTCAATTACATCAAAATTGCGATTAATCAAGAAGTATTATCCATTATCACGATTATTTTTCAAATGATCGTAAAACCACAGGATTTGTTTAGTATTTCAATCAGACATTTGGATCAATAATTTGATATTATTTTGCTAGATAAGAACTATACATTCTTTTACTCTAAATCATAAAAAATCCTTAATCGAAAAAAAAGTTTATCATATTTTTCTAAGAGTACCAATGTGTTGTTTCAGGGTTGTGTAAAAGTCTGGGATATAAGCCAGCCAGGAAATAAAAGTCCAATTTCACAACTAGATTGTTTGGTATGTTTATCTATACAGACGTAGATAAAAATTATTTTATCAATTTAGGCCTCGTCAAGTTCGTGACAGCCCCATTCCTTGTTGCAAAATCAACATACTTAATATAGTGAATATGAAAATTTCATTAGCAATGTACATATTTTGTTGATAATTAATGACAATCTGTTTTCATGTCAAATGAAAATCAGTATTGTAAGGAGAGACCTCTGTAATAATTTAAACGACAGATGTTGATATTTATATAACAGGTGCCTTTACTGCTCATTGTCCCAAAAACCTACCATCCATCACTTAAATTTGTATTTTATTTATATATTACAACAATGTACAACTTTATATGTTAAACATAACGTGATGAAGAGCATAAAGAGTTGAAAACATAAATTTTAACATTTTATATTTAAAGAGATAATGACCATCCATTACCTTGAAGTTACATGTATTTATTTGACTTGTACGTATTATTTATTTGTGCCCAACTTGCATATGTTGTGATGAATTGTGATGAAAAGTTGGAAAATGTACATTTTCACTTTTATGTTTCAGCAAAGAGATAATTACATCAGATCAATTAAGTTGCTACAAGATGGACGTACGTTGATTGTAGGAGGGGAAGCTAGCACATTGTCTATTTGGGACCTTGCTGCAGTAAGTTTACAAATCTTCAATATTCTCCATTTTATTTTGTATGCAAATTTGTTAAATTGCTCCTACCAAAGATGACAGTTGGGAATATTAAATAAGGCAGTGTCATTAATCTTACAAAGTATGTTTAAGGTGATTTATGGGTGTTAGAACTCTCCTAGTGATCTTCTTTGCATACAAAAACCGGATAAAGGTAGTGTGAATTACATTGATTGAAAGCCTAGAAATGCATGAAAAAAAATAAGTCAAAATTTCATTCATCGGAGACGCTTTTTTGAGAGATCTGTAATTAAAAAACCCACACTGACTGACTTGATATGTGACGCTATGATTACTCCATGAAGTCCCGGTAAAGACAAAAGCCATACAAGGAAGTTATGATATAATAGAAATGGACCGCTCAAGTGCCGTTGTCTTCCCTTTCCCAGTGATTAAATTCCGTCTGGATGAGGCATCAATGGGCGGCAGTCACTGTACAAAACCTCTTAGCATTGTTAAAAGTTTCAATCAGTATCTTGTTCCTTTTCTTCTCCGAGATGTGGCTCTCTACACCAAAAGGAAGTTATAGGGATTCAAAGTCTCTCGTCATAAAAGGCACCAAACAAAGAAGGTTTTATAATAAATAGAAAAGTGCAAGTTCTTGACTTGAATATGTAGCACCATTTGTTTTGTCAGTCTCAATAGTGAGATTTGAGACATTTGTGAGAGAGCGAGATCCTTTCTAGGGATTCATATTATGTGTCGTTAAATGTAGTTAGACAATCACAGCTATTCACATTAAGCTTTTGATACTTTTCATACCAGATCTTTAAAGGGGTTCTGAGAACAGCTAGTAATTCTGCTACTTTACTCGCTCAGTCATATTCAGCGTTATCCATGTGCCATAAATTTTGATCATGAATCTTTGCATTTATATTGATTCCATCCAAAACTGTCAAATCTACTCATATATTTCCATTTATTCTTGATAAGTGAAATCATAGTAATTTATATGTTTACTTGGGGTGATTGCCACAGAGTTTTATTGGAGATGACCTCCTCCTTATTGATTTTACATAGTCATTAGATCATTTTCAATTTCTGTTTCTGTTGTACCAATACACTGTTTATATATAAAAAATGAGAAGGAATTTACATACTAACTTTGAATGGAGTGAGTTTATATATACTGAAAAAAAGACCCTCAATTGCTAGATGTTAAGTTAGTATTCATAACAAAAAATTGTCCTACATGATTATATGAACATTACAGTTGAATGTCATTTGTTTGAGTACATATGTTTCATACAAGATTGCAAACAAGTTTCTTCTCAATTTACATTATTGATTTATTTATTGGGAAGACAAATTCATTATTAAATACATCTGTTGCATTTTTTCGCCATTTTTTGGTAGGAAACAATATCAGTTTCCTGATGTGAATGATCTGTGTCTAGTGGAAATCCAAACCTGTCATTCTCAGCTATTGACATATCAATCTTGTTAAAAATTGATTTCCATTCGTGTTGACGTATAATGTTTGATAAATTTACGACAATTACGCACACAAGTACAACTGCCTATTAATTAAGAATGAATTTTTTCAAAAAAAAAAAGGTTACCATCTTGGGAAATATTATTCTTTCTTTTCAATATACATACACGATATCCTGATATTTTATGCTGGTTCTCCATAAAACTTTGATGACATCATAATTTGCCTATGTCCAATACTGACCCAAACTGGAAGTACAAGCTGCTGCTCTGTATATCAAAAAGAACAAATTTCTGATTTCTGCCCAATGAACACAAGTTGTTTTTGTCTTTACATTTTGCTAGTATACATTGTGTTACCGTGTTATGAGAACATTTTCCTGTTTCTTTCAGCCCACACCGAGGATTAAGGCGGAGTTGACCTCCAGTGCTCCGGCATGTTACGCTTTAGCTATCAGTCCCGATTCCAAGGTCTGCTTCAGCTGTTGTAGTGATGGTAACATAGCGGTATGGGATTTACATAATCAGACATTGGTCCGGCAGTTCCAGGGTCACACAGATGGCGCTAGTTGTATTGATATATCTCCGGACGGCACTAAGCTATGGACAGGCGGACTGGACAACACTGTCAGGTCATGGGATCTCAGAGAGGTACGGAAAGTGTGAAGGAATTTGTACAAGAATCTTCTTAAAGGTCATTTAAAGGTTTCTAATTTTCTAAATCAGAGTTAAAGTTTGATGGGCATTATTTCAAATTTCACATGATATCTTCTAGGATCTACCTTAATATATAAATACATGTAGCTCTATTACAAATTTTAGACAAAAAAATCAGGAAGTTATAAACTTAAGATGATTTTAGGAAAATGGTGATACTGATGCATTAATTGCTTATAGATCCATGTACTAATCCAGTTACTTTATATTGTTTGCAGGGTAGACAACTCCAGCAGCATGACTTTAGTTCCCAGATTTTCTCCCTTGGTTACTGTCCCACAGGAGAATGGTTGGCTGTTGGGTAAGTAATCATAACATAGCAGAGATTAATCCATTTTGAAAAAAAAAACTGAAACCTTTACAGAAAATTTCAAAATATTGAATGCTTTCGACCATCTTTAAAATCAAAGCTTTTTGAAGTTCTTTAAAATTCTCAGCCTTTTGAATCTTAGCGAAAAATACATGTATAATTAGCATTCCATTTTGAATTGACCTATTACATGGTTGTAGTATTTGTCTGTATATTTCAGCATGGAGAGCAGTAACGTAGAGGTATTACACTGTAGTAAGCCTGACAAGTACCAGTTACACCTCCATGAGAGCTGTGTTCTCTCCCTTAAGTTTGCCTACTGTGGCAAGTGGTTTGTTAGTACGGGAAAGGATAACCTACTTAACGCATGGAGAACTCCATACGGTGCTAGTATTTTCCAGGTGAGAAAAATTAACAATGCTGATCTTTACCTTGATTCCATAAGAAGTTGTTTTTAAAATTGATGTTATTACAGGATCTCAAATGATTTTAGATTTCATACGGTATTTATGAAACCTGTTGTGTCATCTTACATCCTTTAGCCTTGGCGAGGGGATTAAATTCACACCCTGAGTTTCATAAATACTGTATGAAATAGAAACATCACTTGCGATTCTTTTTATCACATGATACATATTGTAATATTGATAGATATAATGTAAGTTTATATTTTGATGTTGTTTCATGTGAATAACACGCCAATCTCGCAGTTTCTGTTGTGATATTTCATAAATTATATTCAGGGACTTTATTAATAATCTACGGATTCTGCTAAAGGATCACTCTTTCAAATGAATAACTGTAGATTTCTTGACAATGTGTCATATGTCATACATCTATTAAGTGAAGAGTATTTCAATCACTCCGTGAGTCATCTCCAAGAGGACGTCAGTGCAAGGTCATACATTGAAAGGTCAACATACAGAAGCTGATATTTAGTGATCTTGAATATCTTTATTCTTCTAATACATTAAGATTAATGACTTACCAGTACTAAGTTTACTAAATATGATGAAATTTTGTTTATTTCAGTCGAAAGAATCATCATCAGTGCTTAGTTGTGACATCTCGACGGACGACAAGTATATAGTTACAGGCTCCGGAGACAAGAAGGCCACGCTGTACGAGGTTATCTTCTAGAGAGGCGATCAAGGAGGACGAGAAAAATAACATGGCGAGGAATAAACTACCACAGATCTGCAAAAATTTCCCTGTAACTTTGTTATCATTAGACATGAACAGTTGTACTGAAGAAGTGTCAATGATGATACAACAATAGGGAAAATCATCCATAATCGACAATATTTGCTTCTTTTCCTTGCCGATGAATATCTCGACTACAAAAATGGCAGACAGTAAAGTGTTCAGAGTTGATCGTCTTGATTTGTGACAAGTAGGGCACGCGTGCCGGAATTCTCTGCATTGACAGTATTAGGACAACCGGAGGTCGGTGCACAGAACTGCATCTGATTACTGAAGACAGAATTCCCCAGAAATGTGGAGTAAGGAGTTATCTAGATGATGAAGTCACAGTGTGTTATCAGTTAGTGTGGGATGTTTGTTTTGTTAACATTATTACATGGGTGCGTAATCCATGCCTGCCAATGATAAACATTTATCAGATGTAGATGTAGCGGGTGACAATGAGCTATGCCGGCAATGATTGTATAATTAACATACAGCCAGCACATTGTACTAAAAAGACATGCGGCTCCTCATCAGATCTCACATATGTGTGTGTACATAAACATGAAGTGATAGGTCCAGTGAGATGCAACTATTGGATTTCTTGCCCCTTTTGATTCATTAGTCCCTGTGATTTGTCCGTTCAACAGTCTAGTTCATGTGTACTAGTGTAGTTTACGATTTTTTTCAACAAGTACAATACTCCAGTTTTAAAATACATGTATGATGTACATAAAAGGCTTATGTTGCATGCTGAGAGAATTGATTTAAATGTATCTACGTATATGTTATCTGTGCCGGCATTTTTCGACCAGATTTTGGAACTTGCTTAGTACATGTGTATGCTACAGAGTAGGAATGTGAGAGGAAATAGTATGTCTTGTTTTTGTGAATGCATGTGGGAACAAGTGATTAGACATATATATATATGATAATTGTGAATCTTGATTGTTGAGTAGTGAGAACGTGTAGTTTGTTTACGAGTTTGAAGTACTAGGATGTAGAATTATATAATGTTGTATGTGAATATTTCCCAGGTCATATGTTGTACTGTCATAATGCATGTCAAGTTGATGTATATTTTTTTTTCTTTGATGGCAGCCGTCTTGTTGATTTTTTCCTCATAGCTGGTATCCCAATGTGATTCACAGCCAAGTAGGTTCACTTGATGCTCTCCATTTAAACAATTGAGAAACTAAAAGTACTTAGGGATGGATTTCCTTGAACAATAGTATGAACTTCTTTTTCTATGTCTGTACTACGACAATTTCTGCGGTTTGTCGTTTGTAAAAGACTGGTGTTAAAAGAGTATTTATAAAAATTGTAGATAGGCAAGCTCAGGAGAGCATCTCATTATTTATATAGATAAAATGTTGTGTCCTTTAGATCCAGTGATTGTGATTTCAGACGTCAGTGGATATGAGATATTGTACATGCATGTATAGTGCTTTTGATTCCACCCTAACTTGCAGAACAATTGTGCATCAGACATGCTGCACAATGACAGCTTTGACAGGGGATTTTAAGCCTGGCTTTAACTAGAAATCCATTCTACACACTTTTATAGTCTAGCCTGTGTTAGTAGTGTCACTAGAAAGTATTGTCCTCGCCCAAGGAGAAATTTAATGTCACCATGGGTGGACTTTGGGGGTAATTTTATTGTTGTACTTTTTCAGTCTCTACTCTGCCTGATTTATATGATAATGCAAATTATAGATGAAAAAATTTAAAATACTCATACTTGGGGAAAAAGATAAGGAACCGACTATTATGAGTCATAGGTACTTTTATCACTCAGACTTGGTCTTCCTTGTCAATATGAGGATATTTTGCTGACACTAAGTTGTTCATGTGGATGCCACTCAGACTTTGAATCAGGTTTGCACTTTGAAGGATAACACAATGTGAAACTTTTTTTTTAGCGAGAAAAGGAAGGAAACATTTTTGAACGATTATAGTTCCGCTCTTGAATCAAAAACTTGACTAAGTTTATTTTCTCTGTACTTTATATCTGCTTTGAGGCCAGGCTTAGACCCAAGGCTGTTATAATTGTTATTTACTATTCTTTATTTTTGTAATTAAAGAGTTTAAATGTTATACTTCTCTTTCTTGTTCCTTGATCACTTTTATTGATCATTTTCATGATCTATAATTATTTTGCAGAGGTCATAACCATTGCTCCATGCTGATATCAATACATAGGCAGATCTGTGACATTTTTCCAGTGGGGTAGGGGATAAAGGGGATCCAGCCCATGATTTTGTAAAAAAAAAAAAAAGAAAATTTAATGTGAAGTGGAAAAAATAAGGGGATTTTTTTTAGGGGGGGTTGCAAATTCTAGGTTGGTCCTTGAACACCCCTCCCCTCTCCAGATAATGTGCTTGTATTCTGCAAGTTCCAGACCAATATAATATTATACCTTCTACACCACAAATTTAACTAATTAAGGAGGTGTCCATCTTATTTTCAATAATTATCCATTAAAGAATTTTACTTCCGGGGTCTCTGCCTCTATACATAGATGATAAGAACAATAGAAAGTTCAGTGTAAAATGTTAATGAGAAAGAAAATCTATACCGTGTTATTTCCATTGGACATTCAACCTTTATAATATACATTCGCGTCAAATGAAAATTGAGAACTAGTAAATATTTGTAGTCAAAAAGAACGGCGATTTTAAAATGCTTATCAATTTGGGAACAATTGGGTGGCAGCATCTATGATTGACAGAGTCGAATTGCTTCTAAATGTACTCCCTTCCTACTTGTATACACAGGTACGCATCAATGGCCCCAAGGCAACTTCAATATTCAATTTACAGTTGATAGTATGCGGAGGCATTACGCCACAAAGACTTTGTCACTTCTTTCAAATAATGTTTGCACTTGTGAAGGGTAATACTGAAATATGAGTCAAGTGCTATTTGCAGCTTCTATACAGTATTTACATTAAGCCACAATACGCCATACAAACAGAAATGAAATTGTCCCATGGACCCGACGGTCGATTATATTTCATTACTGCCATAAAGGGAATACATGTAGTCCTCGTGGGTCCACGTGATAACAATCTGATATACCGATAATTACTACGCTTCATTCAAATTGCTTACACACAATATACAAAATTCAAATTATATACAAAGGGCTTTTTCTGAGAACACACATATTGCCCGCGATAAAGACGACTTGTGATTGGCCCCAGATGATCTCCCTTCTAACGGATTCTTGCTTGAATTTTAGATAGATTTCCCGTTTTCCTCGTTGAATAAACCCCAGTACCTTCAAGCAAGGAGGAAAAAGGGATAATCTATATCCAAAGTTGGAAAGCAAGAATAGAAATAAGATCGTAATACAAGACTTCACCGAGTAGTTATACGAATAAGTCTTTGATAGTCCCGTGTCAGTGCAACTGTTTTGGTTTCGATGGAAGTCTCTGATGCGATCGTATGACAGTCTGCCTTGGGACTTGTGTCATCGCATTGTCGACAAGGTCAAAGTATTACATTTTGAACCTAAAGGTGTGGTCTTTGGTTTGCCCAAAATTTGTTGCTGCGACCAAGACAACCTTTTGTCTATCCAAATACCTTTATCCATACTTGACTGCGTTGCACGATGCGATTGGGACGTTCTAACGTGGTGAGGACCAGAGGGACTCACATCGAGTCCGTGGTAATACATCAAAGGAGGATGGTGCATGTTGGAGTGGTCAAAGTAAAAGGGGATTTGCAGTTGTTTTTCCGAAGTTCAAATTGATCACGATGAAGCTTATTACAAACATGACCACGTGACATGGACAGCATAGATAGTCTGAATTTCAAAACTAAGATATCTAAGTAAACATGTACTTCAAGCTTGTGTAGTACTCCCTAAGCAAATATCCTTTGACGGCGGGCTGCGTAATAATCTTTGGAGTTGATCCACTAATCAGTGGCAGTATTTATTTTGGGATTTCTTCACCAAATATTTATCGAGATATGTTCACATTCTTTACCAGGGAAACCATTGTTCATGGGAAAATTGAGTATTGTCGACAACACTTTATTTGATACTGGTTTGAGATATGCCAAATGGTCATTCTAACTGACCAACGAAGTGGTCAGTCTATCAGTCTGGACAGTCTATATGGTGTACTAGTGTATATAGCCCTCTTATTCTATATAAGTATAAACCCTTGGGTCATCAAACAAAATTCAATATCATAGCCTCTCATAGGGGAATTCAATTGATCTTGTAAGAAAACATAGAGACGTCCTGTGTAAATGTTGACATAGCCAATGTTTCATTCTTTGTTTGTCTGGCGTTATTTACGGCTGTAAATCTTTAAACATTCGTATCGGTAAAACAAGCAATTAACTTAGCATTCCTATTTTAGGCCAAGCATTTAATCAAATGGAGGTCCGACACATTGCTTAATTCTACCCAGATATGGAAATATTTCCCCGGGAGATATCAGATAAAGTGCACCGAGGTTCAAAGACGATAGCAGTTATATAAAAAGAGGGGATTACAAGTTTGTTGGTGAATTTCCTATTTGTTATTTCCCCATTTATAGCGTTAGTTGATCAGCAAACAATTTCCCGATCTAAACAGTGGCTGCGGGCACCACGACAAGAAGAAACGAACATAGATAAAATCCAATGATAAAACAAAAAAGAAGATATCACACGCTGATCGTTCATTACTAGCTACAACTACTTCACATATACTTTATATGAGGGATGGGACTCGGGTAGATGAACTACCATACTCTAACCCCGCTTTATTTTCCGAAAATTGCGATTTTGTTTTAAAACAGCAGTGGCGGATCCAGCGCCCCCTTTGCCTGTGCCTGTGCAAGGGGCACATTTTGCCGAATTTACTGAAATCTGGGCCAAAATATAGTGGTTTTTTGGAACATTTTGGGTGGGGGGTGGGCGGTCGCCCTCTCTGCACCCCTGAATCCGCCACTGAACAGTTTCTTTATATTGACAGAATACATGGTTTTTAATTGATATATATTTCTGGATGTCAAAAGAATTGCTTTTTCACACAGGTCAATGATAGTTTGTCCGTCTACAAAAGAACAGTTTTGATCTTGTGAATCGATATTGAATAGTGATAAAGATGTTCATCGATGTTGATATTCATCGATGTTGAATGGTGATAAAGATGTTCATCGATGTTGAATTGTGATAAAGATGTTCATCGATGTTGATGTTCATCGATGTTGAATTGTGATAAAGATGTTCATCGATGTTGATGTTCATCGATGTTGAATTGTGATAAAGATGTTCATCGATGTTGATGTTCATCGATGTTGAATTGTGATAAAGATGTTCATCGATGTTGATGTCCGTCGATGTTGAATTGTGATAAAGATGGTCATCGATGTTGAATGGTGATAGAGATGTTCATCGATGTTGAATTGTGATAAAGATGTTCATCGATGTTGAATTGTGATAAAGATGGTCATCGATGTTGAATTGTGTTAAAGATGTTCATTAATGTTGATGTTCATCGATGTTGAATTGTGATAAAGATGTTCATCGATGTTGATGTTCGTCGATGTTGAATTGTGATAAAGATGTTCATCGATGTTGAATTGTGATAAAGATGGTCATCGATGTTGAATTGTGATAAAGATGTTCATCGATGTTGATGTTCATCGATGTTGAATTGTGATAAAGATGTTCATCGATGTTGAATTGTGATAAAGATGTTCATCGATGTTGAATTGTGATAAAGATGTTCATCGATGTTGAATTGTGATAAAGATGGTCATCGATGTTGAATTGTGATAAAGATGTTCATCGATGTTGAATTGTGATAAAGATGTTCATCGATGTTGAATGGTGATAAAGATGTTCATCGATGTCGAATTGTGATAAAGATGTTCATCGATGTTGATGTTCGTCGATGTTGAATTGTGATAAAGATGTTCATCGATGTTGATGTTCGTCGATGTTGAAGTGTGATAAAGATGTTTATCGATGTTGATGTTCATCGATGTTGAATTGTGATCAGATGTTCATCGATGTTGTGTTCGTCTATGTTGAATTGTGATAAAGACTGTTCATCGATGTTGATGTTCGTCGATGTTGAATGGTGATAAAGATATTCATCGATGTTGATGTTCATCGATGTCGAATTGTGATAAAGATGTTAATCGATGTTGATGTTCGTCGATGTTGAATTGTGATAAAGATGTTCATCGATGTTGATGTTCGTCGATGATGAACAGTGATAAAGATGCTCATCGATGTTGATGTTCATCGATGTTGAATTGTGATAAAGATGCTCATCGATGTTGAATTGTGACAAAGATGTTCATCGATGTTGAATTGTGATAAAGATGTTCATCGATGTTGATGTTCGTCGATGTTGAATTGTGATAAAGATGTTCATCGATGTTGATGTTCGTCGATGTTGAATTGTGAAAAAGATGGTCATCGATGTTGATGTTTGTCGATGTTGAATTGTTATAAAGATGTTCATCGATGTTGAATGGTGATAAAGGTGATCATCGATGTTGATGTTCATCGATGTTGAATTGTGATAAAGATGATCATCGATTGTGAATGGTGATAGAGATGATCATCGATGCTTAAAAATGATGGTGTTCTCACTGTGTATATGATATGAAGAAGTACATGTCTCAAAAAACTTCAAGAACACAGATCTAACTGATACTTTTTTAGTATATAAGGTCTCAATCTCCACTCCTCTCTCGTCTAGATACGCGCACGTTTAGATAAGTAAATTCCTGAAACTTGCATTTGCTCCATCAAATTATATAATATAGAGAAGTGCTACCCGGCGTCCTCAAGGGTCTTTGTTCTATCGATTCACTCCCGTTCCCAATACTGAATTCCATAATTTTTTTATCACAAATACCACCGTTTCAAATTCCAGAGAATAAAAATCCATTTTCATTTTGGATCATCTTATTTGATTAATACAGCTGTTAGACAAATCAATAAATATTCCTCCCCGTGTTGACAATAAGTGTGATAACAATGTCAATATTGAAGTTACGATTCACGAAATTTTATCTGGACAATATTCTACAGTTATATTTGTTGACTTAGTCCGACGGGTATTTTTTCTGTATATTGAATAAAACATTTAGAGACGATTGGGGTCAAGATCAAACGGCTAGAATTCTAGGGTTTGTCCAGTATGCTTTAGATGTTTTTTTTCATATGATCTGTATATATCTTATTTATTCAAGAGGATTGGAATCAATACAATGTTGTTTGTCCTTGTTCTACTGACAATCTTCTTACTTAGCCTGTCTGTTCGTCTGTCTGTATACCCGTCCGTCCGTCTATCATCCATCCATCCATCCGTCAGTCAGTCAGTCTATCCGTCCGTCCGTCCATCCACCCGCTCATCTATCTATCTATCTATCTATCTATCTATCCATACATCCGTTTTTTACCTGTTTATCTCTCTTTTTTATGTTTAAAAGAAAATCCTTTCACCTGGGAAAGACGGGAATAAATTGAGAATCTGTACCCAGGAGAGATGATGATGGAGCAAGCCAGCCTTTCAGATTGTGCTGTGGGTCATTAGATAATGGACGGCTGGGATCGCATATCCTGTTATCCATTTTAAACAGGCGATCAATGAGAGAACACACAAAGACGCGCGAAACGTAAATCTAATTTTCCACCCAGGGGAAACGTTCTCTAATTAGTGCCAGACGAGGGGTTGTGAATTATTTATAATACATTTTCGCTGATGGCCCGGGAAAACAAACACGAACGCACCGTTCTGGGCGTATGTCAAGCCATTGGTTGAGCGTCGCTCAGACGAAAATTGCATTTCAGTTTTCTCTATCGACCCAGCATCTTTGCCAAAGAAAATATTCTTTGTTCGTTAAGGAAGTGTTCTTGGTAGCAATTATGATATATGCTGTGATTACTTTCCAGCCGTCATAGACCTCTGGACGCACAGTGGGCGTGGTCGCGGGAAGGGGCGGCGTCATTCATCGCGTCACGGGAGGTGCGAACTGTATACATACGAACAGTTGGCACAAAGAAACAGGGGTACCAATCCGATATAATTCAAACAAGCCGGTTGTACATATTTATGTGGTCTAGCGAAAACATGCTAATCTGTTCCATCTGGAAAAAAATACGGGCAACAAAACAATACATACACAATTTACTTCTTTCCAATTTGCGTCTGTGCTTGATTCCAGTGCCACTCTTCGGTCACATTATTTCTTTTATCTACGTTTTTTTCTCTTTCTTTTTTTCATTTTGCTTTTCTTTTTTCCCTTTTCCCCATAACATGCCCAACAGCATGGCTTGGCATTTTGTAACATGTTGGAGAAAAGGAATACTCGACAAGAGTTCGCTCCTTGTACAAAGGCTGCTCAACAAAGACCATAATTAGAAGTACTTGACGCGAGGTCAAGTGGCCAGATTGAACAATCAGTATCAGACAGGTGCGAATCAAACGGAAGTCCTTATGCATCTTTGAGTACAGACGCCATTTTGAAGGTTGTAATTGATCATCAACCAATGGCAAAAGGTAGTACAAGAGATTGTTGTGTTTAGAAAATTCATAAGTTTGTCAAACCCTCAAGCAAGCAATTTGTCCATCGTAAATTCAGGCTTCCTACAATTTTTATTAAAGAGTCGCACAGGAACTTGCTAACAATCAGTCATTGTTCGTTCTGAAATACTCGATTTTCAAAAGCTTACTTCGCTGATAGTAATTAGGCGAAGGGCTATTCGTAATTCTAGTTTCTTTCGTCTGGAGTGTGGTCATAAAGAGTTAAAAGCTGTAATGATATCCCAAATTTCTGAGATGAGAGGTTAGGGACTTGGCAACATAAGTATTTTATCGGTTTCTGGGAAAATAGCTTTTACTAATTTTTAGGGTTTTTTAAAAAATTTTTTTCAACACGATAGAAAAATGAAAATCTCTGCTGGTATTTTTCATGTTTCACGTAGGTAATCCGTATCTCAATGATACTCGACATCTGTCACCTATACATGAACAATATACGTGAAAATCAATCTGATGTTAATTATTAGAAGCTATGTAAGCGAGAACTACAAAGTGTCGTCTTACGCCACTCTACTTGATGCATCATTGATGCGGGATCATTTACTTTTATTGACGGCGGCCATTTACAATATTCTGCTACAGGAAGGCATATGCGACGATAATGCTATTCACCTCAGCAATGACATGACAATTGCTACTTCATACGGATTCTGCGCGCGCCAAACAGGGACGATGACGGCTATTGTCCACGTGGCCTGCAGACTATAACCCTGATTTATTAAAAGAGCTTGCATGGAAGATACATCCAACGTGCAAGCGCATGCAAGACACGGTTGACTTGGTCCGCACGGGTACTTTGTAGCCTACATCGCCCATGTACGGGAAGTCACGTGCGGTCACGTGGTCCTTGCTGACTTTCCGTCATGCAACGTCCACGATTAGCAACATCATCTATGACGAGTGACGTCCCCTGAAGACTGGGATTCTTCAAATGACTTTCATAGAGGGCGCATATGTCAAAGAGAACAAAGAACCGAGGCTTAAGTCCAATGATGCCGTAATTAATTGATTTTCCAAGAAGCACGTGCGTCTTGCTGCATGATTTCGAGAGCTCTTTTCTTCTGGAACGAATAATCAAACTTATAGGTTATGATTGTAACGCCACACTGTCCTTGTTTGATGAGATGGTTGGCACTTCAGATGCTGCAAGTGATCTTAAATATAGTAAATTAGAGCTTTGTCGTAATTATTATGACTTCAAACTTGCTCTGAGCTTCTGACATTACGACACGAAACAAAGGCAGTTCTTTAAGAAAGTTCTTAGGTCTCATCTTAATGTCCATTTTGTGTGAGGGTTTGTGTTGTGTGTGTTTTGTTTCCAAATGTTTGCTTGACTTGCTGTTGTTATTTCCACGGAGTCTGGTCGAAGATCATTTCCGTTCTTTGTATAATCAATTCGTAGGAAATATGTGTGTATTTTCTCCTCGAGACAGCTTACTTCACGTAAGTATGGACATCGAGTATATAAAAATTCCTATTTAGTGTAGAATCGAGGATGATCATAAACGATTCGATGTTTTGACGTAGCATAGATCGACATTGTTGGTGTCACGACCATCTTGATGTCGCTGTCTAGCTACTTTCGTCTGATGTCGACGGCACAATGTCACGATGTTATCAAACAGCACGTTTCACCATCTCTCAGCCTTCTTTGACACCCGTCCCCTATCTATAGGTAAAAAAAGGGATGGAAAAGTTTTTGTTGCAAGGTCCACAGGAAAACACACAAAGCAAGCACAGATTACACCATGTACAAGATAATCACACAAACTGACGCATATATATAAAGACAACAAACACAATATCGAAAAACAAATGAAAAAAGGTAGGGCAGGACATAACCTCAGGTTCAAGATAATCCAACTTAATGGAATACAGATACAATATATACATTATATATACATTTTCAGATTGTTTATGGCAATACGAATAATATATACTAATATATTACTAATAATGACATGTATTATAATAAAATAACAAACGCAGAGTCCGAGAAGTGAGCTCATGATCCGTATGTGATCTGCTGGCCTGAGTGAGCTTGTGCTCTATTTTCAAGAGTGCGGATGGTCAGGGCCTTGATCTGTTGAGATTTGGACAGGCCTGTCATGGAGTACGTTTTAATTCCCCAAACGATATCGGAGTTTCAATGGTTTATTTACATGGGTAGTTTGTGATAAGTTTTTCTCATGTATCGTTACGCAATGAGTAAAACAGGAAGCAGAATTTTCACTTTACATAACGGAGTTACTTATTAATACAGCATATCAATGTACATATCGTTAGGTTTATGGATTTACATTACTGGTGCAATGGGTGGACGCGTAAAACAACGTACCGTGAAGTGATTGATAAAACGTTTTTACTGAAAAGCAATAACAATTGCCCTAATGTTATCACTTGCGCAGTCAATTGCGTCCTCTATTGATCTGTGAGAGTGATAAGGCGCGCATTTACAGCATCAAACAGTTAGCACTATTTACACAAAGGATCGATACGTAAAAAATAAACCCAATTTTGACACTCAAATATTGACGTTCATCCCCGAGACATAATTATTGTTTGTCCCGTCATGAAAAGATAGCGTATCGAATATAGCCGCTCATTTCCAATGCACATGGGAGAACGTGATAAACTATTATTCTCACATCAGTTTCAGGGATGCGGGACATAACCTCGTTAATCAACCAGTCATATTGATACATTCTTTATCATGTGTATCAGATATAGCCCGATGTCTGGGCGCGCACTACCCAAAGCATGTATAGATAATTAACCAATCAGAAGTCTATGTAAGTGGTCAGGGTCCAGACGAGTACTAGTCTGTAACATGGATTCCTGATTCCAAAAACAAAAAATTGTGTTCTGTAAAGTCTGGTCGCACCTTCTTGTAACATGCGCTGGGGGAAAAACCCATGTTCGAGAACGGTAGGGGAGGTTCCATCGTATGAATGAAAAAAAAAACGTAAAAAAATATGAAAAACAAATTCCAGGGGGGGGGGGGGGGGGTAATTCACCATATCTCTCATGCACCACTTCCTCTTGTACAATGAAGGAGGGAATCTCCAACAACACTTGGTTGCAGCACTGCTGCACTCACTGCAAAACATAGTAACATCCTATGCGAAAACAAAGAGTTGACTCAAAAGGATCATCAAATACCACATCCACACACATTGCCGTCTGCTACGTTAGTAATAAATGGTGTGGTTGTACGGAGTACGTGCATTCTCGAAGACTGCATCCCACCTAATGCGATTATTTCCTTGCAACTCATTGGGTATTTTTTCTAATTTTCGTCTGCCACGAGATTTAGATTCTATTTGTCGGTACTTCTTGAGTGGGGCTGTTGTTGAAACGTAATCCGGATAAACACACCTATTGATTTTAGTAATATTCGACACTACCTAGAACGTAATTCTATCATGTCTTTCTTGATATATGGAATACCACATAAGACAGAACAAGATACTGATTGTTTCCGGACATGAGAAAATCAATGTCAATCAAGTTGATACATACTCTTTTTGCAGGCATTAAAAACTTATATTAAAATGATTTAAATGGTCATGGTTATCACATTCAAAAGGGATAAAAACTGTTCGGATTCTCCAAGGTAAGAGTCAAAACAATGTTTTATTTAAAGTGTTGTAATTTTTGGTTCCACGCCGAAGATATTTTGGTGCGTCTGTGAATGCTTTTAGGACATTGGAAAATCGCAATTTTTATTATTATTTCTTTGAATAACTCGATAATCATAAAATTTTATGCAATCGTTCATTGCAATTTTTACATAAGTAAAAGGTTATCAATTCTTTGATACATATTTAATTACGCCTCCTGCATGCAATTCGCATATTCATATCTTTGAGAAATGAACTCTACCCCAACCTCCTCTCATTCTATATCCTTCTTGAAAACAGCTGATTCGTCCCTGAGTAAGATATTGTACGTGAGATGTGTTAAAAAACGCGCTTCGTTATTTCACATCTACATATACATTGTACTTCAAAAGGGGAGAAAATGCAGACATAAAGGACATTTGCGGTCCTACTCTCCATTATACAAGGAATCTGAACGCTATTAAACACGAATTCTTTTTCTTTTAAATTCTTGATCAATAAAGAGTTGCGTGGAGCAGCGTCGGTCATTTATTGCCTATGTAAATCACCCTAGAGGATTCAGAAATAACTGTCTTGTGACGGGTAATCGCGTGCAATTTCAGCCTTACCCCGAGGGAGGATCGCGGAAAATACAAAGAAAAATAGCAACATTACATCTGGGAAATCAAGCTGAATATATGAGTTGCGACGGAAACGGGTTCCTAATTTCATCATTCGGGAAGAATTACTATCTGGCATGTAGAATTAACGACAGTATCTGGGTCGATTTTCATTACCATAGCAACAGCTGAAAATTTTGGGATGTTTCTGGACGCAACGTTTTGTTTTGACTGTTATTTTTTATAATTTATGTGACTGGGTGTTGTTTTCTATTTCGCATTAAGATTCATTTTAATTTGAGTTGTTCTCCTCTCACGCATGACTCCATCTGTAGTGATTTTATTGTTTAATTATGCATGTAAAAGTACATGGACGTGTGCATGTTACCATATGTTCATTACTTTTTGACAGTAGAAGAATAAATTTGTACATGCCTCGGCGCACACGAAAAACAAGATCATTCAAACAAGGTTTTGTAAAGTCATTAGAAACAGCTGTATCGACCTTATTTAGTTCGGTGTACACACCTTTACATTTAGTATGTACGGCAATGGTCCTATGCTCCACCGATAAAACCCCGCGATCGTCCAATGGGCGACCTCCTTTCCGTTGGTCCCCGCATACATAAAAGACCATGGACCTTAATACGATAATCTATGAACAAAACCTGGTGTCATTCAAACAGGAAGACAGATGGGAACGCCTACTTTCGGCACCTTGTTGATTCCCAGTCTTTATCTCTTCTCCGTTACCTTGTCTTTTGAGAACACTTTCGAGCGCAGAAATGCAATGTACGCAATCTGGGTCTGGTACTGCACTGAAAACTTTATGTTCTACATCTTCCGATGGAAAATACTGGGGAAGGAACATTTCTGTACGAATTGTGCTACGAGGTTTCCAATGAAATTGAAACGTCTAGGTTTCGGTGTTTCTGTTCTTTCAATCCCGCTCTGTGATTGGTCAATTTAATTCGCGTCAATCAGGCAGCCCAGAGTTTTGACTGACAATGCCAAAACAACATGCCCTCTTCTCGGAGTCGGCCAAACGTAATCGACTTTTCTCTCACTCTTGTCAATTTCAAAAATGGATATCACGCTGTTCTTATTAAGATTTCAACAAAGGGTTCTCGGCGTGACGTATGAATAATCAAGGCGATTGAATGCTCCTGGGTTCATTATGTTAGATAGATCATGTTTTTCTATTGAATATTAGAAAAATTAAAATTACTTGCAGGTCTTTTATTTTCAAATGTTTGTTTAAGGGTCGAAGATGAAAACAATTTGACTTTGCTTGAAGAAAGTAAACGAACGAGAGAGAGAGAGAGAGGGAGGAGGAGGAGGAGGAGGAGGAATGTATACCATGAGATGAATTATGTAGCGATGGCACGACCTTGTTTATACACCAAGCTTTGATTAGAAAATTTCAATTGCTTTAATTCGTCTTTATGCTCTTAGTGTGAAATCCTCTTAAAAGATTTATTTATAATGATCTTATAGGAATATTTTACAGGAATATGTTAGTTTCTATCCTACTAAACCTTGCCTTTGATTCCGCATCTAACTTAGGCTGATTAAACTTTTTTTTTTTTCTTTTTCGGTTTCTGCGCCCCGCCACGTCAAATTCATATAAAATGCAGAGCTACATCGATTGCTATTACAATTGCATGGGTGCATTTTACGAAAATGAGATGCATATTCGCAAAGACGGAATCCACTAAGAATTGGAATAGGAAATATAACCCTGTTTACCGCGGATCAAATAACCGGCGGCAAGAATTTGCATTTGTGCCCTGCTCAGTCGATCAATACAAAGAATGATCAGGATTTACGTTCAATAATAACAGATGTAACGCAAATTCAAAATAAAGCTACTTCCAGAACCTTGTTCAGCGTGCCGGAAACTACACAGGCCGATCGTTGTTACTCGCAAAAAGCTGCCGCGCTTTCTATTGACTTGGATTTGTTTTTATTATGCAGAGCAGACAAGTAAAAGTATTTTCATGTCAAGCTGAGAAGATTTTGGCTAAATGTCGATTTTCCGAGCAGCCTGTAAGCCGTTTTAAAAGGTATTAAAAGAAAATCTCATTTGTTCGCCAAAGAAAAAAATAAATCGCATGTAGAATAATAGTCCTTTCGTACATAAAAGCCATCACTTCATTTTATTCTAGAGCCTTGAGTTGAAAATCTGGTATGGAAAAAATACGATACACATAAACCATCAATAAATAAAATGAGAATAATAAAATAACTTTTAAATATGATATGATAAAAATGAAATTATTAAGTAAAAAGACATACAAGATAAAAAATAACTTCAATTCATTCTAAACCGTGACTAAAAAAAACTAAAATCAGGGCTCAGCATAGGGAATTACTCATATTTATGTAATTCAAAGATCATTATTATTATCAACTATTTAAACATTTATTGTATGTAGGTTTACTATCCAACAGACTACACAACACACAAAAAACAAGAAAAGAACGTCAAAGTCGACCCGACAGTGTTTCTTTATTGTGTGATAGTTCGAGTTTCTGATCATGTTTTGTAAATACATATTTTTTCTGGTAAGGGTGCGTGCGTGTGTGTCAGTGTTAAATTGAATATTACTGGTTATTTCTACAGGCGAAAACGCAATCTCTTTCACAGAGAAGGATCCGAATACCCTTAAGTGCGTGTGTCGAAGTTTTTTTTTTTCAAATATCCTAATAATGGTGTTTATATTTTCATCTCATATGATGATATAGCTTCAATATTTTACCCGTCACACACGTTATCTCGCACACGAAAATAACCGAATAGAAATAACGTGTGAGACGGGGGAAATATTGAAGTCAATGATGATAATGTCTTATCACTTGCATTGTGTTATCAATTTTCTAAATGATTTCTCGAACGTGGGTTTCTTCTGTTAATGGAGAGTTCATGTGTTCATGCTTCAATGGCACTGGAAATTGACTAAATTGATTTCCTATTTTTGTTAAGAAATGTAAATACCGTACCACTGCAGTCTAAGAACACCATCAACATGATTGTTCTACTTCGATGATATTTCGATGTAACAGTTAGACAAATAACTTTGTACTAGATTTAAAGTGTCTCTTGTTTTAAGCTTTCCTGGCTTTGTAATTATATGCTTCGGAATACAATCGTGTGAAAAGATGAATAAATCCACGGTTCTGTTATCCGAATTTTCGGTTAGTTGCATAGGAGTTCGACGCAACTGATTTACAATTGCATCCTCCGTTACATCCTCTTTAAAATGAAGTAATAAAGGGAAAGTAAAGAAGGGGCGAATTTCATTGAGGATTGTTGGTGTCGAGCTTCTGTGGTCATTAAGTTTTGACAGTTTGAACAAATAATATGAACGCATGCTCCTTGTGTCTTTTGGTGGAACGTAGGGTAACAATATGGAGGAGAGGTCAAGGACGTCAGTATCAGCTTGGTCGACGGATTTGTTAAACACACCTTTGTATAGATGTGATTTAGGTCTTGCTTTTTATGAGATTCCAAACGCACCAGTTCTTTGTCAATGGATCGGTTAGGAATAAAAAAAAACAAGAGGCCCAAGGGGGCCTCATCGCTCACCTGAGTTGCACACAAAAGAATGATAGTGGACAATTTAGTAGAGGACCTTGAGTACTTGCTTCCAGCAAGGTTTCGTTAAATTCTGTGTAGCAGTTTCAGAGAAGATGTCGAAAATGTGTCATCCAATAAGAGCCCTGGGCGGCTATATCTTTTGACCGGTCGGCATGAAAAAAAAAAAAAAAAAACACACACAAACTTGGTAGAGGACATTGAGTACTTGCTTCCTGTAAGGTTTTATGAAATTCAGTGCAGCGGTTGCAGGGGAGATGTCGAAAATGTGTCAGCCAATCAGAGCCCTCGGCGGCCATATTTGTTGACCGATCGGCACGAAAAACACAAAAGTTGGTAGAGGACCTTGAGTACTTGCTTCCTGAAATTCTATGCAGTGGTTGTAGAGGAGATGTCGAAAATGTGTCAGCCAATAAGAGCCCTCGGGCAGTCATATTTGTTGACCGATCGGCACGAAAAACACAAACTTGGCAGAGGACCTTGATTACTAGCTTCCTGTAAGTCTTTATGAAATTCCATGCAGCGGTTGCAGAGGAGATGTCGAAAATATGTGAAACAATCAGAGCCCTTGGCGGCCATATTTGTTGACCGATCGGCACAAAAAACACAAACTTGGTAGAGGACCTTGAGTACTTGCTTCCTGTAAGGTTTTATGAAATTCCGTGCAGCGGTTGCAGGGGAGATGTCGAAAATGTATCAGCCAATCAGAGCCCTCGGCAGTCATATTTGTTGACCGATCGGCACAAAAAAACACAAATTTGGTAGAGGGCCTTGAGTACTTCCTTCCTGTAAGGTTTTATGAAATTCTGTACAGCGGTTGCAGAGGAGATGTCGAAAATGTGTCAGCCAATCAGAGCCCTTGGTGGCCATATTTGTTGACCGATTGGCAAGAAAAACACAAACTTGGTAGAGGACCTTGAGTTCTTGCTTCCTGTAAGGTTTCGTGAAATTCGTGCAGCGGTTGCAGAGGAGATGTCGAAAATGTTAAAAGTTTACGCCGGACGACGGACGGCGCGCTATGACAATAGCTCACTTGAGCTTCGCTCAGGTGAGCTAAAACGATCCGCAATGTTTGGCTTGAAGACCCTGCGTATTTCCTTCCTGCCTAGTTTGGTGAAATTATTTTCAGTGATTGCTTCATTTCGTTCTGTTACATTTGAAGAAAAAATCGGGTATTTGATCTAGCCGGTCTCGTCGGAGCACCTTTACCTATATTCCATTTCAAATCTTACCAACTCTGAAGACCGGGCTAAATGAGAAGTCGACCAAGGGCAGACTCCTCAGATGCATGCAACAAAAAGTGCTTTATCCCCTTTTTCCTGTTTGTTTTTTAAACATTTTATTACGGGATGTTTTTCGGCGACAAATGTTTTATACTGTCGCAGACGAAAGAAATACTTTCTTATTATCATTTTTAAAAAAAATCTTTTACCACGAAAATCTAAGCTCTCAATTTATCCGTATATATGCTAGACATCCAGTCTGGCAATCTTCTAGGATAAAAATGAATCCTGGTCTAATTTTATACGCTATTCTGATCTGTGTTTTAGATGTATTATTCATGTATCTTTTGTGGCATGTAAAGATTAAATGGACGTTCACTTGGGCATTAAGATCGATCTTGTTTCAGCCGTTGATTGTGCCCCAAGAAAGATTGTCATCTCCGGTTAATACAATCTCCCCGGATATGACATTGACATACTTCCGGTATGCTTGCAATTCGTTCATTTGCATAAAGACTCTATTGTAAAATCGATTCTGTCTCCTCATGTATCGCCCCTTTTTTCGTTCGTTTTTATATTTACAGATGCTGTTAGCGGCAAGACAATCAAACTCGCCTACTGCGCTCATCATGGTTCTTTCAAATCAACCAGGAATTATCGATCGCCATTCACGTCTTCAGAGCAGGGAATATCGCGACACTTGTCTTTGAAATGTCACGTGATCCCCAATAGTAGTAAGAAACTAAATTGGCTTCTTCTCCCAAGAGTTGATTCCGGGAGCAAAATTCGATAAGAGACATGAAAGAACATAGGCACTTGATGAAAGTGACAACTTTAACATCAGATTGGTATTGAATACAGAGAAAGCCCACAGCAGCCAAAGTGACAATACAGCCAAACGACCTCTTCAAGGTGTCCACGCACAAGTTTCAAATGAACGCAGAGATGCTCTTACTCATAAGGACTCAATCCGTTTTATTTCCCTTTGAGAAAGCTAATATGAGCCATCATCTCTTGCACTCAAAGCGGGAATGAGCGGAATAAGTTCCTGAGTCCTTACGTTCGAATCACAATTTTCCGTGTAATGAGAAACAAAAAGTGTGCTCGGGATTGGCGTGTGAGGGTTGCCTAATTTGGGATGAAAAGTCGAGCTCCATGAACCGTAATCTGAGTTAAGCATACTTTTGTGATGCTTATATATTTGGGCAAGTGAGAAAAGATGTATAACTCGCTCCTTTCACCATGAAATAGAAATTTGACAAGATTAATCATTGCCATATACAGTAATTGTCTAGTGAAGCTATTTGCTGATAATGTTGATCCTTGTATGATGATAATGTTGATCTTTGTATTACCATAATGTTGATCTTTGTATGATGATAATGTTGATCTTTGTATGATGACAATGTTGATCTTTGTATGGTGATAATGTTGATATTTGAATGTTGATAATGTTGATCTTTGTATGTTGATAATGTTGATCTTTGAATGATGATAATGTTGATCTTTGTATGATGATAATGTTGATCTTTGTACGATGATAATGTTGATCTTGTACGATGATAATGTTGATCGTTGTATAATGATAATGTTGATCTTTCAATGTTGATAATGTTGATCTTTTTATGATTATAATGTTGATCTTTGTATGATGATAATGTTGATCGTTGTATGATGATAATGTTGATCTTTCAATGGTGATAATGTTAATGTTTGTATGGTAAAGATGTTGATCTTTGTATGATGATAATGTTGATCTTTGTTCTCTTGATAATATTGATATTTGTATGATGATAATGTTGATCTTTTTATGATTATAATGTTGATCTTTGTATGATGATAATGTTGATCTTTGTATAATGATGATGTTGATCTTTGTACGATGATGATGTTGATCTTTTTATGACTATAATGTTGATCTTTGTACGATGATAATGTTGATCGTTGTATGATGATACTGTTGATCTTTCCATGGTGATAATAATTATGTTTGTATGGTAAAGATGTTTATCTTTGTATGATGATAATGTTGATGTTTGTATGATGATAATGTTGATCTTTGTATGATGATAATATTAATTTTTGTATGATGATAATGTTGATCTTTGTATGGTAATGATGTTGATCTTTGTATGATGATGATGTTGATCTCTGTATGATAATATTGATCTTTGTATAATGATGATGTTGATCTTTGTATGATGATAATGTTGATCTTTGTATGATGGTAATGTCGATCTTTGTATGATGATGATGATCTTTGTAGGCTGATAATATCGATGTTTGTGTAATTTGAATGTTGATCTTTGTATGTTGATAATGTTTATCTCTGTATGATGATAATGTTGATCTTTTTATGATGATGATGTTGATCTTTGTATGATGATGTTGACCTTTGTATGGTAAAGATGTTAATCTGTGTATGATGATGATGTTGATCTCAGTATGATGATGATGTTGATCTCTGTATGATGATGATGATCTTTGTATGATGATAATGTTGATCCTTGTATGATGATGATGTTTATCTTTGTAGGCTGATAATATCGATGTTTGTATGATTTGAATGTTGATCTTTGTATGTTGATAATGTTTGATCGCTGTATGATGATGTTAATCTTTTTTTATGATAATGTTGATCTTTGTATGTTGATAATGTTGATCTTTGTATGATGATAATGTTGATCCTTGTATGGTGATAATGTTGATCTTTGTATGTTGATAATGTTGATCTTTGTATGATGATAATGTTGATCTTTGTATGGTGATAATGTTGATCTTTGTATGATGATAATGTTGATCTTTGTATTGTGATATAATATTGATATTTGTATGATGATAATGTTGATCTTTGTATGGTGATATAATATTGATATTTGTATGTTGATAATGTTGATCTTTGTATGATGATAATGTTGAACTTTGTATGTTGATAATGTTGATCTTTGTATGGTGATAATGTTGATCTTTGTATGATGATAATGTTGATCTTTGTATTGTGATATAATATTGATATTTGTATGATGATAATGTTGATCTTTGTATGGTGATATAATATTGATATTTGTATGATGATAATGTTGATCTTTGTTTTACCATAATGTTGATCTTTGTACGTTGATAATGTTGATCTTTGTATGATGATAATGTTGATCTTTGTATGGTGATAATGTTGATCTTTGTATGTTGATAATGTTGATCTTTGTATGGTGATAATGTTGATCTTTGTATGTTGATAATGTTGATCTTTGTATGATGATAATGGTGATCCTTGTATGGTGATAATGTTGATTCTTGTATATTGACTTATCAATGCATAATACGTCGATAATGACGTTGATTGCGTTGATTGCTGTATAATGATAATGTTCATCGTCGAATGTTCAGGATAAGGTTAACGTTTACCTCGTGAAGTGGTATGTTGGAAAGGTATTGTCTCGTGATGTGGTATGCTGGTAATATTGACCATTGCCTCGTAGATTGGTGTGTGTAAACGGTCGGTCATTGCCTCGAGAAGTAGTATGTTGATAAGGTCGATCGTTGCCTCGTGAAGTGGTAAGCTGATAAGGTTGATCATTACCTCGTGAAGTGGTATGTTGATAAGGTGGATCATTGTCACATAAAGTGGTATGTTGATAATGTTGACCATTGCCTCGTGAATAGCTATGTTGACAAGGTTCATCGTTGCCTCATGAAGTTGAACGTTGATAAGGTCGATCATTCCTGAAGTGGTATGTTGATAAGGCTATTCATAGTCTTTTGAAGTGGAATGTTGATAATGTTGGATAGTCTCGTATGTCGGTAATGTTGATCATTGTCGCGTGAAGTGGTGTGTTGATACGCTTGGTTATTGTCTCATGATGTGATATGTTCATAATGTTGATCAGTGCCTTGCGAAGTGGTATGTCGGTAAGGTTGGTCGTTGTCTCGTGATACTAGAATAGTATGTTGGTAAGTTTGATCATTGTCTACTGATGTGGTGAATTGAGAGCTTTAACCATTGCATTGTTAAGTGGTATGTTGATAAGGTGAACTATTTTCTCGTGAACTGGTATGTTGATAAGGTTGATCATTGTCTCGTGAACTGGTATGTTGATAAGGTTGATCATTGTCTCGTGAACTGGTATGGTGATAAGGTTGATCAGTGTCTCGTGAACTGGTATGTTGATAAGGTTGATTATTGTCATGTGAAGTGAGTATGTTGATAAGGTTGATCAGTGTCTCGTGAACTAGTATGTTGATAAGGTTGGTTATTGTCTCGTAATGTGATATGTTCATTATGTTGACCATTGCCTTGCGTAGTGAAGTGCTATGTTGATAGTGTTGACCATTGTCAACCATTTGCAATTATATGTCTCGGACTACAATCGTGTGAAAAGATGAATAAATCCAAGGTTCTGTTATATGATAATATACTAAGGGATATCTTCCTCATTGCATAGCTCTGTCCTTAGCTGGGGTTTCGGCATTAGTTTTTCGCTCCTTGAGCCTACCCTTCAACGATTTTTGGCCAAATTTTCACTTGAATACGCTTCTGAATAAACTCTACACAAAATTTGGAGCCGCTCATTTTGGCAAGAGGAAACTAAAACTCTGTAATGTAGATGGCGCCAGGAAAATTCACTTTGGCTTTATTTTAACTGTTTGACATGAAGTACTTCTGACAAGGATTAAATATCCGAAACACGTGTCTAGTACAATAAAATTGGTACTATAGAACATATATTTCAATATTGACAATTGTCTCGAAATGTAGTATGTTGGTAAAGTTGATCCTTGACTCGTGAAGTGGTATGTAGATAAGGTTGATCATTGTCATGTGAAGTGTTATGTAGATAAGATTGATCATTGTCTCGTGAAGTGGTATGTTGATAAGGTTGATCATTGTCTCGTGAAGTGTTATGTTGATAAGATAGATCATTGTCTCGTAAAGTGGTATTTTGATATTGATGATTGTCCTATGTTGATAATCTTGATCATTGTATGATAAAGTAGATTATTGTCTCGTAAAGCGGTACATGTTGATAAGGTTGATCATTGTCTCGTGCATTGGTATGTTGATAAGGTTGACCATTGCCTCGGGATGTGGTATGTTGATAAGGTCGATTTTTGTCACATGAAGTGGTGTGTTGATAAGGTTGATCATTGTCTCGTGAAGTGGTGTGTTGATAAGGTTTATCATTGTCATGTGAAGTGGTGTGTTGATAAGGTTGATCAATGGCTCGTGAAGTGATATATAGATAAGGTTGATCATTGTCTCATGAAGTGGTGCGTTGATAAGGTTGATATTTGTCACATGAGGCGGAGTGTTAATAAGTTTGATCATTGTCTCGTGAAGTGGTATGTAGATAAGGTTGATCATTGACTCGTGAAGTGGTGTGTAGATAAGGTTGATCATTGACTCGTGCAGTGGTGTGTTGATAAGGTTGATCATTGACTCGTGAAGTGGTATGTAGATAATGTTGATAATTATCACATGAAGTGGTGTGTTGATAAGGCTGATCATTGTCATGTGAAGTGATGTGTTGATAAGGTTGATCATTGTCTCGTGAAGTGGTATGTAGATAAGGTTGATCATTGACTCGTGAAGTGGTGTGTTGATAAGGTTGATCATTGACTCATGAAGTGGTATGTAGATAATGTTGATAATTGTCACATGAAGTGGTATGTTGATAAGGCTGATCATTGTCTCGTGAAGTGGTATGTTGATTAGGCTGATCATTGTCTCGTGAAGTGGTATGTTGATAAGGCTGATCATTGTCATGTGAAGTGGTATGTAGATAAGGTTAATCATTGTCTGGTGAAGTGGTATGTTGATAAGGTTGATCATTACCTTTTGAAGTAGTATGTCGATAAGAGTGATCTTTGCCTCGTGGAATGGTATGTTGATAATGAGTTAAAGAAGATCCTGACAATAATCTTAACAGCACTCACAATAGAACACAAAATTGAGCATCGACGGACCCCTAGCAAGTTAGAGGTGGAACCAGGTGCCCGGAAGGAGTAAGCATCCCGCGCTGGGTAGCCACAACCGCCGTCGATGCTCACACACGAAAATGAAACAAGATACAAAATACATGCACTGTCTGAGGCTATGTCTTTATAGAAAGTGCTATGGCGACAATGTCAGGGAAAATATTCAAAGCAATGTAATCCCTTGCGAGGAACTTTTTTTACGAATTTCACACGGCAAAGGGCAAGGTTAAGGTTGATCATTGTCTCGTGAAGTGGTATGTTGATAAGGTTGATCATTGTCTGGTAAACGGTATGTTAACAAGGTTGACCATTGCCTCGGGGTTTGGTATGTTGACAAGGTTGATCATTGCCTGTTGAAGGGGGTATGTCGATAAGGTTGATAATAGTCTCATGAAGTAGTATGTTCACTAGGTATGTCATTGTTTTGTGAAATGGTATGTAGATTAAGTTTATTATTGTCTCTTGAAATGGTATATTGATAATCTTGATCATTGTCTCATGTAGTGGTATGTAGATAGGGTTGGCATTACCTTGTGAAGTGATATATAGATAGGGTTGGCATTACCTTGTGAAGTGGTATGTAGATAGGGTTGGCATTACCTTGTGAAGTGGTATGTAGATAGGGTTGGCATTATCTTGTGAAGTGGTATGTAGATAGGGTTGGCATTACCTTGTGAAGTGATATATAGATAGGAATGGCATTACCTTGTGAAGTGATATATAGATAGGGTTGGCATTACCTTGTGAAGTGGTATGTAGATAGGGTTGGCATTACCTTGTGAGGTGAAATGTAGATAGGGTTGAAATTACCTTGAGAAGTAGTATGTAGATAGGGTTGGCATTACCTTGTGAAGTGGTATGTAGATAGGGTTGGCATTACCTTGTGAAGTGGTATGTAGATAGGGTTGACATTACCTTGTAAAGTGGTATGTAGATAGGGTTGGCATTACCTTGAGAAGTGGTATGTAGATAGGGTTGGCATTACCTTGTGAAGTGATATGTAGATAGGGTTATGTAGATAGGGTTGGCATTACCTTGTGAAGTGATATGTAGATAGGGTTGGCATTACCTTGTGAAGTGGTATGTAGATAGGATTGGCATTACCTTGTGAAGTGATATGTAGATAGGGTTGGCATTACCTTGTGAAGTGATATGTAGATAGGGTTGGCATTACCTTGAGAAGTGGTATGTAGATAGAGTTGGCATTACCTTGTGAAGTGGTATGTAGATAGGGTTGGCATTACCTTATGAAGTGGTATGTAGATAGGTTTGAAGTGGTTTATTGATAATGATGATCATTGTATGATAAGGTATTTCATTGTCTCATGTGTTGACAAGGTTGATTATTGTCTCGTGAAGTGCTATGTTGATAAGGTTGATCATTGTCTCGTGAAGTGGTATGTAGATAAGGTTGGCATTACCCTGTAAAGTGTTATGTAGATGAGGTTGGTCATTGCCTCGAGAAGTGGTATGTTGACAAGGTGAGTCATTTCCCAATGAAGTGCCTGGTTCGTGAAGTGATGTGATGATAAGGTTGATCATTGCCTCGTAAAGTTGAATGTCTATAAGGTCATTGTCTCGTCAAGTGGTGTGTTGATAGGGTTGATCATTGTCTTGTGAAGTGGTAACATGATAAGGTTGATCATTGTCAAGTGAAGTGGTATGAAGATAATGAATATCATTTTCTCTAGAAGTGATATCTTGATAAGTTTCGTCATTGTATCGTGAAGTGGTATGTAGATAAGGTTGATCTTTGCCTTGTGAAAAGGTATGTTGATAGGGTTGATCATTCTCTTGTGTAGTGGTAACATGATAGGTTGATTATTGTCTCGTGAAGTGGTATGTTGATAAGGTTCGTCAGTGCCTCCTGAAGTAGTATGTTGATAAGGTTGATCATTGTCTCGTGAAGTGGTATTCTTTTCTTTTGTGAAATGGTATGTTGTGTCCTGAAATGGTATACAGATGAGGTTGATCATTCTCTTGTTAAATTGCAAGACAATAGGGTTGATCATTATCACGTGAAGTGATATGTTGATAAGGTTGATTATTGCCTCGTGAAGTGGTTTGAAAATAAGCATGATTTTTGTCTCGTGAAGTGGTATATAGATATGCTTGATTATTGTTCGTGAAGTGGTATGTTGATAATGTTGATTATTGTCCCGTGAAGTGCTATGTTAATGCGTTGATAATTGATTCGTGAAGTGGTATGTTGATAAGGTTGATAATTGTTATGTCAAGTTGTATGTAGACAAGGTTGGTTATTGTCTCGTAAAGTGGTATGTTTATACATGTAAGGTTGGTCATAACTTGTCAAGTGGATCCGTAGATAAGTTTGGTCTCGTGAAGTGGTATGTTGATTGGGTTAATCATTGCTCGTTAAGTAGTATTTTGATGGGGTTAATCATTGTCTCGTGAAGTGGTATGTAGATAAGGTTGATCATTGTCTCGTGAAGTGGTATGTAGATAAGGCTGATCATTGTCTCGTGAAGTGGTATATTGATAAGGTTGATCATTGTCACATGAAGTGGTATATTGATAAGGTTGATCATTGTCTCGTGAAGTGATATGTTGATAAGCATGATTATTGTCTCCTAAAAGGTATATAGATATGGTTGATTATTGTTCGTGAAGTGGTCTGTTGATAAAGTTGATCATTGTCTCGTGATCTGGTATGTAGATAAGGTTAATTATTGTCCCCCGAAGTGATATGAAGATAATGTTGATTTTTGTCTCTAGAAGTGGTACTTTTACAAGGTTCGACATTGCCTCTTAAAGTGGAATGTTGATAAAGTTGATTATTGTCTTGTGAACTGGTATGTTGATAAGGTTGATCTTTGCCTCGTGAAGTGGTATGTAGATAAGGTTGATCATTGTCTTATTAATTGGTTTGATGATAATCAAGGTTAATTATTGTCTCGTGAAGTGGTTTATAAATAAGCTTCATTATTGTTTCTTGAAGAGGTATGTAGATATGGTTGATTATTGCACGTGAATTTGTATGTAGATATGGTTGATTATTGTTCGTGAAGCGGTATATTCATGAGGTTGATCACTGTTTCGTGAAGTGAGTATGTTGATAAGGTTGATAATTGTCTCGTGAAGTGAGCATGTTGATAAGGTTGATCACTGTCTCGTGAAGTGAGTATGTTGATAAGGTTGATCACTGTCTCGTGAAGTGAGTATGTTGATAAGGTTCATTATTATCTTGTGAAGTGTTATTCTGATAAGGTTCATTATGTAGATAATGTTGATTATTGTCCCGTGAAGTGCTATGTTGTAACGTTGATAATTGATTCGTGAAGTGGTATGTTGATAAGGTTGATCACTGTCTCGTGAAGTGGGTATGTTGATAAGGTTGATCACTGTCTTGTGAAGTGAGTATGTTGATAAGGTTGATCACTGTCTCGTGAATTGGGTATGTTGATAAGGTTGATCACTGTCTTGTGAAGTGAGTATGTTGATAAGGTTGATCACTGTCTCGTGAATTGGGTATGTTGATAAGGTTGATCACTGTCTCGTGAATTGGGTATGTTGATAAGGTTGATCACTGTCTCGTGAATTGGGTATGTTGATAAGGTTGATCACTGTCTCGTGAAGTGGGTATGTTGATAAGGTTGATCACTGTCTTGTGAAGTGAGTATGTTGATAAGGTTGATCACTGTCTCGTGAATTGGGTATGTTGATAAGGTTGATCACTGTCTTGTGAAGTGAGTATGTTGATAAGGTTGATCACTGTCTCGTGAATTGGGTATGTTGATAAGGTTGATCACTGTCTCGTGAAGTTGGTATGTTGATAAGGTTGATCACTGTCTCGTGAAGTGGGTATGTTGATAAGGTTGATCACTGTCTCGTGAAGTTGGTATGTTGATAAGGTTGATCACTGTCTCGTGAAGTGGGTATGTTGATAAGGTTGATCACTGTCACGTGAATTGGGTATGTTGATAAGGTTGATCACTGTCTCGTGAAGTTGGTATGTTGATAAGGTTGATCACTGTCTTGTGAAGTGAGTGTGTTGATAAGGTTGATCACTGTCTCGTTAAGTTGGTATGTTGATTAGGTTGATCACTGTCTCGTGAAGTGGGTATGTTGATAAGGTTGATCACTGTCTCATAAAGTGGGTATGTTGAAAAGGTTGATCACTGTCTCGTGAAGTGGGTATGTTGATAAGGTTGATCATTGTCCCGTGAAGTGCTATGTTGATGCGTTGATAATTGATTCGTGAAGTGGTATGTTGATAATTGTTATGTCAAGTTGTATGTAGTCAAGGTTGGTTATTGTCTCGTAAAGTGGTATATGTTGATAAGTTGATCATTGTCACGTAAAGTGGTATGTTTATACATGTAAGGTTGGTCATAACTTGTCAAGTGGATCCGTAGATAAGTTTGGTCTCGTGAAGTGGTATGTTGATTGGGTTAATCATTGCTCGTTAAGTAGTATTTTTTATGGGGTTTATCATTGTCTCGTGAAGTGAGTATGTTGAAAAGGTTGATCACTGTCTCGTGAAGTGAGTATGTTGATAAGGTTGATCACTGTCTCCTGAAGTGAGTATGTTGATAAGGTTGATCACTGTCTCGTGAAGTGAGTATGTTGATAAGGTTGATCACTGTCTCGTGAATTGGGTATGTTGATAAGGTTGATCACTGTCTCGTGAATTGGGTATGTTGATAAGGTTGATCACTGTCTCGTGAATTGGGTATGTTGATAAGGTTGATCACTGTCTCGTGAATTGGGTATGTTGATAAGGTTGATCACTGTCTCGTGAAGTGGGTATGTTGATAAGGTTGATCACTGTCTCGTGAATTGGGTATGTTGATAAGGTTGATCACTGTCTCGTGAAGTTGGTATGTTGATAAGGTTGATCACTGTCTCGTGAAGTGGGTATGTTGATAAGGTTGATCACTGTCACGTGAATTGGGTATGTTGATAAGGTTGATCACTGTCTCGTGAAGTTGGTATGTTGATAAGGTTGATCACTGTCTTGTGAAGTGAGTGTGTTGATAAGGTTGATCACTGTCTCGTTAAGTTGGTATGTTGATTAGGTTGATCACTGTCTCGTGAAGTGGGTATGTTGATAAGGTTGATCACTGTCTCATAAAGTGGGTATGTTGAAAAGGTTGATCACTGTCTCGTGAAGTGGGTATGTTGATAAGGTTGATCATTGTCCCGTGAAGTGCTATGTTGATGCGTTGATAATTGATTCGTGAAGTGGTATGTTGATAAGGTTGATAATTGTTATGTCAAGTTGTATGTAGTCAAGGTTGGTTATTGTCTCGTAAAGTGGTATATGTTGATAAGTTGATCATTGTCACGTAAAGTGGTATGTTTATACATGTAAGGTTGGTCATAACTTGTCAAGTGGATCCGTAGATAAGTTTGGTCTCGTGAAGTGGTATGTTGATTGGGTTAATCATTGCTCGTTAAGTAGTATTTTTATGGGGTTAATCATTGTCTCGTGAAGTGAGTATGTTGATAAGGTTGATCACTGTCTCGTGAAGTGAGTATGTTGATAAGGTTGATCACTGTCTCCTGAAGTGAGTATGTTGATAAGGTTGATCACTGTCTCGTGAAGTGAGTATGTTGATAAGGTTGATCACTGTCTCGTGAATTGGATATGTTGATAAGGTTGATCACTGTCTCGTGAATTGGGTATGTTGATAAGGTTGATCACTGTCTCGTGAAGTGGGTATGTTGATAAGGTTGATCACTGTCTTGTGAAGTGAGTATGTTGATAAGGTTGATCACTGTCTCGTGAATTGGGTATGTTGATAAGGTTGATCACTGTCTTGTGAAGTGAGTATGTTGATAAGGTTGATCACTGTCTCGTGAATTGGGTATGTTGATTAGGTTGATCACTGTCTCGTGAAGTGGGTATGTTGATAAGGTTGATCACTGTCTCATAAAGTGGGTATGTTGAAAAGGTTGATCACTGTCTTGTGAAGTGGGTATGTTGATAAGGTTGATCATTGTCCCGTGAAGTGCTATGTTGATGCGTTGATAATTGATTCGTGAAGTGGTATGTTGATAAGGTTGATAATTGTTATGTCAAGTTGTATGTAGTCAAGGTTGGTTATTGTCTCGTAAAGTGGTATATGTTGATAAGTTGATCATTGTCACGTAAAGTGGTATGTTTATACATGTAAGGTTGGTCATAACTTGTCAAGTGGATCCGTAGATAAGTTTGGTCTCGTGAAGTGGTATGTTGATTGGGTTAATCATTGCTCGTTAAGTAGTATTTTTATGGGGTTTATCATTGTCTCGTGAAGTGGTATGTAGATAAGGTTGATCATTGTCTCGTGAAGTGGTATGTTGATAAGGTTGATAATTGTTATGTCAAGTTGTATGTAGTCAAGGTTGGTTATTGTCTCGTAAAGTGGTATATGTTGATAAGTTGATCATTGTCACGTAAAGTGGTATGTTTATACATGTAAGGTTGGTCATAACTTGTCAAGTGGATCCGTAGATAAGTTTGGTCTAGTGAAGTGGTATGTTGATTGGGTTAATCATTGCTCGTTAAGTAGTATTTTTATGGGGTTTATCATTGTCTCGTGAAGTGAGTATGTTGATAAGGCTGATCATTGTCTTGTGAAGTGATGTGTTGATAAGGTTGATCATTGTCTCGTGAAGTGAGTATGTTGATAAGGTTGATCACTGTCTTGTGAAGTGATGTGTTGATAAGGTTGATTATTGTCTCTTGAAGTGATGTGTTGATAAGGTTGATTATTGTTTCGTGAATTGGTATGTTGATAAGGTTGATCACTGTCTCTTGAAGTGGTATTATGATAAGGTTGATCCCTGTCTCGTGAAGTACTGTGTTGATCAGGTTGATCATTGTCTCGTAAAGTGGCGTGTTGGTTGAGTTGATCATTGCCTCGTGAAGTGGTGCGTTGATGAGACTTATAATTGTCTTGTGAAGTGGATAAGGTTGATCATTGACTCGTGAAGTGGCGTGTAGGTTAAGTTGATCATTCTCTTGTGAAGTGGTTTCTTGACAAGGTTGATCATTGTCAACTGAAGTTGTTTGTTGATTAGGTTGATCATCGACTCGTGAAGTAGTGTGTTGATAAGGTTGATCATTGTCTCGTAAAGTGGCGTGTTGGTTAAGTTGATCATTCTCTTGTGAAGTGGTTTGTTGATAAGGTTGATCATTGACTCGTGAAGTGGTGTGCTGATAAGGCTGATCATTGTCATGTGAAGTGGTTTGTTGATGAGGTTGATCATTGACTCGTGAAGTGGTGTGCTGATAAGGCTGATCATTGTCATGTGAAGTGGTTTGTTGATAAGGTTGATCATTGACTCGTGAAGTGGTGTGCTGATAAGGCTGATCATTGTCATGTGAAGTGGTGTGCTGATAAGGTTGATCATTGCCTCGTGATGTGGTATGTAGACAAGGTTGATCATTATCTCATGAATTGGTATGTCGATTTACTTGATCAAGTTGATCATGGTGTGGTATGTTGATACGGCTGACCATTGCCCCGTGAGGTGGTATGTTATTAAAGTTGATCATCGGAGGGTCATTGCAAGGGTGTTTACTTGTCTCCTATATTTGAGAATTTAGAATAAATATGACGATTTTTTAGTGACAGTGATATAAAGAATCCAGTTATGACCAAGAAAAAACGAACCTTGGAAGGTAAGTAATTGATAATTGAAATATAAAACACACTTCTCATATCCAGATCATAAGACCAATCTGAACTGTTTCCATCACGGCAAGAAGGGACCTTTAGGGTGAACCGAGAGCAAGGTTAACTTTTTCTTTATATTTGCGTTGTGGAATCAAATGAAATTTCATAGTTTGTTGCTCTTAAATTTTATTTCGGACTTTCACACCTCCCGATGCTGCTGACTGAAGGTTTGCTGTGCACTGATCCAAAAATTCACATTTGAGCGTAACAGACGGGTCAATATACATCACCTGGATGGGGCAGGAAAACATAAAATATGGTCATGGGACATAAATATTTTGACTCCTTTCGAGCAGTGGTGTATGGGACCATGGCTCTTTTTGCAGCTCAAGTTTCCAAATACATGTCTTAGATCGTATGTAAATTATCGCTGATGAGAACTGTGCATTTAGTCAAAAGCAAAAAGGACACATGCACAATGTATATACACTTGTGAAGTTCAAGGGGAAGCTGATAGTCTTAATGTGATAATGATAAGATTAATAATTGACAGAGTTTCGAGATAAAGTGATGAAAATTGACAAGATTTGAGACTGCATATAAAAGGAGAGTAACTGTTTATCAAAATGCACGATGCCAGTGGTCAAAACTACTTATACTGAAATCAAGCCTACATTGCCAAATAACACCCATTCATAAGACAACGGTTACCTAAATACAAGTTTGTCCATGATGTTCAAAGAACCTCACCAAAAAACAAAAACAAAACAAAACAAAAACAAAAACAAAACAAGAGGCCAAAGGGGGCCACATCGCTCATCTGAGTTGCACACAAAAGAATGATGGTGGACAATTTGGTAGAGGACCTTGAGTACTTGCTTCTAGTAAGGTTTCGTTAAATTCTGTGTAGCAGTTTCAGATGAGATGTCGTAAATGTGTCATCCAATCAGAGCCCTGGGCAGCCATATGTTTTGAATGGTCGGCATGAAAAAACACAAACTTGGTAGAGGACCTTGAGTACTTGCTTCCTGTAAGTTTCATGAAATTCTGTGCAGCGGTTGCAGAGGAGAATTCCAAAATATGTCATCCAATCGGAGTCCTCGGCGGCCATTTTTGTTGACAAATCGGCACAAAAAAACACAAACTTAGTAGAGGACCTTGAGTACTTGCTTCCTGTAAGGTTTTATGATTCTGTGCAGCGGTTGCAGAGGAGAAGTCAAAAATGTGTCAGCCAATCAGAGCCCTTGGCAGCCATATTTGTTAATCGATCGGCACGAAAAACACAAACTTGGTAGAGGACCTTGAGTACTTGCTTCCTGTAAGGTTTCATAAAATTCTGTGCAGCGGTTGCAGAGGAGAAGTCGAAAATGTGTCAGCCAATCAGAGCCCTGGGCGGCCATATTTGTTGACCGATCGGCACGAAAAACACAACCTTTGTAGAAGACCTTGAGTGCTTGCTTCCTGTAAGGTTTTATGAAATCCCACGCAGCGGTTGCAGGGGAGATGTCGAAAATATGTCAGCCAATCAGAGCCTGTGGCCGCCATCTTGGATTTCCGATTTGGTCGAAAAACACAAACTTGGTAGAGGACATTGAGAACTTGCTTCCCTTAAGGGTTGATGAAATTCTGTACAGCGATTTTCAGAGGAGAAGTCGAAAATGTTAGAAAGTTAACGACAGACGACGGACGGACGACAGTCGACGGACGCCGCGCTATGACAATAGCTCACTTGAGCTTCGCTCAGGTGAGCTAAAATACCCCTGTTACATTCACTGAATTTAACCTTTGTTGCACGGCCTAAGTGACGGGTGTTTCTAACAAGCAAGAGATACTCTCTCCAGACATCTGATCTCATCTCCATTGGGGATTCACTTTTTTCATTTTGAAAAATATTTTAGTTGCCTTATTTGGTTTTGTATATATTTCGTAGATTTGTATGATTTTTGGACATTTCATGGATTTGTATGATTTTTGGACATTTCATGGATTTATGATTTCTGGACATTTCATGAATTGTATGATTTTTTAACATTTCGTGGATTTGTATGGTTTTTGGACATTTCATGGATTTGTATGATTTTTGGACATTTCATTGATTTGTATGGTTTTTGGGCATTTCATGGATTTGTATGGTTTTTGGACATTTCATGGATTGGATATTTAATGAATTGTATGGTTTTTGGACATTTCATGGATTTGTATGGTTTTTCGACATTTCATGGATTTCAATGGTTTTTGGACATTTCATGGATTTGTATGGTTTTTGGACATTTCATGGATTTGTATGGTTTTTGTACATTTCATGGATTTGCATGGTTTTTGGACATTTCATGGATTTGTATTGCTTTTGGACATTTCATGGATTTGTATGGTTTTTGGACATTTCATGAATTGTTTGATTTTCGGACATTTCATGAATTTGTATGATATTTTGACATTTCATGGATTTATGATTTTTGGACATTTCATGAATTGTATAGTTTTTGGACATTTCATGGATTTGTATGGTTTTTGGACATTTCATGGATTTGTATAGTTTTTGGACATTTCATGGATTTGTATGATTTTTGGACATTTCATGGATTGGACATTTAATGAATTGTATGGTTTTTGGACATTTCATGGATTTGTATGGTTTTTGGACATTTCATGAATTTGTATGGTTTTTGGACATTTCATTGATTTGTATGGTTTTTGGACATTTCATGGATTGGACATTTAATGAATTGTATGGTTTTTGGACATATCATGGATTTGTATGGTTTTTGGACATTTCATTGATTTGTATGGTTTTTGGACATTCATGGATTTGTATGGTTTTTGGACATTTCATGGATTGGTATGGTTTTTGGACATTTCATGGATTTGTATTGTTTTGGACATTTAATGGATTTGTATAGTTTTTTGGACATTTAATGAATTGTATGATTTTTGGGCATTTCATGGATTGTATGATTTTTGGACATTTCATGGATTTGTATGGTTTTTGGACATTTCATGGATTTGTATGATTTTTGACATTTCATGAATTGGACATTTCATGGATTTGTATGATATTTGGACATTTCATGGATTTGTATGATTTTGGACATTTCATGGATTTGTATGGTTTTTGGACATTTCATGCATTTGTTTGGTTTTTGGACATTTCATGCATTTGTTTGGTTTTTGACATTTCATGGATTTGTATGATTCTTGGACATTTCATGAATTTGTATGATTTTGGGACATTTCATGGATTTTTATGGTTTTTGACATTTCCATTGATTTGTATGGTTTTTGGACATTTCATGGATTTGTATGGTTTTTGACATTTCATGGATTTGTATGATTCTTGGACATTTCATGAATTTGTATGATTTTTGGACATTTCATGGATTTTTATGGTTTTTGACATTTTCATTGATTTGTATGGTTTTTAGACATTTCTTGGATTTGTATGGTTTTGGACATTTCATGGATTTGTATGGTTTTTGACATTTTTATGGCTTTGTATGGTTTTTGGACATTTCATGGCTTTGTATGGTTTTTGGACATTTCATGGATTTGTATGATTTTTGGTCATCGATTTGACTTTCATTCACTGATACAGAAGACGAAAAATGATATTGGGGATGTATTCGCCCCGGCGAAAAATAATTTGTGCCAATATATCAGTTATATTTGGGCACATATTATTTCGTACCAAAATAATTCTAATCAACAATTATTTCTATTGACCGATCGGTACGAGTGTTTTACAGTGTATAAACATAGGTAATCACAGATTACAAAGCTCACCTCGTGACAGCAAAATTCAATTCAAACATATTTCTTAGTACATGTATATTGGCTTTTAAAGGCAAAACCACTCAAGCAGAAAAAGTAGGTCAAGGTCATTTTATGAAAGTTTGATCAAAGATACATCCAATATGCAAGTTTGGTACATGTATCACTTATACTTTGCTCAATATTGGCTTTTAAAGGCAAAATCACTCAAGCGGAAAAAGTAGGTCGAGGTCATTTTATGAAAGTTTGATCAAAGATACATCTAATATGCAAGTTTGGAACATCTAGCACTTATACTTCGCTCAATATTGGCTTTTAAAGGCAAAATCACTCAAGCGGAAAAAGTAGGTCAGATGCTGCATCCGATGCATGGGTCCATCTCGGCATCCAAAGATGAATCACTTGTGCAAGTTTGGTTACTGTAGCATTAGTACTTTGTCAGATACTGAGCTACCCCAAACTTCTTATCCAAATCACTCAAGCGGAAAATGTAGGTCAGATGCTGCATCCCATGCATGGGTTCACCTCAGCATCCAAAGATGAATCACTTATGCAAGTTTGGTTACTGTAGCATCAGTACTTTGTCAGATACTGAGCTACCCCAAACTTCTTAACCAAGTCACTCAAGCGGAAAATGTAGGTCAGATGCTGCATCCGATGCATGGGTTCACCTCAGCATCCAAAGATGAATCACTTGTGCCAGTTTGGTTACTGTAGCATCAGTACTTTGTCAGATCCTGAGCTACCCCAAACTTCTTAACCAAGTCACTCAAGCGGAAAATGTAGGTCAGATGCTGCATCCGATGCATGGGTTCACCTCAGCATCCAAAGATGAATCACTTGTGCCAGTTTGGTTACTGTAGCATTAGTACTTTGTCAGATACTGAGCTACCCAAAACTTCTTAACCAAGTCACTCAAGCTGAAAATGTAGGTCAGATGCTGCACCCCATGCATGGGTTCACCTCAGCATCCAAAGATGAATCGATTGTGCAAGTTTGGTTACTGTAGCATCGGTACTTTGTCAGATACTGAGCTACCCAAAACTTCTTAACCAAGTCACTCAAGCGGAAAATGTAGGTCAGATGCTGCATCCGATGCATGGGTTCACCTCAGCATCCAAAGATGAATCACTTGTGCCAGTTTGGTTACTGTAGCATTAGTACTTTGTCAGATACTGAGCTACCCCAAACTTCTTAACCAAGTCACTCAAGCGGAAAATGTAGGTCAGATGCTGCATCCCATGCATGGGTTCACCTCAGCATCCAAAGATGAATCACTTGTGCAAGTTTGGTTACTGTAGCATCGGTACTTTGTCAGATACTGAGCTACCCCAAACTTCTTAACCAAGTCACTCAAGCGGAAAATGTAGGTCAGATGCTGCATCCGATGCATGGGTTCACCTCAGCATCCAAAGATGAATCACTTGTGCCAGTTTGGTTACTGTAGCATTAGTACTTTGTCAGATACTGAGCTACCCCAAACTTCTTAACCAAGTCACTCAAGCAGAAAATGTAGGTCAGATGCTGCATCCGATGCATGGGTTCACCTCAGCATCCAAAGATGAATCACTTGTGCCAGTTTGGTTACTGTAGCATTAGTACTTTGTCGGATACTGAGCTACCCCAAACTTCTTAACCGGACGCGGACGCGGACACGGACGCGGACGCGGACGCGTGGGGTTATAGCATAAGCTCACTCAACTTCGTCGAGGTGAGCTAAAAATCATTAATAAGTATGCATTCCATTGATAATTTGAAAATTAATAAAGAGAATTAAACATCATTTTTTTACTGTATCATTTTCCAGTACATTGAATAGATTCTCCTGGGACGAACTTCAAGACTTCGATCGGTACCGGTAGACTATCAATCAAAATTGTCATTAACGTTCTCTGATAGATCTGGCTCCGCCCATATAGTGCGCTCCGCTCCCGCCTCCTAGGAAACGACCGGAGTTTGATCACGAGTGCGTGAAATTGTTATTGTGATAAGAGAAGTCGCTTGTGCAGTGGGACGGATCACCGGTTTTATTACGAATGAAGCTTTTCTCGGGCTTCGATGAAATGGAACACAAAATCTGATGGCTATCTCGGATTTGACTACGCGTGACCCGGCATCTAATGTGTTGGATTCATTTGGACAAGATAACATTTAATGTTCCTATTTTGGCATATTTCCATATCGGACCCTTTCATGCATAGAAACCAATTAAAGGGAAAAGTTGAAAACCGAACTCGCGTGAAATACTCAAAGACAAGACTGTTAAAAAGAAGAATTAGATTTTTATCCCCGAAATTCGTCACTTATCATGTATGACAGAATTTGAATCATCTTTTTTGTGATCTGATATAATGTTATTTAAATCAAAATTTAAAATACAAACAAAAGAAAAACCCTACAATCAAACAGAAAACAATCGAAATAAAAATACCTAGGTACATTTTGTACAAGGTAAAGTATTAAAAAGTCCTTTTGACATTTTTTATTGGAACAAAAGTTTTGTTTTGCGCAAGTGGAGATACTTTGTTTGACAGTAAGTGTTTTGAATATTTTCCCTGACATGGTCGCCATAGCACTCTCTATATAAACATAACATCAGCCAGTGCATATTGTGTAGATATTGTTTTCATTTTCGTGCGTGAATAATGACGGCGGGTGTGGCTAGCCAAACAGGGGATGCTTACTCCTCCCGGGCACCTGGTCCCACCTCTAGCTTGCTAGAGGTCCGTCGATGCTCAATTTGGTGCTCTTATTGTGAGTGCTGTTGAGATTGTCTTCTGGATCTTTTTTATCTCATTTGTGGGCAAATTGCTCATCATGATATAGTCTAATAATACCGACATGCAACCTACTTATGTCGACATGCGATATGATTATGTCGACATGAGTCATGAAACTTATTTCTGTCATTATTGCCCGTCTTCATTACTAGTATTTTGTGTGGTTTTTTTTTTTTAATTTTTACCAAGTAAGCTGCACTCGTTGAAGGCAGAATCGCGCGAAACAGTGTAAGAAAGGTAACTCTAATTTCAAAGAAAGAATAATGAAAATTTGTGGATAGGAAGAGTAGGGAGGAGCGACTTTGATGTTTCAGTAATATGATCACAGCGGAACACACGTAAGGGACAGGAAAAGGGAACAGCATATAAAACAACAATGTGGACAAAAATACGGAAGCAACGAGAATAAATTGATAACATCAAACCACAGGAGTTCGATGCCAACAACCCCCAATGACACCCGCCCCTTATCCACATCTCCCTATAGTGAAAGTTATAAGGAAAGTAGAGGAAGAGAATGTGGATATGGAGACATCTCCGATTTGATATGAAGATATCACTATAATAAACTTTTAAATGATATCACCAATTCATTATGGTGATATCACCATATTCAATAGGTGATATATCCCATTCGATGTGATAATATCACTTTTAAAACGAATTGGACAGTTACCACTACTATCAGATAGCTCACAGAGGCTTGAAGTTATGAGGGTGTAAGCTCACAGAGGCTTGAAGTTATGAGGGTGTAAGCTCACAGAGGCTTGAAGTTATGAGGGTGTATCCCTATATCAAAATGAATAGGTGATATCCCTATAACGAATATGTGATATCTCTATAATGAATTGGTGATATCTCTATAATGATATGGTGATATCTCTATAATGATATGGTGATATCTCTGTAATGATATGGTGATATCTCCATAGGAAATAGATGATATCTCTATAATGATATGGTAATATCTCTATAATGATATGGAGGTATCTCTAATAATATGTTGATATCTCCATAAGGAATAGGTGATATCTCTATAATGATATGGTGATATCTCTGTAATGATATGGTGATATCTCTATAATGATATGGTGATATCTCTATAATGATATGGTGATATCTCTATAACGATATGGTGACATATCTATAATGATATGGTGATATCTCTATAATGATATGGTGATATCTCCATAAGGAATTGGTGATATCTCTATAATGATATGGTGATATCTCCATAATGATATGATGATATCTCTATAATGATATGATGATATCTCTATAATGATATGGTGATATCTCTATAATGATATGGTGATATCTCCATAAGGAATAGGTGATATCTCTATAATGATATGGTGATATCTCCATAATGATATGATGATATCTCTATAATGATATGATGATATCTCTATAATGATATGGTGATATCTCTATAATGATATGGTGATATCTCCATAAGGAATAGGTGATATCTCTATAATAATATGGTGATATCTCTATAATGATATGGTGATATCTCTTTGATATGGTGATATCACTATAATGATATGGTGATATCTCCATAAGGAATAGGTGATATCTCTATATTGCTATGGTGATATCTCTATAATGATATGGTGATATCTCTATATTGATATCTCTGTAATGATATGGTGATATCTCTATAATGATACGGTGATATCTCTATAATGATATGGTGATATCTCCATAAGGGATAGGTGATATCTCTATAATGATATGGTGATATCTCTTTTAGGAGTAAATAGTAAAACGGCGCCCCATAATATGGAAGGCCAAACAAGGACAACGGATGTATAAAAAAAGGAAGGAGACCAATGACTACAATGTACGGACTGAAAACGGATAACGCGGGTAACTTGAGTTGTACACTGGAATCGGTCGTTTGGCCGAGAATTTGGTGCAGTTACTCTAAAATAGATATTTGTGTATTGTTACGGGTATGCAACACACAGCAAGTGCATTTATCATACACGTAATGCGCGTTGTCATGCGATAAACGCACTTGATGTGTGTTGCATACCCGTTACAAAACACAAATTGTGACATTTATTCTATATGCACCATAGTTGTCTATTTCATTCTTGTTTTCTGAAATCGTGTTTTCTATGTAAAAGGGTGACGTTATAATACAGGTCAACGCGGGCTCGGTAGCCCGCGTCATGTTTCTTTAGATCTCATGCATTGTAACGTCATGAGCGTTAACATACAAATTGCAGCACGCTCCTTTCAATAGTTTCATCTCAGTGAATTACATTGGTTGTGCATATATTATGTCAAACGACCGGGTGCTGTTTGTAAGCACAGGTGAGCTTCGATGCCTTTGTGGATATCGCATCCAAATTCGTACTGCATTTTAATTTTACATGCTTTCTTTCCAGGACCTGCTATAATTGGTCTTTAGAAAGTCATATATGTTTTTAAAAAATCAAAAGCATGTAGTACCATCCACAGGAGCTCGATGCCAACAACCCTCAATGACACCCGTCCCTTCCCATCTCTCTCTAGTCAAAGTTCTAAGGAAAGTAGAGGCGGATATTCTTGTGGATCGTTGACATCGAGCTCCTGTGGTCCCATCGCATAATTTACATCTTTTTGGTCTTGGCCAAATCTTGAGTAAAGAATGTCAAGGTCATAATTTTGTTTTTATATAAAAGACCAACATTGTAGGTATAGAATAGAAGGTCGAGGTGTCTGAAACAAATTACTAGTAATTATTCTAACACGTAAGACACCGACCCGCCAATTTATTTGTTCCTCGGCCATGGGCAACTCACACTCCGATTTTATGATAATCTAAGTAAAAAATGTAGTTTTCTTGTAGCATTGTTGGTATTGTAAGTATTGTTTTTGACTGGTCCCGACCTTGAGAATCCTCTCATAATGGGTAACTCACATGCCTTTGGACAGAAGACGATACCTGTTTCTCCGAATATCAAAAGAGATTGAACTATACTTAAATCCCTGACCTCGGTGTCTTTCTGTCATCACTTGAAATATTAATATCAATTCTCAATAAGGACCAAAATATTTCGGAAACAGCATGTCATGGATTTTCATGATTTTCTCTATAAATGGTATGTATAATGCCCTGAATACAAAAATAACAATTTTTTGAAAATAAATATTTCGGTTGCCATGGAAACGAGGTCTGTCTATTTATAGCACTAAAAAAATGGTCAAATAAGTCATCTTTGGTTATTATGTTGCCATGGAAACCATTGTCAGAGTTAATCTGTATTAACAACTTATAATCTTTAAAACCTCTATTTTTAGAAGAAATAACAAATTTTTGACATTTCTTTCAATTAGCCGGATCCTATCAAATCAAATTCAGTCAAAAATTGCCGTAAAATAAGGTCAAAATCTAGGCCTATTTTTGTCCAACTTTTACCATTTTTAAGCAAAAATAACACAAAATGTCAGGCTGATAACACCATCACTGTTGTCAGAACAAAATAGATTTCATGTGACAAATATAATCACTGAAAAAAATAAGTGGGACCTTGTTTTGTTTTCCTACATTTTGAGGTCAAAAGTGGTTGCCATGGCAACTTTTCATTTGACACATGATGACTATATCTTTTCAAATTGATTTTTAGCATAGTTTAAATAACTTATGTTGCTTAAGCTTTATGTAGGGACAACAGAAGAAATAATTCTTTATTTGAGCACTTCCAAAATTTGTCAATGTCATTGACTCTAAGTTCAAGGTCAATTCAAATTACAGGTTCCAATTTCAATAAAATTTGCATTTTTGTTGTTATTTGTTGTTACTAAATTTAGGCTTGACTGTCATATATTTGTAACAAAAATACTTCTTTCTAAAATTAGGACCGGTAAATGGATAAACATTACAATTTTTTGTTCAGAACATTTCTCCTAAAAAAATACGCCCCAGACAAAAATCATGATAATCTCACATTTTTTATATGTATGTATGAAATACTAGCTAAAATTCAAGGATGTCATTGATTTTGAGATTTTTGCAACTTTGGTTAGTAAATAGGGGATATATTGTTTTACTCAATACCACATAATTTTTGAGTAACTGCCTCTCATATTTTTGAGAAATCACAGAATTTTGCCAAATTTTGTGAATTACATTTAAGATGACCTTGACATTGGGTCCTGTGACCTTGAAAAATTTTAAGGTGATTTTTATAATCAATAATGCTCTTTTATATGCACTGATAAAAAAATGCTTAAAAATATTTAACGGACAGCTGAAAATTTACCAGTAAATTACTCTATGTGTAATAGCACTGAACAGAATGTCACCATGGTAACCATTTTTTATACCCTTTTGAATAAAATTGTGAGGAGGTCCCACTCAAATTTTATCATTTTCTTAAAGATCGAGGATTAAACTTTAAAGATAATTGGCAGTAGAAATCAAGTTAGCCTGACATTTCAGATTATTTGCCCTTAAATTTGAGCAAAATCATGTGAAATTAGGAGCTTTTTCGGTCTTATAAAGGGCCTCTTCAAAACAGGTTTTTGCCTACATTTTGAGCATATTGACAAAGAGAATAGCGGACAGAAACATACTTCTTGTGTAATATTTATACTATTAAAGATATAAAGAGAAACATTAAGGAAATTTCAGTTGACTACAATAGCTGTTACCATGGAAACGAGCCTTGTGAAAATGCCATGTTACAAGTATTCTACTGATGCGTAAAATTTCAAACATGGTTTCCATGGCAACGAAAACTAAATTTGTAAAAAGAAAGTTTATTTTTGTCTCAGTACATCATATACACCTTCCACACCAAAAATCTTCAAAATAGGAGACATGCTGTTTCCACGTGCTATTGAAATTATTTTGGTCCTTACAGAGAACTGCTATTAAATAGTATGATGAAATCTGACAATACTTCAGTGTCCGCGAGTTTGGTGCGACCTTGACCCATGACATTGAACTCAATAAGAGATGTCGCCCTCAAAGTAGAAAACACATATGAAATGAACGAATAAAGCAGGAAAACAAAATTTGACTACGACTTTTCACACAGATTTTCGGACGCATGCAGAGAGAAGCAAACAAGTCAACCCCCCCCTTCCTTTACACACACTTTCAACACATCCATGATGTTGGGTACATCCCGGTTTATCCCTTCGGCAAGTTATATTTTCAAATAAAATGCTCGAAACGAGAAAGCCATACCAGCAACATTTCATGGGGTCATTAAACGGAATCTCTCGTAAAGTCAGTTAATAGGATTTATAAATTGAATAAGGAATAAAAATGTTTAAAATCGATAGCTTGGATTGTTCTATGAAAATGTGTAGTGCAGATTTCCAATATTACATTTCAAATCCGCCATGTAGATCAAGAAAAATTGTTCAATATTCGCTTACGACCAAACACACGCACACTGATGGATAGGTTTCGAGTTAACGACGGAGTTTATTCATTTATTTATCATTTGTAAAAATCTATTGAATCAACAAAACGTAAATGCTACTGTTAAACAGAGACATCCCATCTCCATGGGTACTAGGCCTACAACAAATCGCTAGTATCAGATAATCCATATACCTTTTCCGGGAGTTCAAATACCAACGGAGTGAGGCTTTTTGTCAGTCAGGCTTTAAAATCAGGACTGCCTAGACCGGCTCCATCATAACTGTAAGTATATCATTTATTGTAAACATTGTAGAGAAATATCATATTTCAGGTATCTGACACCTGTAATTAAGAAAATTAAGTTGTTTTATAACTTGAATTACATCAAATTGTCAAACATAGCTAATTCTAAATACTGCTGAGGTGGATTAATTCGACCTTCCGTCTAAATTTAGCAGAACGTTGGTCAACTAATTATTTGATCAAATCAACGAATAAAAAAAAGGATCGATCCGCAAGACTCTCATGTCCAGAAGTAAAACCAACTTATCAAGACAATGTCGACCTCCGTTTGGACGCTCCTTAAAATCAAGTCATCTAGCTGTATTGTCTGAACAACAGCAAGGTTTTAAAGCCTTATTCGAAAACATGTAATCCCAAACTTTTGTAGCCTGACAGAAAAGATGCAGTGGGTATCCGACGATGAAACAAACAAACCAAGCAAACAAAAAGAACACAAAGAAACAAAGAAAAAACAAGACCGAAAAAAACAAAACAAAACAAAAAGGCAAAACAGAGACAATATGCGGGAATATAATAAAGCAAAAATCACAAAATCTATAAGCAAAGGTCATTTGGACATGCAGAGGACTGCAATGCAAGTGTGGTAGTTATGATCTTAATATATATTGGATATGAATTTAATTCCTTTTTACCGACCAAATTATTCACACCAAGCTTTATCCATTGACGTCATTCAGAAGCCCTGTTACTCTTATCAAGATTTACCATTTCTGAGAATGGCTTGCTGCACAATAATTCTGCAACGCCAACGGTATTGAAAAGCACAATCGATATAAAGCCTTTAATATAATGGAAAATAAACAAAAGAAATCCATTTATAATCAAAGGAAGTTACCTAGCTTTCAGGAATATATCTTCGTCTAAGTCTGACTTCTAATATAAAAGTATTTTCAACAAAAAACAACTCTTTTAAATTGTTTCCGTACAGTGGTCTGAATCAATGCCTCGGATGTATTTCTTCTTTCTTGTACACTTCTTACAATCGATGCATTTACTTAATGAATCTTAATTCCTGTATGTCCTATATTGATTTTTATGATCAGATTTATACTTATCGTCTTACAGGATGTGCATCTCTCTGCGGCTGATATGTCTTATACAAGATGGATAGGAAAAGAACATTAGACTTCCTTTTGAAAAACGTGAGGTGCTACTTATGTTTGGACCAGTTTCGGGATCCCAGACTGCTGGACTGTCACCATTCATACTGCAGAAAATGTCTGGAGAGCTATGTGGCCACAGTCAGTAATGAAGGTGTCATTGAATGTCCATTGTGCGATGTCGAAACAGAAACACCCAAAAAAGGAGTTTCGCAATTGGAGAAAAACATCTATTACGCCATCAGTCAACAGGAAATGGGGGTGTCGTGTGCTGTCTGTGGTGAACAAGAATTTGCGAAAGGACACTGTATGGATTGTAACCAGGATTTCTGTGAGAGTTGTCTAAAATCTCATTCTGGGATGACAGCGACAAGAGAGCATCACATTGTCTCAATAGGGAGGGACAACCTAGGAGGGAAGGTCACCCGGAACCACTTCTGTAAGACGCACACAGAAGAGAAATTATGTTACTTTTGTACGACTTGCCAAAAACTCGTATGCCAACACTGCAACATGACAAATCACAAGCACCATAAGTCCAAATACTACACAGAAATTACCGATGTCAGCAGAAAACGGCTGAAGGAGGTGGTGTCGTCGATGGAGTATGTCAACTACTTCTGCTGGCTGGCAGAGAGGAAGGAAGAATTCTCTCAACAGATCCAGAAATACAAAAAGGCAGAAGAAAAGGCATACGCTGATGTTGATACTCATGCAGAGCTCCTACACTCCATGGTGGAACAAACACGACAGAAGATGCTGGACACGATAGCAGACGACACCAAGAAGATCATCCAGCCTGCCAAAGACGCCATCAAACTGATAGAGAAAAACATCTTGTCAATAACAGGAATATATTTGTATGCAAGAAATGTTGCCAACCAGGGTGATGACGTTACAGTAGTCGACAAAAGTTCCCGAATTAGAACAAAACTGGAAAAGATGAAATCTTCAAAATTGCTTCCTACTTTGGAGCCGAATACCGTTCAGCATTTCGTACCACATCCGGTTACTGTGGAAGAGATCCAGTCACTCTATGGTGAAATAAAGAGAGGGGTAACGGAGACAGACGATAAAAAGTCAGAATGCCTCATGCGGTTCGAATTAGATGACGAGGAAACTACAATCTCTTCTATACTACCTATTGAGGACGGCAGGGCATGGCTTATTGAGGGTGTGGGAGGACTGCTGAGGCTGTATGATACGGAGGGCAGGATTCATAATACTCTTCGTCTTGGCGTACAAGCAGACGACATGGCGATGACGGATGACGGCACGATCCTTGTGTCCTGTAATTCAGCTAAAGAAATCAAAGCCATCGACGAAAGGCTTCGAATAAAATCATTCGTCAACACGCCATACTGTGCTAGAGGATTAGCACTGGACAATAAATGTTCGTCTCTCTTCATATGTACAACAGAGAAAAATGCCTTCTTCGATCATGATGCCACGCATAACAACCAAGTTGTTCGCACCATGCTGGGTGATAGCAAACGATGGGAAGTACCAGACATTCTGGAATTTTCCTCCAGTCCAACAGTCGAGTACCCTGCTCGAGCAGTCGTCACGAAAAACGGATACATCGCGATATCTGACTGGAAAAGAGAATGTGTGACAATATTGGACGGTACAGGACACATCGAGACAGAATATTTCGGACTTCGGAAAGGGAGAGACAACGACCACTTTTGTCCACGTGGTATATGCTGCAGCAAATCTGATGGCAGGCTACTAGTCGCCGACTATAACACCAGTCGTATAATTCAGATCGATGAAACCGGTCAGATATTCCAGACGGTGCTAACAAAAGCAGACGGCATCCACAAGCCATGGTCCGTCTCAGTAGGTGTTGACGGATTATTATGGGTAGGAAACAAGCAAGGAAGCGTGCAGGTCTTTCAGCTTCAATGATAAATTCAACTTCACCGAGAACCGCAGATAGGTTTACTTTGAACTACCGACAGGTTAACTGCGACAACTTCATTGCAAGCTTAAAAACGGTAAATTCACTAACGGTTTTACTGAAAACTCTAGATATGTCTTTAGACAGCTAATTAGGTCTTCCGACTTCCGTCGGAAGACCTATTGTTTTCGTAACCGTGGAAAATTGGATCAGCGATTTCTCAAGAACCCTGTAAGCTAGGACAATGAAAGTTCTCCAACGTTACGTTTGGAGTAAAAGCTAGATTGGTCTTTTTTATTTTTGGTCTCTGTTATTTTTTTATCATGTTTTTTAGTAGATTCAAATATTTGACGGGAGCGTCGAATTACTCAAAAGGACCGAAAATTTCATGTTTTGCTATTTGTAAGCTTAAATATCTCGTATTTTGCTATCTACAATTCCCATTCTTTTTGAAAGTCGACAGCCATGCAAGATATGAAATGCTAGATGCACACTGTAACGATTTATTACGATGACGTCCTTCACCGTCCTTCATATTTCCAAATTCAGAAGTTCATAGGAGGAAGACACTTTTTTGCTTATAATAGTAAACAAAAATTAAGCTTATGAAGTTTCCTAAAAATTTCAATATTATTATTTTTTATCCATATATCTGTCTTATTTAGTCTTTCTGATTTTTCCTATCTCTTACTGTTGAAAAGATATGAGCATCGAAATTTTGAGTTGGGTATTTCGATACACCTTCACGCCAACAGATCGGGCGCACACTAAAATTGGTAGTCCGAGTCCGACTCGAGAAAAGCAGTGTTGAGATTTTCAAATTCCGATTTCACGGCAATGATGAATATGCATTTCATAAATACATTTCGATATACACAATTTGATTTTAAAACAGTTGATTAATTTAGAAGAGATCAGCTACAAACCAAAATTTACACACAAAAAGTGGTAGTTTGATTCCGATTTCTAACCTACAAACCTGTTTCTAAACTTCAATAACTATATTTTGAACATCAAGTTTAATTTCTAATTCTAGCAAACGTTCGAACATAATTTTCGGTTGGTTTATTTACAAATTGATGAACAATTTCTCCAACATTCTTCCCTCCCCTCGTTTTTCGAAAACAGTTCTGTTTATATTGAACGATGTCTCCAACATTCTTCCCTCCCCTCGTTTTTCGAAAACAGTTCTGTTTATATTGAACGATGTCGCCATGATGGAAATTCAAAATAAACTTTGAAAAAAGGGAAGGGGGGGTCCAAATTTGCACCTGCACAGCGAGAACCTCATGGTATTTATATATATATATTGAACGTAACTTGTTATTACCATTTCTCTTCTCAAGTAAATTGGTTCTACAGCTACGAGCTCGCCTTTTTTATGGGGGAAGGGGGCAGGAAGAATTTGCAAAAAAAAAAAAATCCCGGCTCTGAAAAATGCTGAAAAAAATATTCCGGCCCAAAGGGCCGGCAATTTTTTTTTCCCGGACCATGCAAAAGTAAGGATACATTGCATGATATGGAAATTTTTGCTGGCCCTTTGTGCCAGACAATTTAAAGTCAAAAAATTAATTAATATAAATACAAACTGTTCACATAGCTGTATCTACCAGAGACCTAATACGCATAGGCACAAAAATCTAGAAAAGGTTCTATTTAAACATCACACAATCTGTCTGAAATTCGCTAATTGCAAAGAGACATCTGAAGGAACGGTTATTAACTCATACTCTGTAACAGCGGGGAGTTTAACTTACACAGACATTCACAACATTTGACAATTTGTTTAAATCCGGCCCGAAGAACCGGCGAAAATTTTTCTCCGACTCTGGTAATGGCTGAAAAAAATGGCCTGCTCAGAAAATTGCTGAAAAAATTTTACCGGCTGGCAATAGAATTCCTGCCCCCCCCCCCCCCCCCCCCCCCCCTCCCCCAAAAAAAATCAAATGGTTGCTCACCAACAATTATCGGTTTGAAAATTTAATGTTACTGCTATTTGAAAACTTAAATATATAATATAAATACATGTAATGTGACGTCCTTCATATTTCCAAACCAAAAATTGTATAGGAGGAAGACACTCTTGTTGCAACCGCAACAAGAAACCTTTCTAGTTTCAAAATTATATTGACCGTTATTGAAAATTTCATCGACATCTTTAATATCGGACTTGTAACTTCAGTGATAACTTACTGCACTATGATTCTCTTGATACTCAAAACAAAATCCTTGGCTTTGTCTGAGTACAAGTATCATGTAGGCAAAATTGACAAATTCAAATTAGAAATCAACTATCGGATAGAATGCCACTTTCGATTGAATTCAAGTGATTATCGTGCCTTAGTTGCTTTGTGTAAAACTATCATTTTTAGAACGTCCTCAATTGAATTAGAAACCCCTTTTCATAGAAATGATCAAAACACCATGAATATTTTATATAATTTTATACATGTTTTATAACTCGTTCATAGAACTTGATTTAATGATTATCTGTATTTGATAACACTCATTTTATTTTTTAATGTGCTGTATAAATGTTGAAGACCGTAGCTCTATATCTCATTATATCTACCTTATAGCTTAATAAGGATTGAGAGTATGTAAGCAGATGAGAATACCGGTATTTTTAAAGAAGTTTTTGCATTTGCCAAAAATTCATGTATATACCCCTATGCTATTTATTTTCCTCATCATGTACATTGTATCAAACCTATATCACTGGTTGTTTCTTTAATAAACTACTAACAACATCTGCTACTTAAACATCATAAATTATGAAAAGAACATTAAGAGAACATTTCAAGTTATTGTGTTAGAAGGATTTTTCTAAAGGCTTGTCCTTTTACACGATCATTCTTAATGTGAAAATTGAAAGCTAATTGGACACATCACTTTAAAAGTGACATATTAATGTTCTCAAGTCCCAGCAAAGAGTATGAAACAGTATAATTTTTAATTTCTTATCTATTATTAAAAATGAACGCTGCAAAATACTCAAGTCAGGACCCTTTTCATTATCATTTATGTTAGTAAAAAATGTTAAAAACTGTTCAGTATATTCCATTTTGAAAACAAGCAAATAAATATTTTTCATGAATTTTACAAAAATTCACTTCAAAGTGCTATTTTCAGCTTAAAATGACCTTGACCTTTGATAACTGACCTTGAAACTCTACAAAGGTTATTCTGGATAGTTAAATGAGAAATAAAAAGCTACAATCTAAAGGCCAAGGCTGAGCTTAGACTTGGCCTACAGCACAAATATTCTATGTAACCCTTTTTCCCTTTAATTCTTAATTATATCACATATAATATGAAAGTCCGTAATATATGTGAAAGAACATGCTTTCTTCATTAAGTCTTCTTAGTTTCAAGACGTTTGATTTTTAAAATTCTATTTTGAGCCCCAATATGACCTTTACCTTTGCCCCGACATTGAAATCATTAGGGCTATTTTACTTGCTAAGGAGAATCTATATGGCAATTCTGAAGCTCAGACAGTTTGGTATTTATTTTATTTACAAGACCTACATTACTACATTACTTTTGCATAATTTCTCAAATATAAGAACAAAAATATGAAAACCTGTTACATATGTGAAAGATCATGCCTTCTCATATAAGTATACAAAATTTCAAGACATTTTGATCAAAAATAGATTTTAAAAATATTTTCACCAAATCATCTATTTTAAGCCTCAATTGACCTTTCCCTTTGACCCCTGACCTTGAAAATCTATAGGGCTCTCTAATTTGTTAAGGTCAATCTACATGGCAGATTTGAAGGTTTGGTCTCTATCCGAAACGTGCATGTCTGATCCATGCTGCAAATATATCTGGTCTTAAATTATGCTATTGAATCTGAAGACCTTTAACATTTGAACAACTTGGTGAGTGTCACTGCTGGTGGACCAGGAGTCCCTGATGGCACATGTAGCCAAGTTCGATCAACCTTGGTTGATCGTCTGTCTTTTCAACGCATTTGAAATTTTTCTGTTACACAATTTCTTGAAATTTCTAAAACGTGGGTCCTGTAGCATAATATCCCACCCATTCTGCTATGTCTTTCGGTACATGTTTGGACATAACTTTCACACTTTTTTGGTCATATTACATTTTTAGACTGAGGATCACTGACGAGGGTTAAGTACCCGAAACGTGCATGTCTGATCCATGCTGCAAATTTATCTGGTCTAAAATGATGCTATTGAATCTGTTGATTACCAGACCTATAGCATCTAGCCCTCTTCCACTCATACAATTTTTCAAATGTGAGATAAGAAGAAATATAAATATCTGTTACATATGCGAAAGATTTCATAACATTTTGACCAAAAATAGATTTTCAATGAATTTTTACTAAATTTACTTTAAACCCCAAAGGTACCCCAACCTTTTATTCTTGACCTTGAAAATCAATATTTTATTTGCTTAACTCGATCTACAAAGCAAATTTGAAGTTACTAGCTCAAACAGTTTGGTTCTATCTTGTTTACAAGGGGACAGACAGATGGATGGACAGACTGACTTAGCCATACCATAATACATCCGGTCTAAAAAAAGCATATGATAACTACAGATAATTCCAAGGAATGACCTTGCAACTCGGGTAGAACAAATGAATCTACATTCTCAAGGTCACAAAGCCGAGCTTCATACTTGACCCAATTTATACAGCTTTATTCAATGAACCAACTGCAACTCTGTTTCACACTTGCACGTCTATTAAAGAACTGGTATATTGCCCATCAGTGTACTATTATATAGAACAAAGTCTGATCTGCCAAGAGTAACATTTCTAACTCAGCAGTTTTCAAGGACAAGTGTCCTTGTGGTACCTTTGCCTCGGAAGTGCAGTTCATTTTGCAAAATTGATAAGAACTGTTAAAATAGGAACAATGAAGTCATGGACATGCAGTAAAATTTTGGTATACTATGAGCAAAAAGGTCTTGTCACAGGGAATACTACAGCAAAATATCAACAACCATGGATTATATTTCCAAAGGTAAGTTGTTGTCTTTAACAAAGGGGGAAAATTCTAAAGAAAGCGATCTCTCAAAGGCCACTATGCTCAAAATGCTGCTATACTTTGCAGACAACACAAAATATTGTAAGAAATGACAGTACTTTCTGAGCAATTATTTTTTTCTTGTTAAATCATAATTTATTCATGATACAAGCCAGGTATAAAATGTAGAAGTCAATTGAATCACAAAATGTAGCTAGGAACAATGCAGACATATAGAGTCATCTATAATGGTGGATTTCACTCTTCAAGGATCAGGACCCTCGGAAGCTTGAGGGGCGTCTTCTCCGGTAGGTCCAGCGGGTCGTCCGCCAGCAGCAGCGTCACTCTGTTTCTTTGTTCCTGATACGATGTCGTCAATCCTCAGTAATAATACTGCTGTCTGTAACAAGGTAATGTAAAACAAAGGTATTGTCTGATGTATCAAATAAGAATAAATCATTTGTGTAAAATGTCTACTATTGTATGTGTACTTATTTTAAGGAAATTCATATTTTAGCTGAGACCTCTTGAGAACACTGATTCAAAACTATGCTAGAATTTTTGTAACATTTCACATCAAAGTATATCTGTCAATATAGAATATAACAGTACCTCTATTGCAGTTTTGTAAATTTGAGACTTGACAGCGAAAGGTTCCCAGATTCCATATTCCTTCATGTCGACTATTTTACCAGTCTCTCCATCAATACCCCATGTTGTATTGTTTGGTGATGCATGCTTAGCCTACAAACAATGTCAGTCATGCCATATAATTTTTTTTAAAATGTCAAGCATTTTTATTGTCAAAAGACAGCAAGTGACAACAAAAGTTGTTGTGTTGTTTTCTGGAGTTGGTGAAATGATAAAGGTCTTATTATTTGAAAAATATGTCATCATTAGCAGGCTTGAAGTAATAGTACATAGCATGGGTCATCTTATTACATTGCCCCATATAGCTATAATGAATACACAAAGTGAAGGTATAGAAATACACAAAGTAAATTACCCTTAATGCAGTTATAGTTCTGATGGTATTTGCTCCACAGTTCTGTATGAGTGTACGAGGGATGACCTCAAGGGCTCGACTGACGGCTTTGTACGGCCACTGATGAACACCTTTGATACTCTTGGCTTTTTCATTCAATACCTGAGGAAGGATAAATAAAAAATTAAAAATATACCAGAGCAGGAAACACTCAAGATTTTCAAGCTTATCATAGTTCAAAAGCTTAAAGTCACCAATCCCTAAATTGGAATTAAGTTTTGATTTTGCTCATCAGAAATTTCTATGCATTTGCAAACTAAATATTACACGAGTACCACTCATTCAAACATTTCTGGTATGCCTTGTCCTTCAAAGGAATGATACCCATTCAAATTCAGGGAGAAGTTTGATACTATACAATTATTGACTTTTGATGAGGTCTACTTGTGACTATACAGACATGGTCAGGTATTGGTTGACCGAGGCCGAAGGCCGAGGTTAACCAATGCCTGACCAGGTCTGTATAGTCACGAGTAGACCGAAATCAAAAGTCAATAACTGCTTTATTAAATTATCAGAATTTTATAAAAATTTGCATTGTAATAATACGCGAAGTCAAAGATCCAAAACTACAAAAATCAACGCAAGCGCTGGAACCACACACGCAAATCCCAAATAGACCGCTTTGGAGCGTTAGTGGTCAACTCACTCTGAGGTACTCTATCAAACAGCATCACCACAAATCAGAAATAAGCAAAATCGGCAATAATTCCTGATCATTTAATAAAATGATTTAAGGTGAACACTACAACATTTTTATAAGTTCTCTATGATGAGCTGCTCTGTTACTGGCTGACAGTGAATTTACTGTATGTATGTACCTGAGCAGCTGCCATTTCTGCTGCCCCTCCTCCTGGAACAAGGAGGGGTTCTAACAGAACATTACGAGCCACGTTCATGGCATCCTGGAGGTTTCTCTCTACCTCCATCAAGATGTCCTTACTGGCCCCTCGGAGCAGGATCGTACAAGCTTTAGGATTCTTACACTCAACCAAGAAGGTAAAATATCTAGAAAGGCAGGACAAAATTAAGGTGATTGACAAAAAAAATGTTTTTAAAATTAAAATTACGTGTAATTTGAACAAAAGGTTCGACAAAGAATGTTTACAGGAACTGTTGTAAGTATTGAAGCAATATCACTAACATGAATCTAATTGAAGTAACTCACTCATCTCCTATTTTCTCGATGTAAAACAAGCCACAGTCTGTACCAACATCTTCCTCACGGATTTCATCCGTCCTATTTACAATGGTAGCTCCACAAACCCTGGTAAAGACAGACATTTTGTCTAGCAAATGATTTAAGTTGAGCACATCAAGATGAGTTTTACTATTCAAGGACTGGATAATTTGTAAATGACAAAGACTACATCTTTAGCAATCATATGTAATATTTGAATACTAAATGCAGTCTTGAATGTTCCTTTGCTTCTTCAATAGAACAAATTTGACAACATTTTGATTCCTTACTTTCATACTTTATCAAGTAATCCTTTTATACCTTCCTATACTTCTATTTACCATGTCTGAATACATGTAATAGTTTTTTTCTCCACAAAATATCTACATACAGGTACATGTATATAACAGAAGTTTTCAATTTTCACACCGCTTCCTGCTGATTACTCTCCGTACCTTGCTATCCTGTTATTATCGGATTTTCTGACACGTCGTATACAGCTTATACCGGCCTTGACCAGGAAATGCTGAGCCAGATCAGACACCCCCTTTTCTGTGATTACTAAGTCAGGTTTGACAGCGATTACTTCATCACACATCTTCCTTACAAATTCTTCCTCCATCTGAAGGATTTTACTAGAAAACACATGTATATCCATAAGGAAAAATTGACTAAATAAGCTGATGGTATTCATATTACGCTCAGATACACAGGAAAATCATCGTAAGCTGGAGTTTTTCATACATGCAGTTATTAATTAAAAATTTGAGAAATGACAGAAAATGTGTTTCAGATTAGCATAACATCCAAGTTTGACAAATAAGAAAGAGACTTTAAAATGGTATTTTCTTCCAGTTGAAATAATTCAACAAAGCTATAAACCTTTTTAAGTTTAATATTCAGCTTTATCAGTCCGATAATTACAAATCATTTCAAAACAATGTCATATTCAGCTTTATCAGTCCGATAATTACAAATCATTTCAAAACAATGTCACATAGTGACTAAGTGACATACCTGAAATCTTCTTCTTTAGTTATTTCTATGTTTGTCTGAAAAATCAAAATTGTCAAGTTTAATTACATACATGTATATAATGATGCAAAATTAACCATCAACCTGAAAACTTCAACTCCATGCTGCTTCAGATAAAAGCAATATCAGCACTAGTCCCTCAGGCCTGATTTGATCATACTACTCAGAGATTCAGATTGGCGTCGGCCATCGGCCATTTGCCGATAAAAACTCTGAATGGCCGATTAATGTGTCCTGTATCTGCCGAAATGGCCTATTCCTTTCACGTTCGTCTGACATATTGGCTGATCATATTTTCACATGAGCGGACACAATTTATTGTCGAGTTGACCCGGTTCCTCGATAAACATGTAACAACAGTTTTCATAGAATGATTAAAAAGAGTCCGTCGTACAAGCGCTTTATGTAATGGTGACTCGGCATATGCTTGTTAAAGCGTGTAAATAAGCGATGCAAATAAAAGCTGCGTCTGGGCGAGGGCCAGCAAACTTTGTTTAATTTGATCAAAGAATCTCCAAGCGGCGCCCCCCCCCCCCCCCCCCCCCCCCCCCCCCCCCCCTTGCGGCGGTCCCCCAAGCGGCACTCCTGACACCCTGAAGTTCAGGCTGAACAATTTGAACGTACTGTTGATAGAAATTTTCAACATAAATTGGTAACCCTATACCCTTGGTTATGGTATGATGAAACTACGGACGCCATGCTATGTAAAATATGCCTCGATGCAAATAGAAACAATACCTTTACACAAGGTTATAGAAACTTTAAAAATAAACTCCTTGAAAGACCACATCAAGTCTAACGACCATCAAACACTTATAGTCCCATTTCTACAGGAAAACAATAAGAAGGCCTCAGTTACACACCTATTATTTTCAAGTTTGTAGACTTCAATTTTCATCTCCAGATTGGCTCAGTTTACACCATTTTGCCTTAAATTTAAAAAAGTTCACGGGAAGCATGCCCCCGGAACCCCCTAGCAAGCTCGCGCTCGGGGACGGCCTATACTTTTTCCATGTTTAGGACAAAATGGCCTATAATTTTTTTATGCTCTAGGCCAAGTGTCCTACAGCTTCTGAAAACAGTCTGAATCACTGACTACTACTTCATCCTTCAGGATTCATGGAGACGATTTCTTCACAGATTCTTCACAAAAAAGACCAGCAATTTCAGAGCCTGTAATTGGCTAGCTCAAATGTTGCCATCTAAGTTAGCAAAAGAGTGATTCCCTAAGTAATGTTTACGAGTAAATTAGTTAGAAGAAACTGAAGACATACCTGACTCTCTCCTTTCTTGTATTCTAAATTACAATCCAATAATAGAATCCTAGGTTTTTCTATACGCCTGCAAAAAAGTAAGGTATTTCTTACACTTACAATACTTGATTCGAGTTAATGCTATATGATGTTGAAGACGAATCTTTAAATTCATCATTAAAACATAGTGTAATCAAAGATTACGAAGCTCACCTCGCGGCAGCAAAGTTCAATTAAAACATATCTCTAAGTACATGTATAATAAGAAAATCACTAAAGTGGGAAAAAGTAGGTCAAGGTCATTTTATGAAAGTTTGATCAAAGACACATCCAATATGCAAGTTTGGTACATGTAGCACTTATACTTAGCTCAATATTGGCCTTTAAAGGCAAAATCACTCAAGTGGAAAAAGTAGGTCAAGGTCATTTTATGAAAGTTTGATCAAAGATACAGCCAATATGCAAGTTTGGTACATGTAGCACTTATACTTTGCTCAATATAAGCCTTTAAAGGCAGAATCGCTCAAGCGGAAAAAGTAGGTCAAGGTCGTTTTATGAAAGTTTGATCAAAGATACATCCAATATGCAAGTTTGGTACATGTAGCACTTATACTTTGCTCAATATTGGCCTTTCAAGGCAAAATCACTCGAGTGGAAAAAGTAGGTCAAGGTCATTTTATGAAAGTTTGATCAAAGATACATCCAATATGCAAGTTTGGTACATGTAGCAGTTATACTTTGCTCAATATTGGCCTTTAAAGGCAGAATCGCTCAAGCGGAAAAAGTAGGTCAAAGTCATTTTATGAAAGTTTGATCAAAGATACATCCAATATGCAAGTTTGGTACATGTAGCACTTATACTTTGCTCAATATAAGCCTTTAAAGGCAGAATCGCTCAAGCGGAAAAAGTAGGTCAAAGTCATTTTATGAAAGTTTGATCAAAGATACATCCAATATGCAAGTTTGGTACATGTAGCACTTATACTTTGCTCAATATTGGCCTTTCAAGGCAAAATCACTGGAGTGTAAAAAGTAGGTCAAGGTCATTTTATGAAAGTTTGATCAAAGATACATCCAATATGCAAGTTTGGTACATGTAGCACTTATACTATGCTCAATATAAGCCTTTAAAGGCAGAATCGCTCAAGCGGAAAAAGTAGGTCAAGGTCATTTTATGAAAGTTTGATCAAAGATACATCCAATATGCAAGTTTGGTACATGTAGCACTTATACTTTGCTCAATATTGGCCTTTCAAGGCAAAATCACTGGAGTGGAAAAAGTAGGTCAAGGTCATTTTATGAAAGTTTGATCAAAGATACATCCAATATGCAAGTTTGGTATATGTAGCACTTATACTTTGCTCAATATTGGCCTTATAAGGCAAAATCACTCAAGCGGAAAAAGTAGGTCAGATGCTGCATCCGATGCATGGGTTCACCTCAGCATCTCAAGTCAAGATGAATCACTTGTGCAAGTTTGGTAACTGTAGCATCAGTACTTTGTAAGATACTGAACTACCCCAAAAACTTTAACCAGACATTGACAAAGTCATTCAACCGGAAAATGTAGGTCAGATGCTGCATCCGATGCATGGGTTCACCTCAGCATCCCAAGATGAACCACTTGTGCAAGTTTGGTTACTGTAGCATCAGTACTTTGTCAGATACTGAGTTGCCCAAAAACTTTAACCGGACGGGGACGCGGACGGGGACGGGGTTATAGCATAAGCTCATCTCAACTTCGTCGAGGTGAGCTAAAAATGTGTTATTAATGATAAGTTTTATAAGACAATACAGTATGGTAAGTTGTTTACCTTTTCATTTTAGGATGAACAATATCTTTGTTGATCATTACTCCATTAAGCACCTTGGAATCCTCTATGGTCCCACCAGGAATCTAAGGAACAACAAATACATGTATATCATAGATACATAGATCATATAAACCGATACATAAAAAGTAGGTCATATTTTCTGAAATAGCATTATGTATTAACTAAAATGCATCAATGACTTGCTTTTCATTCACAGACTTTGTATAACATTCACTTCTGCCATACATCATTTCTGGTGAAAATTCATTTTTACAATCTACACCCACCTTTTCTACTTTGGCGTAACGTTTTATATCTATTTCTCTCCTTCCATTTTCCTCTAGTAAGACAGTGGAAGTTGCATCTAATGCAATTTGGCAGGCAAGGTCCGACCTAAAATACATGCAGTGAAAATTCAAAATACATGTAAGTAAACGTTTCTTAATAATGGAAGGATGAAACTTACAGTGCTCTAGAAATATGTTATTATCATTAAAATCCAAATGTATTTATCTAATTTTTTGTATTACAATGTAGCATTGCTGCAACATAAGCTTTAACAAAGTTCACTAACAGTAACAGCAATCAAACAGCGGTAAATTGGCATCTTTTAAATTTTCTCTTCAGACATTGTTTTATAAGCATGCTTACCATTTGCTGATGAACTTTGTGCCCACACAGCTTTTGACAATTTTCATCATCTCTGATCTGTTTGTTACATCTACTGGAGTGCTAAAATATATCATACAAATTCAAAGATTACCATTTTATGATAAAATGGAGAAAGTTCGAATCCATGTCTAATTGTTTTAAAGAGTAAACATGAAGGCTCATACATGTAGGTTTTTCTCACCTGACTTTTTCCCTAAGGATGTCTATCAGATCTTCTAAGGCTTGTCTAAATGCACTGATTATAACTGTTGGATGCATCTGTTGTTCTAGGAATGGCTCCGCTACTGATAACACCTCTCCACCTGTTGTTAACAATAAAATTGTTGCCATATTCAATAGGTAACAAATCAAAACAGTACAGCTAAAGATGACATGCACAACAAGGAATGAGAAACGAAATAATCCATACCTGTACTTTACTACCAGTAATATATGGTAGGTGTCATAATGAAGCTACATTTGTGTAACAGTGAAAAGAAGCATTTACAACACCAGCAAACTGAAGAATATTGGTCAGCTGCTTTTGTGCATTTTTTAACAATTAATGAAGGTAAAAATCCTTCACAAGGTCAATATTATTGGAACCGATAGATGTACATGTAATACAAGTTTATGACAAGGCATAGACAAGAGAATTATGAATGCCCTATCATTGATCATTCAAATAATATGATCCAATATGACTATTGATATCACAGTTACCTAGGATAATGACAGATGTGGTGCCGTCTCCCACCTCTTCATCCTGGGTTCTAGCTACCTCTATCATGGACTTAGCAGCCGGATGTTGTACATTAATCTGTTGATGCAAATATATGGTAATACATGTATGTACATGGACTTCACAAAGATGGAATTCACAGTAAACATATCAAAACATCTACTAATTCAGTGGGACCTTCAGCCTCAACACTTTGTTTCAAAATTTCAGTAGTGGGGTGTGTTGGTTCATATCATAGATTGGAATATCCACTACCTACTCGGAGTCTCTCCCCCCCCCCCCCCCCCCTCCCCATCCTCAAGACAAAGTTCCTGACCTCATTAGATTTCTAAAAATTATATAAAAAGAATGCCTGTTTTATTTTAACTACATGTACCTAAAGAGACTCAATCCTAATAAGGGTAAATATATAAATATATCAAGAATATACCGGTACACATATGTTACTAACCTCTCTGAGTATTGCATTACCATCATTGGTCATCACGATACCGCCCATGGGGTCCATTAACATCTGAAAATACAACTTTCTAATCAATACTGAGCATGAACATTGACATTCAGAATTTGTATCAGAATACATGTAAAATCTTAATGTGATCAAAGATTTGAAAGAGAATAAACAATTCTTTTTTATTGTGCGTTGTTTATAATACAACAAGACACATGACAGAAATGTGAAAGCCGGCATCATACAGGTAATTCATATTGAAAGGATTTCTTACCTTTAACATGGACTTGGGTCCCAAACATGTTCGTATAATATCTGCAATTGCCTGAAGAAGATATCAAAATATAATTGTTTTTATCTTAATTATACTTGAAATGTTGACAAGGGAAAAAAATTGAGTAATTGTTGCAAAACAATATTTTTCATTTTCAGTGATGCTAGTATGTCAGGAAGGATTTCTATCTGTACGAAAATTATGTGACAGTCTTCACAAAAACTTTTTGAAACTAACTGCCGAAAGACAATTTCTACAAGTTTTTTTTATAGTTTATACATGTACATGTATAATTTAATTACACTAGCCCAACAAATTTTTACTAACCATGGGCGTCAGGCTAGTGAATTTTCATGAAGACTGATGAGATAAGAACTTTCAATGCTTGATAAACATTATCGATCTTCGAGACCTTCAAAGGAGACGAACAGCCTTGATAGTATTGAAGTATAAATCAGATTTATCAGGCTTGCCGCTTTCTCGACTGTTCATCAATGATTTTATGACTTTGGTCCGTTTGTCGGATTAAATATACAAATTACAATCTTATGTACCACTGGGTTTTTTTCTTAGACTGATTATTTTCTAAACTGGGGGTCATCAAATTTTTATCAATTCAATGTAAACAAGAAAGAAAGAAAACTAAGAAAAAATGTTTACCTGATTTTTGTGTTTGAACTTTGACAATGTCTAGTACTCTATGCATAATTTTCCTCTACATGTGTATTAGACAACCAAATATTACTAAAAAGTTAAAATCACAATTTCCTTGCATGTTTACATGTATATGTGCTTTTTATTGTCAAGAACCCATGTAAACACTTGATTGATAAAGGGGAATCCAAGGTTGGTTACACATACAGGGCATTTGGGAGTTCCGAGTCGCCTTTTTGGGGAGTTCCGGGTTGCACAAACTGTTTGTAATTTTGAAATGAGAACTAATTTTTGTAGTGATTATATTATTATTCAATATTGATAGCTTTCTTTGTAGAAAAATACCAAATGTTATTTGCCATCTTAAATAAGTGAAAATTTAGGTTCGATTCTGAACACATAAGCCGACCTAGAACCCCCAAATTGCCTGTATTTATGCAAAGGCCATTGAATGTGATGCGCCTATGAGAGTTAACATGGTCAAAACGGGTGTGTGTCAACGTTCGGCATTGAAAAATGCAAAGCAAGAGCTCATTATACTTGCATCTGTAAGGGAAATGTACTTCATATGTAGTACCTACATGTATTAATATTGATGAGATCCTGTGTTCAAGCATATAGCCATAGATCTAGAGATGCCAGATGGGGATAGGGGGTTCAGTCAGACACCAACACTCATTCAAGGAATTTGCCAAGAGACTGATTTACCTGTTTCAACGTATGACTTTTTTTTTTCAAAACCAAATGTTGGACCAACTCCCCCCCCCCCCTCCCCCCCCCCCCAAGGATTTTTTTCTAGATCTGCCCGTGGTGTTTGTTTGCTGTTAATTTTGATGTATCTTGTCTTTTTATAATATGTGAGCAGGAACAACTAAATAGAAAAAGGTTGTTCAACATCTGATTTGTCGAACCAAATTCTCAAAAAAAAAAAAAAATTCCAGAATCTTCGGAACATGGCGACCATGTGAAGACATGCTTGTTTACCTTGCCCGCCGCGATGTTTCCAAGCTGGACTTTTCTGCCGGACTCTCGCTTCGTGTTTTGATCTGAAGTAAAAGATGATGATAATTAGAACGTTGTGAACTCTTTTTTAATTATCTACATTCTTCGGTTCAGGGAAAATACTTACTCAAAACGATGATTCCCCCTGGCCCCATCATGCTTGTTTTGTTGTTATCAGACACTTTGTATGGTGTCTCATTCGTACTTTTGTATTGTTTAAAGACAAGTCGTACAGCGAACAAATCAGCTTTAGACAGTGCGGTCCCTACAGAAGCTACACAAGAAAAAACTGCTTGTAGATATTTCGTGGTGTCCAGCTTTGACCGAACACAGGCCGTGGACACTGGAATAACACAGTCCACAAAACTGTTCAACACAGGGAAACTCTTGAAGTCTTTAGGCTTACATCTAACAACTCGACTCAGTGGCGGATCCAGCGCCCCCTTTGGTCAAGGGGCGAATTTTGCCGATTTTGACTGAAAATGGGCCAAAATATACCTATTTTTGGAAAATTTTGGGTCAGTGCCGGGGGGGGGGGGGCGGGCGCCCCCTCCGCATCCCCCTGAATCCGCCACTGCGACTCGTGCTAATTTAGGTTCAGTGGAAACTGAGGAGCATCTCTTGATGTGAACTTGACTTGGTTTCCATTGAAATTAGTACGGGTTGAATCAGATTCATACCCCTCTTCAAGTCTTTTTAATACTTCATGAATAATCGATGACAGGGACGTATATAACTAAAGAACTTTTACTTGTTATATGAAGAGCCGGTCCTTGACTTTACAGACGTCCCTCTTCGTGATGTTACTGATTAATAAGAGCCTCTAATGCCGAGGGTGGCATCTGTTTAGAGCTTATCATTCGAACTAAAATACGATATAGTTTGTACAAATACATATCAAAAACTCATTCAAGCTATATAAATTTGAATCATTCTACATCTTCTCGAGACAAGTGTACGTAATATCTTAGAAGATATTGCGTACACTTGTCTCGAGAAGATGATCATGCTAATGCTTCGTCAATTGTGCACACCGCTGTGTCACTGTCCACAACTTCTAGCTATTATTCAATTCAATTCAATTCTTTATTGGTAAGAACCATGATATTCATGGCGTTAGCCACGTACATACATCATGCGCGGATCCAGGGGGGGGGGGGGAGACAAGAAAAATACAAAATACATGTAAATGATAATTATTCATATTCATAAGACTGTAATAAACAGAGACGTTATAAAGCAAATCAGATTCGTATAGACGGTGTATAATGTTACAGCAAATTGCGCCAGCCTGGGTAGCTAGCTATGCTGTTGGCAACTGAATTTAAAATTTTGAATTCTGGCATCTGATTTTTATATTGTGCATGCTGGAAACATGCATTTTTGAGAAATTCTGTCATTGTCGGCTTTCGTGACCGAGCGTGGGTATCCGACGATGCATCAGTGGCGGATCCAGCGCCCCCTTTGCCGGGGGTCAAGGGGCGAATTTTGCCGATTTTTACTGAAAATGGGCCAAAATATAGGTTTTTTTTTTTTTAATTTCTGGGTCAGTGCCGGGGGGGGGGGGGCGGACGCCCCCTCCGCACCCCCCTGAATCCGCCACTGATGCATAGAGAAGGATCAGAGATACACAGCATATAATCATGATAGATCTCGAGTCCAGTAAGATCAAGTAAGATGGAATTTTGTGTGCATCCCACATTTCCTCTAGCGTCACAAACCAGGACTGTCAATGATAGCCTTGATAGGTCACGTATTGTTGACGAAACAGTCCTAATTCCGATGAAAAATTGAGAGCATATTTTGTCCAGTACAAAACTGCAGATTTTCATATCCAACTTTTGACAAATTCAAAAATATGAGGTGCACAAGTCAACCACGCCATCGAAGCACAATCATAATACAAAAAGAATCACATTTCCATCATTCATTATAATTCACCTGTTATTACAATTCACCTGTTATTGTGAAAATATGGGCAAGAAATATCTGTGTTTGAGTTAAGTCTGTGCCATACATAAGATTTTTATTCGAAATTCATCTCTATGAACAAAAATTCCCCAATTCGAACATATACATGTAGAATGAAGATTTCCAAACGTACGTTTATCATGGTTTATACATGCAGGTATTGCATGGACGTGAAGCTCCTCCTTCCATCTCGTCCTCTTTATACAATATCTGTAATGTAAATTCTATGTTACATGTTGAAAGTATTATAGTCCTGAATGACCAAGATTTTTTTAGATTAAATATATTTATTGCAACATAATGCATGAATATCGCAATGACACAAGCTATATATATTTGTATTGTCATCCAGTGAGCTCAGTGGTATTTATGTCGGTAGAGCCGGGCTTTTCATGAGCTTTTTTTGCAAAAATCAATTTTGTTTGACAGTCCTTTTTAAGGGGAGCGAAAGGACCAAACTGAGTCGAAAATAGCATGTCCATGATGTCACAGATTTTTATTATTTTGATTATACGATATGCTTATGATGAACTAAGAATGAAAATGCATCTCTTTGAAAATGGTCATCCTTTGCCATGTGGTAACATGGTCCAAGTTTTCAAGTCATTTTGATGTCTAAAATAAGAGATTCTCAGCCATGTGGTTGCCATGGGAACCAGTATCAAATAAATTTTCTCGTCACAAATAACATTAATTAGTTACACAATTTATCAATATAAATTATGATAAATTCATAGACACTCTTCAGCAAAATCCACACGAAGTATATCAATATGTACAGAAAATGAACGAGGTCTGCATTTTGACATTTTTTTACGTTTGAATAAATTTAATAATGGATAAGTAAAACATCTGTTAAATGAGCTATAATCTATGTTGATGATCGATCTATTTTAAAGCTTGAGGGGAAATCTAATTGGGGACATGAACAAATTTTCTGTTTTTGAGCACAAAATGTGGTTTTGTTATGGCTACTTCTGAAAGCAGATGGCAAATATGGCAAAATGGGGTTGCTATGGCAACATTTGCCAATGAAAAAAAAAAACTCTTCTAATGCCAATGAAATATAGGGAGTATATACAGTCTTAAGTGCATATTCAATATCATGATGTATTCTCCATAATTTCTAAAGATTTCAAAGTGTGATATCTTTTCCTTTGAAAATCCAAGAAAAACGCTGAAATTCAATGTTTAAGTTTCAGTGACCTTCAAATTAAACCATATGAGCTTTCCTTTTGTGATTGGTTAATTATGATATGAAGATCGATTATAAAAGACAGGATATGTACAATCTCCAGAATAGCCCTTTAATGTTTGCGATTAAACATACTAGTATGTGCCAAATGTTGCCATGATGTCCTATTTCGGCAACTAATGCAATGAAAACCAGGAATTCCCCACTCCAAATTGTCTCATTTTCAGAAGACCACAAATAGATATTAATAAATCATCGGCTTTATTACTTAAAAACCATGGTCCTTTCTGCATTTTCGCTGTAAAAACTGGCAAAAAGTGGCTGAAAAGGGGGTTGAAAATTGTCCTAACAAACGCTTTAATTTTCTTTAAGTTTGATCCCAAATAAATGTAAAACAATAATTATAATTGGTTTATATTTTTAAATTCGATATTATTGTGGAAGGAAGTTTCATATCTACATGTATATTTTCCATGGAAATATGGATAATTAAAATGAATCGTTCATCTAGTCTTCCATATTCCGAAATTTTAGACGTGTTTACCATGTCAACTTTAATGATACTCTCTTTCTTGCCTAATGCCCCGTTTACACTATCAAAGTTTTCTTGTACAAGAAAACTTGGTCAAAGTTTTTGACGCTAACTTTGATAGTGTAAACGATCCAAGAAAACTTTGATCAAAGTCTGTCAAAGAACTTGGATGGACTTTGACGGAATAGAACTCCATCCTATTTTTCTTGAAACTTTGACGGACTTTGATGGGGATCGACCAATCAGAATAAAGATTCAAAATGACTCCAACAGTATTTAAGCATCGAAGAAGAAAGTAAAAGCAATTTAGAAACGTTAAAACTCAAGAATGTAGAGACAAAGAGTTAGACGAACGATGAGATGCACTGAATTCCATTTGCGATTTTTTTTTTTTAGAAATCACGGAAAACTTTCCTTTAAATCGTGTCCATATTATGTAATTATAAATAACTCCAATGAACAATCACAAACAAAAACTATTATGTTGTCATGAGAAATATTCACAACATTTACGGGATTCATCTTTGTTTTGGCGCATATCAACCGCGTTTTCTTGTACAAGTCCAAGAACTTTGATAGTGTAAACAGACGACTTTGTCCAAGAAAACTTCGACCAAGTTTTCTTTGATGGACTTTGACCAAGAAAACTTTGATAGTGTAAACGCAGCTTAACACACCAGATATGACAGATATAAGTCATGTACCAAAAAACTTTTAATTTCTGTGACATTTTATTTTTCAATGTTGCCGCTATTTAAAATTGTTTGGTCCATGTAGACAAGGACTTATCTGTTTATAAGTCCTTGATGTAGATCTACAGAGAATATTGATATTTTAAAAAGCTACTGTAGTAGGGGAAACGATAGACCTGTAAGTCTTTCTGAAATGTTTATTTTTTAGAGTATGATATTATAGCTTTAAAATTTCTAATGATTTTTTTCTAGAAATGTTGATGACATGTAGAACTTATTTTTGTATTGACATGACAAGAACCCAAATGTGAATCAGATATGCCGATCCTATTTTTCAGAATACAGCTACGCCACTGATTCATTCATGTTTTCACGTGTTGCTCAGGAGTTGCGTACCCCTTACATAAATTAACGTTCGGCATTTTCCGTATGAGTGACCGGAAGATGAGTTTATGTTATGAATTTTGGTAAACAGGCTTTATGTCATCAAAATATATCGTCCCTATTATCTTCTTTTTTATCCTTTGTGTCTTAAAATGACTAAAAATTTTGAAAAGATAAGTATGGGCAGCATGAATCTTGCAAAAATCAATTGATGACGTCATATTCGGAAAATTTTATATATGGCGGCGCGAATTCTAGGTATAATCACGTGACCCGATGCCATTGTGAGAGTAATCCCAGGTACGAACGTAAGACAGTAAATGCTTTGTTTTTGCTGTAAAGCAAAATACTATATTTTATTTACATGAATAATAATCAAAGAGAAATATTCAAAGAATATAATGAAGTAAACATTGGCTTTTATTTACCCACGATTTCTTTGTTTACGTCCTCTTTTCTCGAGGAAAAATATCAAGCATGGCGTCACATGTTGGCATGCTCATCGTCTTTACTCATTGTCATAGATGAGATCATGTATATAGCATAGGTCTTATCCTTGTTTTTCAACGAATTCTCTTTCTTCTTCTGCTTTCTGTTAAAAGAAAATTGTCTGTGATTTCTTGTCGAAAGCGAAAGATGTATTTTACTTCCTTTTGATGAAGGCCTATTATTTATGTCATTGACCCCTGAGAAGGGAAACATTTATTTTTGTTTGTATAGAAAACTGTTATTTTTGTTTGTATAGACAATTATTATGTCTTGTCTTCTTTAACATAGCACTCTATTCTTTTTTTCCCCTGATAGATCATATTTAGTCGCAAGTTTTTGGTGCTGGTAAGTCCAGTTTGCGATTTAACTAGTAGGGTTAATAAGCCTTTTTCACGTAACTGCGTTACTAGCATTTTGTGGTCGGCAAGTACCGACTCTCTTTACGTCACAGTTAAAAATTGATTGTCCTTGACGTCATATTAAGTATTTATTTTGCTGTCCAAAACAACTGGACCACAGTTATGTAAAAAGGCTAATTCTACCGCGTATACCATAAATCACTTCATCTTGTGCACAGAGGGGTTTCAGGGATTTTTCAAGTCCGTTTTTGGGTCCGATTATCAGACCCATTCCCAACGCCAAAATGACCCGTATTTTCCCAATTTATGATTGAAATTTCCCAATTTGAACGGCTTTATTTTTTGTTAAAGTGTTCTTCAATAAAGAGCAAAATAATGTCAACTGAAGTACCTAGCAGAAATACGACATTAATGATCGATATGTAAATTGGTCAAAAATCTTTTATCCGGTATAGGTTTACATTTTAGTCATCAAATCGTATCTCTAGTATTTGGAACTCAGGACCATGTCGTCTCACAAAAAGCAAATTTGATACCAAAAAATGACAAAAGGGAGTACATCTTCTTTGTAGAGGATAAATACGTTCTTCAAAATAAAATTTTGGATAGTTACTATAAAAGAAACAACAGAAAATAGTTAATGTTCAGTAAACAGAATGAGGCGACTCGGACAGTGGGAATGTCCCCCGTCAAACACTGACTTTGAATCTGAATCCTGATTGATCATGATCATTAAAGTAGCCCCTCTGACTCTGAACAGATGCCTGTTCCAGATCCTAGAAGTTGATGTCCTTTGAAGCACAATCTAAAGTATAGATGACTTTACTAGTCTAGTACTTTGTTTCTTTTATTGAAGACACTTTGAATAAGAAGGAGTTATATCTCTGTGTAATGATTTATTCCATTAAGAATCAATTAAACTGTTGGTAATTCCCAATTTCATTGAAACGTTGCGATTTTTCCCAATTTTAACGGACCCTGGACCCAAAGTAAAATACCCTGAAAAATCCCTGGGGTTTGTATCGCTTTCCAATTTCTATACTGACCATGTTATTCGTTATCCATTCACCCCTACAAGAAAGCAACTTAGTAGTTGCGCAACTTAGTAGTTGCAAAGTTCAACTTTGATGAGATCTGGTTTAGAAAAGTACCAATTTTTATAGAGCCTTTCGTGCTAATGTCCTTTCGGTTCACTTTTGTCTCTTCGTAGGACGATTTTGCCACCCCCCCCCCCCCCCCCAAAACAATTGAATGAAGTAATTCTGCTTCAAATAGTAGGGTACATGTACATAGTCAATATCCAAATTTCCGAACTGAACGACATTGCCGGAGGAATTAGCCAAGGAAATGCACCATCTAAGTAACGGTAGAGTTTGGACCAAGTTTTTATGTTGATTAAGACTCGATATTAATAGTAGGCAAATATACACTAGAAGTAATATTAAACATGCCTTGTACAAGTTTAGTGTGTCAAATTTGATTGTGTGTACTTCAGGGAGTTTAACTGCAGTACATGTAGTAGCCAACTTGGTCTACCGTACAATGTATATTACAGAAAATTTAGGAGTGAAGCTTAAATTATAGGAGTCCATCTTTTTAGTCATCCAGGATTTTTCAGGGTGTTTTACTTTGGGTCTAGGGTCCAGTAAAATTGAGAAGAAACACTGTGTTTTAATGTAATTGGGAATTTCCAACAGTTTAATTTGATTCTTAATGGAATAAATCATTTCACAGAGATATAACTCCCTCTTATTCAAAGTGTCTTCAATAAAAGAAACAAAGTACTAGTAAAGCCATCTATACTTTAGATTGTACTTCAAAGGACATAATCTTCTAGGATCTGTTCAGAGTCGGAGGAGCTACTTTAATGCAAAGTCAGTGTTTGACGGGGGACATTCCCACTGTCCGAGTTGCCCCCATTCTGTTTACTGAACATGAACTATTTTCTGTTGTTTCTTTTATAGTCACTATCCAAAATTTTATTTTGAAGAACGTATCTATCCTCTACAAGAAGATGTAATCCCTTTTGTCATTTTTGCTGTTGTGAGACGACATGGTCCCGGGTTCCCAATACTGGAGATAAGGTTTGATGATTAAAACGTAAACCTATACCGGGTATAAGATACATATGGATCGTTAATGTATTTCTGCTAGGTATTTCAGTCGTCATTATTTTGCTCTTTATCGAAGATCACTTAAAAAAAATTTAAGAGATTCAAATTGGGAAAATTCAACCATAAATTTGGAAAATACAGGCCACTTTGGCATTGGGCCCGATAATTGGACCCACAAACGGACTTGAAAATCCCTGGTCATCACAATATATACATTTGATGATCTTGTTAGCGCCGTGGTCTAGTGACTGGGGCGTCAGGCCTCTGACTGAAAGGTTGCTAGGACCACAAGATTAATCTATGTTCTGTGTGATATACTGAATAAATGCCCTTGTCTGTGTATTTTTTACATGTCTTTGGAGGTCTTGCAACGCAGAACATTCAGAGTTTTATATATATCAGTCTTTACAAAAACTTTTTTCAAACACTTGCCCGAAGAAAATTTTTACCAGATAATTGTTTAGTTTATCAGTGAAATTCTACTGGCCTGGCAAAATTTCTACTAGTCTCGGGCATCAGGCAAGTGGGTTTTCGTGAAGACTGATATATATATAAATTTTTGTTCCTGTATCATAGATCATTTATCACAGAAACGGGAATGCGATGCAATGAAAGTCCAAGTAAGAGAATATCTCTATAGGACACAATCAATCAGCATGTTTTCTATAGATTAAAGCGAAAGTACAATGTTGATCTTTTTTTTTCATTATAAAAAGCAAGTTTCCCTTTATATCACAAATCTGACAGTGAGCCATCTTTACACTTCATCACATTCCCATTTTTGTAGATAATAATCTATTATATCATGCGAAACTAAAGATAAACTGAATGTTAAGCATGTAATTATAGTAATTATAGATAGTGATTAACATTTCATTTGGGCTTATCTATTCTATGGATGAAGTGCCATATACTGCACTGCTTGATACAAATGTACTAAGAATTATTGTTATTTCACCACAATATTGACTATATACATGCAAAAGTTAAAGAAAGTAAGAGACATTTTACAGGATAAGACTTTATCCAGTAGCCAAATGGGAGAATACTTTGCAATTTCAAGGTTGCTCAGACAGAATCAGAGCCAAATTTAGTTGCAAATGCTATAGGGCAAGTGCTTACTAAACTCCTCTCATGAGCATGCCATACATATAAATTATATGATATTATAATTTACGATTTGACAAGGTCGATATTATATCTTTTTCATTTAAAATTTTCCAATGTAAAGTAGGCCAATTTGTATATGTTGTCTCCAAAGTGAGCCATGCAGACAGAAGCTCGGGATCCTGTACCTAGTACACTTCTCTGATACTGTGATAAATACAAGACTTTTCCAAGGATTGAACCACAATGTGTGTCTGCAGTTTGAGGGTCTACCAAGTGAGCCAAAGAAACACATCCCACACAGTCTAGGATCTACAGTCTCCTTTCCTGTGATTTTTAGCTCACCGGGACAAAAAAGTCTGGAGAGCTAATGCCATACCCTTGGCATTGTTGTTGTCGTCGTCCGTAGACAAAACTTTAACCTGGGCTATATCTCTTGAACTGTAAGGGATAGGGCTTTGATATTTCACTTGTAGATACCTTGTGATGAGACCTTTCATTTGAGACCACGACCTTTGACCTAGGACTTTGACCTACTTTTCAAAAACTTTAACCTGTTCTATGTCTCTTGAACAAAAGGGGTAGGGCTTTGATATTTCACATGCGGATACCTTGTGATGAGACCTTTCATTTGAGACCATGACCTTTGACCTAGTGACCTTTACCTTAGACTTGAACCTACTTTTCAAAAAACTTTAACCTTGGCTATATCTCTTGAACTACAAGGGGTACGGCTTTGATATTTCACATGTAGATACCTTGTGAAGAGACCTTTCATTTGAGACCATGACCTTTGACCTTAGACTTTGAACTACTTTTCAAAACCTTCAATCTCGGCTATATCTCTTGAACTAAAAGGAGCAGGGCTTTGATATTCCACATGTACATTTCCTATGATGAGACCTTTCTTTTGAGACCATGACCTTTGACCAAATGACCTTGACCTTGGACTTTGACCTTAAGTCGTTGATCTAATCTAGATTTTTAAGAATTTATATAAATGGAATGTAATTTATTCTACATTCACATCACATTTGTCTTTTATTACAGATTCATACTTTGTATATAGAGAGTGTAAATACTGTACAAAATGAGTGCAGCGGTTTCTAACCGTGCCAATCATAGGCCTAGCAAGGAAAAACACGCAAAGATGACAGTTAGTCAACCAGCACAGCCAAAGGCAGATTGTCCCCCTCCACAAGCCAAGGTAATGCTCTACTTTATAAGTTGAGAAGTTCTCTGTAGATAAAGGCAACTCTAATTTCTTTAGATATTAAATTTTCTGCCAAGATGCTTGATTTTCCATGAAGTTTACAGGCTAGATATCGGACACATCTTTTTCTTATATTATATGATCCTGTATGTTTTTGGGTTTAAATTATTCCTTTTAAATATACATGTGAAAACAACATAACTACGCTGATTATCACAATATTATCTTTAGGCGACTCCAGAACAGCTGAGAATAGCTATGATAACTTCAGACGACCATAAAGATGATTTGGAGTTTCAGAAAAAGCTAGAACAGGTACAAATTATTGATTTCTAGACAAAGCATGTAACAAAATACTGTATCTCCATTATTATAGCTTACAAAGAAGGTTGGAAATGAAGATTTTGACTTGTAATGGAAGATTCTTACATGAATCATTTGTAAAGAGAGATGGTCACATAACTGATGTTTACTTTGTAGGTAATGGAAATTACAGGAAAATCCAAAGAAATTTGTGCCATAGCACTACAAGATTGTAAGAATGACAGTGACAGGGCAGTGGATATGATTTTAGAAGCAGCTACAAACGATGTAAGTTTATAAATCACAATGTTTTAACATGCTTGATAATGCTGTATCACACCAAATTTTTGATATACACATGTATATCAATTTAAGAGGATTTGGCTTTGAACTTTAGAAAGAAGAAAATCTATATTTGAAATTAAAACTTTATGCTGCTGTGGCTTTATTGAATGGAATAGAGGAAAGGTAATTACTTTTATGGGGACATAAACTTGGAATTGCTTCACAATAACCTTTAAGTTTATGTTAAAGAAGAATTAGCTTAAGTATTACATCATATTTTATAGGGTGTAGGAGAGTGGAAAGAAACAGGTAAGAAGAAAAAACGTCAACAACAGTCGACACCTACACCCTCAAAGCCAGAGCCTCTGTCAAACCACGTGGAAGAAAAACCACAAAAGGACGAACAAAATACAGATTCCGAGAGACCTGACCGAAGGGATAGGGAAAGTAAAGATAACAGAAAAGGTAGACGATTTGACAGTCGACCACCTCGCCTCTCTCGAGGTAGAGGTAGAGATAAACCAGAGTTCTTTAGAGGAGACAGAGAAAGAATGAATGGAGAGAATGATAATAGGTAGGCTGTACGATATTTCTCATTTTTAGATAATGTATTTTGCATGTGTAGTACCTTCTTATGATACAATTGCTCACCATTTAGAGTGTACATATATAAATATGTGAATAAAAAGAATATGAAAAGAAGATTACAACTTGAAGAAAATTATAGATGAACAAATTACATAATAAACTTACATCATTTCCATAGGAGTTATATACTTCACAATTGATAGTCATCAGACACTTTACAAGATGAGCATTAATTCATTTTATGCCATTGTCACAAAAACTTTTTAGAACCATTAGCCTGAAAACAAATTTTACTGCCAGTACTGGTTGATTGTATACATTGCTAGAGAATATTTACATGTACTTACTAGCCAGGCAGAATTTCTTGTAGCCCTGGGCATCGGGCTAGTGAGTTTTCGTGAAGACTGTAATATAAAGTAACTACTGTAAATTGTTGAAAAATTCAAGTATGAAACAGTCCTACTAACTACAAAATATACTGTTGTCTGATGATGTGAACAAGTTTGTAATGATTTGTCGTGAATTTCAGTGACAGCAATTTTGGAACGTTCAGAGAAGGAGGGTTTGATGACAGTAGAGGGAGAGGTCGTGGACGAGGGGGGAGGGGCCGAGGAAGAGGTGGGCGGGGCCGTGAGAGAGGCGGAGGACCAGGAAGTGGAAGGGGAGGATCAAGGTTTGTAGCATAAATAATTAAATCTGTTCGCCCAATAATGAAAGTATGAAACAAGAAATATTCTTGTTAAAGGGTAATATTAAAGTGAAATTGATACTTATGATTTGTCTTATTTTGAAGTTCTAGTAAAATGATAAAAGTATAGACCCTTAACTTCTTGGCTCTGAAAGTTATGTGGATGCTTATTTGCAAGGTTACTTAGGTTCTTAATTACTTTTGAAGTAACTGTTGAAATTGAAATACATAGAAGTGTAATTTTCAGTTAAAGTAAAATTCCCTTAAAGTACAAGTAGGTAGCAATTTATGTTGGAAGCTTACTGATGATAAACAAACTTTATTCTATCTTTTAGGAGCTTTGAGAGGGGACAGCAGAAATTTGATATAGGACCACAAATTGATACATGGACCAATGAGACAGCTGAAAATGCTGAGAAAGAACCTTCTATAGGTTAGTATAGCAAAATTCAAATCTTGGATTCTGGTACATGTATTCCTTCACATTACCACAAATTTGTTGAGATTTGTGGATTATTTTAAAGGAGAAAGCTTAGTTAAGTTTAAAAAACCAATCCAAATTACTGTTTCTTTTACAGGTGCTTGGGGCGATATGGAAGATTGGAATGAGGACCAGTGGGCTGGAAATGTAAGTTTGCTTTATGTAGTACCCCACCCCACCTCTACACAACTACACAAGACAATTTTTTCCATTTATAATATGAAATATATCATAGATGTCCATGTATGTTCATGTATATGCATGTACTTGATTATGAAAGTACATTGTATGTATTTAATTGTATTCCTTGAACCAACTTAGTCTTCGTATTTTCTGTGATCCGAGAAAAACTTGTTTCAAGTTGAGGCAATTCAAATCTTTTGTTAACCACTGAAGTGTTTTTTTCCAGCTTAAAGAATCCAAAGTTTTCACAGCATCTACAACACAAAGCAGTACTGTGGTAGATAATTCTGGTGCAATTAACGACTCAAACTCTATAGGACAGAGGTAGGCTTTCTCAATATTATCTCATCTACTTCTACATGTATTAGTCCTATCAAATCCTTCAAGCTCAATGAATAAAGTTTCCTGATTTTAAGGGATATGAGAGAAAGGGTTGACATGAAATGAGAAACTAGGAACAAAAATAATCTTATAATGTATAAATGAGTTTTGAAAAATATGACACCATGTATAAGAGGATGTAATACAAGTACATGCATGTAAATTTTGAAAAAAAAGAGAGGATGTAGAATGAAGTGCTCTTTTGTCTACCAAAGAGGAAGTTAAATCAAAGTGCAAAAATTAACATCTTCAAGAGTAAATGCATATGTACATTAAAGTACATAATAGACATGAACTTGTAACAAAGAGGGAATTGAGTGCCTTTGTTAAATTGTATGTCATTGTTATAGGTTAGACCTTGGTGCATTACTGAACAAACAGCAAAACGAGACCGATTCCTACATCAGCCAATACAATCAACAGGCTACCGAGACCATCAAAAATACCATAGGGGTAAGTTATGATTTACTTGCAAGGAATTAACAAAAATCATGATAAAATTGTGTGAATTATGGATTTATGCGGTTTCGTATTGAGAATACATGTAGATCCACGAAGAAGAGTGAACAAGAGATTGACATAATGATTGATTTAACATGTCTGCAGAAGGAAATTGTTTCAGTATCAAAACTTGTTGGTCATAGATTGGGCAACAAATCATAAGCACTGAGTATTTGTCCTAACCTACATGTATGTAAATTTTTATGAACGGTATCAAACTGGAGTGATAGTGGCAATGTTAAACCTCATTTACAATTTCCGTTTAGATTGGTTCCAATTCCCGACAAAATTATTCCAATCAAGAATCTTCACGATCGACGTACCAGGAGTCCCCGCGTTCCTCCTATAACAGTCAGGACCAGACATCGTTCGGTGGACAAGGATTTTCCAGTCAGGATTCCAGGTCATTTAACAGGTAGACTCACATGTATTACTAATAATTAGGATCCATGCACTTGTTTATAATCTTAATTTACGTACATGTATATAATGTGATTTGATTTAAGTGTACGTGTAGAAGAATGTAGAGGCATTTCGAGAAAAGTCATTTCAAATTGGAACTGAAAAAGTAATAATACTTTACTGTACATAAGGAGGAAAAGCTTTCATATAATTATGTACATTTTGAGGTCAATATGTAAAAGGTCAAGTCATAACTTTGACTTCAAATACTGATATGTTGTGCAGCACTTCAAATTGGAACTGAAAAAGTAATAATACATTACTGTACATAAGGAGGAAAAGCTTTCATATAATTATGTACATTTTGAGGTCAATATGTAAAAGGTCAAGTCATTACTTTGACTTCAAATACTGATATGTTGTGCAGCACTTGAGTTTTAACTCATTTAATAATTCAATGTTTTGAAAGTACTGTAGAACTATCATCAGGAAATATTTTTGATGTGAAAATGATATTAGTGAGGACGATACCAATCAATGTTATACAGAATATATTTATTTTATGATGATAATACACAATGTATACTAATGTACATGTATTATACAGCCAGGATAGCAGGCAGCCATATTCTGGTCAGGATTCCCGTAGTGTTTACTCCAGCCAAGATACACGGCAGTCCTATCAGGAATCCCGATCGCCATTCAGCAGCCAGGAATCTCGTCAGTCGTACAACGACTCGGGAAGACAGAGTTATACTAACACAGCCATCACAAATCATCTACAGTCCTCGTCATTAGCTAGTCAGATACAAGGTAAAACTGAACATGCATTGAACTGCAGATTGTAAACTTTCATGATTCATGCTGATTGATTTAATAACAGACGTACATTGTATATTTTGATTTAAAACTACATACATGTAGTATCTGATTAATTGTGTGTTTTCCATTTCATTCTTGAATTTAATGTTTATTAAGGCAATCATTTACTTTGAACAAGTGTCTTGAGTAGTAAATTTAAGTTTTTGGAGAAGATGAGTAAGTTTGCTGCATAGTTACTCTTATAAAGATTGGTTTGATTGGATGTTTAAATGTATCAATTACAAAGATTATTAAAGTAAATTACTATTTTATTTACAGCTCCATCACCGACCTTAGTAAGTCAGTTATCGGAGAGTTCTGCAGCCTCGGCAGCTGTAGATGCATTGGTATCGTCCCTTACCCAAGGTCAGAATCTCACTACCACTGCATTAGAACAGATTGGTAACAGCAGTGTACTGCCCGTGTCTCAGAGCTCCACGCCTGACCCCACCCCCCAGGCCATGCAGCAAAGACCCAAACCACAAAGATCAAAACTGCCACCGCCATCAAAGGTCAGGATTAGTGAACTTAAAATCAATTTTCAAAAGTATTAGTATGCTTTGTAATAAAATGTTTGTGTTTTAATTACATTAGGATAGAGTGATACATCTAATTATTATTTTAAGTACATGTACAACTGTTTTAAAATCAGATATTGCATGTTATTTCAGTGGATTAACCTACTGATCATGGAAAAGTCCCTCTCCTCAGGGAGTTAGTATTTTATACATGTACCTCTGATTTGACTATAAATAGATCGTACATGTATTTTTGTACAAAGTTTTATAGGTAGGGTGTTGTTTATTACAGATTCCAGCTTCTGCAGTTGAAATGCCAGGTCATCAGCGAACAAATGTAGATGTACAGTTTGGGAACTGGGAGTTTGGTGCTGACTCGTCCCCGTTCTCATTTGGAGGGAGTGAATCTACATCAGTGGACAATATAGCCAGTACTTTATCCAGCAGGTATATATCTAAGCATACTTATTGCTTCTACTATGATTGAATTTGTTTTCTGCGATTCTTTTCTTCATTTACATGTAGTATCAGAATTAGCATGACTTTTCACTTTGCTACATGTATGTTAAATTGAATTTTGATTTGAGAATTATGTGTTCTGATGTTCAGGTTATTAAGAAACCATATTTTATGAGGTTTCTATATGTACTGTATTCATATTCTATATATTTGATATACAATTACACATATACATGTACATGTATATTATATGTTGTACTTACATGATATACTTATTTTATCATGAAAATTTTAGTAACAGCTCATCAATGAACAACCATTTGTCTCAAGCCAATAAACAAAGCGAATCTGTGATGTCGTCCAATCGTATGACCCCCCCTAACACTGGTTCTTCGTCGATATCTACCCAAGACTCGCCTCGACAAAACATGTTCCAGAATTCCCCCTACACAACACCAACAAAACAAGATACAGCCTCGCTCGCTCAGAAAAATGTAAGTTTGTCTTTCTCGCACAAAAAAACTTAAAATTCAATATAACTCTAAAATTTATATTGAGTCAATATGACTTTAGATGTACATTGTCAATGTAATCTTACCCTGATGGTAACTTTTCAATGCCTATATGAATATTTCACAGACTTATTTTACAACATTTATCAATGGATCATGACTCAATTTTACCCCTGTCTTGACAATGTTACATGTTACTCGAGTAAGAATTTGAAATAAGATTGTCTTTCTGTATTGCTTGCTTATGTAAACAATATAGTGTTTTACTTCAAATGTGTATGATAAAAACAAGTGACGGACACATGTACTGTTGACAGAATTGTTGTTAATGTTTCATGGTATTTAAGTGCCTGTTTTGTTTACAGATAAGTCCTCCGGAGCCTATACCATTCCCTCCTGACAGGAAATCCAGTCCTCTGGTACCGACACAAAGACCAAGTTCCAACAGCTCACTCCCTCAGGGTATGTTTAGAAACACCTGTATTCATTTCAAGATTTTTTAAGTGTAAGCCCACAAAAAAATCAGGCAGGATAAGTCAGCTCACATTTTCATGTTTCCTTTCAACACAAGGGCAACATAGGCTTAATCTTGAAGTTGAAAGTTGACTTATATAACTTTAACAAAGATATTGTTTTGCTATGTTATTGTACATGTATCTTTTTCCATTAACTCTTTCATTTTATATTCTCAAATATAGCAAGCAACCTGTTTTAAGAAAGTGCTAAGAAAGTTCCATTTCCCTAAGTGTAAGTTAAGAGTGTTTCCTGTGTTATTTTCCAGGCTCCGTCAGTACCAGTAAGCAGGACAGTGGTTTGAGTTATTCCCAGACTGCACCAGGCTCTTATCAATCCACCTACCACCAACAATCTAACTCCGTTCTCTCAAGTTCTTCAGGATTATCAAACTCTATGGGAATGCCTAGAGAGGCTCCAGGATTAAATAGGGATACTAACGCTTTACAAAACTCGTCGATTCCTAGAGATTCCGTTAGTTTAAGTGGTGCTAGTCTGTCTATGGATGGTACGACATTAAATAGCAGTGCCATGTCAAGAGACTCTGTGGGCATGTCAGGTGCATCTGTGTTAACGAGCTCATCGTCTCTAACGAACAGTACAGGATTATCTCACGATTCAGACAGTCTATCTAATAGTGCTCCTTTAGGAAGCTCAGGTGGCATGTCAAGCACCTCAGGGCTTTCAAACGCGGGAAATTTAACTGGTAATAGTGGCTTAAAAAATACATCAGGATTTTCATCTTCATCTCAGCCGAGTTCTTACCAAAATCAATACCCATCTGGGTCCAACCAATATCAAGCTAGTCAGAGCCAGTTTAATCAATCTGGCTCCAATCAGTACCATCAGTCTGGCTCCAGCCAGTACTCGGGTCAGAATCAGTATCAAAGTTACGGACAGTCTGGTAGCCAGTACCAGAACCAGGGATCTTACTCTGGTGGCAGTAGTTACGGTACTTCATCTCAATCCAACCAGAATTCTTTATACCAAACACCAGTGTCTAACTCATACCAGGGGTCGGGGAGCTCACTATATCACTCCGGCAGCTCCTCCCAGGGCTCCTACCAGCAGTCCTCACAGTCAGGTTACCACACAAAGAGGGAGTCCCAGGCCCCAGGGTCGTATTCAGCGAACGCCACTCAGAGCTCGTCAGGAGCATATCAGCGAGACTCCCAGACAGGACTCTCAGTTCCGAGCTCACAGGGTCAGATGGCTTCTTACTCCTCACAAAACTATCAGAACAATCTGACCTCTAATTTACAGACTTCACCTCTTAATGCATCCCAAATTAGTGAGACTCTGTCAAAAATGTCTGTGAAAGAGAATTCCTTGGATACTAGACAATCACCACAAGTGAGTATATCGACATATTTCTCTTAATTTCAATTTTCATCAATAAGTATCATGTATCTTTATGAGCACACCTCAAAAATGCTCAATTACATGCAGATTAGAGCTGCAACGAGTCAGGAACTTCTCGATTCGGTTCGATTTGATTTATATGTCTCGATTCGTTTTTTTTTTTTTTTTTTCGGTTCGAGTTAATTTTCCATGGCTATTTTATTTTTTTCCTTTTATTTGAAAATTTGATTGAAAATCTCATCTCTATTAAAAAAAATGCATAAAAAAAACCCAGATCATGTGAAAGCACTTTATGATATATATGTTTATGTATCATGAGGAAATCTTATTCAAAAGGCAACCCCCCCCCCCCCCCTTTCCACAGAAAGGCCTTCTGGTGATAAAAATTTGATACTGTGTACAAAAGATACATGATGATAAACAGGTTGGAACAAAGAAGTGCATAGGAAAAATACTTTAAAAGAGGCATTTCAATTTGGGGTAGCACTCGTTGAAATGCGGCAGGGCCTAGGAAGGACCCGCGCCCTGCGCCATACGCGCATATCCGCGTAAAATGGCGCAACACTTATGGTATACGCTGCGCCCTGTGGCGCAAACGCAAAATCAATAAAATCCAATATGCTCAAACACAAGTAGAGTTTTGAGACGTCCCCCGCATTCCGATTAGCGATTGGAACTCCCCGGAGTTTATCATGACTGTGGTTACGAAAGACACGAGGAATTCCGACTGTTTCTTTCACTTTGTTTGTTATCGATTATCTGATTGGTCAAAAGGTGAACGCATTCAGCGAATCAGACAGATCGTATTAAATCAATTGGGCTGCGGTACACGTGTGTACATACACGACACAACAAACATGCCGCCGGTGAAACCGAAGCGGCTGAAGTTAACGTTGCCACAAGGACAGCGTACTTTGCTGTCCTGTGGTATTAAAGGCAGGGAGTTTGTCTAACTTGAAAACCTTGGTCGCCAACTGGGCCCCTGACAACAGAAGTTTTAGGAGCCCAGCTTAAATTGCAGGAGCCCAATTTGTCCCCGCCAAATATTGTGTGCAAAATTTTTCAGGATTATCAAATGTATCAGGGTCGTTTTTTCGTACACAAATTTATATGAAATATAGAAGGCTGAATAGAACGAAATGTTGCCGGACGATTTTATACCATCTATTTCAAGAAGTTGGATGTTCAAGGAAAGGGTCAGAGTATGATATAAAATTATAGGAAACCTTTACATAATTGATTGAATGGCAGTCTGTGGTTAGAAAACAAATTTAAGAGGTGCAAACACATGTACAAGTTATTTAAGGTCTTGTCCGCAGTTTGTTGCAAAAAGAAAAAAGAACCAACCATTGAAAAAGCAAATAAAATGTCAAAATAAAAAGAATAAATAAGAAGAGTCAAGTGAACAAATAGACCGACGAATTGCCTAGGCAGTGGGCATTTGTATGCACCAGCAACAAAAATTTTCTTGGTAACAGACGATACCAATGGGTAAGGTTTACTTTGACGTCTCGTTGGTGGAAAATTATAGTGTGCGGCGATGTCCAAGAAACAAAGTGAATGAAAAGGAAAAGAACAAAACAATATGAACGATTTTATTCAGTCGCCAATTGGGCGAGCACTTTGGGATTTCAAGGTCGCCCAGAGCCACATTTAGTCGCAAATGCGACTGGGCGAGCGCTAAACAAACTCCCTGAAAGGGTCTAGTGAGGGTCGCAACGAGGTTTGCGAAGCGAATATAGAGGGAGCGACGGCGGCACCAGAAATCGAAATTTCTGATCAAACTAAAACGGGGTGTAGATGGTATGCATACAGGGTCGTCCAAAACGAGCCAGGCGACCGAGGCCGAGGACCCGGAATCGACATGTAATTCAGCCAGTACCAGTAAACGTAAATTTCATCTAAGGTGGTTGAAAGTATGGGAGTGGTTAAGTTTTGACAGTGGACAAAATCTAATGTTCTGTAAACTGTTGGTATCACTTTGTTTTGGTTTGTGACAAAGGAAGGCAAATATAAGGTTATGGCCCCAACTGAAACCTCGATGGCCCTTCAAATTAAAAAATGGCCCCACATTTTCCTAACTAGTGGGGCCATAGTCCCCACCACTTCCTTCGCCTTCCTAGGCACTGATGCGGTAAAAGTCGCCGGTTCGAATTTCCTCTGACCTAGTATTTTCTTACGAATTGCTTGGTAAATGCACTCGAAAGGTTCACCTTTTATTCTAAATCACCATATAAAGTCATTCTTATTGGGAATCCTTCGATTAGTGAATACTTTAAAGTTGAAATTAGAACGTTTTTCTGCATTATTTAGAGTATTCGACTCGAATCGTTTCTGACCACTACGACTCGCGATTCGAGTCGGAGCTAAGAATCGCGATTCTCGGTGCACCGCGGTGAATCATTGCAACTCTAATGCAGATAACCATGTTTGTCAAGGAATTTCAACTCTCATATTTACAGTCTGGGGTATAACTCATTTCAGTTATAAAATTTTATAACAGAAATCAGTTACTTTTCTTTCCATAAAAATCGGTAATGTTTAAGTAGGTCATGAGAAATAACTACATGTAATTTCTGCATATAAAAATTCCTATGGGGAGGTCGTCATTAAGGATTATTATACAAATTTAATGGATCATTGATGTTTAAAGATGATACTGAACCCTGGATTAATTTAGATTAGAAAACGAGAACATTTTGTTAAATCAATATTTACATGTGTAGCATTTCATTTTAAAATAGCCTGATTATTTTTACCTTCTTTACTAGTAAAACAAGTAACTGTATAGGTAATGTTGAACATGAGGAAATTTAATTCCTCAAGCTGAAAGGAGTTTTAGCAACAAAATTCCAAAAATATAGGCCTGTTCCCTTGAGAAAGTGAGAAAAATAGTCCTCTTCTATAGTATACCTATGTCTGGTAATGACTTCTTCACACAGGGCTGTAATGTTCTTGTGCATTATCCCCTATAAAACTTAGACGAACCCCATCTCTGACAAGTAAGGCTGGAAATCACCGATAGAGATTGGCTAACAAAGGTCGCATGAAGACATATCTTACCGGTATACGGGATGCCTGTCCTTTTACACCAGACCCTCAATGACCCTTCATGTTGATAATAGTAGCGTATTCAGACAATGATTTCCAAACACTTAATGAAAACTATCAAAATAGGTCATTGATGGATAAATTCGCCTAGTGACCTGATATCCTCACATACAAGGTCACTAGATGACTAGGTAACTGTTATCAGACTCTACATCAGGGTTTTCAGTAAGAAAACTGAAACCCCTTCGATTTTCAATGATTGATAAAAATTTTAAAAAATAGATTGTTGCTTGGATTTAAATTGGTTATGTGAGAAGCAATCAAAATATATGAGCTAAGCAATCAAAATATATGAGCTAAGTTGACAAAAATAATAATGGTCAAGAAAAACAAATTGAATCATAAGTTTTCTTTAAATATCGTATTTCTATGCATTTGTAGTGTATGTTTATGTTAAAAAGGATGGAACCTCAATGGTATTTCACGGGTTTTGAACATAATGTTTAGAAATTTGATATAGTAGTTCCGATAATCAATCAATAATTAGTTTCCAGTAGTGTCCCGATAATGGATAGTATAATTTGTCCAATTTCTCTTCACTACTATATACTGGTACAGTATGATGTTATTACATGTAAATACAAGATCAAGTGATTTTTTTGCCTCCCAATGAAATCCCAGAACACCAGATTGACAACAGGTTAAGATTGTATATTTAAGGTCGAGCATGTGACTAGCCACATACATAATTGATACGTCATGGTCTTGAACAGTCTCATATTTGGAGAAAATCAGGAGTGTGTTGGAATTAAAAAAAATGGAGGGTGAAAATCTTTGTAATGGAGGGAAAGAATTATTTGGTATCATTGTAGGTCGTATGCATCAAATTCTTCACTTATCTGATTCAAATTTGCTTTTATACTTAAGGATTCCTTGAAAAGGTTGTTTAAGGTTTCTTATTTGCCTGTAACTCCTGTATCACTCCCTTACAAAAGCATTGTGATGCAAGATACGAAAAAAAGAAGAAAATATGACTTTTAGCCGCCTGTCATGTGAAATGTCAATGATCTTATATTTTCTAATTTAGTCAGATTTGTCCTTTGATTGAACTTTTCCAATATGTCAAGACTTGTGAGTATATACATGTACATGAGTTTTATCTACAAAGTACAAAGTAAGAATGTTCTTTTATCAGTTTGAGAATTCCCCATCAACGACCAGCAGTTCTTTACCAACTACCACAGGTTCCTCTACATTATCATCGGGTAAAAGTACGCCATCGGCCGTTACGTCTACTGTGATAACGACAAGTACCGTCAGCTCTACCAGGGTCAGCAACACTAACTTTACTTCACGTATGTATATGTTTTATATTAAAAATTGCTAATAAATCAACATGTATTTGTGACTTTATGGATTTGATAAGATACAAATTTTGTGCTACTTACTGAGGCTGAAAGCAGTTGTAAATGAATATGAGACAAGGCTTTTGTAGTTATGAAGAGCATATGATAGTCCTAATTTTCTATTGGCATATAAAGGCCAATAGAAAATTATTGTGAAGTAATTATGTACAACAGATACCTTTATTAACTAAATTGAATTAAAAAAAATAAGGTTAGCATGGTATGATTACACTGTCTCTGAACAGATGAAGATAGCTTGTCTTATTTCCTTACAGCTACAGGATCAATAACAAGTAAAGCTCCTCCCAACTTGCCTCCCGGTGTACCAGTGTTAGGACATCAATACATAATGAATCAAGGAACTCTACCTTACTTTGTAAGTATCTATTCCTATGTAAATAAAGTGGAGATAATATGTTTGTTACCATGGAACTTTAACAGAGAGCTCCAAATTTATGCCTTATGTGACTTACAAAAATGGCATCCCAAGTTTTTACTTTGTCAGTCAATAACAAAAAAATTCATATTATTTTTTGTGAAATTCATCCAAAATTCTATCAAAAATGCCCTTGCATTTCTAAAACATCATCAATCTCTACATGATGACCATGTCTGTCGTATTGAAACTTTAAAATGAAATAAGATTGTGCTTTTTTTGTGCATAAAAGTCTGATAGAGTTTGGTACTGTTTAGCCCTGGTATACATGTACATGTATGTACCACCTATCAAGGCTTTATGATGAATAACCAAGATGTGAATTTGTTCTTTATCAAATTATGTTTACTTCTTTTATATCTATAATACTATTTGCATCTGTGTCATGGGGAAAAGGGAGATAATTTTAGCTTGAAAACTTCTCATTTAACAGTTAGCTATGCACAAAAACTGACTGGTTATTACACATACATACTACTATATTTTCATGTGATATTTTACTGTCTCAGGCTGGTTTACAACAACCACTGTATGGATATGATGAGCTTCAGATGTTACAGCAGAGGTTACCTCCCTTGGTTTGTACACTTACTACAATAATCACTTTGAATGATAAAATCTGTAGAAAAACTATTTCTTTTTTTCTTTGTCGATTTTTTTACAAACACTTCAGAATCTAGAAAGAAAATGCTGTAAAAAAAATTTTATTGTAAGGAAAAGAGTTGACATAGATAAATATTTTTGTTAATTTCTTCGATTTTATTATTTTCACAGAGTTATAATTATGATCTAACTGGTTTCGGTGTACCAACTTCGGTTCAAGGTAGAGATCAAACAACAATAGGAAATGTTTCTTATACAGGTAAGTTCAAGTATAGAATATAGCCTTGTAATTAAATTAAGGAAGATGAGGAAAAGGGCATGATCTTGATTAATCTTCAGAATATGAAATTAGCGAACATATACATGTACATGTAGTACTTGGAACAGTTCTATTTGATAATATTTTGCTCTTCAAACCTAGGGATCTGTTTACCCAAAAATACTTACTATCCCACAAGAGGACCAAATGTTCATACTGAGTGCTGAAGGTGCAGAGTAGATAGGGTGAGGAGTCTTGAGCAATGGGGAAAATTTTTCCTTGAAAGTGAAAATTTGACTGATTTGGAAGGGATATACTGTTGAAAAATCTCAGAAACCAGACATCAATTTACATGTATACCCACCAGTACATGTATTCAGATTTTGTAAATTGACCTGAAAGGTGTATTACACAAATGAGTGTTTGCATATATACAAAATTTACATGTATTCTTCTATTACAGGTGCTGATAATAAGATGCAGCGAGTTGAAGCCCAGTCCCCTATACCATCTACTAACACACAGCAGTCCAACACCTCGTCAGGAAGCCACCAACAGCAACAACATTTTAACATCTTCCCGTACGGTTATTATTATCCCTCGGTACTTCCTAACGCTGCTGCTGCTGCCGCAGGTTTCCAGTTCCCACAAGCTGTCTTTCCTGTAAGTACACTATATAAACATACAATTTACACCAAAGTGATTCAATATTTTTGCCTTCTTTCCCAACTATCAGTGTTATAGACTATTTTTCCTTTTGTCGCTTATTAAATGTTTAGACAACTATTGACTCCATTTGAATTTTGACGAATAAATAGAAGATAAATGATTTTCTACTTTGATATTTGTTCATAAGACATAACTTCCTACATGTAAGTCATGATTTCCTACATGTAAGTTGTGAAAAGTTGATGTTAGTTGTAAAAACTTATGCCCAATCCAATTTTCTTATTGAAAATAAAATAAATAGAAACATTGAGACTCTTTTTAAATACTAGTTATATACTAATTTGGCCGACATATTACACAAAAATTTGGTTAGCACTCTTACAAAATGTTATTTCACTGTTGATTTTAATGTAAATCGTGTTTTTGTACTATCTTCAGGTCCCCCCGGTGACTAACGCTGCACATGCTGGTACAACGGCTAACACTCAATTTCAGAAAACATATGGATCTCATACATATGTGGGAAATAAAGGTAGCTTATTCAACTTATATGTACATGTACTTTCATTGTTGATAACACATACTTGCCATAATTTTTCTGAGTTTTGTCATTGCAAAGAGGGACAAAAAGAGGGACAAATCATCAAAATGCGGGACAAATATAACGCCAATGAGGGACATAAAGAGGGACACTTTTAGGAGGTTGAACTTCAGATATTGCAATCCAAAATTGCACTAGATCATTGCCCTCTGCGTACGAAAGAACGTCAGAGTAAAAAATAAATCTTATTAACGCGCGCCGTATACGTAGATGGCTCCTGGTCGGACGCATTTCTAAAAGTGCATGGCGCTTCAGTGAACTTGTCTACCCTATTTAAGTTTTCTCTGTGGAAATTTTAAAAGTTTTTTACTCCATTGTTCACGTTTTATATTCACAACTTTCTGAACATAAGTATTGAACATCTGCGCTGTTGCCTGCGTTGATGTTGGCGATTTAAATGAAATACACAATTGATAACTTAACGACTCGGGTATTAAAAACGGCACTAAGCAAACGTACTTTGATTGAAACTGAGAGTTTTTTGACATGATAATAATAAAGAGCGCATATTATAGTTACTTTAGAGCGTTCCATGGTTGCCGTTTTTTCTTTTTTCTTTTTTTTTTTTTAAATCTTGTTCACATGTTGTCATCACGTTGTTTCTTCTCATAAAAATAAATTCATATCTTGGCTTACATAAATGGTATCACTCGAACATTGTATAACCATTGCTATTGCTTTATTTATTTCATTGATCAAATTCTTTTGCGAGCTAAAAAAATACCAACAAGAGAAAGGCTGCATGAATGTATTTAGCGACGTTTGTGGGACAGCCGACCTTTAATCAACCTATTACTATCAAAACATAGGTCGATTATCGGCTGATTACTGTATATGGGTATATAGCGTAGATAATTGGAAATGTTTAAATAAACAATGAAAGTTTAAGAAAAGACGGAACGACTGAAATCGACAAAGAATAATCAATATTACCATGATTACGCCGATTTTTTTTTCTTTTTTATGAAACGTCCAAAAATCGGGATTTCCCGTGTCCCGGCCGGGACAGATATTTTCGGTCGAAAATGCGGGACATTTTTTGTCCCGGCCGGGACAATGGCAAGTATGATAACATTTTACCCTTAAGTGACACGTAACAATATTAGTGTTAAACATAATTCAAATCCGTCTTCAAGAAAAATGCATTATGTAAAGTTAAGATGTCATTTTCTGCTTACAGAACTCATACAAATGTAATTGTCATTAGGTTGTCATTTGGACGATGTAGAGAAGACAGATTTAGTCTCTTAATCAAATTTGGAATATGAAAAACTTTCAGATTCTTTAAGCTAACATCTAATCAAATCCTGTTGGTATGAATACGGTAGCTAATATTTACTTGAATCTTTGCTTCACCAAACTGATGGTATAAATACAGTCTGTATCTGTATTCCTGTTGTCTCGGCCATAGTGATGTTAGATTGATATTTACATGATTCTCTATAGGTTACGATGATTTAACGGCACAGAACGCAGATTTCGGTAAATCAGGTTACGGCCAGTCCCAGAACAAAGTATCTGCTGTATCAGGTGAGTATTAACAACTGCTAGGACAGCATCTAATGAATATTCTGTGGGATGGAAATTTTAGCATTGACTGATGATGGCTGATTCATTAATATTTCCATGTGTTGTTTTAAACATACACGTACATCCCACTGAATATTCATGAGACCACTCTGCTTCCAAGGGACAACATATACAATTCCAAGAAAATTTTGTAGTCTAGAAGGCAAAGATGTCATGGCAACACACGTTTTACTGAAAGACATGTACACATAGATATTTAAGTTCAACTCCTTTTATGGGTATGATACTGCTTGTGATTCATGTTTAGGATTTTGAAAAGTTTACATAATTTTACAGGAGTCTCTTTCAAGTCATCATATCTTTTTCTATGTTTGTCATGTCTTCTATCTTTTAAATTGCACCTTTAACAAAGGCTAGGGCAGGGGTAGAAATGAAAAATGCAAAAAAAAAAAACAACTGTAAATGAGTTTGTCACAACAAAATTTGACAGCAGTGGTAAAAAGTATATATTTAATTTACTTACTTAAATGTAAATGTTGGTTATTTTTAGCTGGCAGTGTATCCGGGTTACCAGGGACAGGAGAGTTGAGCGGCTCAGCGTACGGCAAATCACACACACAGGTAAGACTCTGAGCAGTTTTTAAGTCCATGGTGTTTTTGCCATTATATCAAACCTTGCATGTCTTTAAAGGATTGCAAAGTGTTTGCTATGGCTAAGCATGTAGAGTGAGCCATCATAGGTGATTACACTGGAAACCAATTAAATTTCAACTGAAATAATTACAAGATCTAGAAGAAAAAGGTCCATTAGGATATTATATAAAATACTATAGATTATTAGAGATTGATGTCATATTCAAGAAAAAAAAAATCCTGCTATTGATTTAGAATAACTGCAGTGTCATTACATTATTAAGAAAAATAGATGTTCATGACACTTGGAGAAAAGGATGATCTACGTTTAGAATATTCATACATAAATTTTATGGAGGCCCATATTGTCATGAAGATACTGCAGATAAATTTTCATTAGAGCCTGTTTTATGTTGGCCCATTACATGATAAGTTTTTTGAGAATTTTTTCTTGAATTTTCCATCAGTAAATTTTTAAAGGTTGTTATTTCTCCGAAATTTTACGCTTTTGATAGATTGTATGTATCTTACGATTTTAACGATGTAGTACCCCAGATAAATAGCTGTATTGATTAGTCTATTAACAGAGGTAGTCTGTCAGGTGTTTCAAGGTATAAATTGCATTTCAGATGGTAAACGCAAGTGAACGTCTGAATAAAACGTACGCTCGAGGACCGCGGACCAACCATGATGTATGTTATCTTGGATCTAATCCCATTAAAATGTTTGATCGCTTTCTCTGTCCCATGGCATGCTGTACATAACAAAAATCTGACTTTGGTTGAATGTATTTTATGTAACGACTTAACATATATGTGGCTTTTGATGAATTCTGGAAATTATACCAAAAAATAGTATTAATTATTGTATACTGTATATGGCTTTGAGTTTGTGGAGTCTTCTTCTTTTTGCCCTATGAGTATGTAATCTTGAAAGGTCTTATTGTAAATTACTCTTTGAAAACCTTGAAAATGGAAGGAAAAATGCAAAAATGATACTTTAGCCATCATTTCACAGTTTGTTAAAGAAATAAGAGATTTCCCCTTCTAATGTCTGATCTTTTGAAAAATTGAATAATACAATTCCATATTCTGAATTGTGTTTGACTGTTTACAGAGTCAGAACATTTATGCTGTAGGAAGAGTTGTTATTCATTTATAATTTGTGCAGAATGCAAAAATGAATATAATTGATAAACATGCATAAGATCTGAGAAATTATAATTAGATACTATCTGACTTTAGCAAGTCATTTTTCGTTTTAGGTACGAATAAAGGTAAATCTACTTTACTGAAATGCCCCTATTTTATAAACAGTTTGCAATTTGATGAGCAACATTCTATTCAGTTAGGCATATAGTGAGCTACCATATTCATAAAGCTATGAAATAAAATCCACGTAAGCTACCATATTTGAAAGCTATGACATAAAATCCATGTATTTCATTCATCATTCTGATTATTGCAAGTCTAGAATTACTAGTAAGGTGATTTTCTCCACTCAAATCTGCTCTTATAATTTATTTTAAAAATATTGGGTCCATTTGACCATTATATGTATCCATCTCATTCCATATATTAAAACTGAAACTATTATATATAATCCTATGAAGTACATTTACATGTATGTGAAATAACGTTTAAAGTAACAAAACTTAAGTGATAATGAATAATTTTCCTTGCTAAACAATATTTCTTGTTACGGCCATTGCTGTGCTTTTATGAGGTGATTTAATAGGCGTTAATGCTGATCAAACATTTTGGTGAGAGATGGTTATTTGTTGAGCCGTCACTTGATGCAGCTTAATCCATCCTGAGTTACCCCCCTTTTATGTTATTGTATACTCTACGGCATGTCAGTCACTATATTCTGTTGCTTTTCTCAAGCTTAAACGGAGCTCCGTAAATGTCACACGTTTGCACAGTATACATGTAATTATGCCGTCTTTCTTTTCAGTATTATTTATCCTCCAATATTCGTGATATTGTGCCACATGTATAGCAGAGCGGCACATCAAATACAGGGATCACTTTGCTGAGATCTGTTTGTCTGAGCAATAACTTTCATTTGAATTGAGTACTTCATATTATATGTCTCACATACATTAATCTGTTAGGTGAGGTAATTTATGACAAGATTAAGATCTTAAATCAAGCCTACTTAGCAAGAGGCATGGTGCTAAATTTTTTGCTTCTGTGGATCAAGAAAAAACTCTTGATAGGGGAGGGATGTTCTGAATAGAAAGGCATGTTGGGAATGGGGGGGGGGGGGCAGTGATAAGCAAAATAAACATTTTTTTCACCAATTCCAGGGGATGTTAGAGTTGGCCTTCCACCTGTTGTTACATTTGTATCAGAAATATAGAAAATATCCATATTTTGAAAAAAAGAGATTAGAAAGAAAATTCTTGTGCTTAATACATGTTCTCATATTGATGTTATTCAAATCTGTAAAATAGTAGTTCAGTGTAATAGTATAAAGCTGTCTCTGTTATCTATCAAAAAAGAAGTTTAGTACAATTAATATCAAATTATGGGTGTATTTGCTTAGTAAAACAGGAAGTTACCGTAATTTATGCTGAATTTGCTTTGAATTTAGTTTGCATGAAGTTGTGATTAAGTATGTACTGTGTGTCTAATTATACAATTGAGTACTTGTGTAAAGCTTCTTCATAATTCCTTTGGATGTCATGGGACTACTGATTCATGATTCCTTTGGATGTCATGGGACTACTGATTCATGATTCCTTTGGATGTCATGGGACTACTGATTCATGATTCCTTTGGATGTCATGGGACTACTGACTCATAAATGATTCCATTGATCATTGTCATCCACTTGCCTTAATACAATTTTTATATAGTAATTATTCAAAACAGCATTATGAATTTGAGTTTTTTTGTGGTATTATATGAAATGTAAGTTTTCTTGCTGGACTTCTCTCTTGTCTTTCATGCATGAAAAATTATTGTGAAAAGTTTGACTTGAAGCTATATTGATACAGGTCAAATCATTCAGGTTTCCACAATGTGTATTAAATATGATGATGTTGTGGTCTGCATTCTCGCCATTGAGACTTAGTACAGTCTATCATTTATCTTTGTGTTATCCCCTTTATTGCAAATGGAGCATACCGAGTCACATATTTACACTACAATTGGTTGGGGGGAGGGTGTCAGCAAGCTAGTTGACATATATTTTACTTTGGGTGTTTCATCAATCTTTCCATGTTTGTCAGTTGCCAATGGTGAAGGACTTCACCTACTGATTTTCAAGGTCACATGTTACAGGTCACAATTGGCAATAATGGAAAAAAGTTATGGATGTTCTAGAGGTTACAGTTTACTTACCATTGTGGGAGGAAACCTATGGATTTTCAAAGTCAAGGATCAACTCAGTGGTCAAGGTGACCATTGACAGAAAAAGATTATCTTGTTAACAGTCTAGATGTCCAGTTTATCATTTTGCATGCCAGTTGCCCATGTTTAGAGACACCTACTGATTTTCAAGGTCAAAGATCAAGGTCTCAAAATGGTAATATAGGAATTCCTTTTTATAACAAGCTGACTGGACATGAAATAATGAAAAATAATTTTTTTGCCATTTGAGGGGATACTATGCTTTATGTCAACTTGTTCATAGAATGTGTAGTGTAACATGATGATATTGTGGCAGACATTGAGAGTCTTAGCACACACTCTATGATTGCCTTAACATATCTGATACTACCTACACATACTTCAGGTGTATATATTCTGGAGGGATATACTCTGGCTCCTTCAATTGTCACTTACCTGAACTGTTCCTTGTCTCTGCTTACGTTGTTGATTCTCTGTTGTTAATGTTGTACATTAGTCAAGAGGAAAAGACAACAATTCATATCGTGAGGCTGCATCTGACCTACATTTCACACTTGAGTGAGCAGGTTATGTAAAATGGGACAGGTCCATTCCCGCCTTACTGTAAGTCCTACATCAGCTAAACTTGCATGAATGATGCATCTGAGGATGCTGCATCTGACCTACATTTCACACTTGAGTTAGCAGGTTAGGTAAAATGGGACAGGTCCATTCCATCTTTACTGTAAGTCCTACATCAACTAAACTTGCATGAATGAAGCATCTGAGGATGCTTACTACAATGCATGGTATGGAGGCTGCATCTGACCCAAATTTCTCGCTTGACTGATAATAAAATAATAAACTAAAAATTGTTGTCATTTGAGGGGATACTATGCTTTATGTCAACTTGTTCATAGAATGTGTAGTGTAACATGATGATATTGTGGCAGACATTGAGAGTCTTAGCACACACTCTATGATTGCCTTAACATATCTGATACTACCTACACATACTTCAGGTATATATATTCTGGAGGGATATACCCTGGCTCTTTCAATTGTTACTTACCTGAATTGTTCCTTGTTTCTGCTTACTTGTTGATTCTCTGTTGTTAATGTTGTACATTAGTCAAGAGGAAAAGAAAACAAATCCATATTGTGAGAAGAAGTAATAATGTTACTTTGTTATTTGTAGACTAAATAAATTCTTTTTTCACTTTGACAAGGTAATGAACTCAAATTTATAGGTACATATATGTTTCTTTGCTTACATTTAGTATATTTTGTAAAGAGAGAACCATTGTTAGAAATCAAATCTGTTTGAGAGATGGGTACTTTAGAATTGACAATTAGTGATTTACCCCAAGTGCAGTTAGAAAGTAACTGACAGATAATTGTCCTGTCCCTTATAATCGCTATTTTCGAAAACAAGAATTACTTCCCATTTGAGACGGTATCTGACATAGACTGACTATGACGTCATCAAATTCTATGGAGACAGTTCTAAAAGTCTGGGAAATTACAGTATAAAATTGACGTTAACATTCCATTTTATGGCGTCACAATGGTTTTATGTCAGATACCGTCTGTAAGAGGAAAAAACTCTGTATTCCGCAAAGGCTCAATAGTCTCCACCTGACACTAGTTGTATGAAATATAAGTTTCATGACGAGATACCAGATATTCTCTCATACAGAAATAAACGTTCTTCATATAAGATGGAAGTTTGCACATATTTGTGTTGTTTTAGTGTTCAGAGAATACTTATACATTGTGTTCTAATGTTCAGAGACATGCTACTTTTGTAGAAAAATTTTCATGTTTAAAAGATGCCTTGAAAGATTTTTCCAGTGCATGACATGTATTTCTTATATAGCTTTATTTCCGGATATTGTATTTCAGGAGGCAATTTTTAGTTGTCGTATATGTTGTATTTTGGCAGATATGTATATGATGAACTTATAATACAAAGAGAGACTTATGTCTATGAAGTCTTTAGTGGTATTTCTGATCGTATCTGCAGTGATGAAGTTATAAGTTCTGTGAGTGTTCTATAGAACTCGGTCATTACCAAAATGTTCTCTATTTCAGGGCTTTGACAAGCAAGCCTTTCATGCAGGGACACCACCTCCCTTTAACTTGCCCCTAGCCACCGGTACACAAGCTGGCCCTTTAGGAGCCCCTGCTACCCCCTATGGAACCCCGTTTGTACCCATGATGCCTCACCAGGCCCATTCACAGCTGATGCATCCTGGTCTACAACAGGTAAAATTTACAACTTTATCATATTGACTAGAAGGCATTGGTTACATATAGGGATCACTTTTTCTCACTCACTTACGTCGTGAGACAAAAGAAAAAACGTAGACGTAGCAGTTTGAGATTTCCTTGTCTCACACTCCACGTGACTCCTATTATGACGTCATAGAAAGTAACGTCACGCCATCGTTAAATTTGTGTAAGTTTTGGTATCGATTCTAGCTTTAGAAACATTAAAGTGATGATTAAATGAGGTGAGTGAGAAAAATAATCAATCACGACGTTACGACTGAGACAGGGGATTCTCATCCTCATGCAAAAGATTTGCTACATCCAAGACTCGGCAAGCCTCGTCGTGGATTGCAAATCTTTTACACTCGGATGAGATTCCCCTGTCTCAGTCTCAACGTCGTGATATATTCTATTAGTCCAGTGTCTGTCCCTTTGTCCTCTTATCTTCCTAATTATAGTACAAACTCCCTGGTCGAGTTCCCTTCTGAAAGTAATATCCCCCATATAACTCATTACTGATACTAAGATCTGGATATATACGAGTCTGTGATTTCTACGCAAGCTTAATATGAGTACCTAATATGAGAAGTAGTATGCGAAGAAAGCTTACATTTTTAAGCCCCTGGAATCAAGGTTGGGGGGCATATAGTTTTTGATCTGTTTGTTTGTCTGAAAACTTAAACATTGGGCATAACTTTTGAATGGTAAGAGATAGGGATTTCATATTTCACATGTGTATTCCTTTTGATAAGACCTTTCCATTGATACCAAATTTTTTTACCTCGTGACCTTGACCTTTGATTTACTATTCAAAAACTTAAACATTGGGCATAACTTTTGAATGGTAAGTGATATGGCTTTGATATTTCATGTGTGTATTCCTTGTCACAAGATTTTTTCATTGATACCAACTTTCTTTAATAGTGACCCTGACCTTGACCTTTCACATACTTAACAGAAAATGGTGTTTATACTAACAAAGATGCCACCGGGGGCATTCCTGTTTTACAAACACAGGCTTTATTCATAATAATTTGAGTTGGTTTGTTAGATAACAAACTAATTTAATCTAAAGTTAATGAAATAAACAACATTTCTGTGTCCAATAAGCAAAGAACATAACTTGAAATTCCGCTTTCGTTTCTCCAACATAAACAATGCACAAGGTCACTCAGAACAGGTACAGTTGTACAATGTCTGTCGACGTCTCGATATGGATTGCTTTTATTGAAAGCTTGAAAATAGATTTAAATTCAATTTCCTTTCTCCTGCAATTAAATATGAACATATTTTCATATCAATTTATGCCTTTCAACGTGACAGCTATTTATAGGATATATTTTTAATTCTCGGAAATCCCTGTATCCCGGAAAGATTGCTTTTTAGGTAACTGATTGCTGGTAGAAGTTTGAATTATAGTCAAACGTCCACATATCATTGCTAAATGCTACTAGAATGACATCTATTATATATGTAAGGATGTTAAAAATGTGAGAGTCGAAAGCCATTCAAGGTCAAGTTCATCGCCACATATTTGTGGTCAAACATAATGAGGCAGGCGAAATACTGTACCTGTTCGTAGCAGTCTAATACATACTGCAGTTGAGACAAAAGCAAACTGATAGAACTTTGTATTGTCCGCTAAAAACATTTGGCAGTTCCTGAATTTTTTAAAAATATTTGGTGCTTATAAATCATTGAATTATTTAGAACATGCAATGCCAGAGCTAACTTATAGAAACGTTTGTATTGTAGGACTCTAGCAGTGGTTCCAGCCGAGGCTCACATTTACTGGGTCAGCAGAGTACTACACAGAGTAAAGCCACGGCTGGCAAGGCTTACAACACAGGATACTGGGGAACCAACTAGGACGTCCGTTAAAACAACATCATGGCTTTATCTGCTGTGTCTACATATTGTAACATCTCGTTAATTATACCCGTAATGGTTGACTTGGAGGAAATTTGTTGCTTATATTTGGGTATAAGGTCTTACATTATTTTGATGAAGTGACTTTGCGCATTTGCAGTGGTTTGAATCTGGGTTTACTTGGAACAATGATATCTGTGTTCCCCCATAACATCAGGGGGGTAAGTAATAAGACACATACAGAAGATCTAATACAAAAAAAAGAAATGAGGTCGTTCAATAACATGTTCCTAATTGTTATCTGTAGGAACTGATATGTTAACATCACATGGTATCGTAAAGTACTGAACAAGAACATTTTGGGAAATAGTTGTGTATAGTTTATTTGTTTGCCTTCTTTTTCTCTATCTATTGTACAGATTTGTTTCTCAGTATTGTGTTTGGTCTATTGATAGTGTTTTATCTGTGTGTATGTGTGTTTAGGGGAGGTGAATATGATTCAATTTTAAAGGATATGGATCAAATTAAGCATAGTATTTTTTTTGTTTGCTGGGATTTGAAGCACATGATACTCCCAGTGTCAAACACAGGGACGGTCATGTACGAGAGGGCTTTAAGGGCGCGGTGCCTTACACACTATATGCTCCTGATTATTTGGTACAGGCGGCAGATGTCACACATCATTATATATATACAAAGAAAAGCTACCTTACACTTTATAATATGTATGGAAACTGTTGTCATAGCAACAGAATATAAATATATATATGATAACCACTTTCCCATTTTGATGCAGTCATCTTAAGTAGTCCCCTTGTCACTTACGTTATTCAAATTGTTATCATTTTTCCTGCATTTTCAGAAAAGTTTTCATGTATTTCACTGTAAATATATCATTGTTATCAGTATTCATAAGGATTCCCTACTAAAGGGAAACAACTTCATTAATTCTGAGGAGCATTTCTGTTGCTGAAAGATTTTAGTAGATTAATTTGGAGGTACTTCCTCTGAGATAAATTATATTTTGTACATGTGTGCTTTGAAATAAAATTCTACATGTGTGTATTTTGAATATGAAATTGATCACTATGTGAAGTCATTAATGTCTTGTTTTTGTGTGCATGTATATTTTACATTAACAAGGTAAAAAAGACGTTTAATTTAGGTTGAATTAAATCTGTGTAAGACAGTTTGTAAATATTATAAATATATCAAATTTATGGTATATAATATTATTGTATGTTCATTTTTTTTTTTTTTTGCTTTTTAAAAGGAGCATTAGTATATACCGTAACTTCCTATTGTGCTCATAATAAATGACAGAAAAAATTGAAGAAATATAAATGGCCTCATTGTTGTTACTCTATGAAAACTTTACTAGGATTTATATTCTAATTGCTTCCAGGATTGCAACTCAATACCAACTGAACTGGACCTATTCAATTACAATTGAATTTTTGGGGTTGTGTACCGAAATTTGACAATAGTCAAGTACTGAAAACGAAAATAAAATGCAAAAAAAAAAATGGAATGTAGAAGCTGAATTTTTGGAGAAGTTTAAAATTCAAAGGCACAATGGTGGCTGCCAATTGCATGTTTATTATTTACTGGGAAACATCATTTTGAGCAGGAGTAGGGTGTTATGTGTCATGATAGAGATGTGTTGCATTTATGGGGTCTAAAGGTTATGGTCAAGTTTAGCATATATGAAAATCTGTGATCCATAACTTGATTTTGGACTTTTAGTAATGAAAGTATTATCTATGAGGCAAGGAGGATCTCTACCGATTTGGGAGTCAAAAGGTCAAACTTAATGTTTGGAAAGCATTTCCCCTCTAACTGGAGAAATTTCTGATCTACTGTGATGGAACTTCACACATGGATTTCTTATGACATACAGAGGAGCTCTACTAATTGTGGGGTCAAGGTCAAACAAAGCATGTATGGAAAACTATATTTCATAACTTGACAAGTTCTATGTCCTACAGCAATGATACTTCTCACAAAGAGTGTATGTTAGGAAAAGAAGCGCTGTATTGATTTTGAGGTCAGAAGGTCAAGGTCAATTTCTGCTTCCTTTGAAAATGGACATACATTGTTTAAACATCATAATATAGATGGAGATATGGGTAAAAAACACGGGTTAATAAGACTTGTCATTATGGTAAACTGGGTTTCTGGGCCAAAATCGAAAGTTATTCTTGACCCACAGAGGTGACACAACAAAAATAGATTCCCCTTCCCATGTTCTTTGCTTTGCATTGTTTAATACCAAAAGGTAAAGGGTCAGTCTCAACTATTTCAGGGGATTTGAAGTTGTGTGTAGCAGTGGGTATTTGTCCTCTAGGTCAGTCAAAGTAGTTCTAAGGTTTGGAATATTTTACTGTTTCAAAAGATGAGGTATAACCTTGAACCAAGGCATCTGATAATTCAGATTTGTTCAGGTCTTGATAGTGTTTCATAAAATTGTTGCTTTGTACATGATAGGATGTGTCAATAAAGGTCTGGTCAAAGTCACAGTGCAAAAGGTTCAAAACTTTCTCTTGCCTCTTGAAATCTATGGGTTCAATTTTAAAAGACAAACTATGATAAAGTGATTCTGACCTTAAGTTTATAGTGTCACATTGTAGTAGATACATGTATGAAATATAAAATCTTTTTCTTCAGAACTATTTATGTCACAATCATTGTGAGTTCAAGGTACGATCTTGACCGGTTATTAAAACAAGAAGTCTCTGACGAGACTAGCTCTCCTGGTTGTTTTGTTTTAAAAGATGAATTTCCATTTTTTAGCTCTACTGGTCTCAGACCAGTCGAGCTTATGCGATCACCCTTTGTCCGTCGTCTGTCCGTCTGTCCGTAAACAATTCTTGTCCGGACAACTCCTCTGAAACTGTAAGAGATAGAAAGTTAATTCTTTTTGCATTTTACTTGGACCATGGTCTAGTTGTGCACCTGACATTTAGTTTCACTCCCTGACCCCCAGGGTCTTAGAAAATGGGCGTGGTCATTAAATTCTATGTAATCTTGTCCGGACAACTCCTATGAAACTGTTAGAGATAGAAAGTTAATTCTTTTTGCATTTTACTTGGTCCATGGTCTAGTTGTGCACCTGACATTTAGTTTCAGTCCCTGACCCCCAGGGTCTTATAAAATGGGCGTGGTCATTAAATTCTATGTAATCTTGTCCGGACAACTCCTCTGACACTATAAATGATGGAGACTTAATTTTTTTTGCAATATGATGGGTCTGTGGTCTTGTTGTGCACCTGATATTTTGTTTGAGCCCCTGACCCCCAGGGTCTTAGAAATGGGTGTGGTCATTTTCTCCTATATAACTCTATGTAATCTTGTGCTCGCAACTCCTCTGACACTATAAATGATGGAGACTTAATTCTTTTTGCAATATGATGGGTCTGTGGTCTTGTTGTGCACCTGATATTTTGTTTGAGCCCCTGACCCCCAGGGTCTTAGAAATGGGTGTGGTCATTTTCTCCTATATAACTCTATGTAATCTTGTGTTCGCAACTCCTCTGACTTTATAAATGATGGAGACTTAATTCTTTTTGCAATATGATGGGTCTGTAGTCTCATTGTGCACCTGATATTTTGTTTGAGCCCCTGACCCCCAGGGTCTTAGAAATGGGTGTGGTCATTTTCTCCTATATAACTCTATGTAATCTTGTGCTCGCAACTCCTCTGACACTATAAATGATGGAGACTTAATTCTTTTTGCAATATGATGGGTCTGTGGTCTTGTTGTGCACCTGATATTTTGTTTGAGCCCCTGACCCCCAGGGTCTTAGAAATGGGTGTGGTCATTTTCTCCTATATAACTCTATATAATCTGTGCTCGCAACTCCTCTGACAATATAAATGATCAAGACTTAATTCTTTTTGCAGTATGATGGGTCTGTGATCTTGTTGTGCACCTGATATTTTGTTTGAGCCCCTGACCCCCAGGGTCTTAGAATTTGGTGTGGTCATTTTCTCCTATACAACTCTATGTAATCTTATGCTCGCAACTCCTCTGACACTATAAATGATGTAGAATTAATTCTTTCTGCAATGTGATGAGTCTGTGGTCTGGTTGTGCTGATATTTTGTTTGAGCCCCTGACCCCAAGGGTCATAGAAATGGGTGTGGTCATTTTCTCCTATATAATTCTATGTAATCTTGTGCTCACAACTCCTCTGACTAAATTCTTATTGCAATATTATGGGTCTTTGGTCTAGTTGTGCACCTGTTTGTATGTTTTAGCCCCTAACCCTTAGGGTCTCAGAAATGGGTGTGGTCATTTTTCCTATGTAAGTAAATGTAATCTTGTGCTTGCAACTCCTCTGACACTATAAATGATGTAGAATTAATTCTTTTTGCAATGATTGGTCTGTGACATAGATGTGCATCTGATATTTTGTTTTAGCCTTATACCCCTAGGGTCTTTGAAAATGGGTGTGGTAATTTTTCCTATATAGTTGTGCTCTCTTCTCGTTTAAAGCTATTTATGATGGGGAGTTAATTCTTTATCCAAGTCTTGATGTGTCATTGGTAGTTCATTTGAGCTAGCAGTCCTTGGCCCCAAGGATCTTGGAAAATGGGTGTGACATTCTTTTTAGAAATACTTTATCTCGGATATTATGAATTATATTAGTACTATTATAGTTGCAGTATAATGGATATGTAGTTTTGTCATGCTACTTATAATTTGTTAGAGCGCCTGCTCCCTATGGTCTTGGTTTGAAAAAAAAAGAAAGGAAATTGATGTTTTAGAAAAAACAACCAGGAGAGCTACAGTCTCGTCAGAGACTTCTGGTTTAAACCAAAGACCATAGGAAGCATGCACTCTAAAAAAATAAGTAGCAATGCACAACAAAACAATATATCCATTGGACTGAAACTAGAAAATCACTTATACAATTCATAATATCTGAGATAAGGTATTTCAAAACAGAATGCCACACCCATTTTCCAAGATCCTAGGGGCCAGGGGCTGATAGCTCAAATGAACTATCAATGACACAAAAAGACTAAAAATCCAGAATATTGCATGAAGAATTTTAATTAAAATTCTCCATAATTAATAGCTTTAAGAGGTGAGAGCACAATTATATAGGAGAAAATGACCACACCCATTATCTAAGACCCTTTGGGTCAGGGGCTCAAACAAAATATCGGGTGCACAACTAGACCACAGACCCATCATATTGCAAAAATAATCAAGTCTCCATCATTTATAGTGTCAGAGGAGTTGCGTGCACAAGATTTCATAGAGTTATATAGGTGAAAATGACCACACCCATTTTCTAAGACCCTGGGGGTTAGGAGCTCAAACAAAATATCGGGTGCACAACAAGACTTAAGACCCATCTTATTGCAAAAAGAATAAGTCTCCATCATTTATAGTGTCAGAGGAGTTGTGAGCACAAGATTTCATAGAGTTATATAGGTGAAAATGACCACACCCATTTTCTAAGACCCTGGGGGTCAGGGGCTCAAACAAAATATCAGGTGCACAAATAGACCACGGACCCATCATATTGAAAAAGGAATCAAGTCTCCATCATTTATAGTGTCAGAGGAGTTGCGAGCACAAGATTACATAGAGTTATATAGGTGAAAATGACCACACCCATTTTCTAAGACCCTGGGGGTCAGGGGCTCAAACAAAATATCAGGTGCACAACTAGATCACAGACCCATCATATTGCAAAATGAATTGACTCCCCAACATTTATAGTGTCAGAGGAGTTGCGAGCACAAGATTAAATAGATTTTAAAGACCACGCCCATTTCCTAGGACCCTGGGGGTCAGGGGCTCAAATAAAATGTCAGGTGTACAACTAGACCACATACTTAGTAGAATGCAAAAAGAATTAACTTTCTATCTCTTATGGCTTTAGAGGAGTTGCGAGCACAAGAATTGTTTACGGACGGACGGACGCCGGACTAAGGGTGATGACATACATGTAAGCTCGACTGGTCAGAGACCAGTAGAGCTAACCAGTAGGTATCATCGTCACATTACAGTGAGTCTACATATAAACTATGGCTTGTGTTACATTCAAGGTAAACGATGGTAAATGAATTATAATGCATACACTTAAGTCCATGGTATGACTGACCTGATGACCTCAAATTGGGTAGTCATCACTTTCACATAACCGGTAAAGTGAACCAATGTTAAAGTATATGAATGCACAATCATTTCAACTATTCAAGTAATGTTGTAACATAGTAATAACAGACAGAAATGGTGGTACCTCTAGGGCTACCACATTTGAATGCAGGGTCCAAGTAATTTAAGACATCTAGTTTTCTTCCTCAACAAGCTTTGAATCAAACTTAGAGGTTCTGTCCCCTTCTGATATAAATCCATTTAAATTCAAACAAGTTTGAATAGGTTGAAAGATTCTCAAGTTATCGTCTGAAAGCTAGACAGGATGGACAAACTCTCCATGCTTGTACTAATACATAATCATTTAAAATAGAATAAATAAAATATGCAATCCCTTCTATAGTTTTTTTTTCTTTTATTGTTAATTAAGATACATAATCAAGTGAAAAAGGAAAAGGATTCTGGTAAGATTCAACATAAAATAAATCTAACATTCCCGAGTCACACGATATTCTTTTTGCTACAATTACTTACTAAGCTCTGCTACATACCATAACAACAACTACATGTATATTCAAGTCAAATAAGTACCTATAAAACATCAGACCAATGAAAAAGCAGTTTGTGTCCAAAAATAGTGATGAGATTGATAATAAATATCCCCACCTAAAGGCTAAAGACTGAAATACTTCTCAAAGCAATTTTTCTGTAAGGTTCAGCTTCCAATTTGATAATCCAAATACATTTATTATAAATTGTTACATCAATCTTAATATTACCATTCATGTAGATCCATTAAAATATGCAAAGAAACTGAAATGGTGGTAGAAATATTTACGGGTTTAGCTGAAGGCAGTATAATCCTAGGTTTCACACTCTACACCTCTCTACAACATATCGTAGCATGCCGACTTCTTAAAGAACAAAGTAAAATTATGAATCTTTCATTCCATTATTATGAACATAAAATCAACATGAACATACAACACATACAAACATATACCTGAGGCAAATACTGCTACACCCTCACACAAAATTTAAAACACAATTTCAAAAACAATCTATATTAAGACCTCTGTGCATAAAATGAAAAATATGATAAAAAGATACATATAACTTATTTTTTGGAGACTTTCCAGTGGTGGCCCTATGAAAAATAAATTACACATATCAAGCACTGAACCAGACACATTCCATGGAAGGTTAAGTCATTCCAAGGTTTAACCTCTAACAGTATTAAGAACTCTGATATACAAGGAACATGCATATTTCTCCAAACTCTTAAGATACTCTCACCTCAACAGTATCCTATCCTATTGTGCATTTTCAGTGCTATTGCTTTTTCATCTTTGCTGCTCTTGAATTCATCAAGCAAATTTTCTTGAAATCCTACCAATTGAAAACTACTGCCTATTTATAGCCAAACACATCTAAAACTTCATATTCATACATGTACCACTTTTTTTGTAATCATGTAAACTATTCTTTCAGCATATCGTTGATGCAGAATACTAATACTTAGGGTAAATGTCATTTTCAATTTTTCTCCTATTCCTGTTTATACCAATATTTATACATATTTTATATTTTTCTACAAGTATACAGCATGCTAAAAAAAATACAGAGTAGAAGTTGGCACCAAAACTTTTAAACTAATGCACATACATGTAAATGAATAAGTGAATTGGCATAGATTAGGATTTAGGAATGACAGCTGAAATAACAAACAAGTCAAAACTTTGCTGAACAAAATGTGAATTTGTAATAATTGCTGTGCTTATTACAAACAATGTGTTACAACAATATACATGTATACAAATTTTATTTCACTAAGTTTTATGGAAATTTAAGACTGTTCTGTATGGTTTTAGTCTACTTATTATCTATTATATATAGTTTTCTTCAGTAAAAATCCATGTTTTCCAATTTTCCTACAAGCCAAAGCAAAAAAAACAAAAACAAAAAATAAAAATGAAATTTCTTGACAGTACTTGAGACACCTGAATCTTTAATCTTTTTCCACAATATGAAACTATGCAATTACTGTCTTCATAATTATGTTAATTCATACAAATTATTTTCAGTCACACATAATAATACCATAACTAAAACCATTATTACACAAAGTACATCAATATACACACTGATTATCAGATTATACCTGCTAACAAATAATTGAAAGATAATTCATTTTATATCACGATTAACTGACTGTTTACCAAATCACATTAAGTACAATACATTATGCTATTTAACAACTCATATTTAATAATTATGCGCATTAAAGACTTCAATTTTCCTTAAAGTAATGCACAAATGTCATACCACGCATAGTAATGTACAAGTCTGATAACATGCATGTTTGATGCAATAGGGACCTGAATGTTTCCAAAACTTTGAGATCTTTTTAATAATCTGTCCTGGTGTGAGGACATCTTGTATTTCGAATCAAGGCTGAAATATTCTCTATATGTTATCACTAAACAATGAAAGAACAGAATAACATCACAAATTTTCAAATAAGGTGTTAGTTAAAGTTGGGATTCTGATTATAGGAGTATCTACCACTACCTTTCACACAATATTTGTAGATGCAAATTTTTACGTCATATTTTGTCAAATTAAAGCTGGAATCAATCATCAGTAAAAATAGAATCATTCACTACAGCAGAACTTTGCTGTATAATATCAGCTTTAACAATCAAATCAATAATTTGGTCTGTACAAGACCGTTAAAATCACTGTTAATATCTGTATCATATCACAGATACAGATTACAACGTCTTGATGATCAACATCTAATAACGATGGACCATATAAATATCATACACTTAAGATTTCCATGTAGGTATTGTTTAAAAATAAATGCAATTTACAAAACAGAGATCCAGGTGTATCTTCAACGGCTCCTTCTCCAAATAATTCGTCTTATTCAATTTTCAAATTTCTGAGTAGTTGCATGAAAAATGTCTGACCTGCTTAGAATTTATATTGAGGTTGATGTATATACATATGTTTATTTACCAATGGAATGTACGAGAGAGAGCACATTTGATATAAACACTCGTTACACGTTTATGTCCGTGATCTTCAGTTGTATTTTCTGTGTATTAATGTTGCTTATTAAAGGCTCTACCTAGTCTTTAGGTTCGTACGTTACGTTGTCTGACTTCATCGTTACCCTTGGTATCTACAGCATTTCCTCTGAAAAAAAGAAAGTTTTTTTTTTAATTTTGTTCTACATGAAATTCTACTTTATTAATATTTTTGATTATTAAATGGTCAAATAAAATGTACGGTATGCGTAATGCAAATAGTGTGACCAAAAAAATATTTCTGAACCACAAAACAATGAAGAAAAATGAACCACATGTAATTGTAGGAAAAAAGAATTCTTGATGATTCTATTCCCATTCAATATTCTTGAATAATGTAAAACTTGATTATGTTTTAAACCAAAAATAATTTGAACAGTCTTATAAGAGATTGAACACATGAAAGTTTTGTCAGAAAGTTTCAGGTAATTTTTTTCCCCGATTTTTTTAAAATAAAAAACACAAGCAGAAAAGTATTATGGAAAGCGATACTGAATAGCGTTACTAGAACAATGTCATATCACTTACACGTCATCAGCTCCATCTGTTTCATCTTCTAGCTCCTTACTCCTTTTCTTCTCATAGATGAAGATAATTATACAAAGGACAATGACCTCAGCAACGATTCCCAAAAACGGCCATAAAGCTGCTAGTCGGTCTATAAATAAACAATATATCATTATTGAAAGATATAGAATACCTGAACTAATTTTCTTAAGGTGGCTCAATAATCCAAGAATCCTTTGTCAGAGCAAAAAAAATTATCCTGTTTATTTGACATTGATATCTGATGATTTATATTTGTAATTAAGATTATATATCATCGTTCATTTGATTGACTACTGGTCCTTTGAATATACATGTGTAAACCAATTCCGAGATCTGTTGCAAACAAGGAATTTTGATAGATAAATTCATGATATAGGGATAATAATTCAACATTGAAACCATTCTTGTGATTATTTTCACCATGATATGATCAAATATGTCTATTTCTTTATAGATAATGCTTTCAAAGAGTGAAATAGCTAAAACTGTTCCCGAAAAGTACATTTTGTGCACCCCCACCCAAAATGAAAATCTAAAAAAAAAGTACCCAGTACCCTTATTTGTCATCAAAGTGACAAGAAGCCTTTGTCAGAAGTTATTTTCTTTTACATATTTCTCAACGACAAACTTTGTTCTTCAAAAAAAATTATAAAAAAGTACATGTTTTCGTTCATCCTGATTCAAAATAATTGGTTGTCATAGTAACGATTTAAAAAAAAAGGGGGGGGGGTAGGGTTCTCAATAATGTTTAAAGAAGGGGGCGATTCTGAAATAAGTAACACAGACAATGAAATTTCTACATATAGTTATTAATGTAAAATATGCTGTTTTGTCATAGTACAACGATGCTGTAACAAATCGCCGGGGGCCGGAGATACGGAAAAATGGATAAGAGAAAATTAATAGAAAAAAGTAAACGGAAGCGTTTTAAAACATTTTGACGTGCAAGGTCAATAAGTGGACGTCATTCACCTCCCTTGTTCTCGATAATGCGTGCACTTATTTGTAAAATGGATATATCTTTGAACAAAGCAGGGTTAAAACTAAAATTCATTCGCTCAAAGATTTTAAATAGAGAAACTTTATTCGATAACATCTCGCTGCAAAGTACGAAAGTGACAAAATTGAAGAAAAAATCTTCTAACGAAATTTTTTTTAGAGAAACTAAACTTAAAATATCGTATCTATGATATCACGAAAATCTCCGAAAAATATCCTGTTTGATCATCGACTTAAATTTACCCACCTCATTTTGTTCCCAAGCAACAAGCGGTTGAATTTCCGATGATGACGTTATAAAATACAATACGTTTACGGCGGTAGCCAGGATGTCTCTTTTACGGGATATTTTTGTATATATAGGTTTAACGATACATTTGACTATATTTTAATTACAATCAGATTGTAGATGATAATTTTCTGGTTCCATCGATACCAAATTTGTCGAAATCCGCCGGGAAACAAGCGAATTAGAGGAGTTTGAAGACCGAAACCGAACTCGGTACTATTTGAACCAGTATTGACGCCGGGAATATGATGACGTCAAACGATTATTGAGCCTCCTTAAATACATGTATAATCGTAAATTACATCCTCTAACCATAGCTACTCAATTTTAATTATAAATCTAGTATGTGAGGATGCAAGTATCAATTTTTTTTTCTTCTTACTCCCAAAAAGGTCAAGTTTCCATAAATCTTGTGACACAAAAGAGAAGAGTGGACAAAAAGATGAAAAGCAAACTTTGACGTACCTTTAACCCTGATGATAATGGAAGCCTCTGTAACACCCACAGAGTTATTGGCCCTACAAGTATAGGTGCCCCTGTGTTCAAACTCCAGGTGATATATAGTTAGAGTTACGTTATTAGAGGAAAAGTTGATGGATCCTTTCTTCTCGAGAACAGCATTATCACGTAACCACACTACATCAGATTCTGGGTATCCAGATAAAGGACAAATCAACTCCATCTTGTCTCCCTGCATCACGTTTCTGGACTCACCCAGTTTCTTGCTGTCAATTACTGGTAGGCCTTTGTAATAAAAGAGAACATGTTTCTTTGAATACATATAATTAACATACATGTACAAGACAAAAAAGTGCTGGAAATTTTTCGAAATCAAATCTTTTACCATTAATATTATTTGATACTCTGACAAATTACTTAACCAATCAGAGTTGTTGTTCCAATGGCAATGATATGTGATATGCACTTACCTTTGAAATCGACTGTGTTATCAAGGATAACTCGTTTACTTCCGACTTCAAACTCAAAGGAACATCTGTAACTTCCTACATCAGTGGCCTCTAAAAAACCAAGACACAAAATTCTAAATGCTGACTTCATACATTGTAAATCCAAATGCTGTACAAGAAACTTTGTGAGTCTGTGAGTCAATTGACCATCATAGTACTTTAAGTCTTCTAATTTTGGCACAACCAAAATTTTAGCAGAAAAGGGACAGAAGAGGGCAAATTGACAATATAAGCATGATCATGAATCAGTGCATTTGACCTATTTTCCAATGTAATTTAAGTGTTAACAGTGCTCACTCTGCCAAAAATATGAATCCCTCTAAAATAGGTACAGTGGTACACTTATAGTAGTGAGTGTTTGGGATTGTAAGATCTCAAGGTCACACTATGTTATGAATACTTGATGTATCATTCATTAAAAGCCTACCACATACAATACTAACCTGCTTCCTTTATAGTAAGGACTGTTTTATTCTGTACAAATCTGTTGCCACTAAGAGTAGTACCGTTCTTTGACCACATCACAGTAAAGTCTCGGCTGATGATGGCCGGCCCGGTTATACTCTCCTCACACTTCAGGTCGTACTTGGCATCTTTTAACGATGCGTTGTATACAGCTTCTACTTTTGTGACTGAAACAAACATTAAAGAACCTATTTAGCTGATTGTACACTACACACAAATAAACTCGCATTGATGTTAAAATCATATGAAAAACATGTACATACAATGCACCTGGAGAATACGTTATCATGTACATGTAGTATGTATCATCCTAATGATTCAAAACTTAACACAAGATTAATGTAGAGTAACCTTGGTTACATGAGTGATTTTCTACACACACATTAGAATTCACTACAAAACATTTGAAATTGAACTTGTATACTGGTATGTGTACCAGTAGCAGTACACTTCATACTTGTGACATTGCAAGTAACCTTGACCCTCATTTGGTAATTTAGATTCATCATGTTTGATCATCCCTGCAAGTTTAATGAAAGACCTTTTTTGTTGCAGGCGACATAATATCAATATTCTTATCTTGACTTGTATGTCATAGAGAATTCAAATGAGAAACAAGAAGTCTCTGAGGAGACTGTAGCTCTCCTGGTTGTTTCTTCTTTAAAACATCAATTTCCTTTCTTAAAGACTATAGGGAGCAGGTGCTCAAACAAATTATAAGTAGCACGAAAAAACAACATATCCATTAGACTGCAACTATAAAATCACTCATATAATTTATAATATCCGAGATATAGTATTTCAAAAAAGAAAGCCACATCAATTTTAAAAGATGCTAGGGGCCAGAGGCTTCTAGCTCAAATGAACTATCAATGACACAACTAGACCACAGATCCATCATATTGCAAAAAGAATTAAGTCTCCATCACATGGAGTTATTTAGGAGAAAATGACCACACCCATTTTCTAAGACCCTGGGGGTCAGGGGCTCAAACAAAATATCAGGTGCAACGCTAAACCAAAGATCCATCATATTGCAAAAAGAATTAAGTCTCCATCATTTATAGTGTCAGAGGAGTTGCAAGCACAAGATTACATAGAATGATAAAGGAAAAAATGACCACACCCATTTTCTAAGACCCTGGGGGACAGGGGCTCAAACAAAATATAAGGTGCACAATAAGACCACAGACCCATCATATTGCAAAAAGAATTAAGTCTCCATCATTTATAGTGTCAGAGGAGTTGTGAGCACAAGATTACATAGAGTTATATAGAAGAAAATGACCACACCTATTTCTAAGACCTTGGGGGTCAGGGACTCAAACAAAATATCAGGTGCACAACTAGACCACAGACCCATCATATTGCAAAAAGAATTAAGTCTCCATCATTCATAGTGTCAGAGGAGTTGCAAGCACAAGATTATGTTACTTAGAGTTATATAGGAGAAAATGACCACACCCATTTCTAAGACCCTGGGGGTCAGGGACTCAAACAAAATATCAGGTGCACAACTAGACCACAGACCCATCATATTGCAAAAAGAATTAAGTCTCTTTCATTTATAGTGTCAGAGGAGTTGCGAGCACAAGATTACATAGAGTTATATAGGAGAAAATGACCACACCCATTTCTAAGACCCTGGGGGTCAGGGGCTCAAACAAAATATCAGGTGCACAACAAGACCACAGACCCATCATATTGCAAAAAGAATTAAGTCTCCATCATTTATAGTGTCAGAGGAGTTGCGAGCACAATATTACATAGAGTTATATAGGAGAAAATAATCACACCCATTTCTAAGACCCTGGGGGTCAGGGGTTCAGACAAAATATCAGGTGCACAACTAGACCACAGACCCATCATATTGCAAAAAGAATTAAGTCTCTATCATTTATAGTGTCAGAGGAGTTGCGAGCACAAGATTACATAGAGTTATATAGGAGAAAATGACCACACCCATTTTCTAAGACCCTGGGGATCAGGGGCTCAAACAAAATATCAGGTGCACAACTAGACCACAGACCCATAATATTGCAAAAAGAATTAAGTCTCCATCATTTATAGTGTCAGAGGAGTTGCGAGCACAAGATTACATAGAGTTATATAGGAGAAAATGACCACACCCATTTCTAAGACCCTGGGGGTCAGGGACTCAAACAAAATATCAGGTGCACAACTAGACCACAGACCCATCATATTGCAAAAAGAATTAAGTCTCTATCATTTATAGTGTCAGAGGAGTTGCGAGCACAAGATGAAGATTACATAGAGTTATATAGGAGAAAATGACCACACCCATTTTCTAAGACCCTGGGGGTCAGGGGCTCAAACAAAATATCAGGTGCACAACTAGACCACAGACCCATCATATTGCAAAAAGAATTAAGTCTCTATCATTTATAGTGTCGGAGGAGTTGCGAGCACAAGATTACATAGAGTTATATAGGAGAAAATGACCACACCCATTTCTAAGACCCTGGGGGTCAGGGGCTCAAACAAAATATCAGGTGCACAACTAGACCACAGACCCATCATATTGCAAAAAGAATTAAGTCTCTATCATTTATAGTGTCAGAGGAGTTGCGAGCACAAGATTACATAGAGTTATATAGGAGAAAATGACCACACCCATTTTCTAAGACCCTGGGGGTCAGGGGCTCAAACAAAATATCAGGTGCACAGCTAGACCACAGACCCATTATATTGCAAAAAGAATTAAGTCTCTATCATTTATAGTGTCAGAGGAGTTGCGAGCACAAGATTACATAGAGTTATATAGGAGAAAATGACCACACCCATTTCTAAGACCCTGGGGGTCAGGGGCTCAAACAAAATATCAGGTGCACAACTAGACCACAGACCCATCATATTGCAAAAAGAATTAAGTCTCTATCATTTATAGTGTCAGAGGAGTTGCGAGCACAAGATTACATAGAGTTATATAGGAGAAAATGACCACACCCATTTTCTAAGACCCTGGGGGTCAGGGGCTCAAACAAAATATCAGGTGCACAACAAGACCACAGACCCATCATATTGCAAAAAGAATTAAGTCTCCATCATTTATAGTGTCAGAGGAGTTGCGAGCACAATATTACATAGAGTTATATAGGAGAAAATAATCACACCCATTTCTAAGACCCTGGGGGTCAGGGGTTCAAACAAAATATCAGGTGCACAACTAGACCACAGACCCATCATATTGCAAAAAGAATTAAGTCTCTATCATTTATAGTGCAGAGGAGTTGCGAGCACAAGATTACATAGAGTTATATAGGAGAAAATGACCACACCCATTTTCTAAGACCCTGGGGATCAGGGGCTCAAACAAAATATCAGGTGCACAACTAGACCACAGACCCATCATATTGCAAAAAGAATTAAGTCTCCATCATTTATAGTGTCAGAGGAGTTGCGAGCACAAGATTACATAGAGTTATATAGGAGAAAATGACCACACCCATTTCTAAGACCCTGGGGGTCAGGGACTCAAACAAAATATCAGGTGCACAACTAGACCACAGACCCATCATATTGCAAAAAGAATTAAGTCTCTATCATTTATAGTGTCAGAGGAGTTGCGAGCACAAGATGAAGATTACATAGAGTTATATAGGAGAAAATGACCACACCCATTTTCTAAGACCCTGGGGGTCAGGGGCTCAAACAAAATATCAGGTGCACAACTAGACCACAGACCCATCATATTGCAAAAAGAATTAAGTCTCTATCATTTATAGTGTCGGAGGAGTTGCGAGCACAAGATTACATAGAGTTATATAGGAGAAAATGACCACACCCATTTCTAAGACCCTGGGGGTCAGGGGCTCAAACAAAATATCAGGTGCACAACTAGACCACAGACCCATCATATTGCAAAAAGAATTAAGTCTCTATCATTTATAGTGTCAGAGGAGTTGCGAGCACAAGATTACATAGAGTTATATAGGAGAAAATGACCACACCCATTTTCTAAGACCCTGGGGGTCAGGGGCTCAAACAAAATATCAGGTGCACAGCTAGACCACAGACCCATTATATTGCAAAAAGAATTAAGTCTCTATCATTTATAGTGTCAGAGGAGTTGCGAGCACAAGATTACATAGAGTTATATAGGAGAAAATGACCACACCCATTTCTAAGACCCTGGGGGTCAGGGGCTCAAACAAAATATCAGGTGCACAACTAGACCACAGACCCATCATATTGCAAAAAGAATTAAGTCTCTATCATTTATAGTGTCAGAGGAGTTGCGAGCACAAGATTTCATAGAGTTATATAGGAGAAAATGACCACACCCATTTTCTAAGACCCTGGGGGTCAGGGGCTCAAACAAAATATCAGGTGCACAACTAGACCACAGACTTATCATATTGCAAAAAGAATTAAGTCTCCATCATTTATAGTGTCAGAGGAGTTGCGAGCACAAGATTACATAGATTTTCATAACCACGCCCATTTTCTAAGACCCTGGGGGTCAAGGGCTGAAACTAAATGTCAGGTGCACAACTAGACCACATACCAAGTAGGATGCAAAAAGAATTAACTTTCTATCACCTATGGTTTGAGAGGAGTTGCGAGCACAAGAATTGTTTACGGACGGACAGACGGACAGACGGACGGACAGACGGACAGACGGACGGACGTCGGACGCCGGGGTATCGCATAAGCTCGACTGGTCTGAGACCAGTAGAGCTAAAAACCAAAAAAATTTAAAGGATGAAATATCATATACTTACCAGCTAAAACCATGACTTCTATCTTGAATTCAATGTTCTCAAATTTACATTTATAATCATCTGCGTCTGCAGGAGTCATCTTGTCTTTTGTGTACTTGAGGACCAGTTCTTGAACCGTTAATCCAGCCATGAGTTCAACACCCTGAACTTCATTAGCACCTTTGAACAACTTCAGCTTTTCATCAAGTGGATTCTGTACAGTGGATCCATCAGAATATGTACACTTAAGCATAAATTTTGACCCCTCATTCAGCCACTGTACACCTGTGGGGTCCATGGTAACTGAAAGGGAAAATGATCAAAATTACTTTACTTCCAACCAAAAATAAGTATACACAATGTATCTTCTCCTCAAAAATAGATAATACAACACTTACATACACTGCTCAAAAAAATTAAGGGAGCAAGGTTTCTACTTTCATATCACACACGTTTGCAGCTGCTTATTCTATCTGATGAACATAAATGTATTAAGACATATTTCATAGTCATTTCTTTATTACCAATGTCTGTATTGAACAGACTAGCCATATACACATGATGATATTTGATGATGTTGCCTTGCTTATCCCAAAAGAATTTACAAGCTATGTACCATTATATTACAATGGGAAAATCGCTCCTTTAATTTTTTTGAGCAGTGTAGTACATGCATGAACATGATGAAATAAGATATGTCTGGTACTTTTTTTAATATTTCAAAACTTGTCAAGTTTTTTTGTGTTCTACAGGAGAGTTTTGATCCCAGGTATGTTTGAAGTCAAAGAATGACCTTCACCTACATTGTACGACCTTCTGACCTCCATGTACAGAGTATCTTTAATTTTGTATAACTCAATAATGTGAGTCAAAGGAGTTACCAAAGCTGTATGACTACAACATGTTCTAATATTCAAGGATCAAAAACCAAAGTGTTGACCGACAGAGAGGCACACAATTCCTATAGGGATCCTGCCTTTCAGACTTTTTATTCTGTGCAAGGTCTTTTAATAAAGATAAAATTAATTTTGGTCTTTCATTATACATCAAACACCATTTATATGATAATATTAAAGCTAGTTAGATCTGACCTACATTTACTGATGTTTTCATGTAGGCTACTGATATTTTCATCAGACCTAGGCTACATTTCTTTACTTATGTTTGATCATGCAGTATTTGCCCTACATTAATCACATTAAATGCTCCAGTGACACTAGACAAGTATTTTGTGCTTTAGTTACGTAAAATGGCTGACCTAGTACATGTAAGTACGGTTACATTTAAGACCATCAATGAGAGGCCACTCTCACTCATATACTGCTACAGTATTAACCCCGCCCTTTCAGGGTTTTTTTTTTATTTTGGGGAAGGTGCCTGTGCCTGTCTCGTTTGGGAAAATTTGCGACATTTTGCTAAAATTGGGGAAATTTTGGAACAAATTTTCACCAAAGTATAACCTTAAAATATCATTTATTAACACTGGTAATCTATTGATTTGCTTGAACTGAACAAGGGATGAATAAAAACTTTTAAAAATGCACTTTGAAATAGGACATTTGTGCTGATTTCCAGGTTTTGAGTCTTATTTTCTCAGGTGATTTTTTCATAATTCCTCTTTGGGAATTTCAGGGTGATTTTTGGGAAAAATAGAGGAAAATTGGCATTGGGAAGGGGCCGAAATTCGGCCCCAAAACAAGGAAAAAAAAAACCCTGCCTTTGTGTGGAGTTTGGCTTACAACCCTCAATGAGCGGTCACTGTCACTCACATACCGCTACAGTATTCGTATTAATATCAATCAAAAGTTCTTTAACGTGCCATCACCAATTCATAAGATTCAAGTCTCTTCCTAATGACTAGGCTAACAGTATTATCCCCCCAGATTTGTATGGACTTTGATTTACAACCATCAATGAGTGTTCACTGTCACTCACATACTGCTAAAGTACAGTATGATCCCCCCTTTCCCAATTTTCCCCCTCTCCTCCCTCTAGTTAGCGTCTATCGTCTTCGTTACACTGTAACTATCCTCCTTCCAACAGAACAAGGTAGTTGGAGAGTATGTTACAAATCACATAGTGTCATATATGTAGTGTCCATGAATTCATTCAGTTTGCTTCATGAAGTGAAACCATTCAGCATTGGAAACTATGTTGACCTTTTCTCACTGTAGCCATACTAACAAAGTGCACAGTGCACACTGTACATGTATGTATCAATACCTGTTCCTTAATTGTTTCAAAAAATATGCAGAATCATGACTTTAAATGATAATGCAACTCAACTGATAAAACAATGTTGACAAGTTCTAAGGGTGAAAACAGACTGAATTACTTGCAGCTGCAGAATCACTATTTAATAGTAATTCAGGTGCATACATGCATATGAATAATATAAATTGAAAATTGGAAAAGATTCGCTCTTATTGAAAAATTTCCATTGAAATTCTCTCAAACATCTTTAGGAGAGGGCATTATATAATGCTGTGCAAACTTTTGCCCAATCCTTTTTCTATTATTTGAAATAAAATATGATTAAACTTATGTAAAATACAACCCCATTCATTCATCTAACCTGTCTGTAAATTATATCTAACATTTAAAATGAGGCTAAAGCCCTATGGAGTTTATCGATAATATCAAATACATTGTATACAACATTTGAAAAAAGGTCCAACTAAGGCCATGGCAGTGGATTATAGTTCAATCACCAAGATACCTGTAGCTGTGGGCTAAAATATGTACATAAATCAGCATATGTACAATCTAAAAACAGGGCTGGTGTACATAATACTATATTTATTCCATAGTTAGTAAAACAGTAACAAATCATGCTGTTTGTTACTATACATGTACATGTATATCATTAACAGCCTTATTATGATTCTGTGTAACATGTCCTTGTACCTAAATATAAGAGTCTATCACTCAAATAAAACATAAAGTACATGTGCTGTCAGATTTGCTTCCAATTGAAATTTTGAAATGAAAAATTGTCTATTTGTCCCAATCTTGCCACAGGGCATGTTTATTTTACGATCCTGAATGGCCCTATAAGTTGTTTACATTGTCAGCATTTGAGGACATTTGGTCATCATAAGATTAGATTAGGTCATCACTTCTCCATGGCATGTTTACAATAAACATTATAAACAAATAAATTATGTGTGCTCCAGTGGTGCACTTCTAAACTCCCCAATATTTCCAGTACTCATCTTATCACCTGGCTAAACAATATACTAAATAGGTCCAACAAACCAGTACACTGTACAATGCAAATACTACAACAGACAGATCATTCTGAAGAATTGATTGATAAACTCATCAAGTGACCAAAAAAAAAAATAAAATAAATAGTGTAATCAAAGATTATAAAGTTCACCTTATGGCAACATTTTATAATGGCAGCAAACAGGGATTTGAGAATCTGACCTATTGGGGACCAACAAAAATGCTTAGCTACCAACTAAACAAAACAGAAAAGTTGACAATTTCATTCATTGACAAATTCTGCATACATGGCAGTGATTCATCTACCTCTGCGTCCTGCGTCTCTGACGCATAAAAATCGCCCAGGACCCATAGATTTCCGATCGCTGCGTCCCATGGTACGCATTTTCCTTTTCCGTGTAATGCGTCCGTCTAATTTGACTACCCGGCAAGAATGTAAACGCGTACGAGTACGAGTTGTATGCACAGTGATCATGGTGATTAAATTAATTAGCATGTATCGTATACATAGTAATTAATTAAATTACACGGAATGAATTGTATTGATATTTACTACAGGAATTACATTTTGTTGAACGACAAATCAAATAAAATTTCATCTTTAGACGTATGAAAAACAAAATGGGCGAAGCGACGTACCGCAGATACGTTTTAGATTAAGAAAAATGAAGCAAACCATAACGTTATATAAAGAAATAATTGATACAAATCTTACGGTAAAAGAATAGAAAATTGAAATGATTAACAATTCTTATGGATGGTGTATTTGCGAAAATTACTGAAGTCGCACGAATCAATACGTGATTGAATTGCCACAAAATTAAGGTCACGCGAACATAAAGTCGTTTACACGATAATAGTTTGTTAAATCTTGATTGAATAAAGAATTAAACTGAGTCAGTAAATACATCTTAATCATATTCAGTAGGTACAGCGTCGGCCTTGGTCCTGGACTGCTGAGGTGTATCTCTTGTGGTGGCATGTTAAAGACCCTTGTAAATACGGTCCATCCATTAGTAAATGATGCAGTACAATTCAATACACCCTCCCACACCACATACACTTGCATACAGAGCGGAGGACATGTCGCAAGGTCCCTTACGGGACACGTAACATCACACTTAATAGCAATGTTTGGGTCTCATTAATTTCTGCTGGGACCCATTGTTTTTGCTAAATAGACTAAACTATATACTGTATAATTTGTTATTACGAAAACATTTACAGGATGGAACTGAATTTCGATGGATGAGTTTTATAAGGTCCATTTTGGATGATTGTGGTTTGAGTTATATTTGGAATTACCATCCAGTTCCATGTTTTAATAAAAATTGGCTCAATCTTACTGTTAAACAAATACTTTCTGATCAACATCAACAAAACATTATTTCAGATATTGAAAATTCTTCAAAACCATCTTGTTATAAGATTTTTAAAGATAATGTAAATTTTGAAGAATACCTTGATATTTTATGTGAAAAAGATAGATATACTTTGTGTAAATTCAGAACAACAAATCATAGATTAATGATTGAAACAGGAAGATGGCAAAAAATAGGTAGATCTGACAGGATTTGTAATTTATGTAATCAAGGACTTGTAGGGGATGAATTTCATTATTTGCTTGAATGTACATATCTGAATTCTGAAAGAAAAGATTTTCTAGGTGATGAATTTTGTATCTTGCCAAATATACATAAATTTAAGAAATTACTCTGCACAAATAATATCAATCTTCTTCGAAAACTCTGTCAATTTATACGTATTATTTTTTTCAAAAGCCTCTTGTATTCCATGATATTTAACAACCAAACTTCATACCACATGCTCTAGGAAAATGCTTACACGTCTTTATTATTTATTAAGTCTTGTCCTCCTTTGAAAGTAATAAGTTTAATGTAATTTGCAATTTTCTATATCGTATATGATCTATTTTCTATTTGTGAACACCTACAATGTTTGTTGTACATATTGTATATATGCTGTTCTCTATGCCGTAATGGAAAAAGAGAAATAAATGATTCTGATTCTGATTCTGCTGGGGACCCATATTCTGATTGTCAACGGGTCCAGAGGACCCATGTAGATCAAATTGTAGATTAATCTCTGCTTACGGGACACGTAACATCACACTTAATAGCAATGTTTGGGTCTCATTAATTTCTGCTGGGACCCATTGTTTTTGCTGGGGACCCATATTCTGATTGTCAACGGGTCCAGAGGACCCATGTAGATCAAATTGTAGATTAATCTCTGCATGGTTGTACTCTATTTGATTTGTATGAAAATAAAACTTCTTAACATTGATACCCAAATCTTCCTAACATGTACACTCAAGCAGAAAATATAAGTCATGACCTATATTTGAAGGTAGATTTGCGTTCTTCTCATAAAGACGTATCAACTGTGCAAGTTTGGCCTTCCTAGCACTTAAAGAAATAAAACTTCTTAACATTGATACCCAAATCTTCCTAGCATGTGCATTCAAGCAGAATATAGAAAGATGGACAGACAAAGCTGGAGAAAGTGATCCCTACATGTACAAGTACATGTATATGTTGCTCTTGCCTTGCAGGCAACAAAACAAAATACACCGTTAGTTTAGATCTATTTCCCTTTATTAATTTCAATCAGCAAATTTTCAGACAAAGTACCGTATATGTAGGACAAACTCTTGGATTTCGGAAGTGGACGATGCAAAAAGTGGTCTTTCTGTACATGTAGACTGATCTTAAATTTAACTTTAGTTAATGTAGTTGTTGGATATTTTGAACGATGAATATGAGCTCTGTAGAGCTTTTAACCAACAAACATTTTTAAGAACGAATTAGAGCAAATCTACACTATATATTATAAAAGGCAAGGATCATTATTCTGGCTTTTTACATGTAGTTGTATGAAAGAATTCTCTCACACATCTCAAATCAATGATAGAAATTTGTTTGAGAGAATTTTCTCATTTACTAAAAATCAATGAGAGAATCAATGAACTTCAAGATATTTTTTTTTCAAATATTATACATAAAATGCACTGCTTTGATTTTTATTTTAATTCATATTCTAACATGACTTTACATTTTGTAGATTTTCTCCCTATATGTAATGGGTACTATAGAACTTGCCTGGTGTAAAATCTTTAAAATAATTACTGGACAACAAACCACAGCTAGCTAGTTATTATTTCTTAAACACAGTCCATCCTGTGGTGTTCCTCCTGCTTTGCGTGTCATTGGAATGTTGTTATTTAAAACAAGATGTTTCTAGGGCCATAGCAGATTTGCCTTTGATTGCTTTTCATTGTGACACCACATGATGTTATTTTTTTTTTTGGGGGGGGGTCATAATCATTAATCAAGCATTCATACAAGGATTTTTATATCAAATTTTTCTGGGGGCTTCTTTTTTTTCTCATGGTTTCACAAAAGGACGATTCAGAGGGATGTTATACATCGTTTGTTTTGTTGGACTACGGAGGCCATTTCTTCAGATTCATCAAACGCTTTTCATATGTATTTCCCCATCCATAAAATTAAGTTTTAACTCGATCAACAGCCTTTTTTCGGCATTATCGACCTAGATCGTTGTCAGTAAAAGTTAAGTGAAAATCTAGCAAATTTGCAGCCAAAAATCATGCCTAAAACGGAGAGTGTAAGGGTGTTCAGCCAACAAACATCATTCTACATGTATACCAATGCCAATAGTCGTTGAGGATCAAACCCACAACACTTTGGTCACGAGTATGCTTCTCTAACCATTCACCCAAGGTCCCATTGAAAGTGCTTCTCTAACCATTCACCCAAGGTCCCATTGAAAGTGCAAGTCAGTCGGAAGAAAATGTCAGTTGCAGCATTTCATCTCTGTCGGATCCCCCGATTGGTTGGTGTACATAGCCAATTTTCTCACCCATATCAAGTAGATTGAAAAATATAACCCAAAAATACAACAAAGATCAAGAAATGAGTGTATCACGATCAGCTGATCGTTGACAATGATCAATTTGAGGATAAATTACTGTAGCTAATGCATGCCAAATAGTGTTTAAATTTTACGGTACTTACTCTGACCATTCTGCAAAGAGTTTCCCACGAACAGAAACAGTACGATAAAGGTTTCTAATCTCATTTTGCAGAGGTAATTTTGTGTGAAATTGTCTTCTTAGTCCACTAACAACCTTGACAAAATGATGTAAAATGGCTACAAGATTTCAGCGCATGCGCAGAATTGTTAACCCTCTGATCCCGAACATTAAAAAGTTTTTTTTTCAAAGACTGGACTAAAACAAAGATACAAGTTTCCTACAGAGGATGTTTATTCTATTCTATCTTATTCTATTTATTTTAATTTTTATCTTTTGTAAAATAGAAAGGTCGTCAGGGTATTTCTCCTCTAAAACCCTACAGTGTAATCAAGGCAAAGAAATTCTAAAAATATTAATTATTGCAAGGACTTATATTACTGAAAAACAGATCTTCTTCTTCTTCCATGAAGTGCTGGGCTGCATGAGCGGCATATTCGATCTGTTTATAAGTCCTTCATTATTGTTACTTATTATATTGATCAGACATATTGGTGTGTTAGAAAATTCGTTCATAAATGCAGGGACTCATATACGTCCCTGATAAATGCCCTTGTATTCAAAATTCGTTAATACTAAGATTCCAGTATAGGTACATATATATAAACGTTATTTAATTTGTAGAGATCGAAAAGAAACTTTGAGTTATACCCTCAAAATTCACAAGAAATAGTCAATAAAGTTATTCCAATTTTGTCAATTATTGTAAATCCACTTTTTTTTTCTTGCTTGCTTCACTAGACGAAGACAAATAATTAATTGATCATGTATCAAAACCTAGGGGAGGATCTTTTCAGTTGCCTATCTTAAATTTTACGATTTGGGAGATTGGAACGGGGGTTCCTGTTAAACATGTGTCATCTCGTTCGACTTGAATAAAAATAAATGCACCCTCCCCCTTTTGATCCGTCCCAAGTGAGTGTTCCGTTCAAAGGCATACGATCTTTATAGAACATCGGTTGAACCCCTAGACAATAAATAAGTTTGAACATCAATATCTGAAATATTCCACGTACAAATTTAGATGAAATCCTTCCTTTGTTTTGGGTTTTTTTTTTTTCATTTTTCGTTTTTGGGGACATGTGCTATTCTTTCATCAAATTAATGTCAAGAAATAGACTTAAAGTTACTCAAACACCCTTTCCTCTCCAGCCATATTTATACAAGAAGATGCCAGGCCTAAGTGATTTTGCAGTATATCACGTGTTATCAAAGTGATGTAATGTGACATGAATGACTCACTCCTGGGGTTAGGTCGGGGTGTGGTTGACGGCGTCGTGGTAGGAGACGTTGGCCTTGTGGATGACGTGGATGTAGAAACCATCACATTTGACGTCACGTCGTCGACAGTAACGTTCGTGTCTCTCTCCGTCACATCATTTGTAGCTAATGTTGTTCCTGAAACCGACCAAAGCGATACCATGAAGCGTGCATGTTATATGTTAAAAACGTCATATTTTAACGAGTGAATTTATTTTAAAAATACCAATCACGATGTATCGAGTATAAGTAAGTATGGAATACCTTCTGGCGACATTACCTTGGGTATCTTCCACTGTTATTTGTGATAACGACGCTAGAAAAACATTTCCAACAATCAAGAGGAGATATAAATTCTCCATGTTCACACACGTATATAAGTGATACAAAAGGGTGATGACTGAGACGAACGGAAGTACATCTTCTCCATGTACGTCCGGTATCGCTCCAACTTAATCCCTATATTTGTCTATGCTACATTGCATGAAATCACTTATAAAATATTTTAAAGGCTATTTATATAGATTGGCTTTGTTGTCAGTCATAAGTTCAGAATTTTTTTCTTTAAACGAAATGTAGTTTTTGGGGTATTATATGGTAAGAAAAAAAGAGCATCCCTTCCTCTTTTTAGCTCACCTGAGCCGAAAGTTCAAAGTGAGCAATTGTCATACTGGTTTGTCCGGCGTCCGCCCGTCCGTTAACTTTTCACATTTTCGACTTCTCCTCCGGAACCGCTTGGAAGATTTTGATGAAACTTGGTATGCATGAAGTACTTAAGGTCCTCTCCCAAGTTTATTCATTTCGGCCGGATCCCTTCAGGGGTGGATCCAGGGCGGGGTCAAATAGGCCTCATAGGATACCCCTTTTAAAAAATCTTCTTTTCCAGAACCGCTGCATATATGGAAAGCCAAATTAACAGAAACTCAAATAATAAGAGAGCTCTTCAATTATTCAAAGACCTCTAAAAGAATTGAAGCGCTCTCTAATACAAGTATAGAGCTCTTTAATTCATATTTAGCCGAATATTGTAATTGGAGAGCTCTTCAACTGAATAGACAAGCTCTTCAATTCTTTTACAGAGCTCATTAATTCAACTCTTCAATTTGAATTACAGAGCTCTTAAATTGTATTAGAGAGCTCTTTAAAAGGGACCTATCCATATTCTCTAAAAGAATTAGAGAGTTCTTTAATTGAATTAAAGAGCTCTGTAAAACAATCGAAGAGCTCTTCAATTGAATTAAAGAGCTCTTCATTTGAATTAAGGAGCTCTCTTTTAATTGAATTAAAGAGCTCTGTAAAACAATCGAAGAGCTCTTCAATTGAATTAAAGAGCTCCTCATTTGAATTAAAGAGCCCTCTAATTACAAAAAAAAACGGCTTAGTATGAATCAAAGAGCTCTATAATTGTATCAGAGAGCTCTTCAATATCTTTATAGAGCTCTATAATTAATTGAAGAGCTCTTTAATTCTTGTAAAGAGCTCTTTCAGTCTATTAAATCTAGCTCTTTAAATCACACATTTATTGCGCTCATTAAAAGATTTAAAGAGCTCTCTTACTGTATTATTGAGCGCAATAAAACTCTTGCGCTCTTTAATTCATTTATTGCGCCCAATAATCCAATTAGAGAGCTTATTAATTCATTTATTGAGCGCAATAAATGGTGTTAATTAAAGAGCTTTTTAAAATAATTAGAGAACTCCGATTTCTTATTTTTGACGTTTTTTGACGTCTTTTTCGACTTAGTTATTTAATGCAAAAATTGAGATTTCTTTATTCTTTTCTCTCTTGGCTAAATTTGCTACCCCAATTTAGATCATTTTAGCCATGATTAACTCAGGAATGCTTATAAATGTGAAAGAATTTTGCTGATTTTTTTTTAACTGCAAAAAAGGAAGGGGTGGCGTGGGGTGGGTCATTTTTAACATTTTCAAATTCTCCCCTGAAATTGCTTATATACTTTTGATATTTGTAGTGAGAAATGCAACTGTGAAAGAATTTTGTCAAAATATACATGCAACTGTGAAAGAATTTTGTCAAAATATGCACATTTGAATTTTTAATGATTTATTTTTTAAATATTGTACAATATTAGTTACACGGTTAGTTAGTGACCTGATACGGAAAAATACATGGTGTGAAAAGAAAACCCGTATAGGGCGAGGCGAAAGCCGAGCCCGATACGGGTTTTCTTTTCACACCATGTATTTTTCCGTATCAGGTCACTAACTAACCGTGCAACGAATTTATCACGTCGAAGACCTCTAACTGTATGTGTGGGGGGTATCTGTATCGTAGAATTCACTCAAATGTCTTCCCTTTAAGCGTATCAATCATTGAAAACAATATGTTATTTTTCAATATTGTTTATACTCCGTATTGTATTTTCCGAATTAACATCAAGTCTATTTTTCGTCAATTTCTGTTGATGAAGTCTGCCCAAATCTCTTGGTCACCGCCATCTTGTTTTGCTACGTCGGCACGATACAACGTCATGCCGACGTCATAATAAACTACTCACCCGATACGGATTTACAAGCCTGATACGGCTTTTTTCACGGCGTCATGTGACCATGATCTGACCAATCAGATTCCAACAATTTTGTCTGAGGCGTGATAAGTACTAGTATATGGTATGTTTCTATGCCCAATGGACCAAAAGGTAGTTGGTGCAAATCCTGGTGGTACCAACAACATTTTTTTCTTCCTTTTTTATTTTTGTAGCCCACTGTAGCTCGAGTGAGCTATTTTCATAGCGTGGTGTCCGGGGTCCGTGTGTCATCCGTTGTCTGTCGTAAACTTATCACATTTTCGACTTCTCTCTCCTTTAACAGACTTCTTCAGAACTGAAGCACGTATCGACAAACCGAAAGCATCAGGATGATCTAGAGAGATGTCTTAATAGATGTTCTTATTTTCAGTTCCACTCCGAAGTCAAATTTTTGACGCGTTTTGACGTCTTTTCAGACTTTGTCAGAAATGCTCATTTTTGAACTTTTTCTTTAAATAACTCTATTAATGTGTGATTCTGTGCACTCATTCACTGCATATTTTTCACATTTAAAAAGATGTTCAGTGGTTTGGTTTTACAGTAGATTGAAATATTTCTTCCAGAGAGAAGGGATGATAACAAATAAAAATACAAACACTCAAATACACAAATTTTCGGCCACTTGGCCTTTATCAAGAGTAAAAAACGACGATCTATAACAATTCTAAGTAAAATCCATCCTTGCTTCTCTGGCGTTCATTGCAAATGTTTATGTTAGTCTATGACGTCATAGTATTCGCGGCACATGCATGCATTTCGCATTAACCGCGAAAAGTTACAAAGTCTTTGTAATAATGAACGATCTGAGAGAAGATGGTTTTAAAGAACTAAATCATGATTTATACATATTGTAACCGTACCCGACCAAGTTGCCGCAGCTACCTAGCCAGATACACTTACAAAATTGGGATCCGTCTGCTGTCCGACTTTTAAGCTTCGTTGCACCCTGATAGATGAGGAACAATTTGATATAAGTTTAATAATTTATTAATTTAATAATCAACTGTAAAAGAGAAAAGCGAGCAAGCAAAGATGAGATACCGGTAATTAATGATTTCCAATACACTGAGTCCAGAGTTGTCTGCCCCTTTTTGGCTAACTCTCACCCAGTGTGTCCTTGGAGCACCTGCTATGAACCTAAACTAACCCAAGGCCCAAGTTCATCAGCAAGTATCTAGTCAAAGCAATGATAATCAATTCAAATACAAATCTGTGTTTCACCTAGGTAGGTGCTATGCTTTTATCACCCGAATGGGTGCAGAGTATGAGTATACTAAGTGAAGAGCAAGCAGCTGAAAAGCAAAGTGATTATTAGTACATGCAATAGTGAAAAGTATTTAGCTATTTATTTACTTTGAATTAATTATTAGAGAAACAGAATGACTACAGCAGTTAAAACTATTTAAGAAATATGAGTTATACTTACATCACCTATTTGGGTGCAAGCCACAGGGCACCACCCATTTAGGTTGTAAAAGATATATGTTACCAAATTACCTATAAATTATAAACACTTGTGTGTTATCACCCAAATCGGTTATCACAAACTGTCACCCAAATGGGTGCTCTCAAGGCTGAGGTATCACCCGTATGGGTGTCCATACTTTCAATTACTAGTCAAAGTTAATTTCACCCAATTAGGGGAAATTACATTTCAAAGTCAAGTTCCCAAACTCCAAAACCCAAATCGGTTTCAATTCCTAACCATCTGATACTAATCAAGTCGATGTTGACAACAGCTCTGGGACAAGTCGAATGCCCCAATGAGCACTGGCAGTGCTTCCTTATATACTAATTGCATCAAGCGTCAGCCAGTCAGAATGCGCCAAATTCGTAAGCCCGTACCAGAGCAATGTCGGCACGGCGCTAAGTTTCAAACTGCAGAGGAGAAAATACAGGAATTTCGTGTCTTAAAGGCTTTATCGTGTAAAAGGATTACTTAAATTGGTTATAATACAAACTTGTGTATCTAATTATTACCGAAATATCTCGGGACAATCGTCATTATCAGTTTAATCAACCACCTGTAACTTGTCTACACTCGACCTTCGTCTTACGTCTTCGATGCACATTCCCGATGTTATGATCGTCTTTAAACTACATTTACTAGAGTGATTTTCCAGTTTTATGGATTAAGGACGACTCCTTAACACAGCACCCTCCTTGAAAAAGGATTTGGTCTCCAAATTGGTGCGACAGACAGTTTGAAAATCAACTCATCACCATCATCATCTAATCAAATCAATTCAATCAAATAAATGAATTTACCAAATCATGCAGTTGTTGTGTTATTCAATTCTATTCAACACAATCGTCTCAGAACATTTCACCCATATAGGTTTCACCAACTTTCACTTAAAGTGATTTCTTCCTTAGTAGATCTACTTTTCTATGCATACTTCAGTTGATTCTGTTTCAAGTTTTAGTTTGACCTTCTGTTTTCGATTCACAAGCTGAGAAGCTGCTAGCCAAGAAGGTAAGATGAAATATAGCTCTATCCAACTGCATGTGTGTTATCATTACCACTCACTTCATGCAAACACATACTGAGGGTCACATATTCACAACCATGCCCAGTGGGCCACCCGCTTTGGTGCAGCGGGCCAGACTGACAGTGTGGTCAAATGGGAGCCCAATTCTCCTTCACATCCACGCCCAGTGGGCTATCCGCTTTGGTGCAGCGGACCAAATGACCCTGCGATCGGAATTGGTGCTCAAGCCAGTAATTGGTAGTCACTTTCGACTACTCCATAGTCATTCTTGACTATCAATTCATTTGCACTTTCATTAGGTACCGGTACTTTTCTATTCAATTTATGAATTCAATATTATGGATAACTCAACACATGCTAGGGGCTTTTTTTTGTCCCCCTCATACACTCTCTCATCATCACTCTCATGGGCCACTCACATTCACCCTGGTTTTCAACTGCATCCGGTGGTGCAGATCCTTTCCAGATTCTCTCAACATGTGGGAGCTCCATGTGAGAGTTTCTATATCTCTCACAAGTGCAACAATATAATAAGGCCTTAATTCTACATAATGCATATATAAGCATTTAGATGGACATGACCCATAATCAATTATTCATGATGCTAGAGTTTCTAGACATCATCAGGCTATTTGCCCTTCTGGCTTCAAACCATCTCAGTGACCAATGGTCGTGCAAAATTACATACGACCATAAACAAAATTGTGACTATCTCAAACCATAAAACTTCTTCACAATTCTGAATGTTTTCAAGCACTATATTTCTCTTTGAAGTTCTATCATTGCTAGCATCAATTACTGACGATTCTGTGCTTCACAAGATGATCGAGTTTCCTTTGTGTCATTTCGAATATGTTCTCCTTTCTTCAATCAAAAGCTTTCAACTTGTTTAAGGTCAAGATAATCACTACTTCTGTCAAACAAAACAAAGATCTTTTTTTTTTTCTTGAAGAGAGTTATCTCCTCTTTGTAGTTCAAGTCAAATTTCATTTTATACTCCAACTCAAAGCAACTTACTTCAAACTTACAATTCACGATGTGCAATAGCAAAACAAAATTATTATAATTCACACGTCCATCAATTATTAAATACATAAAAACAAATGAAAACTATATACAAATCATACAATATTTTCAATCACACCATCCCATTTATAGAATCATAATTATTCAGCAATCTATGCTCTGAGATTTTAAAATACCTTCTGGTACATTTAGATCCATCTGTGTCTCGTAAGAATTTTAGATGGAAATTTGTCAAATTGACAAATATGTCTTTCTTTGCAATCATGACGCTGTATCTCTCAAATTAGCCAGAGGTAATCTATTTAAAACAGTTTTCACAAAATGTATTTGTTCCAGATATTTTCATTGTTTCCTAATCTCACTAATTTAAGCTGAGAGGGCGTGATTGGGGACTTCGACTTGTCCCAGAGGATCCCTGACCTTGATAATTTCTACGTCCTCTACCAAATCCTCTATACTGTTGTCAGTATCTTTGTGGGCCATTTCCTATCTGACCTTGTAAGATCTTAACTTCCTCTGCTAAATTTTCAAGCTGAGAATTTATCTTATTCAAATCAATGCCAACTTCAGGGGATTTCTCTCTCTCAGTGCTTAGCACTCTAACCTGTTTTCCCCATTGCTTATCCGCCAAGCGATACGCTTCTAATCTGACAGCTATTTTCTCAGCCTCTGAAATGCTTTCAGGACCAACTTCCTTCAATCTTAACCTAATATCTGAATCTGTCAAAGCATCAGTGAAATAATCCAGAGCTAAAACTTCTACCAATTCTTTGTTGGTGTTAGGATATGCCTTCTTAGCCAACTTAGTGATTGTTTGAGCCACTCGGGAATTGTCTCCCCCTTACATCTTACTCTGGTTTGCAACTCAGTTTTGTAAACTTCTGCCCTATTGATAGTACCATACCTATTATTCAATGCTTCAACAACACTATCAAAATCTCTCTGTTTCGGAGGTTCAATGTCATTCAGGAAAGCCCTTGCTCCTCCACTCAGACTGCCTGCTAAATGCAGGGACTTGGACTGATAAGACCAACCATTAATCTCTGCCACAATATTAAAATGTGTAAGATACTCATTCAAGTCTTCAATACCGTCATACTGCTGAGGCTTCATTTTACCTAGACGCTCTCTGTGATCTTCAGATTGACCATCACTAGCACTTGCACTGGGTCTTAAAGGGTTTCTAATATCTATTTGTGGGGTACTCTCAAATCGGGGCTGCTCAAGGTCTCTCATATTTTCTACTCTAGATCTTCTAGTCTGAAACCTATTCTGATTGCAATTTTCACTTCTACTCTCATTTACAGTTCTTTTAAAATCATTTAATTCTTCCCTGAGCCTAAACATTTGTTCACTGATAGTGGACATTGCATTGTTAACCACTCTTGAGACTGATCTAAGTACACCGTCACCATGCATATGGGAAGCTTCAGCTGCCCGCTCATCACTCTCCTCATACTCTTGATCTTCATTTACATTTTCACTTCTTTCATTTTCATCTGCGACAGAACTACCATCTTCGCTATGCTCATGTTCCTCATTCTGAATTTTGAAAGTAATTGTTCCTGAATCGTCCATTTTGGAAGCTTTTTCTCAAACAACAGATTTTTGATAAATTATGTTACTCAAAATCTCAGGGTGCTGTTCAATACCTGGTTTCAGGAATCTTAATCTGAACACCAGATTAACAATAAATTGACACAATCTATCAACACAATCCCACCGCTGCCACCAAACTGTAACCGTACCCGACCAAGTTGCCGCAGCTACCTAGCCAGATACACTTACAAAATTGGGATCCGTCTGCTGTCCTACTTTTAAGCTTCGTTGCACCCTGATAGATGAGGAACAATTTGATATAAGTTTAATAATTTATTAATTTAATAATCAACTGTAAAAGAGAAAAGCGAGCAAGCAAAGATGAGATACCGGTAATTAATGATTTCCAATACACTGAGTCCAGAGTTGTCTGCCCCTTTTTGGCTAACTCTCACCCAGTGTGTCCTTGGAGCACCTGCTATGAACCTAAACTAACCCAAGGCCCAAGTTCATCAGCAAGTATCTAGTCAAAGCAATGATAATCAATTCAAATACAAATCTGTGTTTCACCTAGGTAGGTGCTATGCTTTTATCACCCGAATGGGTGCAGAGTATGAGTATACTAAGTGAAGAGCAAGCAGCTGAAAAGCAAAGTGATTATTAGTACATGCAATAGTGAAAAGTATTTAGCTATTTATTTACTTTGAATTAATTATTAGGGAAACAGAATGACTACAGCAGTTAAAACTATTTAAGAAATATGAGTTATACTTACATCACCTATTTGGGTGCAAGCCACAGGGCACCACCCATTTAGGTTGTAAAAGATATATGTTACCAAATTACCTATAAATTATGAACACTTGTGTGTTATCACCCAAATCGGTTATCACAAACTGTCACCCAAATGGGTGCTCTCAAGGCTGAGGTATCACCCGTATGGGTGTCCATACTTTAGTTTCGGAACTTTCGTCTACAAATACTTATATCAAAAGCAATGAAAGTGTCCCTAACATTTTGAGCAAACATAGCAGTGAAATTTCTTCATTCAACATCCCTATTTCTAAATTGGATCTTCCTACAATATACTGCATACCAAAACTGCACAAATCTCCTTACAAATTTAGATATATTGCTAATTCTAGCAACTGTTCAACTACAAGTTTGTCTAGACATCTGACGTCAGCTCTCACGGCGGTAAAGGAACACGTTGCAAAATATTGTGAAACTGTTCTTAACAGGAATGATGTAAATTCATTTTGGTCTATAAAAAATTCCGGGGATGTGATTGACAAGATAAAATCTAGAAATTTTCAAGCCAATACGATTGCTTCATACGATTTTTCAAATATGTACACCACGCTTCCTCACGACAAAATCAATGATCAATTGTCCAAACTCATTAAATGGTGCTATAATCGAGAGGGGAAAATTTATATTTGTACATCTGAATCAAAGGGTTTCTTTTCCGCTACAGAATACAAATCATACAAATCATGGACATGTAGCGACCTGTGTAGTGCCTTGTCCTTCCTCTTGGACAACATTTATGTAAGATTTGGTGAGAATCTCTACAAGCAGGTTGTAGGGATTCCTATGGGTACAAATTGTGCGCCTCTTGTTGCAGATTTATTTTTATACACATATGAAAAGGAATTTATTCAAAATCTTCAAAAGCAAAGAAAACATGATGATGTGAAATGCTTCACTGGTACTTCTAGGTACCTGGATGATATTCTTACTATCGATAATCCTGTTTTTGAAAAGTATAAAGATGTTATTTATCCACAAGAATTGACTCTAAACAAGGCAAACTTTACAGACACTGAAACACCATTTTTGGACCTAAATATCAAAATTGTCAATGGAGAAATTCATACAAGTGTATATGACAAACGAGATGATTTTGGATTCAACATAGTAAATTTTCCCTGGCTTGACGGTGATGTCCCTAGATTACCGTCATACGGTATCTACATTTCACAGCTCATCCGGTATGCTAGAGCATGTACTGATGTTTTGGATTTTCATAATAGAAATCTACAAATTACAAAGAAACTTTTAGGTCAAGGTTTTCGCTTTCACAAACTAGTAAAGACTTTCTGGAAATTTTACAAAAATTATGATCAACGTCTTTTGAAATTCGGACCCATACAAGCAACAGAGTATATTACTTTGGGTATTTCACAACCTGCATTTTATGGTGACATAATTAACAAAATAAGAAGGATCAAAGGTAGACAGCATATGTATCGAAAATGCGTCAGAGTCATCAAACGCCTTTTATACCGTGGATATGATCCTAATGTCACCAGACGGACACTAAGCTTGGTACTTGACCAATATACAGTCTTGCACGAGCGCATTCTTAAGACTTGCACTCTGACTGACTGTGACGACGGGACTCCATGACGTGCCCTGTCCAAACCTCTTTAGAGAAGACAGGGCCCCGACCACCTGTCCTCTCTGAATGTCAGTCGGACTCCTCGGGTGATAACATATATGAGCTCGCTACAGCCGGCAGAGCACGGACTGTATTACGCACGTCCTCTTTTTATATCCATTTACATATTCATCTGTGTTGCTTGGACCCCTGTGTTTTACGGTCTTGTTTGTGTGTGGTCACCTAACAGTGAGGAGGTTGTTTTACACCATAATTGTGCGTTCTTCGAGACCTCTGGGAAATCGGAATAGTGGGAGGGTTGTGCGCACGTAATCCAGGATAACCACACCGTCTGCTATTTACGTGGCAGATGGCCGTCCTAAGTCGGCACCGGTTGCCCATTGGTCTCGTTGGTTTATGTGTAGTCTTTTATGTTTCATGTTTCTATGTTGTGAGTTGGTGTTCCTTGTCCCTTTTGTGTCTCTTTCTGTGGGTATCTGTTCTGTGTTTTTTGCATGGGTGTTTTGGGATTTTGCTGTGGGTGCTGCAACCTAGTGTTGTTGGAGATCCCCTCCTTTCTTTTCAATTACTAGTCAAAGTTAATTTCACCCAATTAGGGGAAATTACATTTCAAAGTCAAGTTCCCAAACTCCAAAACCCAAATCGGTTTCAATTCCTAACCATCTGATACTAATCAAGTCGATGTTGACAACAGCTCTGGGACAAGTCGAATGCCCCAATGAGCACTGGCAGTGCTTCCTTATATACTAATTGCATCAAGCGTCAGCCAATCAGAATGCGCCAAATTCGTAAGCCCGTACCAGAGCAATGTCGGCACGGCGCTAAGTTTCAAACTGCAGAGGAGAAAATACAGGAATTTCGTGTCTTAAAGGCTTTATCGTGTAAAAGGATTACTTAAATTGGTTATAATACAAACTTGTGTATCTAATTATTACCGAAATATCTCGGGACAATCGTCATTATCAGTTTAATCAACCACCTGTAACTTGTCTACACTCGACCTTTGTCTTACGTCTTCGATGCACATTCCCGATGTTATGATCGTCTTTAAACTACATTTACTAGAGTGATTTTCCAGTTTTATGGATTAAGGACGACTCCTTAACACAGCACCCTCCTTGAAAAAGGATTTGGTCTCCAAATTGGTGCGACAGACAGTTTGAAAATCAACTCATCACCATCATCATCTAATCAAATCAATTCAATCAAATAAATGAATTTACCAAATCATGCAGTTGTTGTGTTATTCAATTCTATTCAACACAATCGTCTCAGAACATTTCACCCATATAGGTTTCACCAACTTTCACTTAAAGTGATTTCTTCCTTAGTAGATCTACTTTTCTATGCATACTTCAGTTGATTCTGTTTCAAGTTTTAGTTTGACCTTCTGTTTTCGATTCACAAGCTGAGAAGCTGCTAGCCAAGAAGGTAAGATGAAATATAGCTCTATCCAACTGCATGTGTGTTATCATTACCACTCACTTCATGCAAACACATACTGAGGGTCACATATTCACAACCATGCCCAGTGGGCCACCCGCTTTGGTGCAGCGGGCCAGACTGACAGTGTGGTCAAATGGGAGCCCAATTCTCCTTCACATCCACGCCCAGTGGGCTATCCGCTTTGGTGCAGCGGACCAAATGACCCTGCGATCGGAATTGGTGCTCAAGCCAGTAATTGGTAGTCACTTTCGACTACTCCATAGTCATTCTTGACTATCAATTCATTTGCACTTTCATTAGGTACCGGTACTTTTCTATTCAATTTATGAATTCAATATTATGGATAACTCAACACATGCTAGGGGCTTTTTTTTTGTCCCCCTCATACACTCTCTCATCATCACTCTCATGGGCCACTCACATTCACCCTGGTTTTCAACTGCATCCGGTGGTGCAGATCCTTTCCAGATTCTCTCAACATGTGGGAGCTCCATGTGAGAGTTTCTATATCTCTCACAAGTGCAACAATATAATAAGGCCTTAATTCTACATAATGCATATATAAGCATTTCGATGGACATGTCCCATAATCAATTATTCATGATGCTAGAGTTTCTAGACATCATCAGGCTATTTGCCCTTCTGGCTTCAAACCATCTCAGTGACCAATGGTCGTGCAAAATTACATACGACCATAAACAAAATTGTGACTATCTCAAACCATAAAACTTCTTCACAATTCTGAATGTTTTCAAGCACTATATTTCTCTTTGAAGTTCTATCATTGCTAGCATCAATTACTGACGATTCTGTGCTTCACAAGATGATCGAGTTTCCTTTGTGTCATTTCGAATATGTTCTCCTTTCTTCAATCAAAAGCTTTCAACTTGTTTAAGGTCAAGATAATCACTACTTCTGTCAAACAAAACAAAGATCTTTTTTTTTTCTTGAAGAGAGTTATCTCCTCTTTGTAGTTCAAGTCAAATTTCATTTTATACTCCAACTCAAAGCAACTTACTTCAAACTTACAATTCACGATGTGCAATAGCAAAACAAAATTATTATAATTCACACGTCCATCAATTATTAAATACATAAAAACAAATGAAAACTATATACAAATCATACAATATTTTCAATCACACCATCCCATTTATAGAATCATAATTATTCAGCAATCTATGCTCTGAGATTTTAAAATACCTTCTGGTACATTTAGATCCATCTGTGTCTCGTAAGAATTTTAGATGGAAATTTGTCAAATTGACAAATATGTCTTTCTTTGCAATCATGACGCTGTATCTCTCAAATTAGCCAGAGGTAATCTATTTAAAACAGTTTTCACAAAATGTATTTGTTCCAGATATTTTCATTGTTTCCTAATCTCACTAATTTAAGCTGAGAGGGCGTGATTGGGGACTTCGACTTGTCCCAGAGGATCCCTGACCTTGATAATTTCTACGTCCTCTACCAAATCCTCTATACTGTTGTCAGTATCTTTGTGGGCCATTTCCTATCTGACCTTGTAAGATCTTAACTTCCTCTGCTAAATTTTCAAGCTGAGAATTTATCTTATTCAAATCAATGCCAACTTCAGGGGATTTCTCTCTCTCAGTGCTTAGCACTCTAACCTGTTTTCCCCATTGCTTATCCGCCAAGCGATACGCTTCTAATCTGACAGCTATTTTCTCAGCCTCTGAAATGCTTTCAGGACCAACTTCCTTCAATCTTAACCTAATATCTGAATCTGTCAAAGCATCAGTGAAATAATCCAGAGCTAAAACTTCTACCAATTCTTTGTTGGTGTTAGGATATGCCTTCTTAGCCAACTTAGTGATTGTTTGAGCCACTCGGGAATTGTCTCCCCCTTACATCTTACTCTGGTTTGCAACTCAGTTTTGTAAACTTCTGCCCTATTGATAGTACCATACCTATTATTCAATGCTTCAACAACACTATCAAAATCTCTCTGTTTCGGAGGTTCAATGTCATTCAGGAAAGCCCTTGCTCCTCCACTCAGACTGCCTGCTAAATGCAGGGACTTGGACTGATAAGACCAACCATTAATCTCTGCCACAATATTAAAATGTGTAAGATACTCATTCAAGTCTTCAATACCGTCATACTGCTGAGGCTTCATTTTACCTAGACGCTCTCTGTGATCTTCAGATTGACCATCACTAGCACTTGCACTGGGTCTTAAAGGGTTTCTAATATCTATTTGTGGGGTACTCTCAAATCGGGGCTGCTCAAGGTCTCTCATATTTTCTACTCTAGATCTTCTAGTCTGAAACCTATTCTGATTGCAATTTTCACTTCTACTCTCATTTACAGTTCTTTTAACATCATTTAATTCTTCCCTGAGCCTAAACATTTGTTCACTGATAGTGGACATTGCATTGTTAACCACTCTTGAGACTGATCTAAGTACACCGTCACCATGCATATGGGAAGCTTCAGCTGCCCGCTCATCACTCTCCTCATACTCTTGATCTTCATTTACATTTTCACTTCTTTCATTTTCATCTGCGACAGAACTACCATCTTCGCTATGCTCATGTTCCTCATTCTGAATTTTGAAAGTAATTGTTCCTGAATCGTCCATTTTGGAAGCTTTTTCTCAAACAACAGATTTTTGATAAATTATGTTACTCAAAATCTCAGGGTGCTGTTCAATACCTGGTTTCAGGAATCTTAATCTGAACACCAGATTAACAATAAATTGACACAATCTATCAACACAATCCCACCGCTGCCACCAAACTGTAACCGTACCCGACCAAGTTGCCGCAGCTACCTAGCCAGATACACTTACAAAATTGGGATCCGTCTGCTGTCCTACTTTTAAGCTTCGTTGCACCCTGATAGATGAGGAACAATTTGATATAAGTTTAATAATTTATTAATTTAATAATCAACTGTAAAAGAGAAAAGCGAGCAAGCAAAGATGAGATACCGGTAATTAATGATTTCCAATACACTGAGTCCAGAGTTGTCTGCCCCTTTTTGGCTAACTCTCACCCAGTGTGTCCTTGGAGCACCTGCTATGAACCTAAACTAACCCAAGGCCCAAGTTCATCAGCAAGTATCTAGTCAAAGCAATGATAATCAATTCAAATACAAATCTGTGTTTCACCTAGGTAGGTGCTATGCTTTTATCACCCGAATGGGTGCAGAGTATGAGTATACTAAGTGAAGAGCAAGCAGCTGAAAAGCAAAGTGATTATTAGTACATGCAATAGTGAAAAGTATTTAGCTATTTATTTACTTTGAATTAATTATTAGAGAAACAGAATGACTACAGCAGTTAAAACTATTTAAGAAATATGAGTTATACTTACATCACCTATTTGGGTGCAAGCCACAGGGCACCACCCATTTAGGTTGTAAAAGATATATGTTACCAAATTACCTATAAATTATGAACACTTGTGTGTTATCACCCAAATCGGTTATCACAAACTGTCACCCAAATGGGTGCTCTCAAGGCTGAGGTATCACCCGTATGGGTGTCCATACTTTAGTTTCGGAACTTTCGTCTACAAATACTTATATCAAAAGCAATGAAAGTGTCCCTAACATTTTGAGCAAACATAGCAGTGAAATTTCTTCATTCAACATCCCTATTTCTAAATTGGATCTTCCTACAATATACTGCATACCAAAACTGCACAAATCTCCTTACAAATTTAGATATATTGCTAATTCTAGCAACTGCTCAACTACAAGTTTGTCTAGACATCTGACGTCAGCTCTCACGGCGGTAAAGGAACACGTTGCAAAATATTGTGAAACTGTTCTTAACAGGAATGATGTAAATTCATTTTGGTCTATAAAAAATTCCGGGGATGTGATTGACAAGATAAAATCTAGAAATTTTCAAGCCAATACGATTGCTTCATACGATTTTTCAAATATGTACACCACGCTTCCTCACGACAAAATCAATGATCAATTGTCCAAACTCATTAAATGGTGCTATAATCGAGAGGGGAAAATTTATATTTGTACATCTGAATCAAAGGGTTTCTTTTCCGCTACAGAATACAAATCATACAAATCATGGACATGTAGCGACCTGTGTAGTGCCTTGTCCTTCCTCTTGGACAACATTTATGTAAGATTTGGTGAGAATCTCTACAAGCAGGTTGTAGGGATTCCTATGGGTACAAATTGTGCGCCTCTTGTTGCAGATTTATTTTTATACACATATGAAAAGGAATTTATTCAAAATCTTCAAAAGCAAAGAAAACATGATGATGTGAAATGCTTCACTGGTACTTCTAGGTACCTGGATGATATTCTTACTATCGATAATCCTGTTTTTGAAAAGTATAAAGATGTTATTTATCCACAAGAATTGACTCTAAACAAGGCAAACTTTACAGACACTGAAACACCATTTTTGGACCTAAATATCAAAATTGTCAATGGAGAAATTCATACAAGTGTATATGACAAACGAGATGATTTTGGATTCAACATAGTAAATTTTCCCTGGCTTGACGGTGATGTCCCTAGATTACCGTCATACGGTATCTACATTTCACAGCTCATCCGGTATGCTAGAGCATGTACTGATGTTTTGGATTTTCATAATAGAAATCTACAAATTACAAAGAAACTTTTAGGTCAAGGTTTTCGCTTTCACAAACTAGTAAAGACTTTCTGGAAATTTTACAAAAATTATGATCAACGTCTTTTGAAATTCGGACCCATACAAGCAACAGAGTATATTACTTTGGGTATTTCACAACCTGCATTTTATGGTGACATAATTAACAAAATAAGAAGGATCAAAGGTAGACAGCATATGTATCGAAAATGCGTCAGAGTCATCAAACGCCTTTTATACCGTGGATATGATCCTAATGTCACCAGACGGACACTAAGCTTGGTACTTGACCAATAAACAGTCTTGTACGAGCGCATTCTTAAGACTTGCACTCTGACTGACTGTGACGACGGGACTCCATGACGGGCCATGTCCAAACCTCTTTAGAGAAGACAGGGCCCCGACCACCTGTCCTCTCTGAATGTCAGTCGGACTCCTCGGGTGATAACATATATGAGCTCGCTACAGCCGGCAGAGCACGGACTGTATTACGCACGTCCTCTTTTTATATCCATTTACATATTCATCTGTGTTGCTTGGACCCCTGTGTTTTACGGTCTTGTTTGTGTGTGGTCACCTAACAGTGAGGAGGTTGTTTTACACCATAATTGTGCGTTCTTCGAGACCTCTGGGAAATCGGAATAGAGGGAGGGTTGTGCGCACGTAATCCAGGATAACCACACCGTCTGCTATTTACGTGGCAGATGGCCGTCCTAAGTCGGCACCGGTTGCCCATTGGTCTCGTTGGTTTATGTGTAGTCTTTTATGTTTCATGTTTCTATGTTGTGAGTTGGTGTTCCTTGTCCCTTTTGTGTCTCTTTCTGTGGGTATCTGTTCTGTGTTTTTTGCATGGGTGTTTTGGGATTTTGCTGTGGGTGCTGCAACCTAGTGTTGTTGGAGATCCCCTCCTTTCTTTTCAATTACTAGTCAAAGTTAATTTCACCCAATTAGGGGAAATTACATTTCAAAGTCAAGTTCCCAAACTCCAAAACCCAAATCGGTTTCAATTCCTAACCATCTGATACTAATCAAGTCGATGTTGACAACAGCTCTGGGACAAGTCGAATGCCCCAATGAGCACTGGCAGTGCTTCCTTATATACTAATTGCATCAAGCGTCAGCCAATCAGAATGCGCCAAATTCGTAAGCCCGTACCAGAGCAATGTCGGCACGGCGCTAAGTTTCAAACTGCAGAGGAGAAAATACAGGAATTTCGTGTCTTAAAGGCTTTATCGTGTAAAAGGATTACTTAAATTGGTTATAATACAAACTTGTGTATCTAATTATTACCGAAATATCTCGGGACAATCGTCATTATCAGTTTAATCAACCACCTGTAACTTGTCTACACTCGACCTTTGTCTTACGTCTTCGATGCACATTCCCGATGTTATGATCGTCTTTAAACTACATTTACTAGAGTGATTTTCCAGTTTTATGGATTAAGGACGACTCCTTAACACAGCACCCTCCTTGAAAAAGGATTTGGTCTCCAAATTGGTGCGACAGACAGTTTGAAAATCAACTCATCAACATCATCATCTAATCAAATCAATTCAATCAAATAAATGAATTTACCAAATCATGCAGTTGTTGTGTTATTCAATTCTATTCAACACAATCGTCTCAGAACATTTCACCCATATAGGTTTCACCAACTTTCACTTAAAGTGATTTCTTCCTTAGTAGATCTACTTTTCTATGCATACTTCAGTTGATTCTGTTTCAAGTTTTAGTTTGACCTTCTGTTTTCGATTCACAAGCTGAGAAGCTGCTAGCCAAGAAGGTAAGATGAAATATAGCTCTATCCAACTGCATGTGTGTTATCATTACCACTCACTTCATGCAAACACATACTGAGGGTCACATATTCACAACCATGCCCAGTGGGCCACCCGCTTTGGTGCAGCGGGCCAGACTGACAGTGTGGTCAAATGGGAGCCCAATTCTCCTTCACATCCACGCCCAGTGGGCTATCCGCTTTGGTGCAGCGGACCAAATGACCCTGCGATCGGAATTGGTGCTCAAGCCAGTAATTGGTAGTCACTTTCGACTACTCCATAGTCATTCTTGACTATCAATTCATTTGCACTTTCATTAGGTACCGGTACTTTTCTATTCAATTTATGAATTCAATATTATGGATAACTCAACACATGCTAGGGGCTTTTTTTTGTCCCCCTCATACACTCTCTCATCATCACTCTCATGGGCCACTCACATTCACCCTGGTTTTCAACTGCATCCGGTGGTGCAGATCCTTTCCAGATTCTCTCAACATGTGGGAGCTCCATGTGAGAGTTTCTATATCTCTCACAAGTGCAACAATATAATAAGGCCTTAATTCTACATAATGCATATATAAGCATTTAGATGGACATGTCCCATAATCAATTATTCATGATGCTAGCGTTTCTAGACATCATCAGGCTATTTGCCCTTCTGGCTTCAAACCATCTCAGTGACCAATGGTCGTGCAAAATTACATACGACCATAAACAAAATTGTGACTATCTCAAACCATAAAACTTCTTCACAATTCTGAATGTTTTCAAGCACTATATTTCTCTTTGAAGTTCTATCATTGCTAGCATCAATTACTGACGATTCTGTGCTTCACAAGATGATCGAGTTTCCTTTGTGTCATTTCGAATATGTTCTCCTTTCTTCAATCAAAAGCTTTCAACTTGTTTAAGGTCAAGATAATCACTACTTCTGTCAAACAAAACAAAGATCTTTTTTTTTTCTTGAAGAGAGTTATCTCCTCTTTGTAGTTCAAGTCAAATTTCATTTTATACTCCAACTCAAAGCAACTTACTTCAAACTTACAATTCACGATGTGCAATAGCAAAACAAAATTATTATAATTCACACGTCCATCAATTATTAAATACATAAAAACAAATGAAAACTATATACAAATCATACAATATTTTCAATCACACCATCCCATTTATAGAATCATAATTATTCAGCAATCTATGCTCTGAGATTTTAAAATACCTTCTGGTACATTTAGATCCATCTGTGTCTCGTAAGAATTTTAGATGGAAATTTGTCAAATTGACAAATATGTCTTTCTTTGCAATCATGACGCTGTATCTCTCAAATTAGCCAGAGGTAATCTATTTAAAACAGTTTTCACAAAATGTATTTGTTCCAGATATTTTCATTGTTTCCTAATCTCACTAATTTAAGCTGAGAGGGCGTGATTGGGGACTTCGACTTGTCCCAGAGGATCCCTGACCTTGATAATTTCTACGTCCTCTACCAAATCCTCTATACTGTTGTCAGTATCTTTGTGGGCCATTTCCTATCTGACCTTGTAAGATCTTAACTTCCTCTGCTAAATTTTCAAGCTGAGAATTTATCTTATTCAAATCAATGCCAACTTCAGGGGATTTCTCTCTCTCAGTGCTTAGCACTCTAACCTGTTTTCCCCATTGCTTATCCGCCAAGCGATACGCTTCTAATCTGACAGCTATTTTCTCAGCCTCTGAAATGCTTTCAGGACCAACTTCCTTCAATCTTAACCTAATATCTGAATCTGTCAAAGCATCAGTGAAATAATCCAGAGCTAAAACTTCTACCAATTCTTTGTTGGTGTTAGGATATGCCTTCTTAGCCAACTTAGTGATTGTTTGAGCCACTCGGGAATTGTCTCCCCCTTACATCTTACTCTGGTTTGCAACTCAGTTTTGTAAACTTCTGCCCTATTGATAGTACCATACCTATTATTCAATGCTTCAACAACACTATCAAAATCTCTCTGTTTCGGAGGTTCAGTGTCATTCAGGAAAGCCCTTGCTCCTCCACTCAGACTGCCTGCTAAATGCAGGGACTTGGACTGATAAGACCAACCATTAATCTCTGCCACAATATTAAAATGTGTAAGATACTCATTCAAGTCTTCAATACCGTCATACTGCTGAGGCTTCATTTTACCTAGACGCTCTCTGTGATCTTCAGATTGACCATCACTAGCACTTGCACTGGGTCTTAAAGGGTTTCTAATATCTATTTGTGGGGTACTCTCAAATCGGGGCTGCTCAAGGTCTCTCATATTTTCTACTCTAGATCTTCTAGTCTGAAACCTATTCTGATTGCAATTTTCACTTCTACTCTCATTTACAGTTCTTTTAACATCATTTAATTCTTCCCTGAGCCTAAACATTTGTTCACTGATAGTGGACATTGCATTGTTAACCACTCTTGAGACTGATCTAAGTACACCGTCACCATGCATATGGGAAGCTTCAGCTGCCCGCTCATCACTCTCCTCATACTCTTGATCTTCATTTACATTTTCACTTCTTTCATTTTCATCTGCGACAGAACTACCATCTTCGCTATGCTCATGTTCCTCATTCTGAATTTTGAAAGTAATTGTTCCTGAATCGTCCATTTTGGAAGCTTTTTCTCAAACAACAGATTTTTGATAAATTATGTTACTCAAAATCTCAGGGTGCTGTTCACTACCTGGTTTCAGGAATCTTAATCTGAACACCAGATTAACAATAAATTGACACAATCTATCAACACAATCCCACCGCTGCCACCAAACTGTAACCGTACCCGACCAAGTTGCCGCAGCTACCTAGCCAGATACACTTACAAAATTGGGATCCGTCTGCTGTCCTACTTTTAAGCTTCGTTGCACCCTGATAGATGAGGAACAATTTGATATAAGTTTAATAATTTATTAATTTAATAATCAACTGTAAAAGAGAAAAGCGAGCAAGCAAAGATGAGATACCGGTAATTAATGATTTCCAATACACTGAGTCCAGAGTTGTCTGCCCCTTTTTGGCTAACTCTCACCCAGTGTGTCCTTGGAGCACCTGCTATGAACCTAAACTAACCCAAGGCCCAAGTTCATCAGCAAGTATCTAGTCAAAGCAATGATAATCAATTCAAATACAAATCTGTGTTTCACCTAGGTAGGTGCTATGCTTTTATCACCCGAATGGGTGCAGAGTATGAGTATACTAAGTGAAGAGCAAGCAGCTGAAAAGCAAAGTGATTATTAGTACATGCAATAGTGAAAAGTATTTAGCTATTTATTTACTTTGAATTAATTATTAGAGAAACAGAATGACTACAGCAGTTAAAACTATTTAAGAAATATGAGTTATACTTACATCACCTATTTGGGTGCAAGCCACAGGGCACCACCCATTTAGGTTGTAAAAGATATATGTTACCAAATTACCTATAAATTATGAACACTTGTGTGTTATCACCCAAATCGGTTATCACAAACTGTCACCCAAATGGGTGCTCTCAAGGCTGAGGTATCACCCGTATGGGTGTCCATACTTTAGTTTCGGAACTTTCGTCTACAAATACTTATATCAAAAGCAATGAAAGTGTCCCTAACATTTTGAGCAAACATAGCAGTGAAATTTCTTCATTCAACATCCCTATTTCTAAATTGGATCTTCCTACAATATACTGCATACCAAAACTGCACAAATCTCCTTACAAATTTAGATATATTGCTAATTCTAGCAACTGCTCAACTACAAGTTTGTCTAGACATCTGACGTCAGCTCTCACGGCGGTAAAGGAACACGTTGCAAAATATTGTGAAACTGTTCTTAACAGGAATGATGTAAATTCATTTTGGTCTATAAAAAATTCCGGGGATGTGATTGACAAGATAAAATCTAGAAATTTTCAAGCCAATACGATTGCTTCATACGATTTTTCAAATATGTACACCACGCTTCCTCACGACAAAATCAATGATCAATTGTCAAAACTCATTAAATGGTGCTATAATCGAGAGGGGAAAATTTATATTTGTACATCTGAATCAAAGGGTTTCTTTTCCGCTACAGAATACAAATCATACAAATCATGGACATGTAGCGACCTGTGTAGTGCCTTGTCCTTCCTCTTGGACAACATTTATGTAAGATTTGGTGAGAATCTCTACAAGCAGGTTGTAGGGATTCCTATGGGTACAAATTGTGCGCCTCTTGTTGCAGATTTATTTTTATACACATATGAAAAGGAATTTATTCAAAATCTTCAAAAGCAAAGAACACATGATGATGTGAAATGCTTCACTGGTACTTCTAGGTACCTGGATGATATTCTTACTATCGATAATCCTGTTTTTGAAAAGTATAAAGATGTTATTTATCCACAAGAATTGACTCTAAACAAGGCAAACTTTACAGACACTGAAACACCATTTTTGGACCTAAATATCAAAATTGTCAATGGAGAAATTCATACAAGTGTATATGACAAACGAGATGATTTTGGATTCAACATAGTAAATTTTCCCTGGCTTGACGGTGATGTCCCTAGATTACCGTCATACGGTATCTACATTTCACAGCTCATCCGGTATGCTAGAGCATGTACTGATGTTTTGGATTTTCATAATAGAAATCTACAAATTACAAAGAAACTTTTAGGTCAAGGTTTTCGCTTTCACAAACTAGTAAAGACTTTCTGGAAATTTTACAAAAATTATGATCAACGTCTTTTGAAATTCGGACCCATACAAGCAACAGAGTATATTACTTTGGGTATTTCACAACCTGCATTTTATGGTGACATAATTAACAAAATAAGAAGGATCAAAGGTAGACAGCATATGTATCGAAAATGCGTCAGAGTCATCAAACGCCTTTTATACCGTGGATATGATCCTAATGTCACCAGACGGACACTAAGCTTGGTACTTGACCAATATACAGTCTTGTACGAGCGCATTCTTAAGACTTGCACTCTGACTGACTGTGACGACGGGACTCCATGACGGGCCCTGTCCAAACCTCTTTAGAGAAGACAGGGCCCCGACCACCTGTCCTCTCTGAATGTCAGTCGGACTCCTCGGGTGATAACATATATGAGCTCGCTACAGCCGGCAGAGCACGGACTGTATTACGCACGTCCTCTTTTTATATCCATTTACATATTCATCTGTGTTGCTTGGACCCCTGTGTTTTACGGTCTTGTTTGTGTGTGGTCACCTAACAGTGAGGAGGTTGTTTTACACCATAATTGTGCGTTCTTCGAGACCTCTGGGAAATCGGAATAGTGGGAGGGTTGTGCGCACGTAATCCAGGATAACCACACCGTCTGCTATTTACGTGGCAGATGGCCGTCCTAGGTCGGCACCGGTTGCCCATTGGTCTCGTTGGTTTATGTGTAGTCTTTTATGTTTCATGTTTCTATGTTGTGAGTTGGTGTTCCTTGTCCCTTTTGTGTCTCTTTCTGTGGGTATCTGTTCTGTGTTTTTTGCATGGGTGTTTTGGGATTTTGCTGTGGGTGCTGCAACCTAGTGTTGTTGGAGATCCCCTCCTTTCTTTTCAATTACTAGTCAAAGTTAATTTCACCCAATTAGGGGAAATTACATTTCAAAGTCAAGTTCCCAAACTCCAAAACCCAAATCGGTTTCAATTCCTAACCATCTGATACTAATCAAGTCGATGTTGACAACAGCTCTGGGACAAGTCGAATGCCCCAATGAGCACTGGCAGTGCTTCCTTATATACTAATTGCATCAAGCGTCAGCCAATCAGAATGCGCCAAATTCGTAAGCCCGTACCAGAGCAATGTCGGCACGGCGCTAAGTTTCAAACTGCAGAGGAGAAAATACAGGAATTTCGTGTCTTAAAGGCTTTATCGTGTAAAAGGATTACTTAAATTGGTTATAATACAAACTTGTGTATCTAATTATTACCGAAATATCTCGGGACAATCGTCATTATCAGTTTAATCAACCACCTGTAACTTGTCTACACTCGACCTTTGTCTTACGTCTTCGATGCACATTCCCGATGTTATGATCGTCTTTAAACTACATTTACTAGAGTGATTTTCCAGTTTTATGGATTAAGGACGACTCCTTAACACATCACCCTCCTTGAAAAAGGATTTGGTCTCCAAATTGGTGCGACAGACAGTTTGAAAATCAACTCATCACCATCATCATCTAATCAAATCAATTCAATCAAATAAATGAATTTACCAAATCATGCAGTTGTTGTGTTATTCAATTCTATTCAACACAATCGTCTCAGAACATTTCACCCATATAGGTTTCACCAACTTTCACTTAAAGTGATTTCTTCCTTAGTAGATCTACTTTTCTATGCATACTTCAGTTGATTCTGTTTCAAGTTTTAGTTTGACCTTCTGTTTTCGATTCACAAGCTGAGAAGCTGCTAGCCAAGAAGGTAAGATGAAATATAGCTCTATCCAACTGCATGTGTGTTATCATTACCACTCACTTCATGCAAACACATACTGAGGGTCACATATTCACAACCATGCCCAGTGGGCCACCCGCTTTGGTGCAGCGGGCCAGACTGACAGTGTGGTCAAATGGGAGCCCAATTCTCCTTCACATCCACGCCCAGTGGGCTATCCGCTTTGGTGCAGCGGACCAAATGACCCTGCGATCGGAATTGGTGCTCAAGCCAGTAATTGGTAGTCACTTTCGACTACTCCATAGTCATTCTTGACTATCAATTCATTTGCACTTTCATTAGGTACCGGTACTTTTCTATTCAATTTATGAATTCAATATTATGGATAACTCAACACATGCTAGGGGCTTTTTTTTTGTCCCCCTCATACACTCTCTCATCATCACTCTCATGGGCCACTCACATTCACCCTGGTTTTCAACTGCATCCGGTGGTGCAGATCCTTTCCAGATTCTCTCAACATGTGGGAGCTCCATGTGAGAGTTTCTATATCTCTCACAAGTGCAACAATATAATAAGGCCTTAATTCTACATAATGCATATATAAGCATTTAGATGGACATGTCCCATAATCAATTATTCATGATGCTAGAGTTTCTAGACATCATCAGGCTATTTGCCCTTCTGGCTTCAAACCATCTCAGTGACCAATGGTCGTGCAAAATTACATACGACCATAAACAAAATTGTGACTATCTCAAACCATAAAACTTCTTCACAATTCTGAATGTTTTCAAGCACTATATTTCTCTTTGAAGTTCTATCATTGCTAGCATCAATTACTGACGATTCTGTGCTTCACAAGATGATCGAGTTTCCTTTGTGTCATTTCGAATATGTTCTCCTTTCTTCAATCAAAAGCTTTCAACTTGTTTAAGGTCAAGATAATCACTACTTCTGTCAAACAAAACAAAGATCTTTTTTTTTTCTTGAAGAGAGTTATCTCCTCTTTGTAGTTCAAGTCAAATTTCATTTTATACTCCAACTCAAAGCAACTTACTTCAAACTTACAATTCACGATGTGCAATAGCAAAACAAAATTATTATAATTCACACGTCCATCAATTATTAAATACATAAAAACAAATGAAAACTATATACAAATCATACAATATTTTCAATCACACCATCCCATTTATAGAATCATAATTATTCAGCAATCTATGCTCTGAGATTTTAAAATACCTTCTGGTACATTTAGATCCATCTGTGTCTCGTAAGAATTTTAGATGGAAATTTGTCAAATTGACAAATATGTCTTTCTTTGCAATCATGACGCTGTATCTCTCAAATTAGCCAGAGGTAATCTATTTAAAACAGTTTTCACAAAATGTATTTGTTCCAGATATTTTCATTGTTTCCTAATCTCACTAATTTAAGCTGAGAGGGCGTGATTGGGGACTTCGACTTGTCCCAGAGGATCCCTGACCTTGATAATTTCTACGTCCTCTACCAAATCCTCTATACTGTTGTCAGTATCTTTGTGGGCCATTTCCTATCTGACCTTGTAAGATCTTAACTTCCTCTGCTAAATTTTCAAGCTGAGAATTTATCTTATTCAAATCAATGCCAACTTCAGGGGATTTCTCTCTCTCAGTGCTTAGCACTCTAACCTGTTTTCCCCATTGCTTATCCGCCAAGCGATACGCTTCTAATCTGACAGCTATTTTCTCAGCCTCTGAAATGCTTTCAGGACCAACTTCCTTCAATCTTAACCTAATATCTGAATCTGTCAAAGCATCAGTGAAATAATCCAGAGCTAAAACTTCTACCAATTCTTTGTTGGTGTTAGGATATGCCTTCTTAGCCAACTTAGTGATTGTTTGAGCCACTCGGGAATTGTCTCCCCCTTACATCTTACTCTGGTTTGCAACTCAGTTTTGTAAACTTCTGCCCTATTGATAGTACCATACCTATTATTCAATGCTTCAACAACACTATCAAAATCTCTCTGTTTCGGAGGTTCAATGTCATTCAGGAAAGCCCTTGCTCCTCCACTCAGACTGCCTGCTAAATGCAGGGACTTGGACTGATAAGACCAACCATTAATCTCTGCCACAATATTAAAATGTGTAAGATACTCATTCAAGTCTTCAATACCGTCATACTGCTGAGGCTTCATTTTACCTAGACGCTCTCTGTGATCTTCAGATTGACCATCACTAGCACTTGCACTGGGTCTTAAAGGGTTTCTAATATCTATTTGTGGGGTACTCTCAAATCGGGGCTGCTCAAGGTCTCTCATATTTTCTACTCTAGATCTTCTAGTCTGAAACCTATTCTGATTGCAATTTTCACTTCTACTCTCATTTACAGTTCTTTTAACATCATTTAATTCTTCCCTGAGCCTAAACATTTGTTCACTGATAGTGGACATTGCATTGTTAACCACTCTTGAGACTGATCTAAGTACACCGTCACCATGCATATGGGAAGCTTCAGCTGCCCGCTCATCACTCTCCTCATACTCTTGATCTTCATTTACATTTTCACTTCTTTCATTTTCATCTGCGACAGAACTACCATCTTCGCTATGCTCATGTTCCTCATTCTGAATTTTGAAAGTAATTGTTCCTGAATCGTCCATTTTGGAAGCTTTTTCTCAAACAACAGATTTTTGATAAATTATGTTACTCAAAATCTCAGGGTGCTGTTCAATACCTGGTTTCAGGAATCTTAATCTGAACACCAGATTAACAATAAATTGACACAATCTATCAACACAATCCCACCGCTGCCACCAAACTGTAACCGTACCCGACCAAGTTGCCGCAGCTACCTAGCCAGATACACTTACAAAATTGGGATCCGTCTGCTGTCCTACTTTTAAGCTTCGTTGCACCCTGATAGATGAGGAACAATTTGATATAAGTTTAATAATTTATTAATTTAATAATCAACTGTAAAAGAGAAAAGCGAGCAAGCAAAGATGAGATACCGGTAATTAATGATTTCCAATACACTGAGTCCAGAGTTGTCTGCCCCTTTTTGGCTAACTCTCACCCAGTGTGTCCTTGGAGCACCTGCTATGAACCTAAACTAACCCAAGGCCCAAGTTCATCAGCAAGTATCTAGTCAAAGCAATGATAATCAATTCAAATACAAATCTGTGTTTCACCTAGGTAGGTGCTATGCTTTTATCACCCGAATGGGTGCAGAGTATGAGTATACTAAGTGAAGAGCAAGCAGCTGAAAAGCAAAGTGATTATTAGTACATGCAATAGTGAAAAGTATTTAGCTATTTATTTACTTTGAATTAATTATTAGAGAAACAGAATGACTACAGCAGTTAAAACTATTTAAGAAATATGAGTTATACTTACATCACCTATTTGGGTGCAAGCCACAGGGCACCACCCATTTAGGTTGTAAAAGATATATGTTACCAAATTACCTATAAATTATGAACACTTGTGTGTTATCACCCAAATCGGTTATCACAAACTGTCACCCAAATGGGTGCTCTCAAGGCTGAGGTATCACCCGTATGGGTGTCCATACTTTAGTTTCGGAACTTTCGTCTACAAATACTTATATCAAAAGCAATGAAAGTGTCCCTAACATTTTGAGCAAACATAGCAGTGAAATTTCTTCATTCAACATCCCTATTTCTAAATTGGATCTTCCTACAATATACTGCATACCAAAACTGCACAAATCTCCTTACAAATTTAGATATATTGCTAATTCTAGCAACTGCTCAACTACAAGTTTGTCTAGACATCTGACGTCAGCTCTCACGGCGGTAAAGGAACACGTTGCAAAATATTGTGAAACTGTTCTTAACAGGAATGATGTAAATTCATTTTGGTCTATAAAAAATTCCGGGGATGTGATTGACAAGATAAAATCTAGAAATTTTCAAGCCAATACGATTGCTTCATACGATTTTTCAAATATGTACACCACGCTTCCTCACGACAAAATCAATGATCAATTGTCCAAACTCATTAAATGGTGCTATAATCGAGAGGGGAAAATTTATATTTGTACATCTGAATCAAAGGGTTTCTATTCCGCTACAGAATACAAATCATACAAATCATGGACATGTAGCGACCTGTGTAGTGCCTTGTCCTTCCTCTTGGACAACATTTATGTAAGATTTGGTGAGAATCTCTACAAGCAGGTTGTAGGGATTCCTATGGGTACAAATTGTGCGCCTCTTGTTGCAGATTTATTTTTATACACATATGAAAAGGAATTTATTCAAAATCTTCAAAAGCAAAGAAAACATGATGATGTGAAATGCTTCACTGGTACTTCTAGGTACCTGGATGATATTCTTACTATCGATAATCCTGTTTTTGAAAAGTATAAAGATGTTATTTATCCACAAGAATTGACTCTAAACAAGGCAAACTTTACAGACACTGAAACACCATTTTTGGACCTAAATATCAAAATTGTCAATGGAGAAATTCATACAAGTGTATATGACAAACGAGATGATTTTGGATTCAACATAGTAAATTTTCCCTGGCTTGACGGTGATGTCCCTAGATTACCGTCATACGGTATCTACATTTCACAGCTCATCCGGTATGCTAGAGCATGTACTGATGTTTTGGATTTTCATAATAGAAATCTACAAATTACAAAGAAACTTTTAGGTCAAGGTTTTCGCTTTCACAAACTAGTAAAGACTTTCTGGAAATTTTACAAAAATTATGATCAACGTCTTTTGAAATTCGGACCCATACAAGCAACAGAGTATATTACTTTGGGTATTTCACAACCTGCATTTTATGGTGACATAATTAACAAAATAAGAAGGATCAAAGGTAGACAGCATATGTATCGAAAATGCGTCAGAGTCATCAAACGCCTTTTATACCGTGGATATGATCCTAATGTCACCAGACGGACACTAAGCTTGGTACTTGACCAATATACAGTCTTGTACGAGCGCATTCTTAAGACTTGCACTCTGACTGACTGTGACGACGGGACTCCATGACGGGCCATGTCCAAACCTCTTTAGAGAAGACAGGGCCCCGACCACCTGTCCTCTCTGAATGTCAGTCGGACTCCTCGGGTGATAACATATATGAGCTCGCTACAGCCGGCAGAGCACGGACTGTATTACGCACGTCCTCTTTTTATATCCATTTACATGACAAATATGGATAATGACCATATCCCTGTCTACAGTACAAAATCGATAATTCAGAAAATCAGAAACCGAAGGCATACAAAATCAGGATAAAACAGGAACCAAAGCAAACAAAAACAAAAACCTCCACCATATGAAAAGAAGCGAACTCCCGATATGAGAGTGAGACCAGGTGCCCAGGAAGAGTAAGCATCTCCTGCTTGCATGCAACACCCGTCGCTTCAATTCGGTAGAACTGTCACATCCGGTTACTTCCATTTTGGAAGATATAGAGTACAATCTTTGGTTGGATGGTTCAAATGGTCTATGACAGAATATCATCCACCATTCTGGATAGTGGGACATCATAGTGTATGACGAGTTCCCCATATCGACCGTAGAACTTCCTCAGTGACGATGTTAGTCGGTCACAAACATAACCCTGACTGAGAAGCTTATCTGAAAGACGCCTAGCTCTCAGAACAAAATCCGTATATTTGGTACTTGCTCTGGCATAGCGTATCAACTGAGATATGAACACGCCATAAGCAGGCGATGAAGGGATGTTGCTACTCAGAAAAGGAAAGTTCGTAATGCTGAAATTGAAGTCGTCACGTTTGTCATAGAGTGAGGTGTTCATGTGACCATCAGTGTCGTAGGACAACATTATGTCCAAATAGGATGCTGAATTATTTGTCTCTGTAGTTTCTTTGACTTCAAGCTCCGAAGGATAGATACTGCTCAGGTAATCCGCAAATTTTGGATTATTGATGGACAACACATCGTCTATGTATCTGTAAGTGAAGTTGAAGTCAGAAGCTAAGTATCTTTTCCCTTCAGAGACCAAAGATTGAATGAATTCAGCTTCGTACGAGTAAAGGAAAATGTCGGCAAGGAGTGGGGCACAATTGGTCCCCATTGGAATTCCGACAATTTGCTGGAAGACCTTTCCTCCAAACACCACAAAAATGTTGTCGATCAGAAAGTTTAACATCTGAATAATGTCTGTTTCAGTGTACTTATTTTCAGAATCTGACTTTTCTTTTACAAAGTAGGTTTTGTCATAGTTAACAACAATAAATTTGTATTTGCGATTACCGTTCTTACTTGTAAACGCATTACTTATAATTTTTGCGAGTCGTTCTTTTAATTTAGAATGCGGAATTGTAGTGTAAAGTGTCGAAAAATCAAAGGATTTGATCGAATTGACTCTACTAAAATGAGTGGATTTCAGATGTTCTAAAAGTTCCTTCGAATTCTTTAAAATCCACATCTGGTTGATACCACTGCGAGAATATACTGTCGAACAATATTTTTGAAGCCCAGATTTGATTTCAGATAAAACTTTGGTGAGTAAGATCGATACAGATTTGGTAGAACATTTTGAGGAACCAGCGATGAAACGTTGTTTGTACGGATTCTTATGCATTTTAGGTATGCAGTATAAGTATGGTAAATCTAAATCTAAATTGGTAGTGTCGAAGCCAAAGGAAGCAAGAGCTGATTTGTGGTTATCTATTATTTCAGAGGCAGAAAGGTTTGTTGGGGTGTAAGTGGGATTTCCAGGTGTCGAATTTAAACCCAACTCTTTAACTAGACTGTCGAAATAGTACTTTTTGCAAGTAAATGTGTAATTATTTGAGGCTTTGTCCGCTGGTGTGATGACATACTGTTCTTGGAGGTAGGTAAGTTCTGTGATAACATCAGGGTCTTTAAATATAGACACGAATCTGGTGTTCACAGTTGATTTTAATCGGTTAATTCTAGATAAAAGTAACCCTCTGATTGATTTTATCCATTCGGAAAGGGTGTCAAGCTGTACATCCTCTTTCTTTGCCCAACGTCTTGCATATTCCTCACAAGAGTCCATGATAATTTTGACATTTTGGTTCCATGTAAAGGACATACTTTCTCTGTATTTGGGACCCTTTTTTAACAATTCTCTCAACTTGTCGTTCTTGACTATACTAAGGTCACCAGTAATAACGTGTCCACAAGGAGAGTAGTTGAAATCCGATGAAGAACATTCGCAGGGAAGTGGATGTAGTGAGGGATTACTTAAATCAATACACTGCAGGAATCGTTTGTAATTGTAAATTTTAGATGCAACTGTTGGTGTGTAGCTATAGGAAATACAAGGAGTTTCTTTTCTTTTGAAATATGGTGGAATTTTTTCTGTGACAGTTTTGTGATTCAAAATTTGACCAAGATTCAAGTTATCAATACCTTTGTTTGCAAATCTTACTTTAATGAAAGGGCGGTTTGTTTTCTCCTCTGATTTATCTGATCTAACTGCTTGAAATAAACGAAAAGTAGAAATGTCCAAGATGACTCCTTGTAGTCTGTATTCTGGGGAACGTGTATCGGTATATGTAAGATCCTTCGTATAATCGTAGATTTCGTGTAACTTCCGTAAAGGAACAGAGTATAATTTGGTACGAATATAATGTAGGCCTAGAGGCTCATTCAAAAATGGAACCAAGTCATCGAAGGAGAAACTATGTATCTCAGGCCTATTATATTTTCGAATGCCATGACTTCGAGGTCTTCTTTGTGATCTGTTGAATAAGCTAGTCACATTTACCGATTGACAACCGGGACTTGTTAAGTTTCCTATAGTGCTGATGTTATCGTTGCACCCATAGGGCGCTGCAGTGTTAAGATTTTTTATCCAGAACTCTTCTCTGTTGCGACGGAGAGGTGTGCTCAAATTGGGATTGTTTGTGGGGTGATATATTTTCTCCAGGATTCTGACTCTCATAGATAAAACAGAATGATCCGCCTGGTCAAAATGTCGGTAAAGGAGTTGACTTCCTTTATTATTTATTTTTGACCGGTGTCCTGACATTCTTTTTCGGAGCTGGCCTTTGGTTTCGCCCACATAAATCAATCCACAAAGTGAGCACTCTATTCCGTACACAACATTAGATGTCATGCAGTTAAGGTTTTCAAAACTATGCGTGTTAAATGTTTGTTTTGTGAGATTACTTGAGAATGAAGTGTCTGTTATTACATATTCATCTGTGTTGCTTGGACCCCTGTGTTTTACGGTCTTGTTTGTGTGTGGTCACCTAACAGTGAGGAGGTTGTTTTACACCATAATTGTGCGTTCTTCGAGACCTCTGGGAAATCGGAATAGTGGGAGGGTTGTGCGCACGTAATCCAGGATAACCACACCGTCTGCTATTTACGTGGCAGATGGCCGTCCTAAGTCGGCACCAGTTGCCCATTGGTCTCGTTGGTTTATGTGTAGTCTTTTATGTTTCATGTTTCTATGTTGTGAGTTGGTGTTCCTTGTCCCTTTTGTGTCTCTTTCTGTGGGTATCTGTTCTGTGTTTTTTGCATGGGTGTTTTGGGATTTTGCTGTGGGTGCTGCAACCTAGTGTTGTTGGAGATCCCCTCCTTTCTTTTCAATTACTAGTCAAAGTTAATTTCACCCAATTAGGGGAAATTACATTTCAAAGTCAAGTTCCCAAACTCCAAAACCCAAATCGGTTTCAATTCCTAACCATCTGATACTAATCAAGTCGATGTTGACAACAGCTCTGGGACAAGTCGAATGCCCCAATGAGCACTGGCAGTGCTTCCTTATATACTAATTGCATCAAGCGTCAGCCAATCAGAATGCGCCAAATTCGTAAGCCCGTACCAGAGCAATGTCGGCACGGCGCTAAGTTTCAAACTGCAGAGGAGAAAATACAGGAATTTCGTGTCTTAAAGGCTTTATCGTGTAAAAGGATTACTTAAATTGGTTATAATACAAACTTGTGTATCTAATTATTACCGAAATATCTCGGGACAATCGTCATTATCAGTTTAATCAACCACCTGTAACTTGTCTACACTCGACCTTTGTCTTACGTCTTCGATGCACATTCCCGATGTTATGATCGTCTTTAAACTACATTTACTAGAGTGATTTTCCAGTTTTATGGATTAAGGACGACTCCTTAACACAGCACCCTCCTTGAAAAAGGATTTGGTCTCCAAATTGGTGCGACAGACAGTTTGAAAATCAACTCATCACCATCATCATCTAATCAAATCAATTCAATCAAATAAATGAATTTACCAAATCATGCAGTTGTTGTGTTATTCAATTCTATTCAACACAATCGTCTCAGAACATTTCACCCATATAGGTTTCACCAACTTTCACTTAAAGTGATTTCTTCCTTAGTAGATCTACTTTTCTATGCATACTTCAGTTGATTCTGTTTCAAGTTTTAGTTTGACCTTCTGTTTTCGATTCACAAGCTGAGAAGCTGCTAGCCAAGAAGGTAAGATGAAATATAGCTCTATCCAACTGCATGTGTGTTATCATTACCACTCACTTCATGCAAACACATACTGAGGGTCACATATTCACAACCATGCCCAGTGGGCCACCCGCTTTGGTGCAGCGGGCCAGACTGACAGTGTGGTCAAATGGGAGCCCAATTCTCCTTCACATCCACGCCCAGTGGGCTATCCGCTTTGGTGCAGCGGACCAAATGACCCTGCGATCGGAATTGGTGCTCAAGCCAGTAATTGGTAGTCACTTTCGACTACTCCATAGTCATTCTTGACTATCAATTCATTTGCACTTTCATTAGGTACCGGTACTTTTCTATTCAATTTATGAATTCAATATTATGGATAACTCAACACATGCTAGGGGCTTTTTTTTTTGTCCCCCTCATACACTCTCTCATCATCACTCTCATGGGCCACTCACATTCACCCTGGTTTTCAACTGCATCCGGTGGTGCAGATCCTTTCCAGATTCTCTCAACATGTGGGAGCTCCATGTGAGAGTTTCTATATCTCTCACAAGTGCAACAATATAATAAGGCCTTAATTCTACATAATGCATATATAAGCATTTCGATGGACATGTCCCATAATCAATTATTCATGATGCTAGAGTTTCTAGACATCATCAGGCTATTTGCCCTTCTGGCTTCAAACCATCTCAGTGACCAATGGTCGTGCAAAATTACATACGACCATAAACAAAATTGTGACTATCTCAAACCATAAAACTTCTTCACAATTCTGAATGTTTTCAAGCACTATATTTCTCTTTGAAGTTCTATCATTGCTAGCATCAATTACTGACGATTCTGTGCTTCACAAGATGATCGAGTTTCCTTTGTGTCATTTCGAATATGTTCTCCTTTCTTCAATCAAAAGCTTTCAACTTGTTTAAGGTCAAGATAATCACTACTTCTGTCAAACAAAACAAAGATCTTTTTTTTTTCTTGAAGAGAGTTATCTCCTCTTTGTAGTTCAAGTCAAATTTCATTTTATACTCCAACTCAAAGCAACTTACTTCAAACTTACAATTCACGATGTGCAATAGCAAAACAAAATTATTATAATTCACACGTCCATCAATTATTAAATACATAAAAACAAATGAAAACTATATACAAATCATACAATATTTTCAATCACACCATCCCATTTATAGAATCATAATTATTCAGCAATCTATGCTCTGAGATTTTAAAATACCTTCTGGTACATTTAGATCCATCTGTGTCTCGTAAGAATTTTAGATGGAAATTTGTCAAATTGACAAATATGTCTTTCTTTGCAATCATGACGCTGTATCTCTCAAATTAGCCAGAGGTAATCTATTTAAAACAGTTTTCACAAAATGTATTTGTTCCAGATATTTTCATTGTTTCCTAATCTCACTAATTTAAGCTGAGAGGGCGTGATTGGGGACTTCGACTTGTCCCAGAGGATCCCTGACCTTGATAATTTCTACGTCCTCTACCAAATCCTCTATACTGTTGTCAGTATCTTTGTGGGCCATTTCCTATCTGACCTTGTAAGATCTTAACTTCCTCTGCTAAATTTTCAAGCTGAGAATTTATCTTATTCAAATCAATGCCAACTTCAGGGGATTTCTCTCTCTCAGTGCTTAGCACTCTAACCTGTTTTCCCCATTGCTTATCCGCCAAGCGATACGCTTCTAATCTGACAGCTATTTTCTCAGCCTCTGAAATGCTTTCAGGACCAACTTCCTTCAATCTTAACCTAATATCTGAATCTGTCAAAGCATCAGTGAAATAATCCAGAGCTAAAACTTCTACCAATTCTTTGTTGGTGTTAGGATATGCCTTCTTAGCCAACTTAGTGATTGTTTGAGCCACTCGGGAATTGTCTCCCCCTTACATCTTACTCTGGTTTGCAACTCAGTTTTGTAAACTTCTGCCCTATTGATAGTACCATACCTATTATTCAATGCTTCAACAACACTATCAAAATCTCTCTGTTTCGGAGGTTCAATGTCATTCAGGAAAGCCCTTGCTCCTCCACTCAGACTGCCTGCTAAATGCAGGGACTTGGACTGATAAGACCAACCATTAATCTCTGCCACAATATTAAAATGTGTAAGATACTCATTCAAGTCTTCAATACCGTCATACTGCTGAGGCTTCATTTTACCTAGACGCTCTCTGTGATCTTCAGATTGACCATCACTAGCACTTGCACTGGGTCTTAAAGGGTTTCTAATATCTATTTGTGGGGTACTCTCAAATCGGGGCTGCTCAAGGTCTCTCATATTTTCTACTCTAGATCTTCTAGTCTGAAACCTATTCTGATTGCAATTTTCACTTCTACTCTCATTTACAGTTCTTTTAACATCATTTAATTCTTCCCTGAGCCTAAACATTTGTTCACTGATAGTGGACATTGCATTGTTAACCACTCTTGAGACTGATCTAAGTACACCGTCACCATGCATATGGGAAGCTTCAGCTGCCCGCTCATCACTCTCCTCATACTCTTGATCTTCATTTACATTTTCACTTCTTTCATGTTCATCTGCGACAGAACTACCATCTTCGCTATGCTCATGTTCCTCATTCTGAATTTTGAAAGTAATTGTTCCTGAATCGTCCATTTTGGAAGCTTTTTCTCAAACAACAGATTTTTGATAAATTATGTTACTCAAAATCTCAGGGTGCTGTTCACTACCTGGTTTCAGGAATCTTAATCTGAACACCAGATTAACAATAAATTGACACAATCTATCAACACAATCCCACCGCTGCCACCAAACTGTAACCGTACCCGACCAAGTTGCCGCAGCTACCTAGCCAGATACACTTACAAAATTGGGATCCGTCTGCTGTCCTACTTTTAAGCTTCGTTGCACCCTGATAGATGAGGAACAATTTGATATAAGTTTAATAATTTATTAATTTAATAATCAACTGTAAAAGAGAAAAGCGAGCAAGCAAAGATGAGATACCGGTAATTAATAATTTCCAATACACTGAGTCCAGAGTTGTCTGCCCCTTTTTGGCTAACTCTCACCCAGTGTGTCCTTGGAGCACCTGCTATGAACCTAAACTAACCCAAGGCCCAAGTTCATCAGCAAGTATCTAGTCAAAGCAATGATAATCAATTCAAATACAAATCTGTGTTTCACCTAGGTAGGTGCTATGCTTTTATCACCCGAATGGGTGCAGAGTATGAGTATACTAAGTGAAGAGCAAGCAGCTGAAAAGCAAAGTGATTATTAGTACATGCAATAGTGAAAAGTATTTAGCTATTTATTTACTTTGAATTAATTATTAGAGAAACAGAATGACTACAGCAGTTAAAACTATTTAAGAAATATGAGTTATACTTACATCACCTATTTGGGTGCAAGCCACAGGGCACCACCCATTTAGGTTGTAAAAGATATATGTTACCAAATTACCTATAAACTATGAACACTTGTGTGTTATCACCCAAATCGGTTATCACAAACTGTCACCCAAATGGGTGCTCTCAAGGCTGAGGTATCACCCGTATGGGTGTCCATACTTTAGTTTCGGAACTTTCGTCTACAAATACTTATATCAAAAGCAATGAAAGTGTCCCTAACATTTTGAGCTAACATAGCAGTGAAATTTCTTCATTCAACATCCCTATTTCTAAATTGGATCTTCCTACAATATACTGCATACCAAAACTGCACAAATCTCCTTACAAATTTAGATACATTGCTAATTCTAGCAACTGCTCAACTACAAGTTTGTCTAGACATCTGACGTCAGCTCTCACGGCGGTAAAGGAACACGTTGCAATATATTGTGAAACTGTTCTTAACAGGAATGATGTAAATTCATTTTGGTCTATAAAAAATTCCGGGGATGTGATTGACAAGATAAAATCTAGAAATTTTCAAGCCAATACGATTGCTTCATACGATTTTTCAAATATGTACACCACGCTTCCTCACGACAAAATCAATGATCAATTGTCCAAACTCATTAAATGGTGCTATAATCGAGAGGGGAAAATTTATATTTGTACATCTGAATCAAAGGGTTTCTTTTCCGCTACAGAATACAAATCATACAAATCATGGACATGTAGCGACCTGTGTAGTGCCTTGTCCTTCCTCTTGGACAACATTTATGTAAGATTTGGTGAGAATCTCTACAAGCAGGTTGTAGGGATTCCTATGGGTACAAATTGTGCGCCTCTTGTTGCAGATTTATTTTTATACACATATGAAAAGGAATTTATTCAAAATCTTCAAAAGCAAAGAAAACATGATGATGTGAAATGCTTCACTGGTACTTCTAGGTACCTGGATGATATTCTTACTATCGATAATCCTGTTTTTGAAAAGTATAAAGATGTTATTTATCCACAAGAATTGACTCTAAACAAGGCAAACTTTACAGACACTGAAACACCATTTTTGGACCTAAATATCAAAATTGTCAATGGAGAAATTCATACAAGTGTATATGACAAACGAGATGATTTTGGATTCAACATAGTAAATTTTCCCTGGCTTGACGGTGATGTCCCTAGATTACCGTCATACGGTATCTACATTTCACAGCTCATCCGGTATGCTAGAGCATGTACTGATGTTTTGGATTTTCATAATAGAAATCTACAAATTACAAAGAAACTTTTAGGTCAAGGTTTTCGCTTTCACAAACTAGTAAAGACTTTCTGGAAATTTTACAAAAATTATGATCAACTTGAAATTCGGACCCATACAAGCAACGGAGTATATTACTTTGGGTATTTCACAACCTGCATTTTATGGTGACATAATTAACAAAATAAGAAGGATCAAAGGTAGACAGCATATGTATCGAAAATGCGTCAGAGTCATCAAACGCCTTTTATACCGTGGATATGATCCTAATGTCACCAGACGGACACTAAGCTTGGTACTTGACCAATATACAGTCTTGTACGAGCGCATTCTAAAGACTTGCACTCTGACTGACTGTGACGACGGGACTCCATGACGGGCCCTGTCCAAACCTCTTTAGAGAAGACAGGGCCCCGACCACCTGTCCTCTCTGAATGTCAGTCGGACTCCTCGGGTGATAACATATATGAGCTCGCTACAGCCGGCAGAGCACGGACTGTATTACGCACGTCCTCTTTTTATATCCATTTACATATTCATCTGTGTTGCTTGGACCCCTGTGTTTTACGGTCTTGTTTGTGTGTGGTCACCTAACAGTGAGGAGGTTGTTTTACACCATAATTGTGCGTTCTTCGAGACCTCTGGGAAATCGGAATAGTGGGAGGGTTGTGCGCACGTAATCCAGGATAACCACACCGTCTGCTATTTACGTGGCAGATGGCCGTCCTAAGTCGGCACCGGTTGCCCATTGGTCTCGTTGGTTTATGTGTAGTCTTTTATGTTTCATGTTTCTATGTTGTGAGTTGGTGTTTCTTGTCCCTTTTGCGTCTCTTTCTGTGGGTATCTGTTCTGTGTTTTTTGCATGGGTGTTTTGGGATTTTGCTGTGGGTGCTGCAACCTAGTGTTGTTGGAGATCCCCTCCTTTCTTTTCAATTACTAGTCAAAGTTAATTTCACCCAATTAGGGGAAATTACATTTCAAAGTCAAGTTCCCAAACTCCAAAACCCAAATCGGTTTCAATTCCTAACCATCTGATACTAATCAAGTCGATGTTGACAACAGCTCTGGGACAAGTCGAATGCCCCAATGAGCACTGGCAGTGCTTCCTTATATACTAATTGCATCAAGCGTCAGCCAATCAGAATGCGCCAAATTCGTAAGCCCGTACCAGAGCAATGTCGGCACGGCGCTAAGTTTCAAACTGCAGAGGAGAAAATACAGGAATTTCGTGTCTTAAAGGCTTTATCGTGTAAAAGGATTACTTAAATTGGTTATAATACAAACTTGTGTATCTAATTATTACCGAAATATCTCGGGACAATCGTCATTATCAGTTTAATCAACCACCTGTAACTTGTCTACACTCGACCTTCGTCTTACGTCTTCGATGCACATTCCCGATGTTATGATCGTCTTTAAACTACATTTACTAGAGTGATTTTCCAGTTTTATGGATTAAGGACGACTCCGTAACAATATATATAACATTGAATTTAAAATAATATGAATCAAGGCAAAGCCTTATATGCGAGCGGAGGAAAAAGACACCAAAAATCTTGTTAAACCTTAAAAACCTTGATCTCAAAATCGAACACTTTTCAAAATCATACCCTTGGGATTCCAGGAATCCTTCACCGCCGGTCAAGCTGGACCTCCCCTTCCCACTGCCAAAAAAAGAAAGAGAAAAATCTGGATCCGTCCCATGTACTTTACACAGACGTAAATCATTCGCGAGGGAGTCTGAATTCCCTTCCCTTTCCTCTCTAATGACCTTGATATCAATTGAAAAAAAATCAAATTTTTCATCTTTACCAAATAATTATTTCGATCATATCTATCTTGTTTGTATGATACACTTAAAACCGTTAGAAAATCGCGGCTGTTTTGTGTTACTTTTCCTTCTTGCATAACTACAATCGTGTACCATTCTTGCACGTGAAAATGGACGCACTGCTACAATTACGTCACATATAGAGGAATAATGACGTCAAGTATACTGCAGAGTTACGTACCGTTGTGTCGTCATTAGTGATAAAGATGGCGGATTAGTTGCTGCTGAATTTCTGATTTTCAGACGAACAATTCGGCGAGTTTCACTTAGTTTTATTGCGCCATAAAATAGAAGAATTCTATCCATTGCGAATTTGTCAAGGTATGTTCTCCTGCTCTGTCGTTTAAGGGAATCGAGTCATTTTTCCCGTATCCGCGGTACTGTTACCAAACTTTTTCAGCTCCAAGTATGTATATCTTTTGCTCGTGCATTTTCCCATACTTACGTATACGCGTTACCATAAATGCGAGCTTCGCTCGCAAAGACCCTTCGGGCCTTTGCAGCGAGCTCCGCTCGCTATTACACATATATACATAACCTATTTAAACATGTCCAATAATTGTGAGATACAAGCGCAAATGTGATGCCTGCAAGGATACACAGACAGACCATGTCACAGACAACCGTTTATTTGAAAGTAAAGCAATCACATTTTTTTTTAATAATAATATGACAATCTTTTAATTATATAACTTAATCTGATTGGCTTTACTAAGCATGTCCGTAATATGAGGGATCACTAGTCTTGCATATGTTTGCCCCCCTTCTTTTCTGCTATCATCCCCTTGCAACTTAGTTTTCCGCTGCTTGATCAAATTTCACTCATCCATGGCTCATAATATAAATACGAACGCTAATTATTTCCAAGGTCATTTGTCAAAGGTCAAGTTTATAGACTGAAAATAGATAAAATCCTTGTATACACTCTAAGACTAAGAGGGCGCATTCTTATTGGATCTTGAAAAAAAAAATAATGTGTAGTCATGGCTTATGACACAACGAAAAACCTGATTGATTTGAATAGGTCAAGATCATGGGATAAATTGATTAAAATCCTTGTATCCACTCTAGAGGATGCAGTTTTAAAATCTGATCTTGATTAACACTCGTTACTTGTGACATGAGGAAGAATCTTATTTATTTTTCTAGATCAAAGGTCAAAATTTTGATACGATTAAAATCCTTGTATCCATTCTAGACTATCGGATTTTAATCAAACTTAATTCACTTATTGCTTATGACATAAGGAAGAAAGCTATGCTGTGCATTTTTTAACATCTTAAGTCAAAGGTCAACACTAAATTAAACTTCCTTGTATATACTCTAGAATGTGCACTTTCAACAGTAATTTCTCAGACTATATGTGTACTTTTTGATATTGATGTAAAGAAGAATCTTAGTGATTTTCAAAGTCATAGAGCAAATGCCAAGGTCAATGCTTAGAATTGGGTTCTAATATACAGTTTTCGCGCACTGTTCCACCATTTGCCCCACATAAGACTTGTTGGACTATTCCGAATGTGCAAACAGTTAATCAGATTTTCAGCGCAAACAGTTAATCAGATTTTCAACATCTGGATTTTCACTTTTTAAAAGTACTACAGCAAGAAAGAAACCCTATAAAAATCAATGGACATAGGTCAAAGGTCAAAGTCACAGCCTGGAATCTCTAAAAATGTGTACAATGTTGAAGATGTATCTTCTATGCAACTTCTTAATTAAATTAGAGAACACAAAAATTGGCTATGATGAAAGGAAGAAATGCATAGACCATAGATCAAAAGACACGGATTACACAATGTTAAAATCCTTTTACACAATAGAGGGGGAGGGGGCACTTCAAATGGAACTTTTGTCCAAGTTGGCACTTGTTTTGAATATGTTATAACATAGAATGGAATCAAGAATTTCAAATTGGTAGTGGTTTCCGAGGCTCCTTCAAATGCCTACTGGATCAATTGCAGTGAAGTATTTTAGAGTTATCCTTCTTTTCCTATTGAAATAAGTGGCAACAGCTTGAACGTGAGTATGTAGGAAAAAAACTAATGATCAATGAAATATTGACGAAAAAACCAATGCAGTATTAGACACATGTAAAACATTAACAACTGCAAACCTATGATAGATTTATACACGTGACGAAGTTAGTTAATCTTGAAAGAAATCAGTTTCAAACTAGCTGTAGCTAGTGTTCTATCAGGAAAGTTTGTTATACGTACACGCATGCATACAAACATACAACATGTAAGTACTACATACATTTTCACGTCAATGGAGAGGTAATCAATTTGTGTAAATAATGTCTAATAGTCTAGTTGCCAAATGGCTATTTTGGGGGGAACCCAAAAAAATGTTACGCACAAAATGTTTTTGCACGAAAGTGAGGTTAATACCTTCTACTTTGATAATCCGGCGGATGCCACTCTGGCATCCTTGGGCAATTCGAAATTTTTGGGCAAAAGTGTGATTTTTCAAAGAAAAACAGGTGAAAATAGGAAAAACCCAATTACTTTGTCCATGTTGTAGCTAGACACACAGATGTGGTATCAAAAGAACAGCAATGCCATTGCCTTTAAGTCTCAAGCTCAGTTTATCAATTTACTCGTCTATAAAATGGGGAAAATTATGGATTTTCAATGAAAAACCGTTGAAAATTGGGAAAATGTCATATCTTTTTTCATACTGTAGATAAAATAACAATTTTGGTATCAAACGCACAATAAATGTATTGCTTTTCATTTTAAATATCAGATTAGCTATTTGCAAGTACGAAAATGGGTAAAAGAATGCATTTTGAATGAAAAATCGCTAAAAATTGGGATATTGCAATGCCTTTATTCATGCTGTCGGTAGAACAACAACAAGAAAAATTATTTCATTGATTAAAATTCAGAATTCCACTCAAGCAAATGGAATCTTCTTGTTTTGTTTTGTTGTTGTTTTTTTTTGGGGGGGGGGGGCTGCTAAAATAAGGTTCTAAATTGTAAAAATAAAATCGATTCTAGAACAACAAGTTTCGTATAAAAATGATTGCATATTGATAGTTTTAGATTTGCACTCTCTAATTTCCCTTTTATCTACTCTAGATTCTCTGGTTTCTCTTGCTGTGTGTGTCTTCTCTTTGGTTTTACTTGAGGTGTTTTGATGTGTTGATATTGGTGTTGCAACCCAGTTTTGTTGGAGATCGCCTCCTTCCTTATTGTCTTGTTGTTTCATCGACATACAATTGTAATACTTGTGTGCAACTACTTCTAACAACAAAGAACCCTTCTTACATGGTTGATCAAAATGCCTCCTTTTCATCGTACTCTGACAATTCTCTACTCCAAATCATTTACAGAATTAAAGAAATATGAGCACAGAGTTTGTCACATCTGTTTGTCACACAACTCAGATTTCATGTGCGACTGCAACAAATCAACAGGATAACAGATAGAGGTACAGACGTGATTGGCAAAATATTATCACAATTGGTCTCAACAGTTTTTTTAAATTTAATTCTTTCAGCAGATCCAGGTTTGATTGAACAGCATCTTAAGAATGTCTCCATATACATGGCTAAAAATATTTAGTTTTTCTTGACATGTAATCGAAATTATTCAATTAACTGTTGGTGACAATGGTCATCTTAGAGTTTTGAACTCTTATAACGCATTTCATTCAATCGTACACTGGACCTTACATCAGATATACTGTCTAGATTCAATAAACCATAGTAATTCTGTATGGACATCATGGCCTCAGTCACCATCTTTTCAATATCTGAATTAACTTCTCTGAAATTTGACACGGAACACCACTTCAAAAGCTTCCCACAGAACAACCTTTGTCTCTCCAATACCATCATATGTTGATGATACCCATCATCATGATCTGTTCTCAATACCTTCATCTTCAGAATGTGTAGAATGTGAGTTCTTAATCAATCGGATTGCTGCCTCGATCAACTGATTGCAAGTACATGAAATATCAATCAGTTGCACTTCATTTCCTGAGATGTAGCTTTCCTGACTGAATCTTTTATGTCATTGTGATGGTAGGTAGGGGTCAATTGAATATCATTTAAATTTGCTCTCTGCAAAGTGATAGAAATTTTAAGTTCAGAAAATATGGCCAGGGGCGCTGCTGGAGAGGATTTTGGCTGTGCCATGAAGTCATTGTAATTAAAAGCATCACTGATGAGGATTTTTCTATCCGAAACACGTGTCTGGTGCATCAAAATTAGTATAAAACTTTCTTCAAGAAGGTAAATAGTTGGAACACTTATTATTGAACATCTGAAGTGTTTATTTTTTTTTTTTAGAAATATACGACCAAAAACATTCAAGGTATTAATTCTGCATGAATGATAGTCCTGCATACATCAATCGATCATCAGCTCCAAGGCATTCTTGTCGAATGAATAACATGGAGCTTATTTTAAGAACATATATTTCGAATGAAGAAGATCTCCTTACCATAATCTCAACAGCACTCACAATAGAGCACAAAATTGAGCATCGACGGACCCCTAGCAAGCTAGAGGTGGGACCAGGTGTCCGGGAGGATTAAGCATCCCCTGTTGGCTAGCCGCACCCGCCGTCGATGTTCACGCACGAAAATGAAAACAATATCTAAACTTCATGCACTGTCTGACGTTATGTCTATATAGAAAGTGCTATGGCGACAATGTCAGGGAAATATATTCAAATACATGTACTGTTTTTTTTAAATACTTTGCAAAGTTTGGAAGTTGCAAAACCGAAGGCATCTGTTTAACATCGACGTAGGGACTAGAACAACGTCATGACTAAGCAGGTCTTTATTAAAGATCCACTTTAATAATTGAAAACAATTACACAACCCTGGCAAAAATCATCTATGTTTTAAAAACGTCTTCAAATTCATAAGCATCATTTGAAAGCAGATTAATTAACAGCGTGGACCAGACATGCACGTTTCGGGTATTCAATCCTCGTCAGTGATCCTCAATCTAAACAATGAAATATGGCCAAAATGTGTGATGATTATGTCCAAAATATACCGAAAGACGTAGCAAGATGACTGAAATATGATGCTACAGGACCCAGGTTTCAGAAATTTGTGACAATTTTGTAAACAGAAATTTTCGAATGCGTTTGAAGGAACGACCAACCGAAATTGGTCGGTCTTGGCTACATGTGCCCTTGGGGACTCCTGGTCCACTATCAGTGACACTCACCAAGCTCATTAGCATCATTTAAAAGCAGATTAATTAACAGTGTGGACCAGACATGCACGTTATGTATTTAAGACAGTAGCCGCTTTCTTTTGAACAATGTCTCTTATTTCACCCACGTCTTTCAAAAGCTCGCTACAAGACTCCATGTACCAGTAAATTGTTTTAAAAAAGTGTTGACTTGAATGAGTTAAAGAAGATCTCCTTACTATAATCTCAACAGCACTCACAATAGAGCACAAAATTAAACATCGATGGACCCCTAGCAAGCTAGAGGTGGGACCAGGTGCCCGGGAGGAGTAAGCATCCCCTGTTGGCTAGCCGCACCCGCCGTCGATGTTTAAGCACGAAAATGAAAACAATATCTAAACTTCATGCACTGTCTGACGTTATGTCTATATAGAAAGTGCTATGGCGACAATGTCAGGGAAATATATTCAAAACAATACACACATCTTTGTTCTAGATTTTCTGTAAACGTTTTGCATTATTCAAAGTCCCAACTTTTAATGGAAAAATACCCTTCAAAAATCAAAGTTTTCTCTCTCATTCAGGTCTTCTCCCACTTTATTTATGAGCAAAATGTTCAATACGAATTCAGAATAAAAGACAATAAAAACATTTATTTTGGTACCATAATTGCTGTACCTCAGGCCCGAAAAATTATATGTGTGTTTCCCATAACATGCTGAAATAAAATAGGGTAGGTCGGTCGGATTTTTTTTTTTTTTTTTTTTTTTTTGATTTTTTTTATCTACTTTTGTAGCGTTGTAAGGCTTGTTTAGAATAATATACAACGGCGTAGCCTGAAAAAGTGGAGGGGCACAACATCCCAAAATTTCTAGCAAGCAAACAAAAAAGGGGGGGGGGGGGAAAGAGAATTAAGAAAAATATGGGAGTTTCATGTTCTGTATGCACAAATTTTAACATTTCTGGTGCAAAATATTGACTTATTAGAAAACACTTTCTATATCCTCTATCATGAACATGTACATATGTAATAATATGATATATAGTTTGAGTTAAATGTCTTCATGTACATTGATAAAGTAATATGTATTAAGGATTGATCAGAATAGCTAAATTATTCAGGAAGTCTATAAAGAACTGGTGAGCGGTAGAGATCCAAAGAAAATATTTGAAAATTGACTGAATCCCCCCACTTTTCAAAGTGGGGGGATGTGCCCCCACTGCCCCCCTTCTCCTACGCCCTTGAATATATTAAATGTGATTTAAAGGTATCATTGAATTATGACCTTCAAATATGTGTTGTCTGTCAAATACATGGAGAAATCATCAGTAAACACAGACATGTTAAACCACGTAGAAAGAAGGGGGAGTTCATTTTGTGTCTGTAACCGGTGGCAAACAGCAAAATGTTTATAAATGTTACTGTGCATTTTAAAACTGGCCTCCCAAGCATGGTGACCTTGAATCTGCATTTTTATTATCTATACAGAATCCAATGTTTTTTTCCCTAAAAGTGACCACGACCTTTGACCTGTTCACCCAAAATCAAAAGGCATCTCCTGATTATAAGCATATCACCAAATTTGACCTTTGATCTTTCCCTCAAAATCGATTGGCTTACTTCCATATTGATCCCTATATTGTCTCGTTACCATATATTCTAATGCAATGTCTGAAATAAATGCCGAATTTCATAGGTTGCTCCCTCCTCAGGTACGGCCATAAAATTAGAACATACTCGCCGTTTATGTGAATGCGGTAACTTGCAATTGACGTAAAGTTTGTAGCCGATAAGTGCTGATTTTACGGTACAAACATCCGTTTTTTCTGGTTCCAGTAATGTGTTGCAAAAAAGACTCAGTTTGCGACCATAATATAAGCATTTACCGGCCGCAAACATACATTGTAACGTCAGGAGCACGTTATCCCTATTAAGACTGACATGGAGGCGCGTGGTCAATAGTTCGTATTAAAATTTTATTTACAGCCGTAAAAATGTCGAGATGTAATCGTTCTATTGTACAACTAATTTACGGCAACGTATGTTAAAGTAACTTTAACATACGTTGCCGTAAAATGACTAACCGCACTGTATAGTTACCGTAATATTTATCACGTACCTTATATTAGGACAGTGTTTTTTAAACAGATTTTACGGGACAACTAAATTTCCTTTTGAACAGATTCAATTTCCATATCAACCTGCAATAAAAATTGAGATACGACGAATATTTTTTATGAAAGTAAGCGGCGATTTTACCCTAAGTATAGGAGGTGAGAAATCGAAGGTCGCCGGTTGAGTTAATGAGAACCCTGAGTCAGACTGTGTGTTTTCATAACAATTAAAGAGTACAAACATTGTCAGGCATTAATCCTTTTATGGGAAAAAAGGAAGCCATCCCGGTAGCGCCGTACAATATAAAGTAGCGTTTTGAGAGAGAAATTATAGATTACTTCGTATTTTTACAAAATTTTAAAAAGTGGAAGAATAAAAAGAATGGTTTTGCAATAGATGATGTTAAAAGACAGGTAAAATTACACCAAAATCGGTAGAATTAACATTTCTGGCATGCATTTCTCAAAGCGCGACGATCATAAAATTGGCGCGAAAAACCTATAAATGCAACTAAAAATCGAGAAAAAAACGTTAGGGTCGGCGGCTTTGAGTAGGGTCGGTCGGGTGATGGGAAACAAAGGTATTTTTTCTTTTGGCCTCATACTAATTACAGTTTGAAAAAGTTCATTGCATTTTGCACATTTTCAGCGTTTTTACATCCAAGAGTAGTTGTTTTTCCCAATTTTTCGTACCAGCATATTGCGAATCTGACTTCTGTATTATTTAAAATGAAAGGCAATAAATTTATTGTGCGTTTGGTACCAAAATTGTTTGTTTAGCTACAGAATAAAAAAAGATATTGTATTTTCCCAATTTTCAACGATTTTTAATCGAAAATCCATAGTTTTCCCCATTTTATTGACAAGATGATTGGTAAATTGAGCTTGGGACTTAAAGACAATTCAATTGTCGTTCTTTTGGTACCAATTTTGTTGCTCTAGCTGCAGCATGGAAAAAGTAATTGAATTTTTCCTATTTTCAATGATTTTTCTTCGAAAAATACCATTTTACCCCAAAATTTCGAAATGCCCAAGGATGCCAGAGTGGCATCAGCCGGATTATCAAATAAGAGGGTATTGACAACACGTTCATGCAAAAACATTTTGTGCGTAAGAAATTTTTGGGTTTCATGAATGGCACCTAGTCTATAACGTTCAAGATGATTTCCTTGAAAGGTGAACTTCATTTTTTTTTTTTCAATTCTGACAATTATAGCAGCTTACAGTTACCAAATCAGTTGAAACGTATGTTTTATATAAAAAAAATATACAAACATTATCATTAATTTCTTTTATGTGGAATTTTTCATCCCGTTTTTTCATCCCTTTTTTATTCTTTTTTTTTTTACATTATTTCATCCTGTTTTCTTAAACATTTTCACGTATACATATAATATATATCATTATCAGTGATAAAACCTAATGATGGAGGGGGATTACATGTAATATTACACTGCTTTTCAAACATCTTTTAAAAATTGATTTATGTAAGTTTTAATGACTAGTAATTATGTTGGGTGACCTCCGAACACGTCAACAGATCATATTGGTATACATTTGGGCATTGCTGACTCTTGGACAAGCTTTGGAAGATCAAGGGCCACTGGTCACCGATAAGGTACGCATAAATCATTAAAGTTAAAAATTTATTATATAATGGTATAATGGCATGTGATAAAAGGATGTGGGAGACCTGCTTTCACTGTACACAGCGGAACATGGAGTCCCGTCACCACGGTTGGTCAAGATACAATACTAGATAAAATTGTAGATGGGTCCATTACCATGCTCCATATTATTTTGATAGCCTCAGGATCACATCACTATATATTCCTATAATTATGAAAAATAAGTGCATCTAATATTTAAGCTGGTCCTTTAATATTCATGGTTTCTGTGATGTTGAGATATCTATATTATAATGTTTAGCAATTATCTATCTTTAGGTGTATCTGGACATTAATGTAGGAGAGGAGTACATCGGACGAATCGTGATTGGTCTGTTTGGCAAGATTGTACCTAAAACTGTCCTCAACTTTAAGTCATTGGCCGAAGGATCAGTGGTCAGTAGTTTTGGATTTTTGCTTTAACCAGTATATCATAACACATGCTTGCATTTTTAGCTGAATTTAGATATTTATAGATAGATAGATAGATACTTTTTATTGATCAAAATGGGCCCTTGCGGGCATTCACGCTGTACATTTGACTTTTTTTACTCAGATAAAAGATGGACAGCCACTAACTTATAAAGGAAGTCATTTCCATCGGGTCATCAAAGGATTTATAATTCAAGGAGGAGACTATACTAGGGGAGACGGGACAGGAGGTACGTGGGTCCAAACACCTTCAACTGACCAGAACTGTGTTATCATGTACCCTTATAAACTTGAAAATATCGATGCACATTTTGAGAAATGAATAAATCATAAATGACAAAATGTAAATGTGAAACACCATGTCCTCCAGCTCATTGCTGAGTACAGCTATATATGTTTACCCCAAAAGTATTCATTATCTTTAAAAATCTGTTTATATATGAGTATTAATTTTATTTTAATTGTGTTTCGGTGGCGCCATCTACGATACACTCCGTTTTCAATCTGTACAATACAATCAGTGGTTTCCCTCTATTCGGTGTGTTTTCCTGCTTGCTCCATTTGGTGTTTTGTCTTGATTGTTGGTCGTTGAAGCTATATCTGATTTTGTTCAAACATTATAAAATCGGACATAAATAACAAAAGATAGGCCACAAAAATAGTCTCAAACGACCTTCCATACGCAGACATAAAATGCATATTCTAACATGACTTGAGATTTTCTCCCTATATGTACTATAGAACTCGCCTGGTGTAAAATCTCCAACAAACGTTCAGTTCGCTAAGCTCCGCCCATAAACGTGCCATATATAGAGCTCGTGCAGAACAACATAAACCAATGAAATTATCACCGAGCCGCGAAACCACGGCTAGATAGTTGTTTAAGAAATAACAACTAGCTAGCCGTGGTTTATTGTCCAGTAATTCCACGAGTCATGTGACGAGTGGAATTACTGGACAATGAATCACGGCTATGTAGTTGGTATTTCTGTTCTAATATAGCACGTGACTGGGCGGAGCTTAGCGCACTGGAAGTTTGTTGGAGATTTTACACCAGGCGAGTTCTATGGTACATATATAGGGAGAAAATTTCCAGTCATATTAGAATATTTCTTAATCAGGCCATACCAAATTAATTTAGTGTTCTTGCGAAGAAGTCAGTAAAAAAATTATATCATAAAAATAAAATGCTCGTCCGCACCACTAAATTTCTGTTTCAAGAATTTTTTAGGGTCGGTTCTGATTTCTGCAAATCTTCGAGAAGTCTCAGTTTGTGCAAATTTCGAAGAAAATCATTCTTCTTGTGTTTGAAAATTTTTGTTGGAAGCCGGAAGCAATTGCACTGAAAGTCAAGGAGGGGGAATGTTCGAAAATTTTTGTCCGTACTGCTATGTAACAGGCATCCAATAGTCACCAGATGGGGATTCTAAACATCAGAAATGTATTACTGGGGTAACCACATCAAAAATCGCATCTTAAAAAAAAAACCAATAATAATAATAAAAAATAATAATCATCAAAAATAATAATAATAAAATAATGATATTTTCGCTCGCTCGCACATTTTTTTTTCCCACAAGAAAATCCGAAGAACATTAAACTGATTTGGGATATGGCCTTAGCTATTTTTATTTGGTCCACATGTAGGCACTAAATTTTTCCTAGACGGGGTTGGTTTGAAATGATGGTAACTTCCAAATTTTATTATCATGTACGATACGTACATATTTCCGTGTTGTTGTTGTTTTTTTCAAGTTTGCAAACCGATATTTATCTTTTGGGTGGTTATAGAGCCCGGTACGAGGAAGTTTTTGATGTGAACAAACGTGCATACTATCAGTTATAGAGACATGCTGTTTATTTATTTCGAACAGGAAGAAGTATATTTGAGAAAGCTCAATTTGAGGATGAAAACTTCCAGCTTTTACATTACGGTCCCGGCTGGGTAAATATGGCAAATGCAGGCAAGGATACCAACTCATCACAATTCTGTATATTTACCACCAAAGCAAGCTGGTTGGACGGTAATTATGTGGTGTTTGGAAAAGTTCTAAAAGGAATGGTAAGCATTTATTTCATGAATATTATTTGAAAAGGGGGGGGGCTTATTTTTTCTATTGAATCGTTCACTGGACAAAACACACCCAGTGTGTCCTTGGAGCACCTGCTATGAACCTAAACTAACCCAAGGCCCAAGTTCATCAGCAAGTATCTAGTCAAAGCAATGATAATCAATTCAAATACAAATCTGTGTTTCACCTAGGTAGGTGCTATGCTTTTATCACCCGAATGGGTGCAGAGTATGAGTATACTAAGTGAAGAGCAAGCAGCTGAAAAGCAAAGTGATTATTAGTACATGCAATAGTGAAAAGTATTTAGCTATTTATTTACTTTGAATTAATTATTAGAGAAACAGAATGACTACAGCAGTTAAAACTATTTAAGAAATATGAGTTATACTTACATCACCTATTTGGGTGCAAGCCACAGGGCACCACCCATTTAGGTTGTAAAAGATATATGTTACCAAATTACCTATAAATTATGAACACTTGTGTGTTATCACCCAAATCGGTTATCACAAACTGTCACCCAAATGGGTGCTCTCAAGGCTGAGGTATCACCCGTATGGGTGTCCATACTTTAGTTTCGGAACTTTCGTCTACAAATACTTATATCAAAAGCAATGAAAGTGTCCCTAACATTTTGAGCTAACATAGCAGTGAAATTTCTTCATTCAACATCCCTATTTCTAAATTGGATCTTCCTACAATATACTGCATACCAAAACTGCACAAATCTCCTTACAAATTTAGATACATTGCTAATTCTAGCAACTGCTCAACTACAAGTTTGTCTAGACATCTGACGTCAGCTCTCACGGCGGTAAAGGAACACGTTGCAATATATTGTGAAACTGTTCTTAACAGGAATGATGTAAATTCATTTTGGTCTATAAAAAATTCCGGGGATGTGATTGACAAGATAAAATCTAGAAATTTTCAAGCCAATACGATTGCTTCATACGATTTTTCAAATATGTACACCACGCTTCCTCACGACAAAATCAATGATCAATTGTCCAAACTCATTAAATGGTGCTATAATCGAGAGGGGAAAATTTATATTTGTACATCTGAATCAAAGGGTTTCTTTTCCGCTACAGAATACAAATCATACAAATCATGGACATGTAGCGACCTGTGTAGTGCCTTGTCCTTCCTCTTGGACAACATTTATGTAAGATTTGGTGAGAATCTCTACAAGCAGGTTGTAGGGATTCCTATGGGTACAAATTGTGCGCCTCTTGTTGCAGATTTATTTTTATACACATATGAAAAGGAATTTATTCAAAATCTTCAAAAGCAAAGAAAACATGATGATGTGAAATGCTTCACTGGTACTTCTAGGTACCTGGATGATATTCTTACTATCGATAATCCTGTTTTTGAAAAGTATAAAGATGTTATTTATCCACAAGAATTGACTCTAAACAAGGCAAACTTTACAGACACTGAAACACCATTTTTGGACCTAAATATCAAAATTGTCAATGGAGAAATTCATACAAGTGTATATGACAAACGAGATGATTTTGGATTCAACATAGTAAATTTTCCCTGGCTTGACGGTGATGTCCCTAGATTACCGTCATACGGTATCTACATTTCACAGCTCATCCGGTATGCTAGAGCATGTACTGATGTTTTGGATTTTCATAATAGAAATCTACAAATTACAAAGAAACTTTTAGGTCAAGGTTTTCGCTTTCACAAACTAGTAAAGACTTTCTGGAAATTTTACAAAAATTATGATCAACTTCTTTTGAAATTCGGACCCATACAAGCAACGGAGTATATTACTTTGGGTATTTCACAACCTGCATTTTATGGTGACATAATTAACAAAATAAGAAGGATCAAAGGTAGACAGCATATGTATCGAAAATGCGTCAGAGTCATCAAACGCCTTTTATACCGTGGATATGATCCTAATGTCACCAGACGGACACTAAGCTTGGTACTTGACCAATATACAGTCTTGTACGAGCGCATTCTTAAGACTTGCACTCTGACTGACTGTGACGACGGGACTCCATGACGGGCCCTGTCCAAACCTCTTTAGAGAAGACAGGGCCCCGACCACCTGTCCTCTCTGAATGTCAGTCGGACTCCTCGGGTGATAACATATATGAGCTCGCTACAGCCGGCAGAGCACGGACTGTATTACGCACGTCCTCTTTTTATATCCATTTACATATTCATCTGTGTTGCTTGGACCCCTGTGTTTTACGGTCTTGTTTGTGTGTGGTCACCTAACAGTGAGGAGGTTGTTTTACACCATAATTGTGCGTTCTTCGAGACCTCTGGGAAATCGGAATAGTGGGAGGGTTGTGCGCACGTAATCCAGGATAACCACACCGTCTGCTATTTACGTGGCAGATGGCCGTCCTAAGTCGGCACCGGTTGCCCATTGGTCTCGTTGGTTTATGTGTAGTCTTTTATGTTTCATGTTTCTATGTTGTGAGTTGGTGTTCCTTGTCCCTTTTGCGTCTCTTTCTGTGGGTATCTGTTCTGTGTTTTTTGCATGGGTGTTTTGGGATTTTGCTGTGGGTGCTGCAACCTAGTGTTGTTGGAGATCCCCTCCTTTCTTTTCAATTACTAGTCAAAGTTAATTTCACCCAATTAGGGGAAATTACATTTCAAAGTCAAGTTCCCAAACTCCAAAACCCAAATCGGTTTCAATTCCTAACCATCTGATACTAATCAAGTCGATGTTGACAACAGCTCTGGGACAAGTCGAATGCCCCAATGAGCACTGGCAGTGCTTCCTTATATACTAATTGCATCAAGCGTCAGCCAATCAGAATGCGCCAAATTCGTAAGCCCGTACCAGAGCAATGTCGGCACGGCGCTAAGTTTCAAACTGCAGAGGAGAAAATACAGGAATTTCGTGTCTTAAAGGCTTTATCGTGTAAAAGGATTACTTAAATTGGTTATAATACAAACTTGTGTATCTAATTATTACCGAAATATCTCGGGACAATCGTCATTATCAGTTTAATCAACCACCTGTAACTTGTCTACACTCGACCTTCGTCTTACGTCTTCGATGCACATTCCCGATGTTATGATCGTCTTTAAACTACATTTACTAGAGTGATTTTCCAGTTTTATGGATTAAGGACGACTCCGTAACAATATATATAACATTGAATTTAAAATAATATGAATCAAGGCAAAGCCTTATATGCGAGCGGAGGAAAAAGACACCAAAAATCTTGTTAAACCTTAAAAACCTTGATCTCAAAATCGAACACTTTTCAAAATCATACCCTTGGGATTCCAGGAATCCTTCACCGCCGGTCAAGCTGGACCTCCCCTTCCCACTGCCAAAAAAAGAAAGAGAAAAATCTGGATCCGTCCCATGTACTTTACACAGACGTAAATCATTCGCGAGGGAGTCTGAATTCCCTTCCCTTTCCTCTCTAATGACCTTGATATCAATTGAAAAAAAATCAAATTTTTCATCTTTACCAAATAATTATTTCGATCATATCTATCTTGTTTGTATGATACACTTAAAACCGTTAGAAAATCGCGGCTGTTTTGTGTTACTTTTCCTTCTTGCATAACTACAATCGTGTACCATTCTTGCACGTGAAAATGGACGCACTGCTACAATTACGTCACATATAGAGGAATAATGACGTCAAGTATACTGCAGAGTTACGTACCGTTGTGTCGTCATTAGTGATAAAGATGGCGGATTAGTTGCTGCTGAATTTCTGATTTTCAGACGAACAATTCGGCGAGTTTCACTTAGTTTTATTGCGCCATAAAATAGAAGAATTCTATCCATTGCGAATTTGTCAAGGTATGTTCTCCTGCTCTGTCGTTTAAGGGAATCGAGTCATTTTTCCCGTATCCGCGGTACTGTTACCAAACTTTTTCAGCTCCAAGTATGTATATCTTTTGCTCGTGCATTTTCCCATACTTACGTATACGCGTTACCATAAATGCGAGCTTCGCTCGCAAAGACCCTTCGGGCCTTTGCAGCGAGCTCCGCTCGCTATTACACATATATACATAACCTATTTAAACATTTCCAATAATTGTGAGATACAAGCGCAAATGTGATGCCTGCAAGGATACACAGACAGACCATGTCACAGACAACCGTTTATTTGAAAGTAAAGCAATCACATTTTTTTTTAATAATAATATGACAATCTTTTAATTATATAACTTAATCTGATTGGCTTTACTAAGCATGTCCGTAATATGAGGGATCACTAGTCTTGCATATGTTTGCCCCCCTTCTTTTCTGCTATCATCCCCTTGCAACTTAGTTTTCCGCTGCTTGATCAAATTTCACTCATCCATGGCTCATAATATAAATACGAACGCTAATTATTTCCAAGGTCATTTGTCAAAGGTCAAGTTTATAGACTGAAAATAGATAAAATCCTTGTATACACTCTAAGACTAAGAGGGCGCATTCTTATTGGATCTTGAAAAAAAAAATAATGTGTAGTCATGGCTTATGACACAACGAAAAACCTGATTGATTTGAATAGGTCAAGATCATGGGATAAATTGATTAAAATCCTTGTATCCACTCTAGAGGATGCAGTTTTAAAATCTGATCTTGATTAACACTCGTTACTTGTGACATGAGGAAGAATCTTATTTATTTTTCTAGATCAAAGGTCAAAATTTTGATACGATTAAAATCCTTGTATCCATTCTAGACTATCGGATTTTAATCAAACTTAATTCACTTATTGCTTATGACATAAGGAAGAAAGCTATGCTGTGCATTTTTTAACATCTTAAGTCAAAGGTCAACACTAAATTAAACTTCCTTGTATATACTCTAGAATGTGCACTTTCAACAGTAATTTCTCAGACTATATGTGTACTTTTTGATATTGATGTAAAGAAGAATCTTAGTGATTTTCAAAGTCATAGAGCAAATGCCAAGGTCAATGCTTAGAATTGGGTTCTAATATACAGTTTTCGCGCACTGTTCCACCATTTGCCCCACATAAGACTTGTTGGACTATTCCGAATGTGCAAACAGTTAATCAGATTTTCAGCGCAAACAGTTAATCAGATTTTCAACATCTGGATTTTCACTTTTTAAAAGTACTACAGCAAGAAAGAAACCCTATAAAAATCAATGGACATAGGTCAAAGGTCAAAGTCACAGCCTGGAATCTCTAAAAATGTGTACAATGTTGAAGATGTATCTTCTATGCAACTTCTTAATTAAATTAGAGAACACAAAAATTGGCTATGATGAAAGGAAGAAATGCATAGACCATAGATCAAAAGACACGGATTACACAATGTTAAAATCCTTTTACACAATAGAGGGGGAGGGGGCACTTCAAATGGAACTTTTGTCCAAGTTGGCACTTGTTTTGAATATGTTATAACATAGAATGGAATCAAGAATTTCAAATTGGTAGTGGTTTCCGAGGCTCCTTCAAATGCCTACTGGATCAATTGCAGTGAAGTATTTTAGAGTTATCCTTCTTTTCCTATTGAAATAAGTGGCAACAGCTTGAACGTGAGTATGTAGGAAAAAAACTAATGATCAATGAAATATTGACGAAAAAACCAATGCAGTATTAGACACATGTAAAACATTAACAACTGCAAACCTATGATAGATTTATACACGTGACGAAGTTAGTTAATCTTGAAAGAAATCAGTTTCAAACTAGCTGTAGCTAGTGTTCTATCAGGAAAGTTTGTTATACGTACACGCATGCATACAAACATACAACATGTAAGTACTACATACATTTTCACGTCAATGGAGAGGTAATCAATTTGTGTAAATAATGTCTAATAGTCTAGTTGCCAAATGGCTATTTTGGGGGGAACCCAAAAAAATGTTACGCACAAAATGTTTTTGCACGAAAGTGAGGTTAATACCTTCTACTTTGATAATCCGGCGGATGCCACTCTGGCATCCTTGGGCAATTCGAAATTTTTGGGCAAAAGTGTGATTTTTCAAAGAAAAACAGGTGAAAATAGGAAAAACCCAATTACTTTGTCCATGTTGTAGCTAGACACACAGATGTGGTATCAAAAGAACAGCAATGCCATTCCTTTAAGTCTCAAGCTCAGTTTATCAATTTACTCGTCTATAAAATGGGGAAAATTATGGATTTTCAATGAAAAACCGTTGAAAATTGGGAAAATGTCATATCTTTTTTCATACTGTAGATAAAATAACAATTTTGGTATCAAACGCACAATAAATGTATTGCTTTTCATTTTAAATATCAGATTAGCTATTTGCAAGTACGAAAATGGGTAAAAGAATGCATTTTGAATGAAAAATCGCTAAAAATTGGGATATTGCAATGCCTTTATTCATGCTGTCGGTAGAACAACAACAAGAAAAATTATTTCATTGATTAAAATTCAGAATTCCACTCAAGCAAATGGAATCTTCTTGTTTTGTTTTGTTGTTGTTTTTTGGGGGGGGGGGGGGGGGCTGCTAAAATAAGGTTCTAAATTGTAAAAATAAAATCGATTCTAGAACAACAAGTTTCGTATAAAAATGATTGCATATTGATAGTTTTAGATTTGCACTCTCTAATTTCCCTTTTATCTACTCTAGATTCTCTGGTTTCTCTTGCTGTGTGTGTCTTCTCTTTGGTTTTACTTGAGGTGTTTTGATGTGTTGATATTGGTGTTGCAACCCAGTTTTGTTGGAGATCGCCTCCTTCCTTATTGTCTTGTTGTTTCATCGACATACAATTGTAATACTTGTGTGCAACTACTTCTAACAACAAAGAACCCTTCTTACATGGTTGATCAAAATGCCTCCTTTTCATCGTACTCTGACAATTCTCTACTCCAAATCATTTACAGAATTAAAGAAATATGAGCACAGAGTTTGTCACATCTGTTTGTCACACAACTCAGATTTCATGTGCGACTGCAACAAATCAACAGGATAACAGATAGAGGTACAGACGTGATTGGCAAAATATTATCACAATTGGTCTCAACAGTTTTTTTAAATTTAATTCTTTCAGCAGATCCAGGTTTGATTGAACAGCATCTTAAGAATGTCTCCATATACATGGCTAAAAATATTTAGTTTTTCTTGACATGTAATCGAAATTATTCAATTAACTGTTGGTGACAATGGTCATCTTAGAGTTTTGAACTCTTATAACGCATTTCATTCAATCGTACACTGGACCTTACATCAGATATACTGTCTAGATTCAATAAACCATAGTAATTCTGTATGGACATCATGGCCTCAGTCACCATCTTTTCAATATCTGAATTAACTTCTCTGAAATTTGACACGGAACACCACTTCAAAAGCTTCCCACAGAACAACCTTTGTCTCTCCAATACCATCATATGTTGATGATACCCATCATCATGATCTGTTCTCAATACCTTCATCTTCAGAATGTGTAGAATGTGAGTTCTTAATCAATCGGATTGCTGCCTCGATCAACTGATTGCAAGTACATGAAATATCAATCAGTTGCACTTCATTTCCTGAGATGTAGCTTTCCTGACTGAATCTTTTATGTCATTGTGATGGTAGGTAGGGGTCAATTGAATATCATTTAAATTTGCTCTCTGCAAAGTGATAGAAATTTTAAGTTCAGAAAATATGGCCAGGGGCGCTGCTGGAGAGGATTTTGGCTGTGCCATGAAGTCATTGTAATTAAAAGCATCACTGATGAGGATTTTTCTATCCGAAACACGTGTCTGGTGCATCAAAATTAGTATAAAACTTTCTTCAAGAAGGTAAATAGTTGGAACACTTATTATTGAACATCTGAAGTGTTTATTTTTTTTTTTAGAAATATACGACCAAAAAAATTCAAGGTATTAATTCTGCATGAATGATAGTCCTGCATACATCAATCGATCATCAGCTCCAAGGCATTCTTGTCGAATGAATAACATGGAGCTTATTTTAAGAACATATATTTCGAATGAAGAAGATCTCCTTACCATAATCTCAACAGCACTCACAATAGAGCACAAAATTGAGCATCGACGGACCCCTAGCAAGCTAGAGGTGGGACCAGGTGTCCGGGAGGATTAAGCATCCCCTGTTGGCTAGCCGCACCCGCCGTCGATGTTCACGCACGAAAATGAAAACAATATCTAAACTTCATGCACTGTCTGACGTTATGTCTATATAGAAAGTGCTATGGCGACAATGTCAGGGAAATATATTCAAATACATGTACTGTTTTTTTAAATACTTTGCAAAGTTTGGAAGTTGCAAAACCGAAGGCATCTGTTTAACATCGACGTAGGGACTAGAACAACGTCATGACTAAGCAGGTCTTTATTAAAGATCCACTTTAATAATTGAAAACAATTACACAACCCTGGCAAAAATCATCTATGTTTTAAAAACGTCTTCAAATTCATAAGCATCATTTGAAAGCAGATTAATTAACAGCGTGGACCAGACATGCACGTTTCGGGTATTCAATCCTCGTCAGTGATCCTCAATCTAAACAATGAAATATGGCCAAAATGTGTGATGATTATGTCCAAAATATACCGAAAGACGTAGCAAGATGACTGAAATATGATGCTACAGGACCCAGGTTTCAGAAATTTGTGACAATTTTGTAAACAGAAATTTTCGAATGCGTTTGAAGGAACGACCAACCGAAATTGGTCGGTCTTGGCTACATGTGCCCTTGGGGACTCCTGGTCCACTATCAGTGACACTCACCAAGCTCATTAGCATCATTTAAAAGCAGATTAATTAACAGTGTGGACCAGACATGCACGTTATGTATTTAAGACAGTAGCCGCTTTCTTTTGAACAATGTCTCTTATTTCACCCACGTCTTTCAAAAGCTCGCTACAAGACTCCATGTACCAGTAAATTGTTTTAAAAAAGTGTTGACTTGAATGAGTTAAAGAAGATCTCCTTACTATAATCTCAACAGCACTCACAATAGAGCACAAAATTAAACATCGATGGACCCCTAGCAAGCTAGAGGTGGGACCAGGTGCCCGGGAGGAGTAAGCATCCCCTGTTGGCTAGCCGCACCCGCCGTCGATGTTTAAGCACGAAAATGAAAACAATATCTAAACTTCATGCACTGTCTGACGTTATGTCTATATAGAAAGTGCTATGGCGACAATGTCAGGGAAATATATTCAAAACAATACACACATCTTTGTTCTAGATTTTCTGTAAACGTTTTGCATTATTCAAAGTCCCAACTTTTAATGGAAAAATACCCTTCAAAAATCAAAGTTTTCTCTCTCATTCAGGTCTTCTCCCACTTTATTTATGAGCAAAATGTTCAATACGAATTCAGAATAAAAGACAATAAAAACATTTATTTTGGTACCATAATTGCTGTACCTCAGGCCCGAAAAATTATATGTGTGTTTCCCATAACATGCTGAAATAAAATAGGGTAGGTCGGTCGGATTTTTTTTTTTTTTTTTTTGATTTTTTTTATCTACTTTTGTAGCGTTGTAAGGCTTGTTTAGAATAATATACAACGGCGTAGCCTGAAAAAGTGGAGGGGCACAACATCCCAAAATTTCTAGCAAGCAAACAAAAAAGGGGGGGGGGGAAGAGAATTAAGAAAAATATGGGAGTTTCATGTTCTGTATGCACAAATTTTAACATTTCTGGTGCAAAATATTGACTTATTAGAAAACACTTTCTATATCCTCTATCATGAACATGTACATATGTAATAATATGATATATAGTTTGAGTTAAATGTCTTCATGTACATTGATAAAGTAATATGTATTAAGGATTGATCAGAATAGCTAAATTATTCAGGAAGTCTATAAAGAACTGGTGAGCGGTAGAGATCCAAAGAAAATATTTGAAAATTGACTGAATCCCCCCACTTTTCAAAGTGGGGGGATGTGCCCCCACTGCCCCCCTTCTCCTACGCCCTTGAATATATTAAATGTGATTTAAAGGTATCATTGAATTATGACCTTCAAATATGTGTTGTCTGTCAAATACATGGAGAAATCATCAGTAAACACAGACATGTTAAACCACGTAGAAAGAAGGGGGAGTTCATTTTGTGTCTGTAACCGGTGGCAAACAGCAAAATGTTTATAAATGTTACTGTGCATTTTAAAACTGGCCTCCCAAGCATGGTGACCTTGAATCTGCATTTTTATTATCTATACAGAATCCAATGTTTTTTTCCCTAAAAGTGACCACGACCTTTGACCTGTTCACCCAAAATCAAAAGGCATCTCCTGATTATAAGCATATCACCAAATTTGACCTTTGATCTTTCCCTCAAAATCGATTGGCTTACTTCCATATTGATCCCTATATTGTCTCGTTACCATATATTCTAATGCAATGTCTGAAATAAATGCCGAATTTCATAGGTTGCTCCCTCCTCAGGTACGGCCATAAAATTAGAACATACTCGCCGTTTATGTGAATGCGGTAACTTGCAATTGACGTAAAGTTTGTAGCCGATAAGTGCTGATTTTACGGTACAAACATCCGTTTTTTCTGGTTCCAGTAATGTGTTGCAAAAAAGACTCAGTTTGCGACCATAATATAAGCATTTACCGGCCGCAAACATACATTGTAACGTCAGGAGCACGTTATCCCTATTAAGACTGACATGGAGGCGCGTGGTCAATAGTTCGTATTAAAATTTTATTTACAGCCGTAAAAATGTCGAGATGTAATCGTTCTATTGTACAACTAATTTACGGCAACGTATGTTAAAGTAACTTTAACATACGTTGCCGTAAAATGACTAACCGCACTGTATAGTTACCGTAATATTTATCACGTACCTTATATTAGGACAGTGTTTTTTAAACAGATTTTACGGGACAACTAAATTTCCTTTTGAACAGATTCAATTTCCATATCAACCTGCAATAAAAATTGAGATACGACGAATATTTTTTATGAAAGTAAGCGGCGATTTTACCCTAAGTATAGGAGGTGAGAAATCGAAGGTCGCCGGTTGAGTTAATGAGAACCCTGAGTCAGACTGTGTGTTTTCATAACAATTAAAGAGTACAAACATTGTCAGGCATTAATCCTTTTATGGGAAAAAAGGAAGCCATCCCGGTAGCGCCGTACAATATAAAGTAGCGTTTTGAGAGAGAAATTATAGATTACTTCGTATTTTTACAAAATTTTAAAAAGTGGAAGAATAAAAAGAATGGTTTTGCAATAGATGATGTTAAAAGACAGGTAAAATTACACCAAAATCGGTAGAATTAACATTTCTGGCATGCATTTCTCAAAGCGCGACGATCATAAAATTGGCGCGAAAAACCTATAAATGCAACTAAAAATCGAGAAAAAAACGTTAGGGTCGGCGGCTTTGAGTAGGGTCGGTCGGGTGATGGGAAACAAAGGTATTTTTTCTTTTGGCCTCATACTAATTACAGTTTGAAAAAGTTCATTGCATTTTGCACATTTTCAGCGTTTTTACATCCAAGAGTAGTTGTTTTTCCCAATTTTTCGTACCAGCATATTGCGAATCTGACTTCTGTATTATTTAAAATGAAAGGCAATAAATTTATTGTGCGTTTGGTACCAAAATTGTTTGTTTAGCTACAGAATAAAAAAAGATATTGTATTTTCCCAATTTTCAACGATTTTTAATCGAAAATCCATAGTTTTCCCCATTTTATTGACAAGATGATTGGTAAATTGAGCTTGGGACTTAAAGACAATTCAATTGTCGTTCTTTTGGTACCAATTTTGTTGCTCTAGCTGCAGCATGGAAAAAGTAATTGAATTTTTCCTATTTTCAATGATTTTTCTTCGAAAAATACCATTTTACCCCAAAATTTCGAAATGCCCAAGGATGCCAGAGTGGCATCAGCCGGATTATCAAATAAGAGGGTATTGACAACACGTTCATGCAAAAACATTTTGTGCGTAAGAAATTTTTGGGTTTCATGAATGGCACCTAGTCTATAACGTTCAAGATGATTTCCTTGAAAGGTGAACTTCATTTTTTTTTTCAATTCTGACAATTATAGCAGCTTACAGTTACCAAATCAGTTGAAACGTATGTTTTATATAAAAAAAATATACAAACATTATCATTAATTTCTTTTATGTGGAATTTTTCATCCCGTTTTTTCATCCCTTTTTTATTCTTTTTTTTTTTTTACATTATTTCATCCTGTTTTCTTAAACATTTTCACGTATACATATAATATATATCATTATCAGTGATAAAACCTAATGATGGAGGGGGATTACATGTAATATTACACTGCTTTTCAAACATCTTTTAAAAATTGATTTATGTAAGTTTTAATGACTAGTAATTATGCTGGGTGACCTCCGAACACGTCAACAGATCATATTGGTATACATTTGGGCATTGCTGACTCTTGGACAAGCTTTGGAAGATCAAGGGCCACTGGTCACCGATAAGGTACGCATAAATCATTAAAGTTAAAAATTTATTATATAATGGTATAATGGCATGTGATAAAAGGATGTGGGAGACCTGCTTTCACTGTACACAGCGGAACATGGAGTCCCGTCACCACGGTTGGTCAAGATACAATACTAGATAAAATTGTAGATGGGTCCATTACCATGCTCCATATTATTTTGATAGCCTCAGGATCACATCACTATATATTCCTATAATTATGAAAAATAAGTGCATCTAATATTTAAGCTGGTCCTTTAATATTCATGGTTTCTGTGATGTTGAGATATCTATATTATAATGTTTAGCAATTATCTATCTTTAGGTGTATCTGGACATTAATGTAGGAGAGGAGTACTTCGGACGAATCGTGATTGGTCTGTTTGGCAAGATTGTACCTAAAACTGTCCTCAACTTTAAGTCATTGGCCGAAGGATCAGTGGTCAGTAGTTTTGGATTTTTGCTTTAACCAGTATATCATAACACATGCTTGCATTTTTAGCTGAATTTAGATATTTATAGATAGATAGATAGATACTTTTTATTGATCAAAATGGGCCCTTGCGGGCATTCACGCTGTACATTTGACTTTTTTTACTCAGATAAAAGATGGACAGCCACTAACTTATAAAGGAAGTCATTTCCATCGGGTCATCAAAGGATTTATAATTCAAGGAGGAGACTATACTAGGGGAGACGGGACAGGAGGTACGTGGGTCCAAACACCTTCAACTGACCAGAACTGTGTTATCATGTACCCTTATAAACTTGAAAATATCGATGCACATTTTGAGAAATGAATAAATCATAAATGACAAAATGTAAATGTGAAACACCATGTCCTCCAGCTCATTGCTGAGTACAGCTATATATGTTTACCCCAAAAGTATTCATTATCTTTAAAAATCTGTTTATATATGAGTATTAATTTTATTTTAATTGTGTTTCGGTGGCGCCATCTACGATACACTCCGTTTTCAATCTGTACAATACAATCAGTGGTTTCCCTCTATTCGGTGTGTTTTCCTGCTTGCTCCATTTGGTGTTTTGTCTTGATTGTTGGTCGTTGAAGCTATATCTGATTTTGTTCAAACATTATAAAATCGGACATAAATAACAAAAGATAGGCCACAAAAATAGTCTCAAACGACCTTCCATACGCAGACATAAAATGCATATTCTAACATGACTTGAGATTTTCTCCCTATATGTACTATAGAACTCGCCTGGTGTAAAATCTCCAACAAACGTTCAGTTCGCTAAGCTCCGCCCATAAACGTGCCATATATAGAGCTCGTGCAGAACAACATAAACCAATGAAATTATCACCGAGCCGCGAAACCACGGCTAGATAGTTGTTTAAGAAATAACAACTAGCTAGCCGTGGTTTATTGTCCAGTAATTCCACGAGTCATGTGACGAGTGGAATTACTGGACAATGAATCACGGCTATGTAGTTGGTATTTCTGTTCTAATATAGCACGTGACTGGGCGGAGCTTAGCGCACTGGAAGTTTGTTGGAGATTTTACACCAGGCGAGTTCTATGGTACATATATAGGGAGAAAATTTCCAGTCATATTAGAATATTTCTTAATCAGGCCATACCAAATTAATTTAGTGTTCTTGCGAAGAAGTCAGTAAAAAAATTATATCATAAAAATAAAATGCTCGTCCGCACCACTAAATTTCTGTTTCAAGAATTTTTTAGGGTCGGTTCTGATTTCTGCAAATCTTCGAGAAGTCTCAGTTTGTGCAAATTTCGAAGAAAATCATTCTTCTTGTGTTTGAAAATTTTTGTTGGAAGCCGGAAGCAATTGCACTGAAAGTCAAGGAGGGGGAATGTTCGAAAATTTTTGTCCGTACTGCTATGTAACAGGCATCCAATAGTCACCAGATGGGGATTCTGAACATCAGAAATGTATTACTGGGGTAACCACATCAAAAATCGCATCTTAAAAAAAAAACCAATAATAATAATAAAAAATAATAATCATCAAAAATAATAATAATAAAATAATGATATTTTCGCTCGCTCGCACATTTTTTTTTCCCACAAGAAAATCCGAAGAACATTAAACTGATTTGGGATATGGCCTTAGCTATTTTTATTTGGTCCACATGTAGGCACTAAATTTTTCCTAGACGGGGTTGGTTTGAAATGATGGTAACTTCCAAATTTTATTATCATGTACGATACGTACATATTTCCGTGTTGTTGTTGTTTTTTTCAAGTTTGCAAACCGATATTTATCTTTTGGGTGGTTATAGAGCCCGGTACGAGGAAGTTTTTGATGTGAACAAACGTGCATACTATCAGTTATAGAGACATGCTGTTTATTTATTTCGAACAGGAAGAAGTATATTTGAGAAAGCTCAATTTGAGGATGAAAACTTCCAGCTTTTACATTACGGTCCCGGCTGGGTAAATATGGCAAATGCAGGCAAGGATACCAACTCATCACAATTCTGTATATTTACCACCAAAGCAAGCTGGTTGGACGGTAATTATGTGGTGTTTGGAAAAGTTCTAAAAGGAATGGTAAGCATTTATTTCATGAATATTATTTGAAAAGGGGGGGGGGCTTATTTTTTCTATTGAATCGTTCACTGGACAAAACACAGAAATGTCACATAAAACAAAGAGGCCAGTGAGCATTTGGACACATTACGATCGTTCAATGCGTGTGATTATCCGGATTACTAAAGTACTAATAGGTTCTTAAGAAAACGGAAATTTACCTTTTATTTGTAAACGGCAAAAAAATAATGACTAGAAAATTTAAATGGTAATGCAGAAGGAAAAGCACTATTCAAAGAACTAGCATTTTTAACCAAATAAGACATCATTTTTGGTGTACTCATAGGAAAATAGCAATATTTTACGCTCAGAAATTGTCCAACTCGTTTTTCTAAACAAGGGTCGCGTATGTTAAATAAAACGGCAATACCTATTCATACGGTGTCATCCCGATTGTCCCACATTTATATCAAAAAGGTATAAAAGTCATGTGGGACAATCGGGATATGGTGTGCAGGTTAATTAGGTAATTGAGGCAATTATCTCATTCAGAGATCAAAGGGTAAAGGTTAAAGTCTGATTCATGATTTCTTGATTAACGGCATGAATGTTTTGTACTTTCTGGTGTGCTTTTATTTATTTATTTCTTTTATTCATTTTCGGACTTTAGGAGCATCCCTTTAAAAATCCTGGATCCGCCCATGAAATCTACCAAGAGATGTGGTTTGTAGACCGATTTTTGTGACCCTATATTTTGGCAGTTTTTTTTTTTTTTTTTTTTGCAAATTACTTGACCGTTTTCGGGATTTTATGTACATAGATTAAAAAAGGATGATTCTCGGCGACTTCCCCCTGTGCGCGACATTGTAGATGGCGCCAGGAAAATTCACTTTGTCTTTATTTGAAGTACTACTGACGAGGATTCAATATCCGAAACATGTGTCTAGTACAATAAAATTGGTACTATAGAAACTGAATATATATTTTAATATTGACAAATTCAAAGGGACGAAAGGGGTCAAAAGGCGGTGTGATTAAGCAACTTAGATGCAAGATTATAAAAATACTTCAAAATTGTCACAGAATTTTGATAAAAATGTTTCTTTAAATTACTTCAAAAGGACGACGTACATGTACGTCTGTCCGGAAACCGTTCTGACACTAGTATAGATCATGACCATCCTTTTTTTTTTGAATCATGACAGTATAACAACAAAATTTTTGCGTGTGAATGTTAAAAAATGTGAAAGAATGAGATGCAATCAATGACAGTTATGAAATAACATAAAATCGGATATGAAGGTGTCTGATAATTGTCCGAACTGTCAAATTCCTATGAAAACTAAAAATTAATGGAGTTTTAGAAATGATCTATTTGAAAATAAAAATGCACAAACTGTTGCTGGAACGTAACGTGACAACAGTATGACTCCTCTTTTCATTGACATAAAGATCTTTTCATCACTATATTGCATACGTTTCGAAACTATGTTCTGTACAATTTTTAAAGTACATGTATATGCTCTTTCAGTTGAAATGTGCAATTTCTGAACCATAATTATAAATCTTGATCACGTATGAAATCTATGAAATACGGCATACAAAACTAATCCTTTAGAATTCATAAGTCTTAGATTGTATTTGTCGATAGTAGATTCATATTTAATATTTTCAGTAGTTATCCCATACTCTACAATTAATGAAATTCCTGATGCACAAAAAAAAAACCCTGATTATTATATTCAATAGCCATAAATTGAATCAATAAAGGTGCCAAAAATGAAGATCGTCCATGTCTTTGGAGTGAAATATTTTTTGCAAAAACTACTTTTTTTGAGAAAATATTAGGCTTATTTATGAGAATTTTAAGAGTAAATGTATGTCCATATAAAAGTGTTCGAGAGAGAGAAATACATAAGAACCTTTAGCCAGATAAAAAGTTAACAAGGGGGGGGGGGGGGGGGTGTCTCTTATGAGTAATAATAAATAATGTATCGGTATTTAATCATATTAGTATCATTTTCAAAAGTGTAACAAAAAACCTACAACAATGAAATAGACTATAACCTGGATGTTTGTATTATCATTATGCATGTGTTTGTTTAAAAATGTAGGACAATCGGGATATGATTTTTTCCAAATGTGGGACAATCGGGATTAAACCATTCATACAGGTAGATATTCACTGATCATTCAGGCATAAATCTATGTGTGCAACTATGATTATGGCTATTGCATTCATCAAACTTGACCAGTGTAGGTTTTAATGACTTAGCGCATGGAAAAGGTGATTTACCGTGCTATTTTCATATGTGTAGAGGGGAAACGCAAAAATGATACCAAAATAAAATTTCATTTTCAAACAGTGCTCTATTAGTTGAATATTTCTCTCGATATTCATATGTGTCTATCTTAAAGCGTTTTCACATAAAATCAAAATTTCTGTTTTCTTTACTGGCTGTTAGTACTTTAATTCACAAAGCCATGGTAACGGATGTATATGTGCTCCCATATTGAAAAAAAAATGAAGGAAGCCAGAATACACGACTGAAACATAATAAACACAATTTTGTGCTCTGTTGACTGAAGCTAACTTATATTGACAAATAGAGTTCCGATGAGCCATTTAGGAGTGATGAAATGAAGCACACACATATGACTTATTTCTTTATATGTGCGATTCTCCTCTATGCTGCCTCCACAATGTTTTATCAATGAGAAATCAAATCATAATTTAATTCGATCGATTGAATATTATTGAAATATTTGACACATTTGACAACAGATCAAGATCTTACATCATTCTATTACACACTTCATTATTAAACTGACATCTCCACATGTCAATTTAAAAACACCTCGATCTACATTCTAGGGTCATGATACTTGGTTAACCATTCCATATGAACAATGACTTTGTTTTTAAAAATAAGTTCCTCTTTTATTGTGATTCTACCACCCCCTGTAGATAATACCGACAAAGATTAACGGTTCATCCGACAGAATGTCCAATTTATCAACCAATTAAATAATTCTTTATTTGCATAAGTGCGCCATTTCCTTATGATCTACATATTTTACACGATCCCCCTTATCGACCTATTTAAATTTAAACAATTTCAAAAGCAACAATAATTAATGTGGAACACAATGCGCACGCATTGCCTCTATTTTTTTCACGTAAATTTGTTTCATATCAAACAGAAAATATACACTGCCATCCATAAATAGCTATACAAACAAGTGCATTAGTCTAGATTCTTTATATTTTTTCCTATTTTTTCATATTCTGAATTTGAGAGATTCAAAATAATTGGCTTCACATAATTCAAAATTATGAATTGTTTAACTGAAGATGTACATGTTGTATAAAGAAACTTTTTTTCATCAGCCCAGTTTTTTTTTCTTAAAAAATTGTCATTTTCATATTTATAAAAAAAAGAATATTTTTTTAAATGCAAATTTTGAGTCAATATGTTACAATCAAATCAGAATTATACAGCAATGGATTCAAGACTGTCCATTTCATAAGAGCAACATGAGCAGAAATGGTGTATACTTTATGGATGGCAATGTACATAAGCAGACGTCTTTTTAGTACAAAATATATAAATTCAATTTATGTTTTTAAAAATGAATAAAACAAAACCAAAAATACATGTAACAATAATTATTTTAGTTGGCTAAATATATTTCTTTCTGTTGTATCCGAAATAAATTGTGCATTAATAAATTTATTAATTAATTTTAAAATTAATGACCTCTATTTCTTAATTTTTGTAATATTCTTCGACTCAAATAACATGAATATATACATTTTTGTTTACAAAAAAAGGTGGAATTAATTTTAGGTTTTCAATCGTTTACTTCCTATCTTTCAGGATGTCGTAAGACGAGTGGAGTCGATTCCAACAAACTCAGAGCGCCCCACCCAACCCGTAAAAATCCGTGACTGTGGGTCGCTGCCAGTGTTTGCTCCCTTCCACGTGGATTACTCACCATCTACCGAGTGACTTAGCAAATATTGTGCATTGTTTTATAATGTTTTTTTTTCTAATGGAAAATGACAAGGGATAGCGGAATCCACAGAGATTGGTGCTCAAACATAGAACTATTCATGAATTTTACGGTCAAGATGACGGTTGATGTCTCGAATTATGAAAGTGAACAAAAATAATTTTAAATATTTATGTAAATTATAATTCTATAATTTTTTCTTTTAGAATCTCATACAAATATCTTTGGAATTTCATACAGCGTAAGGTTCAGTTTTACGTGATGTGACCCCGCGTGAACAAGGTTCAGTTTTACGTGATGTGACCCCGCGTGAACAAGGTTCAGTTTTACGTGATGTGACCCCGCGTGAACATGGGTTTTAAAAATAAAATCTTTGATAACTTCAAGAGACATTTCTCGACTTTTCGATATCAAAGAAACTGATCGTTACATCACACATACATTTCTCAACATAATTATATTGATAATTTATACGACACCTCGATCGATGTAGCCTTTTGCTCCCGAGAAAGGAGAAAGCGCGGGAAATTTGATGGAAGAATTCGAGTACTTGATACTAGAATACAATTGGTATTACACTGCATAAACAAACAAGTTTCGGGAGACTCTGGTTCACATATGCAAGGTGAACACACTTTAATACTACCGGTATGACTTCTCTCCTCTCCAGACTTGTGAAACCATTCTTTTAAGTTGAAAAAATAGTATTGACCCAAGCTGCGTTTCACGTTCATACTTTGTCCTAGCCGCAGAAAATTTGGTTGGTAGGGGTGTGTCCAAGTGTCGTTGGCCGTTTCTGCGGCTAACTTTGTCCTACTATCCTATTTCACAAGCTCTAAGTTCAGTTTAGAGAACACTGTGTTATCATTACATTTCGATTTCTGGGCCTAAGAAGTTCATTCACAAAGAGAACAGTATGTATAACGATTGTGAATGTATTATATATATATAAAAATGTACACACGATGACCTCTTGGTCGATAACATCACCCTACAGGGTCAGTAGTCCATATTTACATGATAGGTCAGCTTACATATATACTGTTGTATGAGTGCATCCATACACGTAACCCATCCTATCCTCTTGAACTAAATTATGTGTGAAATGATGATGGAGCTTATAAATACCAGGCAGTAATCTAAACAAATAAAAACACAAACACTCAAATACACTTGATAAAGGCCAAGGGGCCAAAAATTTGTGTATTTGAGTGTTTGTGTATAAAAAACACAAACACTCAAATACACAAATAAAAATATAAATAAAATTTGTGTATAAATATAAATAAAATTTGTGTATTTAAGTGTTTGTGTATAAAAACACAAACAGTCAAATACATAAATTTTCGGCCCCTTGGCCTTTATCAAGTGTAAAAATCGACAAATAAAAATATAAATAAAATTTGTGTATAAATATAAATAAAATTTGTGTATTTAAGTGTTTGTGTATAAAAACACAAACAGTCAAATACATAAATTTTCGGCCCCTTGGCCTTTATCAAGTGTAAAAATCGACGATACACTTAATAAAGGCCAAGGGTCCGAAAATTTGTGTACTTGAGTGTTTGTGTTTTTATTTGTTATTATCCCTTCCCTCTGGAAGAAATTTTTCAATCTACAAGAAAATGATAAAAATCAAACCAATTTTAATACACCAGACACTTGTTTCGGATGGTAAATCCTTATCAATCAGTGTGGTAGTCCAAGCCAAAGTGATTATGTGAGAGGGCAGGTGGTCCCCCACCCGTCTCGGTAGGGGGTTTTTCTCCGGGTACCCCGGTTTCATCCTGCTCCTTGGACCCCCTCACGCCAACATCTGAGCCAACGTGAGACATTTGTATATGTATGTAACTTGTTTGTTAAACGTTGTAAAATAAATAAAGTTTAAATTTAGAAAGTGATTTGAGGACAAGGCCAAATCTATTTTAGTAGCGCCGTCTAGTTTGATGATAACTTGGTACCTATTATAAACAATATATGATTGAGTTATGTGTGTATCAAAATATAGACCTAGCTAGTAAGCTCCCCTCCCCCATTTCCCCGACTCAAGAATGAGTAAAATTATGTGAAGATACCGGCATGTAAGCTTACTTTTTCGCTGTGGATTATAATTCAATCAAAGAATGTAAATATGATGATTACCAGAGTTTTTCTTAAAGATACTTGTACATTTATGTTATACAGGTTGTTGGATACCCTATTTGTACAAACTGCGCTATGCGCTTGTTTAAGATTTATTACTATACACATACGAAAAGGAACTTCAATAAGCAAAATTTGCGAAGACAACATCGATATTGTCAATTTTGAATTGTATATATTGAAATGCTTCAGCGGTACATCTAGATATGTATTTTAATGCTTATAACAGTATTAGGGAAGTACATTCATTACTCTAATCAAAGTCAACCAAGCTCGCTTTAGTCAGTAGAGCAAGGATTGTTGAATTCTTTTAGTATCTATGAATCTTCTGTGTGTTTTTGTTTTGTTAACTTATGTCGCCGTACAACAAAGAGGCTAAATATGTATATATATCTTATGTTAACGCCGAGAGATTTGGACTTTCTATCGAGTCGGGGTACTTGGAAAGTGACAGTCCTGGGCTTCTGCTGTTCATGGCATAGGCGGAAAGGTCGTCCGGGTATTCGTATGTGCTACTAAAAAATCTGTTAGAGACACATACGAATGATTGCCAGGCGATCTTTCAGCCTGTGGTTCACGGCTCAGTCTCCTTGATCTTCAATGTATCTGCTTTTTAAACGACTTCTTGGAATTCTCTCCTTTATTCATTTCCTTCACACATAAAATATATACGAAGGAGAACCTGGGTGGTCAAGACCCTATGGAATTGTCCAAACTACTGAACGTATAGGGACGAAGTACTTTGATAGTTCAAATCCTGTGACAGGAAATGCATCAATGAAATATTTTGTCGTTTACAAGATTAGATAACAGGTAAAAATAGGTTTATCAGTTACAAGACCCAGATTATGAAGCCTTATGAAGAGTAAATCAATTGTTTATCTCCGAGTATTTACATATATGAAGAGGTTAGTCACGTGACTTACGTCAAGAATGACCTTGCTGACCAGTTTAATGAGTCCAATACACTCTGGGTGAAGAGTGATTTTGCAGTAGCTTTCGGTCACCGCGGTACACATGAACCAAAATATCGGTAAACTGATTAATGTTCCCGAAAGCGTTACATCTTCAAAACAAGACCTTGAAATTTTCAGAGATGACCTTGAGTAACCTTTGTACCATTTGAGTAAGCAGTTTCAACTTATTGTATATTTAGTTTGAAGATTTACAAGGTTAGACCAGACTGGTCATGTTGCTTCGCTCTGTCCATTGTCCTCAGTTTTTCCCTATTATTTCACACTGATTTTTTTTCACGTGCATGTCACTGATGTTCAGAGGATACATACCGCTGTCACCATCACTGAAGATATAGCATATTTGATAATTGTTTAAATTATATAAAATTTGATATAAGCTCCGCTTGTAAATAATCATTCCTTCTTTTAAACTTGATGACATTGAAAAATCTTCAATTTTCGAGTCCAGACAATCACTAGCTTTCTTTCTGCAACTCGGGGGGGGGGGGGGGGGGGGGGGGGTGGAATTTGAACTCAAACAGACGTGGGTCTATTATTACAACTGAATAAGACTAACTTTTGTCCCCCGCTCGTATATTATGTAGCTCGGGGTCGTTCAATCAAGGTCAAGGTAAGATTTACACTTTTTCAAGGTCAAGGTAAGATTTACACCTTTGCAAGGTCAAGTTCAGTCAAACCTAAAGGCGATATATTTACTCCCTGTGCCAGCAGCGGTGTATTGAAGAACGTAAAATCGAACACTTCAGTATACTTTGTGCAATTTCTCCTCATCAACAATTGGAGGAACTCATCAAGATGAAAGATAAGAACACAAGCATTCTATATATCAGACGAAATTTTAATAAGTTTCTCGAAAGAAACGACCTTCAGACATGAAGAAAATGGACGTGAAAACGGAACAATTCAAAAATAGATACAGAACAGATACATACTGACAAAAGTCATATTCAGGAGAGATATTATGAACTGTGTATTTTATATGTATTTTATATATAATTTGCATTGAAATACTGAAAAGTTAATTGTAAGCACATGTTCAGGTATCGAACTACAAAGTAAGACGTATATTAAAATTATCATACATATCAAAGCGGAATTTACTTTTGAGGAAATAGGAAACTGTCCGGAAATGTGAAAGGTCTGAATATTAGTAAGACCAGATATGGTTCAGTATCCGGGATAACAAACTTCTTGAAAGTCGAGAAAAGTATCGGTTCTAAAAGTAGTTATAACCCCCATATACAAATGTATAAGAATAAGAGGATGGGGGATGGTGGTCACTAAATAAGTTCCTTTAATATTCTTCTTTCATCCACCATATTAGACTGAGTACATATTATGGAGTGGAAGGGAAATATGACGTAAACATACATGTACAGACGGTGACAGTAGTATTGACTAGAATAGATTAGTTGCATTGTAGGTTGAGACCAGTGTGGTACAGAAATTCATCTGATGTATAAAAAAATCTATTGTATATATTTATATATTAACTAGAATACTGTGTACAAGTACCAATATCAGTAGCTTTAAAACGAGCTACGTCATTACTATACTCATAATTAGTATTGAAATATCTAAACTGACAACGATAAAAAACAAAATCAATAGACATAATTCAAACAATCGCATGTAAGAATTAATTTTACTAACTGTACTAAGTTCAGTAACGTAATAAAATTCATGACAAGTGACCAGCGTCTCTGATAACAAGCGCTTATCTGACAGGCTCTGTTTCGGCGATCATTTTTGGATATCTACTACTAACGGCCAAAATACACATTAACACAAGAAAATATAAAGAATCTTGATTTGAAATCATTTGATAGATATTTGATTTTTTTCAGGTTTGACATGCATCCGATCCAAATTCTAAAATTTGTTCATCAGTTGGAATTTCAAATACTTTTTCTGTCAAATTTTTGAATACGTATCCAGTCGGATTTTTTTTCCACATAGATATGTCGGTGATGTCACAGTAAATATCAATCGCGTCATTACAGAACCTTGAGGGGATCTGTCTTTCAGCTCGTCAGAGAGTAGCTAGGTCAGCATCATCATAATTCAGTGACAGATCTGTGAATTGTAAGAGAGTAGCGTAGCGTCCGACGGACAGAAAAGGCAAAAGCCTGTTCAAAAGTTCGTCTCCGTTACATTCGATGACCAAATACGGTAAAAGTGACCTCTTCCCAGCGAATCTTCGTAAAAGTTCCCATTGAATCCTCTTTTCTACATATTTATGCTGTAAATATACTTCTGTGAAATGAAATCATTCGCTATTTCATCTTCCCTTCTTGAAATCATTCTGGCTTTGGGGGCGTTTTTACCATTACGTAGAGAAGTATATCGCTAATTCGACAGAGACGATCGCTCAACTCAAATAGTCTTTTCGTTTATTTAGCGAAAATGTCACGCTACGCCACTGAGTCAAGTGCACTTTGAATGAATAAATAAATAATATAAAACGATAGTTTTGCGAGACCATCTAACGCACATATGAATAAAATGTACTGCATATATTCTACATCGGCAATACTAAATGGGCATTAGTGATTGCGTCATGGTAAAATAATGTATCAGTAACAATAGAAACGTACATAAACATTGGGAATCAAAACAAATGTTTAAAAATAAACATATTGTGCCTGTATCGGTCATCGGCTTCGGGGAGCACCGGAATGACGTCATACCAGGCAAAACGTATCGTGAACCCATAAAACTTAAGAGAGACAACTTTCCCCACCTTCACCTGTGGCCTATTTTAAACCCTTTTTGTGCCCCTACGGAAGTAATGAATAAAACAGTGACAATGTTCATTTACGTGGGCGAGTCGTAAAACAATTTCTGTGCAGCTGTATGCTGTGCATACTTACACTTTGTTTATAGATCTATCTAAGAATAGAGCCCCGCCCCCTCCATATGCCTGCATGGGAACATACATACATACATGTAGGCCAAATTTAAGCCTTATTAATAATAAAAACCCTTGATGTGTACTTAAAATCTTAAAATGTCCAATTGTATTAGCAAGGTACAGGCTTTGCTACAAATCTTTGGCAAAAATCACTAGTGTAGGTCAAGTAAACTGGGTCATTTAAAAATACGTGTTCCTCCTTATTGACCATTTAAATAACAATGTGTATGGGAATACACAAACGAATCCTCTATTCTGTAAATATCACATATAAATAAAGATCAAATAAGAAAATTAAATTGAACGTGACAAATGCAAATCAAATATTGGTATATAGCATTAGGCGTGGATAAAGATGCATTTGTTCTCCGTGATATCAAATTGTATTTATGTTAGGAATATCTTAAATGTTCGATCACTTAAAATTCATCAAATTTACAGAGATATATTGAAAATGCTCAAAATCTTTGAATCAAGAGAGTCTGTTAAGAAAAAATTCCACAAATCGATCAAAATTTCAGAAATTGAAATACGAAGTCCTGATATAAATTAAATGTGTATATAGTTTTTGATAAAGAATCGAAGATCAATATTCAAAAATTTGCAATAACACTTCTTGATACTTTAAATCAATAATTCGTGAAGGAATGAATAGATCTGCAAGAAACAAGAGCGAATAAGGTGAGTTGGCGCACATAAAACTTTGAAAATACAAATAGACGGATTACTTTTTATATGCAATTCTAACTTATTATTTTTCATTAAAATGTTCTTCTGAACTAAAAAGGCTGGTACAAACATGACATGCTTTATATTAGACCATCTTGGCCGAGTGCTTTTGAACGTGCTACATAAAAGAAAGAAGCACGTGTTGGAAGCATAGCGCTGATGTAACGCTCATTAATGATACTTTTGATTGCATTATTTAAAAAATAAATCCCATTTCTTTATACAGAAGGACTTCATCAAGTCTAAAATTCCTCCATGATATAAACTACAACATTTTTTCATTTTTTGATCATTGAATAAATACATACACACATCGTTATATACACGGACTTGCTCAAGTCCCATGTCATTCATTATCTTTTTAAAAATCATATACATGTACTTTAGATGCACCCCAAATATGTTTTACTGACTTTCCGGTAGTGTTGTAAAATCGGAAAAATTTTACTATCGATTATCGGAAACTATCGGAGGAGTACAATCGATATCACAATCGGAATAATCGGACTTTTTTTCTTGCTTAAAATTGTTCAATGTTCTGTATCTTTTCACAGTGAGAATACTCAGTGCTTGTGATTTAAGAATCTGATTTTTATTTAAAATCATGGAAATAAATTAAATGATTAACATTCCTTCTTCTTAATAACAAAATCTTGAAGTTTGCTTGAGAAGGAATGCCTTCCTTTTTCTTTCTAAAGCCAATATGGCCCAAAATAGCGGAAATTGCGTCAAAAAAACTTCAATAGCGATAATCGATTTTCAAAACCATTATTGATAGTCGGCGACTTTTAAGTTTCAGCGACGATAGCAGCGACATCGGCGACTATCGTTACAACACTACTTTCTGGTGACATTTTATTTCTTGGATAAAACAGAGGACACAACGACTGATTACAGAGGGACTTGAGCAAGTCTTGAATAAAAAAGTTCACATTTATACGTAAGGTCACGCCTTGTTAGTATTCTGTTTTGCGTCCTTTGAAATTTGAGACAGCTACCAGCCAAGGGGCGAAACAAACAAGCGTATAAATCAAAGTTGTGATTTCATATTATTTGACGACAGAATCTCGTTTTATTTGATACATTTACAATATTTTATTCAACAAAAGAATGAAAAATATTGCAATGTTTAGTATTTTTACTTTTTCGTTTTTATATGAAATTTACAAAAGAAATGATCCCTTTAATTTTCCTAGAAAACAAGTGGTTTCAGATTTGTTTTGTTTTATGACTTTGGGTTCAAAACCTACCAGCACGAGGACGCAAAACAGAAAATAACAAAGAATTGGCCTAATATGAAATTAAATTACTCATTCAAGAAATCGATAAATATAATACTGGCAACTTTTTAACATTTGATTTCAATTATAGATTTTAAAAAAAGTAAAATTTGGCAACACTTGGCATGCAAAAGAAAATAATATCATCTGTTTTATACTTTTAAACGACCGAGGCACCTTTTATCATGGAACCTAAGCCTATATGATGTACATGTACATGTATACGTCTGAACTTTTGAAACACATATTGCTTGAACGATGAATGATTCTTTTATTTTAACAAATTTAAAAGGAAACCGTTTTTCCATGTCCACACACAGTGGGACACTTTTTTACAAATATAACTTTTATGTTAAAATAACGACTTTTTTCAATTTACGATATTTCTTTCTATATTATTAAGATCTTGATCAGACGTGACATTGTTCAGGTTTCCATGGATAAAATGAGCCCCAGTTTTTCCCACATGACTCATGGATACGAGTGCTAAATAAAACCCTCTCACAGTCACACCAGATAGGGAATAATGCAATAATCAATATAAAGGCATAATTAACGTAAAATAACCATGTATCTAAGTATCCACAGCTTGACGGTCTCCGGGGAGAGCTCTAACTAGTCCTGCCAATGTTTTATATGGGAGGCGTCAAGTCCTATTACCCACCTGCCGTATTAGGGCTATTGTATTCTGTTTCGTTTCTAATCCCACGATATCCTCAACGCAAAAAAAAAAAAAAAAGAAAGAAAGAAGATCTTGGCTCAGGTGTGATTCACGCATCTTATACATGTAATCCTTGCTTCTAGAAAACTGAATAAAAACACACGCACAATCCCATGGAAGACTCCTTCTCTTTCGATGTAATAATGCTATATTCTATTCTCAAATTCCAACAGAAACACCATGGCGTAAAGAAAACGATTTTGGGTGGGTGGGGTGTTGTTTTCTGGGTTCACGATAAGTCATGGATTCCCTGTACTTTCTTCAAATTATCAATGATTTTTCTTAGCTTCTTTGTGTCTTCGTTCATAGTCAATGAGAGCTTTTGTTTTAATGCCACCTGCCTTCATAAATGGACAGAAAGTGTCAAAGAGCTTATCCCAGTGGTTGAAGAAAGGTTGGAAATTTGTCATCGGTTTAAGGTGGTGCATGTCGTGTTTTGGGGCGCCACCGACAAGACCAAACGGAAACCAGTTGTGCATGGCGACAGGGAACTCGTAGCCTATGTGAGCTTCCACGCTGACTATTATACTGACCAGCATGTAGCTCCAAGTGGTCAGTGGGTGGCATTTGAAGTACCACGTATTAGTGGTGGTCAGGAACCCAACGGTGACAAGTTCCCATGGGTGAAGGTACTGTGTCACCCAGACGAACGGACTGTGGTAACGGTGGTGTACTGCATGGATATGCTTGTACAGAAATCGCACCTTGTGGTGGCTCCAGTGCCACACGTAGTACTGGAAGTCGAATACCACCAGTGCCGCCACTTGTTGCCACACGAACTCCCAGAATGTGGGGGCTAGCTCCGGGAGTGGGGTGGGCGGCGTCCACACCCACTGGCCTACGGCGGCAGGGAGGACATACAAAACGTGGTTCCAGAACGTGAGATTCAGCGTGTCGAAGATTTGAGATAGAGTTACTTCTTTTTCAGGTTGAATTTTATATTTTTGCATCCATGGCAATTTTGATCCTAATAAATCCGCAATCATAAAAGGCGTACATAAACTAAAATAGAAGCTGACAGAGAGAAAAACCGGGAAGAGAGGGGAAGCAATGAAGTCCTCCCTGCCTAGGCGCAGATTCCATAACGGTTGCAACAATCTGGTACTCGATTTACTAGTGGAATTTTGTGCCAAAACACCGACTGACTCAGTTACGTTCGATAGTAAGATTTTACCAAAGTCAATTATCAGGCTGTCCACACTCATTGCACGTTATATAAATATTTCAGTCATCGAAAACGAAAGATAAAACTGACCTTCTCTTTGGTCTAGGTTCACCCTCTCTCCCGGTTTCACAAATAAATGTTTACCAACAAACGTTACATTTAAATGCCTGCTTCCCCGGTCTAATCTCTGCTCTCTCGATGGAACGTCAGCACTTGGGGGCCTCCGACGGGAAAATAATGAATCGCATTCGGTTTCGTGTGTCAAGCCGCCAAGATGCGAAAAATATGTTTCGTACAGATTTTGTTATTCAATATTGTTTATATGTCATGAACTGGCAAAAAATATTCTGCTCAATCCGTCTTGTACTAAAGTAACGAGAAAATAACATTTTAAATGAAACTGTTAGTTTTATAAAATCTTGAAAATTTAACTTTGTGAGAAATTGTTCCCGTTAGCTTACAATTTTCCCACGATTTAACGGTTTAATAATTGATCCGTGTTAATTAATCTTCGCAAAATGTGTACTGCCCTGCAGGACGTTTCTGTGAAAGGAAATATCAATCATTCAGGATCATCATGAGAAAGGAAGGGGGGATTTGAGTTTTCACCATTAAATGTATAGGAAAGATAAAAAATCCGCGAGATGAGAACGGTGATAATGATGGATCGCGGATTCCGTATTTATAAATACACCATGTGAGTGGCACCCGGGCTAACAATGGAGTTGGAAAAATTAATTCTACAATGATTTTTACAGTTCTGACTTCATGTCAATTTAAAACGGGTTCCAAAATTACAGGGAGTCGGGGACTTCGATCACAGTGGAGGATCCAGTTTTTTGAGTGGGGATGGGGACTTATGACAAAATGGGCGAGGGGTCTGGGGACTTCTACGTTCCCCAGCGAGTTCAGGGCGGGGGACCAAGGGGCTTCGCCCTCCCACACCCCCGCAGCACCTGCATTCCAGCCTTTTTAGTGACATTACTTCGAATTAATTAAGTCATAGTTAGTATTTAATTGATTTTGACAATCATATTATCAGTAACAGGTAGAACAGGTGTGACATCATTACATGCTAATATTTATACTCTTTAACGTAGAACGTAGATGAAAAATTATTGTCATTATCTACGATTTGCAAATTTTAGGGGGGGGGGGGACATCTTCGCGAGCCAATGGTATAGATCCGCCGTGCTCCTCAAAGAGCACGGCGGATCTATACCACTGGCTCGCGAAGATGGGGGGGGGGGGGGGAGAGAGAACACCACTAAATCATACTGATGTCAAATAACCACATGGAGCCTCTTTAGTTTACCGCCAGAAAATATGAATACATCATCCACACGGCATGAGAGACCCAAAGTAGGGGTGGGTGTGTTTGTATTCCACAAAGATTATCCTAACTGTGTATTACTAGGTGTGAGAAAGAATATTTCAGGAGATGGAAAGTATGCTCTGCCTGGTGGTCATCTAGAATTTGGGTATGCTTCGAACATGAATGATTAATTTTAATGTTTGTGAAGGAAGGACAACTCTAATGAATATTGTGCATAGGTTTGTTGGAGTTACCTTCTCTTCATAAGTAATGCTTTTTGTGCTATTTCCTACGGAAGCATACAGGGGACGTGTGCATTTTTTTTTAATTATTCGTGGCCACGACATATTATCTTGCGGCCACGACTTACTAAATTATCTCTTGGCCACGACATAATATCTCGTATCCACGACTTACTAAATCGTGGCCACGAAATGTAAGGTAGTCGATCCATAACTAAAGAATGGATAGTGTGCAAGCACTTTACCATCACCTTACAATTTGTTACATCGATGTAACAAATATTGACATCAATGTAACAAAAGTCTACAACAGTGCGATTAGGGAGGTCTTTCCGAGACGGCCATTTTGCAATTTATTTCAACAAAATCGGACTCGAAACAAAAAAGTAATTAGCAAAAAGAACTTTGATGACCCCAAAAAAATGTGTGTTAATTTATTTCTAAGCACTATATTGGAGTATTGTAGTCGTGTTTGATATCAAATGAATTAGAATGAAGTCCTGCAGATGAAAATCAAAAGAAAATGCAAAAAAAAGTATTAATAAACAATTTGTATTTTACAGCTGAGTTTGTCTGTACACTTCCGTTATTTCCATTCATCAATATATCAAACTTTTCCATTCATGAGGGCACCCTTTCTCTCCTCCAGACATACTTCATTCTTCAAGTATTGCATGTTTTCAAAATTTATTCTCTATCTGAATTTATCAGGGCAGTAAAAGCAATTTGAAAGAGGAAAAGAACGTCTTTTGCCCTTAATATGGGAGTGAAATTTGCGCAATGATCGAAGGTCCCTGCACATTTTTTTTCTAAAGAAAAGAACTTGATCTCTTCTCCTAAATAATAATAGAAATGATATCGTTTCTGAATATCGAGCCTTACTATATGACTGCTATCTTTTTATAGAGAGGAGTGGACAGACTGTGGACAGCGGGAGGTGCTGGAGGAGACGGGTCTTACTCTGACCAACATGAAGTACTGTACAGCGGTCAACGGCATTGTCCGTTCTGAAAACTATCATTACGTTACGCTGTTTGTACAGGGAGAAGTGGACACATCTGTAAAGAGTGAACCGGAAAATCTGGAACCAGACAAATGTCAAGGTCAATATGTCAAGTTGTTCTTGTGTACCAATTCATTGATCTCAAAACATGATTAGGAATGCAATCCTTTTAGGTTTAAATCTATATTTAACAACTTCCTTGAAAACCAATAGTGATTTTCTGTTGCATTTCTAGCATAACCCATGTAAACTGAACTGACAAAAGTGTGAAGAAAGTTAGATGTGTTTGCGAAACAAATGCCTCCATCGGCAGTTATTTCAGTTTATAACTGTACTTTGTAATCCGAAAAGCAAGTCAAACTCCAAGATCAAGGTCTCGAAGTCAAAAGTCAGAGGCATTCGATTCCCTTCCCATCTCTCTCTAGTATATAAGGAAAGTAGAGACGGATGTGGATCGTTGGCATCTAGCTCCTGTGGAGTCGGGTCATTGTTTGGAGCACAAACAAGGAATGAAGGATAAGTACTTTTGGATGTCCTCAAAGGTTGCAGGAGGAGGGTGTCCCTGATTCAATCCTCGTCTTTGTTATCCGCTCATACGGGTATCATTGAAGGTTGTTGGCATCGATCTCCTGTGTGTACAAGGTACAGGAATGCAAATGTCTACTGGAGCTATCTTTTACCAATTTAGGATGAGTAAGGATGTGTCAACAGGATACTGGCTAGTATGACACACAGGAAAGTGTCCTATGACATATTAAAAATGTTAAAACATTTAAACATGCATTACGACTGACTAATGCATGTTTTAATATTTCAAATATGTCAAAGAACCGAAGTTTCAGTTTAGTGGAGAACAATGAGAACATAACCGCAGAGAATTATGGGACCATTCCCATCCTGCTTTTGTACCTAACGCCCTCTCATATTGTGGTTACGCATTGGAGAGTAAGACTCCATATCAAGAGTATTAGCATACGATGCAATATTAAAATAAATTGATAGTTTCACATTTCAAGAGTACATGTATGCTCAATATGTTAGTGACTAACACCTTTAAAGGTCAAACTAGTACAATGTTGCACAAGTGACATCTATAAATCTGGATCCTTCATTAAATACCGATTTTTTCCCAAAATTTTGTTTACTTTCCCTATTTTCCCAGTAAAGTATAACTATACTATATAAGGCACGGTCCATTTGATATTCTGGGGGGGGGGGGGCTTGGCTTTTTGTCGGAGCAAGATTATATTTTTCGCCCCGGACCGGGGCAAGATTATTTTTTTCTTGCAAAGTTGGAGCAAGGAATATTTTTTTTAACAAAGTGATGTGCAAAATTATTAAGAATGTTTGTGTTTTATCAATAGAAATTATTTATATTTTTACTCAAAATTCTAAATATTAATATATAAGTTTATCTTTATGCAAGTATTCAATTCACTTTTAAACAGAGACATAAAAGATTTTTACAATACAATTCTCAATATTTTATATAAGGTACATATATATAACATGTATAAGAGGGTCTGAGGGGAAGGTCTCCTAGACAATTTTTTAAATGTAGAATTGTAAATTGGTGAATCACTTAAGTTTTCCTTCCAAGCTTACAAGAACATAAAATTAGACTCTATGGGATACATGGAATATGTAATAATAGCAACTATTATAGATATTGATAATATATTTAAGCTTTTAAGGAAGCCCTTTTTCACTAACATACATGTATAACTTTTGATATCTTCAACTATGGCGAGTGAAGTGAGCCAAAAATTTTGATACAAATTGAAAACTGTGGCGAGCGAAGCGAGCTGAAAAAATTTCAAGAATTTTAGTGAAATTTTATAGTAATTCTTCAAATTCAGATTATATGTAAGAGCAAGATTATTTTTTTCTGTCACACCATAAGCAAATTAATTTTTTCCATCAAAATTTAGAGCAAAATTACTTTTTTCGAAAAAAAACCAAGCCCCCCCCCCCCCCCCAGAATATCAAATGGACCGTGCCTAAAAAGTTTCTGGGAGATTTTCATATGACCTTGGTCTTTGACCTTGTTGTTTAAAATCAGTTGACCGATACTTCTCTCAATGAAAATCAAATCAGAATGATTGCTTATGCATTGGAACCAAACCTCGGAAAATTTACCAATATCAGCTTGTTTTGTTTTCAGGCTGGGAGTGGATACGATGGGATGAATTCCCTCCACCAGACAGTTTGTTCTGTCCACTGAGAGTGGTCAGACAGCAAGGCTACAATCCATTCCTTACATCACAGTCAAACTGAGCTTACATCAAGTGCACATACTGCTCATGTCAGATAAGATGATGCACATAGAAAGCAGGGTTTACAGCGTGTGACTGATTAACAGCTATCCAGAGACAAAGTAGTTGTGAACTGCACAATCACTGGTATGAAAAAGAAAACTGAAGTCACGATTTTTCAGAAATAAAAATGAGAGAACATCTTTTAATGTATCATTCATAAACATTTCTCATCATCATTAAACTTGTAACTCAGTCAAACTGACAATGTTGTATATTCAGCTATCGAGACTATTCTCAAACAAGTATATGTTGCCTGTCAGATGTTTGACTGAGGGGGTGGACAGGATAAAAGGGAAGGGGGGGGGGAGGTAAGGGTGAAAGGAAGGAGAAGGAAAGGGGTGGGAGGGGATAGAAGGGGGAGAGGTACCCCCATCCACCCCCATAAGTGACTGCCCTGGAATGACCTTGACCCCCATTAGGTGTTGAGTCTCCATCATCTCACTTGTCCAATCTTTGTATATCAAGTAAGTTGTAGCTGTATATGTGAAGATATAATTACTAGAGAAATGGACAGACACACATACAAAAACTGGACAAAGTGGTCCCAAAGTGTTACCCAGGTAATGCACACAACATAATAAAAGATGTTAAATAAAACACTTGTAGCAAACATTACAGAGCTGATTCATAATTCAGTTTTACTGGAACTCAAGTTCAGAATGCATGTAGATCAATTATTAGTAATTAATTTGTCTCTAATCTGAAGCATCCATTTGCAGTTCCAAGAGGCCAAGAAGGGGATGGGGATTTTGTGTTGTGTTCATGCGTGATTGACACTCCTCCTTCTCCTGTAAAAACGTATGGATCCTAGTACAAACAAGTATCAATAAGCTAGTACATAATATCAGCACATGTATAACAACTTAAAAATTTAGTAACACCTCAAATAAATAAGTTTGATTAATTCCTTTTTAACTTGGGAGGAATTATCAGCTCGTGTCCTGCTTGCCATAAGCACATTTTGTGCAGTCTATCTCCGTACCGATAGCTTCAGATATTTCCTCTGTCAATACTTGATGAAGTGTTCTACCATCATGCTTATAGATCCATGTACCTTCCATAAAGTCATACCTCTTGGGACCACTGCAAAAATAAAAAAAAGAAAAAAGATTTGAGTAACAATGAGACTAGAATTTTAGGTATCACAATTGAAATCAAGATCTATGATGACTGTTTATAACAATTGGTATTCAGATAGATGTGTTTCCACATTTACCCAGCTTGACGAGATTAATGGGAAAATAAAACCCAGACAAAACCTTCTTTATTTACAGTATTACTAGTACCAATAAACATTTACAGTGTTACTAGTACTAATAAACATTTACAGTGTTACTGGTACTAATAAACATTTACAGTGTTACTAGTGCTAATAAACATTTACAGTGTTACTAGTACCAATAAACATTTACAGTATTACTAGTACTAATAAATATTTACAGTGTTACTAGTACCAATAAACATTTACAGTGTTACTAGTACTAATAAACATTTACAGTGTTACTGGTACTAATAAACATTTACAGTGTAACTAGTACTAATAAACATTTACAGTGTTACTGGTACTAATAAACATTTAAGGTGTTACTAGTACTAATAAACATTTACAGTGTTACTAGTACTAATAAACATTTACAGTGTTACTGGTACTAATAAACATTTACAGTGTTACTAGTACCAATAAACATTTACAGTGTTACTAGTACTAATAAACATTTACAGTGTTACTGGTACTAATAAACATTTACAGTGTTACTAGTGCTAATAAACATTTACAGTATTACTAGTGCTAATAAACATTTACAGTATTACTAGTACTAATGAGATGGTATTGTTCATGCACTTTGTCTGTAAATACATTCTGCATGTAGTCCATATTCCAAGTAAAAATTGTGATCATTTTCAGCCTAGATTTTTTTAAGTTTAGACACCAGATATCACATCAGCAAAGTTTTTAAATCACACGAGGTCTTGGTGATAAGATTCTATTACTGGTTTTCTAATATTTCTAACCTTTTAGGAGATGACAACCAGACTTGTTTGTTTGGAGTTTGTTTGTTGATTACATACGTTCCCCACTTATTACTGATCTTCACTGTCAGTACACCACTCTGGAAATATAAAGTACAGTTTATTATGTGGAACTTCATTCTGACAGAATGGTCTCTTCCTACAGTAGTTAATTTACATATGAGCTGCCTTGACAAGGCTTGTAAAAGATGAGCAGGGTTGAAATGACTTATGAAATGTATGTTGAACTCTGAAATATACTTTGAAGACAAACTTTATCTAGTACTCTACAGTGATGAATTAAACTCCCTTGGCATAATTTTTCTCAGCAGGTTCATTTATCATGGGACATTGTTCACATTGATTACTCTCTTACAAGGTCAGAATTCAAGGTCAAGGCCACAATATGTCAAATGTTTTGGAATGAAAATGTAATTTTGTTGACACAAATCATGTCTTATAGCTTAAACAATCACAATAACATAATATGGGATCCATTATGACAATATGAAGGTTTGAGTTCTGAGTTTGAGGTTCTCATGACCTATAGAGACCGCTTGAACTACATGTATCTGTTTTCCTTGGTTTAAACAGTATTGAAGATGGGGAAGTGACACAAATTTTATATGAGAATATTTTAAGCAGCTGTTGTAAAACCTTACCCCGTATGACGTATCATACTCCTCGTCACAGCGTAATCTCTCAGGTAAATCTTCAAAAAATTCTGTGAGTGAATCTAATGTCTCATCAGCAACAACTTCATAATCATTACTGGACAATTCTGGACTGAAATTAATAAAATATATCTGAAAATCTTGAAGTTTTACTGATCAATCTTAGCAAGAATTTTTTTTCGCTATAATATACTCACAGTCCCTTATCAAAAACAAACAGAAGAATTTCAAGTATGCATATCTTTGTGCAACTTATGGATAAGTTTGGCTCTTAAATACAAAACTTTTTAAATTTTGTATTATATCACAATAAACTATCTCTTTAAGTTCTGGTGATCATTGAAGTTGGAGTCGAATACGTTAACTCTGCAAATGAATCTATAAACTACATGTATCTAGATATTAAAAGTAAAAACTGAGACCCGGCATTTGTAGCAAACAAAGGAAGGATGCTGTTTGAGTTGTCCCTATTTATACATGTGTAGCTATATTTTAATGCTTGTCAAATTGTAAAGACTGAGTGAAACAAAGGAAGGATGCTGTTTGAATTTCCCTATTACATGTGTAGCTATATTTTAATGCTTTTCAAATTGTACAGACTGAGTGTAAAAAAAAGGAAGGATGCTGTTTGAATTTCCCCATTATGTATATGTTAATGCTTGTCAATCATGTGGAGGTATGTGAAACAATACAAGTTTAATTGAATACAACAAGAACTTACCGATATAATTGATTAGACGTAGAAAATTCTTCGAATGTCTTTATACTTTTCCATTTCATTCTTGTGCTAACTTTCCTGTAAATTGGACAAGCATTCTCTACAGTACACAGAGGATTGGGGCCCGGACTGTCTACCTGAAACTAATTTATGGAAAACTGAATTTGTGATTTACAAAAAAAGACTGAAATTTGATTCATTCAACAATTATAATTTGGAGATACATTTAGGCCTAGGTATACTGCACGGATGACAAGTATAGTTTGAGAGCCAGGCTTTTTTTCCTTAGATCTCCTAATCAAATCTTATGAAGATATGACACTTGACAACATTGAGAACACATTGTTCAGAAAAAGATGATTTATCAAAATTGTTTGTATAATGGGTCATTTTAACTTGGAATATTGAGAACTAAGCCAGAGATTGATAAAGGATGGATATTTAGAGTTGGTAAAATATAGATTATTCATTGAATATCGATTTGAAATTAAACAAAATGTTTTTCATAAAAAAACAGATGTCTCCCCCCTCCCTCTAAGTTACTTTGACCTTAGGCCAAAATGCAAAATGATGTGAAACCTTTGAGTCATGGGCAACATCATACATGTACTAAAACATGAAAGTGATTCATTACATTGTTTGAGGTAAAGCTCAAACATGATTGGCATATACAATTTCATTATAAGCATATTTAAAGAAATTGACTTTGGTCACATGACCTTGGATATAGGTGATCTGAAACCTACACTCACTGACGAGGGTTAAGTACCCGAAACATGCATGTCTGGTCCATGCTGCAAACTTATCTGCTTTTAAATGATGCTATTGAATTTGAAGACGTTTAACATTGTATGGATAATGAGCAACAAAAAACTGAATTAGTGATTGGATACATGGTTCAAAATATAAAGCCTAAACATTATTAGCATAGATAATTTCAGCCTGGACATGCTTTGCATATACAATTTCATTACCAAAGTAAGAAGGTACCTTAACCATGTGACCTTGGGACAATGTGATAAGAAACATTTAGTCCTTAGAAACAACATACTAAAATATGAAAACAATTGTAAGAAGGGTTCAGGAGATATAGCCCAGACAATATAAGTACATACAATTTCATTAAAAAGAACTAAATAATCTTGACCTTGGGCACATGACCTTGGGTCAAGATGATAAGAAACCCTCCAATCCTGAGCAACAGCATACTATAGTATAAGAGTGATCCAGTAAACGATTCCACAGATATAGCCCAGACTCAATACTGATTAGCATTTACAATTTCATTAAAAAATGAAATACTTGACCTTAGTCATATGACCGTGGATCAAGGAGGTGTGAAACCTTTGGGTCATCAGCACCATCATACTAAAATATGACGTGATCCGATCACGGTGCTAAGGATTAAGCCTGGACATAATACATGTAACAAATACAATTTCATTTAAAATATACTGATTGACCTTGACTTTGGTCACATGACCTTGAGTCAACGTGATGTGAAACCTTTACGTGATAAGCAACAACATACTAAAATATGACGGTGATCTGATAAATAGTTAAAAGAGATACAGCCCCAATGGGATAGCATGTACAATTTCATTAAAATGTACTTAGTAACTTTGACCTTGATCAAATGACCATGGGTCCAGGTGAAACCTTTTGGTCATGACTAAATACATTCTTAAACTTGAAAGCAATCCAGTATGCGGTCCAAGGGATAAAGCCTAAACAAGAATGTATCTACAATTTCATTAAAAATGTAGTAAGTGACCTTGACCTTGGGTCAAGGTGATGTGAAGCCTTCGGGTCATAAGCAAAAACATACTAAAATATGAAAGTGATCTGGCAAACAGTTCAAGAGATATAGCCCTGACAAGAATGTATGCACAATATCATTAAAAATGCACTAAGTGACCTTGACCTTGGTCACATGACCTTGGGTCAAGGTGATGTGAAACCTACGGGTCATAAGCAACAACATACTAAGATATGAAAGTGATCCAGCAAATGGTTCAAGAGATATAGCTCGTACAGGAATGTATTTATAATTTCTTTAAAAATGCACTAAGTGACCTTGACCTTGGTCACATGACCTTGGGTCATGGTGATGTGAAACCTTTGGGTCATAAGCAACAACATACTAAAATATGAAAGTTATCCGGCAAACGGTTCAAGGGATATAGCACAGACTGGAATGTATGTACAGTTTCATTAAAAATGCACTAAGTGACCTTGACCTTGGTCACATCACCTTGGGTCAAGGTGATGTGAAACCTACGGGTCATAAGCAACACCATACTAAAATATGACGGTGATCCGGCAAACGGTTCAAGAGATATAGCCCGGACAGGAATGTATGCATAATTTCATTAAAAATGCACTGAGTGACCTTGACCTTGGTCACATGACCTTGGGTCAAGGTAATGTGAAACTTTCTGGTCATAAGCAACAACATACTAAAATATGAAAGTTATCCGGCGAACGGTCCAAGAGATATAGCCTGGAAAGGAATGTATGCATAATTTCATTAAAAATGCACTGAGTGACCTTGACCTTGGTCACATGACCTTGGGTCAAGGTGATGTGAAACCTACGGGTCATAAGCAACAACATACTAAAATATGACGGTGATCTGGCAAACGGTTCAAGAGATATAGCCCGGACAGGAATGTATGCATAATTTCATTAAAAATGCACTAAGTGACCTTGACCTTGGGTCAAGGTGATGTGAAACCTTCCGGTCATAAGCAACAACATACTAAAATATGAAAGTGATCCGGCAAATGGTTCAAGAGATATAGCCCGGACAGGAATGTGTGACCGCGTGTGTTTGGAGGTGGGGGTCTGTGGGATGCTGACTGCATCACTGCTACTACTAGGTTCCTCTGTGACCCCCACTCCATATTGTGTAACATTCGGTCACTTGTCCTTCTCTTAACTCTACCTAGCTGTAACTTAGCTAGGTAGACAAATTACTAAGTTTTCTACTGCATTTCTAAAGTTTATTAAACATATATACATCTATGTACAAGTTGATAAATCCAAATTGTATCTCTAAGTCATAGTGAGGTTGTATCTCCACCAGTAAGCATAAAACTTAAACTTTCGATGTTGACTGTTAGAAAGTCTAGGGAGAAGTCTGTTGTAAGTGTGTGTTGATATGGAATGTAAATCCTATTTAATCTAAAATGCCAATGGCTCAAAGGCTTAACTTCAAACATAATTTACTTAACAGATAATTAACTAATTGCTGTGAGTTGATTGTCATGTCACCTGGCAGAACACCTGAGACAGAGCAATCAAACCCAAGCCTAATCTTTAGTATAAACAATTTCCAAGATTACAGAGTTATTTTGGCCTAAAGATATTTTGTCTAATGAAAGGTGTAAATTGTAAAGAAATAATAAGATAATTGAAATTCTTCAAAACCTAAAATGTGATTACAAGAATCATGACTTTAAAATACTAAATGGGAGTTTCCTTTATAAAATATAATAAATTGTAAGAAGTTATAATTAATTATGAACATTTAGATTCTGCAAATTATTTATGCATAATTTGCACCCCATATGCTTTATATTGTGGTCATACATCCCCCTTGGCCACCTAATTTTACTCCTGTAAAATTTTTGAAGGATGTAGTTGGCTCAAATTATGTTAAATATCATGAGAAATTGAATGTATTATATCAATAAACAATTAAAATAATCAAAGATTGAAAAAGTTCATTATTCATAATCTTATGTTCATCATTAGTGTTCATTTTTCTATTCTAGTATCAGTTTTTCATCTTGCATAAAAGTCTGCTTCAGTCTATCTTCTTCTTTGTTGATATCTCCCTTTCATGTGAGAATTTTTCTATCCATATCCTTTATATTTCCATAGGCAACTTCTGCTCAAAATGAATGCGCATTATTCACCGAGTTTTAAATCGCATATCATTTAAAACACAACAGCTAATTCTATTAGATTGATGTACTGACATCTCCTTGTGCCGCACATCTACATTATATTTCCATATATCACATTTATTATTCACATTATATTAACTATTATATGCACATCATTTTTCACATATTTATATTTCTCATTCACGATTTCTTTTCTTTTTTTTCACTATCACATATTCTCCTTTTGAATATACAGATATTCTTCGTGTATCAAATTCTTTCATCATCTTCAAATTCACTTGTTGATTATTTCTTTGCGATTTTCTCGGGCTTTCTTCCTCATTTGAGTACTGACACCATTCTCACAACAAGACAACTCTTATATGCAATGACACCTTTTAACATTATCAATTACCAATCAACTAGCATCTTTATACTATTTTCAATTAGTAGAATTACACATAAAATCTGTTCAGTCTATGAGTTTAAATGTCTGCTTTAAGATGTACATAAATTTTTATAATAAATGGGGAATCAAAAAGACAAGATTGACTTATTTAACTAAAAACATACCAGAGGCACTGTGTTGTTCGCCAGCAGTTTAAGAACATAGTGTGTGTTCAGCTAGCACATGATTCACAAACACTCTAGTGCATTATACTAGTAGCAATGCTGACGAAACCAAATGTCAGATCTGTCTATAAAAATATTTTGGAGGACCAATTTAGTTTGTTAAAAGAAACAATAGCCTTTCATTTTGTTTGTAGAAGTTCTAGAATTCAACTACAAAACTGCACTAAGATAAATTGTTTATGGATGGGGTACCATCATCCACAAAACTGCACTAATAACCGTCAGCTATTATCACTTTCAAGAATTTTTTCTAAATGCACAAAATAAATAATTTGAATTCAAATGAAATGCTCAAAAATTGCCTAAAGGTTGACAAAAAATTTTTTTTTGAAAAAAAAACTTTATTCTTGATGAAGATTCCATGTTATCTACTTTCATAGAACGATACTACATTGGATGATAGTAAGATGCAATAATTAAAGCATATTTTGGCCTTGCATTAGATTATGAGAATTTTGCTTGGTGTTTAGACCCCTAATCACAATAATCAATGATTTGTGAAATATTTTTCCATGAAAATTCAAGATTTTAAGTTATACAAAAATATAGGCATTGATATCATAATAGACAGAAAAATTGACAAATTGACAAATTGATAGGGACAATAATGAACTTGTGTCGAATATATTTAAAATTCATCTCAGGTTATCTGGTATGTCTCAGACTGTTCCATTCAGGAAAAGATAAGAAACTCAAACCCAGAAACATTTATACCTGATCTTAAGTTACTTGACCCAGTATTTGTCATTTAATTTATCATGATTCTTCAAAACAATAATCTACGCATATGAAATGGTGAACATCTTAGCAAAAAAATTTGAACTTAAGAAATTTGATGTGATTATATATATTTTTCAGCCACTCTTAAAATCTTAACAAAATCATGATCTTTTTATATACAATGAGCAAAACTCTCAAAAATGTTTACTTAATAAAACAAACATATATATATATATACAAATTTCTGCAATCTGGATGACTCTGTACCCTTTTTGACTAAAGTAACAAAAAAAAATTTAACTGCTGCATTTTTTTACAAGATTTACGGGAAAATTACTGATCTACCAAACTTACAGAAATGAGATGTCTGTACATGTATATGTATGACAGACCTTAACACCCGATTTCAAACATTTCCACAGAAAACCAGAAATAAATTCAATGGTGTCACTGCATACAGAAATTGTTTTGAAACAAGAAGAGTGTAGCACTCACCAAAGTCTGTAAGTTGGAAAGGCTCCATTTTGAGGTAGGATGTTTCCCAAATCCTGTCCTTGTGGCTGTGTCCTTGATTTCGTTCAGCTTGGGGAATAGTCCTCTCTTGGCTGCTGAGGCGCAGGGATCGTCCACTTTCTCCACCATCCTGTGACCGCGTGTGTTTGGAGGTGGGGGTCTGTGGGATGCTGACTGCATCACTGCTACTACTAGGTTCCTCTGTGACCCCCACTCCATATTGTGTAACATTCGGTCACTTGTCCTTCTCTTAACTCTACCTAGCTGTAACTTAGCTAGGTAGACAAATTACTAAGTTTTCTACTGCATTTCTAAAGTTTATTAAACATATATACATCTATGTACAAGTTGATAAATCCAAATTGTATCTCTAAGTCATAGTGAGGTTGTATCTCCACCAGTAAGCATAAAACTTAAACTTTCGATGTTGACTGTTAGAAAGTCTAGGGAGAAGTCTGTTGTAAGTGTGTGTTGATATGGAATGTAAATCCTATTTAATCTAAAATGCCAATGGCTCAAAGGCTTAACTTCAAACATAATTTACTTAACAGATAATTAACTAATTGCTGTGAGTTGATTGTCATGTCACCTGGCAGAACACCTGAGACAGAGCAATCAAACCCAAGCCTAATCTTTAGTATAAACAATTTCCAAGATTACAGAGTTATTTTGGCCTAAAGATATTTTGTCTAATGAAAGGTGTAAATTGTAAAGAAATAATAAGATAATTGAAATTCTTCAAAACCTAAAATGTGATTACAAGAATCATGACTTTAAAATACTAAATGGGAGTTTCCTTTATAAAATATAATAAATTGTAAGAAGTTATAATTAATTATGAACATTTAGATTCTGCAAATTATTTATGCATAATTTGCACCCCATATGCTTTATATTGTGGTCATACATGTATGCATAATTTCATTAACAATTGCACTAAGTGACCTTGACCTTGGTCACATTACCTTGGGTCAAGGTGATGTGAAACCTTCCGGTCATAAGCAACAACATACTAAAATATGAAAGTGATCCGGCAAATGGTTCAAGAGATATAGCCCGGTCAGGAATGTATGCATAATTTCATTAAAAATGCACTAAGTGACCTTGACCTTGGTCACATGACCTTGGGTCAAGGTGATGTGAAACCTTCGGGTCATAAGCAACAACATACTAAAATATGAAAGTGATCGGGCAAACGCTTCAGGAGATATAGCCCGGACACGATGTGTGACAGACGGACAGACAGACGGACGGACGAGGAAGGCAAAACCAATATGTCTCCCCCCAACAATAACCTTAAACTGTACATATTACTAAGATGGTACTCAAATTGGGTAAAAAAATGTCATTTTTTTTTTAGGCCTGGGCATCACAAGTTTTAAACAGCCAACTGCATGTAAATATGTATCAGTAAGTTCAAATTTTGTTGATAAATTGCACTGTGATATCACATACTATCCCCTTGTCGGATACACAATAAATTAAAAAATTGATGTATCTTGGAAGAAGACAGAGCAAAAGTTACTAGGGTCCGTTACAGATGTACCTACTTAGACCGGGCAGTTTGAGATGTCACAGTGCGATATTGCTTTCTGTGCTGCAGGACTACATAAAATATAAGTAAGGAGGTAGTATAATGGTCCATGGCATTCAGGCTGGGTCCAAAGCTGAAAGAGCTACAATAGCCTGATTAGGCTATTATTAGTTATTAGGTTTGTTACTGACCTTACACGGAAATCTGTCGGGTTGATAAAGCCCATAGAAGGCGAGGCGCTTGCGCCGAGCCTTCTATGGGCTTTATCAACCCGACAGATTTCCGTGTAAGGTCAGTAACAAACCTAATAACTGATTTGTTTTGTCGAGGACCATTTTAGGTATGACAGACAGACAGACATGGTGATTCCTACTGTCCTCCTGCTTTACCAAGCAATAGTGCTGTAAAGTTTTACCCAGTTTTGCTAATTGTCGGCCATTGCCTTACAAATTTTTGAAACTGACTTTCCACAAGAATTTGTCGGGCAGTCACATGACCAAATTCAAGCATTCCCATTGGGTCAAACTAGTCCGAGGCAAAACAAAATGTATTGATGGGGCTACAAATATATATCCAGATCAGGAGCAGTATTACTAATTTATGAATTATTTCTCTCAATTTTATCTCATAGAAGTTAGTGTTATGATATTTGTGAACCGAAAGTAAAACCAGAATGGATAATCATGATAATCGATAATGAAGCTATAGTATAAAAAGAAAGTAAGAATATTTTAATTTTCATTAGAAAACTGAATCTTTGATACATACAACTGCATTGAATCGTCTGAACGCCACAATATTTAGTCTTTTACTTGCTGTTCTGAGCATTTCTTTTTTTTCCCTTTTCACTACAAAATCAGTCGCACCTCATACTTCGCAAAACCGGATATCACTCTGTCTGTCTACTTTTAAAGTCGAACAACACAGTGATTCCGGATACTAGAAAAGCGTACTGTATGAATTTTATACAACAGAAAACTGAATAAAATAAAAGCACCTCTAATATTGTATGATGAACTGTGTAAAGTCCGTGCCGATATTTTCTCTATTTCTTTTTTTTTTTTTTTGGATTTTTAGAAAAAAAACATCTAATATAGGAACAGAGGAATGTACAATATTTGAAACTAGATCTAGTCACATCCTAAATTGCTAATTAAACTCATATTCTTAGGTACTTAGGTATGAATGTCAGTGGCGGATCCAGCGCCCCCTTTGTCGGGGTGTCAAGGGGCGAATTTTGTCGAGTTTTACTGATAATTGGCCAAAATATAGATCTAGGGTTTTTTTTGGAAAATTTTGGGTCAGTGCCGGGGGAGGGGAGGGGGCGGACGCCCCCTCCGCACCCCCTGAATCCGCCATTGAATGTCACAGTACAAACACGGCCGTATGGCCAATTAAAAAGGGGGGGGGGTCAAATTAATACACCGTTTCATATTTTCCCGCGTAAAATAAATTGAACATCCAATGAAGAAAGGGTTCAATAGTTCAACCTTGTTTTTCATTTTGAGTGCACGTGGTACTGTTCAACATGTCGAAGATGGGTGAACTCGGTAACTTTTGAAGCTTTTTGTTATTCTTTGTATATCCCCCTTTTCAAATGCTTGACATTTTTCCTTAATGAAATAGGAAGACACATTGAGTAGGGGAAGGGAAGGGGGGGGGGGGGGGGGGAGGCGGAGGCCGGGGCATACACTGTTACATAGAGTATACCAATATAATTAGCCTTTATTACTACAATATACTTTGTATATGTTGTGTAAAATGTGATGCTTGTTGATGTGTTTTAAAAAAAATTATAATGTAACATTTAATTAAATCCTGCACTGTGTACATAAATAACAAAGAACAGATATATTTACAATGGACATTATAAACAAACGCTGCACATATCCTCGCGAGAGGGTATTGCAGGATATAAAGATAGCTATAAAGTGCAATATCAGGAACCCCCTTGAATTGCCCCAATTTACAACTTTTACTTGGATGTAATTTTTGTGCAAATAGCACTTAGTGGTCGCCTAATTTTTATCATTGAGGGGTGCCCCGTCTACTGAGTATGTATAAATGATGATACTCTGTTTACCTTGATCTGATTCAGCGTTGTGATTGGTATAAAGACTGATCACTATCCAATGAAATAGCGATATGAATCGAGGCATCATGTCATGTACATGCATGGCCTTATGAAAAATCGCAATTAAGTGTATGTACTTAGATCGAAACCCAATAACTTTCCATTACCACCCATTTTGTGGACAATATAACGTAAATATTTTATAGGAAGGTGTTCTGGAAAAGATATAAGCTTGACAAATACTCTATTTTGACATACATCTTAAATGATACATATTTTGGCATACATCATAAATGATACATATTTTGGCATACATAATAAATAATACATATTTTGGCATACATTATAAATAATACAAATTTTGGCATACATCATAAATGATACATATTTTGGCATACATTATAAATAATAAATATTTTGGCATACATCATAAATGATACATATTTTTGGCATACATTATAAATAATACATATTTTGGCATACATCATAAATGATACATATTTTGACATACATCATAAATGATACATATTTTGGCGTACATCATTAATGATACATATTTTGGCATACATCATAAATGATACATATTTTGGCATACATCATAAATAACACATATTTTGGCATACGTCATAAATGATACATATTTTGGCATATGTACATCATAAATAATGCATATTCTGATATTTAATCTATTCCCACTCGGTACCTTAAGTGCTTTTATTCTTCGACTTAAGTTGACCTGTTCATGTGAGTAGTACATGTGTAACATATGTATTTTGTCCTCGAAAAATAGTAGCAAGGGGATATAGTAATGCAGATGTTCATGTGAGTGGGTATGTCAGGGACCATGCAGGTGAAAGTGTATACGTAGTTGATGTGTGCAAGTCACACTTCAGTATATACAACCTAGAGGGCACTTTTCAAGATTGCATTTTGATCAAAATTCATACATAAATTGGTTATGATATGAGGAAGAATCCAACTGATTTTCAAGGTCATAGGTCAAGGTCACTGGTTGGAATTGGTCCATATACACGTACATGTACTCTATAGGCGGCATTCAATGGATCTTAGTTTAACTTTGCACATTATTGCTTGTAACATAAAGAAGAACCTTTTTGATTTTCAAGTTCATAGGTCAAAGAGCAAGGTCAAAGATTGGATTTTTTCCAAAATTCTTATACACAGTGACACACTCTAGAGGGTGCTTTTAATCAGAATTCAATCAAAAATTGTCTTTTTGCTTAATATACAAGAAAGAACCCTATTAACTTTCGAGGTCAAAGGTCAAGGTCACAGGTTAGAATTGGTCAAAATCCAGGCTTATATATAGTGTTTGACTTCAAGTAAAATAATTACTTTGGTATATGTATACATATATATTAAAATGAATAGTTTTATATAAGGATGATATACCTATAAGAATTCTTAGTAAAAGGTCAAGGTCAAATAAATTCCATAGCTTCTCATTTCTTTGGTACATAACTATTTCTGAATCTGGAGATTTCAAAATCAAAGGTCAAAGTCACAAGGTCAGAAACCATGTAATACGGAAGATTGCAAATACTTTTAAACAAGACTATATGATTGTTTTCGCGCACGTCATCAGTTTACTTCGACAGAAAAGTTGCTTAAGTTTTGAACAATAAGTTTAGGTATGTGACTAAATGAAAATCAGAACGGACACACTGCACGCGCTGTATTTGTGATCTTGCGTATTCCAATGTAACCTTGACGTCTTGACAGATGGAATAAATGTGTGAAACATGAAAGCCCTTCCACTTATTATTCAAACTATAAAATTATTGCAAAAGGTATTTCAGCCTCTAATTACAATTCATAATTATCCGATTACAGCACTACTCAGTGTCTCAGACAAAACTGGTCTGGTGGACTTTGCCCAGAAGTTATCTGCTCTTGGCTTGAAGCTTGTGGCTTCTGGTGGCACAGCAAAGGCAATAAGGGATGCTGGACTCGCAGTACGGTAAGACAATAATTATGCCAGAACTATGGGCAAAATCTATTTAGTTGTATTTGAAACATGTTATTTGTACTGTCATGATACAGTATCAATGACCCTATATGAATTGAAAACATAAGAATAATTCTAAAAGCAAAAATGTAATAGCATGGAGCATAAAGTTAGTGTTTGTTAAGGCTGTAGATCATGTGCTTAGGAATTCAATTAAATTATCTTCCAGCCAAAGAAATTCAGGGTAGAGGATAATCATACTGGTTTGATTTTACCCATTAGATGTATATTTCAATAATATATGGGTTTTATGAAGTGAACAATTTCAGATTTTATATGAACAATGAAATACTAGTTGATTAAATCAATTATTTGTTTGCTATATAGAGATGTAGCTGACCTAACGGGGGCACCAGAGATGTTGGGAGGGAGAGTCAAGACACTACACCCTGCAGTTCATGGAGGTATTTGCTTGTATAAATTCTCATTTACTCATGATTTTGTGCTTAAGTCTATAACTAATTCTACAAAAAACTAATTTGTTACCTTTTTATTATGCTCCCAGAATAAAAGATTCGGGGGCGTATAGTTTTTGCCGGGCCTAGTGTACATCTGTTTGTCTGAAAAACGGTAACATTGGGTATAACTTTTGAATCAAAGGTGATAGGACTATCACATATCACATGTATTTTCCTTTTGACAAGATCTTTTCATTGATACCAAAATTTTTGACCTTGTGACCTTGACCTTTGTCCTACTTTTCAAAAACTTTAATATTGGGCCATAACTTTTGAATGGTAATTGATAGGGCTTTCATATTTCACATGTGTATTCCTTGTGACAAGACTTTTCCATTAATACCAAAATTGTTTACCTCATAACTTTGACCTTGATCTTTGACCTACTTTTCTAAAACTGTAATATTGGGTATAACTTTTGAATGATAAGTGTTAAGGCTTTCACATTTCTCATGTGTATTTTTTTATAACAAGACCTTTCCATTGATACCAAAATTTTTCACTTTAACTTTGACCTTTGACCTACTTTACAAAAGCTTTAACATTGGGCTTTTTTGAGTGGTAAATGATAGGGCTTTTATATTTCACATGTGTATTCCTTGTCACAAGATTTTTCAATTGATACCAATATTTTTAACCCTGTGACCCTGACCTTGACCTTTCACATACTTAACAGAAAATGGTGTTTATACTAACAAAGATGCCAAAGTTGTGTTCCACAAACACAGGCTTTATTTTGTTGAAAAATACTTTACTTTCTTTAGCATTCAGAAAATGAATTGTATTATATAGAACTTGAAAGAATGTTGAAATCTTAATTAAGGTATACTGGCTCGATTGACGGACTCTGACCAGGAAGACCTCAAGAAACAAAACTATGAGATGATCAGGTAATATTTATTTTCGTGCTTTTTATAATTATGGAACATGCTTTTTGAACCTAACGACAGATAAAGAAACACTTGCATTAATCTTGGCTTTTATTTAATGAAATCAAAAGCTTTGAAATCAAAGTCTAATATCAGTAATACAATTCAGTACCTTGATTTATACATGCACTTTTATTGATATCGCTCATCATTTTAGACTGGTAGTTTGTAACCTGTATCCATTCAAGAAGACAGTAGCAGATCCAAGTGTTTTGATAGAGAAGGCAGTTGAGCAAATTGATATAGGTATGTTATCCATGTTTGTGAGACCTCTATTTAGTAAAGGAAAATCACTTGCAAACTTTAGAAATTCTGAGGCCATAATTAAAAAATTGTTTGTTTCCCCTCGCCCCGACCGGGTCAGGAAAAAGCCGCCGAGTCAGATTCTTTTATAGCCAAAAAGTCCGATATTTTTTTTTCAGAAATCGAATCACGGCTATGTCCATTTTCAGTTTCAACGTTACAATATTGTATCCAAATAGAATTGTAATTCATCTCAATAGCTTTCTCATTCTTGCATTATTATAAGAAATCTTGCTGTAAACCCCCCGTCCCCCCTTTCCCGTTGGCTTTGAACCGTCAGTTTACGTATTATTGGTACATCGATAATTATGTCTCTCTATCATGCCTATTGTAAATATCCTCCCAAAGTTTTTGAGAACACTGAGCATGTTCAGTCGTAAGTCATGATAGACGAGCGCTCGGTCTATGGATGTAAAATTTCAAACAAACATGAGCCTATTTCGAATTCTGCGAGTGAGACAGGTATTGTGGGCTCCCATCTTTACATGTATACGCATGTGCACAATCTAGTTCCTCAAATAACGAAATCTCGTTTCACGGATAGGCGTTTGAACGCTATGAAGACCCATCGCTTATTTGGAAGGATCCGCTGAGTGGGCCGAAATTCAGACAATATCTAAATGCATAAAATCGAGTGAATAAGAAAACTACTACCTGATCAAAGCACTCGGTTATTATGATTGACCTACATTTCTCTAGCGGTTGTCGGCGATCCGTGCTAATTTTTTGCATCGTGAATGTCATTATCAATAGACTCAATATTACAATGAATTTTTGATGTGTTCTTATAATTATTTTTCACTTACGCTGTTTACATACAATAAACAGACCGAGAAAGAAAGGTATACAAACTTATTTCATCTTTATCATGCACTGGAAAACGCCGGTCATTTATAGTCCGTAACTCGTGGTTGCGTGTGGTCAATATCTATACAAATTCAATATTTACAAGTCGTAAAAAAGTCGAGATGTAATCGTTCTATAGTGCATCTTATTCTCGCAGATTTGACGTTGCCGTAAAATGACCCGTTACGCCGCGCTGAAACACTTGATGCACCTGTTGCGGAAATATTTATCGAGTATCTTGGGACAATTTTGTTTATATAGAATAGGTTTTACAAGACAACGTAATTAATAAACATTTCATACTTAACCAGCGATAGAAATTGAGACACAACGTATATTTTGAGCTCGCCGGGACGAAAGTCCGAAGAGCTAATGCCATGATACCCTTGGCGTCGTCCGTAGAAAAAGCTTTAACCTGGGCTATACATGTATCTCTACAACCATAAGGGGTAGGGCTTTCATATTTCACATGTGACAAGACCTTTCATTTGAAACCATGATCTTTGACCTAGTGACCTTGGACTTTGACCTACATGTACTTTTCAAAAACCTTAAAGTGTGCTATATTTCTTCAACCATGAGGGGTAGGGCTTTAATATTTCACAAGTAGATACCATATGATGATATCTTTCATTTGAGATCATGACCTCTTGACCTTGGACTTTGTTCTACTTTTCAAGAACTTTAACCTGGGCTATATCTCTTGAACTATAAGGGGTAGGGCTTTTATATTTCACATGTAGATTTCTTCTGATGGGACCTTTCAATTGAGACCATGACCTTTGACCCAGTGATGTTGACCTTGGACTTTGACCTTCACCATTAACTATTCAATTACTCATACTTTGGCTGTATCTTTAGCTCTCTAACGGATGAGACTAACATTAGATGCATAGAATCCTTATGACAATACTTTTTGTATTTTGGAAGTTATTTGAATTTTGACAAAAACCTGCAACGGCAAACTATGTAATCTTTGATTACCCAATGTTTTACAGAAAGCAGGCGGCGATTTTTCCCGAAGTAAGAGGTGAGAAATCGCCGGCTGTCAGCTCTTAGTCTTTATCATATCAATTAGAAACACAGAGTGTGACTGCACAGCTGTAAGGAGTCCAGTAATGTGCAATTTGGATTCAAACGACTTTAAACATATTTGATACGGGTAGATGTGGCAGCAAAAAAAAAAAAAAAGGTACCCGCCTGCCGGGTCACTTGGAAAAAACAGACCCGGGGGAGGGGAAACAAACAATTTTTTAATTGTGGCCTGAGTGAGAAAATATTTTCATGACATAAGGTCCTGCATAATTGTACATATGTAGTAAACAACTAACTGAGATTGCACATTTAATTTCTGATAATTAACATTAATACTGTGAATATTTTTTTGAGTAAGTTACACATTGCAGTGTAGTATGTATGATATGGTCAATCCTCCAGGTTAATATATATTATTATGTCAACTCGCATGTATGTACTAGTATTTATTTATCTATATTTAGTAATATGATATGTTTCATCTCTATGTCATATTATGTCTTGACTTATGAGAATAATGAATTGAAATTTAATTGAAATGAATTGATTTTATATGCATGACACAAATAATCATATTTTCAATAGGTGGTGTCACTTTGATTAGAGCTGCAGCCAAAAACCATGCTAGAGTATCAATTGTATGTGACCCAGATGATTATAATAGGTTTGTTTTTTTTAATACCTTTAGCTGTTTAAAATTTTAAGAGAGCTATGAAAGACAAATTTTTGATTATTTATTTAATTTCAGTAATTTCTCATTTAACCTTAATCTTGGAGTTATGAAAAGATCGGTTGAAATTTGAAATTTTATTTGACTTGCATTGTTACTTTTCTATTTTATAAAATTAATTACAGCTGACAACAGTTTTGGTTTTTTATTTCAGAGTACTTAATGAGATGAAGTCATCACCACAGAATGATACCTCCGTGGAAACACGTAAAGACTTGGCATTGAAAGTAAGTCATAATCAGTATGCTTCGTCTTTTAAGAATAATCATACAACAACCATCTTTGTTAAATTTTGTGCATAAGTTCAAGTATGTACATCAGTTTAACAGTCAATGGCAGTGATCCTTGTGTAAGTATTCATCAGGTTCCAAAGGTTTGTCATTACCTCTATTATGGTTAATTAGTTTTTTAAATTACCTTTTTCAGGGTTAAAAAAAACAAAAACAAAAAACCCAGAATTTTAATAAGCCCTAGTGTGTCATTTGTGCTATTTAATTTCTATCAGGGTCCCTAGTTCAGTGTTAGATAAAAATACTCGCTTTTTTTTGTAATTTTGCCATCTGTTGATAATTCAGAAGCATGAAATGTAAATTTGAATGCTATAGTATATTCAATATTTCCATGTGATTCATTGACAGGCTTTTAGCCATACAGCCGATTATGATGCTGCTATTGCCGACTTTTTCCGTCAGAAGTACGGAGCGGGAAGCTCTCAGATGACGTTGAGATACGGCATGAATCCTCACCAGAAGCCCGCTCAGATATTTACAGACACGGCGGAACTACCACTCAAAGGTACACTGAAAATAATGTCGCTTCGTAGCATATCATTATTAGGACTTTATGAACATTGAACGGAACTACCACTCAAAGGTACATTGAAAATAATGTCACTTTGTAGCATATCATAATTAGGACTTTATGAACATTGACCTTAGCCTATTATCTCTATTGTTTTGTCTCGGTCATTCATTAAGTCTGTAATGTATTTTTTTCTTGACAGATCCTTGGCACAAAGAATTATACAAAAATGTATTTACTGTCAATATTGTTTATTATAGTGATGAATGGATCTCCTGGCTTCATTAACCTCCTTGATGCTCTGAATGGTTGGCAGTTAGTACGGGAGTTACGTCAAGCCTGTAACAAACCTGCGGCTACGTCCTTCAAGCATGTTAGTCCTGCCGGTAAGTAATATCAAAGACCTTGTATACAAAACTGATGTTGGATTCAAATGATTATAACAATTGTAACATGTTTATTACATGTACGTTTGTTTATTACATGTACGTTATCATAATATAAAATTTTTGCCGACACATATTATTTTCCTGTTTTTCGGAGGATTGCATATTTGTCATTATATGTGATCAGCTGAAAATTATAATTTATGGCATTGAACAAATTTGTCTACCTACACATAAATGTCCATGTAAGCCATGAAAATAGCTGTTTTCCAGTAGATTCATAAGGCGGACATACACCAGACATTACAAAATTTGGCAATATTTTCATTGTGACGTCATCATAGAAAACATGACAACGCATAAAGTCAGTGCGATTGCACATGATGTCACAATTCATAATTTTGCCAAATGATGTGATGTCTGGTGTCTGTGCATATAAAATCAAAGTTTAAAACGGTCATAAATATTTTCTAGAAAATGGAACCATTGAAAGATGTGATAAACATTGGAAATTTGCAGTAGACAAATCACATGAAATTATAGAATTTTTATGCCCCCGTAATTGAAGATTTGGGGGCATATAGTTATTGGTCTGTCCGTACGTCTGTCTGTTTGTCTGCAAAAACTTTAACCTTGGCCATAACTTTTGAATGGTTAGTGACAGGGCTTTCAAATTTCACATGTGTATTCCTTTTCATGGATACCAAAATTTTTGACCTGGTGACCTTGACCTTGGAGTTTGACCTACTTTCGAAAATTTAAACTTTAGCCATAACCTTTGAATGGTAAGTAATAGGGCTTTCATATTTCACATATGAATTCCATGTGGCAAGAGTTTCCATGGATACTTAATTTGACCCTGTGACCTTGACCTCAAATGTGAAACTACTTTTCATCTGTTTTACTGACAAAGATGCCAACAGGGGCATTCGTGTTTCACAAACACAGGTTTTATTGAATATGCAATTTGAATAATTACAATACCAGATGAGTATGGGCAGGTATTTCACAGTATGGACATGTGAATGAGGGTTATCTGACTATAATAGGTGCGGCAGTTGGTGGTCAGGGCATGAGTGATGAGGATAAACGTGTTTGTATGGTGGAGGACATGTCAGAGTTATCTCCTCTTGCTGAGGCCTATGCCAGAGCTAGAGGTTTGTATTACAGTCATATGTAATGTTAAAAATGATAAGGAGTAGGTGTGATAGTGTGCCATTTAAAGTGTACCTACATGTATTTGTAAAATAGTATGGATTTCAACAAAGACTATGTGAAATAACCGCTAAGTAATGATGAATACCTTATATTTGAGCAAAATTCAGTTAAAAACTTGTTCCCTACTATTAGAAAGCTCACAATGTAATTGATCATTCCTTTATTCATGAATGTTATTTTTGAGCCATTATCTCATTCTTTGTTTATTAATAACAAATCACTTCCACTGGCATTAAGATAATACAATTACATGTATTATACAATAGAATACATGTTGAAGAGATAAAACAATTCTGAGCATTAATCCTCTATAGACATGATTGATAGCTTGAATGAAATGGGAAAAGTTTTATGTGAAATGCTATTGTATGCTATGATTATGTCTTTGTATAGGAGCAGACAGGATGAGTTCATTTGGAGATTTCATCGCCTTGTCAGATCCTTGTGACTTGCCTACAGCTAAAATTATCTCCAGAGAGGTGTAATTCTATATCTTATAGAAATAGCGACTTTGATATTATATACTCTTGATTTGGATCCATCTACCTATGCATTAAGATATGGTTATTTAGCTTGTTTTACAACTTTTTTTTAAGTACATGTAAATATTAAGGTAATCATCATCAAATCTAGAGGAGCGATTAAGACTGTAGAAAAAAGAAAACTGCTTATAGAATATGTAAATATTTCTCTCGTAGAGAATATCTTAACGTCAGGTACGTTTCAGGTATCTGATGGTATCATAGCTCCAGGGTATTTACCAGAGGCTTTGGAAATCCTCAAGAAGAAGAAAAGTGGTAACTACTGTGTACTGCAGGTAATTTTTATTTATATGTATATATACAAAAAATTCTTTACTCTTTATGATTTCTTTTTCCTTTGTTAACAATTTCTTGCGCATCCCTCAATTCTTTTAAATTCATTTAACTTGTTTGGAGTTCACCCTCAAATCAGAGGGAAATATGTGGCAGGTCAAAATTGTTATGTACATGTACATAAGGAGATGCTTTCTTTGTTCTTGAGTTATATTTTTCATTCAAGAAGAACTCCGCATTACCAATTTTGCACCTGCCTCAGTCAATAACGTTACATGATAAAAGCAGTTGTGATAAATTGTATAATTTAATTTCAAAAATTTGATACCAACAGATGGACCCCACTTATATGCCCCCTGAGGTCGAGACGAGAACAGTGTATGGTCTGCAGCTCCAACAGAAACGTAACGATGCTGTTATTGATAGGAATATGATGAAGAATATAGTGACGACTCGCTCTACCCTGGGTGAGGAGGCAATGAGAGACCTTATAGTAGCTAGTATCACACTGAAGTACACACAGTCCAACTCTGTCTGCTATGCTAAAGGGGGACAGGTAAAGTAATGCAATATTGGCATATTCTGTACCTCCGATTTTTAAAATGAAAAATTAAACTTCCTGTTGGGTTTAAATGAATGATGAAATTAATTGGCATTCTTGTAGAAATTCAAGAAATCTAAAGAAATACATTGTACATGTAGTTATTTGTAATCAACGGAAGGTATAGGCATTGACAATTATTTTGTCAAAATGAAAAACCTATTTATAATTTGATATTTTAAAATTGTCCATCACTAGTTATTTGAAAAGTTGAAACTGTAACTAATGCCAAATACTGTAAACTGGAAATTTTCGCATAGAGGTAATTTTCACGCTTTTCGAGATTGTATCATCATCGCGAAAATGATTAACCCACACGTGAAAATAACATCCAGTATAATAGACTAATGGGAATACTCCCAATTTCGCCAAAATTACCTGAGCCACAAATACTGCTGCAATAGTTATTTCACCCAACGACAATTAACCACGTTTACATTATTGAAAAAGATTGTAACTTAGAATAATAGAAACAAGACAAAAACACACTCATTAATTCAATAAACTTGAATCGCCCAGAGCAATAGAATCAAATATGATTTTGTCGCAAATGTTGAAATTGATTTTCTTTTACTCGGTACATAGGTGATAGGTATAGGGGCAGGACAGCAGAGCAGGATACATTGTACTCGTCTGGCCGGAGACAAAGCAAATAACTGGTAAATACATGTATACTAGTAAAAACCGTTCATCTTCAACATCTTGTTATCAATGTTACTTATGCTTAATTTTAGATTTAGTGTTAAAGAAAAGCCTACATGTATGTATATCAAAGTACATGTAGTTTTCAACTAATTTTGGTTTCCATTTAAGGTGGTTGCGGCATCACCCAAGAGTGATTGGAATGAAGTTCCGTACAGGGATCAAGAGAGCCGAGATGAATAATGCCATAGATCAGTTTGTTCTCGGAACAGTGGGAGTTGTAAGTCATAAGCTGGTAGAAAAAAGTTAGCTACCGTCTCCGTCGGTGTATTACCCGCCACTTTTTATGGCAATTTGCTAAAAAAATTCTTGAATGCGGTCAATACACTGGTTTAGAATATCGAGACCTTTTTTTCTGAACGGAGAATTCGTCAATAGATCAATTTTGTAAGTATATTTGACTTTAATTCACGCTACCAGTCCGTGCGTAAGTAAGCAATCGCGTTACAATAACATTTGTCCAAGTATTTACGGTACCTGGTCATCTAAGGTCAGATCGTACAAGTGCGTGTAAGTTAAATACCTGTATGAGTTTAAACACCTGTCTACCCCGAGGGGTGTTGAACGGAGACAATAGCCTTCATCGGTAGCGGTGCGGTCAAGCATGAAATTGATCTGTCACTTTCGACAGGTGAAGGGGGAAGTAAAATCTTCTCAAATAGGCTTATTCTAACGGTAAATTTCAATGGTCAGTTCAGTTAATTGATACATAATATGGCTGTCAATCCTAATTCTTTCAATCGTACTATGGATTATTTTGTAATCGGTATCTACATGTAATTCAAGTCATTACGTTAATATAAATGTTCTTAATTTCGGTCCATCAAAACGATATCGGGCCATCAAAGCGATCACGAAAACATCTAGTAATTGCTTCACTATTTATTTTTAATTACGGGTATGTTAATAATTCAACTAATTAAGTTACTTATCTAATTAAACTATTTTTAAAAACGGGTACGTTTATATCTACAATTATAATTACCGAGCGGGCCGTTTCTTTGGTATTTTTAATGTTAATATAGATTAATTTGGGAGAAAACATCGGCGAAATTTCGATTTTTTTAATGCGTATTATTTACTAGATTAGAGTTTTTCCACGATTTTCAGCGCAATTTTTTGCCTGCGTGATATCTACTCGTGCGGACTTTTTTCGGACGATTACGGTAGTTTGCTTTTGAAAGAATACTTAGATCTTTACTTATGTTTAAGTCATGTAAACAATGTTCAACATTTTGTAATCTATGAGTTCTGATACAAATCTTTTTCTCCATTTGCACTCAAAGTAGTATGTACAATATATTTATCATGAAACAATGTGCGTGTGAAGTAAATATGTTATTACTTTTTTCACGTAATTTTCAGGACATGGACACTGAGAGCTGGGAAAAAATGTTTGATAATCCACCGGCACAACTGACAGAAGTGAGTGTGATGTTATAAAATATACATTTATCAAGGCACAACATGTTCCCATGATTCTGTTACATTACATACATAAATGTTAACCTAGATGCTGACTGGATTGATTTTATGTCTGTATTATCCAGTCCCAAAACACATGACACCCAATGTATATGTAGTAAATAGTAATGTATATATAATTTCTAACTTTCAGACAGAGAGAAGAGAATGGATATCCCAATTAAAGGGAGTATCACTGAGTTCTGATGCCTTCTTCCCATTCAGAGACAACATAGACAGAGCTGCTCTAGTAAGACAGCAATACATGTGTAATGCTCAATGTATGCCATGAGCTTATTTGTAGGTCGTTTGATTTTTGTGTTGTCTGCAAAGCATAGGGACACTTGGGGGAAATTTTTTTTTCTGTTGTCCGTCTGTCTGTCACACCCCATTACTATTGATTGGCGAGTGATAGGACTTTGATATTTCACATGTTCCTTGTGACAAGACCTTTCTACAAATATCATAAATTTTGACCTAGTGACCTTGACCTAGATATTTGACCTACTTTTCAAAAAAATTAAAATAAGCTATATCTTTAGATTGGTAAGTTATAAGGCTTTGATGTTTCACATGTGTATTCCTTGTGACAAGACCTTCCTACACATACCATAATTTTTGCCCAAATGACCTTGACCTAGATATTTGACCTACTTATTGAAACAATGAAGATGGGCTATATCTTTAGTCTTGATTGGTAAAAAAAAGATTACATGGGATTGACAAGACATTTTAATAGAAATTAAAAAAAAATGAGTAATTGATGAGACCTTTCATTTGTAAACAAAATTTTGACCTTATGACCTTTACCTAGATGATCGACCTTCTTTTTTCTGAAAATTTAAGATTGACCATATCTTTTAATTGGTAAGTAATAGGTCTGTTATTTCACAAGTGAATTTCATTTGACAAGACTTTCCTATCGATACTAATTTTTACCTAGTAACCTTGGCCAACATATTTGATCCACTTTTGAAAAATAAAGCGTTTCGCAAGGGACACAAGCATTCCTCGGATTGCTATTTTAATTGCTTTCAAGGGCAATTTGTATCTCGCCGAAACATCTGGCAACTACGACCAACTCTTTATCTGATACACGATTAATTTAACACTTTTAATCTGATATCAAAACTAGATTCTGATATCAGCACTTGTTATCTAATATATCTACAATTGACTGACATCACTTGACTATGAATTTACAAAAAAAAATTCAGAAGATTATACATGTATGTACATCATGTGGAGATGGCCATTATTCTGAAGTAACAATTATCATTTATCTTACAGAGTGGTGTAGAGTACATAGCTTCACCCGCTGGATCCACCAATGACTCGGGGATTATCGAGGCATGTAACAACCATAACATGGTGCTGGTACATACCAATACACGTCTGTTTCATCACTAACGTCTCTACGACTCCATACATCAGACACTTCTTTGTAATGTTCCCAATCATGAAGAAAATTTAACAGAAGGTTTATGCATGACTATTCTTTCATATCATTATGTTTGTTGAAAATTTAGATGTTTTTGTTAATTTCTCAAATTTCATATTTGAATGTAGTAATTCAGCAGTTATTGGTGCCATATTGTCGTGAAAGTATCACATATGTATAATGTAATACTCAACAAGAATCTCAGAAGATCTCAGTTTGTATGTTATGAATTTTTGCAAATAAAATTTTTTGTTAAATCTAATTGTATATATATTTCATGCACACATGTAACTATAATTTTTGTGGTGTCTGACAAGTTTGGTACAAGATTCACTTTGTTCAGGGTCGGTCTTTCTATGATTTTAGTCTTTCTTCAAGAAGTTGCATGTTAAAAGAATTCCTTCTTCATTGGTGGTACATTCATCTTCATGAATATTGGTGATAATTTGAATGATGAAGATTAGAGTCAAGGTCAAATGCTGATGGCAAGTCTGCCAGGTTTGGTGAAATTCTGATGAATAGTGTGGAAGGAAGTGGCATGCCTAGAGTATTGTGTTAGATGGATGGACAGGTAGGAAACCTCACGTCTCTCTGGTTTCACTGGTGGGATACGAAAAACAGTGAAGTCAAGTATGCATCACTGAACCCAAAGGACCAAGAAAGGAAGACTTAATTTCTGACTGCTTTTATTGCATTCATATAAATAAATGTATAGATAATATAGAAAGTTTATGTAACAATAGTCTTGATTGATTGCACACTGCCCACTTATTTAGGTCACTAAAACAGCTTTCAGTCAGTAAATCTGGTGACTTTCTTTGTGTGGATTTCATTCACTTCCTCCAATACTGAAAATCAAATGAAATATACATGTACCATATATAAAATGTATGCTTTATAAAGGTACATGTACGTGTACACATAATCTAATATTGGAAAAAGAAATACAAATGAAATATAGATTACGTCAATCTAAACTCGTAAATGGTCATCAATGTCAAGAGACAGAATTATTAATTTCCTTGCATATGCATAACATAACATTTGTTCCATTACATCTGCAATAACAGCTACCACACAGACATCAACACTGAGCATAATTTAGAAGTATCTGCTCCATGAGAGCTGTCATGACAGCTGATAACCTGACATCTATGATATCATACATTGTGTTTTAGTTACTTGTCTGCTCCATAAGAGCTGTCATGACAGCTGATAAACTGACATCTATGATATTATAGTTTTTTTATACATTATGTTTCAGTTACCTGTGCACATCTATGTATCTGTTCCATGATAGCTGTCATGACCGCTGATAAACTGACATCTATGATATTATAGTTTTTTATACATTATGTTTCAGTTACCTGTGCATATCTATGTATCTGCTCCATAAGAGCTGTCATGACAGCTGATAAACTGACATCTATGATATTATACATTATGTTTCAGTTACCTGTGCATATCTATGTATCTGCTCCATAAGAGCTGTCATGACAGCTGATAAACTGACATCTATGATATTATAGTTTTTTATACATTATGTTTCAGTTACCTGTGCATATCTATGTATCTGCTCCATGAGAGCTGTCATGACCGCTGATAAACTGACATCTATGATATTATACATTATGTTTTGGTAACCTGTACATATCATTGTATCTGCTCAATGAGAGCTGTCATGACAGCCGATAAACTGACATCTATGATATTATACATTATGTTTTGGTAACCTGTGCATATTTATGTATCTGCTCCATGAGAGCTGTCATGACAGCTGATAAACTGACATGTATGATATCATAGATTATGTTTAGTGACCTGTGCATATTTATGTATCTGCTCCATGAGAGCTGTCATGACAGCTGATAAACTGACATCTATGGTATTATACATTATGATTAGTTACCTGTTTGCTCTATGAGAGCTGCCATGACAGCTGATACACTGACATCTAAGATATTATACATTAAGTTTAGTTACCTGTGCATATTTATGTATTTGCTCCATGAGAGCTGCCATGACAGCTGATACACTGACATCTATGATGTTCTGCATATATTGTACAGCCTCCTCATCTGTCAGGTGTAACACAAACTTGTCCTGCACCTAATAAGAACATTATTGTACCAATGTTATAAATATCTGACTAGAAAAGGAATACATGTAGAATAAAATATGAATATCAGATATGACAATACACAAGTAGTCTTCACACTAACTTTTAGAACTTCTAGCTCACAGACAAATTCTACCAGCAGATTGAATACTTTGTAAGACAATTATTACTAGCCAAGCAAAATATATAATAGCCTCAGGCACTGAGCTAAGGAGTTTTCATGTGGACTATAGGAAGAATAGTTTTGTTTCATGCCTTTTACATTATTGCTGTAAAGTAAAATGCCTTACATAGATTTTTCCTAATTTTAAGAATTAGGAAACATTTGCTATACCAACCTTTTTGACTGTTTTATCAGGTTCTAAGGCAATGTCTGGAATGTTGGCATCTATCATCAAGGAAAATAAATTCAGCACCAAGTTTGCTGACCTATAAATGTACAAAGCCAAGGCTTATACTATCTAAGGAAATCTTACACAACTTTTAAAAGAGATATCACAACATTTACAAAACATGTTTCAAAGCAAAGTTCAATATTAGTTGCCATTACTTTTATCTGTTGTGCTAATTTTGTAAGATTCTTGAGCAATATTTAAGAATCTATAAACAAATTTGAGAGTGGTATTTATTACAAAGAAAATTGCAATCCAAGGAATGCTTGTGTCGCCTGCGAAGCGGCTTGATTATTATTCTAGAAAGTGGATCAAAATTATTGGTAACAGTAGAAAAGTTTTGTCAAATGAAATTCATTTGAAATATCAGACCTTTTAATTACAAATTAAAAGATATGATCATTCTCAAATTTTCAGAAAAGAGTGTCAATCATCTAGGCCAAGGTCACTATGTAAAAATTTGTAACGAAAAAGTCTCATCATAAGAAATAATAAAGACCTATCACTTAGCAATTAAAAGATATATACAACCTTAATTTCTTAGAAAAGAAGGTCAAAAAGTTAGGTCAAGGTCAAAAGGTAAAAAATTATGGTATGTGTAGAAAGGCATTGTTACAAGGAAAATACATGTGAAACATCAAAGCCTTATAACCTACCAATCAAAAGATATAGCCAATTTGACTTTTCTTGAAAAGTAGGTCAAATATCTAGGTCAAGGTCACAAGGTCAAATATTATGGTCTGTGTAGAAAGGTCTTGTCACAAGGAATACACATGTGAAATACCAAAGCCCTATCACTTACCAATCAAAAGATATATACAATCTTTATTTTTTTTTTAAAGTAGGTCAAATATGTAGGTCAAGGTCAATAGGTTAAAAAATTATGGTATGTGAAGAAAGGCATTGTTACAAGAAATACACATGTAAAATATAAAAACCCTATCACTTACCAATCAAAAGATATAGTGAATCTTATCTTTTTTTTCAAAAGTAGGTCAAATATCTAGGTCAAGGTCACAAGGTCAAAAATTATGGTATGTGTAGAAAGGTCTTGCCACAAGGACTGCACGTGTGAAATATCAAAGTCCTAACACTTACCAATCAAAAGATATATCCATTCTTAATTTTTTTGAAAAGTAGGTCAAATATGTAGGTCAAGGTCACTAGGTAAAAAATTATGGTATGTGTAGAAAGGTCTTGTCACAAGGAATACACATGTGAAATATCAAAGCCCTATCACTTACCAATCAAAAGTTATGGGCTGTGACACCCAAAGTGTAACAGACAGACAGACGGACGGACAACAGACAAAGTAATCCCTAAGTGTCGCTATGCTTCGCAGGCGACACAAAAAATCATAATGCAACAGGGTATTTGATAAATGATATTAAGGCTCAATACAAATTAATGTGAAAATTTCCATAAAACTGAAATTTCTTTATTTCGAAATGTATGTATACCTTCTAAGAGCCAGGAATGCTGTGTAACAATGAGTTTTGAAGTCGTGGAAATGTTCAGAGTTTGTACCTCCCATAGCATCCACCATCTCCTTACTCAGCCTCATGGGAGGGGGGAGGGGCTTAGGGTCACGTCCTAATATGTACCCAAAATCTATGTGGAATAGCTTCCCTAGAAATACAATCAATAAAATGATAGAACATCTCATTAGTCAGCCTCATGGGAGGGGGAGGGGCTTAGGGTCACGCCCTAATATGTACCCAAAATCTATGTGGAATAGCTTCCCTAGAAATACAATCAATAAAATGATAGAACATCTCATTAGTCAGCCTCATGGGAGGGGGAGGGGCTTAGGGTCACGCCCTAATATGTACCCAAAATCTATGTGGAATAGCTTCCCTGGAAATGCAATCAATAAAATGATAGAACATCTCATTACTCAGCCTCATGGGAGGGGGGAGGGGCTTAGGGTCACGTCCTAATATGTACCCAAAATCTATGTGGAATAGCTTCCCTAGAAATACAATCAATAAAATGATAGAACATCTCATTACTCAGCCTCATGGGAGGGGGGAGGGGCTTAGGGTCACGCCCTAATATGTAACCAAAATCTATGTGGAATAACTTCCCTGGAAATGCAATCAATAAAATGATAGAACATCTCATTAGTCAGCCTCATGGGAGGGGGGAGGGGCTTAGGGTCACGTCCTAATATGTACCCAAAATCTATGTGGAATAGCTTCCCTGGAAATGCAATCAATAAAATGATAGAACATCTCATTAGTCAGCCTCATGGGAGGGGGAGGGGCTTAGGGTCACGTCCTAATATGTACCCAAAATCTATGTGGAATAGCTTCCCTGGAAATGCAATCAATAAAATGATAGAACATCTCATTAGTCAGCCTCATGGGAGGGGGAGGGGCTTAGGGTCACGTCCTAATATGTACCCAAAATCTATGTGGAATAGCTTCCCTAGAAATTCAAAACAATGCAATAATAGAACATCTCATTATTTAGCCTCATATGAGAGGGAGGGGCTTAGAGTCACGCCCTGATATGTACCCAAAATCTACACATCCAATTGTGCCTCACATGAAATTCATATGAAATGAGCATCATGTAAATTTCACATGAAAGTTCATGTAAAATTCATATGAATTTCACATAAGATTTATGTGCAAAATATTTCCCATGAATTTCACATAAATTTCCTTGACATGAATTTTACATGAATTTTTCTAAGTGATCTTCACAGGAAACTAAATTCACACAACATCCATGTAAAAATCTTCACATGAATTTCATGTGAAAAATTTCATGTAAATTTCATGTTCGTGCTCATTTCAAATAAATTTCATGTGAACTTTCATGTAAAGTTCATGTAAATTTCACATGAATTTCATATGAGGCACAATTGGCTGTGTATGTGGAATAGCTGCTCTAAAATTCAATAAATACAGTTACAGAACATCTCCTTACTCAGTATCATGGGAGGGGCTTAGGGTCACGCCCTAATATGTACCCAAAATCTATGTGGAATAGCTTCCCTGGAAATCCAAAAAAATACAATGATAATAGAAATCTTGAACTCAAATGTGGTGCTTGACAATGATTATTGAAATCTTCAAATTCCTCTTGATTACGCATCAGAATGACTGAACATCATGCTGTATGTATGTGCACGTGAAATAATCTATGCCAGGTTATCTGTGATTTCATAAAGCAACAATCAACAGTACCAGATCAGGGATGCCGGATCAAATTTTCCAGCACTGGTAAAACACAGGATCAGTCTATCCCATGTGCAAGAATATCAACAATGTCATACCCTAATATGTACCCAAAATCAATGTGGAATAGCTGATCTAAAATTCAATTTAATCAGTTACAGAACATCTTACTCAGTCTCATAGGGGCTTGAGGGGGGGGGGGGGGGGGGGGGGCTTAGGGTCATGCCCTAATATGTACCCAAAATCTATATGGAATAGCTTCCCTAGAAGCATAATCAATACTGTACAATAATTGAATACTTTTATAAACTGATCTTTATAATTTGAGCAGACTTAATCAATATTACAAGAAGTAGGCATTTCAGGTAAAAAGATAGAAAGCAAAAAAACGACAAAATTTTTACCTGTTTTTGTGATGAGTATATTGTCCATGTGCCTGTCTCCCACACCAAGTAGGTACATGATGACACTGTAGCCAGCTATAATGGAACAATATTTAAGCATTAACAATTAACAGCAAGTACACATACATCTCGCAGAACTATTACAAATAGAATTTTATCAAAAACAAAGCTTCTGTATATTCCTTACCAATAATTCTATGAGTATGGTGTATGCTACCATGTGTATGTATTGTCAGATTAGTCAAATCATGAACTCAAACTTGGTCGGACTGTTCCCCTGAGCTGACAGCTTTTTCCATGTTAGATGCTGCTCTGCAGCAACTAGTCCTGCCTGCAAGCTAAAAGCTATGTACTAGACTTTTGTAGCAGCAGGTGTTGCATGCAGACAGGAGACACTGACTCTACCTAGGCACCTGGTCTCGCCCATCGCGGGGTCTGCTTTGGTTCATTGATTGAGAATATTGCCTACTTGTGTACTAGTTATAGCCTTTCAAGCTTCAGTACATTACAGGTTCAGACTAGCTTGAGAGTGTGCATGTGTATTAGTATGTACTTGTGTCGGGACGGAATGTCCCTTGTTTCGTCTAGATATGAGTACATATTCATGGATCCAGATGGCTTAAGGGATGTACTTCCCTTCCACTGGGTTTAAACACATTTAGTGTCATAGCAGCTTGTACCTTCTTTGTGCTATCCTTACCAATACTTCTGATATAGTTATCCATGACCTCTGGGGTGAAGCCATAAGGCGTGGTCTCGCAGGGATTGTGCTTTTTAAGGAAGTTCTGTATACTGCCATAGGGTCCATCCTTGTCCACCACAAACGACACGTCTAATGAATCGATCAGGTGCACAAAACCTGATGAGAGAAAATTAAAGGTACGAATTATTTAGTGGAGTTGTTAGCAAATCTTTTCTATCAATATTTTGAAATAAATGGACTGACAATAAATACAAGGAATCTTTATACATGTACATTACAAACATGTATATTAAAGAACACCAATATGTCAAATATAGGACATCAGTAGTGAGAAACATAAATTTTACCATGTTTGTTACTAGTTGCCAGTACTTTGTATGGTGTGAGCTTTAAATCTAAATTCTCCCTGCGAAGCAACTGCAAAAGAAATTACAATAATATACATGTACATTTATGTGTTTGCAAAACCTTTATAAACCTACATAAGGGATAAGTAACTATCTATCATAAAGGTTATTGGACAGATCCATGCATACCCTGTAAACAATTGACAATTGATGGACAGACAGACAGGGTCATTCCTATATACTCCATCCAAACTTGTTTACAAGGGATATGATACAGTTACAAATAGTAAAGTTAGTGTTAATAACAAGAAACACTCAACTGATCCACAAATTTTTAGATTCTTGGCCTTTATCAATTGGATAAACAGGATCAAACAGGATCAAAGACAATGAAGTCCCTACATGACACTCTGCTTTACAGGTGATATAAAAACAGAATGATATACATGTATGTTGACATGTTACCTTGTCCATGAGTGTGATCATTTGAATGATCAGCTGATCTTGCCGTAAGTCATCTCCGTGTTTAAACATGGTCATATACTCTGATCCTTCTACCACCTTAAACGTCAGGCTGCACGGCATCAACTTACTCTAGATGTAATACAATATACATATTACATGTGTATTTGAATTTGATGAATGGAGTTTAAAGTAACTCTATTACACACAAACATGTCCTTCATAAAAATTGTATGAAACTGAGGGCATAGTCTTGATGCTTTAAATTGCTAGTAGTTTAACACGTAAGTAATTGTAGATATTTCTGGGTTTAGTCCTTTTTTTACCTTGAAGAGTTTGGCTTTAGAAGCTACAATGCCGTTGACCTTGACCTCTGGGTCCAAGGGAAGAGGGAGGGGATCAAACTCGGAGAAGTTGATCTTACACGCCTCGGGATCCTGTAGCAATGCTTGTAATCTCTCGGCCTGTTAAAGGTGTTAAAGGAGGAACAACACATACATGTACATACATGTATACACACAAGTACACTCTACATACATTCAATGTCATAGTACTGTAAACGTGGTGATTTTCGCTGGGGAAAAATTTCGCAATTATATCATCAAAATGTTTCGTGTGAGGGAAATATTTGCGATAAAAATGTCTTTTTCATTGTAAGAATGCTGCGGGGATACATGTATAATTGCGTTGGGGGGATTTTCGCGAAATCTCTCGATTCTCGAAAAATGCGAAAATTGCCCCCACGCAAAAAATTCCACGTTTACAGTATACAAAACATTTCTTTGTTATATAATTTGAAGCATGAAATGCATGAAACGGTAAACACCATTTTTGGGCTTTTATTTCTTCAAATTTGAATTAGTTCCTTTTTTTTCTGAAATCTTATTTTATGATTGATTGAATTTCTTTCTTTGCGTTTGAATGTGATTCTTATATTATATCCTGTATGTTTGACAAACTTTGACTGCCATTCTTATATTGAGTGAGATAATTACTTTTTTAAATTGAGATTGTTATATTGTGTTTGACTGCCATTCTTATGTTGAGTTGGATAAATATTTTAAAAAAATTATGATTCTTTCTTACTTTGTGTTTGACTGAGATTCTTACATTGTGAATTTACAGGAATTCTTTGTGTTTGACTGAGATCTTTTCTTTCTTTTAATGAAATTTCTTGATTTGTGTTTGACTGCGATTCTTATGCTGAGTTAGATAATTACTTAATAAATTAAGATTCTTATTTTGTGTTTGACTGCAATACTTATGCTGAGTTAGATAATTACTTAATAAATTAAGACTCTTATTTTGTGTTTGACTGCGATACTTATGTTGAGTTAGATAATTACTTAATAAATTAAGATCCTTATTTTGTGTTTGACTGTGATACTTATGTTGAGTTAGATAATTACTTAATAAATTAATATTCTTATTTTGTGTTTGACTGTGATACTTATGCTGAGTTAGATAATTACTTAATAAATTAAGATTCTTATTTTGTGTTTGACTGTGATACTTATGCTGAGTTAGATAATTACTTAATAAATTAAGATTCTTATTTTGTGTTTGACTGCGATTCTTATGCTGAGTTAGATAATTACTTAATAAATTAATATTCTTATTTTGTGTTTGACTGTGATACTTATGTTGAGTTAGATAATTACTTAATAAATTAATATTCTTATTTTGTGTTTGACTGTGATACTTATGTTGAGTTAGATAATTACTTAATAAATTCAGATTCTTATTTTGTGTTTGACTGCGATACTTATGTTGAGTTAGATAATTACTTAATAAATTAAGATTCTTATTTTGTGTTTGACTGCGATACTTATGTTGAGTTAGATAATTACTTAATAAATTAATATTCTTATTTTGTGTTTGACTGCGATTCTTATGCTGAGTTAGATAATTACTTAATAAATTAAGATTCTTATTTTGTGTTTGACTGCGATTCTTATGCTGAGTTAGATAATTACTTAATACAGCTGACACTCGTTATCTCGAAGTTGATGGGCCCACTGAAAATACTTCGACATAAGCGGAGTTCGAGATTAACGTCAGTCAAATTTACAGTATAGTTTTGAATGTATTGTACCACCTATAAGGCTAAAAGAATCGTTTTGCTATTGTATTTTATACAATAGATCCGAGCTTAAAAGGCTACTCGTGCTGACAATATAATGTTAACTTCACAAAGTAGAATAGATTCTAGAAGTGCCATAAACATATTCTTAATACTGAAATTTTACGAAGAGGCGCATTGAGAACGTCAGGTATTTTTATTTGTTGTATGACCCCCCCCCCTTTTCTGCGCCGATCGCATCGGCCCTGATATAATACAAGTTTGGTTGACTTATCAATTTGTCATTAGCCGTTTACCTTCAAGGTGTCATCAAAGTACAATGAAGACATTTGTTCGTATGCTATTTAATTTTTTCGTCTGCTAGATTTCAAAGTCGTATACATGTCTTCATTCTTCACTTAAATTTACTCGCATGCCATCAAGTTTAATCATCTTCCTCTTAGTGTATGAAATTTTAAGTATGGATTATTTTGTAGATCATCAGTATAATAATTGTTGCTCAATTTTTTTTTATTTCAGTTACGATAAATCTTGAGATTTTTTTTTGGGGGGGGGGGGGGGGGTGTATTGGATTATTTTTTTTAGACGTCGCTTCTCATATGAATTTCAACATAACAAAAAATGGAATTTTAATGAATGAAACATGCACATATCACTGTTTCCACAATAACATTATCTAATTAACTGTAATCCCCCTTAATTAATTTTGATGTCACCGTCGAACGGCGAATCAGTCAACCTGCGTTACAGGTACCTATAATTGTTTGTTTACTATGCGATTTCACTATTGTTTGGTACGTTAATTGGTTTGTTTACACAAACATTAGGACTTCGACTTAACGAGTATAAAATACACGAAGAAAATGACTTGGGACTTCGAAATTACTTCGAGATATGCGAAATTTCGAGATAACCGATTTCGAGTTATCCGAAGTCAAATTGGTTAGAATATGAAGGAAAAAAGATGGGACTGCCGCTCGACTTCGAGATAAACGGAATTTCGAGATAACCGAGTTTGAAATAACGAGTGTCAGCTGTAAATTAAGATTCTTATTTTGTGTTTGACTGCGATTCTTATGCTGAGTTAGATAATTACTTAATAAATAAAGATTCTTATTTTGTGTTTGACTGCGATACTTATGTTGAGTTAGATAATTACTTGATAAATTAAGGTTCTTATTTTGTGTTTGACTGTGATACTTATGTTGAGTTAGATAATTACTTAATAAATTAAGGTTCTTATTTTGTGTTTGACTGTGATACTTATGTTGAGTTAGATAATTACTTAATAAATTAAGATCCTTATTTTGTGTTTGACTGTGATACTTATGTTGAGTTAGATAATTACTTAATAAATTAAGATTCTTATTTTGTGTTTGACTGTGATACTTATGTTGAGTTAGATAATTACTTAATAAATTAATATTCTTATTTTGTGTTTGACTGTGATACTTATGTTGAGTTAGATAATTACTTAATAAATTAATATTCTTATTTTGTGTTTGACTGTGATACTTATGTTGAGTTAGATAATTACTTAATAAATTAATATTCTTATTTTGTGTTTGACTGCGATTCTTATGTTGAGTTAGATAATTACTTAATAAATCAAGGTTCTTATTTTGTGTTTGACTGCGATACTTATGTTGAGTTAGATAATTACTTAATAAATCAATATTCTTATTTTGTGTTTGACTGTGATACTTATGTTGAGTTAGATAATTACTTAATAAATTAATATTCTTATTTTGTGTTTGACTGTGATACTTATGTTGAGTTAGATAATTACTTAATAAATTAATATTCTTATTTTGTGTTTGACTGTGATACTTATGTTGAGTTAGATAATTACCTAATAAATTAAGAGTCTTATTTTGTGTTTGACTGCGATTCTTATGTTGAGTTAGATAATTACTAAATAAATTAAGATTCTTATTTTGTGTTTGACTGTGATACTTATGTTGAGTTAGATAATTACTTAATAAATTAATATTCTTATTTTGTGTTTGACTGTGATACTTATGTTGAGTTAGATAATTACTTAATAAATTAATATTCTTATTTTGTGTTTGACTGCGATTCTTATGTTGAGTTAGATAATTACTTAATAAATCAAGGTTCTTATTTTGTGTTTGACTGTGATACTTATGTTGAGTTAGATAATTACTTAATAAATCAATATTCTTATTTTGTGTTTGACTGTGATACTTATGTTGAGTTAGATAATTACTTAATAAATTAATATTCTTATTTTGTGTTTGACTGTGATACTTATGTTGAGTTAGATAATTACTTAATAAATTAATATTCTTATTTTGTGTTTGACTGTGATACTTATGTTGAGTTAGATAATTACCTAATAAATTAAGAGTCTTATTTTGTGTTTGACTGCGATTCTTATGTTGAGTTAGATAATTACTAAATAAATTAAGATTCTTATTTTGTGTTTGACTGTGATACTTATGTTGAGTTAGATAATTACTTAATAAATTAATATTCTTATTTTGTGTTTGACTGTGATACTTATGTTGAGTTAGATAATTACTTAATAAATTAATATTCTTATTTTGTGTTTGACTGCGATTCTTATGTTGAGTTAGATAATTACTAATAAATTAAGATTCTTATTTTGTGTTTGACTGCGATTCTTATGCTGAGTTAGATAATTACTTAATAAATTAAGATTCTTATTTTGTGTTTGACTGCGATCCTTTCTTTCCCTTAATGAAATTCCTTGATTTGAGTTTGACTGGGATTCTTACTTTGAGTTTGACTGGGATTCTTACTTTGAGTTTTACTAAATAAGTTTTGGTCCGACTGAAATTCTTTTTCCTTCTAATGGGATTCTTACTTTGTGCTTTACTGAGACATCTACTTTGTGATTGACTGAAATTCTTACGTTTTGTAAAACTGAGATTCTTACTTTTTATTTGACAGATTCTTACTTTGTCTATTTGACAGAAATTCTTTGAGTATTTACTAACATCCTCACTTTGCTTTTGACAAAGATCCTTACTTCATTTTCATTCAGATTCTTCATTTCTATGTGATTGATAAGTTACCTTTTGCTTTACTAAGATTTTTCTGTTTGATTGAGATTGTTTGTGTTCTCAAGAAACTCTTAATTTTTGTTTTGACAAAGGTTTGACTCAGGTTCTTACTTTCTGTTTCCTATTTCCACTTTCTCTCATCACAGTTTTTACCAGCTCCAATAATTTGTCAACAAAGATCTGCTGCCTCGCTATAACTGACCGTCGTAAACGGGAATCTTGACCACCCTAAAAAAAAGTTCTCAGAATTTAAGATATAAGTACATTGTAAACGTAAGTTTAAAATAAGCCTTTTTTCACGTAACTGCGTGACTAGCATTTTGTGGAAGGCAAGTACTGACTCTCATTATGTCACAGTTAAAAATTGATTGTCCTTGATGTCATATTGCAGGAAAAGTACTTAATTTGACGTCCAAAACATCTGGACTGCAATTATGCGAAAAAGGCTGATTAGAAATCCTGGTGTCATTTTTCATAAAGAATTATAATAACACTAACAATTGTTGGTAGTCATGTATCATGTAGATAAAAAAAGTAAAAGTATTTAAATGTTTGTATTCAAAATAATTTTTCTTACCTTTATTCTGATAAGTACTTATACATGTACCATTATATCATGTTTTCTGCAAAGCTAGTTGGTCAATTTCCAACACAACAGCTTTTTTATCAAATTTGGAATTTTTTTCAATGTGTAATATCATTTTTTTTTAAATGATGTAAGTTTATTTTGACACCTCCGAGAGCTATCAGTTTTGACACACAAAGGCCTGTTTTCACAACCTGAAACTTTTCTCCTCTTCAACTTCCCTATAAATGTAGTAAGACACAAATGGTACTCTTTTAAAATTTAAGAAATTCTAGAACTAAAGATTCTTTAACCCCTCTTAGAATTGTTTTACCTTAAACAATGCTTGACTGAATCGTTTTAGCACTTGTTGGTACATTTCTAAGACTCTCTGGTCCTTGTCTGACCTTTGACCCTCCACACACTCTACACAAAGGTACCTTAAAGTAATTAACAAACGAGGATTAAGTAAACCTTTGTAATTTTTGTGAATAAAATAATAAATTGTGACAAGTAAGAAGCAAAGAGGTTAACACTCTCTCGACAAAGCATGGACTCCATATACATGTAATGCATTTTCAAACTAGCAAATTTTCAATTCTGTTTGCAATTTTTTGTATTCTTCACAATAAATGTAAATCATGATAATGATAATAAATGTACATCATGAAGAGAATCAAATCTTTTTTATCATTACAGTGAGAAACTTACAAATTAATTTCTACAAGCACATTTTTCTTTCTTATTCAAACCACACGTAATGATAATAAAGAAATTTAATCACAAACCAGTAAAAGTAGTTTGCCAGGTTTGAGTTGTTACTGGCCTTGAATATAAGAAAACTGGCAAGATCCATCTGAAAGTACATAATATAAATTAGAGCTAAATGAACATGTATATGAAGTAAAAGATTTTCACTATATAATTTCCTGTTTTTGATCACAAGTTGTGTCTTTTTTGGTGTGTGAGGTTACTACTATATTTTCACACATACCTCCTTTTCAAATTTGACCTCTGGACTCTCGCTGAGTTTTGGTGAGGCTCCGCCCAGGGCATCCAGGATGGACTCGTGGGAAGACAGAATACTGATTGATCTGTAGGGGATACATAGAATTATAACAATGTATGAGAGACAATAGTCAAATTCTGATATACAGTAATGCAGAGGGGATAACACAGCCTCTTTCTCGGTCATAACTCATTTTGAAAAATGATACATGGTAAACATTTCAAGTCCTATGAAAAGCAGACTGCAGTGAATTTAAATGTAAAAAGCTTTTCCTATACCTTTATGTGTAGACTGTATATATAAATCTCTATCAAAATCTTCACTAATGGAAATCTATTATGACTTTACACAAACCTCTCTTTTTCCTGTATGTCTAAGGTATCACTATCAGAATCTTTACGTGTAACTACATGATCTGTGTTGTTCAGAATCTCGTTAAAATCTTCACTAATGGAAATCTATTATGACTTTACACAAACCTCTCTTTTTCCTGTATGTCTAAGGTATCACTATCAGAATCTTTACGAGTAACTACATGATCTGTGTTGTTCAGAATCTCGTTAAAATCTTCATACTTCAGGGCTTGGACCAGTTGAAACAGATAAAGCAATAAGTCCTGTAAATATTTGTTTTATGTCCATTTAAGCAAAGTATAAAGTACATACATGTACATAAATGTTACATGTATTATCAAACTAGAATTCACTTTATCTTTCAATGTCCAAAAAATAGGCAAAATGTAAAGCTACCTTCCATAGTAAAAACAATGTTACTACATCCTTCTGAGATGATATTTACAAAATCAAGTACTGTATGTGTACTCATCTTTAGTGCAAACAAATTTTAGCATAAACAGGGAAAAAATTAATTAATTGACATAATAGCTTATCATGAATAAGCACATCCATTGTAATCTACATGTATGATTAGCGTACTCCTGAATTAGCGGACTCTTCCCGTTAATTCTGCTAAAATACGAATCTTGCTAAAGTGCACACACAGTATCTAGTGCCTTCTTATGTTGTATACGTGTATTTCTTATATTTACCCCCTCCCCAAAGTCTATCATATCCATATCTAGTAAGCTTGTAACTAATCAGGCACAGAGTTCCTGAAAAGTGTTGATTTTATCGAGCTTGCCGATAAAAATGTGTTTGGTCTGATAAAATCTCACATTGTAACTATTACTTGGACCGACAGAAATCCCCAAATGTCCGATATTTCATGAAAGTTTTCAAGAACTCTGCAGGAAGTCTTATTTCTTGTGACAAATATCTTGTGCAACTTAACTGTACGTTACCTCATCATCAGCCTGCCTGAGCCTCGATACTGCATACTTCCGTACTGTTTTATATGTGAATGCCGGAGACAGTAATTCTAAAGCGTCCTCTACGTCCATGGGTGTCCAGTGACTTAACAACTCTGTAGCCTGCCTTGCTTCTTGTGGCATCTTCCAATTTACACACTTCAAAAATTTTGTTAAGGCCTGGAAAGGGAAAGTAAAAGATACTAAAGCTGAGGTTTTCAATAAACAATTGTTCAGTAATTTTGATTTTTTACATGTAATAAATGTAACATTTCAAGTACATGTATAACAAAATCTATACATAAACGGCATCAAATACGTATATGTATTTCTATCATTGATTCGTTTATGAGGAGACCATTATGCTAAACTTCATATTTGTCATCTAAATTCAGTAATTGGCGAAGCTTAGCCAAGTTTTGTAGTGAATCAAACAGCTGATACACATATAATGTACAGTATTAATAAATCCCACCTTTTTCTGAGAGGATAAATAAAATCTGAACTTCCAGACTAAATCCTCTTCCTCTGACGATAGTGTTTTTGTTGGTGGGTATGACACTATGGACTGAAATAGACACATCAGAAACTTAAATCAACTGTCAAAATCTCTTATTCCAAAGGAATCAAATATAATATACAGGTTTATTAAAATAAAGTTTAATGAGAAGGATATGCATGTAGTGAAAATGTATGATTGTTAACAATTAAAGACATAAACAGTAAAGGAGAAGGTCCACTAACCGTGATTTTCGGCCCTGTATTTAGTGACTTTTTAAAAATATATAATTTTGAATCATTTTGATGTAAATCTATCTATCAACATCGGTATTTGTCATCGGTAAAAAGTTTGCGAAACTTCGCTCTCCATGACGTCATTTATGACGTCAGAAACTGGTGACGGTACGGTAATATCCGTATTTTTCGTTAATTTTCATACATTCTTTGCAGTTTTTCGCTAACAACACAGGCGGGTACGTTCCTAATTTTTATTTTAGATAAACAATTTTGACATATTCTCAATATAAACGAATTTTCATTTACGTACCTACTTGTGCTCTATATGAAAACCTTTAAAATGTTACGATATTTTACTTTTAACCATCCGATTGCAGTAGGGGTCACAGGAGTCGTTTACCGATCGCTGCGTGTCCTTCTGTAGTTTCGGTGCACAAATTCCTCTTATTTGTTTCTTGGCGGATTTTGACAAGTTTTGTATTGATGAAACCGGGAAAGAAAATTTAAGTTTAACGATTAAACGATATATTGGGTAAGATATATCAAAAGTTTGGTATCTTTTATTAATTATCTTTGATTATAAGGATTTTTCTCCATTTTTTTTTAACTTTCGTACTTTGCAGCGAAAAGTTAATAATATCAAACAAAATGTCTTCATTTGGAAACTTTGAGCGAGATAATTTTAGTTTCAACCCTGCTTTGTTCAAAGATGTATCCATTATACAAAATACTTCACACATTATCGAGAATGAGCGAGTTGAATGACGTTCATTTATTGAACTGGATTGTCAAAATTTTAAACACCTCCGTTTACGGAATGAATCCTCCCCATAGGGAATTACGTTTATATCATAAATCAAATGTTGGTTTAAACACGCCTTTTACGTTTTTCTTTCCCTCTGATTTTCATTAACGAACATGGAACTAGAAATGAGTATTTGCGTAAAAAGCATGACAGGTCAGTCTACATGTATATACTAGCAAGTATTGTTCAAGAACAGGCATGTTGCTTGTTGTATGTTTGATCCTAAATTTAATTTAAACATATTTTATTTTCCAAACATGAAAATGGGATAGGTCAATTTTAAGTTTACCAACATTATAAACGCCCTCTCCCTGAAGTACGTGATTTTGAACTTTAAAGTGACCTTGACCTTCATTGGATGCCGATTTTCATCATGCTATACAATTCCGACAAAATTTAAAAGATGTCTGATGTGTACCAAGTTTATTTGTGCTAGCGAAATATATGTATATGAAAGTATGACCTACAGACAGACGGACGCCGTGCAAACTGATCTCTTTTTGTCGCTCTTGCGTTTCAGGCGACATGAAAAGGTCGATGAATAATGCTTGACTATTACACAATAATGTTACATTGTTGATTTTTTTAGCACATTATTTTGTAAACTTCTTTATTTTGATTTTATTTCTATGATTTCACAGGTGTGTAAGGAAAACAAATGAAAATAAACGAATCATGGGATTAATCTTCCTTGTACCAAGTCGAATATGCTGGGTGGAAAGAGGGTTTTCTCGATCGACTCGGAGTTACTAGTTTTAATTCATATCTTTTCATTATTTATTTATTTATTTATTTACTTATTTATTTATTTATTCTGTGTGTGTGTTTTGTTTTGTTTTGTTTTGTTTTTTTGGTTTTGTTTTTTTTTTTTCAAGCTCCTATATTAAACTTATTTCCTGTTTGCTTTCGTAGAGAATATATCCATGTAGACAAGAAATTCAGTATTCAATAGTGAGAAGTGAGGACAGTTAAAGGTCATAATAAATAAAGGATATATACATGTACTTTCCGATCGCAGAGTTACTTCGGTAACCGACAACAAAAAGACGAAATTCAAACTAAATACGTATGCTTGTCACTGACAAATATTATAATTGTTCATATCGACACTTTAATAATTAAATAAAAACATCCCATGTTATAGATAAAAACAATAAAGAATATATAAATTCTACAGATTTGTGAAGACGGAGATTTCACGGGCGTAGCCAGGCGTACATTTGTACGCAAAAACGTTCACAATTTTTTCGCAAAAAAAAAGAACGGAAAGAGATAAATAGACCCCGCCATTTCCCCAAATCAGTGATATAGTCCAAAAACACTCAATAATGATCGTTTTGATTTTTTTTTAGTTTTCTCAGGCGTAGAAATTAGCGCTAACAATGTGCGCACGGTCGATAGGACAGATGATGTCCCTAGTTTTATTATTTTTAATTTGAAAAAGAATACAGCATTAATTTTATGTTCACATCGGCATATCGGATATTCCTTTATCTTAGATACGTTTCGTGCTCTTGATCCCTTTTAAATGCGGCTCAAATACGCTCAATAGCCCCTAATTTGCTTCACTTTCTCAAAATTTTCTCTGACCGATCCCCTATCCCCCAACAATGAAAGAGGGAAACTTACTTCCATATTGTCACTTACTTTGACTTTACAAGTCATCCTCATAAAAAAGAATGTGTCCCTTGTATTTGAGGTTCTGGGTCCGCTCCTGTCGTCGGCGACTAGGCGTCGACATTGAAAACACCCTAGCTACATTTACGTCCATGTCAGATCATATTCAGAGATTTCCCCCCCCCCCTTTTGGGGCCGTTATTCGGGGCCCCATTCCCAATGAAAAATAGTACCCTTTTTTCGCCAATTGTGGCTCTAAAATTTCCCAATCACATATAGATGAAATTATCACTGAAATCAGTGAAATTTACTGGTTCAAAAGTAGCAAATTTACTGTTAATTTCATATAGTGTTGTAAGTATAAGAAATTAATTCATATTTAAAACGAAAAAGATGTATATAGAATAATTCTTATGTGATGGATCTCTATCCCTCTCCTTCAACTTCCTGTGAAGCCCTCTCGGCGAAAAAAAAAATGACGATCACAGTCGCTTAAATCTTGCCCTTTCTCCCCCCTTTTTTCAAAATTTGGTTACGCGAATGCGTAATGAACCTTACCCTCTCCTTTGTCCTAAATTGCATTGTTTTGAATATTTCAGATAATTATTGCGTTTTTAGATATTGTAAGAGCAGTCTATACAAAAACATTGATGATATTAGTTCCCGTCCGGACTCTCAGTCCTTCTGCATTGTGTTGCAATTCATCCCAATAAAAAGTTGTATGTGCATCCGGCATCTGAGTTTCTGGATCCGCTCCTGAATCTGATTTGGACATGTAACCTGACCTCATTAAAGTCAGAGAAAAATTCTAACTTGCTTATTCGGAAAAGTATATGATGACAGCCCCCCTTCATAAGCTGGAAGCTGGCGAAAAGTCACCACCTACTGTGAGAAAAGCCGTCGCCTACTTTCTATTGTAAGGGTACAATGTATTAAACGTATCACCCTTCAGAGTATCCACCTACTTTAAAATCTATTGAGATCCCTGCCCCTTCCCCTACAAAAAAGTGCATGTGTCAAATGTGTATATATGTAACCGCTTTCCATAAGAATCTAGAATTAATTTGACGCGACGTCATTTGAGAGCGAAGATACAGTTTCATTGCGATTAAGATGCTTCTGATATCTCTCGGAGATCTTTTCCCGATTTATTTAACACTGAAATCCAAATATATTCTTTAAAAACATTATATGTATCAACTTTCTCCTCTGAATTAATTTGACTGCAACAAAAATAGAACAGTTATACTTTTAGTGTAGAGTTTTAGTTGTTGTAAATTGTCATTTTACGTCATGACGTTATGGTGAAAGAAAGCGCATTTTGACGTTTCACAACGCCAACTTCGCCGGGTCATGAAACGTTTACCTTTTGTCAGATTTTCATATTGCTTACATTTTTAGAAACTAGAAATGTTGTATTATATATACGGACATTTTCTTCAAAAACGGCAAGAGGGCCGATTTTGATGGTTAGTGGCCCTTCTCCTTTATAATAGCATCAAATTGGACGGGAAATTTACACCCTTGACAACAATTTAACAGAGTAGCACTTCTAAAAATAATCAACTCACAATATCTTGAAATATGTTATAGTAATTTCAACAAAATTTTCTTCTTTTAAAAAAATCTACATGTATGTAATATATAAAATATTGATTTGTTTCCTAATCTAACGATTATACACATGTACATGAAACAATACATACATTAAGTAGATCCCTGGTCCTGGCATCAGGTTTCATATCTCTGTCTGTAGGTCCACTCCGCACACTTCTGGCTAACTTATGGTGTTTACTCTCTACAAGATTCTCCTGTAAATACAAACAATATCATTCATTATGTAAATAATGTCTACCACAGAGGGGGCCTACATGTATAAGGCAATTTCAAATATCACTCTTACAAACTTTCCAACAAAATCACAAATAGCATAATTTGATGGATCTTTGTGGAATAGTGAACAGATTTACAAAACTTCATGAAAAATTGAAGTCCTATTTATGACGGTACATCTATATGAAGTAAACTGATTGTGACACCATCAGATTCTATGGTAACCATTATAAATTCAGGGAAAACATACTTTAAATATAATGTCATTATGTCATACTGCATTTACATCAGATACCATCCCAAATAGGAAGTAAATCAGTTGAAAAGATGGAATTGAACTTGACAAAATTCTGTGAAACATATATACTTACAAGTCCTATTTCTGGGTCAGGTACAGTAACTAGGTCAGCCTGCGTCTTGTAATGGAATGCTTCATCACCATCCTATAAATACAAAACAACAAAACCATTTTATGGCAGGGGTATAATAAGGTCAACTTGTGTCCTTTATTTTGAACAAAAGGCACTAAATAAAACATAGTGTAATCAAAGATTACAGAGCTCACATCATGGCAGTATTTCCTCATGGCAGCACACAGGTAGTAGTCAAAGATTACACATTTTTTTAATTTGGGAATCTCCTATTAAGGACCAACAAAAATGATAATAACTGAACAAACAGAAAAGGGAAGTAGACTATTGATATCCAAATCTTCCTTACATGTGCACTCAAGCGGAAAATATAGGTCATGACCTACAATTGAACGTCGATTTGTGATCTATTCACAACGTAGATTTTTTATCTATTCAGAATGTAGGTTTGTGATCAACTCATAAAGACACATCATCTGTGCAAGTTTGGCCTTCCTAGCACTTAAAATAGAGATAAAATCATTAACATTTATACTCAAATTTTTCTAACATGTGCACTCAAACGCAAAAGTATAGGTCATGACATACATTTGAACGTAGATTTGTGATCTATTCAGTAGTAGATTTGTGATTTATTCAGAACGTAGATTTGTGATAAAATTGTAAAGACGCATCATCTGTGCAAGTTTGGCCTTCCTAGCAGTGCGGATGCAGACATGAATGCAGACGCTGACGACAGGTTGATAGCATAAGCTCCCTCTCACTTCTTTAGGTGAGCTAAAAACAGTCAAACTGGCCTTTAAGGGCATGGATAGTCATTCATTTTCAAAAACTGAAAGCATAAAAAACAGCATCAAATATGGCCAGAAATTCACCTTTTCAAAGTAGAGCACCGTGTATTCTGTCTCTTCAAAGTAAACACGAGGAAACTCTATCATTAGGTACATGAAGTTAGAGTCCCGTTTCTGCTTCTCGTTTATCATCTCTATTTCCCGAAACGTCAGACGATCTAACCAATCAACACGTAGCATGTGGCCATCTCTGTGCTTCTTACTTAGCTATAATATAAACATAAAACAAAATGTGTGCAAAAGGAAAAATACCAGTGTACGTCACATACATGTATTTGTACATCATCATTATACAGTTTACTCTCGATTACTCAAACTTAGTTAACTCGAATTTCCACATAACTCAAACTGTTTTTGAAAGTCCCTAATCTCTTCCATTTTAAAATTAATTTCTATGCATTTTTACTCCTGATAACTTAAATTCCAATAACTCAAACTTTTCATTAAGTCAAACTAATTTATAGGTCCCATAAATAATTTTACTTTGAAAATTTACCTTAATAAGTCGAACTACGCATAACTTTCAATTCTTAAACAAAAATCAGTTTATCATAAGGAGATAAGTGGACGGATAACTGATACTTTCTGGCTCTGGCATTGCATATACATAAATTAAAGGTAACTTGTTCGTAGAAAGTAGTCAACAGAGACCTCTGTGAACGGTAATAGAGAAAGGGAAATAGGTCTTATTACAAATCACTGGCTAGTCATGTACTCAGTAAGTCGAATTCCTGATAACTCAAACTATTTTTGATAGCCACTTGAAGTTCAACTTATCAAGATTAGATTGTACTATGATTGTGAATATTTTGTAAGTACATGTCTGTGTAAATCTAACTGTACCTTTTTGGGATCCAAAGACAAAACAATAAAAAACAGTTTTTAGTATCTTACATGGAAAAATCTTTCCCAGAACTGAATTAAGTTTCTGTAAATGCTTCATATCGTCAATAATATCAGAATGAATCATTCATTTTCCATTGTGAAACATTTTACATCTACTCACCACAAGGGGCAAATTTTCACAAGAGGATTTATTTGTGCACATCAATTTATATGAAAATCACCGTGATAAACACATACAAACTTCTGACACATTTAATTCTGTATGGGTACTTACTTTGGCTAGTTTACTCATTAGATCATTACTATCCTTTGTTTTTCCAGGTGTTTGGGATGTCGTACTAGGGTCAGCTTCCACCTTCGGCCACACCTTCAAATCATGCATGCCTTGTCTGTATGTCCTACAGTAACATATTCATAATAGATTACGAAGTAAAATATAAACTTGAGAATCTATCACTTTTTTCCCTCTTTAACCAACAAAGTACTGTAAAATGAAATTTAAACGTATAAGTATCACAGAAACTTATCTTATCTAACTTATCTTAAGAAAAGAAACTTTTCTCATCTAACTTATTTACGTTTGATGATGGTATGCAGCTTTAACGGTTTTATGTAATGTTGGTTTGGGTATAGCAGAAAGTTTGCTGAAAATCTATTTTTTCCAAATATATGAATTTTTTTTTATAATAGGGTTTGTGCATACGCTCTAGAACCACATTGAATAACTATACACATACATGTACATACATATACATGTAACAAGTCCTTTTTCATCACAATAAAAAGTCTTTTTTCACCATAATAAACAAGGATATTTGTGATGAACAATAAAATGATGCTAATTAAAACATGATCATTGTACTTACCCTCTTTTGCCAAAAAGTTGTAGAGTTGTTCCCCCTACAGGGGTTATTTTATTGGTACCATATATGTCCCACACTGTCAGAGCCAACACAGCATTACGTGGCAAATCACTGTACTTCACCGGTAACGTCAGCCATTCATTCCAACTACATCAAGAAGAAATTAAATATACATGTACCAGAATGGTCGTGTTTTTTTTTCTCATAGTTCTACATCGTCTACATAGGAAGTGTGCTCAGCAACAAAACATATGTGTATCAAACATTTATACGCTTTTTCCTTAATATTGTATTGTGAGTTAAAGATTTTAAATAACAGCACATGACAATATGACATAAGTTCATTCCTTCTTTTCATTTCTTGTTTATCTTAAAAATATCTGAGGGATTGTACACATTTTCCTACAAACAAAATGCAATTTTGTGTGTCCTATAATCTTACTTCCATCTGGTACTGAAAGCTTTATACGATGTGCTGACAGCCAAGGAAAGAGGTCGAGAATCAGCAAACACCTGACATTTTACGAGTAAATCAGAGCATCCCTCTCTGTATGCGCCTGAGAACTTTAGCATAGGATCGTCTAACAGCTCCCTATAGCTAGGCCGCTCTCTGTTTCCTTCCAATGTACCACTGCAATAGAAATCAATCATAAACAATTAACAAGAGGCCCAAGGGGGCAACAATGCTCACTTGAGAAACTGATACCCTTGTAAATTCTTAGCATACAGACAAAATATCTAAAGGCATTCTGATATTTGAACTTTTCTTCCAGCCTTAGGATCTTAAACAACTTTTTGATACAAGTTTTATTCATCTCTTTTGGCGAAGCCCTGGATCCTCCACACATAATTTGGTAGGTGACCTTGAGTGCAATGTATGTCATGTTTACAAAATTTCATTAAAATCCTTCAAGTGGCTCCGGAGGAGAAGCTGAAAATGCACATGTATAATAAATATCCCCTCCCCCTTTCCATTCATTATTGTAAGAAAATAAATCATGAAAATTAGAATAATTAATTTTCATACAAAATCAAAATCAACATGCATGATAAAAGAATTGAATTATCTTATAAAGTTAATGACTGTACATATATAATAACATACCTATACTGAGTCATTCAAAGAAATAGTAGTAAAATGAGCATCTCTAATAAAGTCCAAAAAGACGTCAAAAATTGTGTTCCATGTAATTTCTATTTGTCAGATCTTTTTGATGACCCATCCATATGCATGTAGATTGTGTAGATGCAATCAGTTTTCTGACCCAGGCATTGGTTCTTTGATATGGGTACCCTTTCAGACACTTTTGGAAGCCTTAAATTCTGACACTTTTGATCCACCCTGGATTCATCCCTAAAAAGATCTGGATCCCAGGTGCGATTTTGGTAGGGGCCCTTGATAACATCATGATTCATGTATGCAGGCAATAAACTGTTTGTAATTTCTAAATGACAACTAATCTTCGTAACTATTAACTATCTTAATTATGATTTAATATTGATAGTTTTCTTTGTAGAAGAAAAATTATTTTCCATCTTTAATAGCAAAGCAAAGCAAGCAAGCTTTAATGGTAATTAACATGTATAGGGAAAATGTGGAAAAATAAACATGATAAAAGAAAGTGAGGCTTTCAAAAACCTTCAATAAGGAATTCATGGGAGCCGCCATTTTGAAATTCTGACAATCTTTTACTACAATTCTTCAAGTAGATAGTCTAAGTGAATATACAAGGGTTGTTCGAAAAGTTCGTAGACAACCTGAATATTTTAGAAATGCGTGACAGTAATTGTACAATTTTCTTACCATAAATTCTTGGGGTATATTGTAATTAATCCATAAAATATCAAGGTAATTGAAAAATTATGTCATTTAAATAAATGCTTTTAATTATGTGTCGTGACGTTTAGCAGCGCAATACGAAAATCGAAATACCTAAAAATATGTACACGCGCATTATTCCACTATTATTACTAAATTCGGACGCCGAGAAAGTCAATGTATATTCTAGTTATTTTATAGTATTTAAAAGTTATCATGCAGAAAGTTGCGCTTGTTATGATACATTGGTATTAAGATATTACTGTTACAAGAAGCGCCATCAATACGTATGCGCCGTAAAAATGACGTCTCCCTGCAATTTTTAAACTACGCGGAATCATTAAAGTGTTATTAAAGCTAATGCCAACTCCACAAAAAATCTTATAGATTTTACATGTCTTTGGAACGCAAGAAAATGATTCAAGCACACATCAATATGCACACAATTCGCAATGAAGGTGACAATGTGTTGAAAAATAATCCATAAGGGATGGTTTGGATGATCTGAAAGAGCACAATGACCGATCCAAACGTTCTGAAGTGAAATTCTTGATGTTTCTTTGTGAACAGATAGAATTGGACTTGGCAATGATTAGAGCGCATGATTTCCTCATCTAATTTGTATTATTTATGTTTGAACCGACTGACATAAAATAAATGACTTATGTCCAAATATGATTTCAAATTCAAAGATAGAAAAAAGGAGAAAAATGATAAGTACTCTGTAATTTGCGTGGCGTTGTTTTTGACGTCATTTACTGTGCCGCTTTCCGAAGTGCCTCCTAAAGAAAAACACCATATTTCTTTCATAATTGACCAATTGCTTTAAATTTTGCACAACAAGAATGTCCAATCTTAAGGAATAATTTGGTATATAAAAAAATGTTTGACGATCACAATACAAGTTTTATTAAACTTGTCTACGAATTTATCGAACAACCCTTGTACAGACATTTCTAGAAACCACCTAGCTTAAACTTAAATAGAAAGACCAATTTTTTGCCTATTTTAATATGGTCCATGAAAATTTATGTACCAATGTAAATGTCATACAAATGGCCACTATGCATGTGACTTTTTGTGTACACGTCTAATTCTCATAGAATGCTAGCTAACAAGAAAAACGCAATTGTTGGACAGTTCTTTACCATGCATAATTATGATCCTTTTTTTAAACACCACAGACATGTAAACAATACATAGAAAAGGACATTTTTTGCTTAAATAAACATAGAACATAGAAGAGTATATGTCGGTCGACTTAAGGTCCTACGTAGCAAGGCTCAAACCAGCAACCTTAAGATTACTAGCCCGACGCCCTATCAGCTAGACCATGGCACCGACATTAATTATGATCCTTGATAACAAACATCTGCATTGATAATTCAAATAATAAAAACGATCTGCCAAATTTTACTTCATTGTAAATATAAGTGCAAAGATTGAAACAAGAGGGCCTATCTTGCTCACCTGAAAACTATGTTAACTAATCATACCAAACAAGAAGAAGTTTGTCAAAGAAAGAAACTTTAATTCGAAGAGGAACCAAAAATAACAACACTTCTTAAGACATCTCTCTAGATAATCCTGATTCTTTCGGTTTGTCGATACGTGCTTCGGTTCTGAAGAAGAAGTTTGTCAAAGGAGGGCCTACTTTTGATTGTGGTGGCACCACCTATTGACGGATCCGAACAAAAACAGCAACACTTGTATGAGTACCTCATACCTACTAAGTTTCATGAAAATCTAAAAAGTGGTTATGGACAAGAAGCTAATGGTCAGCTTAAGTGCACGCAATCAAATTTTATGAACAAAACAAGTTTTAGATGGGCCATTTCCAACACTAATTTTCCCATGATGTCATGACACGCTCCATAGGCTCAATGTTACATTTGGCAATGTCACATTGAAATTTAACATTGAAAACACTCTTGATCTAAAATTTATCTTATCTCGCTTTAATATGAATGCATAAACCCTTGACCATATAACATATACCACTATCAAAGTTTTCAGTTAAAAACCATCTCCTGCAAAGAGAGACAACTCATAGGTTTTTTTTTTGTCTTCTCTCAACAAAATTTATAAATCATACACTTGAATACTCCAATAAAATGAAGAGATTGGATTATTGCAAGATAAAATCAGATAATTTCCATTGAAATAAAAATTCTCAACATCTTATTATACAGTTTTAGCCTAAAAAATGTCTGTTTTTTTGCCAGCATTAGTATTTATAGCAGTTGACACCATCTTTCCCCTTTCTGACACCTGATGAAAAAAAAAGAACAAGATCCGTTGATGTCTCAAGGTCACTCATGATTTTTTTCATCGCCATAAAAAAATAAGAACAAACTCAAAAAAATTATTTAGGACACAAGGCAGATGGTTTCTATGCAGCTAAAATACATTTTGCATCACTTCTAGTCTTTAAATGAACTTACCTTGATTGTATAAAAAGAATTATTTTTTTGCTACCAACAGGAAGAGTCACTTGATATTATTAGGCATTGGTTAAAATAAATCTTTCCATTCGATGCCTCTCTTGCATCTACTTTCAAGTGGACAGTACACCAAAGATATTTACAGGGACCTTGTGGGGCCCCTGCTGAAGCGCGGGAAACCCCAGACACTTGGAATTCGAGGAGACAGTTAATTTGAAAGTGTATACCAAAATTTATTACTAAGCGAGATCTACTCAAAGATAAAGATTTTATTTTAGTTTTTGCATGACAAAGTAATCAAAATTGCCTTTAATCAGTTTCCAAATTGAGCCATGCGGACAGTAGAGTTCTGTAATTGAAAACCGACATTTATGAATATGTTGTCAGAATTTTAGTTGCCCAACCGTGAAAATGGTCGTCTGAATGCAACTGGGTGAGTGCAAATTTTACTCCCTGATGCAGATGGACAGCTGGACAGATCACTATGAAAAAAATATCACTTGAACTTTGCACAGGTATGCTAAAAGTTAATAAAAAGATTTTCATGGTGATCCCTATAGGCCCTACAGACAGGTGCCCGCAAATTGGGAGACAAAAATACTTAATTGTTGCTTACATTTTGATTTGGACATTGACGTCCATGTCGCAACTGTATACATAATGAAATCGATCAGAAACTTCTCCCATTTTACAATATCACAAACATATTCACCAAAATTAAGTATACTTTCACTTTGCTCAATTTTCAACGATCAGAAAACAATATCGAACACGAAGAATTTGAAAAAATGTAAACTAATTTTTTTAAGTCAAATATTTCAATTCATCATATGCTATGATTAAAAGTGTAAAAAGTTATCTTTCCAACACACAAAATTTATCAAATTACGACAACAAATTCAGCTTGAAAAAATATCGGAACCGTCGTATAAATTAATGTGAAAAGATAAGTTCAGGGTGAATCAAAAGCTTTACAAGCAAACCAGGAAAGAAAACGTTTTTGTGAGCTTGAAACTTCTTGCAAGGTGCTGAATCTGACAGATTTATGTCATCTGACTGCTGAGACTGAGCATGCCGATACATTGTAATGTGATAGGTGACAGAAGGTCAATACTTACATTTTTCATCATTGTTGAGCACGCATAAGTAATATTCTGATTCTGTGATAGATCATAGAATAGAAGAAATAAGGATCGAAATCATATAATGTACCTAGGTAGATCTACATGTACAAATTTATCATTTATAGTGCTGTATATTCATATTGGAAAATTGAAGAGTATCGATATTTTGAGATTTTTATGGTGGCGTATTTCTGCCATCCACTTGTCAGATAATTATGTCGAATGATTAAGTCGACTTGCCAGATCGTTGTGTCGATCGACATATAAGAATAAATAAGTCGACTTAAATTATCTTGTTATCTAGCTTATAGGTCATGTTACTGCCCACTTATGACATTCACTCGTTAGATAGAATATCTTGCAGGTTAACTTATTTATCTTACAAGTTGACTTTAACATCTGACAAGTCGCGGTTTATCTATTTTACAAGTAGACTTTTTTATCTGACAAGTCGACTTAAATATATTACAAGTCAACTTAAATATCTGACAAGTTGACTTAAATATCAAGATCTTTATGTCGGCTTGTCAGATAAATAAGTCGACTTGTCAGATAATTAAGTCGACTTCATAACGTCATGGGATATATGAGTAAGATCCCGTACAAGAAAGGTGTATATAAGGTAAAGGTATCTGTATGAAAACGTGGAAATTATATGGAGATCTTGCATATTCTTACATGATTCTGCAATAAACGACAGTTTCGATCTTAGTGGACCCCCCCCCCAGAAGTGCCGCTTTGCAGACTACCAGAAAAAGTTGTCAAATACTAGTATTCTTTTTTGAATCAATTTATTTTACAATATGGAAGTAAGAGAGATTGGGTAGAGTTTGGGGCACAGGTACAAATGTATTAAGGTGCAGCTTTTGCTTGAAAATACTCATGATGTTTACAGACCAGTGCCCAAGCACTATTGGATGCTTTCAAGATTGACATCGTTCAGTGTGTGTAAGAATAACCTTAACCAAGCTTATTTGCCTTATGCTGTGTACATGTAATTACAGTCACTATATAAATACTAGCGAATATTCAAATATCAATTTTCCATTCGATTTATATTCGCTCGAAACTATTCATTCGCGAATATTCGAACATTTGTTTCAGCTCTACAAAAAGTATTGTATTGCATTGAAAAATTTATTTCAATATACAGCATTACTCAATATCATCTTTGATCATTGCAATGAGCCAATCAGTATATCAAAATCCTTCTTACTTTAATCATGTTAATGATGTAGAGACACTTTGGTTACGTTCAATTTGACCAGCACTCCAGAAACATAAATTAATATCATTTCTCTGTTACAGCTGTAACTTACAAAAAAATAGTGTTAAGGATACCGATACATATGCTTAAATTTCAACACTCATTCAGTCAGTTGCCAATACTTTTCATTTGATTTCACTAGAGTCCATATTAGTTGCCTAATTGAACACTGCATATGCAGACTTAAACATAGTTATAAATACTTTCTAATTCTAAAGTCCATTTGTGTATCAATGAGTGAAATATTGCAGGACTACATGTATAATGTAGAGATTGGTTTATTAACTGAAATATTACCTAAATTTGTCCTTTCATAGATTCTTCCACTTTTCAGCAAGGGGGACAATTGTAGGAGAACAGAATGGTGTTTCCCACATTAGAGCTGAAAACTTTGTTTAACCTTTGCAATATAATCTCTTGATAAAAGGGGAAAGGCTTAAATATTTTACATATAGAATCCACAATGACAATAGCTCATATTTGATACCATGTCTTACTCTTTTTACCCTTTTGAACTTTAATTTACCTTGAAATTTAACCTTAATTCATTTCAAAGAATTTTAAAAACTGGGTCATATTGTGATCCTGAACTATAAGTGACAGAGCTTTAACATTTCACATTGAGATTTTTTTGGACATGGGATTTCATTAAGTACATGTACCATGATATTTGACCTTATAACATTGACCTATTGACCTACTAGGCTACTTCCACCTCGGCTACACATATATGTCTTTTGAAAATTGTAAGTGTTAGGACTTTCATTTGGTAACTGTAAACATGACTATTGACCTAGTGACTTTGACCTTAGACCTGGAGCATTTGCTATGTTGCTATTTACAAGCCAATGACAATAGGTGAAACATGTTGTCTTTCTGATAAGCTGTGTTCAAATGCAAATTTTTACATGTGTGATGTAATAAAAAAAAGTTTCATCTGTTTCTTACTATTAAAAATATGATACATGTACTTGAATATATGATGAAATGGACGAGTTGTTCAAGATAAATTATTGTATATTTTGTTTAGAAGTCCTACAGAAGCAGAGGAAGATGAGGAATGTTGTAGTATTTGGCAGGAGACCCCTGATTCTCTCCTGTTACATATCTTCTACTCTCTGGATGCCCATGGTCTAGTATCAGCTTCACAAGCTTGTAAGGTAAGGGTATTTAACAAGGACACTTAGAGTTGTAGTATTTGGCAGGAGACCCCTGATTCTCTCCTGTTACATATCTTCTACTCTCTGGATGCCCATAGTCTAGTGTCAGCTTCACAAGCTTGTAAGGTAAGGGTATTTAACAAGGACACTTAGAGTGGTAGTATTTGGCAGGAGACCCCTGATTCTCTCCTGTTACATATCTTCTACTCTCTGGACGCCCATGGTCTAGTGTCAGCTTCACAAGCTTGTAAGGTAAGGGTATTTAACAAGGACACTTAGAGTGGTAGTATTTGGCAGGAGACCCCTGATTCTCTCCTGTTACATATCTTCTACTCTCTGAACGCCTATGATCTAGTATCAGCTTCTCAAGTTTGTAAGGTAAGGGTATTTAACAAGGACACTTAGAGTGGTAGTATTTGGCAGGAGACCCCTGATTCTCTCCTGTTACATATCTTCTACTCTCTGGACGCCCATGGTCTAGTATCAGCTTCTCAAGTTTGTAAGGTAAGAATATCTTAACAAGTACTCACAGAAATATTGCATCACTTCTGTGTGTAGGTGTAAAGTGAAACCTTTTGCACACACAAGAGGACACTCAATAGTGTAGAATCCTCTAGCCCTCCAGAGATGTCAGCTAGGGGGATAGTATGAATCCTATCGATATACAGTGTCAGAGGTCAAAGTTCAAGGTCACAGGGGACAATAAATGCTAAATATGAATACAATAGCACAGTGTACAAATATATGTACTCATACAAATGTTTGGCATGGGAAGGGATTGAGTCTGTTTGATTTACAGGATCAAAGGTCAAGGTCAACTAAGCAGTTTAGAATATCACTGTAACTTCCAAAAAAGCTGGCCATTGTGAGAGGATGAACTCTACTGGCATACAAGGTATGAGGTCAAAATTCCAAGGCCACAACGTTTAAATGTAGTGTAATTCATTTTGTTTGAAGGTATGCTATATTATTTATGATGGATCATCCCTATGAAGAAGTGATACTAAATATTTTTTATCTCAAAAAGAGAAAACTATGTGTAATGATTCTTTCAAAATATTATTTACCTTATAAAAATGAGTTTCAATTAATCTTTTCCATTGATCATGTATTATATGCTGTATATATTAACAGACTTGGCACAGAGTGGCTCAGGATGAGAGTTTATGGCGTAACCTGATGTATGTGAAGTTTGGTATAAAGTGTCACCAACTAGCCCCGGGAAAGAGGAGCTGGCAGGCGGAGTACAAACGACTGTATTACCATGCTCCTACAGAACTCAGCGAGAACCTAACTCTACACAGTGACGAGGTGTTACATGTCAGCTTCTCGCATCGAGGGGATATGTTCTCTACAACCTCAAAGGATGCCACCATCAAGGTAAGTAGGTAGATGTTGGATCCCTGGATATAAAGTGAAAATTCCGATTGTGTAGGTGTTGGATCCCTGGATATAGAAAGTAAATTCCAAGCGTGTAGAAGTTCGATCCCTGGATATAGAGAGTAAAATCCAAGTTTATAGGTGTTGGATCCATTGATATAGAGAGTAAAATCCAAGTTTATAGATGTTGGATCCCTGGATATAGAGAGTAAATTCCAATTGTGTAGGTGTTGGATCCGATTTCTAGACGTTCCGGCCACAAACCAATCCGGCCACGATTCTCTGACCCCAGTCGATGCGGCTACTGACGCATACGGCCACAGGTACCCAAGACGATCTGGCCCCTGTATACTTTTACATAGATTGACCATGACCAATGACCCTGTCAATGTATAAAACCCTGGACGATGCGGCCCCTGTATACTTGTATATATATGGAATATGTTATACCCCAAGTCGATCCGGCCCCTGTATACTTGTATATAATACCCTAAGTTGTTCCGATCAACTGGGGACACTAAATATAAGATACACAGGGCCGGATCGTCTTGGGGTACAAGATTTTAATGATAATATACACAGGGCCGGATCGTCTTGGGTGTTTGATTAAACGGGGGCCGGATCGTCTGGGGACAATGTTTATTTATATAATATACACAGGGCTGGATCGTCTTGGGTGTTTGATTATAAACGAGGATCGGATCATCTGGGGACAATGTCTATTTATATAAGATACACAGGGGCCAGATCGTCTGGGGTACAAGATTTTAATGATAATATACACAGGGGCTGGATCGTCTTGGGTGTTTGATTAAACGGGGGCCGGATCGTCTTGGGTACTTGTGGCTGGAGTGACTAGGGGTCAGAGTGACTAGGGGCCGGATCGACTAGGGCCGGATCGTCTGGGGCCGGTTCCCATTTCATAGTGGCCGGATTGGTTTGTGGCCGGATCGCCCTGTTACCGTTGGATCCCTGGATATAGAGAGTAAAATCTAAGTGTGTTGATGTTGGATCCCTGGATAGAGAAAGTAAAATCCAAGTGTGTTGGTGTTCGATCCTTGGATATAGAGAGTAAAATCCAATTTTGTAGGTGTTGGATCCCTGGATATAGAGAGTAAAATCCAAGTTTATAGATGTTGGACCCCTGGATATAGAGAGTAAAGTCCAAGTGTGTAGGTGTTGGATCCCTAATACAGAGAGTAAAATCCAAGTGTGTAGGTGTTGGATCCCTCGGTATAGATAGTAAAATCCAAGTGTGTAGGTGTTTGATCCCTGGGTATAAAGAGGAAAATCCAAGTGTGTAGGTGTTTGATCCCTGGGTATGAAAAGTAAAATCCAAGTGTGTAGGTGTTCGATCCCTGGGTATAAAGATCCAAGTGTGGAGGTGTTGGATCCCTGGGTATAGGGAGTAAAATCCAAGTGTGTAGATGTTAAATCCCTGGGTATAGAGGGTAAAAGCCAATTGTGTAGGTGTTGGATCCTTGGATATAGAGAGTAAAATCCAAGTGAGTAGGTGTTGGATCCCTGAATATAGAGAGTAAAATCCAAGTTTGCAGATGTTGGATCCCTGGGTATAGAGAGTAAAATCCAAGTGTGTAAGTGTTGGATCCCTGGGTATAAAGAGGAAAATCCAATTGTGTAGGTGTTGGACCCTTGGATATAGAGAGTAAAATCCTAGTGTGTAGGTGTTGGATCCCTGGGTATAGAGAGTAAAATCCAAGGTTGTAGATGTTAAATCTCTGGGTATAGAGGGTAAAATCCAATTGTGTAGGTGTTGGATCCTTGGATATAGAGAGTAAAATCCAATTGTGTAGGTGTTAAATCCCTGGGTATAGAGAGTACTTTCTTTCGCAGTTTTATAAAACTAAATCTTTTCGCATGGACGATGGATGCAGATCTGCCCCTGCTTGTACTGAGTTATGCATTTGGTATTCAAATTCACTGAGACAAACTGTCTCGGTACGAGGCTGACTGCAAAAGAGGGGAAGATTAATACACCGTGAAATATTCTACGTATACATATGCAAAATCTTTTAAAAATCATCGAATGAAACCTGGTTTTCTGTCATGATTTATATTACTGTCTTTATAAAATTGCCACACTCCAAATTGCCATAAAATATGAATCATGCTTTGACATGCAACCCAACTCTTAAACTCAGTTTTATGCATAATAGATAAACAAATTCATGGTGCATATACTCATATATATATTGTAAAACAAAAATTCAGTATTATGAATTTGATAAACATTTTAAAACACCTGTTTGTGCCTTGTTCAGGTTTGGAATGTAGGATACCCAACCACACAGAAATTCAGCCAGGATTTCCGAGAGCTTTTGTCCTGGGACTTCACACAGTTTTCCTGTTTTAATGCTAGTGATTCAATGCTACTGGTATCCAGTGTCAAAACCACTGATTACCTAGAAAGGAGGGGTTATGTAGCAATATTATCATTACTACACAGTAAGTCTTGTACCTAGCCATCTAGATCCCACTGATTAGTGATGGGAAATCGGTTCAGAATCATAATCGATAATTGGATAGAATTGGTTTGCTACTCAAATTTACCATTTCTTATCCAAAAAAATCATACATCTCATGAATATATTACTGACCAACAATGCAGCTATATGTGATCTTGTGATTTAATTAATCTACATATACATTAGCATCAAATAGGATTATGTTCAACCATTCTCAATTAAATAATAAAATTAGTTTACCTAAATTTATTGACAAGAATTGAAGAACTTACCTCCACTGAAAAATATATATGTCTAGTGTGAAAATTGTCATATAATTATTTAATGAGTTTTCTTTTACAATATTTCTCTCTAATTAATAATAATGCTACTACTGTCCGCACAGCTCACTTTAGAAATCAGAAAATTGAAGTTTTCTCTACTTTGTTGTCAATTTTTGCATTTAGAATTTATATAGGGAGATAGATTTCAAACTCTCATAACTAGTGGTGTATGATATATGTCTGTACGACAAATACTACACTCACAGTGAAAGAAAATATTTTAGATAAGGTGTTAATTTTAGCGTGACATCGCCGATCTTTAACAGTGAGTCTATGGAGAACATCGACGATGTAGCGCTAAAATTAATATAGAAATCTCCCTATCTAAAACTATTTTCTTTCACTGTGAGCGTAGTATTGGTCGTACAGACAAATATGATACACCGTTAGTTATGAGAGTTCGAGATCTATCCCCTTATTTAAATTTTGACCGGAAAATATGCCGATAAAGTATAGAAAACTTCAATTTTCTGATTTCTGAAGTGAGCTGCACGGACAGTAGTTTATGTTACTCTACAACATTTATAACAACAATGGTTTAGTAGAGAAATTATTGGAAATAGTTTTAGACAATTGGACAGAATTTCCTTTGATCCCTCAGCGGTTATTAGTAGCAATATTATCATTACTACAAAATAAGTCACACCCTCGCTATATTGATAATATTGTGTACAGGAAATGTTTTGTTCTATTTAACAAATAATCAATTGAATAAAGTACAGGTCAAACATAATGAAATTTGATTTTTTCATATTTTGAAGTTAGGGTACGTACCAACTGGAAATTTTCAATAAAATAACTTAATTTTTTTATGTAGATTATACATGTATATATTCTTATACCATGTAAAGTATTGTTATAGTGGTTTGTGTAGGCTGAATGTCATGTTTATTATGTAAAAAAAGAAGATTAAATTTACATATAGGTCCCAATTTTATGCTTTGAGTTGACCTTTAGATGTGATGACAATTTAGAGTAAATGTATTTAATGATGAAAGCTCAGAAGCACTGTGATACTAGATTATTTTTTGTGCATAAAAATTTCTCTTTACCTCTTTTCAGATTTTGATATCTTACGAGTTGTATCCATGGATCCTTCACAGCTTTTTGGTGCATGGTTAGACAACTCTCACTTTCTCGGAGGATTCCTAGAAATCAGTTTGGATAGATTTGCCACGACAGTACAGATTGAAGCCTTTGATGTAAACAAATTTTATGAATTCTTTGTAGTACATGTATATATGTGCTTCACAATTTTGAAATTCCTTTCAAAACTTTTATTTATCATTTCCAACTTCAAAATTCATGGAATATGACAAGACTTTTAAGGAGTAATAATTGTACTATTATTAGGGGTCAAATCTTTCACCCTATGGTGCCACTATGAAATCATTTACATTGCAGAGCTACAGTGTACATGTACATCAGATAATATCAAAGTAAACACCATACTTTCTACTTGATCAATAAAAATTTCGTGTGACCTAACCAGAAATGTTGATGAAGTACACTAAGACTCTTATAAAACAAGGAATCAGAATTTGTCCACATACATGTATGTTTGAAACAAACAAGATATAAAATAGCCATGATGACGTCAAGGTGACATACCGGTACATGTACATGTAGTCTAATTTTTAAAAAGCAACTAGTACATGTAACCTTTCATCACCTTGTTATGATCATAATCATGAATTTATTAGCTCAAATTGAAAATGATGGTTTTGTATCTATCTTTATATGTTGAAATTATTTCTGCCTATAATTTGATTTTAAAAGAATATGTACAACAAATTTGATAAGAATTCTTATTCCTCCTTTTAGATGTCGGATCATGAATTACCATTGGAACCAAGTAAAATCTCCGTGGAAGAGGGGCTTGGTTGTAACTTGTTCACATTCAGTAGTGAAACAGCGAGTCTCATCAAGTTCTTGACTGTAGCTAACGTTCCTTCAAGACCCCCGATTCAGAACTCTTTGGAATCTAAGACATTAGAGGAAAGCTCGGAAAGTGAAATCTCTTCACCTGGCCATGATCTTCGACAGTTTTATGAGTGTAAAGGATGTGAGGAAATGGAAAGTCCCGTTCCATCTACTAGTGCCAATATTAACGTTAGTGCTTGTTCTTGTGACTCGCCAGGTGTTGATCTTTGTGCTGATATGACTGACGAAATGGAATCATTGAGAACGGATAGCGATCGGAACAGAAATCTGATATTCGTTACTGGTGACTTTGCCGTAGCGCTACATCAACTAGGAATAAAAAATGTATCACCATCACTACTTGAATCTAAACAACGAGCGTCTGGGGAGGACATCATGGATAGCTCATTAGACGGGGACTATGATCAAGAAGAACAGCACATGGTCGTTAATTTCTGTAATAACGATATTCAGCTACGTCACATACGTAAATCAGATAAACCTGATCACCTGATAGATCTGTACGGACATGTTACAGGACTGTGTCTATCTCATGACCATAGGTAAGTACATGTACGTCTATGTAATACAATAGCTTCAGTTCCAGACAGCCAGACATCACAAACCAGATAGTGTGACCTTATATGATGTCACAATGGAAAATTTCACCAAATTACATGTATGTTATGTCTAGTAACTACGCATATGAAATCTAGACCAGTCTATTACGTGGAAAATAATGGACTGTTGTTATGGTGTTTTGAACTATTCAGCATTAGACAATATATGTACTTTATAAAGCATGCTTTAGGCACAAGTTTATCTTGGGGTTTTTTTGTAGAATTCTCCTTTGTACAGCAATGTCTGGAAGGGCACTTATAAAATATATACTAGTATGTAGCAGGATGAAGTAAAAGTGGGATGGTATTTATGTAAAGTAAGTTTTAAAGAAATTGAGAGTTGGTCAGACAGAATCATGCCTTTGTTCACCTTTATCTATGAACATTAGTTTGATTCATGGCTTTGTTTGTGCATATGAAGATTTATACAACCTTTATTGAACAACTGGACATTGTTATAACCATTTCTGGAATAATTGACATATTCATTGTCAATATATCATATGTACAGAACATGTCTATCAAGGACATTTGCAGTAATTACATTACAAGTAGGGGTGTAACAATATATCCATATACATGTATTGTGATATTTCATAAATTTGTATCGTATTGCGATACGAAATGCTTATCGCAATATATCGGGCCCTTATAGATTATATGAATTAATCATTGAATCACTCTGATTTTAATCAGTTTAATTGAAAACAAGCAACCCGTAATGAATTATGACAAAAACAATCAGAAAATTTATATTAACAGTACACAAAGAGGAGCCAGATTTTACATAAGAATTGATAAAATGAAAAGAAACAAAAGAAACAACATATATCGCAATACAGTTAATAAAATATTGCAATATATCGCAATTCACTTTCGGCGTATCATTTCACCCCTAGTTACCAGCCATATTATATTTTTCAGATACCTCTTTCTGAACTGCCGACCTTGGCATGGGAATGTAGATCGTTCTGATCCTTGGGCCACGCCGGATCTCTCTAACAACATTGAGATACGCGTCATAGACCTGTGGACCATGAAGGACACAGGTGTACAGTATATGGGACATAAAGGTTTCTCCAAATCCACCATGTGCTGTTTTGTGTTCTTAGACGTTAGTCTAGACTATGTTGGAAGGTAACTGATGTACATTTTGTATTTTTAATCGTCTATGCACTTTTTAGTTTTGTGAAGATACATGGTGATAGTTCTTCAATATGCAAAGTAGCTGTTAAGATAAGGGCCGGATTTAGCCCTGAAAGCACTCGATTATTTCTCGTGCGTTGTCCTTCTACTTTAGATAAAAATTAGTCAGGATAAAAATATAAAGTATTATAAGATTCCTAGTAGGTATTTTATGTAAATAAATTTGGTGAAAGATGTTATGATTACGAGATGAAGAGGTACATGTAGGGGTACTGACGACGGAAAACGTCCAGTATCGAACGAAAATGCACAAAAAATGCATTATTTTACACATTTTTTATGTTTATTATACTTCTGTTACCTTTTCAAGTCTAAATTGGATAAGAGAAATTAACTTTGAGGTTATTATATCAATATAATTGACAAACTCTGCAATCCGGAAACTGAAAAACGGTTTTATTTCGTTCTTCTCGGCCATTTATGTAGGTTTCTGGCGCGAAATACACACGTTGTAGAAATAGACAATTTTCTCATTCATTTCCTTCTAAATGGTTAAATATTTTATTAGAACACACTCAGAATAAAATGAAAAAAAATCAATGATAACCTATTTTATCGCTCTAGAGACACATTTAAAGATAGTCATTCATCCCCCCCCCTTTTTTCGTTTTTCTCCTGTGGGACATTGTTCCCCCCCTCGCTTCAGAACCCCACTTGGTCAGAAAATGTGTTTTATTGATATACACCTTTGGTGAAAGTGGCATTGTAAAGTGAGGGGGGGAACGACGTTGTATAAAACTTTTTCTGTTTTCCATTGATTTCTGTGTAAAAAACACTTATTTTGACCCAAATATCGGTCTTATTTTGAATAAATTATCCCATCTGATAGCAGATACATATGTGGACCAAGTTACTTGACATTTCTACTGAAAAAAATTCTTAAATTTTGCATTTTGAAATTTCGACTTTTCAGGGCAGATTTTACGCCTTATCTTAACAGCTCCTTTCAAACTTTGAAAATTCAAAAAATAAGTGAAAAAAAAAAAGTTGATAATAAATTGGAAGGGAGAAGAGTAATGAATGCTGCAGTTGAATTCAATTTTAAAACATTTTGTAGGTCTCCCTTATGAAACACTTACATGTATCTTAGTCTTTTTATCAAGGATTACTTTATTCAAACTTGCTCTAGGTACTTTTCATTAAAAGTAATTATATAAATGTATGTGAAGCTTGATTTTTAGCTCTACTGGTCTCTGACCAGTCGAGCTTATGTCATCACCCTTCGTCCGGCGTCCGTCCGTCCGTCCATAAACAATTCTTGTGCTCGCAACTCCTCTGAAACTATAAGAGATAAAAATGTAACTCTTTTTGCATTACACTTGGTCTGTGGTCTAGTTGTGCACCTGACATTTTGTTTGAGCCCCTGACCCCCAGGGTCCTAGAAAATGGGCGAGGTCATTTTCTCCTATATAACTCTATGTAATCTTGTGCTCGCAACTCCTCTGACACTATAAATGGTGGAGACTTAATTCTTTTTGCAATATGATGGATGTGTGGTGTAGATGTGCACTTGATATTTTGTTTGAGCCCCTGACCCCAAGGGTCTTAGAAAATGGGTGTGGTCATTTTCACCTATATAACTCTATGTAATCTTGTGCTCGCAACTCCTCTGACGCTATAAATGATGGAGACTTAATTCTTTTTGCAATATGATGGGTCTTTGGTCTAGTCGTGCACCTGATATTTTGTTTGAGTCCCTGACCCCAGGGTCTTAGAAAATGGGTGTGGTCATTTTTTCCTATATAACTCTATGTAATCTTGTGCTCGCAACTCCTCTGACACTATAAATGATGGAGACTTAATTCTTTATGCAATATGATGGGTCTGTGGTCTAGTCGTGCACCTGATATTTTGTTTGGGCCCCTGACCCAAGGGTCTTAGAAAAAGGGTGTGGTCATTTCCACCTATATAACTCTATGTAATCTTGTGCTCGCAACTCCTCTGACACTATAAATGATGGAGACTTAATTCTTTTTGCAATATGATGGGTCTATGGTCTAGTTGTGCACCTGATATTTTGTTTGAGTCCCTGACCCCCAGGGTCTTAGAAAATGGGTGTGGTCATTTTTTCCTATATAACTATATGTAATCTTGTGCTCACAACTCCTCTGACACTATAAATGAAGGAGACTTAATCATTTATGCAATATGATTGGTCTATGGTCTAGTTGTGCACCTGATATTTTGTTTGAGCCCCTGACCCCCAGGGTCTTAGAAAATTGGGTGTGGTCATTTTCACCTATATAACTCTATGTAATCTTGTGCTCGCAACTCCTCAGACACTATAAATGTTAGAGACTTAATTCTTTTTGCAATATGATGGGTCTGTGGTCTAGTTGTGCACCTGATAATTTGTTTGAACCCCTGACCCCCAGGGTCATAGAAAATGGGTGTGGTCATTTTCTCCTATATAATTCTATGTAATCTTGTGCTCATAACTCCTCTGACACTATAAATGATGGAGACTTAATTCTTTTTGCAATATGATGGGTCTGTGGTCTAGTCGTGCACCTGATATTTTGTTTGGGCCCCTGACCCCAGGGTCTTAGAAAAAGGGTGTGGTCATTTTCACCTATATAACTCTATGTAATCTTGTGCTCGCAACTCCTCTGACACTATAAATGATGGAGACTTAATTCTTTTTGCAATATGATGGGTCTATGGTCTAGTTGTGCACCTGATATTTTGTTTGAGTCCCTGACCCCCAGGGTCTTAGAAAATGGGTGTGGTCATTTTTTCCTATATAACTCTATGTAATCTTGTGCTCACAACTCCTCTGACACTATAAATGATGGAGACTTAATTCTTTTTACAATATGATTGGTCTGTGGTCTAGTTGTGCACCTGCTATTTTGTTTGAGCCCCTGACCCCCAGGGTCTTAGAAAACGAATGTGGTCATTTTCCAGAATATAGTTGTGCTCTCATCTCCTTTTAAGCTATTAATGATTGAAACTTAGTTGTTTATGCAATATAATGGATCTGTAGTCTTATTGTGTCATTGATAGTTCATTTGAGCTAGCAGCCCCTGACCCCTAGGATCTTGGAAAATGGGTATGGCATTATTTTTTGAAATCCTTTATCTCGAATATTAAAAATTATATTTATGATATTCTTGTTGCAGTCCAAACAATTTGTTATTTGTTGTGCTACTTATAATTTGTTAGAGCGCCTGCTCGCTATGGTCTTTGGTTTAAAATAAGATGGAAATTGTTATTTATGTATATGTATCTTATTCACTTGTCAATGAGTGAATAAAACAAAACAACCTGGAGAGCTACAGTATCGTCAGAGACTTCTGGTTATTTCTATATATAGATTTAACATATTTTATCTTACATCAAACGGATTATTTTCATATGTACTTACACAAAGACATGTACATACAAGTTAATGATTTGTTAATTTCAGCGGTAGTGAGGATGCTAAAGGATACCTATGGGACAGACATTATGCCGTTAATCTTGCCATCTACGAGCACCCCTGGGGGGTCGTCAACGCTGTCGGCTTCAATCCTCAAAATCAGGAATATCTGGTCACTGTGTGTGATGACAAGGTCATCAAAATATGGAGGTCAAGGTCAGAAATGAAGAAGTACAACATTCCTCCTCCACTGCCCGTAAAGGACACGGAAAATAGTGAAAGTATTGAGCAAAATCTTAGTTGATAATACTTTATGTTTATTACACATGTATGTGAACTTCCGTATTGATATTGACAAAACATGAAAGCACCACAAAAATATTAAGTTCATTACACCTTGCCAAAGGATTGTCTATGAACATCTCAAAAGATGTATAACACTAAAGTTACATGAGAGGGTATATACATGCGTAAATATGTAATTATTTGTTTCCAAAGTATTATTTTACATATTTGTATTTTCATCATCACTGAATTACACAGTTTGTTTTTATATATCTATGCCCCCTGTTTAGGGAAGTATAGTGAACTTTGTTTATCATCGATACGTTTGTATGGTGGTCACATTTTTACATGAATTTCTATAATTTTGTTATAATTACATGGTCATACAGTACAATAATCATAAATGTATTAATACATGGAGAGTCACCACTTAGAGAAGGTCAAGGCTACTGTATGGGGTAAAACAAGTTTTTGAAATAAGTAGTTATAAGTGTGTTTCTTTCTGGTAATCAATCTAGCAGGGAATTCTTATCAGTCACATTGTCATGCCAAAGGCCAAGCTCGCATTCAAGGTCAAGTTAAGACATAGAGGATGAATTACGAAGTCATAAAATATAGATGAATATGAATGAAACAAATATGGTATGATATGACGACTATTGTTATCAGTGTCACCCATGTAATAAATTGAACAAATTTTGCATGTAACATAAAGCTGTACCAGATATTAGTTTAAACAAAAACATCCACAATATTATATTATCAGTATACAAATTCTCAGGGTGAAAACTCATGGTCTGGATAAAATAATCCAAAAATCAATCAACTTAAGGTATTACGGGTATAATACGCTACTTCTGGTTGTTTTCATAAAAGAAAAATTTAAAACCTTGAAGTTGGACAAAGAAGCACGACTTCGGCAATGTTTGGGACCATGCATTTTCATGGCGAGTTCAGTGAAACGGTAAATAAATATCATATATCAAAAATATGTAAGATACATCAGTTCACAATTTCTACCTGATCTATGATATCTTTTATTATACCACTAATACCTTAAACACAAAAGGCTCTAACTTAAATATTTCTATGCCCCTGCATTGGAGATGGATGGTTGTATTGTTTTTGATCGATCTGTTTGTTTGTCCAAAAGATTTAGATATTTCAGATGTGCAGTTCTCGTAACAAGGCCTTTATTTGACCCTCTGACATTGTCCTTGGAGTCTGACCTACATTTAAATAATTCAATATGAGAAATCTTTCATCTTTTTAGATAGTATGTTTCATGTTTAAGTTCCGTATGGAAAGACAGCTCATTCTTTACCATTTTCTATTATCCTGTGACCTTGACCTTCATGCTATATTTTATTTTTAGAAATTTTCAAAAATTTGATGTTAAAGACGTTTGAATTATTGCAGATTATGAGATACAGCTGAGATTTGTCACATGTTATTTTCTGGTGACACTTGATACATTTATCTAGTGAGCTAGACCTAAATTTGTGCTGCTTTTGAATCAAAATGCTCACATAATATCTAAGTAATCTATTTAGATTGAGTTGTCATATTTCACATTTTGTATTGCCTGTGACATTGACCTGGTGACCTTGACCTTGGACTTTACGAAAATATTTGTCTGGAAATATTTCTGTCCTCTTTTAGGTAGGGGTCCATATTTCACATTTTCATTGCTGATTGACAATATTCTCCAGTTTGTATTTTGACTTATATTAGTTGTTGTTGTCTGATACAAGGGGGGGGGGGGGGGGGGGCTCTTCATCAGTTTAAAAACTTTCTCCACAACCAGTTACAGTAATACATTGTATTTGCTTTAAGATTATCCTATACTAATTCTTGTTCAGACCAGAATTTGAGTAGTAGCAGTTTGTTTTTAAAACTATTTACATTTTTTACGGAGACTACATATGTAAAGGTAGGTAAACTGTTCCAAATTTTTGACAACTCTGAGTGCAAAGGAGTTCTTCCTTCTTATTGTTTTGGCTATCTATGGGTGGATTTTTAATGGATGGACTATGTTACCTTGGCGAACTGAGTAATAACTAGTTGCCCTAAAGTTAAAGCTGCCTACTAGAGTATGTTGTTAAAAACATCCTGATTATTTCAGATATTTCTTGGGGGGGGGGGGGGGGGGGGGGGAGGGCTTTCTGACATTTTCATGATGTTTGTTCCTTCCAAAATAAATATATAATATTTGCCCAATGCACAAATAAAAATAAATTCGTATTAGTTAGAGCCTTTTAAATCATTTAGTTTATTTTCATTTACGAAATTGTTTTGTGTTCAACATCTTAAAGAGTGAAAGCTCTATCACCAATGATAAAAATCTACATGTAGATGTAAGTGGGACAATTTAGTCATGAAAATACACTCATAACTTTAACTTTCTATCCTAACATTGTAATTTATTTTCTGCTAGTAATGTCTGATGCCTGTATATCATTCTATTCAGATGATGGTAAAACAGTGGTTTTTGACCAGATTGTGAAGCAAAATCTAGTCTATGAAATGGCAAAGTCTGTCTGTCTGTCTGTTCATCAGTGTGTCAACATTTTGGTGAAAGTGCATTTAAGTCTTTTTTGAGAGAACTGTTTGGAGCAGCAACTTGAAACTTTACATGGTGATAAACCATGTTGAGACGAATCAAATGCAGCAACAACAAAAATTGACCTTGTCCTTGAACTTTGACCTTGAGAGAGAAATTTCTGAATTTGTATTAAGGATTAAACTATGAGGAGAATTAACAAGTTACTTTACATAATGATTAACCTTAATAAGTCCTTTCATTTGAGACCTTGCCTTTTGACATAGTGACCTTGGCCTTGAAGTTTGACCTACTTTTCAAAAGCATTAACCTTGACCATATCTTTTTAACCCGAAGACGTAGGGATTTTATACTTCATGTGCAAATGTTTAATGTCTTCAAAGTCATTAGCATCATTTTAGGGCATATAGATTTACAGCAAGGACCAGACATGCACGTTTCGGGTATTTAACCCTAGTCAGTGATCCTCAATCATTTTGTGACCTTGACTTTCTACCTAATGACCTTGACCTCGAAGTTTGACCTATTTTTCAAAAACATAAACCTTTGTCATAATTGTTAACCTAGTTCCATAGCTTCCATAGTTTTTAACCTAGTTCCATAGCTTCCATAGTTCACTCATAGATTCCTTACAACAACACTTTTTAATGAAACTGTCTTTTGACTTAGTGGCCTTGACCTTAAACTTAGGTAAACTTTTCAAAACTTTAAACTTGTCTATATCTCTTGAACCATATGTGGAATTACTATTAAATTTCATTTTAAGATTCTATATTACAGGACCTTGCAAGTGATATTGTGACCTTGACCTGGAACCTTTCATTTATCTCCGTGACCTTGACCTTAAAATTATCTTTATTTCTTAAATTTGAAGGGGTAGTGCTTTAATATTTCCCTGGTAGACTCCTTATATAGTAACAGTACTGTATGTGTACCCAAGCGCGGATCCAGGGGGTCGGGATTGGGGGAGGGGGGTGTCCGGACCGCCCCTCGAATTTTCGAAGCATAGTTTGATAAAACTTTTAAATATACATATTTCATAAGAATAAGTCCCGATTCCCCTTTTGTTGTCATAATATTTGAAAAACAACATGAATTTGTATTGAAAATCTTGCATTTTAATTAATTTTTTCGACCACATTTCAAAAATTTTCCCTGGCTCGCTATCGCTCGCCAGGTTTCATAACATATATGTCAATTTTAAATGATGCTTACCTTTGCAATTATACCTAAACAGGCAATTAACTGATAAATACAGGAATAGATGATGCAAATGGTATTATTGTCGGACCTTTTTAATCCAACTTTAGAAAATTTTCGCAGGCTCACTACCGCTCGCCAGACTATTTTACATAAAACTTGATCAATAATCAAAACGTAGTGGAAATTCAATAATTTTTTATACGCCCGTCTTGACGGGTCGTATTATGGTATGGCGAAGTCCGCCCGTCCGTCCGTCTGTCTGTCCATCTGTCCGTCCGCCTATGGAACCCAATAACTTGAATATGCGTCAACGGATTTTCACGAAATTCACACATTATGATTGGACTGTGGAGAGGAAGCCGCCTTCCGATTTTCAGGTTTATCCGATTTGTTGTTACAGAGTTATGGGACATAGATTTTTAAAATACAGTGATACTTCAAGTAGAAAGGATGTTCTTTGACATATGTAACGGATTTCAATTCTTTTGTTGCATAACCGAGATATTGTGTGTAATGGGAAGGGGGGGGGGGGGGGGTTATATGCACATACATGTTAAGCTAAGGGCAAAGTAAAGGCGCATGGAATGATTGGACTGTGGAGAGGAAGCCGCCTTTCGATTTTCAGGTTCATTCGATTTGTCGTTACAGAGTTATGGGACTTAGATATTTAAAGATACAGTGAAAATATAGTAAAATAGTTGAAAATTATTTAAAAATCTATTTCTGATCGAAATGTTTGGAAATTTTGTATACTTAAGGTAGAAAGGATGCTCTTTGACATATGTAACGGGTTTTTAATTTTTTGGTCGCATAACCGAGATATTTGTAATGGGAAGGGGGGGGGTATATACACATACATGTTAAGCTAAGGGCAAAATATAGGCGCATGGAACTCAATAACTTGAATATGCGTCAATGGATTTACAGGATATTTCTACATTGTGATCAGACTTTGAAGAAGAAGCTGCCTATCGATTTTCAGGTTCGTCCGATTTGTCGTTACGGAGTTATGGGACTTAGATATTTTAGATACAATGTAAAAATATACTAAAATAGTCAAAAATTCTTTAAAAATCTATTATCTATTTCTGGTCAAAATGTTTTGAAATTTTGTATACTTCAAGTAGAAAGGATGTTCTTTCACATATATAACGGGTTCTTAAATTTTTTGTCACATTATCCGGAAATTATGTGTAATGGGGGGGGGGGGGGGGGGGGGGTTATATGCACATACATGTTAAGCTAAGGGCAAAATATAGGTGCATGGAACGCAGTAACTTGAATATGCGTCAACAGATTTTCATGATATTTGTACATTGTGATCAGACTTTGAAGAGGAAGCCGCCTTTCGATTTTCAGGTTCATCCGATTTGTCCTTATGGAGTTACGGGACTTAGATATTTTGGTGTTGTGAAAAAAAAAATCCCAACGGGCGTATCTTGCTGCGTGAGCGTAGGCTTTATTTTATTTATTTTTTTTTTTTTTTTGCTTTTCAATAAATTTAGGACTAATGAATTTAAGGACCCCTCCTGGAAAAAAAATCCTGGATCCGCCCATGTGTACTAATTTTAGCAGGATTCATATTTTAGCGGAGTTAGTGCTGCTAAGGCTGCGCTAATTCAAGAATACGCTAAACAATGGATTTCTTATATATTGATGTGGAAAAGAAGTCAAATTAGTAATTCATGATTACACTGATATGTCAATTTACCCAATTCTGCCCTGTTTCCGCTAAAATTTCATTGTGCTAAAATAAGAACACGTACAGTATACATCAACCAAAACTTCACAACATACCACTTTAATAAAATTTTAGATTGATAAAAATCTGAAAAATTATTACATGAAACGATTGTATTTCTACAGTGCAACATGCTTTATTGTTTGCTTTCTGTGATATGAAAGAAAGATATTGTTACATGTATCACACAATTTTTAATTTATTTGTTATATGTACTAATGCTGTTTCAAAATTATATGGTAGCTTATGCAAAACAATATTGTAGTTATTATGTTTCATGGTATAAGAAATGTGACTGAATGTCAGTATTCTGTCGATTTTGACTCTCGTAAAAGAAACAAACAAGAGCAGAAATGCAGTGAAAAATTCTGATTAATTAGGCTGTATTCAGTTTGATTTCCCATTTCTGTATTTTCCATGAGAGGTATTTATCTGCTGTAGCCATCTTCCGTCTGTAAACGCCTTTTAAGATAAAAAGTCTCCTTGCAAAATCGTTTGCTATGCCTTCATTTAATAACAAGAGTTCAAAAGTAGAGAAGCTACTTTCTCTTACGAGACATGTTCCTTTAATATGCACTCTCCTAATAGTAGAATGGCTGACCAATGAAAATTCTGATTTTCTTGGTCGCCGCCAATCGTGGTCTGGACCAGACTTAGAAAAGGAAATTTTCTCACAAATGTCAAATTCTTCAAATGAGCTTGAAGGGAGGTTTGAATATCCTATATTGAGCTCTAATTCTGCATCATGAAGATCTTCTACTTCCAGTAAATCTGTAACAGGAAGTGCGTCATCATTTCCAGGAAACGTCGGTGATAGACTCAAATTCAGCGTTGTCCCTCCTTCAAATATGGACAAAAACCAGGTTGGCGGCCGCTCTGTGGTTTCATAATAAATCTCGCGTAAGAATACGAGTTTTCTCTTCCGTTTTTCCCGATCTTTGTGCAGCCGCTGTCTAAGTTCGGCGTTTATGACATCTTTTGCTCGGCGTATAACCGAAGCACAATGCCGTTCGTCTGCAGTCTGATCCTTGCCGATATCAAACTTCTCTTCGCACGGCAATTCGCAACACCAGCGCTGACCATCGGAGATGAAGTGATGACGAAAATTCCAATGGATCTTGTCGTCATTCTCAGGTTCTGCTACGAGGCTATAGGGCGACGGGTTTCTTTGCCGTTGTGAATCTGTCTCGCTTGGTTTCCACTGACCATTTTTCTTGCCTTTGATGAAGCGTGGCTGTCGTCTGCCGTTAAATGATTTAGACAGCCATAGGATTGTTGCAGGAACATTCAAGATTGACATCGCGCTAATAAGCTCCTTGACGCTGAAAATATATTATGACGTCACACTAGTTGAACGTGGCAAAGACTCCGCAGTGGCATGCGCTGTCTGGAAGTTGGCAAAATATGCCAACAGATGAGACCGATATGACGTATCCAGCGATGCTTCACATTTCGTTTCTAACAAGTTTTGTTTGCCTTCACTTATACAGAGAAAATTTTTGCTTTTAGATATAAATAGCACAGACATTCGAACTTTTTTGTCCATTTTAAAAGAAGGAAGATGCTAATACAATGTGAAAGAACATATACTGTATGTCTATATTGATGTATATTGAACCGAAAAATGCTTACAATTTAAGCAACTTTTAAAAGCTAGATCAAGCAAGTCATTCCGGGAAAGAGTTGACTCCATCGTACGCAAACTGATATTTGCGTAGGCATGTAGTATAATGAAAGCCCGTTACCGGGTACACTACGATCTTCATTAGAATTACAGAATCGTGACTCTTATCCTCTCTACCTAGGATGTAATTGAATTCTTAAATGATCCTCAATTCTCGTGCAACCACGTTGCAATGAATTTAGATTGTCATAGACAATACCTAAGGTGACATGAAAATGGCATCGGCACAATATTTTTATTTTCGTGAGTGAACATCGACGGCGGGTGCGGATAGCCAAACAGGGGATGCTTACTCCTCCCGGGCACCTGGTCCCACCTCTAGCTTGCTGCGTGTCCGTCGATGCTCAATTTGGTGCTCTATTGTCAAGATCTTCTTTACCTCATACCTAACTAACATATATTTAAGATTAGAATTACATGTTGCACGGTTACGTTGTAGACGGTAGTTTCATTATGTAGCAATGATTAGTTTTAAAGTAATGATTGAGTGATTTACTGAGTCGTTGATTGGCTACCATGAGTATTTTTCTTCAACTAGCAATGAAGAATCATTCAATCATAGGTGGTATTATATAACCAGGGTGTAACATTGATTCTGATTGGCTGGTGCTTTATCCGATAATGACCGCTGACGGAAGATAATGAATCGGTGTGGTATTTTAATGATAATTTTTAAAAACATCTTTAAAGTCTCCTCTTCCAATTTCTATATTTCATATTCTTTACAATTATTTGCAAAATCCTCGAAATTGTCGTTGTAATACCGAAACCTTTATTTTCAGTGAGAAATCTCTGATTTCTGTTTATTAAATTTAAACAACCCTTATCCTTCATGAAAGGAATGATTGAAAGCTATTTTCAAGTGTAACTTTTTACACTCTTTCAGATTATATTAGTTTAACTGATATCAGTGGGGGTTTTTTTTTTGGGGGGGGGGGGGGGGGGTTGACGTATAAGGGTTAGGGTTGGGGTTAAAAAATACGTCCCCCCCCCAAAAAAAAACACTATAATTTTGAATGAAATATTAGTTAAACATATCTAATCTGAAAGAGTATGAAAGGTTACGCTAGAAAATAGCTTTCAATCATTGCTTTCATAATTAATAAGGGATCTTTAAATTAATATACAGAAATCTGAGATTTCTAATTGAAGATACGATTTTCTGTATAAAAACATCAATTTCGAGAATTTTGCAAAAAAATAAGAATACAAAATATATGTTTTTTTTTAGATAAGATTAAACATATTTTATTGATATAAATAACATCAAAGGGATTGGAAACAAGTTCTCTAACTTAGTTTAAATATATGTCATTTGAAAGAGGGGACTTTAAAGATCTTAAAGAGTTTTCATCATTTGACGGTCATATGCAATATTGAGGAACTGAGAAGCAGGAATGAATTAAAATTTCCTCAAATTTCTGTGAATTTTTGCAAAAGTTCGACCTTTTTACCCCAAAACACATAGTAAAAATAGAAATTGGAACTTGCAACTTATTTCGTCTGAAAGAGCATCAAAATAGTATATATTCACACTTTTCAAATTGATTTTTTCCCATATTCATGAGACAATTTTTATCTGAAAGAGCGCAAAACACGACTACGGAAGCAAGTACCCAATGTAATGTATCAAGTTTGTGTTTTTCGTGCTGTTCGGTCAACAAATACTGCCACCGAGGGCTCTTTTTGGCTGACAAAATTTCGACATCTTTGCACAGAATTTCACGAAACCTTACAGGAAACAAGTACTCAAGGTCCTCTACCATGTTTCAGTGTTTCGTGCCGATCGGTCAACAAATATGGCTGCCGAGGATTCTGCTTTGCTGAGACAATTTCGTCATCTCTGAAACCGAGGCAGAGAATTTCACGAAACCTTACAGGAAGCAAGAACTCAAAGGCCTCCACCAAACTGGCCACTATCATTCTTTCTTCTGTGACTCAAGTGGGCGATGTGGTCCCCTCGGGCCTCTTGTTCTTTTTTGGTAGCATAATTGAGAAACTGTGTGTGAAATTTAGTCACATTTGGACTTTAAAGACTGGCATAATTGCATTCACAAAATTATTTTTGAGAGATAAATTCTCCGACGGGCGTATCTTTTAGCGTTGGCGTTGCTTTTTTCGCATTATCGCATGCCCCCCATCCCCCCCTTTCCCCTCTGACTCGAATAAGGTTTAATTTACCTCTTGATCTTGGTTCGTAGTTACTAGTTTGGTGTGTAAGTTTAGGGAACAGGGCATATAGTGTATTACAAACACATCTTATCTAACACTAAAGTATTATGTAAAGAAAAGTGTTGATTGACTATAGTTTTTGTGTAAATCCGACAAATCTTTTACGTATGAATAAAGATGTTTTTTCTCTTTCACAATTACATTTTTGTAGATATTTGATATTATAGAAAAAGACGGTTTTCAATTCCTGATCTTTGTATGTGCTATCACCAGCAAATCCAGTGTTTCTATGGAAATAAATCATTTTCTACATTTCATTTGCCATTATATTCGCGAAACCCGATTAGGCAGTGGTTGAAAAACGAGTACTGTACGTCAGAACGTGACAGCCGTAATATAAGTCCCTGATCGATTCTGATACTTGGCGACGAAAGTAAAACTATTTAATTCGTTTCTTCCTAAAGATTTTATAGCATAGCATGACTGACGGTAAAAGCAACTCAGGATGGATGCTTCGCAGAATTATTTTTCTAATGTAAGCAACTTTTCGCAGAATACCTTCACTGCTTACAATTTCTGTGCTTTGGGATGGGCCGGTGTCTTCATGCCCGTCGCAACAACTTTCGGAATCCTTGGCCTCGGAGTTTGCATAGGAGTGTATATCACCTGCTTACGAGGGAAAATAACGAGCGAGGATAGAGGTGACTTGTTAGTCTTCAATACGATTTTGACCGTCATGATCCTCTGTCATCTCTTGCTGACAAACGCACAAATTGCAGGTGCCTGTTCTTGGATAACTCTCCATCCAGCAATATGCAAAATTATATCATGGATAAAAAGTTCCGCGTGCACGTCACTGAACGTGTATCTGCTGTTCATGTCACAAGCGAAGTCGGCGCTAGGTAAGATTGGGGAACGCGGTGTGCTCGCCCTCAGACTGTACGGCTTGGTCACAATTTGCTTCATGCTGCACCCTCTGATCACAGTTACATCCGGTTCCGTGAAAGTTGGCGATTCGATGTGGACAGAAGTGTGCAAATATTCTTCATACGCTGTGGAAATAGAATGCCTTGATTTTTCGTTGGGTACCGTCTTGCCGCTGCTTCTTACCTCTGCAGGTATCATACATGCATTTGTAGCATTCTCCTTGAAGACGAAGGAACTGAACAAACCTCAAGGTTCAAGGAGAATTGGATCAACCAGGTCAACCAAACGAATGGCAACGAGAGTACATCGAACGGTTAGCGACCCAAGTTCCTCAGCCTCCGGCCAAGAAACTGACAAAACTTCTGCGACGTCCAAGTCCTCGGTATCTCGTCGCACCAAATCACACCTTGACGCTACCCATACTGACCTCCAAGCTATTCTCCAGGAAATCGAGAAAAGGGGAATTTTCCGTAAGAGGAAGGAGACGCTTGCGTTCCTTACGTTGTTCACCATGTACATCGTGCTGTTAATGCCTTGTCGTATTTCGGACTTCGCTTTGATCGTTTTCAATGAGCAGATGACAGGTTTATCCCTTGGCGCCAGAGTTATCACCACTACCATTGATTACATTGGCGTGATTATAGATCAGCTAATTTTCCTCTGTCCGTTCCTGTTTCCTTGCTTTGTGTTCCCTCTATCGCTATCTGTACTGAAGGGTTGGACCATCTGTAACGCAATGTGTGGTGTTCGTGGCAAACGAGAACGCGAAATTCGCAGACAGGTGCCGATTCTAAAGCGAGATCAGCGAAGGGCCGAAATGGAGATGATTTGTGAGGAACAAAACTGATATCCCCGGTAAAACGTGTGTACTACAAAGTGGAAAAAACGGGTTTTTTTTTTTTGCAAGGTCGACATTTTTTATAATAAGCACCCTTCGAAGGAGCTGATAAGATAAGGCGTAAAATCTGCTCTGAAATAGTGGAATTTTCAAAATGGGAACTGCGAGAAAATTCTTTCACAAAATTGATGCCAGTTCTTGGTTTCATCATAATCGGCACTTGGATAAGATTTTTCGTGCATATTTTTCCTAAATTTTAGGGCAAAATGTCTTTTTTCTATAGAAATCAATGGAAAAGTTTTTTTTAAACATTGTTTCCCCCCCCCCCCCCTAGCTACAGAACGCCACTTTTACAGAAGGTGTATATCACTAATACACATCTTTTGACAAAGTGGGGTTCTGTAGCTAAGGGGGGAACGATGCCCCAGAGACGAACAACTGAAAAAGGGAAGGTGGGGGCTGTTTAAGAATCTGTGATGTAGGCCATAATATAAGAAAAGTTTCATTTTTTCCCCTTTTAAAGTCTATTCTAAACATGTTCACATGAAATGCACAAGATTTTGGAATGAAATAAACAAGAGCGTGCTGTTTATTTCTACACAGTGTGTATTTCGCGGTAAAATGCCTACTTTGTAGTCAATGAATACAAAATACAACCGTATTTTAGATTCAAGATTTTAAAATTTATGGATAAAGTTGAGACCATTCTTTTAAATTTGATTTCTAGTATCTTGTATACACTATGTTTTAAAGTTTATAGATATCCATATTAGTCAGATAATTCTTAATTTTCAACGTTTTTTTGATCGATATTAGCTTCTTTTCAACATGGCTACCCCCTACTCTTTGGACTGTAATTTAAATACATGTATCTAGAAATAAGCATACCAAAATAAAAGATGTATGAGGAATCTCCAAATATATTATATTTCAGTTATTATCAAATTTTTTTTCTTGCGTACAGATCATTGTGTAGAAGAAATACTTGATGAGATTCAGGGCTAAATGCAGCCCTTATCTTATCGGCTCCTTTGTCAACGTTGTAGTGACAAAACAAGTTGTTGGTCAAATAAATTCAACAATACAAGTTGTTGATCATGTAAATTCAACTATACAAGTTGTTGGTCATGTAAATTCAACCAAACAAGTTTTTTGACACGTGTGTTTTATTTCAAACGGTGTTTGTTTTGTATCTGTTAGTTTAGAATTGTATCATGTACATTCACAGTAAATCATGGTTTTTAAAAGAATTCTACTTTATACAATCTCTTAGTAATTAAAATTCGATGTTCACTTACGAGTATAGTGTTAGTGTATAAAAACATTTATAATACATTACGTATCTGATTGTTCAAAATTCAGCAGTTTCTAAGGGTGTTAATCAATTTTAATTTTGCGAGAGATCTTGTATAATTAGGATTGCACAAAAAAGCTTTCAAGACGATAGCGAAAATGTAACACTGACGATTGAAGTCTATGGACAGTCCAGAAGTCATGGGTAATTTGAATAAAAATTACTTAATCATTGATTTGAATCAAAGACTTCCTGGATTGACAACCATTGTTAAATGAAGTTAGAGGTCAAGGTAACAGAAATTCTCCGTTTGAAACTGAAGAAACAAGTTTTTGATACGTTCCCTGGCGGTCCAAGTCCTGAAACCACCGTGAACGATTCAAACCCGAACTTTTAACTTGATCAGTATTACATCTCCAAATCTTGATTTATTCAAGTGCACTGTGACCTTGACCTTTGTTCAGTGTCATCAGATACCCTTTGGTTCAGATTTTTGAAACCTGTGCACATAGACATAGTCCCCTCCGGTTTCACCAGTAGTGGACTAAAAATGAGGAGTTGGTCTTGGCCTTGACATAACCCTTTGTAGATTTGCCTTGATATGCATCAGACATCATTGGGGCTAAAAATGGAAACCTGACTTGGAAATGAAACATCCCGAGGAAAATTACTTTTCATAATCTTGTACTACTACTAATTTCGACCATTGATGTCGCACTATAATGGTCACGTGGTGTCCTTCTTTGATACTGAATTAGGTCACTAAATTTTCAAACATTGAAAGTTACAAAGAAAACATTACAAAATGGTACTCGACAATGTCATGAAAAATTTGTTATAGGTTTTGTTCCTATCATACTTCCTTCTCAAAGTAGGTGTGTAAATATGTAGGAGGCGAGGTCAAATTCACACACCTTCAGAAATCCTATTGCCTAATATAGGACAACATAAAGTGGCTTTCACAAAAGGCAAACAATGGGCTATGTTTGCTTTACCAGATAATTGAAGTAAAATTCTGAAAAGATCAGGCCCTTACATGAAAGTTTGAATGCCACGACAACTTTTAACTGTGACATCTTAGAGATGAAATCTTGGTTCAAGATTAAGACACACCCTTAGGTCCTAAGCAACAATTCCATTCAATGCAGTACTATGGCACCAGAGCTTACACAGTGCAGGAATGTGTTACTTCCTAGCAGTGTACATCAAGTATATCAATTTATACTGTATCTTAACTCATTTTTGACAACGATAAAAGGCTTTATCAGCACAATTTAGTACACAAAAAGAATTGAATGGATTACAATGACATACAAAATACCTGGGGTATCAAAATAAAGATCATGCACACCTCAACTTTGCAAACTTGAAATTGTGATGAAATGAGCTTTCCATCAATGACATTCATGACCAAGGTTCTCTGCAAAGTTTGAAAACCTACGAGTGCGTTTTAGCTATAATGCTGATTCTGTAAGGTAGAGAGCACCATAGAGTAAGTGATTCTGTAAGGTAGAGAGCACCATAAAGTAAGTGATTCTGTAAGGTAGAGAGCACCATTAAGGAAACGAGGACTTTATTACTTTCCCCTCAAAAGAAACGGATAAACATACATGTATTTGCCAACAAGACAAGCAGTTCAACTTTTTATTTTTTTCTTCAATGATAAAACAAGTGGAATTGAAAAGCAATTTATCATTTGACCTATTCATTTTAGAATACTTTGCACACCCAGCTACATACGCTTTCCAGCTTGTGAAGAGTGAAGTTTCTTTTTAAAAGGATCTTTACAACAATTTTGAACATAAAAAATCTAAAATTTCGTGAATGTATGGCTTCACATCAAATGATCATGCTCATAAATCTGCATGACATTAATTCCAACATAATAATAAATATATCTTCTACTTCCCACAACAGAAAGGAAGTTCTAGAAGAACCAATATCAATCACACTTTAGTACTTCTATAACAAGTATGTACATGTTCATAACAAAGTTGTATAGTTCACAAGACGAAATCAGATCCGAGATCATTTCTGACTGGTTGGCAAGTTTTTCTTGTGTCTGTTTCTGAATCTACTGAGTAGTCTCCATCCCACGGTGTTCCTTTCTTCGGTGGACGGTTGTTTAGAGGGATTGAAGAATCGTCGTCGGTAAAACGACTGCATGACATTCATCCTCTTGATCTTCTTTTGTAGCTGCAAGACTCCGTAAAGTAATGCTTCAGCCGTGGGAGGGCAACCTGGGCAAAAATTAAATAAACTTTCATTAATCTTGATGAAAAATAACGATACGTCTATTTGCTTTACCAAAAATAAAAGGGTCTGTTTGTTGCTTGCTTATAATGTCTACGCGACGATGACCAGTGATTCAGACTGTTTTCAGAAGCTATAGGACACATGGCCTAGAGCATGAAAAAATTACAGGCTATTTTGTCCTAAGCATGGAAAAAGTATAGGCCGTCGCGCAGCATAGACGCCAGCCGAGCGCCGAAGGCGCGAGCTTGCTAGGGGGTCCGAATATTTTTTTTTCAAATTTAAAGCAAAATGGTGCAATCTGAGCCAATCTGGAGATGAAAATTGAAGTCTACAAACTTGAAAATAATGGCCTGGGTGTGTAACCGAGGCTTCTTATTGTTTTCCTGTAGAAGTGGGACTATCAGTGCTGTTTGATGGCCATTAGACTTGATGTGGTCTATTACCTTGCGTAAAGGTATTGTTTCTATTTGCATCAAGGCATATTTTACAGAGCATGGCGTCCGCAGTTTCACCATACCATAACCAAGGGTATAGGGTTACCCATCGGGGGTGTCAGGAGTGCTGCTTGGGGGACCACCGCAAGGGGGGCTGCCACTTGGAGATTCTTTTATCAAATTAAACAAAGTTTGCTGGCCCTCTCCCAGACGCAGCTTTTATTTGACTCAGTTATTTACACGCTTTAACAAGCATTCGCCGAGTCATCATTACATAAAGCGCTTGTACGACGGACCCTTTTTTTATCATCCATTGAAAACTGTTGTTACATGTTTATCGAGGTACCGAGTCAACTCGACCTTAAATTGTGTCCGCTCATGGGAAAATATTATCGGCCAATATGTCAGACTAATGGGAAAGGAATAGGCCATTTCGGCAGATGCAGAACACATTAATCGCTGATGGCCGACGCCAATCTGAATCTCTGGATGACCCCGACTTTTGATGTGACTCTGACTTTACATGTTTTACATTTTAATTCACCTCCCCTGCAAATTTCATGCATGCATGAAACATGTGCAAATTAGCATTCCTAGCAATTCAATTAAGTTCATTTATGTACAAGTACATCATTCTACAGAAATCTGAGAGGGGATAATTCCTTTTTTTCTTTCAAGGAATTTGTGTATGGTCATAGAAGGTCATGGAATGAAGTTTTACGTCCTGGAAAGTCAAGCAACTTTGGCAAATACCATGGGAATTCAAGGAATTTCACTTTTTGCTAATTTCAATTGTGGAAACTCTATGTAGACCTTTGGACCAAAGCATTTATGGAGCTGTTAATTCAGTCACACTTATGCCCTTTGCCCTGTGGAGCTCTTAAAAGAGTTCCCTGCGAGGGGTTTGACAGTGTTTTAAATATTTTCCCTGACGTGGTTGCTATAGCGTTTTCTATATCTCAGACAGTGCATGTTTTTAGATATTTTTTCATTTTCCATGCATGAACATCGACGCCAGGTGCGGCTAGCCAAACAGGAGATGCTTACTCCTCCCGGGCACCTGGTCCCACCTCTAGCGTGCTAGGGGTCCGTCGATGCTCCATTTGGTGCTCTATTGAGAGTGCTGTTGACACTGTCAACAGTGACTGTCGTCAGGATATTCTTTATCTCATTCAGATATTTGAGGGACAGAAAGAGTGTGTTTTATCAGACATTGAAACATTTAATACCAAATTTTCTAACCCCTCGTAGTTGAAGTCTTTGCAAAGGAGATGAGGTCAATGAAAAGTCATGAAGGAATGTTTCAGACTAAAGAATGTATGTTGAACACAAGCCCCCTCTGTAGCAGATTGGCTTTTGCAAGAACAATTAATGAAATGAAAGTGACATTTTTGGCCTATGGACTAAAATATCAATGGGTCTCTTCCCCTTCAATTTGGTACCCATACATCCAGATTTGGTCTGGGTATGTGAAAGGGTTCTAAAGTTTTCATTTGGAAATTGAAATTATGACGAATTAAAGGCTAAGGCTATATCCGAATAATACGTAAAACTGAGAAGTACAAAACCATTGAAGTATTGCAAATATGGTTCATCACATAACATACCCGGTACATATATATCTACAGGTATGATTCTGTCACACCCTCGCACAACAGCGTACGAGTAATGATAATATCCTCCTCCGTTAGCACAGCTTCCCATCGACAAAACCCAGCGAGGCTCCGGCATCTGGTCGTATACCTGAAGTAATAAATAGTTACATATTACATGTTTCCAGCTGATCGTCAACTTGATAAAATAAATCATTTCTTTTTTCATATCTCTTATACCAATTTTTCAAGATATTTAAAAAAAAATTTACAAAATACTTCAAATTCTTATACATGTACATCTTAAAAAGTCCTGTACATGAACATCTTTTTTATGAAAACTAAAGACATCAACCTATAATTTCTATGTATCCATAAATTTTTCCATTTCATTACCAGCACTACATTTTGTACATATTAGATTTGATCATGTACCTTCCGTACCAGCACTGCAATTTACATTTTGTACATATTAGATTTGATCATCTACCTTCCGTAAAGCTGGGGCCATTTTATTTGTGAGAGTTCCTGCTACAATAATAACATCAGCATGACGTGGGGTAGCTCGAAATACGACACCAAAGCGATCCATATCATAACGAGGAGCGGCAAAATGCATCATTTCTACAGCACAGCATGCTAATCCAAACGTCAATGGCCAAAGAGAGCCCTGTAACAAGTAAAATGTACATAATACAAATGTAGAACTACTCTAAAATGATGATGTGAAGAAAATAGGTTTTATTACTTCTTTAATCAATAACATGGTAAAACAGCAGTACAGAATTACGAGGGCTGGGTGATATGATGCTGTAAGCCTCAGTTTTCTGGGTTGCAGAAGGTATTCTGCTGATAGATTATCTCCAAAAAGGACAAATAATCAATGGCACATACTATGCTTCACTTCTGACATAGTTACGGGAAAATATTAAACTTGAGCACCGCCGAAAGCTCACTAGTTAAAGGTGTGTTGTTCCATCTGGACAATGATCCTGTCCACAAGTCTGTCACTGCCATGACTGCCATTCATGATTGTGGCTTTAATTTGATTGAGCATCCGTCTTGTTCACCTGATCTTGCTCCATCAGACTTTCATCTATTCCCAAAACCGAAAGCAGCTATTTCTGGCACCCACTTTCAGTCCGATGATGAGGTAATACTTGCAGTGGATCAGGATGGCTCTCTGACCAGTCAAGATAAGGAGTTCTTTAAAGTGATATTGAGGCCCTTAAACACTGGTGGCAAAGGTGTATAGATACTGAAGGGGATTATGTAGAAAAATTATGCAAATTGTCTGATAAAATTCAAATCCTTAAATACGAGGCTCACAACATATCAATCAGCCCTTGAAGCATGCTTATGATAAGTCATATATACATATATACATATACATAGACACTTTCAGTTATAATGCTTGTAATTTTGAAAGAAGCTTCAGTTTTACAGCTAGATTTTCAAGCAGATTTTACAACAAGATCTGGCGACCACATGAAAAGTTCTTTTGATGCATGAAAATAGAGTTATGAAAAAAAAATAGTTTATAGCCTAGCTATTATGGTTCCCATTGAAAGATAGATGAGTTTAATATTGAATGAAAGTCATGGTATTAATCTTCTCCTAACATACCCTCCTTCCCCAGTTCAGTAAGTCATCCAGCCGTGCCATGGCAAAGTCATATTCACTGACAGGCTTTGTGAATGGTGTGTAAGGTATACGTTCCTTTAATGCCCATTCTTCACTGCTCCTCACTCCTCCCTGAGGGGCCGGTGCAGCAGCCTCGGTGCTCTGTTCTCTGTACGGCACCAAACTTGTGCTAATATAAATATAAACTTATTGTATGATTTCAGATATATAATACATGTACAGTCCACACTGCAGCATAAAAATGTACTCTCTGTATTGCACCTGAATCATTTCTACAGGTAAAACAACTTATCACAGAAATATTTGTTTTCTGGTTGATTTGTTTTATGAAACTTCTCTGCTCTACAACAATAGGCCATAAACATAAACAAATTTGGACTTCAACTACAAGAATAGTTTATCAAATCTTAATGTTGAGATACCTTTTGACAGCAATTTTCTTTATGAAATTATATTCTTATGTCACTCTGAAATACTTTGCCATAATCATAGTATTAGTAATGAACTTTATTACTTAAAAAAACCTGAACAATTGAAAAACTTTGCAAAGCTGTATCACTTCAGATATTCTTTAAATGAAAAGTTTTCATAATTCCAGTAAAGTCTCATCTCCTCAAGACAAGTGTACGTAATATCTTACTCCCCCTTGTCGGATGTCAAACGTATCAATTGCCACTATAAATTCATCAATTTCATTGACTCCGTGGTAAGGTAGACCGGACCAATGAGATTTGACCTGCAGGGTCCTGATTAACATGCTTAGCGAAAGCTTGAAAACAATATGGTGGTGCCCTTTTAACTCTGTCAAATATTCTAGACCAAATTAATAAGAGGGACAGGCTTATAATTTTCAGAAATATGTTTCAAATGTTTAATAGACACATCAGATACTTGATTTTGTACTAAAATCGAATGAAAACTATTGACATAAGTGTGCTAATTGCCTAGTGATGACGACTCACGAGCATATTTTGAATGCTCACTAGCAGCGCTCAGAAAGTCGTGGGAAATCTAAAATTTCTAATTTGAAATTCCACAAGGGGGAGTAAGATATAACGTACACTTCAGACTAAATGTCTCGAGAAGATGGTAAAGTCTACACTCCACTGAAATTTTTGTAAAAGATCATTTTATATAGGCATTTTCATACCAGAGTTTAGTTTCCTCTTTTTTCTGTTTCTGAGTAACTAAACATCTATGTTGACACGATATGATACTGCCTTGCTTTAGTAGGGATTGGTTCACACACTGATGGAAGGCTTTTGGCAATCGCAACACTGTAACAAAGAGAGATAATTCAATCAATCAAGATTGCATTATACATGTATTTCCTAAATCTTGAGCTTTTTTTATAGAAAGAATGAAACCTTCAAAATTGAAAGAAAATTTACATGAAATATTCCTGTACCATATTTTTTTTTCATGTGGAACTAATTTTCTGAGTCACCATGCACATAAAACTAGAAAAATTTAGAAGTTGTTATGGACTCTAGTATAAAATTTTCTGGAATAGACCTTGTCAGTTTTCTGTCTTTAGGTGAGATCTGTAATGATCTCTTATACCTAAAATATCTTTCAAAAGCCGTAAACTGACTTTGACTTTTTTATTTGACATTTTTCTTTTCACAACACAAAAAAATAGTTATCAGTACATAGTTATGAATCATCATGATCAAGTCAAATGAAATTTCAAAGACTTCATTTTGTATTTAAAAACACCTTCAAAGACATGATTCATCATACTGTGAATTTGAAAAGTACGCTCAAATGTCAAAGGCTTTTGGAATAGAAATAATATTCATCGTACTTTGATGAATGTAAATTATCGATCTAAAATCTGATGTTAGGTTTGAAAAGCAAAATATGACTGTCATACTGCTCATTTTTACATACATGTAACATCATTCAGTTACAATACTATTACAAGAATCATGCTAGTTTTCCACACCTTACAATGAGGCCTAAAAAAAATAAAGCCTGTTTGTGAAACATGAATGCCCCCAGTGGCATCTTTGTTAGTATAAACTTCATTTTCTGTTAAGTATGTGAAAGGTCAAGGTCAACAATTTTGGTATCAATGGAAAGGTCTTGTCACAAAGAAAACACAAGTGAAATATGAATGCCCTATCCGTTACCATTCAAAAGTTATGCCCAATGTTAAAGTTTTTGAAAAGTAGGTCAAAGGTCAAGGTCACGAGGTCAAAAATTTTGGTATCAATGGAAAGGTCTTGTCACAAGGAACACACATGTGAAATATGAAAGCCCTATCACTTACCATTCAAAAGTTATGCCCAATGTTAAAGTTAGGTCAAAGGTCAAGGTCACGAGGTCAAAAATTTTGGTATCAATGGAAAGGTCTTGTTACAAGGAATACAAATGTGAAATATGAAAGCTCTATCACCTTCAATTCAAAAGTTATGCCCAATGTTAAAGTTTTTTAGGACAAACAAAAAGACAGACGGACAGGCCAAAAACTATATGCCCCCGAAACTGTAATTTTTACTAACCTAATAGTTTTTACTTACATAATCCCGACCTACCGACCCAATTTTTTTTTCAGGATGTGACAGTTACTTTTTTTTATTTTTGGCCTGATGAAAGTTCACTAAATTTTTGTTATGACCAGAAATAACATATGCCATGGCTAAACAGTTTGACTCTCACAAGAACAACCAGTACTGTAAAATGTTAAACATCTTCAAATTCCATAGCATCATTTAAGAACAGATAAAGGAGCTGTAACGATAAGATGTAAAATCTGCCATGAAAAGTCGAAATTTCAAAATGAGAAATTTGAAGAAGTTTTTCAGTAGAAATTATCGGCCCATCACTATTGTGGACGGATCGTCTGGGGACGGATGATTGTGGACAGAATGGTTTGTGGATGGATCGTCTAGAAATCCTGGCAACTGGTATATTAAGCAGTTATGCAAAAGTACATGTATTTACTGAAGTAAACACAAGACTACCCCCCGTTGGAATCAAACTCCCAACCTTCTGATCTTCAGTCTACCCCCCCTTGGGATCAAACTCCCAACCTTCTGATCTTCAGTCTAACGCTCTACAAAGTGAGCCAAAGAGACGTCCCACTGGCCCAGTCTAGTACAAGCGCCAATTTTCTACATTACTACATGTATAAGTCAATAGATCATAATTAAGCTATCTGAAAAATCTTTTATAATCTATGTAGGAAGGAGATAACCATAAACCATGCAAAACAAAATAGTTACAATGAAATATCTTGTTAAATGCACATTTTTATTTGAAAAAAATACAATAACTAAAAATTAGCTGGCTAGTACAGCACCATGATCTGATGTAAAAACTTTGAAAAAGTTGTATTTAGTCTACATTGTAGATAAAGGGAAACTCAGCTTCCGCCAGTACATAAAGTTTAAAAGGTAATGACAAACTTGATTTGTGCCTGAACCCATAATATATGCATAAAATTGATACTGGTGGAGAAGTAATTATCGCAGATTTTTAAAGCATTTTTTGTTCTATTTCCTTTATTATTCAAGTCTTGCACATGCAAACTAGAACCCTTTACCTATACTTATATAAATTTTCAATAAATTCTGATGACTGGTACCGGTTTTATCATGTTTGTAAGCAATTAAAATGCGCTACTTTTAAGCACTCTTTACAGTGGTTGGAGAAGCAATTATCGCCACGCGGGATCATTCTCATCTAATATCCACAATATTCCAACTAAAATTATACCATCGGATTCCTCTATTCTTTTTCTTATCAGTTGTGATAAAAATAATTGAAAATAGTTTGAAGTTTCTTCAATGATTGAGAGAGAAGACAGCAAGGTGCACCACCATTGCCCCCGAGGAGCTCGAGAGAAAACAACGCATTTTCATGAAATTTAGCCGCTAAAATTTTAGCTTTCATTGCATGGATTCATTTGAAATTTCATATACATTTTGATAAATATAAGAAGTATTAGTGCTGAAAGAATCAAGTCTCTGTCATTAGTATAAACGAAGATAATGGACAAATGGCGATAATTACTGCTCGGCGATAACTACTTTCCGACCAGTAAACACCCCCACCCAACCTTTCCTTTTTTGAATGGGAAGTAATGTACATGTACTGGATTTACTTCTACACAATTAATTTTACCAAAGAAAATTCGTAAATCAGATAAAGCAGCATGCATAACTGCGTGTATGACCATCAGAATATGAAGGAATACCGTCAAACAATCGTATGACATTACACAAGAAGGACGACCTACATGTTTTGGAAGCCATGTTCTCTCATAACTCGAACTTCAGTGCGCATGTGCAGAAAAAGTCGAGGATGGCGGACACCGCGGAGCTCAAGGCAAGTGAAAACGCTCATATGTTCAACCTTTGGTCTTCTCGACCACTTTTCAATGATTTTATACTAGAATTACGTAGACCTAACTTTATATAGCCATTTCTAGTCTTTAAAATTTGTGTAAAGACATTTATTTTCGATATGACACGGAGTAGTGTTCGAATATAAGTTCCTCGTATTGTGAATGCCGTGACCTATTTTTAAATTCGAAAAAAAAGTGAAATAAAGGGCATTTTTATGTTATCATTACATTAATATGGTATTGGAATTGATAGTCCTAAGTTTGTTAATATAGTTTAGGGAATTTAATTAATGGAATACTGACTGAAATAATAACAAAAACGCAAAAAAATGGTCGCATTTGAGGGAGATAACCCCTACAAAAATTCAATTTTCTAATGTCAAGGTTACAGTTTTTGGAAGGTGAAGGCTGGTTTAAATTTAGCTCATGAGGAAACAAACAAAGTTTATTTCTTGTTTTGACATGGAAGAAATTGTGGAATAAAGTTTTATTTTTTTTACATTGAATATACTATATATAGATATCTATATTTAGAATTAGATCAAACATTTGTCAAAGATGAAAGAAAATAATTTTTAATTTGAGACTCTGAGATGCACATTCGTTAGCAGTTTACAGATTATTTAAGATTATTCACATTACTCTTTGTTCTTCATGTTCATTATTAGAATATCCTAGATTTTTTCTAAACATAGAATACAATCATGAATTTGAGAAGAAAAAAAAAAAAGGAGGGGGGGGGGGGGGGGTGTTAATAAATAAATTTTTCATAAGTATTATGATATAATAAATGATAGAATTTATCTAAAGTTGGCATTTATATTAACTGTGACTTTTTTATATTTATTTAAGAACTTACATGTATAAACTTTTTTAAAAAGTTTTAGAGCTGAAACAAATACCTGAAATTGCTACATGTATTCAAAATTTTCAAATACAATGTATTTGTGACATGTATTTGATTCGTCTTCATATTTGAATACTTGTTATTGCAAGGATTTTAAAGCTTCCTCAAAATTATATGTCTGACCACTGAATTTATTTGAAAAAAAATTACAGTTTATACTTGGTATAATAAACGTCCTGTAAAGAGTTAAGTGTGGTTAACGATTGAAAATAATTGTATCCCTAAAATATCCGGTATCCTATAGGGGAGGCTGACCGCACTGCCAGTAATTTAGGTGGTACCTAGACATTGAAGTGCACCCCCCTCCCAGTAAAAAAAAAACTTGGATCATTTACTTGTAGGAATATGTGTGAAGAATCTCATGCTACCTTTTCTTGATCTACATCGGCACTGTATATCTGAAAATTTTGAAAATTACCGATACCAAAAAAAAAAAAAAAAACTCAGTCTTTCCAACTTTCAAGCTAACCCATTGAGGCCTTAAAGTCTGCATATGTCCGAGTTTAGAAGTATTTTCCTAGTGTTTATTCTTTGAAATTGATAATCGGCCAATTTATTGTAATGCTTTAGCGGTAACATGAGCTTGTACCGTTTGGTTAAGGTCTCCATACTTTGAACCCCTTACAACGCTGACGTTTCATTCAAATTGAATTTTTACATTGATTATGATAAAAAGATATATATATATAACCTAATAGTGGTAACTCCAATGCACTATGTCTGATTGAGCATTGTGGAAGGTAAAATTACTTTCGACTTAATCACACCGGAGTAGATGTTTTAACCAGGCCGGTATACAGGTGATCGATTAACCCTAATTAGTGTGATTGGTACCCTAACTGACAGCTGGAGTACAGAATAGACAAGATACAGAATACTAGTGTTGTATAATCGGAAAAATTTCATAATCGATTATCGGTTTATAATCGGAGAGGATTTTAATCGATTATTTCGATTTAATCGGAAATAATTTTGTCTTGTTTTTACAGAAAGGAATATGACAAGTAATGAATAAACTTCACTTAATTTTATGCTAATATACATAGCAAAATGTCTAGAAAGAACTCTAACCATAGAATGATAAAATCCTGTCTAGTAAATGAAATATCAAGATCACAGCAGTAACTATGTGATTGTAATAGTCAACAACTTTATACGGCAGTTGCAGGGATGGGGGGGGGGGGGGGGGGGGGGGGGGGGGGGGGGGGTCCATACGACCCAAGAGTTAACTGAAGATTTTGCTCATTCATGGAATCAAGCAATATCTTCGAGGAGTTTAGGCTAACAATACTGTGAGATTCACTGACCTTGTCCTTCTTACAAAGCTCAGGAGTTCGGCATAAAAACTAAAAAGGTTTTTTTTTCTAGACGAGTGGATATTGACGTATCGCAGGCCCGTATCGCATCTGACATTGAAGTTTTCTGTAAGAGTACTTGTCATTACTATTAAATTCAATGAGAATCCTTATTCCATTCATTGTATGCCTTAGATAGTGTATCCTTTTCAAATTATTTACGCTACGCCCGGTACTTTAACTCTAGAAACGATTGTCGATCTACTTTCGTTTTGTTTGTACTTGTCGCACGCGAATTCGACCGAGAACTATGTCATTCTTTTCTACGTTGTATATTTCCGATTATAATCGATTCTTGAAAACATAATCGATTAATCGAAATCGAAGGGTATAAGCGATGATGTCGCCGATGTCGGCGATAATCGTTACAACACTACAGAATACACAAAAGATTTTACTATTAACGCAGTCTACTCTTCACTACTGGCCCAAGGCCAGTACATACCTGCCAACCGTTCCGATTTTAACGGAATTTTTCCGATTGTTAAAGGGGAATTCCGCGTTAGGATTTATCTGTTCGGCTTTTGACAATTATTGCGCTTTTGCTGGAGTTACCACTCTTGTTACGACACTCTCTTGTAAATGCTTAACGGTAGGTTCCCTAAAAAGCATGTTTAAAGCGCTGAACGACCAAGAACGAAACGATAACAGATAATGGAAACTTTGAAATAAAAATCTGGCAGCAAACGGCATTGACAAAGGAAAAACAACAATACTGACAGAGGAGATAGCTATGAAAAGGCGTCGCCTGAATTTTGAATATGCGCAGGAAACAAGTTCAAAAACGATTACGTTCCTGTTTTCACAGGGCCGTGTCCCTAAATGAAAGAGGGCCCCGAATTGGCTTACTGTGCCATATCATTATGGGGTATAGATGTGCAAGGGGGGGATCACATATATTACCAAACATATTTGGATAAAAGACACATGGGTTTCTGAAGAACAGCATTAGAAAGACAATCTTGTAAGTAAGCAAAATTGGTGAACAGATGAATGATAGGTTATACATTTTTATGTGTCTAAAGTTGTTAACTGTAAGGTTACTTTATCGTGGTAGATTGAATAATTTCTCAGTGGAAAATTCGGGAGAGGGGGGGGGGGGGGGGTGGGGTCCGTGACCCTACTGTTCCTCCTAACCATGTCCTAGGGTTGGCAGGTATGCCAGTAGATATCCTGCTGGGCCTGTAGAATTTCACTAATAAACCAAAGAAATACAGTATCTGGGAAAAATTGTCTTCAGGCCAGTTGTTGAAAAAAGTTTCGTAAAGACTGAGACGTCATACAGAATTGCTCAGGACCATAAGAAAGGACCGATGCAGGCTTTCTACTGTTCCTACTTTTTCCTACTATTTCCTACTTTTCCTACTTTTTTATTTTGATCCTATTTTTTCCTACTTTTTCTTCAAAACCTCCTATTATTCCTACTTTTTCATCTCAAAAGTGAAAAATTACTTGCTTCACTTGACATCGACATCTGATTCAATGTTTTAAAAAAATTTCGGGCTCGCTCCGCTCGCCCATTCTGTATATTTTACATGAAAACTCAACCTGTCCTTATTTCTCTCTGTCATTTCCTCAAAGATGAACATTACCAGTCTACAATCATTGCTTACTGTGTCATACTTACTGAAAGAATGTCGCTAAAAGTGATGGAAAATTTCCTACTTTTCCCCTATTTATTCCTACTTTTTCCTATTTTCTCCTACTTTTTTTCGTTGACTACTCCTACTTTTTTCCTACTTTTTCATCAAGGTAGAGTAGAAAGCCTGCCGATGTAGACAAGATACCGGAGTACAGAAGATCCGGTTTTCACAAAATATACTGTACTTGTTTTGGTGAATGTATGTATGAAATATTAAAGCCCTATCACTTATATGTGAAAAAATAAATGCTTTAAGAACTTCTTAACCAAAATATAGCCATAAGGTCAAAGTTCAAGGTCAAATTCACTAGGTCAAATGTCTTGGTATCAAAATGTAGTACTTATTATGGTGAATGTATGTATGAAATATGAAAGTCCTATCCCTTATTATATACTTAAAGAGTTATCTGCTTCAAGAACTTCTTAACTGGACAGACGGATGGACAGACAGACAGGGTGTTTCCTATATCCCCCCCCCAACTTCGTTTGTGGGGGGAAAAAATATGTTGTCAGTTAAATTATTTTACAATATGACAGTAAGAGAGGTGAGGTAAAGTTAGAAGAACACACTTTCAGGTATCCAGGTGCCGCTTTCGCTTGAAAAGACTCTATACAGAATTTGGAAACATTAGTTTATGTAATAAAAAGTAAATGAGGCTTCTTCATCATTTACCAATTTGGCACACAATATCCACGTGCATATTTAAAAAGTTAAATATAACGTAAACTGACTAGCCTGCGAGTGCTACTGGATGCTTTCCTTTCAGAATGATGTGTAAGAATGACACTGTCTTGTGAACCTTAGTTACAATCTTTCCTTCCCTTTAAGGCAGCCATACCAAGCTTATTTTTCTTTATTCTTATGCTGCAAGCATGAAACTACTTTTTAACGAATATTCAAATACCAATTTTTCATTCAAATATTCGCTGATAACTGTTTATTCGCGAATATTCGAACATTCGTTTCAGCTATAAAAAAGTTACTCATTTTGCTTATTTATGCAATAAAGGCAAGTTCTCAATATATTTTATTTGAAGTTAATAAAAGGAGTAGAAGATGGATATTTCAGCATTAAATTGTGCAATTTGTGGTATATTTCCTATACAGAGTAGGCAGTGAGTTTGTCGAAGTATGTGGTGACAAATCGCTGACCACCTTTTGAAGATAGTTCAAAGTTTTTTCTGAAGCTTCAATTCTGTTAAGAAATCAACAGAAGTGTTGTACAATATGACAAAATTTTCGATCTGTTGTAAGACACCATTTGAATAACTGATAACTGATGGATCAAGATATTTCATTCTTTCAAAATCTGTAAGGGGACAACCATTTGATTCTGAAAGGGAGGGGGGGGATAAACTTTTTGGAAATAAATATTCTGACCAAGAAAATGTTGAAAATAAATAATCTGACCATCTTGGTAGCAGAAAATAAATATTCTGGCTTTCATATCTTAAACACTCAAAAAAAAATTTGGCTCGCGTCACTTGCCATACACTGACTTTGCTTAAGTGACACACATACTAAAAAATTTCTGTGTCGCTCCATACACTACAAAATCATTCAGGTTCACTCCTCTTGCTTGCCCCTCCTTCTCCACGATATTTTATATCAAGTGTTATTTAGATTTAAGTCTATAATAATATTGTATTACAATGCATTTTCATGTAACACAAGCATGCACAAAATTGCATTTTCATTTAAACAGATATGCTAAGCTACAAGTCTTATAGGATTGTTACATTTACACATTAACTACCTGTTCTTGTACTTGACTTATCAAAAACTTTCCTTGGCATACCCCTCTACCCATGAGCTGTGAAAGCTCAATTAAGAATATGCAAGTTATACATGTACATGTACATACAGTGTATGTATATAGATTGTAGTGCCAAGAAAGTGCATTTAGTTGAAGTCAAATACATGATTGAAATTCTCAGACAAAATTTTTGACTTCCTATATATATTAGTGTGGGGTTTTTTTTTGTTAGAGGTTGAAAATAAATATTCTGACCTGGAGTTACTGGAAAATAAATACATGTAATGCTGCCGGCTCTGCGTTGCAAATTAATAATCTGACCCGAAAAAATACTAAGCAAAATATTAGTGGCAATACTTATCGAACATGCATATTGAATGTATGTTTGCTTTAAAAAAAAAAAAAAGATGTATTTCAAAAATTGACTTTGACCTAATTTTCAGCTCGAGTGATTTTGCTTGAAGAAGGAAATATTGAGGAATAAATTGTGGTATACCAGACGTCAAACTTTTAAAAAAATGAGCTTTTTTCTCATTTAGCAATATAATTTCAAATTTTGAGCATGTATTAGGCAGTGTGCAGAATTTATAGTTTGAAAAGCTTAGAAGCTTTATCAAGTTTATTGCTTACTTTGAAAAGTGATTTATTGAATTTTGCTGCCATTTATTATAACAACGTACGCATGATACTGCCACAAGATGAGCTTTGTAATTTGTGATTACCTAAGTTGCCGACAAAATATAACAACTTTAGAATTAAAAGCAACAAATTAAAACATGCTTTTATTATGCTACTTACAATATTTATACAAATATTTGTAATAATTTTCTTTTTTTACAGCATATGGTGATGAGCTTTCGTGTGTCTGAGCTACAAGTATTACTGGGATATGTGGGATGTAACAAAACAGGCAGAAAAACAGAACTTTTACAAAGAGCGCTCAAACTAGTCGCAAGAGGCTGCTCTGTACCTGTACAGATAAAAATCAGAGAACTTTACAAGTAGGTGTACCGTTTGTGCACAGGCTAGACAATGCCGAAGATGTTATTGAAATTAATGGTGTATTGATGTTTTCAAGAGTCTCAGAATTTATCATGAATTATATTGAAAAAATTCAGTCAGTAAGGTCCATTTCAGCTCTACAACCTTTAATATCTATCTGTGGTATTACGATCAGTTTCTTTTGAATGTATATGCACTTGTGCAAACATGTTCCTCAATTTTCAGTGGAGAAACAAAACTTGCTGAAAGAAAACTTCATCCTTAGTATCCAAATAACAACTTGCACTCAAAAAGAAAGAAACCACCAAGAATTAAAGAAAGCACAAAAAAAATAGATAAAAAACATCATATGAAATAAAGATAAAACTTTTTACCCCCATTTAATAAGATAAACACTCCCTTTTCTACGGTGTTCATTAGGGGACATCGCTTCTTCAAATCTTCGCCCTACTATATATCACCAGTCGAAGAATTGAAGTAATGATGCGAAGATTTGAAGTAATGATGCGAAGAATTGAAGTAATGATGCGAAGATTTGAAGAAATGATGCGAAGAAACGATTATTTCTTCAAATCTTCGCATCATTCCTTCAAATCTTCGCATCATTACTTCAATTCTTCGCATCATTTCTTCAAATCTTAAAATCTTCGCATCATTTCTTCAGTTCTTCAAATCTTTAAATCTTCGCATCATTACTCCAAATCTTCGCATCATTACTTTAAATGGTCAAATCTTCGCATCATTACTTTAAATCTTCAAATCTTTGCATCATTACTTCAAATCTTTAAATCTTCGCATCATTACTTCATATCTTTAAATCTTCGCATCATTACTTCAAATCTTTAAATCTTTGCATCATTCCTTTAAATCTTAAAATCTTCGCATCATTACTTTAAATCTTAAAATCTTCGCATCATTACTTTAAATCTTAAAATCTTCGCATCATTACTTCAAATCTTAAAATCTTCGCATCATTACTTTAAATCTTCAAATCTTCGCATCATTACTTTAAATCTTCAAATCTTCGCATCATTACTTTAAATCTTCAAATCTTCGCATCATTACTTCAAATCTTTAAATCTTTGCATCATTACTTCAAATCTTTAAATCTTCGCATCATTACTTCAAATCTTTAAATCTTTGCATCATTACTTTAAATCTTTAAATCTTCAATTCTTCGCATTTTGACTTTGTCAGAAATGATCATTTTTGAACTATATCTTTCAATAACTCAATGATATATATGATTTTATGAACTGATTTACTTTATATTAATCATTTTAAGTAACTTAATGCTTAAATATATATTTTATGCTAGAATTGCATTTTCGTCTTCTTTTCCACAAACACTCGGAAGAGGGGGAACCCAGGATTCTTATTGCATCACATGTACAATAACGTGTTATAAGTCGATGCTTTTTCAACTGTAAAGTATAATTATTTTAAAAATTGCAGGGATCACCCTAGGCCGCGATTTTGCGATATTCTCGCATTTTTTACTCAAATATCGCATTTTTGCTGCTCTGTCGGGCTAAAAAATCTTGTATCTCCTTTGCATAAATCGCACTTAGATTGATACAATGTGACAGAACAAGTGTTTCGTCCTTGATTTCAAAATTGTAAGCCGATTGTTCGAATTCCGCGTGCAACATACGTATTTATGAAAACTCGGCAGGTATTGCCGACTCTGTATATATACAAACCCAATCTTTTCCCCGAAATTCCCGTTTCTCGTACTGACGTTTGTAGGCGGGCATTTTTTTTCAGTAGATGCAAGCATTTAGTTTTACATTTTTCTAGCGGTTGTCAGCGGTACTTGCTCTTTTGTCATTATAATAACAAAGACTCAATAGAGTATGAACTATTTCAATGCAGTCTCGGTATTGACTTTTGTTTGCATAGAAAATGACCGGAAAAGAAAATTACTATATATAGTATACATACAAACACAGTTGAAACACTTTCATAGTATGGCGCACGCGAGTAGACCGGCTATGTACATGTACTTCGAAACGTGTCGGCTTGTGGCCAAGTACTCAGCAATAACTACGGGTTAGTATCTTCAATGACTTGTAAACAGTTTATAAGTCCTTGAAATCGTCAATGTGAACAATAGTTATACAAATTCCTTTAAAATATTTACAATGCGTGAATTTTAAGTCTTGATGTATACCCCAATGCCCCCATACTCGCAGATTAGACGTTTCCGTAAAATGACTTGTCACGACGCGCTGAAATCCGTTGGAACATTAAAAAAAAAAAACATTCACAAGACAATGTAATTTCCTTTGAATGAATAGATACTTGGTCTTCATATTTAACCAGCGATAGTTAATGAGGCAAGGCCGACATTTTTTCTCTGAAGTTGTGAAAAAAAGTCTCGTCGGCGACAAATTATAGCGGTATATAAGAAACAAAGAATTAATCTTATTAGACTTCGTTTGTCATTTAAAATGGCATTCAAACAATGGAAAAAATTCCATGGCGATTCTCGCATTCAAATAAGTGTTGCTAGATGTGGACTCCACGGAAATAAAGGGAAACGGAAGTTTGATTTCTATTTAACTTTTTTTTTCATTCAAAATCTCATTGAAATCGAAAAAATCTCATTGCGTTTTTGCAAATGAGATTTCTATCTCATTACTCTGCAGGGCTAGGGTGATCCCTGATGAGATATCTTCGAAATGATTTACCCATAGTCTTTGTTTTTAAAATATATTTCTGACTGATTTTGTATTGTTATTTTCATTCATTTTGGTAGCTTTTTCTTCTTTTGTTATATATGGGACATTGAAAAAGAATTTTTTTACGCCAGAAATCCAATATTTTTTCTATTCAAGATTTTGAATCAGGTTTACATACGGGCGTGTCAACCTCCTTAAAAATTTGCAAATTGAAAATCATCCCCTCCATTTTTACATAAGGAAATAATACATTAAGATTCAAAATGAATAAAATTCTAGCAAAAGATATATATTTAAGCATTAAGTTACTTAAAAATGATTAATATACAGTAAATCGGTTAATAAAATCATATATATATATATACATATACTGAATTATTGAAAGATATAGTGCAAAAATGATTATTTCTGACAAAGTCAAAATGCAAAGAATTGAAGATTTTAAGAATTTAAAAGTAATGATGCGAAGAATTGAAGATTTGAAGTAATGATGCCAAGATTTGAAGATTTGAAGTAATGATGCGAAGATTTAAAGATTTAAAGTAATGATGCGAAGATTTGAAGATTTAAAGTAATGATGCGAAGATTTTAAGATTTGAAGTAATGATGTGAAGATTTAAAGATTTGAAGAATTGAAGAAATGATGCGAAGATTTTAAGATTTGAAGAAATGATGCGAAGAATTGAAGTAATGATGCGAAGATTTGAAGGAATGATGTGAAGATTTGAAGAAATAATCATTTCTTCGCATCATTTCTTCAAATCTTCGCATCATTACTTCAATTCTTCGCATCATTACTTCAAATCTTCGCATCATTACTTCAATTCTTCAAATCTTCGACTGGTGATATATAGTAGGGCAAAGATTTGAAGAAGCGATGTCCCCTAATGAACACCGTACTTTTCCCCCTCCCCCTTCCCCAAAAAAATTGAGTTTAAGAAAATTCTATTCAGATTTTAAAAAGATGTTGATTTTGAGTCTTAAGCTTACTTGTTGAAAGACATAACCAGAAATATATTTTTTTACGCTATAAAGTACGCTTTTTACCAGAAACCTTTGATTTAGTCCTCAGAATGCATTTCTATAAGTGTAGGATCTCTCCTTGTGAAAATAATAATTTTTAACCTACATGTACATCAGACTTATTGTTGTTCTGGGAGATGTGTATCTGTATATAAACTCAAACAGATATTTGTGAGTTAAATTGCAGTCATCAGTTTTCTGATAGACACACTCAATTATTGCAGTCAAATTTTTGCTTCCACCAGGCGAAAACCAACAGGAAAGCCAGGAGAAGATGGACCAATGGGATGTAAGTAAATGTTACTATATATAGACATAGAAATCCTCGTACATGTGTAGTGTTCTCTGAACCTCACATACATGTGAGGTTGATGGTACATTTAGACAGTTTGCACTTTTGTTTGCTCACCAATGACCACACATGTAAGTGACGCACATGAGGGGGTGGATAGGGCGAAAGGAGGGGGGCAGGAAGAGGGAGGAGGAGGGGAAGGGAAGGGGGGAAAATGGGAGGGCGGGGGAGGAAGGGATGGGAGGTAAGGGAAGGGAGAAAAGGAGGGGGAGGGAGGATGAGGTAGGAGGGGGGGGAAGTAAGGGGATGGGAGGGAGAGAGGTACCCCCTGTCCACTCCCCCCGTACATACTAGTAAGAGTTTGTGCCTTTGTGCATCAGATGATTATGGTACAATACATAGCTTGTGGATGGTCAAGAGGAAGATTTTATGGATAAAATTAAAAATTGATTTATAAGTTTTTTACAAAATGCATTGAGAATTGGGTCATATTCAATCATTCACAATCCTCAACATTTTTGAGTGACTGATTGAAAAATTTGATAATATTTTGAAAGAAAGCATGCATTGTAAAAGAATTTTGCATACAAGTTTAATGTTTGACACTTGACAACAAGCGATATGTTTGATGTCTGTAAGCCATTTTTTTGGAATGTCAGAGTGAATGTTATCTCACAATCTGCATCTGAATCAGTGTAAATTTCTTCTGTGTTAGTTTTGTTTGCATTTCATCCATGTTGATGTGAATTTCATTATGATTCCAGGAATTTTTTTTGCCCCTTTTTGGGGCCGTTATTCGGCCCCATTCCCAATGAAAATAGTATCATTTTTTCCCAATTGTGGCTCTAAAATTTCCCAATCACATGCAGATGGAATTATCACTGAAATTAGTGAAATTTACTGGTTCAAAAGTAGCAAATTTACTAATTATTTGCCATATTTTTGTAAGCACAAGAAATAAAATCATATTTGAAAGAAAATTATTTAATTAAACATTCAATTCTGAACTATTGATTGTATAAACTGTCATTTTACTTTTATATTAGTACTTCCCAAAATATTCCCAAACGTCGTTAATTTTCCCAATTGCACGGGCCCCGACCCCATTCCCAAATTACTGAAAAAAATCACTGGATTCTGGTACAGCAACTTAAGTAAAAACATTGCACATTCTTCTCTAGTAATAGCATATGCTGCATATTTTCTGAGAAAGTGTTGAAATGTGTTTTCAGTTGAAAAGGACACTTGTAATGAAAAAAGTAGGTCATTACAATTTGCATAATTGAGTTTCGGAAACTGACCATTCACCATGCACTTTTGTATTTTACAATCCAAACTGACTGATCCAATACATTGATGCACAGTATTCACTACATACATTGTAGGCATGGTGTTATGTATTTTATTTACAGTAGAAATCAATAACATTCTGTTTTGCAAGAAGACTGTCGAAATTGTAAAGTTGACATTTACATTACAGCTGGTTTATTGTAGGATAAACATTTGAATGAGGCAAAATAATTCTACTTGTCTTTTATGTGTATTGATTAAGCTGTGCATTTGTATCGGTTTTGTTTTATCTTCATGTATCATTATTGTTTCTCAATATTATGATGATCTTGAAAAAAGATTTTAAAAGAATTGGTTCATGTAAGATACCCTCCAGCATGTATTTGTATGATATTTAGTAATGTACTAAACAGTAATGATAAATGTCAGTGTCACACATGAATTTTAGAATACATTGATGCTTTATCATAAATATCACTCCTATAAACTGAGTACATCGTACCAATAAATCATACTTGTGTAATTAGTTATTACATATACATTTTGTATTGCTTAACATTTGAAACAACTTAATTTCCTCAAGAAAAACTTTATCATTATATATGTTGGAAAGTCTTTCACAATTGCATGACGGGTTTTGGCTTAAAAGTTCAGAAAACAAACCTTAGTGACTTTTTTTAGCAATGCTAAGTTGAAGTGATGTACAAGTTTGTTTGGAGTGTTATATGAATAATACAAGCTTTGGTGGTGGTGATAAGTATTTTATATCATGAGGGATTTAGCAGGCACATCATGAACTGTGGGAACAAACTAGATGTTTTGAGACAAAGATTTTAGCAGGCTGTCACATGACCTATGCAGACCAATCACCATTGTTAAAATCAATTTGTGATGCAATGAAACATTTTTTGCTTCTGTTCGTTAAAGAAACCTCTGAAAAAAATTTGTTTTGTTCTTTGGGTGTTTGTGTGCTAACAATTTTGTTACTTGTTTACACTTAACTAATCTGTTTCTTTTTTCTGTTTGCTTTTTGCAGTTAAGTCCGAAGCTAGCTGGTTACGAGGTGACTATAATTTTGTTTTTTTTTTTGGTATCTACCGAGCCTCACTCGCTGCAGTGTGCAGGTGGTGATTGTGTGCTAAATGTCTCTTCTCAGAAATTACCACACGTCATTTCTCGTAAACTTTGGTATTTCTTTATTGCAACTTTAACATACTTAATGATGACTGGGTAAAGTTTACCCAGTAGATTTTTTACTCATTAATTTTAGATACAATTTCTGATATAGAGATACAGTCTGTAACATTATCTGTCACCGTAAGATTATAGTCATTTCACCCAATGTCACACCATCGTTATGCATGCTTCCATACATGGACTTGATCCGTATCATTATAATCATACTGCTACACTGCTGCTCTGTAGTATCTATTTGTGTTTAAAATGTACTTTGTGTTATTTGTTAAGTGATTAATTTGGTTATTAATTTTTAGTATTCAATGTACATGTATAAAGTGTTGATTGATGTTTTTTCAAACCTCTAGGGAATTTTTTTTTGTCCCTTGATGGTGGAGGCTTTAAGAGTTTGCTTTCTCCATCATTCTGTTACAGGTTTGATTTCCTGAAAATTTTTAAACAGCAATTCTCTGTAAGAACCAAAGAATTTCAAAACATTTTGGCACGGCATGTCATGGATTTTTGAGATTTTTGGTATGGAAGTTCAATATGAAGTACTAGTATGTAAATCAATCCCAGTTTTTTCAAAAAGGTTGTCGTTGCCATGGTAACCGTGTCTGAAGTTTCAAAAATCGGGAAAATCTTTAGGACAAGGCATATTTGTAGGCTTCGTTACCATGGAAACAGGTACATTTCAAATCTTAAATTGCTTTGATTACTTTCTTTTAATCCTTATTATTATGCATATTTGTAAAGTTTTTTACATTCATCTCGGATGCCTTATGTATACAAGATAAAAAATTGGGCCAAAACAGGGTATCAAAAGGCTTTGTTTTGGGCACTCAAAGACTCTTTTTTGCATGTTTTTACTGTTTTACAAGGTTGAAAATTTCATAAAAGCACCAATTTTTGAAGTCCAAATTCTAGTTATCCAATTAGTATCATCTTTGAACTCTACATGAATATAAAAAATTAATTGGGCTAACTTGTCCTTTTATATGCAAAGCAGCATCAAATTTAGTTGCTATGGCAACAATCGGCTAAAAGGTTTCAATACGATGAATTTAAACACAACCTCAATCAAGCTATCTACGCATGATATTGGAACAGAAGTTCATGTATACATCTATCAGAGACGTTTTGATATAAAAATGACCTTGAAAATATTTCAAGGTCACCCACTGAATTTTCAAGGTCATTAAACTTTAAGTGACCAGATTTGACGAAAAATCCTGATTATTCATAAAATGAAGGTGTCAATATTTTAGAAACCTTGAAATATTGAACTTAAGAGTTATTTGCCATAAAATGATAAATATATCACTTATTTCTTAGAACTATTGATTACGTTTCTTCACATCTTCGAATATCTAAATTCTTGGTGAGTATTTTGATAAAAAAGGGACGAAATCTGTATTTTTCTTGTTTTTTGACGGAAAAATATTTTCCTATTGAATTGCTACAATTCAATAAATTCTAAGATTTGTCTTTCTTATATTCATGTGCTTTCATAATACATATGACCTATTAAAATATTTAAATAAAAAAATCACTAAAATCGGTAACAAAAAAATTAAAAAATCAATGTTTTATGCAAAATTTGAGTCTCAAAGTATAAATGACCTTGAACATCAAGCCAATGACCTTGAACATTTTAATTGTTCTTATGTAAAAGACAATAAGTCATATCTATACATGCATACATTTTGACAATTCTTATGTAACTCTAAAGAGGAATAAAATCAATTTCAAAGATAATATGAAACAAGCAAAAAGGTCTAATGTTGCCATGGCAACAGTTTTTGATGACAGAATTCAGGTAAAAGTCTAAAATACCCACTCCAATTTTTCGTTCAATTTATTTGTCAATAAACATACATTTCCATTGATGAAAATCACTCGTCTCCTATTGGTGCCTTTTGTGATATTTAAGATTGAAAATGGTCAAAAACACACTAAATTGGCCCTTATTTTCACCTCTATTTTTCGCTTCATTTTGACTTATTTTGGCTTAATACAATAAGCTTCCTGTAATAAATATCACATATCTAAGTGTACTAAGTAAGAATGGAAGTAAGGAAGAATAGATTATATAAAGATGAACAAGCTGTTACAGTGGTATCCATGGCAACGAAGTATCTGGAGCTGGCTTATTTCATGGTCCCAAAAGTGTTATAAATAGAATGACCTCGTTACCATGGCAACCAGAGGTCATATTGGCTGAAAAGTGTTATTTTCATGGTCAGTGCTTAATATATACCCATTATACCGAAAAACATCAAAATCCATGACATGCCGTGCCGAACGATTTTGGTCCTTACAGAGAATGGCTATTAAAGTTTGAACTAAATTTGGATATATAATTTATATATGTGTACTTAATAAGATGCCATCCGATGGTAAGACTCCTATTGATTTTGGGGTCCAGAGGTCAAGGTCACTTGATAACTAAAGAACCTTTTTACATATCTAAACCTAAATTTGTGCACATGGATACTTCTCAGGGAGGGCAAGACTGTTGTTGATTTTTTGGTCAAGGTCACTGCAAGGGAAAAGATATGAAAATACACAGCCAATTGTGCCTCACATGAAACTCTTATGAAATGAGCATCATGTAAATTTCATATGAAAGTTCATGTGAAATTCATATAAATTTTACATTAAATTTATGTGAAAAAAATTCACATAAATTTTAGGGCTGGGCGGTGCACCGAAAATTTTCGGTGCTTCGAAAATAGCATTGTCGGTTCGATGCACCGACGTAGAATTGCAGATTTCGATTCGATTCAGACATAATTTATCAAAGTAAACTTAAGCCAAATAGTGACCAGAAAATGTTTGAAAATAGCTTAGAAAATACATTAAAGAAAGCCAGAAAGTAAGAAAAGAGCATACATTGACTGGTTGCGCCGATTTACCTGCACTTCTTCCCCCCCCCCCCCCCCCCCCCCCCCCCCCGCCATAGACGTATATCTGGATATACGTCTATGCCCCTCTTATGAAAAAGAAAGTGACAGTAAAGTAGATCTACTTTCGCTTTCTGTGAACTGATCAAAGCAGCAACAAGAATAAACGGGGATTTTAGTCACCAAATATCATGTAAGGAAAGCTATGTCCACTTTGATATTTAATGTGAAAGTGCTATGAGACCTGTCAATACTTGATTGTTGAAAAAGAATGTGTTGAACTTTGTACTTATATTTGATATCTCACAGTGCATACTGAACTGGTCGAGCAGATATTTCCGAACTGAAGATATTTCCGAACGATTCCCTAGTTCGGTTACTTGGAGATACTTTTTAGCTCGCCGGGACGAATGTCCGGAGAGCTATTGTCATACCCCCGGCGTCGGCGTCTGCGTCTGCGTCTGCGTGCGCGTGCACAAAAACTTTAACCTTGCTTATAACTTTTAAACCAATACAGATTGGGCTTTCATATTTCACATGTGCATTCCTTGTGACAAGACCTTTCCATGGATACCAAAATTTTTGACCTTGTGACCTTGACCTTGGAGATTGACCTTCTTTTGAAAAACTTTAACCTTGGCCATATTTTTTGAATGGTAAGTGATAGGGCTTTGATATTTCACATGTGTATTCCTTGTGACAAGACCTTTCCATGGATACCAAAATTTTTGACCTTGTGACCTTGACCTTGGAGATTGACCTACTTTTGAAAAACTTTAACCTTGGCCATATTTTTGGAATGGTAAGTGATAGGGCTTTGATATACAGAGGACTCCATTTAATCTGATACCTGATAATCTGATACTCCTCTTAATCTGATATGATTTCAAAACACAAAACCATTTTCTATATTATCAATGTAAATTTACTCCTCTTAATCTGATAGAAATTATCAAAAATCTTAGAACTCCTCTTAATCTGATAGGATTTTCCGTCAACTATGATATTTTTCCTATGATATTTACGTCATTTTCAATCGATCATTGTATCAAAATCCTTGAAATTGGTATTTTACCCTTTAAAACTATTCAAAATAGCTTTAAAGTATTTATATCATTAAATTTATGCATATAATAAAGTCTAAGATACAATCTAGTATAGTTTAGAGGACTGTTTTATTGTATTTCCATGGAATTTCAAACTCCTGATAATCTGATACTCCTGTTAAACTGATAATGATCTTCCGACAAATTGACTATCAGATTAACAGGAGTCCTCTGTATCACATGTGTATTCCTTGTGACAAGACCTTTCCATGGATACCAAAATTTTTGACCTTGTGACCTTGACCTTGGAGATTGACCTACTTTTGAAAAACTTTAACCTTGGCCATATTTTTGGAATGGTAAGTGATAGGGCTTTGATATTTCACATGTGTATTCCTTGTGACAAGACCTTTCCATGGATACCAAAATTTTTGACCTTGTGACCTCGACCTTGGAGATTGACCTACTTTTGAAAAACTTTAACCTTGGTCATATTTTTGGAATGGTAAGTGATAGGGCTTTGATATTTCACATGTGTATTCCTTGTGACAAGACCTTTCCATGGATACCAAAATTTTTGACCTTGTGACCTTGACCTTGGAGATGATTGACCTACTTTTGAAAAACTTTAACCTTGGCCATATTTTTTGAATGGTAAGTGATAGGGCTTTGATATTTCACATGTGTATTCCTTGTGACAAGACCTTTCCATGGATACCAAAATTTTTGACCTTGTGACCTTGACCTTGGAGATGATTGACCTACTTTTGAAAAACTTTAACCTTGGCCATATTTTTTGAATGGTTAGTGATAGGGCTTTGATATTTCACATGTGCATTCCTTGTGATAAGACCTTTTTTATTGTTGTTGTTGCAATTTACATATGGTTGCCACCGGCGAGCTATGTTGTCATTCTGACAAGTCTGGTTCACAATTTTGGTGATACAGATGTCTAGATATTCAGAAAAATAACCAACATGCAAAAGGAAATCTCAAAATAACTTTATTTAGTATATTTTTAGCGTTTGTTTCTCCTGCTGTTTGTAACTTTCGTCTTTTGGGAGCTGGGGAAAGTGACGTCATTGTGTTAAGAACATATCTTGACCTAGTTTCGGAGTCATCTATTTTCAAAAAATCTATTCTTGTCAACAGATCGATGAAAACCTGCATTGAGAGGGGCCCAGAGCAGGATATTCACGAAAAAGCGTATACATTTCATGTGTTAGAATACCAAAATCATTGGAAACTAGAAAGGTTTCTTGTTGCGGTTGCAACAAGAGTGTCTTCCTCCTATACAATTTTTGGTTTGGAAATATGAAGGACGTCACATTACATGTATTTATATTTAATTTATATATTTAAGTTTTCAAATAGCAATAACATTAAATTTTCAAACCGATAATTGTTGGTGAGCAACCATTTGATTGGGGGGGGGGGGGGGGGGGGGGGTGGGCAGGAATTCTATTGCCAGCCGGTAAAATTTTTTCAGCAATTTTCTGAGCAGGCCATTTTTTTCAGCCATTACCAGAGTCGGAGAAAAATTTCCGCCGGTTCTTCGGGCCGGATTTAAACAAATTGTCAAATGTTGTGAATGTCTGTGTAAGTTAAACTCCCCGCTGTTACAGAGTATGAGTTAATAACCGTTCCTTCAGATGTCTCTTTGCAATTAGCGAATTTCAGACAGATTGTATGATGTTTAAATAGAACCTTTTCTAGATTTTTGTGCCTATGCGTATTAGGTCTCTGGTAGATACAGCTATGTGAACAGTTTGTATTTATATTAATTAATTTTTTGACTTTAAATTGTCTGGCACAAAGGGCCAGCAAAAATTTCCATATCATGCAATGTATCCTTACTTTTGCATGGTCCGAGAAAAAAAAAATTGCCGGCCCTTTGGGCTGGAATATTTTTTTCAGCATTTTTCAGAGCTGGGATTTTTTTTTTTGCAAATTCTTCCTGCCCCCTTCCCCCATAAAAAAGGCGAGCTCGTAGCTGTAGAACCAATTTTCTTGAGAAGAGAAATGGTAATAACAAGTTACGTTCAATATATATATATAAATACCATGAGGTTCTCGCTGTGCAGGTTCAAATTTGGACCCCCCCCCTTCCCTTTTTTCAAAGTTTATTTTGAATTTCCATCATGGCGACATCGTTCAATATAAACAGAACTGTTTTCGAAAAACGAGGGGAGGGAAGAATGTTGGAGAAATTGTTCATCATTTTGTAAATAAACCAACCGAAAATTATGTTCGAACGTTTGCTAGAATTAGAAATTAAACTTGATGTTCAAAATATAGTTATTGAAGTTTAGAAACAGGTTTGTAGGTTAGAAATCGAAATCAAACTACCACTTTTTGTGTGTAAATTCTGGTTTGTAGCTGATCTCTTCTAAATTAATCAACTGTTTTAAAATCAAATTGTGTATATCGAAATGTATTTATGAAATGCATATTCATCATTGCCGTGAAATCGGAATTTGAAAATCTCAACACTGCTTTTCTCGAGTCGGACTCGGACTACCAATTTTAGTGTGCGCCCGATCTGTTGGCGTGAAGGTGTATCGAAATACCCAACTCAAAATTTCGATGCTCATATCTTTTCAACAGTAAGAGATAGGAAAAATCAGAAAGACTAAATAAGACAGATATATGGATAAAAAATAATAATATTGAAATTTTTAGGAAACTTCATAAGCTTAATTTTTGTTTACTATTATAAGCAAAAAAGTGTCTTCCTCCTATGAACTTCTGAATTTGGAAATATGAAGGACGGTGAAGGACGTCATCGTAATAAATCGTTACAGTGTGCATCTAGCATTTCATATCTTGCATGGCTGTCGACTTTCAAAAAGAATGGAAATTGTAGATAGCAAAATACGAGATATTTAAGCTTACATATAGCAAAATATGAAATTTTCGGTCCTTTTGAGTAATTCGACGCTCCCGTCAAATATTTGAATCTACTAAAAAACATGATAAAAAAAAATAACAGAGACCAAAAATAAAAAAGACCAATCTAGCTTTTACTCCAAACGTAACGTTGGAGAACTTTCATTGTCCTAGCTTACAGGGTTCTTGAGAAATCACTGATCCAATTTTCCACGGTTACGAAAACAATAGGTCTTCCGACGGAAGTCGGAAGACCTAATAAGTAGGAAATAAACGTACCTCATCATGGTTCAGAAAGTCGCTTTGGAAATAAATTTTGTAAAAGTTTTATGATATATGTTGACATAGAATTCTTCAATAAGTATTTAAGGATAAAATTACAAAGTTTTGAAACATTTGATTTATATTTGACCCCAGGACAGACTAAATTGCAAATCGTTCGGAAATACCTTTAGTAACTTGCGTAAAATGGCTGTTAGAGGGGGGTATTAAAACGCCCTCAAATCAGCATTTATAGGTCGATTTTCAAAATTATTTTTACATAGGCATTTGTATGAAGGGTGAAGCATTATTTGTTCCGAGTTTCATGATGATTGGACGTATAGGAGCCGAGTTATTGATGAAAAACCGCAAAAATCGTTCGGAATTATCTGCTCGACCAGTACGTTGGAGCACATACAGGAACAATAATTTGGAATGTAAAACTGATGATTGTTTTAAATCACAGTATATATACCCTCACATTCTTCAGATATATGTAAATTGATGCTCTGTAGTCAAATCATTTTTTTTTTTCTTAATTTTGTTAAATTCATTCAATTCACACATTATTTTGTATTTTTTTCTCATTCAAAAGAACCGATTCGAAAATAACCGAACCGAGGCCTTGTGATTCGAAACCGAACCGAATCGAAGGATGCCTGAATCGTCCCAGCCGTAATAAATTTACTTCACATGGATTTTGCATGAAATCTTCTTTGTTACCTTAAAGTAAAATGGACTTAACATGCAATTAGTTTTAAAAACCTCACATGAATTTCATGTGAAAAGTTTCATGTAAATTTCATGTTCATGCTCGATTCACATAAATTTCATGTGAACTTTTATATAAAGTTCATTTAAATTTCATATGAATTTCATATGAGGCACAATTGGCTGTGTATGGGTCTCCAGATGATACATGTAATTCATGAACACATCTATCCAAATTATATTTGGGTTGGATCAATGCTTACTGATAGGGAAGAGTATCTTTAGATTTTGGGGTCAATAGGTCAAAGGTTGAGGTCCATTTAAGGTCAATACAAATGAGTATTTGTTTCCAGATGATATCTCATGAATCCTTTCAAATATGTATGTAATTCTGGATATAAAAAAGGCATTAGATTGAAATAAATTTTGGATATAATTTATAAAAATAAATATATAGATTATTAGGAAGGTCTTGTACCTATCAATATCTGTAGTAATGCTTTACAAACAATCTGCATTGGAAAAACAGAAATTAATGATAATAAAAGAATTAAATTTGTATGGTGTGAAGTAGAAAAATATCTTAAACAAAGAAAGAAATGAGATAGCATATTACATTTTCTTTTAATTTATTTGGAAGTACCCCCCAAAAAATGTATGTGGTATAAATTTTTCTGTGTCCTTATCTTCAAATTTTTATTTTGTTCTTATTCTATTAACTTCTATTTTGTGATTATTTATCTCTATATATTTTATATATAAACAGCTCATTTGTTATGGTGTTGACTGTATCTGACTTCAAGCGATTCATGCAAAATAGATCTGTGATAGATCAAAATATGATAATCATATACTACAATACAATATGGGACTTGCATATTTTACACTGTACTATTTTTACTTTCAGGTGCCTTGGATTACTCCAATCCGATGGGTGCGGACTCGCTGAGCCATGTGGGAGCTATGGGTTTACCTGTACATCCTGATGTCAAGATGAAGCTCCTACCGTTCTATGATTGTCTCTCAGAACTCATGAAAATCACAAGTTTAGGTACGGAACACCTCAGATAAATATGTCATATAGGTTTTCTATAATACAAGAGGTTTTGAGCATTTTACCTTTTTCCTATGATTCAAGACATTTTGATGAAAGAAATGTTTTTGATGTGAATTGAAATGTATCTTCTTTCTGTTGCCATGACCATGACAAAAAAAAACTTTGAACATTCAACTATGCATAATTTCATTCTGGATCAATCACTGAAATACATTAATATTTTATCAGCTCCAAGAGGATCAAATAAGTTCCAGGAGAATAGTTTCAGCTTTCATCTCACACCACAACAAGCTCAGGACATAGCTATGTCAAGGTCAGTATAACAATATTTAATACAGGATGTGTATTTGAGCTATGTCAAAATCAGTATAACAACATTTATACAGGATGTGTATTTGAGCTATGTCAAGGTCAGTATAACTTATTTATACAGGATGTGTATTTGAGCTATGTCAAGGTCAGTATAACAATATTTATACAGGATGTGTAGAGCTATGTCAAGGTCAGTATAACAATATTTATACAGGATGTGTAGAGCTATGTCAAGGTCAGTATAACAATATTTATACAGGATGTGTAGAGCTATGTCAAGGTCAGTATTACAATATTTAATACAGGATGTGTACAGCTATGTCAAGGTCAGTATAACAATATTTAATACTGGATGTGTATTTGAATTTTATTTTCTGCTGACATATACATTGAAGGAGAATTTTCAAAAATCATCAAATTAAAAGTCACTGTTTCTTCATATCTTAAATTTGTGTGTTGGCATTGTGAACTTCAATAACTTTTAACTCATTTGATGTTTACATGTATGTAATATTGACTAATGATAAAAATTTGGCTCAGCTTAGTAACAGTCAGTAATTCATGATTAACCTGTATAATATTATATATGGGATAAATCATTGTTCATTATTGTATCAAATTAAAATGTTCTAACACCCTTTATAAATGTACATGTATGTGTATGTTGTTTTCTTTGACAGAGATTTCAGACCAGGTTCAAAGTTTGATTACAATACGCAAATCCAGCTCAGGTAAGAGTTTCATTTATATATTCACAATTACTGTATAGATTTACCCTTCACTTAGTATATAACTTCATGTTTGATGTCACTCTGAGAAAATTTTTCCAATTTACCAGTAATAATTCAAGGTACATGTATATCGCCTTCAAATCATGCTACATGAAAATGGTCCAATCCATTACTTTCACAGATTTGATTTGTATTTGTCATTAATGTTGACTTATCTCCTATTTGTAGACACACTAACTGTATACTTTATTTTCCTCAGATTTTGCCTGTTAGAAACGAGTTGTGAACAAGATGACCACTTCCCTCCTGGCATCTGTGTACGGGTAAACGGCAAAATGGCTCCACTTCCTGTAAGTTATACATCAAATTATATAAGGCTGATATAAATGTTCGTGTAATCTGTCTGACATGACTAGTTCACATAATTTGTCTGACATGACTAGTTCACATAATTTGTCTGACATGACTAGTTCACATAATTTGTCTGACATGACTAGTTCACATAATTTGTCTGACATGACTAGTTCACATAATTTGTCTGACATGACTAGTTCACATAATTTGTCTGACATGACTAGTTCACATAATTTGTCTGACATGACTAGTTCACATAATTTGTCTGACATGACTAGTTCACATAATTTGTCTGACATGACTAGTTCACATAATTTGTCTGACATGACTAGTTCACATAATTTGTCTGACATGACTAGTTCACATAATTTGTCTGACATGACTAGTTCACATAATTTGTCTGACATGACTAGTTCACATAATTTTGCTGGATGGTATTAGTACATTTTGTAAACTAACTTTTTTCATTATTTTCATAAAAAATCAAAGAACATGCAAGACTTTCAAAAATTGTAAATGTACCTTCAAAATATTGTTACTATACAACTGCATGCATCTGTGTTATATTTAAATGATGAAAGTGCAGGGGTCCTGAAAATGGCCACGAATGTGGGTCATCAACTTCTGTAGCTTTTCACACGTGGTGAAGCCAGCTTCAGAATTAGGATATGCAACAATCTGATAAATATAACAGTTTGTTACGACCATATCTCATACCAATTACTGGTAGGAACATGCAAAAATTAACATGATTAATGTAAACTTTCAGAATCCTATACCAACGAACAAGCCTAATGTAGAGCCTAAGCGACCTGGTAGACCTGTAGATATCACTCCCCTGTGTCGTCTTTCACCTACTATGCCTAATCAAATTGAGGTCTCGTGGGCTACAGAATTTGGAAGGGTTTGTACACCTTTTGAAAATGAGGCAAAATGGAGATGTGTAAAAATAAAGCTCGAGTAATCTTAGTTTGACTTGAACTACAGTATAATTACATAGTTTCATTCAGCTATAACACACATGAATAGAATCTGATTTATCATTCTGTGTAACACAAGGTTAATTTGGGAAAAGACAACATGATTTGCTAAATATCTACTTCATTTTGTTCCAAAATCTGCTATCTCTTTCATACAAAATGAGATATGATGTCATTATATAGCTCTATAGTATTTTTGGCCGGATTGCAAAGCAATTCCGGTCTATAGATTGACGATGTCCGTCTGTCCGTCCGTCTGTCCGTCCGTCCGTCCGTCTGTCCGTCTGCCGTCAACATTTTGGTTAAAGTTTCTGGTTGAGGCAAAATCTAAGGAACTATATGCAGTAGAAACTTTATATTATACATGAAGGTTGCCTATGACAAGACCTTTCAATTTATACCGTAACATTTGACCTAGTGACCTTGACCTTGGACTTTGACCTAGTTAAAGATTTTGGTTAAAGTTCCTGGTTTAAGCAAAATCTAAGGAACTATATGCAGTAGAAACCTTATATTATACGTATAGGTTGCCCATGATGAGACCTTTCAATTTATGCCGTAACATTAGACCTAGTGACCTTGACCTTGGACTTTGACCTAGTTAAAGATTTTAGTTAAAGTTCCTGGTTTAAGCAAAATCTAAGGAACTGTATGCAGTAGAAACCTTATATTATACATATAGGTTGCCCATGATGAGACCTTTCAATTTATGCCGTAACATTTGACCTAGTGACCTTGACCTTGGACTTTGACCTAGTCAAAGATTTTGGTTAAAGTTCCTGGTTTAAGCAAAATCTAAGGAACTGTATGCAGTAGAAACCTTATATTATACATATAAGTTGCCCATGATGAGACCTTTCAATTTATGCCGTAACATTGGACCTAATGACCTTGACCTTGACCTTGGACTTTGACCTAGTTAAAGACTTTGGTTACAGTTCCTGGTTTAAGCAAAATCTAAGGAACTGTATACAGTAGAAACTTTATATTATACATGTAGGTTGCCTCTGACAAGACCTCTCAATGTATGCTGTAATATTTGACTTAGTGACCTTGACCCAGTTAGTGACAAAAACTTACTTTGCAATCCGGCCATACCGTCTTTAGCGGTGTTTTATTCTTTTTATACGCCCGTCATTTGACGGGACGTATTATGGTATGGCAAAGTCCGTCCGTCCGTCTGTCCGTCCGCCTATGGAACGCAATAACTTGAATACGCGTCAACGGATTTTTAGGCGAGTTTCGCGTAGCGATCTCGGCTATAGTGATCGCAGGATTTTCATGACGTCACATCACTTCCGTGACATCCCCACGCCCGTAAAATGTATAAATTGTATATTCACAGTTTTTTATACGCCCGTCATTTGACGGGACGTATTATGGTATGGCGAAGTCCGTCCGTCTGTCCGTCTGTCCGTCCGTCCGTCCGTCCGTCCGTCTGTCCGTCCGCCTATGGAACGCAATAACTTGAATACGCGTCAACAGATTTTTATGAAATTTATACATAGTGATCAGACTGTGGAGAGGAAGCCGCCTTTCGATTTTCAGGTTCATCCGATTATTCGTTTCAGAGTTATAGGACTTAGATTTTTAAAATACAGTGAAAATATACTAAAATATTTAAAAATTATTTAAAAATCTATTTCTGGTCGAAATGTTTTGAAATTTGGTATACTTCAAGTAAAAAGGATGTTCTTTGACATATGTAACGGGTTTTTAATTTTTTTGTCGCATAACCGAGATATTGTGTATAATGGGAAGGGGGGGAGGGTTATATGCACATACATTTTAAGCTAAGGGCAAAATATAGGCGCATGGAACGCGATAACTTGAATATGCGTCAACAGATTTTCATGATATTCATACATTATGATTGGACTGTGGAGAGGAAGCCGCCTTTCGATTTTCAGGTTTATTCGATATGTGGTTACAGAGTTATGGGACTTAGATTTTTAAAATACAGTGAAAATATACTAAAATATTTAAAAATTATTTAAAAATCTATTTCTGGTCGAAATGTTTTGAAATTTTGTATACTTCATGTAGGAAGGATGTTCTTTGACATATGTAACGGGTTTTTAATTTTTTTGTCGCATAACCGAGATATTGTGTGTAATAGGAAGGGGGGAGGGGTGGGTTATATGCACATACATGTTAAGATATTTAAAAATTATTTAAAAATCTATTTCTGGTCGAAATGTTTTGAAATTTTGTATACTTCATGTAAAAAGGATGTTCTTTGACATATGTAACGGGTTTTTAATTTTTTTGTCGCATAATCGAGATATTGTGTGTAATAGGAAGGGGGGAGGGGTGGGTTATATGCACATACATGTTAAGCTAAGGGCAAAATATAGGCGCATGGAACGCAATAACTTGAATATGCGTCAACGGATTTTCATGATATTCATACATTTTGATTGGACTGTGGAGAGGAAGCCGCCTTTCGATTTTCAGGTTCATTTGATATGTCGTTACAGAGTTATGGGACTTAGATATTTTAAAATACAGTGAAAATATACTAAAATAGTTAAAAATTATTTAAAAATCTATTTCTGGTTGAAATGTTTTGAAATTTTGTATACTTCAAGTAGAAAGGATGTTCTTTCACATATATAAGAGGTTCTTGAATTTTTTGTCACATAATCCAGAAATTATGTGTAATGGGGGGGGGGGGGGGGGGTTTATATGCACATACATGTTAAGCTATGGGCAAAATATAGGTGCATGGAACGCAATAACTTGAATATGTGTCAACAGATTTTCATGATATTTGTACATTTTGATCAGACTTTGAAGAGGAAGCCGCCTTTCGATTTTAAGCTAGGTTCATCCAATTTGTCCATATGGAGTTATGGGACTTAGATATTTTGGTGTTGTGAAAAAAATCCCAACGGGCGTATCTTGCTGCGTGAGCGTAGGCTTTATCTCAACTCCGATCGTGTGGCCCGATGACCCTGGACCTCATTATTCACCATATTTATTTAAGACAGCGTACATTGCATTCCGCGCTTTAACAGTTGTTTCATAATGTTTAAAAAAATTTAAAAGTTAGAGATTATGTTAAAAAGGATACTGGATGCAGTAAACATCAACTGTCTCGTGTGCACGTGTGTTGAAATTGCTTATAAGTTTATCGGCTATACTGCGGTACTAGGAATTACCGAAAAGACAGCATTTACAGAAACGACAGTGAAATTTACCGAATAGACAGATATATTTATTTTTGGTTTTGGTGATTTTATAAACACATTTCCAATCATAAAATGTGTTTAGTTTTGAAATTTAAGTGCCTTTTCGGTGCAATTTGGGGTCTTTTCGGGAAATACCACGTCTTTTCGGTAAATGATGTATTTTCGGTAATTCCTACTGCCCTCTATACTGTACCACGTGACACTATGTAAATAAAATGGAAGGCGCTGATGTTCAAATCGTAGCAGTTCGAGTGTTTAAGCGATTAACGAGGATTTACGGTCATACATTACACTTCTAGGTATAGAAATCAATTTAGAATTCACAGACAATCAAGCGTTCATAGCGCATTGGTCTGTCGCATCTCGCAAATAGAATGCCCTGACTCACTGAACACCGAGCCAGGGCTGGAACGGACACGCTGAACAGCTAAATTCGAGTAAATAATTGGCAAGGGGTCTGGGGACTTCCTAGATCCCCAGCGGGTCCAGGGCTCCCCAGACCCCTTGCCAATTATTTACGCCCCCCCCCCCCCCCTAAATAATAAGGTGGATCCGCACTGATACTGATAGTACAGACGTTTATTTTTTCTTCATGTATAGCACAGGGGTGAGGTATCATTGCTTGGTCACAAACCCTTTCCTTTTAACGTACCCTTTCTTCTATATGTCTACAGGTATATTAAAAAAGTTTTATATATATAGACAGAAGGGTTTGTATTGAGGAAAGGGTTTGTGACCAAGCAATGATATCTCACCCCTGTGGTGTATAGATCTGCATATCTGTTCCACAGGCCGTAAAAGTGCCTGGTATGTGTACGACCTGTGTATATATTATTTAAGGCTAGTATCTTTCTGTGGGTTGTGACACCCATTCCAAACGCTTGCCTATTGTTTTTGTTTTATTTCTTTGGGGGGGGGGGGGGGGGGGGGGGGTCTTTTTAATCCGACAGGTTTCTACTGAATAAAACGTCACTTTAGTATTGTACAGTCTCACGTTTCACGCTTATTGATGTACGTTATCAACGACAAAATGAGAGAGAGAAAAAGAGAGAGGGGGGGGGGGGGCTAGAACAATACACGGTTCGCATAGATATTTTTAAAACTTCAACAGAGAGAGAGAGATGTAAAAAGTGAGTTTCTGGTCGGCACATTCATTACATATATTCGCGCCGTTATGCCGTCCCCTATGGCATGGATTGAATCAGTTGAAATGAGATTTTGGGCGTAAATTTGGCGAACGACTTTAAAAGATTTTCGATAAATGAATTAAGAAAATTAGTTTTGATGTCGACCGTGCAAAGCACCACTACCTTTCAATGAATCAGTAAACTTGTACACGAATGCTTTCGAAAGCATGTACATGCAATAAGGCTGTGTCGTGCGAAGAACATGCGGTAATCCAAATTCCAATTATCTTAATAGCAACTTTGAACGAGGGCTTCGCACAGTGACACGTGAGAAAACATAAATTTCGCGTATGTAAACAGGTACGTACATGTATTAATATAAGCCCCTGATTTTAAAAGAGCTTCATTGACGAAGTATGGGGCCTAACATAGAAGCGAAAGAAATTCCTTTTTTTTATAATTAAATATGGACTATGTATTTTTATTTTCATTCCCCAAATGGGCGAGTAGGACATGATGTTTTGGGGGCCCAGCTAAAAATTTGGTCGCCATGGGCGACCGGGCGACCGCCAATTAATTTCTGTCCCTGGGTTCATAAATGTTTTATTTCCGAACATTGGAAAATGGATTTGTTCTATCTGCTAATACAATATTTAAAAATCCCATAAAATAGTTTGATATCATTCTAAAATGAATAAACGAAACTCGCCATCAGTTCCTTCAGAGCTTTGATTATGAAATTTATACATAGTGATCAGACTGTGGAGAGGAAGCCGCCTTTCGATTTTCAGGTTCATCCGATTTGTCGTTACAGAGTTATGGGACTTAGATTTTTAAAATACAGTGAAAATATACTAAAATATTTAAAAATTATTTAAAAATCTATTTCTGGTCGAAATGTTTTGAAATTTTGTATACTTCAAGTAGAAAGGATGTTCTTTGACATATGTAACGGGTTTTTAATTTTTTTGTCGCATAACCGAGATATTGTGTGTAATAGGAAGGGGGGGGGGGGTTATATGCACATACATTTTAAGTTAAGGGCAAAATATAGGCGCATGGAACGCGATAACTTGAATATGCGTCAACGGATTTTCATGATATTCATACATTATGATTGGACTGTGGAGAGGAAGCCGCCTTTCGATTTTCAGGTTCATCCGATTTGTCGTTACAGAGTTATGGGACTTAGATTTTTAAAATACAGTGAAAATATACTAAAATATTTAAAAATTATTTAAAAATCTATTTCTGGTCGAAATGTTTTGAAATTTTGTATACTTCATGTAGGAAGGGTGTTCTTTGACATATGTAACGGGTTTTTAATTTTTTTGTCGCATAACCGAGATATTGTATGTAATAGGAAGGGGGAGGGGTGGGTTATATGCACATACATATTAAGCTAAGGGCAAAATATAGGCGCATGGAACGCAATAACTGGAATATGCGTCAAAGGATTTTCATGATATTCATACATTTTGATTGGACTGTGGAGAGGAAGCCGCCTTTCGATTTTCAGGTTCATTCGATATGTCGTTACAGAGTTATGGGACTTAGACATTTTAAAATACAGTGAAAATATACTAAAATAGTTAAAAATTATTTAAAAATCTATTTCTGGTCGAATTGTTTTGAAATTTTGTATACTTAAGGTAGAAAGGATGCTCTTTGACATATGTAACGGGTTTTTAATTTTTTGGTCGCATAAGCGAGATATTGTGTGTAATAGGAAGGGGGGGGGGGGTAATATGCACATGCATGTTAAGCTATGGGCAAAATATAGGCGCATGGAACGCAATAACTTGAATATGCGTCAACGGATTTTCATGATATTCATACATTTTGATTAGACTGTGGAGAGGAAGCCGCCTTTCGATTTTCAGGTTCATTCGATATGTCGTTACAGAGTTATGGGACTTAGATATTTTAAAATACAGTGAAAATATACTAAAATAGTTAAAAATTATTTAAAAATCTATTTCTGGTCGAAATGTTTTGAAATTTTGTATACTTAAGGTAGAAAGGATGCTCTTTGACATATGTAACGGGTTCTTAATTTTTTGGTCGCATAAGCGAGATATTGTGTGTAATAGGAAGGGGGGGGGGGGGGGTTATATGCACATACATGTTAAGCTATGGGCAAAATATAGGTGCATGGAATGCAATAACTTGAATATGTGTCAACAGATTTTCATGATATTTGTACATTTTGATCAGACTTTGAAGAGGAAGCCGCCTTTCGATTTTAAGGTTCATCCAATTTGTCCTTATGGAGTTATGGGACTTAGATATTTTGGTGTTGTGAAAAAAATCCCAACGGGCGTATCTTGCTGCGTGAGCGTAGGCTTTATTCATTATTTGATGTGATGTGTCCTACTGATGAAAGGAAGTATCTGAATGTATATAGAGTTATGTTAATGAAAAGGATTTTAATTTTGACTTGTAATTGCAGGGTTATTGTCTGGCAATATTTCTGGTAAAGAAACTCTCCTCCAGTATTTTATTATCACGACTGAAGCAGTTTGGTAACAGACATGCTGATCATACACGGGCGCTGAGTAAGTACATGTGGATACAGTGTATCAAATAATCACCTAACTTTCTCAGAACAAATGAATCATGTGGCTCCTGTGAGAGTAGCTCAATTGAATCTGAAATAAATTGTGAATTTAACAAAAGAAACCAGAATTACATTATTTATCAGTAACAATACTATCTGAGGCACAAAACTATGTTTCATTTGATCAAGTGTAATTTATATGAAATGAGATATATAAAATTGAATATATTTACAGTAAAGGAGAAGTTGTCACATGATGCAGACAGTGAGATAGCTACTACCAGTTTGAGGGTCTCCTTAATATGTCCTGTAAGCATACATGTGTAATAAATCTTGTATGGATTGATTTTCATAAATTTTCACTAGGCCTTGAGCAGAAAACTTAAACTTCAAGAAGGAAGTACTGCTGAATATTATTGCTTAGTACAAAAATGTATTAGAGACCTCTACATGCTCTTTCTGTAAAACTTATACATGTTCCATCAAAGGTACATACATGTAAATGTAGTTTCAGAGTTACATTAAAATATTGAGACCAATATTAAATGAAGTTACTTCATCCTGGATTTGTTTCTGATAAAATGGGCTCTCAACAATGTTCTAGTATTGTTTCACCGCAATCACTGTAACTCTTGCTTTTCATTACAAATTTTTTAATCTTTTGCAGCTTGGTAAGATGCGAATCTCAATTCCGTCAAGGTCTAGTACATGTACACATCTACAGTGCTTCGATGCCTCTACGTTCCTAATGATGAACGAGAAGAAGTCCACTTGGATATGTCCTGTCTGCGATAAACAAGCTCCATTTCATAAACTATTTATAGATGGGTAAGTTTTGGTGATCATATTATTATTGTGTTATTTTTGCTATAATATGCAAGATTGCAACTACAGCATGTCTGTTTTGAATTGCATTTAGTTACCTAACTAAGCCATTGTTTAATACTTGGACACCTTTTCTGCCAATGTACATGTAAATTGATGACGTCAAGACAATGGAGGACAATCAATAAATGCACCAAAACATCCGTATAACTTTTTTAGCTCACCTCGACGAAGTTGAGTGAGCTTATGCTATACGTCTGTGTCCGCGTCTGCATCCCCGTCCCCGTCTGCGTCCGGTTAAGAAGTTTGGGGTAGCTCAGTATTTGGCAAAGTACTGATGCTACAGTAACCAAACTTGCACAAGTGATTCATCTTTGGATGCTGAGGTGAACCCATGCATCAGATGCTGCATCTGACCTACATTTTCCACTTGAGTGACTTGTTAAGAAGTTTGGGGTAGCTCAGAGTGGCTCAGATGCCGAGATGGACCCATGCATCGGATGCAGCATCTGACCTACTTTTTCCACTTGAGTGATTTTGCTTTTAAAAGCCAATATTGAGCAAAGTATAAGTGCTAAAAAACTTGCATATTGGATGTATCTTTGATCAAACTTTCATAAAATGACCTTGACCTACTTTTTCCGCTTGAGTGATTTTGCCTTTAAAAGCCAATATTGAGGAAAGTATAAGTGCTACATGTTCCAAACTTGCATATTGGATGTATCTTTGATCAAACTTTCATAAAATGACCTTGACCTACTTTTTCCGCTTGAGTGATTTTGTCTTTAAAAGCCAATATTGAGCAAAGTATAAGTGCTACATGTACCAAACTTGCATATTGGATGTATCTTTGATAAAACTTTCATAAAATGACCTTGACCTACTTTTTTCCGCTTGAGTGATTTTGCCTTTAAAAGCCAATATTTAGCAAAGGATAAGTGCCACATGTACCAGACTTGCATATTGGATGTATCTTTGATCAAACTTTCATAAAATGACTTTTTCCACTTGAATGATTTTGCCTTTAAAAGCCAATATACATACATATATGATTGAATTGAATTTGGCTGCCACGAGGTGAGCTTCGTAATCTGTGATTACCTATGTTTTTAGATGTATTTGCGATCTTCCTTATTGTGAGCGATTTAAAATCTTGGAAGATTTGTAAAATGTATCTTTTTTTTTTATACTCTTTCAAATAATCCTGATTATCAAAAATGGCTATTTTACATGTAAAAAAATTGACTTGGAAAATACTTAACTGATTTTGAAGTTTTGAGAATAACATTTTAGTTCTTCAGTTCAAATCAAAAAGAACGTAAATGAGATACTAAATTCACTGTATACAACACAATAAAACAATTCTATACATTACTTTTACATTATACGATGAAGAATGCCTTGTCAATAAGCTTTTAGAAATAAAAATCTTTTTAACCTCATTTTTACAATGTAGAAAATAGTTGTTGCAAGGAAATTGTAATGTATTGTTCTCATTTCATGTTTGTCAATCTGTCTGCTGACAGGGGCATTTGTGTTCACAAACACATCTTCTTCAAGAAATTGATAGGGCCTATTAAAAATTTACAAGCACATAGCCCTTAACAAAAATATTGTAGACAATGTATATTTGTGTATAGGTAATGAATGATGAAAATCCTATGTACTTTCGATGTAAATAATCATTTACATGAATATTTCTTTTTGGTTTTTGACTGATATTGAACCTTAAGTTTATTTCTTTCTGCCAAAAATTGTCTGTTGTGTAATTGTTTTGTTTTGACATGCTGATCATAGGCAATCATATATCTAAGCACACCTTTTAATGTATTACATCCTATGTAATACCCTGTATTCAATAGATATTGAGAAACCAAATCTGAATTTTTTTTCAAAATTGTCTAGAAGAAAAGTAAATTATTAAATTATTGTGAAAAAAATGTACTGCTGTATTTGAATTTTTTCAATTTTAATTTTCATTATGATTGATTGCTCTCTCTCTGTCAGCTTATTTGTGGAGATTTTACGACAATCCCCAGACACAAACGACATCAAATTCCATGAAGACGGAAGTTGGAGTCCACTTAAGTCAGCGAAGGAGACGCACGTCATATCCTGTAGTCCCATGGCAAGCACTAGTAAGACTCGGCCTGAGACCTCTACATCATCAGGAGGTATGTAGAAATGACAAAGATGATGAAAATATTGTATATATCTCCCATGTTATTGTAAAGGCTGTAATTTAAGATGGACAATTGCCGTAAATGCCATAAGTTTTTAACCTGGTTATCAGAGAAACTTTGCTTACTTGTGTTCAACAGAATAACAAAGTTAGAACAACTTACAGAAGTTCTGTTGAAGTACAGGGTCTTTTCTGATACATTCATTTCTTGTTTTTAAGTCAGAAAATACTTAATTACTCATCAACTTTTATTTTTCCACAGCTTCACCTGCAAAGAAGCCGAAGATGGAAGTGATAGATTTGACATTAAGTTCTGACGAGGAGGATTCAGACAGTGACACTGAGTGTGATAGTCCGCTGCCTGCATCTACAGCATTAGATAACAGTCCTGCCGTCATTAATCTGGACTCACCTAATCCTGCACCCTCATCGGTATCATTATCTAATTCTCCAATGGTCGCTTCTCCATCTTCCAATTCAAACTCATCGAATTCATCATCCTCATCTTCAAATTCATCTGCACATTCATCTCCTGCTTCAGTACGACGTAAATCTCCCAGTTCATCTGCCCCTGCCTCAGCCCCGGGCCCCGCCTCGACAGGCATGCTTAACTCTCCCCGATCGGTAGCATCTTTATCCCCCTCGGGCCCTGTTCCGCCCCCTCCTCTGAATCCAGGTCTGATCAGTTTAAGTGTGAATTCTCCTCTCTCTATTCCTGCCTCTCCGGTCCACTCCCCAGCGTCTCCCCTTCGGTCTCCGTTAGGAGCGAGGATTTCTCCTGTGACTCCGCCTACGACAACGCCCATATTGCCTCCTTTTCAGCCAATCACTACAGCAGGTACTCTCTCTGTACCTCACCCAGCTTTTACTCCTTATCCCTCAATGCCCAGTTTTGAGCCTACTCTAGACAGAGAAATTGAAGATTTTCTGAGGGGTATAGTATGGGATCAGTACAGATGATTAGTGAGGGTTAATGATTAAAATACTTGTATGAGAATATATTGAATGAAATTGAGCTAGAAAGGCACTGTGAAAGGTTGTATGTATGACGTTTATGTGATGACTCAGAGGACTTTATAAGACATTGTAATGAAGGAATGAAGTATAGTTTTACTTTATGTTCAATAGTGAGTAAAACATATAATATGATAGTGCTTTGTAGAGGATTTGAAGAAAGTCTAGTCAAATAAAGATTCTTGTGTGATTTTGGCTTCGATTGATTCAGGAGGTGCATATGCATATGGTTGTTAAATCACATGAGCCGAAAAAGTGTCAAAAATTGTACATGTAATGTATCTTCAGCGTCATTTGTAACTTATTGGACCAAATTTAAGTACATGATTTGAGAAGATTTTAAAAGATCTCTACAGATGAAAGCATAAACTTGCAAACAGTTTATAAGTCACAATGTTTGCATGTTATCACAAGCAATCTAATGCATGTTACTCTGTTCTTGTTCATTTTTCAAGGGGAGTGGAAGTTAAGCATGCAGGACTCCTATATAATACTGTTTTAAACCTCTCCAATCCTTGTTTTTATTCAGTGTAGTCCAGGTACAGAATTGATAAGGATAAATAACAATCAAATGTTTGATTCATTTCAGCCTCACATGTTTATGCCTAGTGCATTTACACGTTTTCCTCACACTATAGCTGGGCCTCCAATCACCATACCACACCCCTTTAAAGGACCTCCCCAACGTCTCTGAACAAACTCCGCGAGTCCGTAAATTTCAAGATCCAGAGTTCTAGACTACATTTGTCGTAAGGCATCACAAGGTGTGGGAATAAGTTAGTCCCCAAAGGCACCTGGACATAATAGGAAAACGGGTATTTTTATCAACATTTACTGAATAAAGGTCAAATTTTGTGATATGGTACCTGAACCAAGTTTAAGAGTCTTAACACATACTGATCTAGAGTTCTCCACTTACTGCGATAGAAATTACGTCCTGACCGAAGCAATCAGCGAGGAGACCTCATTAGCACCTCTCATTCATTACATCAAATCATAGAATCATAAATTTTATTGTCACAATCACCATGTAATATACTTTATGTATGTATCTATTGATAAGAAATCCTTTGACTATTTTTGCAGTTTCTTTAAAGTACAGTGGGTTTATGACTTGTTTATAATTTATTTGAAGAGTGAAGTACCATTATTTTTCACAAACTATTTTTTCAGGGTGTATACACATAAACTGTAGTGTATGTTGCCATAAGGTATGCAATTCAAGGTCTATAAAGTTTATTTCAGACGTCATTTTATTGTTCAAGAGGATATTAATGTAATACTTAGATTCAGTTCACTATTTTCGTTTTGGTTCTTCAAGGCAAATTAAGTTCACTATTATCGTTTTGGTTCTTCAAGGAAAATGAGAAATGCAGAATATTTAATAAGTACCGTAGATGTACCTATTTTAGCAGGATTCATATTTTAGTAGAGTTTATATTGCTGTTATGAGCCCATTCATTCAAAACTACTCATAACTTTTTAGCTCGCCGGGACGAATGTCCGGAGAGCTATTGTCATACCCCCGGCGTCGGCGTCTGCGTTGGCGTTGGCGTTGGCGTGCGCGTGCACAAAAACTTTAACCTTGCTTATAACTTTTAAACCAATACAGATTGGGCTTTCATATTTCACATGTGCATTCCTTGTGACAAGACCTTTCCATGGATACCAAAATTTTTGACCTTGTGACCTTGACCTTGGAGATTGACCTACTTTTGAAAAACTTTAACCTTGGCCATATTTTTTGAATGGTAAGTGATAGGGCTTTGATATTTCACATGTGTATTCCTTGTGACAAGACCTTTCCATGGATACCAAAATTTTTGACCTTGTGACCTTGACCTTGGAGATTGACCTACTTTTGAAAAACTTTAACCTTGGCCATATTTTTTGAATGGTAAGTGATAGGGCTTTGATATTTCACATGTGTATTCCTTGTGACAAGACGTTTCCATGGATACCAACATTTTTGACCTTGTGACCTTGACCTTGGAGATGATTGACCTACTTTTGAAAAACTTTAACCTTGGCCATATTTTTTGATTGGTAAGTGATAGGGCTTTGATATTTCACATGTGCATTCCTTGTGATAAGACCTTTCATGCCGTACCATAAATTTTGACCTAGTGACCTTGACCTTGAAATTTTACCTACTTTTCAAAAACTTTAACTTGGGCCATATTTTTTGAATGGTAAGTGATAGGGCTTTGATATTTCACATGTGCATTCCTTGTGATAAGACCTTTCATGCCGTACCATAAATTTTGACCTAGTGACCCTGACCTTGAAATTTTACCTACTTTTTGTTGTTGTTGCAATTTACATATGGTTGCCACCGGCGAGCTATGTTGTCATTCTGACAAGTCTGGTTAGGAATTAATTTTTATGGGGAAATGGCATGTGCACTATTTCCTGCTTATGCCAAAATGTCACTTTGCCTAATTTTTGTCATTTTCTGCTAAAACATGGTTTTGCTAAAATATGTATGCACACAGTATGCATTTTTGGCTTTAATGGATAAAGGTTTAATTTTGTTTCACTTGTACAATATTTCCTATTAAAAGATGTAGCAGCTGTATAAAAAGCCATCTCATCAGAAATTCATAATGAAATTTAAAAAAAATGTGTCAAGCAATTCTTTGGAAAAGAAAACTGAGGGTCATACAAATAATAATTTTGTTGTTGAAATGGAAGATATTTCTTATTTGTACAGTTTTATAAATTGAAATTATTTTGTGATGCCCGTAAAGATATTTGCCTATCTGTACCCACAATTATTTATTTTGTCTGTGAAACTTAAGAGCGTGTATCCACTTCATCACTTGATTCTTTCATTGTGTTGATATTTATTTCATCAAATCAACTGCAGCCACATACTTCATCTGAAATTTCATTTGTGTAATCTGAAAAGACTGTATGAGTCTGACTCTAGGTAAAACTTTCTATGACTATTATCAATAAGCTAGGAATGGAAGAGACAAATTTACTTAGAATTTGAACTTTTGAACATAAGGGTCGTTGCTAGGAGTAACATTTTTATACCCCATTATATTATGTCATATACATGTTTCCCTTCCCTTATTAAAATTGTTTTCTTGTCTGTCTGAAACAAATAACTCGAACATTTTTTTTTTTTTTACAAAATTTGATATCAGTCTTGATTATTCACATCATTTCATGTGCTTTCTTTGTGTCAAAATCTTTCTGTTGAAATTTTTTTTCACCTTGACCTTTATGTTTAACATTGGAATGACTTTCAAACACTTCATATTTTACATGTAAGTCTCCTCAACAAGAACATGTACCAACATTTTTGACCTGGTGACCTAAACTTAGAATTTGACCTACTTTTTGGATGATGTAAATATTATCTTTTAATCTAGGGCAGAAATTTTGAAAAAAAAGTTATGGTACTGTGATTATATACATGTACTTTCCTTGCAACAAGACCTTTCCTTTGATTCACAATCTTTTGACCATGGTACCTTAACTTTGATACTTGACCTACTTTTTATAAAAACCCATAGTTTTATTTTGAACAATGAGAGGCCCTTCATATTTTTTGCGTATAATTTTAATACCATAAGTTTTAACCTTGTGACCTTGATCTTAGCGTTGGACCTACTTTTGAGAAAATTAAAGCTTATTGTGTCTATTGAGCAGAAAGTGATAGGACATTCATATTTTTCACATCTATTTAGAGAAGATACTTAACTATGTACACCATAGATAATACATTGTGATTTTGTTCATAATTTCAACTATATTTGAAGCTAAAAGATATCTAGTGAAAGGGGCATAGTATTTCACAAGGACATCTTGTAGCTTTCAAGTAAACATGAAATTTGATCACCTTTTGCTACTGTCTACAGAATGTTCAGTTCTTCATTTCATTGTGATTAGATTCATATACTATTATGATTTATATTTGCATATGAAAGAGAAGGTTTTGTATTCTTGTCAGTTTATATGTAATATGATTGAACCTTGCAGAAATATTTATTGATTTTTTTTTTGAAACAGTGAAAATATTGAATGTATAATGAATACATGGCAATGATGTTACACACACACACACATATATATATATATAATGATCATATTTGATATTGTTCATGCATTTGATAGAAATGTAAATATTTATTAAACATGTTGTCTTTGAATAGTGTTGATTTTTTTTCTTCTGTACCTGGTATAAACCACCAAACATTTAACATTCAGGTTAACACTACGAAGGTCCTACAACTTGGAAACAGAGTTTTCACTCATGTTCGACTTTTTATGATTGTTTATTTTAACTAACATTTGAAACAAGTTTTACCAACTAATTTTGTGAATTTCAAAAACTTTAACAGAAATAATTTAAATGGTGCTGGATTTTACTTTTTGTGTCGCCTGTGAACTTAGGTATCACTTTGCGCCACTTGGTGATCACTTTGTCCGTTGTCCCTCTATCTGTCACACTTGAATGACACACCCTATAAAAGTGATTCCTGAGTGTTGCTATGTTTCACAGGCGACGCATGCATTCCTTGGAATGATTTTCATTAATATGTAATCAATTAATCTTTCATCAATAATAAAGTTTATGAAAGGTTTGTCTTTAAAAAGGAGGGCATCAAATAAAATATTCCATCATTTATAAACAACCAAGTGCATTGCCTTTCAAAAACAAGATTTGCTTTCCTCAGTTTGGGATTTTCTGTCAAATTTGGGTTTGTCTTTCATATAAATTTTGAGCTCGCCTCAAGGAAGTAGGGATGGATTGCGTTATGCTATTTTCCCAGCATTGATATCTGAATCTGCGGTATGGTTCAGGAATACAGGACATCTCTATTTCCAGCTTAATATATCAAATAAACTTGTGCGGGTGATGGCATCTCAGGACGGTTTAATACAACGGTGCATGAGAGGGAATTTGAATCTGACCTATTTTTAGCTCTACTGGTCTCAGACCAGTCGAGCTTATGCGATCACCCTTCGTCCGGCGTCTGTTCGTCTGTCCGTCTGTCTGTCTGTCCGTCTGTCCGTAAACAATTCTTGTCCGGACAAGTCTTCTGAATCTGTCAGGGATAGAAACTTAATTCTTTTTGTATTTTACTTGGTCCATGGTCTAGTTGTGCACCTGACATTTAGTTTCAGTCCCTGACTCCCAGGGTCTTAGAAAATGGGCGTGGTCATTAAATTCTATGTAATTTTGTCCGGACAGCTCTTCTATCACTATAAATGATAGAGACATAATTCTTTTTGCAATATGATGGGTCTGTAGTCTAGTTGTGCACCTGATATTTTGTTTGAGCCAATGACCCCCAGGGTCTTAGAAAAGGGTGTGGCCATTTCCATATAATCTTATGCTTACAGCGCTGACACTATAAATAATGGAGACTAAATTCTTTATGCAATATGATGGGTCTGTAATCTCGTTGTTCACCTGATATTTTGTTTGAGTCTCTGACCCCAAGGGTCTTAGAAAATGGGTGTGGTTGTTTTCTCTCTATAAAACTACATGTGATCTCATGATAGCTAATTTCCCAGAATTTATGGATAATAATTAATTGATTTATTCCAAAATATTATCGGTTTTCAGTTTAGATGTCATTACAGTATTTCACTTGAGTCCCTGTTCCCTAGGATTCTGGAAAATGGGTATATGGCTATTTTCTCTTACCCTATCTACATGCATTTAGAGTATATAAGTGACAGAAACTATAAATAAACAAAGATATTGCCATTTTACAATATTATCATGGATGAGTCTGTAATTTAGTTTTTCTCATATTTTATTTGGGACCTGACCCAGGATTTTATCTTCAATTCTATAGAAACGCTAGGGGATAGTTTCGGAATTTCCTCTGATCAATCAATCAACATGAAAATCTTTTCTATAGTGTTTATACAGTGCAAGAAAGATATCAAATAGTCAAAATGCATGTATTTCTCACTTATTTTTTATTTGTTTAACATGTTTAAGGTGTAAGATTTTTGGGGAGAGTAGTGAGAATTTTTGTTGCAAGAGTAGAATGTCCTAAGTGATCACAGACTTGAGCTGTGCTTTCTGTTAAATGGGAACACCAGAATCACAAAGATTGGTCATTTTGTCAAATAAAATAGCAATAATGCATCCTTCACATTGCCAAATGAAAGGAATAGTGTGCTTGTGTAAGTTTTTTTTTTTGGGGGGGGGGGGGGGGGGAGGTAACTAGAATGTCCTAAGTGATCACAGACTGTTAAATGGGAACACCAGAATCACAAAGATTGATCATTTTATCAAATAAAATAACAGTAATGCATCCTTCACATTGCCAAATGAAAGGAATATTGTGCTTGTGTAAGTTTTTTTTTGGGGGGGGGGGGGAGAGGGGGGAGGTAACTCTTACATCTTTCTTTCTTCTTATAAATTCCTCCACTGCTTGGAGTACCACCCCCAATGGGATGTAAAACTGTGTGGTTTGATAAAATTTTCATAATGTTTACATTAAAGCAAGTGACACATGTTTTAATAGAAGATAATATAACAAGAGATGCCTTATAGACATATCTACTATGTGTTAATCAAATTTAAAAAAAAAAATAAAATAAAATACTAAAAAAAATTCATTTGTAAAAGCCAACTCATACAAAAATATTTCAACCCAGGAAAACTTCTACCAAAATCTTCCTTTATTGCCATTTTACAATATTATCATAGATGAGTCTGAAATTTAGTTTTTCTCATATTTTATTTGGGACCTGACCCAGGATTTTATCTTCAATTCTATAGAAACACTAGGGGATAGTTTCGGAATTTCCTCTGATCAATCAATCAACTTGAAAATCTTTTCTATTATGTTTATACAGTGCAAGAAAGATAACAAACAATCAAAATGCATGTATTTCTTACTTATTTTTTTTATTGTTTAAGGTGTAAGATTTTTGGAGAGAGTAGTGAGACTTTGTGATCACGGACTTGAGCTGTGCTTTCTGATACATGGAAACACCAGAATCACAAAGATTGATCATTTTATCAAATAAAATAGCAATTATGCATCCTTCACATTGCCAAATGAAAGGTGCTTGTGTAAGTTTTATTTTGCAAAATTCCAAATTTAGTATTAATTATAGAAGTTAAATTTGTAACAGGAGAGGGAGAGATGTGACTGGACCGGGAATCGAACCCGAGATCTTCTGCTATCAGGACAGACGCTCTTACCAACTGAGCTATCTGGCACGATGCCCGTTCCTGCCACACTCCTCTCCACCAATTTTTTAGGTTTCCATGCACTGGAAACCTCACACAAAACTCCACTTCACCTTGAGTCATTTAGTTTGGCGCCAATTCTGTAACAGGAGAGGAAAAGATGTGACCGGACCGTGAATCGAACCCGAGACCTTCTGCTATCTGGGCAGACGCTCTTACCAACTGATCTCGAGCTATCTGGGTACGATACCTGTTCCTGCCATAAATTACTGGAAATTAACTTATGTTTCAGGCCTTTTTGTCAATTGGACCTCGAGTCATTTTGTCCTTTTAAAATTTGACCAATCAAAAACATCATTTCAACCGCATGCAGATTTAAAAAAATTTATGGGACACCCTTATTCTGAACTGGGATATATGGTAAAAATGTTTTCTATAGAGGATCAAATATTTCATACCGGTATGTAAAAATATTTTGTATTATATTTTAATAATTAGCTTCTGTCTACATTAATACCACATTCACCCTAAAAGTTCATGTTCTTTGTTCAATATTCTATTTACATTGTTTTACATTTACTAAAAAAATAGCCTAAAACCTTTTTAGGTTTTAGAACAAAATGGCCGATACTTTTTTCACTCGGTAGGCCACATGTCCTATTATAATTAATTTCAATCTGAAACTGTCTGATTACTTGATCTAAGTATTTTCACTGGTCAGTATAAGAAAGAAGGAAATATCTCTATAGAGTATCCTATGCAATACTATTTCAGCTCAAATGAGAGGTTATTTATGCCTTTAGACTTAATTTTATCAAAGGGCATATAGTGGTAGGTCTGTCTGTTCATCTGTTTTGGGGGGGGGGGGGGGGGGAGACTCCGTTTTTTTTTCGAAAAAAAAAATTTTGCTCTGAATTTTGATGAAAAAGATTAATTAGAAATTGATGGATATGCATTGGCATGTGGTTGTTGGTTCTCATAAAAAAAAAAACTTGATATACATTTATCCCGTCTCTGGCAAATTTCTTGCAATCTGATTGGTCGAGAAGAACCAAATATTATGTTGTATTATTTTACTAACAGAATATTATTTTGATATCCTGCTTCTACTAAGACGCTTTATGCTCTTGACGTCACCAAAATGCTTTAGAATATGTTGACGTAACATACACAAACCAAAAGCAATTCAGCGGGATAAATTCGTTATACAGTGTTTTACAGGGGGGATACAGAAATATATTGGGTCGATGAAAAAAGTACTTGTATTAGGCAAGGTGAAGCCGAGCATTCATTCTCTTGAGTGTATATGTGCAAATCAACCAGGAGAGCTTCAGTCTCATCAGAGACTTCTGGTTCATTAGTTAGGTTAAATGAGACAAATCCATTCCTTATCAACCAAACTTGGATGATGCATTTGAGGAAGCTTACTGCGCTGTATGGCACAGGAGTAACCTGGCTTAGTATATCAAAACCTCCATTCACAGCCTAATTAAGTTCTATGTCAACCAAAGTTGTGTGAGTGATGCATGTAAGTACATGCACATGTAGGTGTCGGACCAATATTTCCTGCTCGAGTGACCAGGTTAACTTGTATTGAACACCACCAGTCCTGGCTCACTAAGGGTACTGCATCATGTAGTCCTACTCCAAATAAAAAGGTTGAAGTTTTATATTATAGGACTATGCGTCAATAAAACTTAGTGGGTGTTGAATCTGACAATGCTTAATGCAAAGCATGGTACAGATACTGAATATGACCTTTAACTATGAGTGACCAGGCCAGGGTAGGTCAAATGGAAGACATCCATTCCCAGCGTACTATAAATCCTCAATCACTGGTATGGGTGATACACCCAAGGATGCTTACTACCATACATGGTACATGGGTTTGACATATTTCAAATTTGAGTAACCAGGTAATATTTTTACTTCAGTACTACAGTTTGGTATCATGTTTTTGACCTTCACTTAATACAACATTTTAGGTGAAGAAGGTTTGAAAGCAGATTTCTTTTATACAATCAATGGTAAGCCTTTCATATTTCATTCACAATAAAGAGTACTACAGTTTGGTATCATGACTTTTGACCTTGTGATCTGGACTTTGGGTTAATGTTGCAATTTAGGTTAATAAGATTTGAAAGCAGATTTCCTTCATACACTCAATGGTATGCCTTTGATATTTCATACACACATTCACCATGAAGAGTACTACATTTTGTTACCATGACGTTTGACCTTGTGACCTTTACTTCGGACCTTTTATTGCATTATTGGTTAAGATTTTAGAACAGATTTCTTTTATACTACATGTAAAAATGGTTGGCCTTTGACATATTTCATTGACATATTTACCACAAAAAGAACTACATTGTGGTATGATAACTATTGACCTTGTGACCTTAACTTTAACTTTGGGCCTATGTAAGAAGTATTGAACTTCATTACCAGAACAATAGTATTTTGGTTACAATGTATGAAGTTCCGAAAGCAGCATATTGCAATAGATTTTCATACCAAAACATTCAATCCCAAATGAGAGTTTCAATTTGAACAACTGAAGGTTGCGTCATAGATGGTTCCGCTTATAAAAACGTCCCGCGGGTAGTATAATTCGCCTACTTTAGGGCAGTTCTAGTTTTATACAATGATTTTTGACCTAACGACCCCGACCTTGATTTAACAACCTTGGCAACATCTTCACTATAAGGGGTGGATTTTGACATTTCACTTGTAGATTCCTCATGACCGGAGCTCCATCTGATGCCATGGCTTGAGACTTGGTGACCTTGCACTTCGAACATTTTCTTTATGTGGCTGTTTACAAGCAAACAACCATCGACAAGTTATGAGAACCTACATAGATCTACTTTATAGGTGTAATCCTGTAGATGTTATCGCCTCGCTCATTGTTGTACTGATGATGTTAAAGTAACTCAGCCGTGTATGTGAACGAGGGGGGGGGGGTCTTGTAAACCATTTGATCTAGAGATGGGTCGCCGTTTCACATCGAACATAACATTTTATTAACCCATTGTAAGAGAATGATGCATATTAATTTTCAGGGTCAGGAGTCAAAGGTCAATGTTATATGGCGATTAAATTAGATGTCGCAAACTCCTTTGGGGTTTCGTCTGATTTTGCACGCAAGTTGCTCATGGTGAGAAAACTGACCCATATTTAAAATGTATCAATGCGAGGGGTTAATGAGTAGGATAACAAATGACAATACTTTTAATAAAAAACAAACTTTGTGGGCATGCGCTCTTAGAACGAACAGAGCCTTTGGGTATTCATCAGACTCTTGGCAAGATTAATCAAAGCAACAGTTGATGATATAGGAAAACAAGAGCTAGGCTCAAGTGTGGTTATGTACCTCACATATGGAGATGTTGCCTAGAAGTCGAACTGCATTATTAAACCAGTCATTCGCTGACGGTCATCTTGTTTAACCAAGGAATTATATACAGTTTTTAATGTCCTTTGTTGAACAGATTGAAGAGGGAAACGCAAACGACTGAGAAGTTGAAAATACGTCAGCCAATCAGATCCATCGGCGATCATCAAGTTTTGTGAAATTATGTGAAGCGGTTGTGAGTTGTGTAGAAAATATTAAAAGACGGACGACATGGACGACGAACGGACGGAGCTTTTTGACAAATCACATATTTCTAGGAATGTCCAGGTCAGTCTTTGTGTGTCATAAACCAATGACAATAGGTTGACACCTTGATTTAATTTTAAGGTTCGGGGTCAAAAGTCAAGGTCACAAGTTGCATGATAGAGAAACTTTGTAGGCTCCGGCGAAATGCACGTACCCATACCAAGTGTTACATTTTGGTAGGTTAAGGTATTTGCATGACTACATTAATTACCTTGAACTTTGATTTTATTTATTGTGAATAATTGATTGACATCTCATAGATATATACCGTATATTGCGGGGATAGGGGTATCGTTCGTCCCTTTAGGACACGCATAACTGGAATACAAATGGTATAGATTTCAGTGATATGTTAACTCAAGTTATATACGTATGTCAAAATGAGCGTTTGGTGTTTGGTTTAAAATGTTCTTTGTTGTTTGATTGGTTATAAACAACCCTTTCTCATATCTTTAAGAGCAGTTTGAGTCAGTCTTTGATAAATGTTTACTTATCTAAAGGGGAAAACATTTTAATTTTGGGATCAATGGAACAAATGTATGTCAAGGTCATTGCAATGATAAGTACACTTAAAATGATGGTTTCCATGTGATAAATTGAGAACCATCCCACCTACTTGTATTAAAAAATCGATACATGTATATATGTTTACTTGTCAGGAGGGGTAGAATGCCTATTGGTTTTTGGGTCAATATAGGTCAAAGTTCAGGGTCACTGTTCGGATAAATACACCTAATAATAATATTCTTTTCCATGTGATTTCTGAATATCCATTTTATTTGTCCAACCCACTATTGGATATAAGAATACTTTCGAAAAAGCGAGGAAGTCTGTTATCAATTTGACCATGGGGTCGAAGGTCAATGTCATTTCTTGGAGAAATATACTACAAATATGGATTTCAGATGATAACTCAAGAACTCTACTAATTGTTCAAATCAAATTATGTATGTTATATTACTGCTGAATCGCAGTGAATGACACCTATTGATTTTAGGGTCAATATGGCAAGGTCATTAATTATTCCTTTCACTTCTTGTTGTCGTAAGGGCGGGGCATGTATTTTACATGTTCCTCAGAAAATCTAGTCGGAAGGCCCCTTATGTAACTATTTTCTCTTCTCTTCGCAGCCATGTGAAATGCAAGAAGAAGGAATGCTCAATCGGCTGTTTACTTATCTATTTGGGTAAATAGGAGAATAAGTCTGAGAAAATACCATTCTGCGTGCTACAAAGGTAAACTTTATTAGACATAACGAAAAAAATAATAATAGGGTATCGTTCAACTCCAATATTAATAAATAACGTAAAGCGACGTATCACCTCGTGTGTCAATAAAAACCGACCATCTGGTTTATCTATATTAACCTGTTGTGACCTTGACCGTTGATCCTCTACCTTGAAAATCACTAAATAAGTGTTGTCATCTAACCATGGTGACTCGTGGACACAGAGTTTGATGGACATCTTCGAGAATACGGGAACTCTACATAGTGTCAGTTTTCTTTAACTACAAGTCGTGACCTTCACCTCTATCCCCGACCAGGAAAATCAATATATGTCACCTCTCATAACTGGAGACTCTAGATATCAAAAGTTTGAATCCAAGGTAACCGGGACTTCTATATTGTGGTGCATGTATTTAGTAAATACAAGTAAATGACTATTGCTGATAACAAATATGCAAAATTCGTTCATTTAGGGCGAATCTAGTCTTCCTTTTGATATTGCCAACTGCATGCGACATTACCATTACCCCACGGTAAATCAAAATTAACATCTCGCATGCAAAGCTTGATACTGTATATGTGATCTGAGAGTGTTATCAATGTTTTTTTCTATAATTGCCAATTATAACCCTGACATTGGACACCCAAATGGGCAACCTAAGAGCAAAGAATATCCGAAGTAACATATGACTCCCTGTCCCCTTTGAACGTTAGTCGTACTCCTCGTGTGATTGCATGCATGAGTTCACTCCAGCCAGCAGAGCACGGACTGTTTATACATATTTGTTACTTTGATCCCTGCATTTTTGCGGTTTTGTTTCTGTCGTCATATTATAGACAACAACTGTGCGTGCGTTCGTCGAGACTACTGAGAATCCAGACAAGTGGGAGGGTATACGCATGTGCGTAACCCGGATAAATACTAGAATACCATTTGCTACTAACGTGGCAGATGACCGTCCTAAGCCGTAACGATTGTCAATTGGTCTCGTTGGTTTATGTGTAGCCTTTGATGTTTAAACAGCTTATATTGTGTCTTATATTGTGTCTCGCGTGAAATCCATATGAAATGAGCATCATGTAAATTTCACATGAAGGTTCATGTGAAATTCATCTAAATTTCACATAAGATTTATGTGAAAAATATTTCACATGAATTTCACATGAATTTTTCTGTGTGACTTTCGTGCAAAATTGAATTCATGTAAACTTTATGTTCGTGCTCGTTTCACATAAAATGTGAACTTTTATGTAAAGTTCATGTAAAATGCACACGAATTTCATGAGAGGCACAATTGGCTGTATAGTGTTTTGATGTTAATTTTGTGTTGGTTTTCCCTTTTGTGTCTCTTATATTTATCTCCTCTGTGTGTTTGCATAGGGGTGTTTCGGTATTTTGCCGTCGGTGTTGCCACACAGGTTGCAGACACAATCCCCCAAGGGGGAGGGAGGGAGAAAAGGGGTCGGAAGGAAGGAGGAAAGGTGCGGGAGGGGAGGTAAGGAAAGGGTGAAAAGGAGGAGAGGGGGAGGTAAGGTGGTGGGAGGGGGAGAGAAGTACTCCCCTGTCCGCCCCACCCCCACCCCCAAAGCTAGCAGTTTTGCGAGGGGATAGCAAATGCTTCACATCATCATTAGCATCACTCAGTGTCATAAATTGACCTAATGAATATACACTAGTAAGTATCTCCCCTTCGATAAGTATTTTGATACACCCAAACATGCTTTAGGTAGATTGGGGAAGTTTTCACATTTAATTAATCACCCGGAAACAAGATAGTGTGGCGGAAGGACGTTCCAGGGCAGAACATTTTAAAGTGAAGGCCTTTAGGTCCTTTTTTAGCTCGCCGGGACGAATGTCCGGAGAGCTATTGTCATACCCCCGGCGTCGGCGTCTGCGTCTGCGTCTGCGTCTGCGTCTGCGTGCGCGTGCACAAAAACTTTAACCTTGCTTATAACTTTTAAACCAATACAGATTGGGCTTTCATATTTCACATGTGCATTCCTTGTGACAAGACCTTTCCATGGATACCAAAATTTTTGACCTTGTGACCTTGACCTTGGAGATTGACCTTCTTTTGAAAAACTTTAACCTTGGCCATATTTTTGGAATGGTAAGTGATAGGGCTTTGATATTTCACATGTGTATTCCTTGTGACAAGACCTTTCCATGGATACCAAAATTTTTGACCTTGTGACCTTGACCTTGGAGATTGACCTACTTTTGAAAAACTTTAACCTTGGCCATATTTTTGGAATGGTAAGTGATAGGGCTTTGATATATCACATGTGTATTCCTTGTGACAAGACCTTTCCATGGATACCAAAATTTTTGACCTTGTGACTTTGACCTTGGAGATTGACCTACTTTTGAAAAACTTTAACCTTGGCCATATTTTTGGAATGGTAAGTGATAGGGCTTTGATATTTCACATGTGTATTCCTTGTGACAAGACCTTTCCATGGATACCAAAATTTTTGACCTTGTGACCTCGACCTTGGAGATTGACCTACTTTTGAAAAACTTTAACCTTGGTCATATTTTTGGAATGGTAAGTGATAGGGCTTTGATATTTCACATGTGTATTCCTTGTGACAAGACCTTTCCATGGATACCAAAATTTTTGACCTTGTGACCTTGACCTTGGAGATGATTGACCTACTTTTGAAAAACTTTAACCTTGGCCATATTTTTTGAATGGTAAGTGATAGGGCTTTGATATTTCACATGTGTATTCCTTGTGACAAGACCTTTCCATGGATACCAAAATTTTTGACCTTGTGACCTTGACCTTGGAGATGATTGACCTACTTTTGAAAAACTTTAACCTTGGCCATATTTTTTGAATGGTTAGTGATAGGGCTTTGATATTTCACATGTGCATTCCTTGTGATAAGACCTTTTTTATTGTTGTTGTTGCAATTTACATATGGTTGCCACCGGCGAGCTATGTTGTCATTCTGACAAGTCTGGTTAAAAAAGATACTGGTACCCCGGAACGAATATATGCCGGTGTACTTTAAGATAATTTGCAGTGGCGGATTCAAGGTGGGCGTAGGGGACGTACCCCCCCCCCCTAAAATTTTCCAATCATGGGTAAAACGATCATTTTCAATTAAAAATAGCAATCCAAGGAATGCTTGTGTCGCCTGCGAAGCGGTTTGATTATTATTCTAGAAAGTGGATCAAAATTATTGCTATCAGTAGAAAAGTCTGGTCAAATGAAATTCATTTGAAATATCAGACCTCTTAATTACAAATTAAAAGATATGGTCATTCTCAAATTTTCAGAAAAGAGTGTCAATCATCTAGGTCAAGGTCACCACGTAAAAACTGGAAACAAAAAGGTCTCGTCATACGAAATATTCAAGATCTATCACCTACCAATTAAAAGATATATACAACCTTAATTTCTTAGAAAAGAAGGTCATGGTCTTGGTCAAAAGGTAAAAAATTATGGTATGTGTAGAAAGGCATTGTTACAAGGAAAATACATGTGAAATATCAAAGCCCTCTCACCAACCAATCAAAAGATATAGCCAATTTTACTTTTCTTGAAAAGTAGGTCAAATATCTAGGTCAAGGTCATAAGGTTAAATATTATTGTCTTTGTAGAAAGGTCTTGTCACAAGGAATACACATGTGAAATACCAAAGACATATCACTTACCAATCAAAAGATATATACAATCTTAGGTTTTTTGAAAAGTAGGTCAAATATGTAGGTCAAGGTCAATAGGTCAAAAGTTATGGAATGTGTAGAAAGGGGTTGTACCAAGGAATACACATGTGAAATATCAAAGCCCTATCACTTACCAATCAAAAGATATAGCGAATCTTACCTTTTTTTCAAAAGTAGGTCAAATATCTAGGTCAAGGTCACAAGGTCAAAATTTATGGTATGTGTAGAAAGGTCTTACCACAAGGATTTCACATGTGAAATATCAAAGTCCTAACACTTACCAATCAAAGGATATATCCATTCTTAATTTTTTTGAAAAGTAGGTCAAATATGTAGGTCAAGGTCACTAGGTCAAAAATTATGGTATGTGTAGGAAGGTCTTGTCACAAGGAATACACATGTGAAATATCAAAGCCCTATCACTTACCAATCAAAAGTTATGGGCTGTGACACCCAAAGTGTGACAGACAGACAGACGGACTGACGGACGGACAGGCAGACAACGGACAAAGTGATCCCTAAGTGTCGCTATGCTTCGCAGGCGACACAAAGAGTAAATATTAGTGAATATTTACTCTACATTACCTGTTTCCATTTCCATTCTTTAATCAATTACAGTCACGAAAATGGGTCCTAAAAGGCTGAAATGCAAAAGCTGCCGGGGGGCCTCGCCCCTCCTCCCTATCAGGGCTCTGCCCTGGACCCGCTGGGGACCTCGCTAATTATTTACGCCCTCCCCCCTAACAAAAAAGCTGGATCCGCCACTGATTTGACTGGTCCATTATATTTTCTTCAATAAGTCTAGTTAAGTCGAACTATATTTCAGTCAAGATTGTACATACACGCAGCAAAATAGTGAAATTGGTATCTGGAGAATCAGACGGGCTATACGTGAATAATGATATAAATTATGTAGGTCTTCTTTGGCGGTTCAAAAGATTTTAAGCACCCGCAAGTCACGTAAATTGTAGATTAATTGTGCTCCGATCGCCCGTCTGTCCGTCCGTAAATCTAAGAATCTGAAATCTAAATCTAAATCTGTTCTCAACTGTACTATTGTGTTCAAATGAGAATAAATTAATTGTCATTGTCAAAAAAAGAAAAAAAAAAAAAAAGAAAGAGGCATACCTGATGGGGATTTTACATGCGTCATTCCTGTAGCAGGAACTTTTTCACTGGTATCAAATTATTATACTTCATATGGCATTGACCTTGGAGTCTGAACTAACTACAATTGTGAATTATAACAAAAAGTTCTTATAATAAGACATATCTACTGATAAATTGCTCTCTTTCCACCTCTCTCTCTTACTCTCTTTCTATCTCTCCTTAATCAGTCCGTTTCGCATATTAATTCTATCATATTTATTTTCAGGTGCAAGAAGTGGATATGGAGATGTAACCGTTAGTGCTTCAATTGTTATTGACTCTTCTTTCCGATATGGAAATTTATAATATTTATTACAATGTATAAAGTATTTCTTGTATGTAAACTGTTTATATTGAAATTAAATTCCATATCAGTGCATTGTGCGTATTATTTACAGGATTCTTAGGTTTATATCGATCAGTTTGTGATATGTACAACAGCTACAACTAAGCACTACACATAATCCTAAAACTTTACAGGACATTTATTTTTAGTTTTCGAGCATTTCGGTCACCAAGGGCTCTAACTGGCCAATACATTAGGGATTTGTCCCCAGCAGCCACCGCAAATAATTTCTTGAAATGTAACGGGAAGCAAGCACTGAAGGTTATCTTCCTTTCTTTAGCCAATAGGTCAACACATATATATGGTTGCCTCGGACTCTTATTGGCTAACATACTGAGGGGGTTGACAGAGTGAAAGGGAGGGGGAGGGGGTGGGAGGGAAGGGGGGCGAGAGGGGGGGGGGGGGGGTGGGAGGGGAGAGAGGTATCCCCCTGTCCCTCCACATACTGCGTATCTCAAGTTCGTAAACGCGTTCACCAATATGAGGTAAAACGTACGTAAGGTCCTCTTGTCAGGCCAACATGGCAGCTTATGGGATTGTCTGAAACATTATCAACTTCTCCTCGGCAATGTATGCAGTAGTAACATAATATTACACATGTACATGTAGGTTGCCCATGACAAGAACTTTAAATTTTTGTCATAGCATTTGACCTAGTGACCTTGACATTGGGCTTTGACCTACTTTTAAAACACATTAAATTTTGGGCTGTGTCACGTCAACTAAAGAATATGTGTAGATTCCTTATGACATGAATTTTCATTACCTTTGGCTAGCATGGCTATGATCTCTGTATCTACAAAGATCGATAAGGCTTTGATATTAACCCTAACGTGGCTGACACCATGAATATGGTTCTTGCCAATAAAGAATTGAATTGATATGAGCTTTTACTTAAAAAAGATACTATGACCTTTAACATAGTGACCTTGACCTAGTGATATTTGACAATTTGTTTATTTCCCATGGCTATAAAGTTTAGTCTCATAAAATATACAAGACATATAATGTACCTCAGTTAAAAATTCCAGCAATATAGGTCCTTACTTTGCAAACTGTCTGTAGCGGTGTTTTGCCCGCATCAAATGTGGGCATATATGAGGGGCGGACAGGGGGTACCTCTCTCCCCCTCCCAACCCGTTACCCCCCCCCCCCCCCCCCCGCCTCCTCCCTCCCCCTCCTTTTCACCCTTCCCTTACCTCCCCCCTCCCGCCACCTTCCTCCCTCCTCTGCTCTCCCTCCCGCCCCTTTCCTCCCCTCCCTCCCTCCCTCCCTCCCTCCCACCTCCCTTTCACCCTGTCCACCCCCCCCCCCCCCATATATACTAGTAATGCCTATTTTAACGGCTGTCGTCCATCCACCCGTGAACACCCACCATCTCTTTTTGTCATCTTCTAATGTGTAGAGGTTGCAATACTTGATGGTATATACCTAGCATATATATGATTTGTCTCTTTCATCTTTGAAGATAGTATCATGGACTTAAGTTCAGAGGTCCTTGATACTTCGAGTCAAACGTGTCTTCCATGACAAGACCGTGAGCTTTGACTTCGTGAAGTTGACCTTCCGCACCAGATAAATTTTATCATTTCATCCTGTTACGTACATGACCTTGACCTTCGAGTTAAATCGACATTTTTAAACCCGGGAAAATACACTGATAGAAATATGTTTCATCTTTTAAGACATATATCTTCGCTAGCAATTCACCCATTAAAAATAGTTACCTTGACCTTGGCGTTTGACTTATAAATTACCATGTAAAATCTAAGTCTGTGATCGTGGGTGTAATATCTATATAGAAGAAGAAGAAAAGAAAACAGCTAGGGTGGCCACAACATTTGAAGAATGAAATTCCCTGATATTCCCTGGCCCATATAAATTTTCCCTGACAGTATGCGATCAAAATCTGAATAATTTTACATTGATTTTGCTCAAAAATGCAATGTTTAAGTACTTCATTCTTTAACTAACTCAATTTAACGTATTTCATAAGTACATCACTTGTCCATTTGACATACATGTACTTGTATAAGAAGGAGATTTGAAGTTCAAATGAATTTCAAGTGCATGCATTATCTACTGGGTGATTTGCATCTGAGCAATGTTGACGAAGAGAGCAAAGAAGAGGGGGTGGACAGAGTGAAAGGAAGGCGGGAGGAAGGGGGGGGGGGGGGGCAAGGGAAGGGTGAAAAGGAGGGGGAGGGAGGGGGAGGTTAGGGGGTGGGAGGGGGAGAGAGGAACTCGCCTGTCCGCCCCCTCCCCCCCCCCCCCCCCCCCAACGAAAATGAACGAAATGGAGCAGTATTAAATGTACATGTATATATAAAAGAAATGGGCATATTCTAAAACTTTCAAATAAATAAATATATTTTTGTTATGTCTGCGTCTGCGGATACCAAATAACTTATTCAACAAGATTTATACGTAAGAAATACATTGATTGTGTACGAAAATGGCAAGCGAAGCGAGCCAGAAAATTTTGTAGATCCTGCTTAATTAGGCCATTTAAAATTCTTTATTTTCTGTTTTGCGCCGGTTCTCGTGCTGGTAAGTTTTGAGCCCAAAGTCAAAAAACAAAACAAAATTTAAATATAAGATGTTTTGCAAATTAAATGTTTTTTACAAAAATTAAAGAAAATTGTGTATTTCTTTATATTTCATGTAGAAATGTAAAAATACTACAATGACTTATTGTCTATCATTCTTTTGTTCACTAAAATATGTCAAGATGATCAAATGAGACAAGCACACAATCACATAATATGAAATTGCAACTTTGTTTTATATACTTGTTTGTTTTTCTCCCCGGCTGGCTGGTAGGTTTCTCAATTTCAAAAGGACGTAAAACAGAATGAAAACAAGAAATGGCCTTACCCTGGCCGGTAAACACAAATTTATATAATCTATAAGAAATTTAATCATTGACAATGAAATTCCCTGATTTTCATGAAATTGTCAAATTCCCTGATTTTCCCTGCAGGGAATTTTTATTTCACATTTTCCCTGTTTTCCGGAGTCTGTGCATGGCCACCCTAGAAGAAAACTTGAAGTTTCAATGAGATGACCTTCGACCCACTGACCTTGACCTTGCACCAAGATTTTATCGTTTTTACATTTTTAATGAAAATCTGTCGACGGGGCATATTATTTAATGTTAAACGTCTTCAAATTCTAAGTCATTTTCTCTGTCTTAAGGGTTTATTTTTAGTTTTCGTACGCTTGAGACGTTGACGCGCAGAGCACATGAGCTATCAGGCGGAAGTCGATCATCGATAACTAGAAGGGAAAATAGTGCGTATAATACATACTGATATTTTTACAAATATAGATTGACATCAATATATCGCAAATAATTTTCATAGATATTTAGCTTAATAACAATATGAATGATGACAATTGCACTAATAAGCCGAATGTCCTTTGTTTTCATTGAGCGTATTAATTTTGTCTGATTCGTTATTGTGTTAGTTTGTTGAAATTATTCGTGGTGTGGACGGCATTCGGAATGTCACAGGACATAATGCTTTAGAATTTAACACCATTTGAAGTGTATATTTAAATCTCTGCTACCCTGAGACTTTATACGACGAACTGAACCTACATAGCTGGCGATGGAATGCCCGCATTTATCAGACAATGTTCAAATTACTGCACCGCCGATCAAAGGAGAAAACATCCCAGAAAAATTTTATATTTGCAGTGGTGAGTTTGCTGGAGGCTCCATTTTGTCTTTTCACTGTAACCAGTATCTATTTTAACTTCAAAAAGTACGGTAATGTTTGTGTAAGCTTATGTTAAAATGATCTATATTTGACCTAGATTTTTCTATGACGCATATCAAGAGGAGATAACTTGTGACAACTTGTATTTTTCATTGTTTATTTTCTATTTCAGTATGCAAGACTGAGAAGAGTCCATGGATATGTGTGAAGTGTGGAAAAATACATTGTGGAAGGTGATACAACAATAACTCTGAAGTTGACAGAATACATGACTTGACATGATCCTTTATTCCTTGCTTAGAGAGAAACCATTTGGGTGGGGAGGGGGACTACAAGAAAAAAAAAAAAGGAAAAAATATAACAGCTTGAGATATCAGATGATTCAGATCTGACAAAAATATTCTGGCCCAAAGGCCAACCAAATTGAAAAAAAATCTGGCCTGTAGAGCCCCCCCCCCCCCCCCCCCCCTCTCAAAAAAAAAAAAAAATATCTGAATGAAGCATTTATTTTGCTGAAGCTCAGTCTCATTCCCAATGGAAGACAGTACATTGTTTAAATTTTTACGCCTTCGGCTGTGGTGAGATCTACCAACTAACGAGGTGTATAACATTTTGCTCGTTTGTTCATCTGTCATTCCATCGTGCTTTCACTTAGAGGGGTGTAGATTTGTGATTCTCTTAAAAAGTATCACTTGTGACAAGATTTTTCTATTGATACCAAAATTTTTGACCATGTGACCTTGTAGTTTTACCTACTTTTGAAAGTTATCAATACTGGGCTTAACTTATGAATGTTAAATGATATGGCTGTTATATTATTTACAGGTGTATGCCTTGTGAAAAGACCTTTCTTTTAATACGAATTTTGACCTTGTGACCTTGACCTACTTTTGAAAAAGTTTGATATTGGGCATATTTTTTTAAATGGTCTGTAATATAACTCTCAAAGTAAAAATTTGAAAGATCATATGAATTTAAATAGATTTGAAGTATTAAAGTTATTTTATTTTTGTGAAAGGTATGTAAATGGACACGCCAAGCTTCATTATGAGAGCACCACCTCTGGTCATTCTATATGTATGGACTGTGAGAGCTATGCAGTTTTCTGGTAAGTATCATATTATTGTATTTAAATACTTATTTATAAGAAGTACCGGTACATACTACATGTAAAACAATTCGAATTAAGACCAGAAAAAAAACCCACACAAATTTTGAGATTGAAATTAGGATGAAGAAAGAGGTTCACTGAGATAGTGTCCATCATTCATGTATTTTATTTATTTATGGTTTCATTTGTTTTGCTATTCATCAATTTGAATGCAGGGTAATCTCCCTCATGGATAACTTGCAACTTGAAAATAGCTACATAAAATAACTCATGCCACTGAAACCATGGAAAAGTTTTATGTTTCCTCTGGCTCAAAAGGTTTGAGACATCAATAATATAAGGCTTTGAGAATTTTAGTTTTTAAGGTGATGATGAAAACTCTATATACTGACTAGATAATACTGACAATGTGTATGATGTTATTGCAGCTATACATGTGATGATTTTATAACCAATGACACAGCATTTGGTCACTTGGATAAATTACGGAAAGAACTCCAGTCCATACAAAGGTTTGCAACTTCCATACTTCTACACATCTGTATTTGCTGCATTTTCCTGTTTTCTGTCAAGATTTCTTGATTTGTTCATACTTTATTAGGTGCATACAGATATTGGCCTACATATGTCATAATATTACATGTAGTACGTACATAAATGTGATTCCATCATCCATGACAAAGTAGTCCTTATGGATCAGTTTATGAAAAAATGACGTAAAAAGGATGAAATCACAATCACAGGTATGACTTCATGAACGATTAGAAAGGTTACTTGTACCATGTGTTGTTCTGACATCAAACATACCAGTAAGCAAGGAAAATACTTACATGTAAACATCTTAAGGCACAAGAAAGCAAAAATCTGAAGAAAATTGAGGAAAAAGTATGTATTCAATGCTATCCATAAGGACCCTTTTCTCATCGGTAAAATCAATTGTAAAAAGTAGACTAAAATCTACAAACGTGTACCAGTACCTACATGTATGAAATATACCAAGGACAATTTTTGCCATTTGCTTTAAATTTGATGATGGGTACGGTAGGCTGGTGAATAGACAGGTGTCTATAATGTCTGTGCTCTTAGTGCAGTGGACTACCATCTTATATAGATGTATGGAATGATCCAAAATCAAATTCAATGGGATAAGGGTAAAAGTATAATTTAGAAATGAAGGTCTTACTTTTGGTGTTCATGGGTGTATAATTCTGGTTGGTCACGTGCAAATTCTGTGAATCGCAAATCGATTCTTGCAAAATTTGCATGTGCCCAACCAGAATTATACACCCATGAACACCAAAAAGTAAGACAGTCGTTACTTATATTTACATTTATTCTAAATAATCGTTCATTTTATTTTCATGCACATCTTACATTTTGTCTGTAACAGCATCAAATGTATTATAACTAGGTAAATTTTGCCTACATGCAAAACTTGAATGTGACGTCACAATAGCAACCCAAGTTATTGGAATATAATGTTAGTTGCCTAATGGGCGTTTAATATGGGGAATCTACTACATGTGTAGTAATGTAAATATTGCACATTGACTCGGTAGACGATACTTATAATTTGAAACGAAATTTCAGCGAACAAGACCAGAAAAGAGACAAGAAATTAAGACGGAAATGTTCCGTGGACTCTCAGGAAAATGACAGATCAAAGAAGAAAATTAAAAAGGTTGGTTAACTAAAGTAGGTCGCAATGAAATCCAAACAAATGAATGAAATTCCAATTACTCAATTGTGTTCATTGTGATAACAATTGCTAAATATAGATATTAATTTTAGGATGACAAGTTACGAATGCCTCGATCATCAGGACTAAGAAATCTGGGGAATACATGTTTCATGAATGCAGTATTACAATCCTTAAGGTAAATTAAAAAAAATTATGGGTATTTCAGTGTATTTTATAACATCCCCTACAAACTAAAATATGGAGAACTGGTACATACATGTATCTGTATTGGTCTGATTTACAACATAAATGTGTATGTACATGAACTGCATTTCTTCTTAATTTATTGTCATGCTGTTCAAAATTGAAAGGAGGCAGGTGCTGCTAAGTAATGTAATATTTGTAAGAGTTATGGCTCTTGATCTGGATGCCATCTGTGATGAATGGAACTTTCTCATACTATAGGCATGCTTGGCTATACATCATGCCATGTTCATGTATGGCAGCTCTGAATATAAGCTTAAAAAATCTAATGAATTCTAAATGTTTCAGATATAATATGTATACCTAACTATGGTTCCTTCTTTCAGTAACATCCATCAATTTTGTGGTTACATAAAACAACTGCCATCTTTAGAAGAGAAAACGACCAAAACAAAACGTCATCAAAACAGGAAGTCAAGATCAGAGGAGGAAGATATGTACGTTAATTGTATAACATGTACATTTGTATATGTAGAGTATCTCGTAAGATTTTCTATAATATTGGATCAAGTTTTTGTAAAATACATAACCTTTTATTAATGATTCCTTTTAAATTTTATATGAGTAAAATAGGTAAATCTCTAAGTGTGAAGTTATTGTGAAAACTCACAACTTTGCAGTGATTCCAAGTAAATTTTATATTTTTGTTCTAGTCTTAATTCATGACATGTCAATTATGTAGAGATAAGTTTTTTCGGGAAATGCTATGATAAATATTAGTAACGTCTTTTCTGTCGTACATATAGATTATTGGTTGAAGAACTAAGGAAGACGTTGTGTGCTTTATGGCAGGGAACAAAAGGAGCCATATCACCTGAATCTCTATTCACCGTCATCTGGAAAGTTGTGCCAAGATTTAGGTATCATTGTTAGGTTTGATATGTTGATATCACCAGAATCTCTATTCACCCTCATCTGGAAAGTTGTGCCAAGATTTTGGTATCATTGTTAGGTTTGATATGTTTATATCACCAGAATCTCTGTTTACCGTCATCTTGAAAGTCATGCCAAGATTTAGGTATCATTGTTAGGTTTGATATGTTTATATCACTAGAATCTCTATTTACCGTCATCTGGAAAGTCGTGCCAAGATTTAGGTATCATTGTTAGTTTTGATATGTTTATATCACTAGAATCTCTATTCACCGTCATCTGGAAAGTCGTGTCAAGATTTAGGTATCATTGTTAGGTTTGATATGTTTATATCACTAGAATCTCTATTTACCGTCATCTGGAAAGTCGTGCCAAGATTTAGGTATCATTGTTAGTTTTGATATGTTTATATCACTAGAATCTCTATTCACCGTCATCTGGAAAGTCGTGCCAAGATTTAGGTATCGTTGTAATGTTTGATATGTTTAAATGTACATGTATTATGCTTGGCATAATAACTGCAACTTGTGTATACATGTATCTTCCTCTGCATGAATATTCCTCATGTGAAGTTTTGCCTCATCTTCATGGAAAATGTAGAATTGGATTTCTAGAATGAATTGTTCCAGTAATTTACTATAAATATAGATATGCATAAGCCTGTATTATACTTTATACTTTAGTTTGTATAAGTAAATCTACTGTATACCAGAGTTAGAATTTCCAAAACCAATGATTATGTACGTGTACGTGTACATGTAAGAAACAGTCTATATTATTTGATTGTTAAATTACTTTCTATAACTGATTCTTCTGTATCCTGGATAAGATAGAGTGATATTATGTATACAAAGATTTACAAATTATATTACATTTTACATTTATTTATTGGATAATTTGATAATAATTAACGTTTTTAGGGGCTACCAGCAACAGGATGCCCACGAGTTTATGAGATATTTGTTAGACCGGTTACATGTAGAACTCTTAACATTATTACCCTACCCAAACATAGACAGCCCGTTTATTGGACCAAAGGGTAAAAGTACCATAGTGACTGCCATATTCGGTGGTTTACTACAGAACGAGGTTAACTGTCTTATATGTGGGATGGAGTCTAAAAAACATGATCCTTTTCTAGGTAAGGTATTTTAAAATGTCTTATTATTGTGTACAAATCTAAATACATGTATGAGGAGGAATTGATTACATATGCAGAGATTCTGAAATCTGCCGGTCTAAATGGCATAACTGGCATAAATTGACTGAATGGCAAAGTTCACGTCCATGCCGGTCAAAATGTCGGTTGTATTTTGACAGCAAATTTGCTTTTCAGTATTAAAATGTCACGCAGATGAATGCGGTATACAGCAACAGTACTAAATTTCCTTATGTTAGAAAAAAGCAAAACTATGACTACTCTCAGTAATACATGTATTCTGTTGTAAATACCCAAGTCACAATGTTATCTATTGTTTATTTGATATTTAACGAGGCCCTGGACAAAACATGTGCGCATTGTTTCGCGCATTCCCGTAACCGGTTCAATCTTTTATCTCTACATCGCACCTAACGCACTGTCATACTATGACGTCACAATCAAATGACGCGACAAAGCATTTAACGCCGCGCTAAAAATCAATAGGCTAGTAATCTGTGTATGTTCGTAATAAACGAAGATTAATGCAAAGCATGGTTAGATGATGAGATCGTCAGACTAGGATGGACTCAAGGTTTTTAATATCATCATTATTTGGTGCACCTCCTCTCACTAAATAGTTATTTTATTCTATAACGGGGGCCTTTAGAAAAAACGAGAAACAAATAGAAAAATAAATAGAACTTCATCGATCAAAACAATTTTTAATTCATTAATTTTGTAAAAAAAAAAAAAAAAAAAAAAACCCCAACAACAACAACACGTACTTTCCTGATACTATGTACACATATTTTTTTTTGCATCATAAATCATCGTATCATAATCCCAATGCTTTGGGGGAGGGGGGGGTTGCTAGCTAGTCATATGCACGGCACGAAAACACGTGTTTTCTCATCATTATTTTTTTTTTTTTTTTTGGTTCAGAAATGGCTTGATGTTCCTTTTCGTCTCATCGGGAGAATTATCAGCCAAATTGCAGCAAGTAAATCGTCTCACCTTGCTCGCAAATTTCATAAGCAACGACGCTGACGAATCTTCATTTTACTTTAATTTTTTTTTTTTTTTTTTTTTTTTTTTTTTTTTTTTTTTTTTGCTCTCATGAGGTCGGATGGCATTGTTAAACTAGAAAATTTTGCGAGGGACCTGCATACCTCTTATGATCGAGTGGAACATATTCAATTATTAAAGTTTTATATTGAATTATTTTAAGTATATTTTAAATATATCCTCGTAATACGTATGAAGGTAAGCAAATGTATTTTACATAGATTTATGTCATTTTCTTTTTTTCAGGGGAAAAAGGGGGAAGTACTCAGATTAAAGTCGCTACATGATTTTTTTTTTCTCAAGGTTTCACGAGCAATTTATAAATATAACATATTAAATAAAGTACATTAATTCATTGAAACGAGGCGCTCCGGTCCTGCAATCAGAAAAAGTATCTGTATAAATATATAGTATGCCTTTTATTTTCAGGGTTTCATTCTCTGAAATTGAGCCGGAGCGAAAATTCACATTTACTTATAAGTTTTAGAAGTTTCCGAGATATACACATTGTCCGATTCTTCATTTTGGGGGGTTAATTTCAGTATAGATACATGAGCAAATTTTGAAGGGGGCGCAAAGGGCGCACGCCCCCCCCCCCCCCCCCCCCCCCCCCCCCCCCCCCCCTCTGAAATCGTCGAAGTAAGGTATTTTGGGGGCTTAACCTTTATGTGTATACTCATTTTCAGGCTGTTTTGAGTCGAATGTCGGAAAATTTTCGCTGGTTCGCTGCCGCTCGCCACCTAACTCAATTTAGATTAACTTCACACCATTTGCTAAGCATGACCATTTCATGCTAAAATAGCCAGAATTATAAAGTGATACTACGCCCTCCATACCTTTACTTTACTGTGACTATTTGGACGGTCTTTTTCTGACATATGTACTAAGATTTTAGTCAACAAACATGTACTCTTGCAGCAAAGGGGATGCCATTTGGGTTGTGTACCCCAACCCTCTCTAAAACAATTTTAGAAAGTTCGCTGGTTCGCTTCGCTCGCCAGATATATTCAATAATACATAGTTTCAACGTTTTTGTATGAATTATACATTTTCCATTCTGGTGGTCAAAGGAATCAAAAACATGACTTCGTCTTGGACCCACTGGGGGAGGGAGGAAGCGGTCCCCAGACCCTTTGCCTTTTTTATATTCATGACGCCCCCCCCCCCCCCCCCCCTAAACCCAAATCTTGTATCCGCCCCTGAGATAACTCTTACCAATATATAGTGCGGTTCAACCAGAGAATACTTTGTCCTACAGCATACTCCATTCCATAAATGATTATTACCACGATGATGGACGTATCATTGTCTTCAACGTACATTTTAGCTCAGCGGTCGGATAAAATCGCATGGAATAGAAATATATCAGAGAGGGTGAGAGGTGGTCCAGCTCGGTCATTGCAACTCATTTGGTCCATTTTATGAATTTAAAAATATTATGCGCAATAATCGGGAAAAGGGGAAATAGGAGTCGCTCATAAACAACTCGACCCAATCTATTCCTGCGCATGGGGGGTAGCCCCTTTCCACTTTCCTTATTCTTTTGAATTTTACTTTACATTTGGTACATGTATCCATCCATGATCTTTTATCGTATTCGAATTATTTTTGCAATTTCGCGTGAGCTTGCAATACTATACTTAATCTTGACAGTGGCGTAGCTAGGGTGATTTCTTTGTGGACGTCTAGAGAAGGATGAATTAAGTACATCAACTCCTCCCTCGGAAAGGGGGGGGGGGGGGGGTCACTGATACTAGGGAGGGGGGTCGTTTACGAGAGAGTATGGTTTTGGGTTCGGCCGCCTTTATAGTATAGTTAAAACGCCTATAGAAACGCTTATATAGATCCGAGACCTGTCGAGTACGCGATTCTGCAAGGGGAGCATGCAAAGTTTAAAGATTAATGTGTGATCTGTGAGTAATCCATGTAACTTTTCAGACGTTTCCCCAAAAATACGATGTATTGAAGTTTTAGAATAGTGATATAGATAGCGATATTGCTGAATCAAATTGGACAAAAGATAAGGCAATAAGAGAAAAACGCTTTGTTCATTTTATCTTCGAGACTTGCAAGTACAAGTTATATGTTTTAAAATTACACAAATTTGATTTGAGATTGTCCCTTACATACATTTTGTAAATTCTGGCGATAGCATTTGGCTGACTTTCCCGAGAGGGATATGATACGTCGTATTATCACGCCTCAAACTAATTTCAGCCAATGACGTCGCAGTATTACGGTCACATTGTGTCCTACCTTGACGCCGAGTTAGGTCACTAAATTTTCAAACGTTAGAATTACACAGAGTATGTCACGAAATGGTTCTCGGTATGATAAATTCGTTATAGGGTTTGTTCCTGTCACACTTCCTACTCAAAGTACCTTGAGTAGGAAGTATGACAGGAACAAACCCTATAACTATATGAGCACATTCGTTCTTTATTCAAAATTAAGGGAAGATATGTTAAAAAAATTGATTTTGAGATGTTCCCCGAAGCTCACACAAAACGGCTGGATATCAAACTTGAAAAAACTTGATATATTCTGTCTTATGTTTCTCTTTATAATATATAAGAATATTCCATCAAATTCTCTGTTTCAGTTTTTTTAAAATTTCACTTTATATCTGCGAGTATAAGTTATGTGTAAAATTGCAAAAATATGCTTTTAAATGGTCCCTTACAAATTTGGCAATATCATTTGGCTGTCTTTTTCTGGATAGATATATGCTAACGAATATGATATGCCATAAACAATAAATATACGAGCACGTTCATACTTTATGAGGCCTTCTTTCATAATAAAGGGCAAATATGCTAAAAATATGATTTTGAGATGTTCCCTGAAGCTCAACCAAGCGGTCAAAGTTGTACAGAACTTGATATATTCTGGCTTATGTTTCACTTTTCAATGTATGAGCATGTCATCAAATTCTCTATTTCAGTTTTTATGCCCCCGGAATCAAAGATTCGGGGGCATATAGTTTTTGGCCTGTCCGTCTGTTTGTCTGTTTGTCTGTTTGTCCGAAAAACTTTAACATTGGGCATAACTTTTGAATGGGAAGTGATAGGGCTTTCATATTTCACATGTGTATTCCTTGTGACAAGACCTTTCCATTGATACCAAAATTTTTGACCTCGTGACCTTGACCTTGACCTTTGACCTACTTTTCAAAAACATTAACATTGGGCATAACTTTTGAATGGTAAATGATAGGGCTTTCATATTTCACATGTGTATTCCTTGTGACAAGACCTTTCCATTGATACCAAAATTTTTGACCTCGTGACCTTGACCTTGACCTTTGACCTACTTTTCAAAAAACTTTAACATTGGGCATAACTTTTGAATGGGAAGTGATAGGGCTTTCATATTTCACATGTGTATTCCTTGTGACAAGACCTTTCCATTGATACCAAAATTTTTGACCTCGTGACCTTGACCTTGACCTTTGACCTACTTTTCAAAAACTTTAACATTGGGCATAACTTTTGAATGGTAAATGATAGGGCTTTCATATTTCACATGTGTATTCCTTGTGACAAGACCTTTCCATTGATACCAAAATTTTTGACCTCGTGACCTTGACCTTGACCTTTGACCTACTTTTCAAAAAACTTTAACATTGGGCATAACTTTTGAATGGGAAGTGATAGGGCTTTCATATTTCACATGTGTATTCCTTGTGACAAGACCTTTCCATTGATACCAAAATTTTTGACCTCGTGACCTTGACCTTGACCTTTGACCTACTTTTCAAAAACTTTAACATTGGGCATAACTTTTGAATGGTAAATGATAGGGCTTTCATATTTCACATGTGTATTCCTTGTGACAAGACCTTTCCATTGATACCAAAATTTTTGACCTCGTGACCTTGACCTTGACCTTTGACCTACTTTTCAAAAAACTTTAACATTGGGCATAACTTTTGAATGGGAAGTGATAGGGCTTTCATATTTCACATGTGTATTCCTTGTGACAAGACCTTTCCATTGATACCAAAATTTTTGACCTCGTGACCTTGACCTTGACCTTTGACCTACTTTTCAAAAACTTTAACATTGGGCATAACTTTTGAATGGTAAATGATAGGGCTTTCATATTTCACATGTGTATTCCTTGTGACAAGACCTTTCCATTGATACCAAAATTTTTGACCTCGTGACCTTGACCTTGACCTTTGACCTACTTTTCAAAAACTTTAACATTGGGCATAACTTTTGAATGGTAAATGATAGGGCTTTCATATTTCACATGTGTATTCCTTGTGACAAGACCTTTCCATTGATACCAAAATTTTTGACCTCGTGACCTTGACCTTGACCTTTGACCTACTTTTCAAAAACTTTAACATTGGGCATAACTTTTGAATGGTAAATGATAGGGCTTTCATATTTCACATGTGTATTCCTTGTGACAAGACCTTTCCATTGATACCAAAATTTTTGACCTCGTGACCTTGACCTTGACCTTTGACCTACTTTTCAAAAAACTTTAACATTGGGCATAACTTTTGAATGGGAAGTGATAGGGCTTTCATATTTCACATGTGTATTCCTTGTGACAAGACCTTTCCATTGATACCAAAAATTTTGACCTCGTGACCTTGACCTTGACCTTTGACCTACTTTTCAAAAACTTTAACATTGGGCATAACTTTTGAATGGTAAATGATAGGGCTTTCATATTTCACATGTGTATTCCTTGTGACAAGACCTTTCCATTGATACCAAAATTTTTGACCTCGTGACCTTGACCTTGACCTTTGACCTACTTTTCAAAAACTTTAACATTGGGCATAACTTTTGAATGGTAAATGATAGGGCTTTCATATTTCACATGTGTATTCCTTGTGACAAGACCTTTCCATTGATACCAAAATTTTTGACCTCGTGACCTTGACCTTGACCTTTGACCTACTTTTCAAAAACTTTAACATTGGGCATAACTTTTGAATGGTAAATGATAGGGCTTTCATATTTCACATGTGTATTCCTTGCGACAAGACCTTTCCATTGATACCAAAATTTTTGACCTCGTGACCTTGACCTTGACCTTTGACCTACTTTTCAAAAACTTTAACATTGGGCATAACTTTTGAATGGTAAATGATAGGGCTTTCATATTTCACATGTGTATTCCTTGTGACAAGACCTTTCCATTGATACCAAAATTTTTGACCTCGTGACCTTGACCTTGACCTTTGACCTACTTTTCAAAAAACTTCAACATTGGGCATAACTTTTGAATGGGAAGTGATAGGGCTTTCATATTTCACATGTGTATTCCTTGTGACAAGACCTTTCCATTGATACCAAAATTTTTGACCTCGTGACCTTGACCTTGACCTTTGACCTACTTTTCAAAAACTTTAACATTGGGCATAACTTTTGAATGGTAAATGATAGGGCTTTCATATTTCACATGTGTATTCCTTGTGACAAGACCTTTCCATTGATACCAAAATTTTTGACCTCGTGACCTTGACCTTGACCTTTGACTTACTTTTCAAAAAACTTTAACATTGGGCATAACTTTTGATAGGTAAGTGATAGGGCTTTCATATTTCACATGTGTATTCCTTGTGACAAGACCTTTCCATTGATACCAAAATTTTTGACCTTGTGACCTTGACCTTTGACCTACTTTTCAAAAAACTTTAACATTGGGCATAACTTTTGAATGGGAAGTGATAGGGCTTTCATATTTCACATGTGTATTCCTTGTGACAAGACCTTTCCATTGATACCAAAATTTTTGACCTCGTGACCTTGACCTTGACCTTTGACCTACTTTTCAAAAACTTTAACATTGGGCATACCTTTTGAATGGTAAGTGATAGGGCTTTCATATTTCACATGTGTATTCCTTGTGACAAGACCTTTCCATTGATACCAAAATTTTTGACCTCGTGACCTTGACCTTGACCTTTGACCTACTTTTCAAAAACTTTAACATTGGGCATAACTTTTGAATGGTAAGTGATAGGGCTTTCATATTTCACATGTGTATTCCTTGTGACAAGACCTTTCCATTGATACCAAAAAATTTGACCTCGTGACCTTGACCTTTGACCTACTTTTCAAAAACTTTAACATTGGGCATAACTTTTGAATGGTAAGTGATAGGGCTTTCATATTTCGCATGCGTATTCCTTGTGACAAGACCTTTCCATTGATACCAAAATTTTTGACCTCGTGACCTTGACCTTTGAACTTTTAACCCAGCGACCTCCCATACATGTACTTAACAGAAAATAGTGTTCATACTAACAAAGATGCCACCGGGGGCATTCGTGTTTCACAAACACAGGCTTTATTTTTTTATATAATTTCAATTGTACTGATAAAGACAGGGTACAAGTCATGTGTAAAATTGCAAAATATGCTTTGAGATCACCCCTGATATATTTTCAGGATTGAATTTTGTTGTCTTTTTCTAGAGAAATATATACTAAGAAACATTATATGCCGTAAACAAGAACTATAAGGACATATTCATCCTTTATGATGTCTTTATTTAAAAAAAAAAGGGCAAATATGCTAAAAATATGATTTTGAGATGTTCCCTGAGGCTCAACCAAGCGGTCAAAGTTGTACAGAACTTGATATATTCTGGGTTATGTTTCACTTATCAATGTATGAACATGTCATCAAATTCTCTATTTCAGTTTTTTTATAATTTCAATTGTACTGATAAAGACAGAGTACAAGTTATGTGTAAAATTGCAAAATATGCTTTGAGATCACCCCTGATATATTTTCAGGATTGAATTTTGTTGTCTTTTTCTAGAGAAATATATACTAACAAATATTATATGCCGTAAACAAGAACTATAAGGACATATTCATCCTTTATGATGTCTTTATTTCAAAATATAAGGCAAATATGTAAAAATATGATTTTGAAATGTTCCCTGAAGCTCACACAGGCGGTCAAACTTCCACAGAACCTGATATATTTTGTCTTATGTTTCTCTTTTCAACATATGATAATCCTATCAAATTTTCTATTTCAGTTTTTTTATAAATTGCAATTATAATGCAAAAAATCTTGTTTTTCTATGAAATCATATGGAGAAAACAAGGAAATTTTTGAGACGGTCCCCCCGAAAAACTAAGCGGTGAAATTGATTCATTTTTCACCAAACTCTTGTATATAAGTAAATGACATTATGATATGAATTTAATCAAAATCTCTATTTCTGTTTTTGAGTTATCTTATTGTCCAGGGCCTCGTTAAACCCCCTATGTTTGTTTATGTCAAGGCAGGTAACAGCGAAGATGTAGCGTGTTACTGATGTAAGGTCAGAAAATGGTGAAAAGTAGGCATGGACAGTTCAGAGATAAGACTTATTCTTGGCGATATAGAATTTTAAAAAACTCATTCATGAGGACTTGCTACTTTTCTAAATGCTACGTCCTGAGCAGATTTTGATGTGTTAAGGGATGCGTTTACACGCATGATTGATTACGCAGGGATGATAGAAAAAATACACAAATGACATTTTGTCCGATAAAACGTCCTTTCTACAAGGAATCAAGTGAATTTGAACCAAAAACTGATTAGGATGCCGGTCCAAATGACTGGCATCATTTTCAAGATTTCAGCACCTCTGTATATTCACTTACACATTTATATTTATACCTTTTAATTTTTAATTTTCAATTTCAATTAAGTTTTGATTAGTTGGTTTTATTTTATTAACAAGAATGTTTTAGATGCTAGAACAGTCTTTCCAAAAACTTTTTTCAGCCACTAGCCCGAAGATAAATTTTACTAGTTTTTTGTATAGTTTCTTACAGAATTTCTACTACATTGTAGCTTGGCAAAAAATTTGGTAACTTCGGACGTCGTGCTAGTGAGTTTTGGGAAAGACTGTTAGAGCATTTTTTCTCGTATAACATGTCCCACATTAGTTTTGTTTCCTTTTATTACAGATTTGTCATTAGATATACCTCCACAATTTTCTACCCGAGGAAGTAAGCCAAAAGATGGGGAGTCACAAGTTTGTAGATTAGCTGGTATGTTCACATTTTTTCTCATAAAAAGTTTGCAGCAGTTTTTCACAGAGTATTTAGTAGGGATAACAAATACATAAGTCCTCGTGATGACCATGCTCCTATTTTCTCTAGATTCACGTAAGAGATGTACATGTAATTTGATTAATGACTGAGGACGTTTTGAAAAGTTGTGGAGTGTTACATTTTCTTCATACACTCATACATACATGTATATGATATCTACTTGTACGTATTTTTAACTCACAGTAGAAATTAGTTTCACGTTTATATGTTCAGTAGATTCAGTAATTTTTTCCTTGCAGATTGTCTTTCAAGTTTCACAGACGTAGAAGAATTAGAAGATACAGAATTATACATGTGTAGTAACTGTAAACTACGTCAACGTTCAACAAAAAAGTTCTGGATCAGACGATTACCAAATGTAAATAATAATGGGTTTTTTCCCCTGAAGTTGTTCGTTTTCTATTGCTGATCTGCAAAATGTGTTTGATTGAATTCATTTTTTCAAAGATTGTGGAAAAAATTATTTTGTGATTTGAATGATTATGTACATTTGATTCCCAAAAATAGATATTAACCTCTCAGCAAATTGATTAAAGAACATTAATAAATAACTTTCCAGTAAAAAATATCTTTAGATTTTAAAATGTATGAGTTTTGTATTTTTTGCATTTTTGAGTTTTGCATTTTGTAACTTTGTTTTTATTAATTTCAGGTATTATGTTTGCATATCAAACGTTTTCGATGGCAGTCTTTCTTCCGAGTAAAGCTGGAAACTTTTGTAGAATTTCCTCTCACTGGTCTTAGTATGAATAAATATGTATTGAACAATTTGGTAAGTTTTGAAGAAGGGACACAATGTTATTATTGAGTAGTCTTGTAATTTATGTAATGAAAAAGCTCAAACCAATTTTCACTTCTCTGTCAGTGCATTACAATTTGATACAAGGAAAACCATCTAATGTTTAGTATAAAAGATCAAGACCATACTACTTGTAAGAAAGCTTCAAACAGAATTTAACGAAAAAATGATTTTTTTTTTAAGTTGATGATATAATTGTTGTGTATATGTTCCAGCATGAGACGCGGGGAAGCGGTGGCGGTAGTAACGAGTATGATTTGGCCGCTGTTATAGTCCATCACGGCTCAGGGTATGTGTCTGCTCTCCACTAATTCTATCATACATGTGAACCTTTTGCCTCCACAAATCTGGAGGATTTTCAATTTTCATCTGGAGATTTGGCCTCTCGTCGGGAGGTTTTTAATTTTTCATCGGGAGGATTTATTGGTATTCGGAACACCCCCCCTTTTTTGTGTCGCCTGCGAAGCATAGCGACACTTAGGGATCACTTTGTCCGTCCGTCCGTCCGTCTGTCAGTCTGTCTGTCTGTCACACTTTGGGTGTCACAGCCCATAACTTTTGATTGGTAAGTGATAGGGCTTTGATATTTCACATGTGTATTCCTTGTGACAAGACATTCTTACACATACCATAATTTTTTACCTAGTGACCTTGACCTACAAATTTGACCTACTTTTCAAGAAAATTAAGAATGGTTATATCTTTTGATTGGTTAGTGTTAGGACTTTGATATTTCACATGTGCAATCCTTGTGGCAAGGCCTTTCTACACGTACCATAATTTTTGACCTTGTGACCTTGACCTAGATACTTGACCTAATTTTGAAAAAAAGATAAGATTCGCTATATCTTTTGATTGGTAAGTGATAGGGCTTTGATATTTCACATGTATATTCCTTGTGACAAGACCTTCCTACACATACCATGGTTTTTGACCTATTGACCTTGACCTACATATTTGACCTACTTTTCAAAAAAATTGAGAATGGATATATCTTTTGATTGGTAAGTGATAGGGCTTTGGTATTTTACATGAGTATTTCTTGTGACAGGACCTTTCTACACAGACCATAATATTTGACCTTTTGACCTTGACCTAGATATTTTATCTATTTTTCAAGAAAAGTAATATTGGCTATATCTTTTGATTGGTAGGTGATAGGGTTTTGATATTTCACATGTATTTCCTTTTAACAATGCCATTCTACACATACCATAATTTTTTACCTTTTGATCTTGACCTAGATATTTGACCTACTTTTCTAAGGTTGTATATATCTTTTAATTGGTAGGTAATAGGTCTTTAATATTTCTTATGATGAGACCTTTTTGTTACCAATTTTTACGTAGTGACCTTGACCTAGATGATTGACACTCTTTTCTGAAAATTTGAGAATGACCATATCTTTTAATTTGTAATTAAAAGGTCTGATATTTCAAATGAATTTCATTTGAAAAGACTTTTCTACTGATACCAATAATTTTGATCCACTTTCTAGAATAATAATCAAACCGCTTCGCAGGCGACACAAGCATTCCTTGGATTGCTATTTTCTTAATCTACGGACGAATTTTCTCAACTCGCTTTTCAACAGGGACAGATTCCGCTCTCATACAACAACAAAAACAATTTGGAGTTCCGAGAGTTGTCTCAATGGCGTCAGTTGATTTCTTTTACCTTGCTTCTGCTACTTGTGTACACCTGTACAGAAAATCAATAACTGCTCTTCATGGGGTTTAAACTGACCACTCATCAGATTTAAATCCCATTGTTAGGAGAATAATAAACGAGCCATTTACAGAGTACGTGAATTACATGACGTTGTTTTTCCTACGCATTTATCTATTTATTTATCAGCGAACTTTTACTGCACTTCCGCACTTTATCGTGTTATATATAAATATAATATGATTTTACGGCATCAAGAAGACTCCCCAATTAACCTTGTACATCAATTTGGTACGTGAATTTGACGACCCGTGCTAAGATGTACTGGGTATAACGTCCCTCGGGGAAGTCGAGTACCCGTGACGGTGAAGAGACCACGACGCTAATTGCTTTGTTTTTCCAGCAATATACCTGTCACCTGTATAATTAGCACTAATTTTAAAAATTGATTGTCTGGTAACTACAGACGGCGTAATGCGTAACGTAATACACAAATGGGGATTTTGCATTTCATCTGGAGAAATCTGGAGGATTTTTCGTTTTCGTTGGGAGGATTCTATTTCGTAGGGAGGAATCGGGAGGACTATTTTTCATCGGGAGGGTTCTCGTTTCGTCGGAGATTTCGTCCTCCTGCCGGGAGGTTCACATGTATGTTCTATAAATAGGAATACATAACACAAAATAACTCATTAATAGGTACATATACTTGTATTTTGCAGTGGAGTTACATGAACATTGAGAAACAAACCTTTTTTAAAGCCTTGAAATATAAACTAAAAAATATAACACAAATAGTAAATGGATTTCATGCTTATATTTACATGTATATTTGAAAATTATTCAAACTTGTTGCAATTTATACTTGCAATTATTTTCTTCTTTACCATTTATGTATGCCAAAATGCAGCGTTCTCAATGTTAATCATGATATACATGTACATACATAGAATAAGTATTTTACCATTAACATTATTGATATTACTATTTGTAGAGCTGGCTCAGGTCACTACACATCATATGCTCGCAATGAAGGTATGTAATATTATTATCTTTTCTTTTCCTGAATAAGACTAGATTATGCAACTTCTTTTTTGTGTATGGATCATTAGATGAAAACTTTTACTGATTTTCAGGTAAAATAAATATTAATTCTTATTCAATACAGGTCAGTGGTTCCATTTCAATGACAGTACAGTAACACCCTGTGATAGCACGACCGTTGCCAAGTGTAAAGCGTACATTCTGTTCTACATACGGAGAGAATTCAAACTTCCCGAGTATCTCACATACAAGAACGGAAAGTGAGCACTTGATTACAGGTTTTATGGGACACCATGAAAATAAACATGCAAATTCTTCCCCATACTTAGCTGTCTGTGTTGAATTCAGACATGTATCTATTTGTATGAAATACTCATAGAATTTTACGATCAAGCTGCATGACTTAGATGGACTTTGGTTGTTATTATGTGTGATTTGGTTACAGCAAGCTTTGAATTAAGTATGAAAGCACATGAACTGATGTTCAATTTAAGCCAAATTATTTGATTGGTGTAATTCAAGATTTGCTCTTGAATGGAATAGTTTGTGAGTATTGTAGATGGAGGTAAAATTACACGTACTCTAATGCAATGTGTTTTACGTAATATGTCATTTGATTTATGCCCTTTGACATATAGATGTAAGTTAAGCTGCCTGCTTTTAAAACAATGGGCTCAAAGAAGACCAATTCATGTAAAAATGAGCACCTCCTTAATTGTCTAATTAAGGAAAGTTTCATTTTGGAGTTTTCATGCATTATGTCATTATAACGAGTGTAACAAGTGAATGTCATTGTGAAAAAGGATGTATAGATGTAGATGTACGACATCATCGATTGTGAGGAGTGAGTGTGTTATGAATGATAGATACATTAAGACAAATCATTTACAGATATGCTTGCCTAGTATTCATCGATGGTTTTGTATGTATGATCGTTCCGGCAGGCCGGTTAGCATGCATGTTTAGAATGAATTTGATGCTTGGCTTTGCAGTGGATTTTAAAAGGCATTAGTATGTGTGTATATTGTGTACCAGTATGTGTGTATATTGTGTACCAGTATGTGTGTATATTGTGTACCAGTATGTGTGTATATTGTGTACCAGTATGTGTGTATATTGTGTACCAGTATGTGTGCACATAGTATGTGTGTACATTGTGATTTAAAGTTGTCTCAAGTAAGGTTGCCTCAAATTACAATATTCTATGTACATGATATAACAGTTTCCTATGTGGTATTTAACTTTAATCACATTAATTTCCAATTTATTTCCTTTTCCCTACATGTAGAAATGGTCCACTACTGTATACCCTTTGTAAACATGAAGGACCCTAAAACTGATATACATGTCTATGTGTGATTGAGAATTTTTCTTTGGAGTCCATTTAAAGACGTGTACTTCTACATGCACATGTAATTACCACTTATGTAATTACCACTTACATGTAAATTCCTTATGATGCTTGACATGTTAAAAACTATTACATGTACAGTGATTTTTCGCCCTGATTTACTGCCGAATATTAACAGTTTCCCCTGGTGAAATTAAGTTTTATTTTCCCCCAAACAACACTGATCCCCCTACTGTAAAAAGTGTGAGACCAATGATTAATTAAAAATTGAATGAAAACATCTTTGTATACTTGAAGAAATTTGTGACAGAGCTTTATAAACAGCATTATTAAACGAAAATTGATAGTTTCTAAGGAAATTTTGAGTGTAAAAGAATATTCTGTCTTGATTTTATATGTTCCCAAATGTCAATTATTTTCCCAAAGAGAAGATAGAACCTAGGGATAAATTAGTATGATTTCAGAATTTATCTCTGGCATTACATTCAATTTCATACGCAAGTAAATAAGCAATACTTAAAAATTTGAAAACTGATTTGGTTCTATTTTCTGCATGTGATAGTTAATAATGGGAATCGTGAGTAAGAATAGCAACTGATCAAAAATATATGACTTTGTCCTCATTATAACACCTGCCAGTACGTCATGTTTTGACACTATGTCACGCATTGTGAAGAAAATGTGATTCAATTTGCCGAAATTTTCTCACCATATTTCATATTTGATATTGGATGATATCCATTTCGATTTGGTACAATATCTATTCAAACAAGAGGTACATTATAAGTAAACCAAGCAACATCACCAAATATTTTTACTTACATGTAGTTTATCTGCTGAATGTTTACAACTGAAGGTTCAAACAACTTTAGACTACTTAACTCTGTACATGTATGTTACAAGACAACTTCATATATGTAACGTTGTAAAATAAATTACAAAGATACCCTCAGTTAAATATACATGTATGTATGAAAGTCTGTCTCTCCTATTGTCCCCCATTTTATACAGAACACCTAATGCACTTCAAACTCTGAATTAATAATTTGATAATTAAAAGAATGAGATATATAGTTGTGATTAGACCATTTGATTGTACATTCTTTTTTGTGTCTAGGTATATGAATTAATGGGCATTTCAAAGTACATGCTGGAAATGGTCGTTTTTCGATGTACATATATTTACTTCCCCTGATATCCACATTATTATATTAAAACAATCAGTGCTAGATATATTTAATTTATAAAAGTTTCTATTTATTAATTGATGATCAATATTCTTTCTTTCCTTTTTAGTTTTTTTTTTTTGCTCATGATAAATAATGACATTTCTTGAATATTATTATTCGGAAGTGAAGCTGTTCCATCAAATTCTACTAGAAGCAATGTTGTAATACATGATCTTGAAATTTCAAAATTTTTTTGAAAATTTTACATTTGACCTTTACGATAGATTGTAAATGTGTAGTATATATGTAAAAAGAGTGATTCTGTGTTCAGTTTTGAATGATTTCATTTTTCATGAAAACCCAAGACTTTTGGACCCTGTGTCCGATTTGAATGAAGTGTATTTGCTGTACCATGGTATTTTGTTATTGTTAATAATATGACTGAAAAGTTGTTACAAAATCAGCAAGTCTGGTATTTTATTTTCTGCCCAAGTAAGGCTTGAAACATGAAAAATAAATTTAAAAGAAAGCATCTACTCGGCTTGTATCTTTATATACATTATTAAGTTTTCAGTACAATGTTAATGTGAAATAGCTTCGATATTTCTGTGGATTCTTGGACCAGTGCTTACATTCAGTATCTTACTTTTGAAACAAGGTCATGCGTCCATATACATACAAGTATTAAAGTCAACTTCTCTAGTCATAACTTTTTGTCACCTACTTTGAATTCTATCTGTCCGTCGGTTTGTCAGTCACAAAATTTAACTTTTGACATTCTTTGAATGGGATCGATACTTCTCTATTTCACATGTATTCCTGGAGACAATACCTCTTCATTGACAGCTTTTGACTTAGTAGTTTTACCTACATGTACTTTTGAAAATCCTTGGACATCACTTGTGAAAGGCAAGTGGTAGTGCTCTCATATTTCATATGTGAATTCCTTGCACCTTTCCATCAATACATAAGTTTTTTGCATTGTGGCCTCAACCATGGAATTTGACACAGTCCAGTTAATGGGTTAAATAAAAGTCTAATGTATCCATCGAGATAGCTTACTTAACCTCTTTCCAGTTGGTGAAATGTTATCACAAGAAGAATTGTGTTGAAACGAACACATCTCTTTCTATATGCAAACTGTTAAGGTGTGGAGCATAAGATATTTTACCTTGACTTTGTGTCATCTTCATTCTATAGGCGGCTTTTTCCAAGTAAAGAAAAGTAAAGTCAACAACACAAATATATTTCAAAGTAAAGAAAAGTAAAGTCAACAAGACAAATATATTTAAGTAATTTATTTCGGAGGATCCAATATTAGAACAAGAAGAGCAATACCAGTGCCATACAAACCAAACTATAAACGAGGTAGATCCTCTCAACTCGGGGCCAAAATTAAAGACATTCCTCAAAATATATTGTGATATACAACGTTCACATTTTATTTTATACACTTTAAAACCTTTTTTTGAAGAAATGCATAATGCAAACTGTTCATCTTTCTTACTAGCAGAGTGAAAGCAAAATTGATAAAGAAAAGAAGAGACAAGTGCCATACATGCAGAATACAAATGAGAGAGATTACAAGATACTATAAACTACTAAAACAGTACATATACTGTATATAATGTTATAAATGTTCATATAAAGATGAGATAGTTTGGAAAGCCAGCTCTGATTTATCATTAGGGTCAATGAAATACAAATACCTTCGTCATCCCGTCATTATTATCTTGAAATATAAAATGGTCGTAGTAGAGAAGAATAAAAAGACAAAATATCAGCGAATGGATGCAAAAACTGAGTAAGAAAGGTGTTAAGGGTATAACTCGTACACTTTGTTCCATGCAGAAAGAACATTTTGTTTTATACATCTTCTATTGATTATTCTATTATTATAGGTCAACATATAATTTTGAGTGACATACATGTATAACAGGTAACTATGAACAATTAAAGTCATGTCTATTGATATAAACAATGGAAAAGTATTTTGTTGTACCGGTAATTCTTTTCTTGGTACAGTATGTGAAAAAGACTGATTTTTTTCTTTCAAAAGAACAGTCTTTAAAAATCTTTTTAGATAACCAGCATTTATTAAATTTTTTGACAAGAGATTGGTTGACATACATGTACATGTATCTTAAGCCAAATTATGAAGATTATCTGGTGATGTACAATTATAAGTAACTAACTTAAGACATCTGTGTTTCTCTACTCCATAGGATAGTAAGATGGTATCAAAAATCTGTACAGTCTATAATAAACTCTATAAAACTTGTAAAATTTTCAAATGACAAATCAAACAAATTTCTACAACCAAGATGGTCCAGTTGAAAAATGCCACAAAAATGACAATGCTAGCTTGTTATCTCAAGTTCTACATTGTTGTATGAAATCTACGAGCAGCATTGAAATAAGCTCATACCAGGTATAGGGAGTGGCATGAAAACTTGCATTTATTATAAACCTAGCCTCTCACTTAGATATACAAGCTCTATTGACATTCATGTACGAAAACATCTTCAAAGAAGAAGATTGCTGGTTATACGTTTTTCCAAAGGCTGGTAAATGTACATAATAATACATAAAATGTAGGTACCCTTATAATTCACACAAGAAAAGGACCTCTTGTAGCAACTGGGCGATCCATGTACATCAAGCCATTAATACAATATATATAAATATTTTTATTAGGGATAAGAATACTGGTGCATACAAAACCCACTATTGTACACATAGAATCATTCGCTGTGTACTAGCCTTCACTACTTACAAGAACAGCCTCATACTGTGTCCGCCAATTATTGTCCGTGTGAAAAGATAAAATAGTAAAAGAAATCACCAGTCAATGATTCTACATATGCAATATTGTAGACCAAAAACAGCATAGTTATAAACTAGTTATAAACTTTGCTATTTGACCATCATTGAGCAAAAGATGAGGAGATAATAAGCCATTTTTTCTGGATACTCTGCAAATATACATTGTATATATGTACATATGAATGGTGATTTCTCAATAATCTACCACTAGACTCATTAGGGAAAGTTTCTCTCTCTCTCATTTGGAGTATATCCCAGAAGTCTCTTACAAGATGGAATTTCAGCAAAATTATTTCACTGGTATCCAGAAACTCCATGTTTGCAATAACCCACTTGTACTAATTTATAAAGATATGTGGAATATTTCAGCAAATTGTATACTTCTATGAAAATAGAAACCAAAGAAACAATAATTATTCCACATGAAACAAAGAGACAGCCGAGTTCAGATTATTGAAATATCACCCATTCTCTGTATTATCTTATAATTACTAAGTACAAGATTCATATATGTAAATAAACTATACCTAATGTACGTACATGTACATAATTGACAGTTGTTATGGAGAAACCAACAAACAAATGAAATATCCATGTGGTCTGCATGATCAAAAGGTAATAAAAACATGTGTAACAAACATGTACATCTGTACATCCACAAAAATAAAGACAAAACAACAGATCTGTCATGTTCATCAAGATGTACACGACATTCTTATTTACAATTATTTTCAGAGAATTGTAATTCCCCTCACCATCCTTTAAACAACAAGGAATTAAGATATACAAAGATCCCTCTCTATACGAAAATACATGTTCTTTTTTGCTTTAAGGTAATCTTTATGATTAAAAATTCATTTTATGTTATATTAAGTTTAATGTTACACAATCTTTTTTTCAATAATAACATTATTAAAGAGTTATATGCAATATTTCACATAACAATGGACCTTTTTGAAATATTACAGCAATAGGGACGACGAAGACCGAGAGCCGTACAGAGAAATATGTTCCTAGCCCTCCTAGGATAGAACTTCATTAAGGGTGGCCTCACTCAGATAACCCTGAAATAGATATACATATGAACGTAAAAAATATGATAGGTATATGTACAGGCACACTGTATAGAAAAGACTTTTCATGATAGAAAAAAAAAAAATTTCATCTTTTGGTGAACAATAGAAATGTAATGTATTTCAACAAATAAGAATTTTAGGAATGACAAGATACATCTCCATCATAGAATATAAGAACTGTGACCTTGACCTTTAACAATCAATATGTTTCTATTGCCATGGTGATCCTATGTGGCGAGTATGGTGATCCTTGACCTAACGGTTCAATAAGCATCTTGCCCAAAAGCTAATTACTAGAGTTACAGGTCACAATGTTGACCTCTATAAACAAATAGAGTCCTTTCTCATTGTGATCATTTGTGGCAAGTATGAAGATCCTATTGGTTTAGTCTCTATTCCTGTCTACAAGGACATAGGGACAGATGGACTAACAGACAAAGACAACCATCTAAAGATGGGTGTATAAGCAATATAAGGCACAAAATCTCATAACAAAAATTAATCGAATAGGTAGCATACTAACCGTTTCATCAATCCCAACTCTAGTCACGTTCAGCCTTACTAACTTGCTCTCCATATCTTTGCTTACAGGATCTGAATTTTCTGTGAAAAAGTAGACAATATGTACTGATTATAAAGAAATGTCATTCTGAATGGATGTCACTTATTAGAAATTTTAACAAGATTTTTCAGTAGAAAACATCACTTGGCATGTAAAATTTTGATAGTGAAATGGCAATTTCATGAAATAGAGAGATATGGCCAGTTTGAGGTATTTTATTAAAGTAGGTGAAACTCCAAAGTCAAGGTTCCAAATGAAAGCCTGGTCATGAGGAATCTACATGTGAAATATCAAAGGCCTAATTAACCCTTATACTGTAGTTCATGAGATATAGCCAATGGTAAAAGTTTTGTCCATGCAACCAACAACACCAACGCTAGGGTTATGACATTAGCTGCCTAAAGTTTTCTCTGAGTTTCAATAGTCAGAGATTTGATATCAGATTTGTGTCAATGCATTTAATCTACATGTATCTATGAACTGCTCAATTTCACAATGTATAAGGGGATGAACATATTAACATGACTCTAAGTAAGTGGAAAGTAGGTCAAAGATCAAGGACAAGGTCAAATACTAACAAGTTAAAAGTCATGTTTGTAAAACATTAATGCCCCCCTACCCCTTCTGTGATTAAAGTCCATCACAACTTTATACTTGATTTTCATTTGATGTGTCTGTACACACAATTTCATTTCAATATGTGAATCCACTCCAGAGGTATTGAACGGAAACTGATGTCGTGGACCGACCGACCGACCGACGGACCGATAGACAGAAAGTCAGACAGCGGCAAAGCAATATGTCCCCTCTTCTTCAAAGGGGGGCATAAAAATTTTTGATTGAATCCAAATATGAACTTGACCTAGATTTTTATTTGATGTGTCTGACAACAAAAGTTCATTTCAATATGTAACTCCACTCAAGAGATATTGAACGGAAACCCTGAAATTTTGGTATTTTTCGAAGTGCAAGGGGCATAACTCTGTCAAAATCTTGTTCACCGGACCTAAATATGAACTTGACCTTGTAGATTTTCATTTGATGTGTCTGTATACAAAATTTCATTTCAATATGTAACTCCACTCAAGAGATATTGAACAGAAACCCTTAAGTTTTGGTATTTTTCAAAGTGCAAGGGGCATAACTCTGTCCAATTTTTTTTTGATCGGACTTAAATATGAACTTGACCTAGATTTTCATTTGATGTGTCTGTATACAAAATTTCATTTCTATATGTAACTCCACTCAAGAGATATTGAATGGAAACCCTGAAATTTTGGTATTTTTCGAAGTGCAAGGGGCATTACTCTGTCAAAATTTTGTTGATTGGACCCAAATAAGAACGTGACTTAGATTGTCATTTGATGTATCCGTATACAAAATTTCATTTCAATATGTAACTCCACTCAAGAGATATTGAACGGAAACCCTGAAATTTGGGTATTTTTCGAAGTGCAAGGGGCATTACTGTGTCAAAATTTTGTTGATTGGACCCAAATAAGAACTTGACCTAGATTTTCATTTGATGTGTCTGTATACAAAATTTCATTTCAATATGTAACTCCACTCAAGAGATATTGAACAGAAACCTTGAAATTTTGGTATTTTTCAAAGTGCAGGGGGCATAACTCTGTCAAAATTTTTTCGATCGGACCTTATTACGAACTTGACCTGGATTTTCATTTGATGTGTCTGTATACAAAATTTCATTTCAATATGTAACTCCATTCAAGAGATATTGAACGGAAACCCTGAAATTTTGGTATTTTTCAAAGTGCAAGGGGCATAACTCTGTCAAAATTTTTTTGATCGAACCCAAATATGAACTTGACCTAGATTTTCATTTGATGTGTCTGTATACAAAATTTCATTTCTATATGTAACTCCACTCAAGAGATATTGAACGGAAACCCTGAAATTTTGGTATTTTTCGAAGTGCAAGGGGCATTACTCTGTCAAAATTTTGTTGATTGGACCCAAATAAGAACTTGACCTAGATTTTCATTTGATGTGTCTGTATACAAAATTTCATTTCAATATGTAACTCCACTCAAGAGATATTGAACAGAAACCCTGAAATTTTGGTATTTTTCAAAGTGCAGGGGACATAACTCTGTCAAAATTTTTTCGATCCGACCTTATTACGAACTTGACCTAGATTTTCATTTGATGTGTCTGTATACAAAATTTCATTTCAATATGTAACTCCATTCAAGAGATATTGAACGGAAACCCTGAAATTTTGGTATTTTTCGAAATGCAAGGGGCATAACTCTGTCAACATTTTTTTGATCGGACCCAAATATGAACTTGACCTAGATTTTTGTTTGATGTGTCTGTATACAAAATTTCATTTCAATATGTAACTCCATTCAAGAGATATTGAACGGAAACCCTGAAATTTTGGTATTTTTTGAAATGCAAGGGGCATAACTCTGTCAAAATTTTTTTGATCGGACCCAAATATGAACTTGACCTAGATTTTCATTTGATGTGTCTGTATACAAAATTTCATTTCTATATGTAACTCCACTCAAGAGATATTGAACGGAAACCCTGAAATTTTGGTATTTTTCGAAGTGCAAGGGGCATTACTCTGTCAAAATTTTGTTGATTGGACCAAAATAAGAACTTGACTTAGATTGTCATTTGATGTATCCGTATACAAAATTTCATTTCAATATGTAACTCCACTCAAGAGATATTGAACGGAAACCCTGAAATTTGGGTATTTTTCGAAGTGCAAGGGGCATTACTCTGTCAAAGGAGAAGGGCCACTAACCATCAAAATCGGCCCTCTTGCCGTTTTTGAAGAAAATTTACGTATATATAATACAACAATTCTAGTTTCTAAAAATGTAAGCATTATGAAAATCTGACAAAAGGTAAGCGTTTCATGACCCGGCGAAGTTGGCATTGTGAAACGTCAAAATGCGCTTTCTTTCACCATGACGTCATGACGTAAAATGACAACTTACAACTAAAACTCTACACTAAAAGTCACTGTGTACAATCCACGACGGGTACGGATGTTTCGCTTCATTTTCCGGTTTCACTTTGAAGCGGAGATTTTAAGTACTCAGGTCTTAAAATCTCATTTTATGTTGGTTTCCGAAAACCATAACTTGGAATTTTTTGTATGGATGGTACCAGGAGAGATGTAAGTTTGTTTTACAACAACATGTCAGATCAGATCCACTGAATTATTAAGCTAAACACATAATTTTGACGCAGAATGTATCCAAAGTCACACTGAACGTGCTATTTTCCAGAAAATTTTGCATTAATCTCAGTCAAATTGCAAACATTGATATCAAAATAAGATTTTTATATTTAGAAATAACAGCAAAGTCATTGCATTAGCAAATCGTTTGTAAAATACTCCAATATTAGCAGCAAAATGGATATATTGGTGTTTTGACTGTACGTGTTTGAAAAATACGTTCTGTACGGTTTATATAATATGTACTGTACGGTTTGGTTTATATTTAGTCGTTTTACTTCATAGGTCTCAGTTCATTTACCATCTTCGCGAGCCAATGGTATAGATCCGCCGTGCTCCTCAAATTTGAGGAGCACGGCGGATCTATACCACTGGCTCGCGAAGATGTTCATTTACCTACTACAGCGAATTTGCGATTAGATCCTGAAATATTTTTTTCTAGAACTCGAGGGGAATGTTATTTTCAACAGGTCACTACATGTATTTATCTTCGATCTTCAATGTCATTTTTTTCAGTGCAGAGTAACAATAAAATGAAACAAATGTAGTTCAAATTCAACTTATCGAGAAAGACAGGTTACAGACGGTCATGTATCACACTTCCATATTTGTTTATCGGGCAGAATACGTACAAATTCGGTGCCTTTGTGACAAAGGAGCAACTCCAGGACTTTATACTAAAGAGGCTGATCACGGGAGAAACGTGGAAATAATGTGAACTTTGTGTTTTCCTATAAACGAGAAAAAAATAATAACAGCGGCAAATCTTAAAACTAGATACCATTTAGTAGAACAAATGTTGAAAAGAAGATGGAAGATGTTGAAAGGATTGAATTAAAAAAAAATGAAATTTACTTAGTCCAAGGGTGGAAATTTGTTAATGGATAAAAAACAATGAAACTCAAACTTGAATTGTATCTCCTCGGCTGTTAAAGATTACAGAAATTTCTGTGAAGGAGCTGTTAAGATAAGGCGTAAAATCTGCCCTGAAAAGTCGAAATTTCAAAATGCAAAAACTGAGAAAAATTTTCGGTAAAAGTAAGAAGTTACTTGGTCCAGATATGAATCTTCTGTCATGTTGGATAAATTATTCAAAATAAGACCGATTTTTGGGTCAAACTAAGCGTTTTTCCTATAGAAATCAATGGAAAACGGAAAAGTTTTTCTACAACATTGTTCCCCCCCCCCCCCCCTCGGTTCAGAATGCCACTTTTACCAAAGGTGTATATCAATAAAAGAAATTTTCTGGCCAAGTGGGGTTCTGAACCGAGGGGGGGGGAACAATGCCCCACATGCGAAAAACGAAAAAAAGGGGGGATGGACGACTATTTTAGAATCAGTATTTAGAGCGGTAAAATAAATTAAAATTGTCATTTTTTCTTTTAATATCATGTAACAATCTATTCAGAGTGTGCTCCGATCAAATGATTAACCGTTAGGAAGGAAATGAACGAGAAAGTTGTCTATTTCTACACTGTGCGTATTTCGCGCCTGAAAGCTACATATGTGGCTGATAAATACAAAATATAACCGTTTTTCAGTTTCCGGATTGCGATTTTTGCCGATTATATTGATATAATAACATCAAGGTTAATTTCTTTTATCCAAGTTTGACATTAAAAGGTAGAGAAGTATAATAAACATCAACTTTGTGTAAACTAATGTATTTTTTTGTGAATTTTCGCACGATTATTGACGTTTTCTCTTATCAGTACCCCTACCTCTTCAACCTGTAATTATAACATCTTTCACCAAATCAATTTAAATAAAATACCTACTAAGAATCTTCTAATACTTTATATTTTAATCCCGACCACTTTTTACCTGAAATAGAAGGACAGCGCACGAGAAATAATCGAGTGATTTCAGGGCTAAATCAAGCCCTTATCTTAACAGCTCCTTTCTAAGTCCAAGGGCAGCCTTTCTGTCAAATAGGATCATTGTGATATCTACAAAACTCAAATGTAATAGATGTGTGTATGACGGTCATTTACCGCGCAATTAGCAAAAAGATGTTGTTATACGGATTACTTGTGCGCAGCACTCCCACTTTTTCGGTTATTCAGAGGTCTCAAAGAATACACAATAGTGATGTAAAATAATCTCCTAACTGTAATGTGACAATACAAACAAGACAGCATAACACAGGAGCCCAAGCAACATATAGATGAATATGTAAATGAATATATAAATAGAGGGCGCACGAGATGCAGTCCGTGCTTTACCGGCTGTAGCGAGCTCGTGCTTGTTGGTTAAAATATAGGAATCTGTTGTCATTTTTCGCATGTGCCCCGCTGCCCCCCCCCCCCCCCCCCCCCCCCCCCCCCCCCACTTCTCCTACGCCCTTGAAATGTCTTATACAGTGATATTGATAATTTGTTTTTGTGAAGCAAAATGTAAAAAAAAAACAATGTTACGAAGAGAAAACTAGTCAGGTTCCCGGGACGCCTTTTGTTGTTGTTGTTGTTGTTGTTTTTTTTTGTAAAGAGTAAAAGGGATCACGGGAACCTTACTTTACCAAAACATGACCAAACAACCACCCTTTCCAACGAATTATCCGGCATTGAACATACCGGTAGTTAATCTCTGTGATACATCATGTCAATTTCATTGTTATATCAAAAATACTAGAATTAATATCCATGCAAAAAGATATGCTATATCATGGAGGACAATGTTGTATAAAACTCTAAAATTCTGCTATTATAGAATATATGAAGAAATCGACGACATTTTGACCTTTATTTACATTGGTCAACAAAATCAAATTCATCAAGACGCAATTCCAGGAAGAATGCGAAACAATATTTCTCGGTTGAATTTTCTAATTTTCTTATTTCATTGTGCGATTTGACATGTTCCTTACTACTTCATACAAGATTTAAATGAAATTTATATTTACTTTCTGGTGAGTTGGGAGTCATATTTCAATATCATGATTCTCGCTAAGAAGTTTTGATTGAAGGAGAGGGTTTGTGGAGAGGAGAGGGTTTGTAACTTATTTGGTTGGAGCGGACCGTCGGTTCTTACAAAGAATGTGATAACTAAACCCATCAACAGATTAAATGTCTGTTTTTACATGTACTATACTCTCAAAATGATGACTGTGTATCATTCTTTGCAGACACAACACGTTGAGAACTTAGTGCATTTAGTGTATCACATGATAAATCCTTGGACCGGACACTATCGCGGTTTGCTTTCCAGATCTACGTCGCTTGGAGAGCACTGTAGGTGTCGCCACTTCTTTTTAAATAATCTAAAGATTTATAGAGATATGCTATTGAGGCAATGTGATGCATTTAATAAACCTTTTAGAATAATGCTTGTTTGTGTGGGTACTATTCTTTCGCAGCGTTGCCTTTGGGAGGTAAATAGTGCCCTCGCTGACCCTCGGGCACTATTCCTTCCAAAAGCAACACTTTGAGAGATTATTATGCTTCCAGTGAGTTTCTTCTGTGATAGGTTCTACTCTACCATTTTGTAACAGAGAATGGTTCAGGTGTAAACTATCACCTTTCTTGGTGTGCACTATCACCCTAACAGTGCACCCCTGTCTTTCCACAGTAGCGTTCTTTACATAAATGATGCTGACCTGTTTATATATACAGACATGTCGTTTTCATACAAGATATTTAATTAAATTTGTTTGCATACCCAAGCAAATGTTCCTAAATATTTATTTTTTCCTTTAAAATTAATGCCAAATTTATGTTGCTATATTTTTCTTGTTAAATAATGCCTGTACTAATCGACCACACTATAGATCTTTTACAGTCAAAGAGGGGTAGATCAAGAATATGCACAAGGTTTTTTGAAAGAGAGCTAACTCGTACAATCAATATTCATAACATGTATCTTGAAAACGTTTTCTATGAAGGGAATACACTATCAAAAACAAATGTTCCTAGATAGTTATTTTTTCCTTTAAAATTAATACCAAATTTATGTTGCTATATTTTTTCTTGTTAAATTATGCCTATACTAAACGACCACACTATAGATCTTTCACAGTCAAAGAGGGGTAAATCCAGAATATGTTTGTCTGTAACACAGAGTTTTTGAAAGAGAGGTAACTCGTGCAATCAATGTTCATAACATATATCTTGAAAACGTTTTCTATGAAGGGAATACACTATCAAAAACAGTCAGCATAACTAGAAAGGTTTCTTGTTGCGGTTGCAACAAGAGTGTCTTCCTCCTATACAATTTTTGGTTTGGAAATATGAAGGACGTCACATTACATGTATTTATATTATATATTTAAGTTTTCAAATAGCAGTAACATTAAATTTTCAAACCGATAATTGTTGGTGAGCAACCATTTGATTTGGGGGGGGGGGGGGGGGGGGGGGGGGGGGGGCAGGAATTCTATTGCCAGCCGGTAAAATTTTCTCGGCAATTTTCTGAGCAGGCCATTTTTTTCAGCCATTACCCGAGTCGGAGAAAAATTTTCGCCGGTTTTTCGGGCCGGATTTAAACAAATTGTCAAATGTTGTGAATGTCTGTGTAAGTTAAACTCCCCGCTGTTACAGAGTATGAGTTAATAACCGTTCCTTCAGATGTCTCTTTGCAATTAGCGAATTTCAGACAGATTGTATGATGTTTAAATAATTCCTTTTCTAGATTTTTGTGCCTATGCGTATTAGGTCTCTGGTAGATACAGCTATGTGAACAGTTTGTATTTATATTAATTAATTTTAGCTCTACTGGTCTCAGACCAGTCGAGCTTATGCGATCACCCTTTGTCCGGCGTCCGTCCGTCTGTCCGTCTGTCTGTCTGTCCGTCTGTCCGTAAACAATTCTTGTCCGGACAACTCCTCTGAAACTGTAAGAGTTAGAAAGTTAATTCTTTTTGCATTTTACTTGGACCATGGTCTAGTTGTGCACCTGACATTTAGTTTCACTCCCTGACCCCCAGGGTCTTAGAAAATGGGCGTGGTCATTAAATTCTATGTAATCTTGTCCGGACAACTCCTCTGACACTATAAATGATGGAGACTTAAGTTTTTTTGCAATATGATGGGTCTGTGGTCTTGTTGTGCACCTGCTATTTTGTTTGAGCCCCCTGACCCCCAGGGTCTTAGAAATGGGTGTGGTCATTTTCTCCTATATAACTCTATGTAATCTTGTGCTCGCAACTCCTCTGACACTATAAATGATGGAGACTTAATTCTTTTTGCAATATGATGGGTCTGTAGTCTAGTTGTGCACCTGATATTTTTTTTGAGCCCCTGACCCCCAGGGTCTTAGAAATGGGTGTGGTCATTTTCTCCTATATAACTCTATGTAACCTTGTGTTCGCAACTCCTCTGACAATATAAATGATGAAGACTTAATTCTTTTTGCAGTATGATGGGTCTGTGATCTTGATGTGCACCTGATATTTTGTTTGAGCCCCCTGACCCCCAGGGTCTTAGAAATGGGTGTGGTCATTTTCTCCTATATAACTCTATGTAACCTTGTGTTCGCAACTCCTCTGACTCTATAAATGATGGAGACTTAATTCTTTTTGCAATATGATGGGTCTGTAGTCTAGTTGTGCACCTGATATTTTTTTTGAGCCCCTGACCCCCAGGGTCTTAGAAATGGGTGTGGTCATTTTCTATTATATAACTCTATGTAACCTTGTGTTCGCAACTCCTCTGACTCTATAAATGTTGGAGACTTAAATCTTTTTGCAATATGATGGGTCTGTGGTCTTGTTGTGCACCTGATATTTTGTTTGAGCCCCCTGACCCCCAGGGTCTTAGAAATGGGTGTGGTCATTTTCTCCTATATAACTCTATGTAATCTTGTGCTCGCAACTCCTCTGACACTATAAATGATGGAGACTTAATTCTTTTTGCAATATGATGGGTCTGTAGTCTAGTTGTGCACCTGACATTTTGTTTGAGCCCCTGACCCCCAGGGTCTTAGAAATGGGTGTGGTCATTTTCTCCTATATAACTCTATGTAACCTTGTGTTCGCAACTCCTCTGACAATATAAATGATGAAGACTTAATTCTTTTTGCAGTATGATGGGTCTGTGATCTTGATGTGCACCTGATATTTTGTTTGAGCCCCCTGACCCCCAGGGTCTTAGAAATGGGTGTGGTCATTTTCTCCTATATAACTCTATGTAACCTTGTGTTCGCAACTCCTCTGACTCTATAAATGATGGAGACTTAATTCTTTTTGCAATATGATGGGTCTGTAGTCTAGTTGTGCACCTGATATTTTGTTTGAGCCCCTGACCCCCAGGGTCTTAGAAATGGGTGTGGTCATTTTCTCCTATATAACTCTATGTAGCCTTGTGTCCAAAACTCCTCTGACACTATAAATGATGGAGACTTAAATCATTTTGCAATATGATGGGTCTGTGGTCTTGTTGTGCACCTGATATTTTGTTTGAGCCCCCTGACCCCCAGGGTCTTAGAAATGGGTGTGGTCATTTTCTCCTATATAACTCTATGTAATCTTGTGTTCGCAACTCCTCTGACTTTATAAATGATGGAGACTTAATTCTTTTTGCAATATGATGGGTCTGTAGTCTCATTGTGCACCTGATATTTTGTTTGAGCCCCTGACCCCCAGGGTCTTAGAAATGGGTGTGGTCATTTTCTCCTATACAACTCTATGTAATCTTGTGCTCGCAACTCCTCTGACAATATAAATGATGAAGACTTAATTCTTTTTGCAGTATGATGGGTCTGTGATCTTGATGTGCACTTGATATTTTGTATGAGCCCCTGACCCCCAGGGTCTTAGAAATGGGTGTGGTCATTTTCTCCTATACAACTCTATGTAATCTTCACAGTGCTCGCAACTCCTCTGACATTATAAATGATGGAGACTTAATTCTTTCTGCAATGTGATGGGTCTGTGGTCTGGTTGTGCTGATATTTTGTTTGAGCCCCTGACCCCCAGGGTCATAGAAATGGCAGTGGTCATTTTCTCCTATATAACTCTATGTAATCTTTTGCTCACAACTCCTCTGACAAAATTCTTATTGCAATATTATGGGTCTCTGGTCTAGTTGTGCACCTGTTTTTATGTTTTAGCCCCTGACCCTTAGGGTCTCAGAAATGGGTGTGGTCATTTTTCCTATATAAGTAAATGTAATCTTGTGCTTGCAACTCCTCTGACACTATAAATGATGTAGAATTAATTCTTTTTGCAATGATTGGTCTGTGGCATAGATGTGCACCTGATATTTTGTTTTAGCCTTATACCCCTAGGGTCTTTGAAAATGGGTGCGGTAATTTTTCCTATATAGTTGTGCTCTCTTCTCGTTTAAAGCTATTTATGATGGGGAGTTAATTCTTTATCCAAGTCTTGATGTGTCATTGGTAGTTCATTTGAGCTAGCAGTCCTTGGCCCCTAGGATCTTGGAAAATGGGTGTGACATTCTTTTTAGAAATACTTTATCTCGGATATTATGAATTATATGAGTGCTATTATAGTTGCAGTATAATGGATATGTAGTTTTGTCATGCTACTTATAATTTGTTAGAGCGCCTGCTCCCTATGGTCTTGGTTAAAAAAAAAAAAGAAAGGAAATTGATGTTTTAGAAAAAACAACCAGGAGAGCTACAGTCTCGTCAGAGACTTCTGGTTTTACTTTAAATTGTCTGGCACAAAGGGCCAGCAAAAATTTCCATATCATGCAATGTATCCTTACTTTTGCATGGTCCGGGAAAAAAAATTGCCGGCCCTTTGGGCCGGAATATTTTTTTCAGCATTTTTCAGAGCCGGGATTTTTTTTTTGCAAATTCTTCCTGCCCCCTTCCCCCATAAAAAAGGCGAGCTCGTAGCTGTAGAACCAATTTTCTTGAGAAGAGAAATGGTAATAACAAGTTACGTTCAAAATATATATATAAATACCATGAGGTTCTCGCTGTGCAGGTTCAAATTTGGACCCCCCTTCCCTTTTTTCAAAGTTTATTTTGAATTTCCATCATGGCGACATCGTTCAATATAAACAGAACTGTTTTCGAAAAACGAGGGGAGGGAAGAATGTTGGAGAAATTGTTCATCAATTTGTAAATAAACCAACCGAAAATTATGTTCGAACGTTTGCTAGAATTAGAAATTAAACTTGATGTTCAAAATATAGTTATTGAAGTTTAGAAACAGGTTTGTAGGTTAGAAATCGGAATCAAACTACCACTTTTTGTGTGTAAATTCTGGTTTGTAGCTGATCTCTTCTAAATTAATCAACTGTTTTAAAATCAAATTGTGTATATCGAAATGTATTTATGAAATGCATATTCATCATTGCCGTGAAATCGGAATTTGAAAATCTCAACACTGCTTTTCTCGAGTCGGACTCGGACTACCAATTTTAGTGTGCGCCCGATCTGTTGGCGTGAAGGTGTATCGAAATACCCAACTCAAAATTTCGATTCTCATATCTTTTCAACAGTAAGAGATAGGAAAAATCAGAAAGACTAAATAAGACAGATATATGGATAAAAAATAATAATATTGAATTTTTTAGGAAACTTCATAAGCTTAATTTTTGTTTACTATTATAAGCAAAAAAGTGTCTTCCTCCTATGAACTTCTGAATTTGGAAATATGAAGGACGGTGAAGGGCGTCATCGTAATAAATCGTTACAGTGTGCATCTAGCATTTCATATCTTGCACGGCTGTCGACTTTCAAAAAGAATGGAAATTGTAGATAGCAAAATACGAGATATTTAAGCTTACAAATAGCAAAACATGAAATTTTCGGTCCTTTTGAGTAATTCGACGGTCCCGTCAAATATTTGAATCTACTAAAAAACATGATAAAAAAATAACAGAGACCAAAAATAAAAAAGACCAATCTAGCATTTACTCCAAACGTAACGTTGGAGAACTTTCATTGTCCTAGCTTACAGGGTTCTTGAGAAATCGCTGATCCAATTTTCCACGGTTACGAAAACAATAGGTCTTCCGACGGAAGTCGGAAGACCTAATAATAACAATAGTGTTAGGTTTAGTGTTCACTATGCCGAAATAGTAGTCAGGGTTCTGGCACATAGTGCACTCCCCTTCGGGTCGTGCACTATGTGCCAGAACCCTGACTACTATTTCGGCATAGTGAACACTAAACCTAACACTATTATATAAATAATACCCACACAAACGGGCATCAATATGTAAAAAGTACCCACGAAAATAGGAATGTACCGGGGCCCATGAAATAAAACGACTAAATATAAACCGTACAGTGCATATTTTATAAACACGTACAGTCAAAAAACCACATGTCCATCTTTTTCTGCTAATAATCGAGTATTTTACAAATGATTTGCTAATATAATGACTTTGCTATTATTTGTAAATATAAAAAATCTTATTTTAATATCAATGTATGCTATTCGACTGAGATCAATGCCAAATTTTCTGAATAATTGGACGTTCAATGTGACTTGGGGCGTTGACTGCGGCAAAGTTCTCTGTTTAACTTCAATAATTGAATAGATCTGATCTGACATGTTATTGTAAAACAAACTTACATTCCACCTTGTACCATACATACAAAAAATACCAGCCTATGATTTTGGGAAATCAACATAAATTAAGGTTTTTGTTCCTGAATATTTAAAATATCTGCTTCAAAGTGAAACCGGAAAATGAGGCCAAACATCCGTACCCGTAGTGGATTGGACACAGTGAAAGTATAACTGTTCTATTTTTGTTGCAGTCAAATTAATTCAGAGGATAAAGTTGATACATTTAATGTTTTTAAAGAATATATTTGGATTTCAGTGTTAAATAAATCGGGAAAAGATCTCCGAGAGATATCAGAAGCATCTGAATCGCAATGAAACTGTATCTTGGCTCTCAAATGACGTCATGTCAAATTATTCATCTTTGAATTGTAGATTCTTATGGAAAGCGGTTACATATATACACATTTGACACATGCACTTTTTTGTAGGGGAAGGGGCAGGGATCTCAATAAATTTTAAAGTAGGTGGATACTCTGAAGGAAGATACATAGAAAAAGAAAATTCTTGATTTTGACATGTTTTATACCTTTACAACAGAAAGTAGGCGACGGCTTTTGTCACAGTATAGGTGGTGACTTTTCGCCAGCTTCCAGCTTATGAAGGGGGCTGTCATTATATGCTTTTCAGAATAATCAAGTTAGAATTTTCTCTGACTTTAATGAGGTCAGGTTACATGTCCAAATCAGATTCAGGGGCGGATCCAGAAATTCAAATGCCGGATGCACTTACAACTTTTTATTGGGATGAATTGCAACACAATGCAAAAGGATTGAGAGTCCAGACGAGATTTTATATCATCGTGTTTTTTGTATAGACTGCTCTTATAATATTTAAACATAGTGTAATCAAAGATTACGAAGCTCACCTCGCGGCAGCAAAGTTCAATTAAAACATATCTCTAAGTACATGTATAATAAGAAAATCACTCAAGTGGGAAAAAGTAGGTCAAGGTCATTTTATGAAAGTTTGATCAAAGATACATCCAATATGCAAGTTTAGTACATGTAGCACTTATACTTTGCTCAATATTGGCCCTTAAAGGCAGAATCGCTCAAGCAGAAAAAGTAGGTCAAAGTCATTTTATGAAAGTTTGATCAAAGATACATCCAATATGCAAGTTTGGTACATGTAGCACTTATACTTTGCTCAATATTGGCCTTTAAAGGCAAAATCACTCAAGTGGAAAAAGTAGGTCAAGGTCATTTTATGAAAGTTTGATCAAAGATACATCCAATATGCAAGTTTGGTACATGTAGCACTTATACTTTGCTCAATATTGGCCTTTAAAGGCAAAATCACTCAAGTGGAAAAAGTAGGTCAAGGTCATTTTATGAAAGTTTGATCAAAGATACATCCAATATGCAAGTTTGGTACATGTAGCACTTATACTTTGCTCAATATTGGCCTTTTAAGGCAAAATCACTCAAGTGGAAAAAGTAGGTCAAGGTCATTTTATGAAAGTTTGATCAAAGATACATCCAATATGCAAGTTTGGTACATGTAGCACATATACTTTGCTCAATATTGGCCTTATAAGGCAAAATCACTCAAGCGGAAAAAGTAGGTCAGATGCTGCATCTGATGCATGGGTTCACCTCAGCATCTCAAGATGAATCACTTGTGCAAGTTTGGTTACTGTAGCATCAGTACTTTGTCAGATACTGAACTACCCCAAAAACTTTAACCAGACATTGACAAAGTCATTCAACCGGAAAATGTAGGTCAGATGCTGCATCCGATGCATGGGTTCACCTCAGATGAATCACTTGTGCAAGTTTGGTTACTGTAGCATCAGTACTTTGTCAGATACTGAGTTGCCCAAAAACTTTAACCGGACGCGGACGCGGACGGGGACGCGGACGCCGGGGTTATAGCATAAGCTCATCTCAACTTCGTCGAGGTGAGCTAAAAACGCAATAATTATCTGAAAATTTCAAAACAATGCAATTAAGGACAAAGGAGAGGGTAATGTTCATTACGCAATCGCGAAACCAAATTTTGAAAAAATGGGGGAGAAAGGGCAAGCTGTAAGCGACTGTGATCGTCATTTTTTTTTTTTTTTTTTTTTTTTGCTTTTGTTTTTTTTGGGGGGGGGGGGGTTGTTTGTTTTTTTCGCCGAGAGGGCTTCACAGGAAGTTGAGAGAGAGGGATTGAGATCCATCACATTAGAACTATTCTATATACATCTTTTTCGTTTTCGATATGAATTAATTTCTTACAACACTTACAACACTATATCAAATTAACAGTAAGTTTGCTACTTTTGAACCAGCAAATTTAACTGATTTCAGTGATAATTCCATCTATATGTGATTTGGAAATTTTAGAGCCACATTTGGCGAATAACGGCCCCAAAAGGGGGGAAAATCCCTGAATATTATCTGACATGGACGTAAATGTAGCTAGGGTGTTTTCGATGTCGACGCCTAGTCGCCAACGACAGGAGCGGATCCAGAGCCTCAAATACAATGGACATATTCTTTTTTATGAGAATGACTTGTAAAGTCAAAGTAAGGGACAATATGGAAGTAAGTTTCCCTCTTTCATTGTTGGGGGATAGGGGATCGGTCAGAGAAAATTTTGAGAAAGTGAAGCAAATTAGGTGTTATTGAGCGTATTTGAGCTGCATTTAAAAGGGATCAAGAACACGAAACGTATCTAAGATAAATGAAATATCCGATATGCCGATATGTACATAAAATTAATGCTGTATTCTTTTTCAAATTAAAAATAATGAAACAAGGGACATCATCTGTCCCAAATCGACCATGCGCACATTGTTAGCGCGAATTTCTACGCCTGAGAAAACTAAAAAAAATCAAAACGATCATTATTGAGTGTTTTTGGACTAAATAACTGATATCATTTATTATGTCCTTTATGTAGACCCCACATTTTGGGGAAATGGCGGGGTCTATTTATCTCTTTCTCTTCTTTTTTTTTTTTGCGAAAAAATTGTGAACGTTTTTGCGTACAAATGTACGCCTGGCTACGCCCGTGAAATCTCCGTCTTCACAAATCTGTAGAATTTATTATTCTTTATTGTTTTCATCGATAACATGGGATGTTTTTGTTTAATTAAAGTGTCGATATGAACAATTATAATATTTGTAAGTGACAAGCATACGTATTTAGTTTGAATTTCGTCTTTTTGTTGTTGGTTACCGAAGTAACTCTGCGATCGGAAAGTACATGTATATATCCTTTATTTATTATGATCTTTTAACTGTCTTCACTTTTCACTATTAAATTCTGAATTTCATATCTACATGGATATATTCTCTACGAAAGCAAACAGGAAATAAGTTGAACAGGAGCTTGAAAAAACTAAATAAATAAATAAATAAATAAATAAATAGATAAATGAATAAATAAATAAATAGAAAATGAAAAGAAATGAAATAAAACAAGTAACCCCGAGTCGATCGAGAAAACCCTCTTTCCACCAAGCATTCGACTTGGTACAAGGAAGATTAATCCCATGATTCGTTTATTTTCATTTGTTTTCCTTACACACCTGCGAAATCATCGAAATAAAATCAAAATAAAGAAGTTTACAAAATAATGTGCTGAAAAAAACAATCAACAATGTAACATTATTGTGTAATGGTCAAGCATTATTCATCGACCTTTTCTTTTCATGTCGCCTGAAACGCAAAAGCGACAAAAAGATATCACTTTGCACGGCGTCCGTCTGTCTGTAGGTCATACTTTCATATACATATATTTCGCTAGAACAAATAAACTTGATACACATCAGACATCTTTTAAATTTTGTAGGAATTGTATAGCATTGTCGTATTCTCCATTATGAAAATGAGACAGACAGACGGAGAGAATCGAACGCCAGAAAAAGAAAGAAGAAACTTCCGAGCGACCTAGACTATGTTCGTAGTTTATTACAATTTCGGGTTTTATTGCAAATCTGGTTGGGACATGTAACCTAATATGTAATAAGCTAATATGTAATAAATCTAGTTTATTACAAATCCGGTCGTTATTACAAATCCGATTGCGACAATTGTCCGGTTGCGACAATTGTTATTACAAATCCGGTTGCGACATAGCATGATGAAACTCGGAATCCAATGAAGGTAAAGGTCACTTTAAAGTTCAAAATCACGTACTTCAGGGAGAGGGCGTTTATAATGTTGGTATAACTTTTGACCAAACCCATTTTCATGTTTGGAAAATAAAATATGTTTAAATCAAATTTAGGATCAAACATACAACAAGCAACATGCCTGTTCTTGGACAATACTACCTAGTATATAGACTGACCTGTCATGCTTTACTGGTAACAGTTTTGCCTCCCCCTCCCAAATATTGTGCTTTTTACGCAAATACTCATTTTCGTTAATGAAAATCAGAGGGAAAGAAAAACGTAAACGGCGTGTTTAAACCGAGAGGCCAACATTTGATTTATGATATAAACGTAATTCCCTATGGGGAGGATTCATTCCGTAAACGGAGGTGTTTAAAATCTTGACAATCCAGTTCAATAAATGAACGTCATTCAACTCGCTCATTCTCGATAATGTGTGAAGTATTTTGTATAATGGATACATCTTTGAACAAAGCAGGGTTGAAACCAAAATTAACTCGCACAAAGTTTCCAAATGAAGACATTTTGTTTGAAATTATTAACTTTTCGCTGCAAAGTACGAAAGTTTAAAAAAATGGAGAAAAATCCTGATAATCAAAGATAATTAAAGATACCAAACTTTTGATATATCTTACCCAATATATCGTTTAATCGTTAAACTTAAATTTTCTTTCCCGGTTTCATCAATACAAAACTTGTCAAAATCCGCCAAGAAACAAATAAGAGGAGTTTGTGCACCGAAACTACTTAAGGACACGGAGCGATCGGTAAAACGACTCCTGTGACCCCTACTGCAATCAGATGGTTAAAAGTAAAATATCGTAACATTTTAAAGGTTTTCATATAGAGCACAAGTAGGTACGTAAATGAAAATTCGTTTATATTGAGAATATGTCAAAATTGTTTATCTAAAATAAAAATTAGGAACGTACCCGCCTGTGTTGTTAGCGAAAAACTGCAAAGAATGTATGAAAATTAACGAAAAATACGGATATTACCGTACCGTCACCAGTTTCTGACGTCATGGAGCGCAAAGTTTCGCAAACTTTTTACCGTTGACAAATACCGATGTTGATAGATAGATTTACATAAAAATGATTCAAAATTATATCTTTTTAAAAAGTCACTAAATACAGGGCCGTAAATCACGGTTAGTGGACCTTCTCCTTTTGTTGATTGGACCCAAATAAGAACTTGACCTAGATTTTCATTTGATGTGTCTGTATACAAAATTTCATTTCAATATGTGAATCCATTCCAGAGATATTGAACGGAAACTGATGTCGCGGACCGACCGACAGACCGACTGACAGCGGCAAACCTATATGTCCCCTCTTCTTCGAAGGGGGGCATAAAAAGTTGGGTACCAAAAGATACATACACATGCAAAATATAAAGCCCTATTGTCTCTTTTTAAAATTGTATACCCTTTTAATGAAACTGGGATGGAATGATGGCAGATAGACAATCCCAACACTAATTTTTTTATACATATACATGTATTGATATTCAAAATCATAATAATACCAGTCCCTATGCATGTAAAATGTCTTCAGTTTGACTTCTTCATATGCAAGAGGAAGTATACTGAATCTAACTCACCTGCCAGTCTGAATGGATACAAGTTAACAGGTAACTCCCAGGCATCGGGCAAAGTCAGGCTTGTCTCCCCTTTGTTGACACGTGCCATGTTACCATAGTCAACATAGAAAACATCAACCTTAAACCCCTCACGTGGGTCAGAAATAATCCAGGCCCTGAAAACATCATTGGTTTACATAGTCAACATAGAAAACAACATCCAAAAAAGTGAGGTTTCTATGCATACAAATGCCAATCTGAACCAAGGGGATTTCAATTTTGAGTCAAGTGTGGGAAAGCTTGAATTAGCTAATCAATAAAGAAACTCAAGAATTTTAAGCACGTCAGAGACTTTGTTATTCAGTTATTAGAGAAAGTTAATTGACTAACCTGAACCATTCATTGTCAAACCTAGCGGCACATCTACCGAGACCTTTGGTCGGTCCGATCCTCGTCTCTCTCTCCTGTAACATCATCATTGTCTGCTCAAGGTTCTGTATGGATTCCTACGGATGATAAAACTTCAAATAACTTTTGATTTTTTGAGTGCAAAGGAAAAACATTTTTTTTGGTATCAAATCATACTTCACATGAAATCTGGCATTTACAATACATTGTACATGTATTAAAGAAATTTCACAACTTGAAATGTCACTACAAATTAAGAAAAAATTGTCATTTTTAGCTCTACTGGTCAAAGACCAGTCGAGCTTATGCGATCGCCCTTCGTCCGTTGTCCGTCTGTCTGTCCGTCCGTCTGTCTGGCGTCCGTAAACAATTCTTGTGGACACGACTCCTCTGAAACTATTAATGATAGAAATGTAATTCTTTTTGCATTGTGATTGGTCTGTGGCCTAGTTGTAAAAATTATATTTTGATTGAGCCCTTGACCCCCAGGGTCTTAGAAAAAGGGTGTGGTCATTTCCGCCTTAAAGGGGTCTTTTATAGTCGCAGCTCCTCTGAAACTGTAAATGATAGAAATGTTATTGTTTCCTACATAATGGTTGGTCTATAGTCTAGATATGTGCCTTATATTTTGTTTGAGCCCTTGACCTCAAGGGCCTCAGAAAAAGGGTGTGGTCTTTTTGTCAGGCAGTTTGAAGATCTGTACATTTTCAATTATCTTCAGAAAATTCTATAGTTTGAAAGTTAAAACCATGGCTGGTTCGGTACATTCCATTTTTATGAAGTTTATCTGTCTGAATAGTATCACAATGGGATGCCTGTATTTATTTTAACTTCTTTTTTTTCCTTTCTTTCTTCTCTGTTATAATTCATGCACCGATACTAGCCTTTATCAAGCTTAAATACTTTTATCTGTATTTTGAAATGTAAAGACAGTAAGACTCCATGCTTTTCTTTCAATTTTAATCATATTTCAAATTTTTAACATGAGATTACTGCTTTCTGATAGGTGTAACAAAGTTTTTTAAGAAATGATTTTGGTATGAATTAGTTTTGAGGTCGAATTGTCTTGTACAGTATAAATAAAGAAGAACAACAATGGCAGCCACTGCTTTCTCAGTTCATCTCAGTTTTCCCTCCCAGGTAAATAAAACAGAAGGCATTTCTCTTCAAATACTTCTTGTAAGTTATATTTATGCTGTTCATTACAATTTTAAAAGTGCTACAAGTTTAAATCTTCCTAATTTTTCAGAAATTACCTTGACCAATTTTTTTATCTAAGTGACTAATGACAGTTCAGTGCAGCAGTGTGGTAATTGAATTATGTACATACAATTCTGTGCAATACATAATAATTTTTAATCTATGAAAGCAGCTTGTAGTTTGTAAGAGCAGGAAAGGAAAGGGGAGTTTTATGTTAATTGTGTCAAAAGAGGGCTGATTTCTCTGGGGGAAGTCATGGGTCAGCATACGAACATTCGACGTATCTTTAAATCTGTGGCTCGAGGTTCAAACAAGTTTCTGATTGTTTTGTAACGGTCATGTGACTGGGGTCATGTGTTCATTGTAAAGAAATAAGCTGTTTTTTGTAATCATTATAGTTTCTTTATGCTTACAATGAACTCAGTAATTCAGCAACGGCTGACTGTGACTAAAGCCCGTTATGATTTCAAATACAATGCAACAGGGATAAAAATGGGGATTACTGATGTCAGCTACCAGTACAGTGTGCGAAATTAACGGTGGCCCGATGGCCAATGTCTACAGTAAATCGGATCGGTCTATAGCGATCAAAAATGCTATAGACCAACTTGTCTATAGGAAATTTGAGCATTTTTAGAAAAATTAGCTTAGAAAACTTAAAACACCTGTACATGTGCAGCATTCCACTAAATTGTATAACATGTAGTACAAATAGAGGAAAATAATGAAATGATCAGAGAAATTGTTTGAGATTGAAAAAAAAAATATGAGTATTGTTTTATCAAATAAGATGCATAAAAGATTAGATTTTAGGGTTTTTTTTATTTTGGTCTACAGGAAATTGCTGCGGTCTATGGGAACTGAGATTACTGTGTACCGAATGTCTATAAGACTTTAAAAGTCAATTTCATACACTGCCAGTACCGACAGCCCGTCGCTCGAGTAGAAGTTCAGCTACAGTTGTTGTCCAACATTCAAACAGATTAACACCTTACTTTTTTTCCTTATTGAACACGTACATGTACAACTAACTTGGATGCTTGACAAAAGTTGGGGTGGTTAAATATCTGTGTTACTTCTGTCCGATTTTTCCTGAGGAGACTATATTTCAATATTTGTCATTAGTTTTAGTCACATTTTGCAAACATGTAATTGGTCCAGTTAAAGTCTTTACTAATATGGTACATGTAGTTGAAAATGGATCTAATAGGCCTCGATGTCATTATAAACTGAGAAAAAGATGAAAATTTAACTCTTTCGTGTTGCGAAGACATTAGTTTTAACAGCGTTTGATTTGAAAAATGCATAGAAATGCAGGCTTTCTACTCTACATTGATGAAAAAGTAGGAAAAAAGTAGGAGTAGTCAATGAAAAAAAGTAGGAGAAAAATAGGAAAAAGTAGGAATTAATAGGGGAAAAGTAGGGAATTTTCCATCACTTTTAGTGACAATTTTCAGTAAGTATGACACAAAAATCACAGTAAGCAATGTTTGGAGACTGGTAATGTTCATCTTTGAGGAAATCACAGAGAGAAATAAAGGCAGATTGATTTTTCATGTAAAATATATAGGATGGGCGAGCGAAGCGAGCCCGAAATTTTCAAAAACTATGAATCAGATGTCGATGACAAGTGAAGCAAGTAATTTTTTACTTTTGAGATGAAAAAGTAGGAATAGTAGGAGGTTTTGAAGAAAAAGTAGGAAAAAATAGGATCAAAATAAAAAAGTAGGAAAAGTAGGAAATAGTAGGAAAAAGTAGGAACAGTAGAAAGCCTGGAAATGCAATATGATTACCAAATCACTGAAAAAAATGCATACATGTATGTACTGTTACATGTAATGTTGCTACTATGGAATCTGGCAACAAGACAATAATCTTATTTAACCTTCCACCTCAATGACACATACATATTATTTAAAAGGTTATTTACAGCATGTACTGCATCCACATAATTTTAAGGTCTTGGGTTTTTTTTACATGGTTTTGATTGATTACTTTGAAAAGTAAGATTTTTATCTCTACTCATACATTTGTATGAATATTGGTGAAGTTAACAAAAACAAACAGTAGAGCTTCAGTCTCGTCAGAGACTTCTCGTTGCAAAATATTACAAATTTGTAGATTTGAATTTATTATTACTGGAATTGAAAATTTCATAAAAGGAAATTTTCATCTTTAAGTGAGTCTCAATGGAATCAATCTTTAACTTTTCTTACAATAATTAATAGAGGATAATTGAGGCAGGGAAGTGAAATGGATGTATGACAGGAATTATGAAATTTTATTAAATTTCATAACTAATTCCATAGCAAATAATATGACAAAATAAATGATTTGTCAAACATTATACCTCTATTCTTTCATGCATCTACCGATAATCATAGTGAAAGGTTTGCAAGAAAACAATCTCTGTTATTTACCCCTTGAACGATATGGACCCAGAAATTTCTTTCGTCATACACGTTAGTGATAAGTCCCAGAAGCTCTACTCCTTTGATTGGTCGTACAGCCTGGGGACGACGCTGTAGAGTGTTCATAATGATCTTAAACGTCTGTAATATGGAGGTGAAAGACCTCTGTTTGATAGAATCAGTAGAGCTGACGGAGGTGTTACTTGGAGTAGGGGAAACGGGACCAGACTCTGAAAACATAAATTCATTGTGAAAACATAAATTCACCGTGAAAAAAAATATATACTTAAAATACATGTATCAACTTTAAACTGGTATGATATTACCAATTTTAGACAGTTTATTTATCGAGAAGAATTATAGTACGCTGGTAACAAAGCACAAATCTGCTTCTTTCTGGAGGAGATGCAAAAATTGTCTTCACATCATAAAGGCGATGGAAAATGTCAATTAAGTCACTATATGCGATTGAATGAAATCTGTTGAAACAAAAAGAACATTTTTGACAGAATCTTGAGAACTTACGGGCAGGAGAGCGTCGTGGTGTGTATCCTCCATAGGAATTCTGATTATAATTTTGATAACCTTGATTATAACGATTTCCTTGGTAGCCCCCCATGTGATGTTGTTGCTGTCTGTACATTGGGTTATAGCCCTGAGATTTACTCTCCATCCTCTCGTACACAGCTTTGTTAGCCTCATAGTCTGGATGCTTTCTGTCAATGTCCACCAACAGTCGTCTATTATAGAGAAAGTTCTGATTCCAGTCTTTAATTGCCTGGCGAGCATTTGGCATTCCATTGACGTACACCATAGCCTTGGAGCTGGAAAATACAATGATAAATTTATTTTTTGGCTTGCACACAGTTAGACACATTTGTTCTTCATCTTAAAGAAGACAATTAAAATGTTTTCCATATCATCATTCATTTGGTAGATAACATAGAGATCTATATCTTTTTTAAAACAATTTCTAGCTTTAGCTGTCAATGAAGCCAAGAACTGAAACAAAACAGACAAAAACAGTCTTCACAAAAACTTTTTTAAAACGCTGCCTTGAGCCCTGATGGGTGTCTGCCAGTAACATTTGTCTTCAGGCTAGAAGTTCAATAAAGTTTTCATATACATGCACATGTACTATGATATAGACTTCAAAAATCCAGCAAATACATGTATAAATTGAATGATCTAGAAAATTGGTCATCATTCCAATTAAAAGCCAAGTTACATAATGCAACAAACTGCATACAACAAATTGTAGATATCTCAATGTATGAGCGACTTGAACTGATACAATTTTTCATACAGCAATTGTTAAAACTCTATCCAGTACTATATGTACGTATTTCAATTGTGAGATTGGATACATCACAAACACAAGATAACCATGAATGTATCTAAATTGCTATAACGTATGAGAAGAGATACACAATCTAAACATGCAGAACATTCAGCAGAAAGCATGATCTAGTGAATTCAGCAAATCTTAGAGAGAAGTCATGGTTTTATGTCAAGATTATAACTCAACTTTATTTCATTATTCAAGAAATGGAAATTGACGTATCGGCTGACCGTAAAAATTATACGCATCTACATGTAATTCCAAAAAAAGAAAACGTGAATATCATTCTCTTATTTTACCACTTAAGGTAGTAGCGGTATAACAATGATATCGTCGAAAAGCTAGAAATTATGTACTAGTTCATATCTTGCATATTTTTAGATATTTGATATTTTTTATGTTTCATTCATTTCATCATGAAAATGTATTGCCCCGAACAATTTCAAAGTCATGCTCTGCGGCCAATTTCGTGGTATTTAATTTTTCTGTTATTTACACAACCAGAAGTAGAATATTATTTCTAAAATGCCTTAAAAGGCAGATCTTTAATAAATAAAGGTCTTTTTTCCAGTTTTTGGAGCTGTGGAACATTGTTTCTTCCCCCCTTCCTCCCTAGAGTGGCGAATTCAGGGGTGTGTGGAGGGGGCGTCCAACCCCCCCCTCCCCTCCACTGACCCAAAATTTCCTCAAAAACCCTACATTTTGGTCAGTTGTCAGTAAAATTTAGCAAAATTCACCCCTTAACCACCACCCCCACCTCCTCCGGAAAAGGGGCACTGGATCTGCCACTGCCTTCAGCCTTTTTTAAACCCTATTTTATCACAAAATTGTTTCAATTTTGGTAAAGAGGCCTAATTGAAAAGACGGAGAGGGGAACAATTTAACAGCAGATTCTGATGAGATCCAATATTTTGGAAGATGTCCTTTAAACTACTTTTCTGCTACTGCCTCGAGTTGTTTACAAAAATAATAATTCATTTAACAAATCAATGTCGGATACCCACAGCCTATTGCCCTAAGATTATAGGCCATGGGCGCAATTGTAAGGGAATTCTTGTTTTATTTCATTATTCAAGAAATGGAAATTGACGTATCGGCTGACCGTAAAATTTATACGCATCTACATGTAATTACAAAAAAGAAAACATGCATATAATTCTCTTATTTTACCACTTAAGGTAGTAGGGGTATAACAATGATATCGTCGAAAAGCTAGAAATTATGTACTAGTTCATATCTTGCATATTTTTAGATATTTGATATTTTTTATGTTTCATTCATTTCATCATGAAAATGTATTGCCCCGAACAATTTCAAAGTCATGCTCTGCGGCCAATTTCGTGGTATTTAATTTTTCTGTTATTTACACAACCAGAAGTAGAATATTATTTCTAAAATGCCTTAAAAGGCAGATCTTTAATAAAAATAGGTCTTTTTTTTCAGTTTTTGGAGCTGTGGTACATTGTCTCTTCCCCCTTCCTCCCTAGAGTGGCGGATTCAGGGGTGTGTGGAGGGGGCGTCCACCCCCCCCTCCCCCCAGCACTGACCCAAAATTTCCTCAAAAACCCTACATTTTGGTCAGTTGTCAGTAAAATTTTGTAAAATTCACCCCTTAACCACCACCCCCTCCTCCTCCAGAAAAGGGGCACTGGATCTGTCACTGCCTTCAGCCTTTTTTAAACCCCATTTTATCACAAAATTGTTTCAATTTTGGTAAAGAGGCCTAATTGAAAAGAAGGAGAGGGGAACAATTTAACAGTAGATTCTGATGAGATCCAATATTTTGGAAGATGTCCTTTAAACTACTTTCCTGCTACTGCCTCGAGTTGTTTACAAAAATAAAAATGTTATGATCGCTGAGCGATATAGTCCCCTACCGGCGGCATATATTTATGTCCTGCAACTCTGCCTATGAATTACTCTTCATTTAAACATATATGAGTTTAAATTAAACTTACTGTCTGTGCAGCTCAGTTCTGAGGTTTTATCTGCTTAATCGATTCGAAAAAGAGGTCAAGCGTGACGAAAGTTGAACTTGCTCTGTAGCTTTCCAAGACTAAGCTGAGTATCAAATTTCACCTGAATATCTCTATTTGCTGCAGAAAGAAGTCTGGAAAACTGACAAAAACTGAATTTTCCAAGTCATAAAGGGGCATAACTCCTCGAAAAATAGGTCAAGCGTGACATAAGTCGAACTTGCTCTGTAACTATCCAAGACCAAGCTGTGTATCAAATTTCATCTGAATATCTTCATCCGTTGCAGAAAAAAAGTTCAGAAAACTGACAAAAACTTAATTTTCCAAGTTATAGAGGGGCATAACTCCTTGAAAAATAGGTCAAGCGTGATGAAAGTCAAACTTGCTCTGTAACTATCCAAGACCAAACTGTGTATCAAATTTCATCTGAATATCTCCATCTGTTGCAGAAAAAAGTCCGGAAAACTGACAAAAACTGAATTTTCCAAGTCATCAAGGGGCATAACTCCTCGAAAAATGGGTCAAGCGTGATGAAAGTCAAACTTGCTCTGTAACTATCCAAGACGAAGCTGTGTATCAAATTTCATCTGAATATCTCCATCCGTTGCAGGAAAAAGTCCGGAAAACTGACAAAAACTGAATTTTCCAAGTCATCAAGGGGCATAACTCCTCGAAAAATGGGTCAAGCGTAATGAAAGTCAAACTTGCTCTGTAACTATCCAAGACGAAGCTGTGTATCAAATTTCATCTGAATATCTCCATCCGTTTCAGAAAAAAGTCCGGAAAACTGACAAAAACTGAATTTTCCAAGTCATCAAGGGGCATAACTCCTCGAAAAATGGGTCAAGCGTAATGAAAGTCAAACTTGCTCTGTAACTATCCAAGACCAAGCTGTGTATCAAATTTCATCTGAATATCTCCATCCGTTGCAGAAAAAAGTCCGGAAAACTGACAAAAACTGAATTTTCCAAGTCATCAAGGGGCATAACTCCTCGAAAAATGGGTCAAGCGTAATGAAAGTCAAACTTGCTCTGTAACTATCCAAAACCAAGCTGTGTATCAAATTTCATCTGAATATCTCCATCCGTTGCAGAAAAAAGTCCGGAAAACTGACAAAAACTGGATTTTCCAAGTCATCAAGGGGCATAACTCCTCGAAAAATGGGTCAAGCGTGACGAAAGTCTAACTTGCTCTGTAACTATCCAAGACCAAGCTGTGTATCAAATTTCATCTGAATATCTCTATCCGTTGCAGAAAAAAGTCCGGAAAACTGATATTCGGACAGACGGACAGACGGAGGGACAGACGGACGGACGGACAGACGGACAGACAGACCGAGAGGAAACTAAGAGTCCCCTTTGGCGTTGCCGGTAGGGGACTAATAATTCATTTAACGAATCATCGTTTGAAACCCACAGCCTATTGCCCTACGATTACAGGCAATGGGCGCAATTGTAAGGGAATTCTCGTTTTAATGCGTCATATGGTTACATAGTAACCAATGAAATAGTCGGTTTGAATAGTATCAGCTCTTTTGTGTTGGAGGGATTTCGCAACGCTTGTTCTGATTGGCTTAAATTCCCTGCTAGAATTGTTTCTGAATACGAGGGTTTCCCAATAGACTGTCCCACAGTAACTTACATAGTAGATGGAGAAGATGCCGTGGGTTTCTGACGATGTTGAAAAATCAAAGGAGTTCAAACTTCAAAAATGCAAAACAAAATTGGTTCAACATACAGTCATTATATGTATTAATTCAGGGCAATTTGCGAAGGATTTTGTTATAATGAAAATTGTATTGTTAGTGCATAATTATAATGAATGAACATAGAACATACAAATAGGAACACACAAACTCCACTTTACATCATATAAGAGGATGCAAACATGAAAGCATGTACCATGAAAATGAAGGTTGTGATGAACTGGCATCTCTGTAAGTACAGGCAAATGTTATCCATATATGAAAGGATAAACGAAATACTAAATTGAACCCTTTTTCCATTGCAATATGTTGTACCACAATTTTTTTTCATTACAATATTCTTGTCATTTGGATTCCAATATCAAGAGACAAGTTTATTCTTGACTCAAAATGATGTTTCATAACGTTAGATGGAATGCATACATCTACATGTATTTAGTTATGACCCAGTAATGATTTACACCACAAATGCTCTATTATTCTGACCCAAAATTATATTTTTACCTCATAAAGAATAAGTACTTAAAACTTTATTAATATACATGTCGACTCGTTACCTGGAAACCAAACGCTGACATTTAGCAACCCCTAAAACCAATACCTACTAACCATCTCACATCAAATCATTAACAAAAAGAACAATGTCTAATCCCATTGTGGGAAAACATAGTTAAAAACAGAAGTTAGTGATGTAAAATTAAAAGCATTTTACAATATTTAAACATGACCTTTGTTTTATCTATTTACACGGTATCATTAAAGGTTAGAGCTTAAAACATTTCAGGTTCTGCATATAGCACAAAAAAGTCAAATAGTGGATCAAAAAGAAAGACAAACATGTCACAGGAACGAAATAGTGAAAGATCGTGAGGAAAGTGCTAAGATACACAATGAAATGACAAATCGCATGATAATGAGAAAAGGTAAAGGTACACTACCCGACAACAAGAGGGAATCACTATAGTACAATTATAGAGTATGAGAGGCTTACCTGCTGTAGCTCTGATCTCTGTTGAACACTACGACATGTCTTGGATCATAGGGCCTAAACACTTCTAACAACTCCTCCTGTAAGATCAATCATGAGATCTTGGTTTCAAACTGATCGAGGATCATACATGAACATTGTAATCTAATTGGTACAATATCATACAAAACTCAGGAGAGTAAGGGTAAATATGGGATAGTGATCTTAAAGTTGAGCAACCTTTTTATGTTTATATACATTCATCATTGAATTATCCTTTTTGCAATTTTTCGGAGGACAATTCTGTGAATATGGGAGGGTAAAAAGTTTTCCCATAGAGAACTATGTTTTTAGACATATAGCATAAAGATCCATGAGTGTCACTATTTGTGTTAAGACCTACCACAATACAACTTGTACAGTATAAGAGATACTCACATCACTCATGCCGAATGGGAAATTTCCTACAAACAGTCCTACAATATCCTCCTCCCCTGGCGTTTCATTAACGGCTAACTCAAGGGGCGGCATTTCACCATATGGATCCTCACTCTCTAACGGCTGTAAAGCTGGCATAGCGGGACTTTTGTACGGAGATCGTACACCATTCTGATATGGCACAGCTTTTTGAGGACTTCTTGTGCTATGATTAGGCATTGGACTTTTTACTTCTCTGGAACTGCTGCCATCACGGAAGTTTGTCTGCACAGTTAGCTGTTGGAACTGATTGAACATGCCTTGTGTATTACTAGCTTTCTTTGGGCTGACACTGGTCTGATTGTACGACGGTTGTTGTGTAGCATTCACCGATGGCATACTGGGAAGCTTAACTGGTGACACAGCAGGTTTGGTGTCCGTCATTGTTTGCTTGGGACTTGCTGTGTTAACCTTGCTGCTCGTTACACTAAGCTTTAACTTAAGCCCAGGATCCTCAGGGTCATCATCCCAGTCATTCTGGGTGTCAGTATTTGATTGAGATGAGTGATTCTCAGAGCTTGTGTTATTTACTGCGCCTCTCCAGGAAAACTTTGGCTGCTCCTCTTCAGGCTCTGTAATATGATGAAAATTCCAACAATGAACTAACATGTACTAGTATATAAAGAATTGTGCAATTCTGTTTTGAGAAAGTAAGGCCATGTAAAATAAAATCTATGTTTCTCAGACACCGCCGTGCGCTATAATTTGCCGCCGACGAGACGTTTTTATTGCAACTTCAGAAAAAAATATCCGCCGTGTCTCATCCTCGATCGTCGATTAAAAACGAAATATCCATTTATTTCATTGAACATGTTTATTGTCCTGTAAAATCGTCAAAACTGTACCCGATGAATAAATACTTTTAAAAGCCCGTATAAATCACGGCGCGTTCCATATATACGTTACGGGTAAAGACTCTATCCACGCGTCGTTTAAAGGGAATTGTATAGGATATACATGTACATGTACTAACAACGTGCTGACATGTGTCGTGGACACTTGGACGGCTGGCTATTCGCGTGTTTAATACATCGAGTATTACATGTATTAAAACGTTCGTATAGTTTTCTTTATTGATCTCACAGCATATGTAAATACCTATGCCGAACAATAGCAAGTGTCCATTGTAATACTTCCGAATCTATTAATAATGACGTTCACGTCGTAAAAAGTATAAACAAGGACCGTCGACGAACGCAAGAGAAAGGTAGTTAAATCCTTAAATCTATGAATTAAAGAATGTATATTGTACCCGGACCGTGTACATTATTTTATCAGACGGTGGTTAATGCTGAACACTTCATTCGATTTCTAAAGATTCTACTTCATCCAGACTTGACTCCCGAAGATATACGTTATCGGCCAAATGTTTATTTACCATATGAACGGATCCATCCGAGGAAGTGAGGGGGTCGTTTTTAATTTGAACTGGGTTTAAACAAGATGTGAGCAAATAACAGCCGTCGAGTCTCTTACGCGATTCTACTAAATACTCACGGCAATCAAAACATGTCATACTTCGTATATCAAATTTTGAATCGATTAGCTTCTTCCATTCAGACGATGAGCTACGTCTTCCCGCTCTCAGAAGGAATAGGTTACATGTATTTTACTTTTAAAAAAATCAACTTATTTACAGGAGAAAGCCAAAAATTTTAATGTACATGAACCATTATTTTGACTGACGATTCAAAGACAGTTTTCTATGAAGAAGAGGGGGGGGGGGGGGGAGCATAAGATTTTTTGCCTTACATGAATAATGGGGGGGGGGGGGGGGGTGAACAGGACAGACGACTTCTTTGCATGAATAATAAGAGCACTCTTAATGGAAAAAAAAAACAAAAAATAAAAACCCTACCTACCTTGCCACTTTTTTAGACCCAATTATCTGAGAAACATAGAATTTATTTTACATGGCCTAACTGTAAAGGATTTGATATTGATAGAGCATGGAATTTAAAGCTTTCGTAAAAATGAAAGGTATTTATTATTTTTTTCTTCTATTTTGTTGATAAATAAATAAGAGTCCCAAATTAGACATAAACTTTTTTGACTCATTTGCTGAAGTGAACAAGGTACTAAAGCAACTATTCTTTTTCCATCTTCTTTTTTAGGATTTTAACACTTCAGTTCCAAGGAAGGTCCAATAAAAGAGGAATCCGTCTGTTGCTTGCAACAGTAGCCATCTAGTTACTTACTACTATCCTGTGTGGAGGTCTGTGGTTTATCATCTCTACTCAGACGACAGTTCAGCGCCCTGCCTTTCCATTGATAACCATGTAGCTTACTGATCATTTCCTCAGCATCAGACTGTGTACTAAAGCCAACAAACGCAAATCTGCAGAAATACAATTCCAATATAAAGCATTTCAGTGCCAAATTAAAGTGAGCTGTAAAACTGTAAACATAGGGTAATCAAAGATTACATAGCTTGCCTATACAGGTTTTTGTTAGAAACCAGATTAAAGTTTTTGAAAAGTAGGTCAAAGTCCAAGGTCAAGGTCACTAGGTCAAAGGTCATGGTCTCAAATGAAAGGTCTCGTCACAAGGTATCTACATGTGAAATATCAAAGCTCTACCCCTTATAGTTCAAGAGATATAGTCCAGGTTAAAGTTTTGTCTACAGACGACAACGACGCCGAGGGTATGGCATTAGCTCTCCGGCCTTTTTCGTCCCGGCAAGCTAAAAAATTGTTTATTTCTTAATTTGAATTTTTAAATATTTTCATTTACATTATATAGACTATGCAGGATCCCACATTTTCAATGAGTATTACATGTAATGAAATAAGTTTTAAGAAGTTTGTACAAAGACTCAATTCCTTATCATCTATATGCCATTCGGCACATCAGAAAAAAGACCCTGCCTTGTCAGAGTGAAATAATCTCACTTTTAAAGACAGACCTTGGTGTCACTTCCCTGTCACCTCCAACACTGGAAAGTTCTTAAATTGAGGCTTATTAAAAATATGTACCATGCTCAAAATACCTTCTCCAACAGCTCAGTCGATTAGAGCGCAATGCTAACAATTGGACGGCCCCTAGGCCTAGAGTTTGAATTCCAAATGGGGCATCGTTTTACATCTGCATTTTACTAATACTTGCAATTGAATCCTTCCATCTTTACCATACTTAGTGAAAATATCCGCAGATTCATATACTTTACTTACTGCCAGAATGTCTTCTATGTAAATGGTTGCTTTTATTCAAAATTTTGCAGAATTTCATTCTTTTCTCTAATTACCAAGGAATGACCTTAAAATGTATCAGCCTATTAAGCAAAATAATAAACAAATCTGTACTTTCAAATGGCAGCATAAATAATTTCTACTTACACTCTTTTTTCGTCTTTAGTTATCCTTCTCGCATATTTGTAATTAAACTGCGACAACAATTCATTCAAATCATCCTTTAAAAGAATGGAAAAAAACACAAACATTAAATTGAACTTAAAACGCCAAGAAAAGAAAAGGTTAGAAAAATACATACCAGAAAAACTTGTTACCATTTATTATTAGCATTACACAAAATTCTAAAAATAAATTAAGGTAGAGCATCCCTCAAGTCTCAGATGCTCATATTTCCTAAATAACAACTTTTACAATATTTTAATTTCCATATATTCAAAGCTTATGTTAAACCTGATATACAAACAAAATGTAATTCATGGTTTCATGATATACCGAGAACTTAGCCGTTTGAACTTTAACATTGGACCCTATGGGAAAAGAAAGAAAAATCCCTTTTTAGAGGAGATAAAATGTAACTATAAAAGTTTCTTTTCCAAAAACCATATTAGTATGATAACCTGAACAATGTTCTGAAGAGAAAAAATAGGGTTAGTCCAGTCATATAATGCCAAAAAATGGGCTGAAATCGAAGTAATTGCAAAGGAATTTTTAAGACTTGATTTAATGTCTAAACACATTGTGACAAGTACAAAACACATATTAAAAGTCCTCACTCGATACTTCACGGGAAGTGCAGTATTTAGACCCCCTTCATTTTTTTGTCAAAATGCAAAAAGACCAAATGTGGCATATTTAGTTGATCAGAACAACAAGAGAAAGATTCAGTTTTAGCAGAAAATTGTTTTTTATGACATTTTTAGTAACTATTTAAGACATTTCATAAAAGTCAAGTTTGTAGTTGTAAGCACATCAGAAAACGGACCAATCAAAAACAGTAAAAATTGAACTTTTCAGTTAGCAAAATCGCCTCGAGCACATGTTTGTGGCCTTCGTTAGGAATCATGATAAACAACAAAAAGCTTTATTTTCTGTTAATTGAACGTTTGTACTACATATTTTTATACTTCATCAAAATAAGTGAAATAATATCTATGATGTCGGGGTTATGTATCTCAGAATTTGGTCGAGACCATACTTTTTAAGAAATTATTAAATTGGAACCAAACTCGAACTTAATCTGTATCACATTGAGATAAATTCACATGACAAAAATGAGATCAATATCTGCAACGACAGCGAAAAAAAAGTCTGGAAAACTGAGAATTTCATGAAATTTGCTAAGTCCAGGAGCCATAGCTCTTGTAAAAATAGGTCAATCGGAACTAAACTCGAACTTGATCTGTATCACATTGAGATAAACTCGCATACCAAAAATGATATCACTATCTGCAACGACAGCGAAAAAAAGTCAGGAAAACTAAAGTGTGACAGACGGACAGACAAACAGGGTGGAAACTATAAGTCCCCTCCGGCGAGCCGGTAGGGGACTAATAATCTAAATTCAATTAGGTAATCTTCAATAATCAGGGTGAAATTAAGCTGTACTTTCTCTCTTTTTGCAATAATTTGATGAATACATGAACAAATGGTGCAATCAGTGGTTTTGTGGGCGAATTTTTGAACGAAGAACCATTGTGACACAAAAGTTTATGCATAATTATTTAATACTCTAGAATTGTTTTCACACTTTTATAATAATTAGATGGTGTTTCAATTCGTTTCCATGTATTCTTATTCTGAAAATAGGGGATACGCTCATTTTATCAAATTTCGACTCTACTTTTGGCAATTTCAAACCAATAAAAATGTTCAATTATATTCATTATCATCTTAAATTTGGCTTCAGCAGATAATATTAAAGCCAGTCTTTCCAAGGAAGAAAAATGGTATGCTATGAGTCATTATTTATCGAGAAATTAACCACAAAAAATAACAATTTCTCTAATTTGCGCAAAAAAAAAAAGGTTTTTGTGAGGCCAAAAATCATATTTCCACCAAGAGGATTTTAGAGGACTTTTAATAATTTGTTCCAAGTGTCTCAACGTACAGCATAACACTAAAACATTTCTTTTGCAATTAGTTCGATTTCAAATCGTAATATGACTGGACTAGGTATCCAGGCAAAAATTACCAGCAATTCCGACCTGAGAAATACTCTACCTTAAGAAGTAGAAACACTTGAATGTATATCAAAATTTATGCATTGATAACTCCACTTGCATGGGTAATATTGAAGGTAAATGTACAAAATGGATTAGACCTTACCTCTGTGGATTCACAGGCCACGTTGTTAAGGAATACTTCATACGGCTCTTTTTCTATATGAATGTAAATGTATGAAAAAATTAGTAATCATCAATTTTACTTTGCAAGTTTCGTATCTATTCTTGTAGTAAATCTTAACATCTATGTACATTGAATACATTTTCATCTGATCATTTTATTCCTAGTTTCATCTGGAATTGTTTAAGTCTTCCAGAAATATAAGCAGCTGCAAAACGCATATAATAATCGAAATTCATCTTAATATTCTAAAAGCATCCGCTCCTCAAGCTAAGCTTAAAATGGTAAGTGCAAAAAGCAAATTTCTATATAATTCATGCAAATAAAAGAAACATGCAGTAAAAACGTCAGCATGAGATGTATTTTCAAAGTGTGTCTGATAGGTAACTTTTACAAATTATTAAAGCTATGGAAGAAAGAACAGTAATATACTGAACTGAATGTACAATTTTTTATTTTCAGAAAATAATCACAACAATCATTCCAAGAAGTTCATCCAAGATAAAGTTCTATCATCCTAGGAATGAAGTGGACATTACTATAGCATAAGAAGTAAAAGAAGAAACAAGGTCTGACTTGATCTCAACTTGCAAAGAAGACAATTGGCGGTGCAGGCTTGCAATAATGATAGGAGAAAAGCGGAATTGAAATTAGACTGCGATTGACTTGATCTATATTTCTAACTCAAGGTTCAAAACACAAATAATCCAGCTTGCTATGAGTCAACATTAAGAGAAAGAATTGGGAGGATTACTGCATGTACATGTAAACAGCAATAAGAAAATTAGCAGACTGACCGAGTAAAATTTTATGTTTCGTAGAGTCAAGTTGGGTTAAGAAGCAATAAATAATTATAAAAGCAAATCATAAACTAAAACAAAGAAAGTCTGGAAATCAGGCACAACAAACTTTGTGAAAGTAGAATGAACGGAAACTCTGCAAATAAAATACATTTTTTGTAGCGAGAAAATAAAATGTTTGTACAAGATCGATTGAAGTGATGTTTGTTGGTTTACCAGTTCTTTTCCTTCTCGAGCTGTTGTCATTGGCGTCTTTATTTGGACATTCCCGGCTAAAATGACCGGTCTGCTTACAACTATGGCATGTACCACCGCCTGTAACCATCATATAACATCAGAAATAAAACAAATCAATATAACATTTCTTACTACATGTATATCCATAATGTGGAAACTCAGCTGATGTATGATTTATATATCTTTATGACAATATTCTGTGATGTTACCGGCTATGATGAGATATTCCCAACATCGACAGACACCAACACATCAGTGCTTTGTTTGACATTTTTAATACATCAGTTAAATGATAATGACACACTGTTTTTTAAATATAGGAAGTTTAAAAACAGAAATCCATACATTTCAGTTTACGATACATTGTGCTTATGATAAAATATGCATATGTGTATAAACAACATTTCAAAATTTTCTATCTTTTAAAAGAAAATCCTAGAAAGTACATGTTGATAATTTGAACTTAATGCTGCATATCCCTTAAAGGTAAATTTGAAATATCCCTGCTTGTATTTGGAAGGTCAGCATTACAGCATGTTCATTTTGGACATGAAAATTTGGTATAAACATTCATGAGACAGACAAGTTTGAATTACTTATACCAAGTTGGGCATTTTTCCCCCTCCAATACAAAATCAATGATAAACTTGAAAATCAAAATGAAGAGAATTAACAAATTGTGAATACATGAATGTGTATAATACTAGTATACACAATAAATAATACAGCTAAATGAAAATTATTTAAATATTGCCTTCAAAAAGGTTGTAACAATTGAACATGTAAATGTAACCAACAAAACAATTTTAACGAATCAACACCACAACTTTTACCTTGTTTCTGAGCTGGTTTAGGGCAGTCTTTTCTTAAATGGCCCTCTTCATTACAATTAAAGCATTTATTTCCTTGACCTAGAGTTATATTGATTCATACGTGTATATATACTTATCTGTACAGTAAATCATGCAGCATGCATACTATATCTAATAATCAATTGAATGGAAATAAGTATCAAAATTGTATAAAGCTTCAAGTATTTGCAACACAAACTCAAATGCAGATTTACACAAGGATTAACTCTTTGCTGCACGAAATCAATTGCGGATTTACACAAGGATTAACTCTTTGCTGCACGAAATCAAATGCAGATGTACATAAGCTTTTATTCTTTGTATCACAAAATCAAATGCAGATGTACATAAGCTTTCATTCTTTGCAGCACGAAATCAAATGCATATGTACATAAGCTTTTAATCTTTGCTGCACGAAATCAAATGCAGATGTACATAAGCTTTTACTCTTTGCTGCACGAAATCAAATGCATATGTACATAAGCTTTTATTCTTTGTATCACAAAATCAAATGCAGATGTTCGTAAGCTTTCACTCTTTCGCAGCACATAAGCTTTGGCTTTTCGCAGCACATAAGCTTTGGCTTTTCGCAGCACATAAGCTTTGGCTTTTCGCAACACATAAGCTTGAGCTTTTAGCAGCGTGATCTCCAATGCAGATGTACATAATCTTTAACTCTTTACAAGACATACTCAAATACAGATGTACAACAAAATCTCTGAGGCTAAATTGTGTGATAAGTGCAACTTATACAGCATTGTATTCATTAATATTCATGTAAATGTCGTTCATGTTGATTGGGTTATAATTCTGCAACATTTCTTGGGCATACTCAGAAATAAATGGGTAGGAGTTCTGATATTACTGAAAATGATCATTAAGCCAAGCTGATTGAATGCATGCCCAGAAGGTATACCAGTAACTCAATCAAATAAGACAACAAAGCCAGAGTGATATAGCTTCATCAAACAAGCCCAAACAAATTACTTTTAAAATCATTTATGTCAAGTTCCTCCCTTATTCCAACTGTTAAATTGGATACAACAGAGAGTTTTGATACCCCTACAGTTTGTAACTTGATAGAGTTTGTGGGATTTGTAAACAAAATTACAGTAAAATCCTGTTGGGCAAATCCTACTTATGGGTCAATTTAGTTTGCTTAAACTCCTATGACGCAGAACCATCAGGAATTGGTATAGTATGTACGAAACCAGATACTATAAACAAAAGTTTGGTGAATGTTTTTCTACAATGAGGAAACCCGTTAGTAATCAAGCATTAGGAGAGCATTCTACGTTTAACTTACATGCAGCAGAGAAGCATCAACAAAGCATGTTAAAGTTGGCATGACTATTTCTTATCCTAAATTGAAGCATACATATGTACAAGTAATTATAACATGCTTGTCCAACTCCCATCCATGCCCCTTCCATTCTCTCCTCCTATTAAGTTATGGCATCTTCGGAGGACGGAAGAAGAAATAAGAAAAGTTTTACATGTGAATCAGGGCGGTTAATTTCCGCTCTATAATTTGTTAACTGCATTGACTTGATATATTGATGATAGTGAAATCTAAAGCACTGTGCTCATTATATAAGAATGAATGAAAAAAGCTTGACAACACATTGCAAGTATTAAAATTGATAACATTTCAAGCAAAGCCATACCCTTAATTCTTTTTTCATTCCATCTTTTCATTTTTTTTCATTCCATCTTTTCATTTATCTTTTCATTACACCGTTTTATACAGTAGTATTCAGATTCGATATCTGCTTGTTTAGATCAATACTCTGTGTTATAGCAAGCAGTTTATGCAATAATAAATGCATTCAGTAGCCTTAAGAACACATTCTATAATTAATCTACCTGGAGATTTTTTGACCAGCATGCTGTCTGAGGACTCCGTAGTGTCGGCTTTAGTACTGGAGTTTTGTTGTCTGTTACTGGTGCTCGGGGCTTTCTCCTCCGCAATTCGCAGCCTCAGTTCCTTTTCATACCTATCTAATGATGCTATCACAGCTTCCTTGTCCGTAAACCTCACAAATATAAACCTGCAATAAAAATCAAACTCAAGGAATTGTGGTCCCCCGCTTTGGTCGTTTGTCTTTAAAAAATGCTTTCAGATCCTCCTTCCCTAAGTTTTCATGTTATATTTCATGTATAATCCCAATACAAAATCTTAAGATAGGTTAAACTCCAAGGTCAAGGTTAAAACTTCTGATATCCATGGAAAGGTCTTGTCACAAGGAATGCACATGTGAAATATGAAGGTCCTATCACTTATAAATCAAAAGTTATGCCCAAGATTAACGTTTTTCAAAAGTAGGTCAAATGCTAAGGTCAAGGTCACAAGGTCAAAATATTGGTATCCATGGAAAGGTCTCTTCACAAGGATTACACATTTAAAATATGAAAGCTCTATCACTTACAAATCATAAGTTATGCCCAAGGCTAACGTTTTTCAAAAGCAGGTCAAATGCCATGATCAAGGCCACAAATATTGGTATCCACGGAAAGGTCTTGTCACAAGGAATACATATGTGAAATATGAAAGCCTTATCACTTACCATTCAAAAGTTATGCCCAAGGTTACCGTTATTGTGACTGACAGACAGACGGACGAACTAGTTTTAATGTCCCCACGCTTTCGCTTAAGCGGGAGACAAAAATATAAGGAACATGTGGTGCCGTCTTTGTTTGAATCTTGTTATGACCCTGAACATCATTTTTGACTTTCACAATCATTAAGGAAGTAATTATTAGTGATGAACTGATTGTTTTTGTACATGAATTGTTGATAGGATTAAGACTATCAATACTAATTTTCACTATTCATTATCAATCGACAATGAATAGGAAGTGTAATTGAGGTTAATTTTTCATGATTTTTAACATCTTCATTGTTTGCTGGTCTGCCTGTTATTAAATGTGTTCTTATCTGTATTACATGATAAACTCTCAATCAATTTTTCAGGGTATACCTAAATCCGACAAAAAAAAAAAAAACATAGGTAATCACAGATTACAAAGCTCACCTCGTGACAGCAAAATTCAATTCAAACATATTTCTTAGTACATGTATATTGGCTTTTAAAGGCAAAACCACTCAAGCAGAAAAAGTAGGTCAAGGTCATTTTATGAAAGATTGATCAAAGATACATCCAATATGCAAGTTTGGTACATGTATCACTTATACTTTGCTCAATATTGGCTTTAAAGGCAAAATCACTCAAGCAGAAAAAGTAGGTCGAGGTCATTTTATGAAAGTTTGATCAAAGATACATCTAATATGCAAGTTTGGAACATCTAGCACTTATACTTTGCTCAATATTGGCTGTTTAAGGCAAAATCACTCAAGCGGAAAAAGTAGGTCAAGGTCATTTTATGAAAGTTTGATCAAAGATACATCCAATATGCAAGTTTGGTACATGTAGCACTTATACTTTGCTCAATATTGGCTTTTAAAAGCGAAATCACTCAAGTGGAAAAAGTAGGTCAGATGCTGCATCCGATGCATGGGTCCATCTCGGCATCCAAAGATGAATCACTTGTGCAAGTTTGGTTACTGTAGCATTAGTACTTTGTCAGATACTGAGCTACCCCAAACTTCTTATCCAAATCACTCAAGCGGAAAATGTAGGTCAGATGCTGCATCCAATGCATGGGTTCACCTCAGCATCCAAAGATGAATCACTTGTGCAAGTTTGGTTACTGTAGCATTAGTACTTTGTCAGATACTGAGCTACCCCAAACTTCTTAACCAAGTCACTCAAGCGGAAAATGTAGGTCAGATGCTGCATACGATGCATGGGTTCACCTCAGCATCCAAAGATGAATCACTTGTGCAAGTTTGGTTACTGTAGCATCAGTACTTTGTCAGATACTGAGCTACCCCAAACTTCTTAACCAAGTCACTCAAGCGGAAAATGTAGGTCAGATGCTGCATACGATGCATGGGTTCACCTCAGCATCCAAAGATGAATCACTTGTGCAAGTTTGGTTACTGTAGCATTAGTACTTTGTCAGATACTGAGCTACCCCAAACTTCTTAACCGGACGCGGACGCGGACACGGATGCGGACGCGTGGGGTTATAGCATAAGCTCACTCAACTTCGTCGAGGTGAGCTAAAAATTAAAGTCGATCCTTATCATTCAATTTCCTGACAATGTGTTCAAGACTTTCTATAACCCATCCGTACACACTGCACTACTTCTCTGTTTTACAAAGATATGTGGCAAGTGCATCTCTCACACAAGGAAACAAACTGGGTAAGTATCCTTGCCTGCAGCTATATCCTCCCCTACGCGGACTTTAATGTATGATGCCATGGAAGCACTACGTATCAAAAGGCAGTTACGGCGTCTTTAGCACTGAAAGTGCCTGTTTACGCAAGATATTTTTGTATGCTACAAAATTTTTAATGGCTTATCTTCTCTGGAATAATATGGCTGTATGCAGAATTAATGGTTGCCAGTGCTGATGTCATAATAGTGAAAATGAAGTATATCACACCAGAGACAAATCTGGGGTTTACAGTATACAAAATATTTTTAACCAATCAAAATCATATTACAATGAAAATTAAATGAATTAAGGAATCATAGATTTTACTTACTTAGGAATCATGTGTACTTCAGCAACCTCTCCAAATTGTGAAAATTTCTCCTTAACATCCTACAAAGTAAATGATTTATCATCATTTTGGTTGCATATATATAGGAAATGAGAAATATGCCATGAGTGTTTTGGGAGTTTTCTGAAGATCGACGCAGGAAAGAAAGTGGCAAGAGCAGAGAAGGAGAGCGTCATTGCACATCACACAATTATATTGGCTGTTGTGTGCATCATATGTTGTGCAAATGGTGAGTTGTACATGCTTACCTGTGTCTAACTTAATTTGCTTACAACATAAAATTGACTTCCATGTTATTGTAAGGATATAGCTCTAAGAAATGCTGTTAACGTATAAAGTCCTAACTCCCTAATGTGGTAAGCCAGTTGTACATGTTGATAACTTTAGAAACATTTATTTTGTCAAATAAAGTCATACATTATTATTCAATTCACATGAAATATGCATCACAAAGTCAAAATGCTTTCAGAACCCTGACCTTAACCTTTAATCTACAGACTCGAAAATTAACAGAAATATATGTACATGTTTATACAAAAGAACATGTTTAAACGATGAAAGGATAGTGCCTGTGCATGTTGAAATACTTACATCGACTGAAGCATCATCAAGTTCTCTGTCCCTGGGATAACACACAGAGATGTGGCCTCGCATGTTTGGTATTAGCTTGTCCTCGAGGTCAGGCCGGGAACAAGTACCGTTCATTGTCGTACTAGAGGACGGTGATTTGGTGGGAGAGGCCTTACCCCTATTACGTCCTGGAAATTAACATCAGAAATGAAATTTATGCATGTGCATGTATGTCACATAATGATTAATTAATATGAACATGATGAATGAGTGTAATTTAATAGAATAATGTGTAAAACAATACTTATTTATTTGTTTCAAATTTATCATCTATTTCATTCTGTGCACGTGTTTATATTTCATCTAAAATTGTTATATGAATGACCATTCCCTCAAAAGATTTCAAATAAAATTCAAATGTACAAACTTAAGTTTTGTTAGTATGAAACTCAAGTGCATTGTTATGCTAGGTTTACACTTAGCCACGATCGCCCCGATTGCCCCGATTGAGGTGAATCGTAGAGATCGTAAGAGAGCGTGGTGTTGAATCGTGACGATCGTAAGAGAGCGTGATGGAATCGTGATGATCGTAGGAGATCGCAGAGATCGGGCAAAATTTTTGATTCTCAAAAAATTTGCTACGATTGTCCCGATTGATCCTTACATCGTGAGAGAGCGTAGTGGCGCGTAGAGAACGTGATGGAGCGTAGTAGAGCGTAGCAGATCTTGACAAAGCGCAACAGATCGTAATATGCGATCGTAGGAGATCTTGGTGAAACACGTTTTCTTACGATCTACTACAATTTCTCTCAAGCTCTTTGACGATTTGTTACGGTTTCCACGATTCAGTCCACGATCTGCAAGATTCGTTGCGATTCAAATATTCCTTTAATGAAAATTATAATAAGACAACCCGTTTTTGATGGATTACAAGAGTTTTTAACATCAGCAACAATTTCTAACATATGAAGGATACTAAGAAAAGAAGTCTTGATAATCAGTGAGGTGCTGCATTAATTGTCTTCGAATGAGTTAAATATATACACGCAATCAAAGATTTGAATTGCTGAACAAAACATGTTACATTTAATGATCGAAAAAAAGAAAGATCAAATAAGGTGAATCAATGCAATTTCCAGCGTTTTGCAATATAAAATCTTCATCTCCTGGATATGAAGCTTAATCTTGTTCGGATATTGCAAGTGGTATTGAAACTGGTAGTCTATTTCATATCAAATCGTGTTAAATCGCGGCAAATCGTAGTCCTGCATCGTAACAGATCGCAACAAAACTTGATAAGCGTAGGGAACCGTGATAGAGCGTGGCAAAGCGTAAGAGCTCATCGTGGTAATCGTACGGGAACGTAACGAAGCTTGAGAGAACGGGATGCAAATCGTCACAGATCTTATCTACAATCGTAACAGATCGCTACAGCGCGTATCAGAGCGTGATGGAGCGTCGGAGAGCGTGTGAAGACCAATTTTATTTATAGAATCGTGGAGCTCCACGATTTTGCTCAATCGTGGACATCGTAGGGCATCGTGGCTAAGTGTAAACCTAGCATTAGTAAATTTCAACAGCGGTGAAGTATTTAATCTAAGTTTTGAGATTAATTTCTAGATTTTCAACTATTTCTCTCCATTGACTTTAGGTCAAAACTCAAACTAGTAACTATTATGTAATTCAAACCTTGACTCTGCAGACTACTGACTTCTTCTCATAAACAATGTAATATGTGTAAAGAAAATCTAATATCTTACATCAAGTTTGATTATACATGTATCTGTTTCATTGATGATCTACTACATGTACATGCACCATTACAGTGTAATTATCATTGCACCAAATATTTATTGATCAATCAAAATTGAGCACTTTGGCACTTTTGAAAAGAGCTAAAAAGTACCTCACTGACATAGACATGATTTTATTTTACTACGGTATCATGATATACGTACATTTCTGGTCAACGAGACCATCATACACATTTAAAGGAGCAAAGGTTTCTTTATTCTTTACCTCCGGTAATAACAAATGAACCATGCACAAATGAAAACAAATAATTAACAAACAAACATGACAAGAATCTGAGGTCATAAAACATATAATGTGTTGATGAAAATAAATAACAATGACTGCTTACCTGTAGTTACTTAATACAATCAAATAGAACATACTTGTTAGAAACAGAAGGTAAATATTCATGGTTTATTTTTTCTACTGGGTAATTAGTACAGTAAAGGTATAGATCAGCATCACTACTGTCTGTGCAGCTCACTTCAAAAATTTCTTTTTTCTAACTTCACTTAATGACTTAAAATTACATGTATTAGGGTATAGTACATGTAGCACTATTGAATAAATGTAAGTTTCTCCTAGATTATCGTATATAATTTTATGATGATGAGTGCTACTGGAATCTGATCACTTGTCCAAATCAAGTACTAATCAGTATCAAATTTACATTAAAATATTCAATAGACCACTTGCCAAAATTCATCATGACTGACAAAATGATGAAAAATGTCTGAGGTAGGCAGTTTTCGTGCACTTTTTCATTGTTACATCTCTTTTAACAGTGACGTCATAATGTAAAACAACGCCAAAAGACGTTGACTCAGACATTTTGTGCTTTCTAACAAGATTGGAAAATGGTCTATTGGATAACAAGATTTATGAAAAGCTACATGCATGTCAAAATCACATTTTCCTGATTTCTAACGGGAACTGCTCAGACAAAAGATATTAAGGTACGTAATAAAGAGCAAGCAGCATAAATCTATGACAGTACACTAAAACACATGAAGCCTTAAAGAATAATATCAGAGCAAACATGCAGGTCATTTTATTTACATAAATTCATCTTCATACTAATCACCTACAAATATTAACAAAGCTGAGATACGATTATGGCTCTCATTTACTATGCATCTGATATAGTTGAAAAGGGGGTCATGTACACCAGACAAATTCTGGCCTATGTAAACTAGATGTAAACCTTGACTATGAATGAAACCTTTAACTAAATCATTTAAAAGAAGAAATATGTAGGAGAGCAAATTTACAATTTACAATTTTTTATTTCATTTTCAGACATGGAATACAACAGAATGTTGAATTTCCAAAGTTTTTTTTTCTTTTTCAAGGTCATCCTAGCAATGTTTGAATGCTCAAATATGAAAATCATGATAAATTTCAGTTGTTCTTAATTATATGTTTTCTTAAGTTTTGTTTCAAATAAATCTTCAAATTAACCTAAACTTACAAATGTACATTCAGGAGATGATTGGATGATCAGGATTTACTGATAAATTTCCTGTATATGATATAATGTGTTAACACATGTATAGGCAGATGTTATACATTCAAAGCTTGACTGAAATATACTAAATCTACTTCAAATACAACACAATATAAAACAATATAAGCAGTATATTTACCTTCCGCCCTTTTTGCACTAAGTGACATATACGTGTTTGGGTCTCCTATACCGAACATTTTATACGCCATCATTCCGTCATCAAACTCTAACCTGAATATAAATCATAGAATATATAAAACAAGATTGATTATATCCAACCAATAGATCTTCATTTATTCATTGGTCACAAAAAGATGCAAACTGACTGAATGGACTTTTTAGGGCAGTGTTCTAGGATTCCATTACCCGTTACCCGAGGTAATTGAAAATTGAGGTCGGGTAACTGGAAAACAGAATGCTACACTTACCCAATGGTAAGTGAATTCTGAAGCACAATACCTACACTCTCCGTGTATATGTAGCTAAAAACAGAATTAAATAGTCACCCCAAAGTACAAGATCATATTTTAGCAGTCATCCTGTATTTCCAGTGTGACAGTATTTCTGGACATAATAATTCATTTTCATGGTAATGGCTAGGTTGCGCGATAGAAAATTAACACCCCCTTTTTATTCTGACATTTTTGTTTGGGTAAGTGAGTTTCCTTGCTGGGTAAGCTCATTTATGGTGGGCACTTACCCGTTGGTAAGTGGTTTTTGAATAAAATCCTAGAACACTGTAGGGGTCTAGAATTTTTTTAAACTCGCTCTAGTCTTTGTAATATTAAGATTCTTGATTTTGTGATCATGTAACATTTACATTACAATGTATGAATAATGTTATTTGTTTAATTTTGGTCCTTTCTTTTTTTGTTTGATGTCACCATCAATTGTGTTATATTTTGTTTGTTCGCCAGTCTTTGAGAGATTGGACCAGGTACCCAGGAGGAGTAAAAAATCATCTGATGGGTACTTTTGTGTTTTATTTGCCTTTCTATTGCGATGAATTTCATAGCATTCTTGGTTGTCTGTTGTTCTCTTCTTTAAATTCTACTGTGTTATCTAAGGAAGATGCTCTTGTGAGATTGTATCTGTTTTCTGTATTTAGAAAATTTTTGTATGTTTAATCATGTTAAAAATGTCTTATTTGTTGATTCCTTGAGGATTTTATTGGTCATTGTGGAGAGTTTTATTGTGTTTTATACATGGCTAGTTGATTCTCTTGGCATTGCTGTTTGCAGTATTTTAATTGCTTTGTATGCCTTGTATGTGTTTCTTTTTGTATTTTGTAAATTTTGGTTGCTGTTATCATGATTATTATGCTGTGTTTTGTTTGTGGTTCTTTTTGTATTTTGTAAATTTTGGTTGGTGTTATCATGGTTATTGTGCTGTATTTTGTTTGTGGTTCTTTCTGTATTTTGAACATTTTGGTTGGTGTTATCATGGTTATTGTGCTGTATTTTGTTTGTGGTTCTTTCTGTATTTTGAACATTTTGGTTGGTGTTATCATGGTTATTGTGCAGTGTTTTGTTTGTTGGTCCTTTTTGTATTTTGTACATTTTGGTTGGTGTTATCATGGTTATTGTGCTGTATTTTGTTTGTGGTTCTTTCTGTATTTTGAACATTTTGGTTGGTGTTATCATGGTTATTGTGCAGTGTTTTGTTTGTTGGTCCTTTTTGTATTTTGTACATTTTGGTTGGTGTTATCATGGTTATTGTGCTGTATTTTGTTTGTGGTTCTTTCTGTATTTTGAACATTTTGGTTGGTGTTATCATGGTTATTGTGCAGTGTTTTGTTTGTTGGTCCTTTTTGTATTTTGTAAATTTTTGTTGGTGTAATAATGGTTTTTGTGCTGTTTTGTTTGTGGTTCTTTTTGTATCTTGTACATTTTGGTTGCTGTTATCATTGTTATTGTGCTGTGTTTTGTTTGTTGGTTCTTTTTGTATTTTGTAAATTTTGGTTGGTGTTATTATGGTTAGTGCTAAGTTTTGTTTGTGGTTTTCTCTGTATTTTGTAAATTTTGGTTGGTGTAATCATGGTTATTGTGCTGTTTTGTTTGTAGTTCTTTTTGTATTTTGTAAATTTTGGTTGGTGTAATCATGGTTATTGTGCTGTTTTGTTTGTAGTTCTTTTTGTATCTTGTAAATTATGGTTGGTGTTATTATGGTTATTGTGCTGTGTTTTGTTTGTTGGTACTTTCTTGTTGTATCTAGTCATTGGTGGTGAATGTTGTAAATATTATGTGTCTGAATTATCAGCAATCAGTCCTTCGACTTCTTAGTTAATATGTTTTGTTGTTAAATGAGGAATTAAATCTTGCAACTGTTAGCACAAAGGTTTTTTTTCTGAAATAAGTAATTTTTGAATAAATATAACTTTTTTGGTAATACTGTACCTTACAACCTCTGGTATTGCATCAATAAGTTCTTTGAGTGTAGAGAAGCCCAGATCCTTAAACCGAAGCTGTTCTTTGAGAAGACTCTTATAGTCCTTGGTAAAGTCACTGACCAGTACTCCCCCTTGTTTGGACAGTAAAACTGCTCGTACATTCTTCTTTATATTATCTGGTACACTTGCCATTTTATTCTTAGCTTGTAACTAAAATAGAGGGTGAAAGTATTTAAACTTTTTTTTCTATTTACAGAAAAAGTCTAGCAAACTTTCAAATACAAGTAGAGTATGATCTACAAATTATTATGAGTTGCCTTGATATACCATTTTTCCGATTTTGTTATACTTCAACTTATCCAGTACCAGGGCTCGAAATTCGCGGTTGTCCGATCGTCAAAAACAACCTACTTACCTGTGGGACGACCTAGAATTGAGACCAATTCGTCCGACTGACGACCCATTTTCAGACATTCAATGTATGCTTACCTCGATGAAATAATGAATTAAAATTTAAATCATCTTTGCTTTAAGTCAGAATCAGAAAAACTAGGAGTTTTCAGATAGCAGACTTCACGATCCGTTTAAAGTTTCCTTATCAGCCCTAATTTTATAATCCGGTTGTCAATTTCCTGCATGATACATATAACTCTTTTTTTTTTTTAACAGTGATGTGGAAATTTATACAAGGTGTTGAACCACCTTAAAGGAAAACAAAAAGGGACTTTGAAAGTCATAGGAAACCAAGGTCGCTCAAAGAGTCCCTCCCAACCTTAAATTGTAATTAAATCTTTGACCATAATGAGGTTGATCAATCATAATTATTAAACTTTCTCATGTACACTCTTTTTAAGTTTATTCCGTTTCATGGTATAGAAACTATAATTTTGAAATTTAAAATGTAGCAAACACGCAGTCCAAAACAAATGAGGAATTTGTTGAAAAAGAAATGGAATTTATGTAAAATGTTCAAATTAGCAGAAATAAAGAATGATAGCTTAGTTTTTCAGTTCAATGATTTCGGGCAAGTAAAAATGGTTTCGGGCAACCTGATATTCAAAGCAGGTTGCCCGAATGACAACCAAAGATTTTCACAAGTTTCAAGGCCTGCAGTACATGTACATGTACCATTTAAGGTATCCATTGTACAAACAAGTATCAAGTATATCATATAGTAAGAATCATGGCATATTTTTACCTAATACCCAATACAACAAAAATAATGGTTTCTATCATCAAAGGTCAACATGCCGTCCATCACTCAAGCCACTGAAACTACCGAGACACTGCCGAAGATTTCCGAGATAATTTTAACACTGTTTAAATCGACCAGACGTCCGCGAGATCTTCATTTGTACATTGGATATGTTAATGCCGAGAACAACTTATCGACAAGTGACCTTCTGCATGATTGACTTAAGATTGAAATAATGACATGAAAATTTGTGTAAGATTACTTGTACGTTTTTCCTGTTTATACAAAAATTAATCTTATTCGGTCACTACATGTAGATAGTGATTTATTAAAATAGCAATACATGTAAGAGGATACCGACATGAATCCTCAAGTTTGGGAAAGGGAAAGTAGACCAAATACATTTCAGCTAGTCTATCACAGTGGTCCTTTGGTTTCATTACCGACCAATCAGAGCGAAGGATACAAATATCACGTGATCAACTTTCTTTATCCTTCATTCTGATTGGTCAATTCTTCGAACTTTCGCTTTGCCTGTTTGGTTTGGTTAAGGGAGCTAAAGCGAGTAAAAAAAGCGAGGTGGTTAGAGATAGTTAGATTATCTTACTGTCCGCGCCGCTCACTTTGGAAACTGGATAAACGCGATTTTGATAACTTTGTCATGCAAAAAATAAGATAAAATCTATGTATCATACAGTAGATCTCGCTTACACTGTAGTCATAAATTTTGGTATATGTTACATGGTCGAGGGTTCATGCAATCTAATTATACAGACAATATAAATCTTAGTTGGGGCGTTTTTAATGTTGAAATTCAGCGTGACGTCGCCGAGTTTAACATTGAGCCTATGGAGAGCGTCACGACGTCACGGGAAAAATTAGCATGGGAAATGGCCCATCTAAAATGTGTTTTGTCTACTAGCAGTGCTCCAAGTTGCGACTAAATTGGTCGCATTTGCGACTGAAAATTTGGTTTTGCGACCTTAATTTAAATGAACTCGCAAAATCGCGACCATAAAAAAATTGTACCGATGTATAAGAACTAAATTTAAGCCCAATACACTGTGTGGGATCACGCTTAAGGCGGATACCAATACCTATTACGCAAAAAAAAAAAAAAAAAAAAAAAAACATCGTAAATAAATGAAAATAGATAATCAATCGCTGAGAAGAGACTACGAGCGGGAATGTGATATCTTTTAAAAGATGTTGAAACCGGTATTTTGTCAGTTAACTACTCAGTCGTATTCAATTGCCTGCTAACCTTCAATCTTCTAAAGGACTGTCTAATACTATAGGCGAAAACTACGTGGACATTATTTTTAGAACCTTGCAATAGGGATGTTTGTCAGTTTTAAATTAGAAACTTTTTTTCTCAAAAATGCATGTTCATTATTTTTCGGCCGTTCTTCGATTACAATTTACGATAAAAAAATCTTTCGGGTGCACACAAATTACAGATTTGCTTGACAGTGAAGTAAAATTTAAAGTACCTTTATAAAATCGATAAAGTATAGCTAACGGAGGCAGACTACTGACACATGTATATGCACTGATAAAAAACGTCTACCCGTCAATGTCTACCCATGCGCAGCGCTTTAATCCAGTTATCTATTTAGCGATGAATACAATTATTTTCAAGAATTGCTTCATACACATATACACTTTAGAATAGCTGTGATTTGAAAGTGCATGTAAGACTTTCGTCAAGTACAATTTTCTTTCTTCGTTTAAAAACTTCTTTTGCTACTGGCGAAAGATAGCTTGCACGAGTCCTGCCGATGCAGGGATAAAACTGATTATGTCAAAGTGTTTTCTAACGAGGCTTTCCCTGTATAGACTTAAACAAGTTTGTTATTTATGAGAAATACAGATTTTCATTTCTGGAAAATCAAACATACACAAATAGCGACCAAAAATTTGCTTATTGCAACCATGCAAATTTTGGAAATTGCGACCAAAATTTAAGCAAGGTCGCTTTTTGGCAACCAAATCTTGAATGCAACTTGGAGCACTGACTAATTTTGATTGCGTGCACTGACTATCATACAACTTATACCAAAATTTACTACTAAGTGAGATCTTCTGAATGGTATCAATTTTATTCAAAGTTCTGCATGATGAAATTGTCAAAATCGCGTTTATCCAACTTCCGAAGTGAGCCGCGCAGACAGTAGATAAATGTTTACTTTAGTCCCATCAACAAGAAAATCAATATTTCAGATCTTCAAAATGGAAAAAATCGTTGGACAAACGTTTTGTTCGACCTAGTTCTGCAACAAACGTGGTGGTATTCAGTCTCATTTAGCGGCAAAGACTGGATTATTTAGTCTATCACCGGTAATGCAAAAGCAGCTACTAATAGCAAAGTAAAACTCTGGGAGAAGTAAACAACAATGCGCAAATTTGAGACTTTAGCATATCTTTCTTGTTTGTGAATCTTCAGTATCGAACAATGCAGCGGCTGATCACCATATCACGTGACATGCAGACCTTTGTCAAAAGTTCACAGCAGAACTTCAGAACAACTTGAAACTAAAATTGCATGCAACAGCATTGCAAGAGATAAAATTAAAGTTGATTGTCACCTTTTCTGATATCAAAATATACCTGTTATTAAATTTGCATCAATCTGAACAGAAGGACCACTGAATGAATGAATTTTGACGACACGCGCCGCAGGCCTCCCTTTCCTCTGGTCCACATTAGTTGACAAAACCCGTGTCGGTCATACACAAAATCCGTGATTACAACGGAGATTTCGAAGTCGATATCATTTTGGCTACAATCAGTTTTTTTCGTGTTTTTTTATGCCCCAGAATCAAAGATTCGGGGGCATATAGTTTCTGGCCTGTCCGTCTGTTTGTATGTTTGTTAAACCGTGTGGATTAACAAACATACAAACAGACGGACAGGCCAGAACCACGCTGGGCTTTTATATTTCATACGTGTCAGTATTCCTTGTGTAAGTTGTGACAAGACATAGGTTTCCTTTGGTGCTCCCTTTTTTTTACGTCGTGCCGAAAATCATCACGTTCACAGAAAAGACAAAAATGCCGACGGGGGCTTTCGTGTTTCACAAACAGTGAAACACAGTTTTTATTCTTTTTCTTTTGCTTGTGAATATATACAAGGGATGGACAGGCTGTAGCCAGGGACGTATATATAACTCTCCCATCCCATTCTCGGACCCTCCGCGGAGTCATGCAGGACGCTTGAACCTTTTCCCTCATTTGTCACATTTCAATGCTTTGATACTTGTTTTTGAGTGAATAATTTAATTTAAAAAAAGGGAGAACTTCTAGTTCTTCTTCGAAATGAGTGTATCAGATGACAGAAAAAAGTACATTTTGCCTAATTTGGCATTATATATATGGCTGAACACTATCGGCATTCACAATAACCACTCATGGCGCATAAATTTTCGCATTTATTTTCAAACATTTAAAAAGTATTCTTTTCATCGGTGGGCATTTGAAAGTTGATAACCATTTTGAAAAATAACTTTTAAGCTGTTTGCGTGTATCATCCTGGAGATCTTAACCTTTTTCTCGGTTCTTGGTTTTTGTTGTTTGTTGTATCATGCTGGGCATGGGCGGATCCAGGAATTTTTTTCAGGGGGGCCCTACAGTCCGAATTTTTTGAAGAGCAAAAAAAAAAAAAAAAAAAAAAAAAAAAAAAGCCGCAGCAAGAAAATAAAGTTATTGACTGATGATTGTCAGTTCTGACTCTTATTATTAATGAAACAGGTGACTGGAGAGCAATGGCGGACAAACAGCTTAAAATTTTGAACTTTTCACACCAAAGTATCGTCAGTTCTAATATGTAAATACAACAAATGGCGAGCGATAGCGAGCCAGCGAAATTTTTTTCCAAGATTTGGAATAAAATCCACTATTCGTGTCTCTTCAGTTTCTTTTCGTTTCTTTAGTTCCCTTGTTTATTGACCTAGGTGTAATGCATATGTGTTGTAAGGAAAGCGCAGCATCATTTGAAAACAACTTACATATATGTAATAAATTCTGGCGAGCGGAAGCGAGCCAGAGAAAATTTTTGAAATACTGACGGCAAAATATCAAAATGAAAGATTTCTAATACAAATACAAAAGGGGAATTGGGACTTACTATTATGAATTATGTATATTAATAAAAAAAAATTAGCAATGTTTCGAAAATTCCAGGGGGGGGGGGGGGGTGGTCCGGACCCCTCCGACCCCCCCCCCCCCCTCTTGATCCGCGCTTGCTGGGGGATGGGGTCTTTCACTTCTACTCGGTCCTTGGTTACTGTTTACACGCTGTTTGCGAGTACCATGGGATTATTGAATGTATAACAATCGGATGCTAAAAGCCAGATAAACTTTGCGAAAATGGAACAGAACCGACAGAAAGAATGATCATACCAATTCATGCACGTACGATACAAAACATCCTCTCAGTCTTTACTCAGACTCCACTACACTAGCTGTTCTGTCATGTTGGAAATCTTTCCCTTAAACTCCCCTCCGAGCTTTTAAAATTGTGAGTTGATAGTCACACATATTGTAAATTGTTCTCGTCAACAAGCAGATCTACGAGGATGTTTATATATGTTGTTTCGTCTTCGTCGAAGGTCTGCTGGTCGGACAAACATATTTTTGTTGGTTGGTTCTGATGCGATTGTTCTACTTCTTTCCCAATGTTTTTATGTCGGTATGATGTAATCTTTTTCGTTGTCTCCATATGTTTTGATGTTTGGTTTTTATTTGATGTGATACTTTTACATGTTGTTCAAGTGTGTGTGGTCTGCCGTGACGAACACAACGGGTGTCTCTTGTTATAAATTCTTAAGTATATCGGTAAAACACAATTGACACCCCCCCCCCAAAAAAACCCAGAGGAGTATATATCTAGAAACTAGTTAATATTGGATTATAAAGTCAACTCCTGAAAAAGTGATGTGTTGCACGGAAAGTGAGCCTAAGTTTGATTTCACCTGCTGGAGATTTCTGTCTTATCATTGGATTGGAAAGTATTAAAGGAGCTGTTAAGATAAGGGCTTGATTTAGCCCTGAAATCACTCGATTATTTCTCGTGCGCTGTCCTTCTATTTCAGGTAAAAAGTGGTCGGGATTAAAATATAAAGTATTAGAAGATTCTTAGTAGGCATTTTATTTAAATAGATTTGGTGAAAGATGTTATAAATTTACGGGTAGAAGAGGTAGCGGTACTGATGAGAGAAAACGTCAAATATCGGGCGAAAATTCACAAAAAAATGCACTAGTTAATACAAATTTGATGTTTATTATACTTCTCTACCTTTTAATGTCAAACTTTGATAAGAGAAAATAACCTTGATGTTATTTTATCAATATAATCGGCAAAAATCGCAATCCGGAAACTGAAAAACGGTTATATTTCGTATTTATCAGCCACATATGTAGCTTTCAGGCGCGAAATACGCACAGTGTAGAAATAGACAACTTTCTCGTTTATTTCCTTCCTAACGGTTAATCATTTGATCGGAAAACACTCTGAATAGATTGTTACATGATATCAAAAGAAAAAATGGCAATTTTAATTTATTTTACCGCTCTAAATACTGATTCTAAAATAGTCATCCATCCCCCTTTTTTTCCGCCTGTGGGACATTGTCCCCCCCCCTCGATTCAGAACCCCACTTGGTCAGAAAATTTGTTTTATTGATATACACCTTTTGTAAAAGTGGCATTCTGAACCGAGGGGGGGGGGGGGCAATGTTGTAGAAAAACTTTTACGTTTTCCATTGATTTCTACAGGAAAAACGCTTATTTTGACCCAAAAATCGGTCTTATTTTGAATAATTTATCCAACCTGACAGAAGATTCATATCTGGACCGAGTAACTTCTTATTTTTACCGAAGAACGACAGAAATAGTATACATCTGTACCACGTAGGAAGAATTGTCCTGCCAAACTAAGAATGAGACCAGATACCAAGGAAGAGTAAGAATCACCTGCCAGGATGATACACAGGCAGAAATAATGGTCAACTCCTACATACAAAATGTTGAACTGCTTCAAAATTCAAAATCATGTCTGTGATCATAGCCTTAATTTAAGGCTTCTAGACCGAAAATATCACTCAACTTTCTGGAAAATGGGGCTATCTTGCTGTATTGTAATTTTGTTGTATCGAAAACAACACTGCGTCAGGTACATGGTTTATTCATGACAATTGTAACTTTGATCAAAATTGAATCTGATTTTAAAATCTAAGTTTGATGTTTCACAAAAATATTTAAACAGTTTAGGTAAAGACAACGAACTAACAAAATCGTTATGTGCTGAGAGAACTTGTCACATGAATATTCCAAAGATATGACCAATTCTGATTTTACAAGGTCAATTTTTTGTCGATGTCAAAAGGTAAAAAAGATTGAAATGAATGAAATCTTTGAATGGAGGCGCCTTGTACATCAAAAGGAACACACGCGTTAAATATCAACAGAATATATCAGCTCAAAAGGTATAGTCAAACTTATTTCGTTTTGTCAGAAAAGCAGATCAAGGTCATAAGGTTTTGACCTGACTTTAAACTAGATAAATAAAACCTGTGTTTGTGAAACACGAGTGCCCCAGATGGCATCTTTGTCAGTAAACAGAAAAGTAGTTTCATCTTTGAGGTCAAGATCACAAGGTCAAATTTAGTATCCATGGAAAAGTCTTGCCACATGGAATTCAAATGTGAAATATGAAAGCCCTATCACCTACCATTCAAAAGTTATGGCTAAAGTTTAAATTTTCGAAATTAGGTCAAACTCCAAGGTCAATGTCACAAGGTCAAAAAGTATCCATGGAAAGGTCTTGTCACAAGGAATACACATGTGAAATAAGAAAGCCCTATCACTTACCATTCGAAAGTTATGCCAAGGTTAAAGTTTTTCAAAAGTAGGTCAAACTTCAAGGTCAAGGTCACAAGTTCAAAAATTTTGGTATCCATGGAAAGGTCTTGTCACAAGGAATGCGCATGTGAAATATGAAAGCCCAATCACTTACCATTCAAAAGTTATGTCAAATGTTAACGTTTTTCAAAAGTAGGTCAAACTCCGAGGTCAAGGTCACAAGTTTAAGTTTTAGTATCCATGGAAAGGTCTTGTCACAAGGAATACACATGTGAAATATGAAAGCCCTATCACTTACCATTCTAAAGTTATATCTAAGATTAAAGTTTTTGCGGACAAACAGACAAACAGACAGACAGACAGACAGACCAAAATCCATATGCCTCCGAATCTGCGATTACGGGGGCATAAAAATCCACTTGAAATTGGTTACCAAATTGAAAAGATCACATAAAACCTAAGTAAGAGATCGTACCATGGTTTTTACATTTATTGCTTATACGACTTTTTTCTTTTTGCCAGGCTTACCAGCAACCACATACTGTCTGAGACTTAGTGCTTATTTCACATGGTATTTCACAATTTGTATTGCATGAGTTTGAAATTCTCCAACCCAAGCATGTCCGTCGCCATCCACATCAACACAGACAGGTCTGGTCAAAGATTGCTTTGGCGTCAGATACTGCAGAAAGTTGAGCTCTTGGCTCAGGATGTGGACAGAGTTACTCTTAAAATTGGAAACGAGTATGAAACCACGGCCATCAACACATACACAGCAAGGAGTAAAGTCGAGAGAATTTTCCCTACAAGTGTACTGAAACATCTTTTTGTTGTTCGTCCCCAAACAGACGACTCTACCTGATGCCGAGAGTTGCATCCCTGTTTTGTCGCTAACATACAACAGTTTAGTGTCCTTGTGCTGTGTCACTGTCATTGGATAATGGAAAAGTTTGTTGTTAACTTCCTTGACGACATGACCTCTTCTGTTGTAAATTGTCATTCTCCGTTCAGAGGTACTGGAAACTAAGATATCACCAGACGACAAGCAGCATATATTATGGGGTGGACTCTCTGTATGGAAGAGAATAGACATTTCGTTGCTTCCTTTAGGTAGACACCTGATGCATTTGTTGCTAAAATCACACAACAGCAGATCACCTTCCGCATCAATGGTCATGACTGGCAAGATAAAGTCGAAGTGGATGATGTTCTTTACACTTCCGTCCCTGGTAATTAGCTTGAGGGTCATGTCACTAGTTTCAACCCAGGCATGATTTGCATCCACACATACTATAGCAGGATCAGAATCCTTTTCTATTGACAATTTAGATATTGCTACTGAAGCAGATTCACTTCCCATCACTGACAGACTTCCAAATACTCTCTCCAACACATTAACTGATATTTCTCCTGGCTTGAAAACAGGACGGGTGTTTAAATTCTCTGTCAAATCTGTACTTATCTCTCCAAGTTTCGATTTATGTGTTAATATTTTTGTTAAGTCATTCGACCTTAGCACATCTTCTATTTCTTTCAATTCATTTTTGCATCTTTTGATATCTTCTTTGATGGTAGACTCACACTGAATAAATTTTGATTGATGATCTGTACCAAGACCTTCTAGTTTCTGCATGGTTTTCTTCTCAATGACCCTGACCTCTTTGCAAATTTTGTCAGCTTGAGCACCGATCCCTAGACATAAAACCTGTATTTCTTTTTCGTATGAATCCCTCATCCGTTTTACAGAATATAACTTGGATTCATGTTGAACTAAAAGGCTGGATTGAAGATCGAAATCTCTTTGTAATTCTTTTCTCTTTTTTATAATTTTTTCTTCCAATTTTCCAAAGTTATGTCTGTTGTGTGCTGCAGACAACATGCATTCTGTACAAACGGGTTCGTTACAGGTTTTACACCATGCATTAAATATCTGACCATGGTGTTTCTCGCATTCATTAGTGTTTTTGACAGGGATAGAGCGTTGTGAGTAAGGCACGATATCATGCAGCTTCGTTGCATTGCTTTTGAGATGATTGTCCTTGCACCTTGAGCAGAGAACATCTCCACATGTATTACAATGGAACTCCACATGATCTTCACATATAATACAAGGTACTGACCATTGATACAAGGCAGCCATCTGAAATGATATCAAATGAAATAATTTACATAAATTTTACATATTTCTTTGGTTTGATATGGTCTTTAAATCGGAGATTATTTTTTTCCATTATTCATCGATGCACATTCAATAGACCCTTTAACGATAAAGTTTGTTCTGATCACCTTTGTCTTTTAGTATGGTACCTTTTCCACCCAAAACAATGAGATAACGTCTTACCACTCTAAACCATAGCATGTACTGCTTCGTCATGACGTTATTTCATTGCCTTGAGTGGAAAAAGTACCATAAGAAGAGACAAAAGTGATCCGAGCTAACCTTATTAAGAAAGGGTCTATAGAAAGGAAAGGAGGTGTCTCCAACCAGACTCGGTTGCAGTACCCACAGAAAAGCACCACAACACCTGATGTGAAAACACAGAGCTGACAAGCACAGCAAGTGACGTTAAAGAGAATACACACGACACAGAAACATGAAACACAAAAGACTACACATAAACCAACGAGACGACTTAGGTCTCAATATACCAACAAATGAATGAAAACTCATCTGTGAGGGGCAGATTTTGAATTTTTAAATTCTGTTGCCATGGCAACCAATTGTCACAAATAATTTTTGATTTAATTGAAAGTTAGTATGTAGCAGAATTTAAATATACATTAACATATCAGCTACATGCTTCCTGTAGTGTTGGGATTGTATATAACGAGTGCCAATCTAACCATGAAAAATCACCAAAAATGATGAAAACCTACCCATTTTCAGCTACATCAGATTTCGTTATATGAATTCTTACAGCAGAAAGACAAGTTTCATCTTTCAGACAAAATCTTACAGTTTTCAAAAAGGTCTCATTTGCAACAGGTCCCTAGATTCATTTTCTAGAAAAATCACCACACATGGACAGAATGCTACTTTCAACTCATCATTACAGGCTTATAAGGGGATTCCCCATTTGACACAGAGCTAACCCTGATTTCATAGCGTACAGTTTCGAATCCAACTAATTGAACTTTTTCACTGCAGAATGGCCTCCTCTATACATTGAAATAGAAATAAACAACATTAACACAATTCAAATTCAGAAATACACAATATAATGTAACCCCTATGTTAACCCTGGTAACATTAGTGACGTATTTTCAAAGCGCACGGTATATTGAGACTTTAGGACGGTCATCTGCCACACAAGAAGCAATTTGTGTATTTATCCGGATTACGTGCGCACAACCCTCCCATTTTTCCGGTCATTCAAAGGTCTCGAAGAACGCAATGTAGTGTGAAACGACCACCTAACTGTAAAATGACCACACAAACAGGACAAGCAAAACTCAGGGGTACAACTAACACAGATGAAAATATATAAAAGAGTGGTGGTGGTACGAAATACAGTACATGCTCTACCGGTTGCAGCAAGCTCACTAGTATCTTTCATTTCTCCACTTCCATGCTTCAATAAATCTTTATGCCCTGCCGTTTTTATCATAATATCTATGAAGGCTAAGGATAGATAAGGATCGTGTTGTAAGGATAGGGAGGAGATCCGTAACATGATGACGTGGACGACTCACGAATGAGACAAGGAAAATAGAGGACAACACACAACAACACTACGTAAACAAACTGACGTCGAGAACAATAGAATCAAAACAGTCAACAAATAAGACAAAACACCATAACAAATACCAAAATATAATACGTTCCAATGGAAATGCCATCATTAATTATTGTAGATAGTAATTAATAAAGTAACATACCGAAACATTACTCAATCTGACTTTGTCACTGCAGATTTTTTTGGAGGACACGATGAAAATATAAAACACTATTACATCTGTTTGTTCACAATGTGTGAAAATGTTTAAGATTAGACTCTTCCCAAAACTCAATTTGATACATTATCCGGTTTAATGTTTTCTGTACGACTATAGCACGGGTACGTGATGTTTTCGAACAGAAGAAGGGTATTCTCTCCGAGCACCAGAACACGACTTTGACTGAAATCAAATTCTAAAAATAAAATCATACTACTCGATCATGAATCCTTCAGTTCAGTCCTCTACAATCTACATGACTACATGATACTACACATATTACCTTGCTATCAGATAGCCATATCTCTGACACATACCCTTTATTGATACTGATCCGTGCATTGTACATACACTTATTGCACCTCGGACTAGTTTCTTCCAGTAGGGTTGCGTATATCACGTCTTGTGATTACCTCCTATGAGGCCATAGCCTACCCCCCCCCCCCCCCCCCCCCCTCATCTTGATAGAAGCAATGAAGGCCTTTAGAATTCAAGGCGAAGAAAATAAGATGGCTACATTCTACATAAAGTAGACAACAAATCAGATCATGTAAGCCACAAACACAAACAAGAAGACGGTCATTTACCTAAATTAATGATTTTAAATTACATCTTCCTTTATTAATTCAAAGTAATACAACCAATGCTTCATTTCTCATCGTACATCTTTTCCTTTGTCTACGTGCTGTTCGTGTATAATGAATGTTACGTTTCCATGGTCAAATGTTGACTTCGCTGATGTAGAGGTGACAACCGGAGGCAAGCGCGCCAAATGACAAGATAAGCGTTTATCTTTTGAAAGAATATTTCAGTTTCATTTTATTTGTAAATAGAAAGTGTCCTCGATGCAATGAATTCGTTATTAGGTTTATAACTGGCCTACCATAGTGGGCTCGGCTTAGCATCGCCCCATCATGGTCATAGCTTACTTCTTATATCTACATAGTAGGTCAGTTATAAACCTAATAACTAATAATAGTATACACTATACCGACAACTATTTACATATATCCGCTTATTTTTAATATATGTAAACAGCTAGTGTGAAAATAAGCAACGTAACACTTCCGTTTTAAATTCTATATTCGAGATCTAAATTGATCTGAAGAAAATGATAAAGGATTACGAAAAGGGAAGATGCAACATGTATGTTGTCATTTTATTAGATCGCGTGAGCTATTGTCATAGCGCACCGTCCTTTGTCCGTCCGTCGTTCACTTTTAACATTTTTGACATCTCATCAGCATCCCCTGCACAGAATTTCACACAAGAACTCAATATCCTCTACCAAGTTTATCATGCTGTTCGTGCCGATCGCTAGACAAATATGGCCGCCGAGGGCTCTGATTGGCTAACACATTTTTAACATCTTCTTTGCAACCCCTGCAGAGAATTTCACAAAGCCTTACAAGAAGGAATCACTCAAGGTCATCTACCAAGATTGTGTTTTTCGTGCCGATCAGTCAACAGATATGGCCGCTGAGTGTTCTGATTGTATAATACATTTTTTACCTCCTCTCGGAAACCGCTGCACAGAATTTCACAAATCCGTACAGGAAGCAAGTACTCTAGGTCCTCTACCAAGTTCGTGGATTTCCTGCCGATTGGTAGACAAATATGGCCACCGAAGGCTCTGATTGGTTGATGCATTTTTGTCATCTCCTCTGCAATCGCTGCACAGAATTTCACGAACCTTACTGGAGGGAAGCACTCAAGGTCCTTTACCAAGTTTGTGTAATATTCGTGCCGATCGGTAAAGAAAAATGGCCGCCTAAGACTCTGGCTGGCTGATGCATTTTTGGCATTCCCTCTGCAACCACTGCACAGAATTATCACGAAACCTTATAGTAAGGACGTACTCAAGGTCCTTGACCATGTTTGTGCTTTTCGTGCCGATCGGTCGATAAATATGGCTGCCGAGGGCTTTGATTAGCTGAAACATTGTAGAAATCTCCTCTGCAACCGCTGCACAGTATTTCACAAAACCATACAGGAAGCAAGTTCTCAATGTCCTCTAACAAGTTTGTTTTTATGTTTTACGTACCGGTCCGTCGATTAATATGGCTGCTGTAACAGCTGCACGGAATTTTACGAAATCTTACAGGAAGCAAGAACTCAAGGTCCTCTACAAGATAGCGCTTTTCGTGCCGTTTGGTCAACAATATGGCTGCCTAAAGGTCTGGTTGGATAAAGCATTATCGACTTTTCCGTAACTGCTGTAAATAGTTTCACAAAACTTTGCAAAAAGGTAGTACTCAAGCAGTCAAGGTCCTCTACTAAATTTGCCACTTTTAGCCCTTAAAATTTAACTTTTTGATTTTTTGATTGCTGTCTATTTTTTTGTAAAATTGTGCTTGTGTCTAAATAGGTATATATTCGTTATTACTCTGCGGGCTTTATCAGTCAATGTCTTACAATATCAATATCTTACAATATCAATATCTTGTAAGATATGTAAGCTTACCTACCTCAAAAATGTCAAAATTATCATGGACTCTTGTGAGGAATATGCAAGACGTTGGACAAAGAAAGAGGATGTACAGCTCAACACCCTTTCCAAATGGATAAAATCCATCAGAGGGTTACTTTTATCTAGAATTAACCGATTAAAATCAACTGTGAACACCAGATTCGAGTCTATATTTAAAGACCCTGATGTTATCACAGAGCTTACCTACCTCCAAGAACATCATGTCATCACACCAGCGGACAAAGCCTCAAATAATTACACATTTACTTGCAAAAAGTACTATTTCGACAGTCTAGTTAAAGAGTTGGGTTTAAATTCGACACCTGGAAATCCCACTTACACTCCAACAAACATTTCTGCCTCTGAAATAATAGATAACCACAAATAAGCTCTTGCTTCCTTTGGCTTCGACACTAACAATTTAGATTTAGATTTGCCATACTTATACTGCATACCTAAAATGCATAAGAATCCGTACAAGCAACGTTTCATAGCTGGTTCCTCAAAATGTTCTACCAAATCTGTATCGATCTTACGCACCAAAGTTTTATCTGAAATCAAATCTGGGCTTCAAAAACATTGTTCGACAGTATATTCTCGCAGTGGTATCAACCAGATGTTGATTTTAAAGAATTCGAAGGAACTTTTAGAACATCTGAAATCCACTCATTTAGTAGAGTTCATTCGATCAAAGCCTTTGATTTTTCGACACTTTACACTACAATTCCACATTCTAAATTGAAAGAGAGACTCGCAAAAATGATAAGTAATGCGTTTACAAGTAAGAAGAAAGGTAATCGCAAATACAAATTTATTGTTGTTAACTATGACAAAACCTACTTTGTAAAAGAAAAGTCCGATTCTGAAAATAAGTACACTGAAACTGATATTATTCAGATGTTAAACTTTCTGATCGACAACATTTTTGTTGTGTTTGGAGGAAAGGTCTTCCAGCAAATTGCCGGAATTCCAATGGGGACCAATTGTGCCCCACTCCTTGCCGACATTTTCATTTACTCGTACGAAGCTGAATTCATTCAATCTTTGGACTTCAACTTCACTTACAGATACATAGACGATGTGTTGTCCATCAATAATCCAAATATCGCAGATTACCTGAGCAGTATCTATCCTTCGGAGCTTGAAGTCAAAGAAACTACAGAGACAAATAATTCAGCATCCTATTTGGACATAATGTTGTCCTACGACACTGATGGTCACATGAACACCTCACTCTACGACAAACGTGACGACTTCAATTTCAGCATTACAAACTTTCCTTTTCTAAGAAGCAACATCCCTTCATCGCCTGCTTATGGCGTGTTCATATCTCAGTTGATACGCTATGCCAGGGCAAGTACCAAATATACGGATTTTGTTCTGAGAGCTAGCCGTCTTTCAGATAAGCTTCTCAGTCAGGGATATGTTTGTGACCGACTAACATCGTCACTGAGGAAGTTCTACGGTCGATATGGGGAACTCGTCATACACTATGATGTCCCACTCTCCAGAATGGTGGATGGTATTCTGTCATAGACCATTTGAACAAATCCAACCAAAGATTGTGCTCTATGTCTTCCGAAATGGAAGTTACCGGATGTGACAGTTCTACCGAACTGAAGCGGCGGGTGTTGCATGCAAGCAGGAGATGCTTTCTCTACTTGGGCACCTGGTCTCACTCTCATATCAGGAGTCCGCTTCTTTTCATGTGGTGGAGGTTCTTGTTTATTTGCTTTGGTTTCTTTTTTATCCTGATTTTGTATGCCTTCGGTTTCTGATTTTCCGAATTATCGATTTTGTGCTGTATACAGGGATATGGTCAGTTTCCATATTTGTCATCTTACAATATCAATATCTTACAATATCAATATCAAACGGCTATTTGATCACCTCACTGTATGGCAAGCGTGACTTTTTCAGTTTCCACATAACTAACTTCCCTTTCATGAGTAGGAACATTCCATCTTCTCCTGCTTATGGCGTTTTTGTCTCTCAGATGATACGATACGCCAGGGCATGTTCCGAATTTGAAGATTTCATCATTAGAGCCAGACGGCTTACAAGTAAGCTTCTTGTTCAGGGTTATATCACACAACGGCTGAAACCATCATTGCGGAAGTTCTTCGGTCGCTACGGGGATATTATAAAAGCATATCAGACCCCCTTTCCAGAATGATCAGTGACATTCTGCATTGTGACTGAATGGCTGTCATCATCACCAAACAAGACATACCTGATCTGTACATCAAAATGTACATCGAGACAATCACCGAATTTGACAGGTTTCCATGGAGCTGTTGCGACGGGTATTGCATGCAATCTGGAGACGCTGACTCTCCCCGAGGACCTGGTCTCACTTCGGAATGTTGTTTATTCCGGGGTTCGCAACCGTTTCGATGGGAATTTTCACGATTTTGCCTTGCTTTCTCGACTTTGAGACTGAATAACTGATAGGTACTTGTTTGATGTTTATTATTATTACATAAATATAATGTATAACGTGCATTGAATGATGAAAATCTCTAATAGGAAAACATTGTTGTGAAACCAGCGAAACGCATACATTACTTTGCAACATCAGCCAATGACAGCCATACACAAAAACCGAAAGCAGATCAGATCAGAAACAAATTCCAATAAAGTCTGTGTTTGCGAAACACGAATGCCCCTCGGTGGCATCTTTGTTAGTATAAACATCATTTTCTGTTAAGTACCGTATGTGAAAGGTCAATGCCAGGGACACTGGATTAGAAAATGTTGGTATCAATGGAAAAATCTTGTGACAAGGAATACACATGTGAAATATCAAAGCCATATAACTTACCATTCAAAAGTTATGCCCAATTTTATAGTTTTTGTAAAGTAGATCAAAGGTCAAAGTCAAGGTAAAAACATTTTGGTATCAACAGAAAGGTCTTGTCACTAGGAATTACATGTGAAATATGAAAGCCCTATCACTTACCATTCAAATGTTATGCCCAATATTAAAGATTTTGAAAAGTAGGACAAAGTTCAAGGTCAAGAGGTCAAAAAATTTGGTATCAATGGAAAGGTCTTGTCACAAGGAATACACATGTGAAATATGAAAGCCCTATCACTTACCATTCAAAAGTTATGCCCAATGTTAAAGTTTTTCGGACAAACAGACAGACAAACAGACGGACAGGCCATCCTTGATTCCAGGGGCATAAAAATCACTATGGCAAGGCTTTCAAATTCTGGAAAAATCAAAAACAGAACTTTCTCATGCGAAAAGAAAAAAAAATTGACAAACAGACCACTACTTCCAATTCCCACCATCCCCGCACCCCCCCCCTCTCTCTCTCTGTCACACTGTCGGCCCTCGCTCCATATTCACGTTGCGCTGTGGAAAAGACATACGAAGTTGTATTGACCGTATATACTGATATTAGGCCTCTTTATCAATATCCTTCAATTGCTAAAATTTTGTTTCAATAGGGCCATCTTCAGTAAGTTTTCTTTATCACTTGTCTCACTTCACTAGTTATCGTGATCGAGTTACATTGTGGCTAAATATTATTTTATTTTGTTCATGTACATGTATGTAGGGTACACCAATGTGCTCAAGTTGGGTATCTTTCCATTCTACTCTGTCCTTGTTTCCTGCTGTTTGAGTGTATCATGTAAATATTGAATGCATAACGATCGGCAGCCAAAGCCAGAGAAACAAGAATGGAGTAGAAGCGAGAGGGAGAGGAATGCTCGAGAATCATACCTATTCACAGACGACACAAAACACCTTCTCAGTTTACTCAGAGTCCACGACACTATTACGACGGTCTTGTTGGTAATCTTTTCCTTAACCCCCAAGAGCTCAAATTGCTCAAATGCTCATGTTTTGGCGTCGTTTTAATGTTCTTTATTTGACGTGAAACTTTTACATGTTGTTCCCACTTTTTTGTCGCATGAGTGTGTGATCAGCCGTGACGAACACGACGGGTGTCTCTCTGTAAAATCCATTTGTAATAAATTCCAAAATGTAAAATGTAATACTACCCCCCTCCCGCAAAAAAAAAAAATAATAAAAAAAATTCAGAAGTGAATATAGAAATGAGTTAATATTGGAAACTCGAAGTTGTTAAAAAGTCCACTCCTGAAAAAGAGATCGGATTGCACGTAGAGTAAACATAATTATCAAATTACTTGCTTGATTTCTCATCCTTATCATAGCAAAATATTGATCAAACAAATACTTTTATGGAAATTATAATCCAGCAAGACTATACCCTGCACTGACAATAGCGGACTACACCATGAGGATTGTAACAAACAACGGACACGAGACAAAACAACTTGAATAAAAAGGGGATAATAAATCACACCTAACGGTTCAACAAAGAATGAATATGTATGACAACGATTTTTAGAACACATATCAAGATTTAATGAAGGCATAAACAGATTATTTTATGACGATTTCAAGATGTTTTACACAAATATTTTTAAATACTTAATAAGATTTTTGAATACTTAATAAGATTTTTAGCATACACATAAATATTTTTAATCATCAATATCTTTAATTATATATCCCCATCACAAGTTTTTGAACATGCATCACAAGATCTAAATAAGCATACATTACAAAGATACATAGCAATATTTTAAATGTATACCAATATTTCTAATTTTGCATAATTTCATACCGCGATATCCCGTTCATGTTCTTTTTTATATTTCATTCCGTATGCGATTGCTTTGTCAGACTTTTCCTGAATATGAAAGTTTTACGAGATTTCTTTTGGCAACTTTTCTGAAAAAAGATACCAGCAACCTTGTACAGTCATAGATTTTATTGCTTATTTCACACGGTATTTCACAATCTGTATTGCATGAGTTTGACTTTCTCCAACCCAAGCATGTCCGTCGCCATCAACATCAATGCAGACAGGTCTGGTCACAGATTGCTTTGGCATCAGATATTGCAGAAAGTTGAGCTCTTTGCTCAGGATGTGGACAGAGTTGCTCTCAAAATTGGAAACGATTACGTAACCACGACCATCAACACATAAACAACAAGGAGTAAAGTCGAGAGCATTTTTCCTGCCAGTGTACTGATACATCTTTTTGTTGTTCATTCCAAAGCAGACGACTCTACCGGGTGCCGACAGTTGCCTTCCTCTTTTATCGCTCACGTACAAAAGTTTACTATCTTTGTGCTGTGTCACGGAAAATGGATAACGGAACAGTTTACTGTCAACCTCTTTAACAACATGTCCAGTTCTGCTGTATATAGTCATTCTGCGTTCAGCGAAACTAGAAACCAAAATTTCACCAGACGACAAACAGCAGATATCATGGGGTATAGTCTCTGTGTGGAAGAAAATGGACATGTCATTGCTTCCTTTAGGTAGACACCTGATGCATTTGTTGCTAAAATCACACAACAGAAGATCACCTTCCGCACTCATGGTCATCAACCTCAAACTGAAGTCGAAGTGGATGGTGTTCTTTACACTTCCATCCCTTGCGATTAGCTTGAGGGTCGTATCACTGGTTTCAACCCAGGCGTGATTTGCATCCACACAGGTTATAGCAGGATCAAGATCATTCTCCGTTGACAATGTAGACAGAAACGCAGAAATGCAGAATGCTACTGAGGCGTTTGACTTAGAAGCAGTACTGGAGATAGGACCTGAATCTGCCTTCGCAGCTTCAATTCCCATCACTGACAGACTTCCAAATGCTTTCTCCAACACGTTGACCGATATTCTCCTGGCTTGAAAACAGGACGGGTGTTTAAAGTCTGTGTCAAATCCGTACTTATCTCTCCACGTTTTGGTTTATGTGTTAATATTTTGGTCGAGTCATTTGACCTAAGGACATCTTCTATTTCTTTCAATTGATTTTTGCATCTTTTGATATCTTCTTTGATTGAAGATTCACACTGAGTGCATTTCGATTGATGGTCGTTACCAAGATCTTGTAGTATCTGCATGGCTTTCTTCTCTTTAGTTCTGACCTCTTTGCAAATTTTGTCAGCATGAGCACCGATCCCTAGACTTAAAACCTGTATTTCTTTTTCATATGAGTCCCTGTTTTGTTTTACTGAAAATAATGTTGACTCATGTTTAACTAAAAGGCTGGATTGGAAATTAAATTCTCTCTGAAGTTCTTTCCTCTTTTCCATAATTTTTTCTTCCAATTTCCAAAAATTATGTCTATTGTGTGCTGCAGACAACATGCATTCTGTACAAACAGGTTCGTTACAGGTTTTACACCATGCATTAAATATATATCTGACCATGGTGTTTCTCGCATTCATTAGTGTTTTTGACAGGGATAGAGCGTTGTGAATAAGGCACGATATCATGTAGCTTCGTGGCATTACTTTTGAGATGGTTGTCCTTGCACCTTGAGCAGAGAGCATCTCCACATGTATTACAATGGAACTCCACAGGATCTTCACATATAATACACGGTACTGTCCACTGATACAAGGCAGCCATCTGTAATGATGTTTTAAAAACAAAATCAATTTAATATTTTTGCATAATTCATCGATGCATATTTACTAATAGTATGTTCAAACTGAAATAGCAATGATCGACCAGCAAAGATCGAGTTCCATGCTTCTATTTCTCATACCATATACGATGAAGGGATCTGATGGAAATGTTTACCTTATTTTGAAGGATAAGGAGGTATCTACAACATGACGACGTTGGTGTGATCTCTATGGACTACAAATGGATTAGAGAAGAAGAAAAGGGAGGAAAGAACGCAACACCGCCACGTAAACAAACTGACATAGACAACGGGAGCAATCGCATCAAACAGCCTACAAATAAGGCAAAACACCATAAAAATATATAATAAACTAAGATTTGACTGATTTCAAATTCTCAAAAAAGCAGACACGTATTTCATACTTATCTATCAAACAATGCGTTCAGTCCTCTATAATCTACAATACAAAAGCACCATATACTACAAATATTACCTTGATGTCTTTATGATAGATAGTCAAATCTCTTGCACAATACTGTGTAACAACTAATATACACATAGTATACATATAACTATTACACATACCTAACATTACCAATGGTTTCAAAAATGGCGAATATTGATCCGGAAAGGGAATTCAAAGGGATTCAGCATTTCTTATGGAACCTGAACCAGAAAGTCGCTTTTATTTATTGATTCGTAACCCTCTGTTTCTTTCCAGTCAATATCTAATATGGAAATAAACAATAGATATATATTCTATATTTGAATTGTTTATTAATTAGAAAAAAAGGAATAAGAATTATGCATACAAAAGAAAGGGGGAAATCTACTATCAATTCCGTTTTCAGAAACACTGTGTAGTGTATTGGTCTTCTTCCGTTTTGTTTGTTGTCCTTCTTGATTCTAAGGTGTTTTGTCTTAAGGGTAGTTTTTATGTAGAGTATTTGTTGTATCTTCCAGTTGATCGTTTTTATATGAAAAAATTGTTTTAACATCTGTTCATCTTACAGTTATTTGTTTGTGTGCTTTTCTGTTTTATATGGATAATTTGTGAATATCTGTTCATCTTACAGTTATTTGGTTGTGTTTCTTTCTGTTTCGTGGTGCTAATAATACCTTTTAGAAGAGAATAACCTTTCAAACAAATTTTAATGCAGCAGATACGTGTTTCTGATAGTAAATCCTATCAGATGCCGAAGTGAATTTTTTTACACAGCCAAGTGTATTTTCAAATGCTAACTACAACGAATTCCATTTTCAGCCGTTAGCCTCCGAATCCTTTTTATATGCGGTCCATGTTTCAGTGGCGTTTGCCTAGTTGAAATGTTTGTCTTTTGTTGTGATTGCTTTCGTTCTTTCCGCCCCTTTGTTCACATGGTAAATGGTAGTATTACGTCACATTACACCTCTCAAACGTTTAAATTTTCCACTTTGATGACAACAATGTCGTCATATTATCTTTTTGGTGGACCATTGATATTTCTCAAACATGTTCGACCCATTCTTTTTTTAAGATTTGTTCAGTGATCGTCAAAGAATGTCGTAAAGTGCAGACAGACAACGTATTTCCGGCTAGATAGTAATGTTATGGTATACCTTGTCCCTATTGCTTTTCTACTCTGTGTTTTCACAAAGGGGTGTTACGTTGTTTTACTGTGGATACTGCAACAGGGTCTTGTTTGAGATGACCTCCTGTGTTTTATGTCCCAAGCAACAGAAACAGACAAACGGAGACTCCTTGAAGGCTTCGCGCATTGATGCAAGGTTCCAATTTTTCTTGTGATATCTTTATTGATAGAAACAAATATTCATTTCTTAATATCCTGCAGAATAACGGTTGGTCATGAATAATATGCAAATACATTATATATTCATCTTGCTCTCCTGAATGTCTTATATTCGTAGTCAAAATGGGACAACAAGATTCAAATTGATAAACGATTATTAAAATCATCTATATGAAGTTAACTAAGGAACATATACATATACAATATATTAAACATCAGTCAGTGAAAGTCCAACATAGATTGTACATGTGATAATGTACAGAATGGGAAGGGAATGGATCTTTATAGGATTTCTCTTTAAATAAGTCGGAACCTTTGTTCCTTGTGGCAGGTATTTGAAACATGCGAGGATATTGAAATGTCCATGTATCCTTGTGTACAAGTAGAGCGCACCCTTCCTTTTCTTCCATGTTTCGATGTTGTTTATCATTATCTGGCAGTTCTGAATGATGATGATCTTCTCATCTTCATCTCAATAGTTGATATTATTTGTAAGGAATACAATCTCTATAATAATTATGATGAATTGAAATTTCACTAAAACTAAGAAAATAAATCTTGAACGCTTGACAAACAGAAGCATGTCACACTACAAATACGTATTGGTTAAGTTGAAATGGTATATTTCTTCCTCAGATTAAACAATGATGACATCAGTTCCATTCTTCATTCAATAAAGCTGATACGACTCCCATGGTCTAAAATATATACACGTAGATAAGACGAAAATAATAGATAGAAATATTCATGCTGCATATATAATATCATATTGATAAAAAACAAAATACAAAAACAAAAAGTACCCCTCTTTTCATACAATGTTTTACTCTAGTGAATACTTTTTTATTTTTTGGCTCGTGCAACGTTAGGAAAGAATTTATTATCATATAATTCCCAAAACTTCCAAATAAGTGTAACATATTTGTTATTTCCTTTAAACTTGTATTGCTGTTGATTGGACTGTTAGTTATACCAGCTAAATATATATATATATATATATATAACTTTAAATTAGGTAATAATTTCATAACTCAGTCTAATTCAAATGATATCTTTATCATGTTTGTCCTTTGCTGGCCCATACAAATACATATAAGGTACTTTTTGGAATTTAAATCTTAAAATATTCATACTTTGCACTTCCTCTTTTTCTACATCAAACATAATAGATCGATAAGACCTTATTTGAAGAAATGAGTATAAGGAGCTTACATATAAACAATACAGAAGTATCCATCAGTTACCGGTATTCAGTCTCATAGTCATATAAGGTACTTTTTGGAATTTAAATCTTAAAATATTCATACTTTGCAAAATCATTAGATTTCCCACAGGAACCTCGGAATGAACAAAATTCCGAAGAGAGACCAGGTGCCCGGGGAGAGTCAACGCCTTGATTGCATGCAACACCCGTTAATGTTAATCTATTTAATTTGTTTTGGTCTGTTGTTGTGCCTGAATACTCTTTGTTTTTGGCGTTTGGGTGTTTCAGTATTTTGCTGTGGGTGTTATTGTTACCGAGTCCCGTTGGAGATCAATTCCTTTCTTAAAGATATCAGTCACAGAACTTAGAAATTTCTGTCCATAGGGCTGTTCACTTGCATCAGAGTTGGATACTTCGTTTCTACGATAATAATTTTAGTTCATAATTATGCGCATTTCAAGAAATAATGGCCCAATCTTGATTTTCGGAGGAAATTCAAATGGTGAATACATAAAGAGCGCAGTTCTTAAAAATGGTCTGAAATGTAAACTAAAGACCTTGCTCAGGAGAGGTTTTCGCTATGAAGGGGATTTTTAAAAATATCTCTCGAGAATACAATAGTTTCAGTTATGTATAAAGTGGATGTGTTCTCTAAGGCAATGGCACAGCTCTGCCTGAAAAAGTGGAGGGGCACAACATCCCAAAATTTCTAGCAAGCAAAAAAAAAAAGGGGGGGGGGAATAGATTTTAAAAAAGGGTTTTCATGTTCTGTATGTACAAATTTTAACATCTCAGGTGCAATTCTAAATTTTAAGTACATGAAGAAATGTCTGGCTAGCGGTAGCGAGCCAGGAATTTTTCTTAGCAGAATATTTACTTTCTATACCCTCTATCATTAACAAGACCGTGTAATAACATTCTATATAGTTTTTGTAAAATGTCTTCATGTACATTGATAAAATAATATGTAATAGGATGGGTCAGAATAGATAAATTATTCAGAAAGTCTATAAAGAACTGGCAAGCGGTAGTGAGTCAAATAAAATTTTGAAAATTGACCGAAAAATTGTAGATTTATGTTGACCGAAAAATTGTAGATTTATGGAACAAAATGTTGCTGTTAACAATGTTAACGCATCATAAAATTTTGTGATAGAAAAGTGGGGGGGGGGGGGGGGCACAAACATGGTTGTGTCCCCCACTTTTCCAAGGGGGGGGGGCATGTGTCCCCGCTGCCCCCCTTCTCCTATGCCCTTGCTCTAAGGGTATAAAGAATTTCATACTCCACATCTATATAAAATATTTGTTAATATTCGGATTATGTTATCACACAATCCTTCCCAAAAAAGTAAGTTTCGACCAAGAACAAATTTTGCCATAAACTGCTAAATATAGAAGAAATATGATACGTCTGAAACTTGGTAAATATGTCATTTGATACAACCTTCTAGCAGATCAATGCTTCATCTTCTTGTTGCTTTAACATATTATAGGTAGATACTGAAAATGTTGTCTGACAGATGAAGCTATAGAATTTACCCATTTGTATATTTCTCCGGCTGCAATATTCGATTGTTGAACTGCGGATAATGAATACTTTTCTAATATGGATTTGACTCGTGTGGCTGTGTCTGTTGCTATTTCTTTTTCTTCTATATGTTTCATTTTTGTCCTGATGTTTATCATTTTCAAAGCATCCCTCATGTCTTCCCAAGTCTATGGAGCAAAAAAAGAAAAAAAAAAAGATAAATGATAGAGACATTGTACTAGATAAGGTATCACCGATAACAGACTACTTTCCTATGTCGATTATAATAGAAGTTTTGTTTTGGTCCTTTATCAATTTGACATCATACATATTTTTTGCTATTTCGGAAACTTGCCATTTCATCGAAAAATATCATCGAAATTAAAGGAGGTTAACATCTGGATTTAATTTGGATATGCTACCAGTACTAAATCGACTTTACAGGAAAGGAGCCGCACACGCTCTGTAAGGTAAATGCAGAAATTTAAATTCTAAAAATAAAACCAGAGGGCGCTAGTGAAATGAATTTGGGCGGCTTCTGAAAAGCACTTTGGCTGGAAACATCACTGATGAGAATTTAATATTCGAAGAACGTGTCTGGTGCATGAAAATTGGTTTGAAATTGTCTTCTAGAAGGTATAGAGTTGGAACACTTCCGTATTATTGTGTTTGACTTTGAAGCTTTCCCAACTTTTAGCTTCAAATTAAAAAATGTTATGATCGCTGAGCGATATAAGTCCCCTACCGGCGGCATATATTTATGTCCTGCAACTCTGCATATTAAATTACTCTTCAATTAAACGACATATATGAGTTTTAATTAAACTTACTGTCTGTGCAGCTCAGTTCTGAGGTTTTATCTGCTTTATCGATTCGAAAAAGAGGTCAAGCATGACGAAAGTTGAACTTGCTCTGTAACTATCCAAGACTCAGCTGAGTATCAAATTTTACCTGAATATCTCTATTTGTTGCAGAAAAAAAGTCTGGAAAACTGACAAAAAATGAATTGTGCAAGTCATCAAGGGGCAACTTTGTTCTCTGACAATATTGTATTATTACATGAAAATCAAGCCGGATTTAAAGAAAATTACTCTACAACAGATCATATATTTACATTGTATTAATTATTAGAATTATCATTTGCTAAAAAGAGAAAAATGTTCTGTGCATTTATTGATTTCAAGGCCGCCTTTGATAAGGTATGGCGTGTAGGACTGTGGAAAAAATTATTTGATTGTAACATAAAGGGTAAATGTCCGAAAGTTATTTTTGATATGTACAATGGTTGTAAGTCAAAAATTAGTCATAATAATAATCTTTCTGATTACTTTCCTTGTCAAAACGGAGTCAGACAGGGTGAAAATTTATCTACCCTGCTATTTGCCATTTATCTGAATGATTTAGAAGAATTTTTGAGTCGGGAAAATGTGTCTGGTCTTAACTTTGTGTCAGATGAAATTGAAAAAGAATTAGACTTGTATTTAAAAATTATGGTAATTTTATATGCAGACGATACTGTTCTAATAGCAGAATCGAAACAAGACCTTCAGTATCAACTTGATTGTTTTTATAGATATTGTTCACTTTGGAAATTAGTAGTTAATGTTAAAAAAACCAAGATTCTTATTTTCGGTAAAGGGAGGCAACTCTCAAATCTACATTTTCATTTTAATAATACGGAAATAGAAATTGTTAAAGACTTCAAATATCTTGGTATCTTTTTCACACGAAATGGTTCATTTTGTTATCATAAAAAGTATGCTGTCCAGAGGGCAACAAGAGTTATGTTTGGAATTATAAAGAAGGCAAGCGAATTGAATTTATCTTTAGAATGTCAACTTGACCTTTTTGATAAAATGATTGTCCCAATACTATTATACGGTTGTGAAGTGTGGGGGATATGAAAATGTTGATGAACTTGAAAAACTTCACCTTAAATTTTGCAAAATTATTTTAAATTTGAAATTTTCTACTCAAAATATAATGATTTATGGAGAGCTTCATAGATATCCATTTATTGTTCATATAAAGGTACGAATCATAAAGTTTTGGATAAGATTATTGAACAGTAAGGCCTCAAAATTCTCACATACATTCTACAAATTTTTGTTTTATATGAACTTGAATAACAGTAGCAGAGATTTTTAAAAGAGGTTAAAATTTGTGAAGTCTACTTTACAGGAATGTGGATTAAATTACATATGGTTATCACAAATTGTTGAAAATGAAGAATGGTTAGTAGCTAAAGTTAAAGAGGTTCTGCAAGATCAATTTGTACAAACATGGATGTCTCAATGTAATAATACTAGTAAGGGCGTTGTTTATGATTTATTTACAAATAATAATTCTATCTGGCGTAATTACTTAGACCTTGATATACCTAAATTTAATATTTTTAAATTGTTGAGATTTAGAACTAGCAATCATAGATTACCTGTGGAAACATGCAGATGGCTTAATATCCCCAAAAATGAGGGACTTTGTAATTTATGTGATCTTTCGGTAGGTGACGAATTTCATTCTATTATGACTTGCAAGGCTTTAGATGCAGAAAGAAATAATTTGATACCCAGAAATTTTTACTTTCATCCTAATTCTTTCACATTTTATAATTTATTTTATTGTCAGGATAAAATTACAGTTATTAATCTTTGTAAATTCATTGATATTGTTTACGAGAGAGTTAACCCTCCAGGTTAGAAACTTATATACAAATTTAAGTAGTATAGCGCATGCATTAAGTTGATTTGATTTTGTATTGTATATATAATTTCTCAGTATGTTGATGATGAGAAACAAAATAAACTTGTAAACTTGTAAACTTGGCATAACAAATTTCATCTGCATATCTCCATCCGTCGCAGAAAAAAAGTCTGGAAAACTGACATAAACTAAATTGTGCAAGTCATCACGGGGCACAACTCCTGGAAAAATAGGTCAAGCGTAACAAAAGCCGAATTTGCTCTGTAACTATCCAAGACTAAGCTGAGTATCAAATTTTACCAGAATATCTTCATTTGTTGCGGGAAAAAGTCTGGATAACTGACAAAAACTGAATTTTGCAAGTCATCAAGGGGCATAACTCCTCGAACATTAGGTCGAGCGTGACGAAAGTTAAACTTGCTCTGTAACTTTCCAAGACCAAGCTGTGCATCAAATTTCACCTGAATATCTCTATTTGTTGGAGAAGAGATTCCGGAAAACTGACAAAAACTGAATTTTCCAAGTCATAAAGGGGCATAACTCCTGGAAAAATAGGTCAAGCGTGACAAAAGTCAAACTTGCTCTTCTACCATCCAAGACTAAGCTGAGTTTCAAATTTTACCAGAATATCTTCATTTGTTGCAGGAAAAAGTCTGGAAAACTGACAAAAACTGAATTTTGCAAGTCATCAAGGGGCATAACTCCTCGAAAAATAAGTCAAGCGTGACGAAAGTCGAACTTGCTCTGTAACTATCCAAGACCAAGCTGTGTATCAAATTTCATCTTAATATGTCCATCCGTTGCAGAAGAAAGTCCGGAAAACTGATAATTGGACAGACGGACAAACGGAGGGACAGACGGACGGAGGGACAGACGGACGGAGGGACAGACGGACAGATAGACTGACAGACAGACCGAGAGGAAACTAAGAGTCCCCTTCGGCGTTGCCGGTAGGGGACTAAAAATCATGAAGAGGTCTTCTATACCTCCATCCTTGTCGTGTTTTCACAAAGAAGGGTAAGTAGAGCCAGCACTGCACACTCTACTTCTGGTCGAGCGTGGGGCGTGTTTCTCAATTCAGTTATAGATCGATCTATGGACGGTAATTCTTGGGTAAAGGCTCCAAGGGCTTGAAGTAATAGATGAAGCTGTTTCAGTTTTTCAAGTTCATAACTGAATGCTCGGCTGTATTGGGAATTTTGGATCCTCCATATGGTATCCTCCGTCACATTTGCATTTCTTCTTAATATTGCATCCCTAACATCTGAATACAAAACATGGTACATTGATACATAACTCGTAACATGGGCTTTCATTCTTGATATATACTACTGACTAAGTTCATTCTGTCTTTGGTCCGTCTTATTATTTCTGTCAAGATAAAGATGGGATTCCCATGATGACAACCTGGTAGTGATCAATGTAGAACGCAAATGAGACAAGAATAGTAAAACAAGTCAACGTGAAACGAAGACAAGGAAAAGTGCGCTGGTGACACATATGGAAAATGACCACATTCCAGTACACAGTACAAAATCGATAAGTCAGAAAATCATAAACTGGATGCTAGAATTGTCAAACATTTATAAAGGGGCTCTGATATTATACGTTATTACGGTTAAAGACAGGTAATATGGTCTGATATGCCTTGTCTGGAATTTATATTTCCCGAGCCGAAGGCAAGGGGAGTATTAATTCCAGACAAGGTATATCAGACCATATTACCTGTCTGGAACCGTAATAACAGTTTTGTCATACTGCAAATCATTGTAAAACTTCTTCACCATTAAAAAGATCGTACCCGTAAATGGTTTATTCAAAATGAATAAACCACGAATGAAATTCATTTTAGCAGAAAAATAAGATTAAAGGATCTGAAGCGAGAGAAAAATTCAAAACGTCTGAACGTTTTTACGTGAAAGCGCGCTATATGACGTCAAGGAACAATAAGGTGTGACGTCACAATACTCTATATTTACGGCTGCAGACGGGTAGCATAATACGCAAGATCACAAATACAGCGAGTGCCTCGTCTCCGCTCTGATTTTTTATTTAGTCACCTACCTAAACCCAATCTCCAATGCAGAGTTACGTTCCTTGATGACAACAGAGATGATTTTATGAATCTCAATGTGAAAGAGAGTGCCTAAACCATTGTTCAAAACTTGGGCACCTTTTCTGTCCAAGTAAATTGATGACGTCATAACAATGGAGAACAATCGAAGAGTGCGCGAGAACATTCGTATAGTCTTGGTCAGAAGTATTTGCGATCTTCCATATTACGGCTAAACAACCAATGAGATTCCTAGAAATTTATTTGCAGTGTGACATGATCTATGATTACGGATTATGTTATGAGTTGAGAATAATAGAATCTAGCACCACTTTGAGTTCCGGATAGAAAAATATCAGTCGAGGTGGGATTGATCAAGTCCCAACCGAGGCGTTATCCCAGGTTTGGACGTTGATCATCTCACCGGAGACTGATATTTTTCTATCCGGAACTCAAATGTGGTGCTTGATTATTTTTCTCGCACACTGAAACCTTCAAATAACGCATCAGAATATTACTGAACGTCATGCTAAATGTATGTGCACGTGAAATAACGTACGTCAGTTTGTCTGTGACGTCATAAAGGAACAATCAGGGGTGCCGGATCGAATTCTCCAGCACCGCTGAAAAGGGGAATCAGCTTATCCAATGTGCGAGAAATGTTTATTTGGCATGTGGGGAGTTCTAGGGGCATCAATATCAAGTCATCAAAGTTTACTACTAAGTCATAGAGCAAGTGACCATATTTCGCCGTATTTTTCGTACATTTCTTGGAAAATTTCAATACTTGGAGGCCAAATCAATAATTGCTTTTGCTTTAATTTAATTTAACTCCATTCTTGATTGAAATGTTACAAAATTTATTTATTTTACTCATTTAATCATTTCCCTATAAAACATCAAAATATTTCGTTTCCATGTTTTTGGGGGTGACCATATTTCGCCGTTTTTGTTGATAAGTATCCTAATTGCACACAAAACGGAAAAAAACGTGATTTTCTTTTCATGAAATCTTTGGTCACCACTACTTTTAAGAAAAGATGCCAACTATAATGTTTTCTGTTTTTGGTTTTTGTCAAAATTTTGAATGTTTACGTCTGAAATTTGGTGTTTTCAGTAAAATTTCCACATTTGATGGTATTTTTTTTTGCAGAAATTTAGTGCAGGAGATGTCACAATTTATCAAAACATGACGGCTACGGTAATATTTGATAGTATATAGAAAAATAAACTTGACAAATATTTCCGATAACCAATGACAAGCGATTAACTATGAAACGGCGAAATATGGTCACCGGCGAAATATGGTTCCTCGCTCTATATCTTTTTTCTTAAATTGTTGTGATCACATATATACTTTGAATATGTCTGATTTTCTCTCAGAAATGAAAATGGAGGATTTGAACTATGTGTTTGTCCTCATATGCATTCAGCCATTCTAAAAACTTTCAAATTGATATTATAAACCTTGGTCCTGAAGCATGAAATTCTATGTGCGAACAAGCGTTTGATATATTTTTTACAAACCCATTTTGCATTTCAGATATTCCATTTTGTGCTCAGCAGCCATGAGTTCAGGATCTGACTTGGATATATTTTGTTTGAAGCACGCAGTCAATGACTCCGCAATGGTGGTAACCACCGTCTGTAGGTCTCTGCCATGGTGAACTCGGGTGCTCACTGCATCTTTCAATTTTTGTCTGGCATTTTTCTGATTAGCTTTCTTTTTTGAAAATAAAGTGATGAAGAATTCAACATTCATTCCTCTTCAACTCGCAATGACGTAAGCGAAAATACAAACAAGCTAGATTGAAACATAACAAATGTTAGATATCACGCAAAAACAACCAAACAAACAAAGATTTCGAATATTCGAAGAAAACGCGACAAAATTACACAAACACGAAGAAGTTCCAAAATGAAGACAACATGACATGAATATCAACACACAAATATGGAAGAATTGATGCCGACTTTACACAATTACTGATTGGTATATAGACTAGGAATCATACGTTAATTACTTGTCTTCATTTTCCTAGCTGATAAGTTTTCCTCAACATCGCTAAGGGCGAGTTTATAACCCGCTGGTCTTTTGCTGTTTTCGATGATAGATTTTCTAACTATTTGTCTTAATGTTGAATCAAACATTTATTCTTATTTTTAAGAATTGACTGTTCAATTTTGACAGTTTATTGGAGTATGAACTTTGGTTTGTCGCATCACAAATTGTGATAAACCGCGTAGCGTAGCGAAGCGGTTTTACGCAAAATTTGTGATGCGACAAACCAAAGTTCATACTCCAATAAACTGTCAAAATTGAACAGTCAATTCTTATAATTTCCAAATCCTAATTTATTCCAAATTTCACAAATATACTAAAGAAATTAGTTATTTAGTACATTGCGTATGAAAATATCAACTCCGTAGCGCCCGTACGCGAACTAGTTCCCAAACGAAATAGAAATAATGTATATATAGCTAGTTAAAAGCCACAAATGTGTCAAAAGTATTTGTTCCCCTACTGGAACCCATTTTACCAATTCATTACGTCATCAGATGATATGACGTAGCAGTTTGATGACATGTTTTGCAGTTAAAGGTCGCCAACATGGCAGTTGTGTTTGGATTGTACACGCAGGAGCTGGGAGTTTATAGTGACAGATTCACTGTATTTATAGATCTATGATCTATTGGTATCAGAATATCTTCCTAGGATTTAGTTATTTCATAAGCGACAATTATTTTGTGAAAATTCATGACGATACTGTATCCTGATAGAGGCCCGAGGTAGGTCGCCGTCTTTTGTCAGTTTTGATCTCTTATTTTCTGTTCGCTGATAACATTTTGTTCTAAATTCTTCATCTCGGTATAAATACATCACTAGAAAAGTTTCTAGTTTCAATAATTCATAGGATCAGAATGTTGTATCTCATAGAAATTGTTTGAAACAGTGACCTTCGGTCCTTTTCATTCAAAACTTTTGCACGTTGACAGTCGTCAGCCATTGGGAAATTTCAAACGCGGGATGCTCAACCCAAAAACTGTTGCGATGGGATTGTAATTTTGAAGAAAATAGATGGGAGATTCTGTTTCTCTCGTGATTTTACTTCGTTTTCTGTCTATCGTCAAAATTATGGACAGGGAATGGTCTGAGGAGCTTCAAAACAGGCGCATAGCAACCGAAAACGCTGAAAACCTCGCACACCGGTACATCATCGAAATTGTCATACAATTTTCATTAATTCTGATATCGTTTTTATATCTAAGGACTACTGTTAACAAAAATATGTTTGTTTTGGCATTTGTATCATTCAAAAGCCGATCTTAGCAACATTGAATGATTTTGATTAAAGTAGTTCCGGCTCATCCGGTATTTTTTCGTGTTCATTGGGGGTATAAACGTGTATTTTGGACCAATCAAAATGCGTAGATTCGTGTAAACAAACATATTTGGAAATTATATTAAAATAAAGCAAGCAGCAATGAAAACTCAAGATAATTCTCTGCGATGATTTACAATGTACGTTGTTCGAAGGAAATATGAACTTTCAAAGTTATAATACCTCAAAACGTTTGACCTCTGTTGAAAGTATGTAGTTACAAACGTTCTCCAATCCCTCAATACTTGAATCGTCAACATCTTCCTCACTCACTCCATCCATCTTCCTTCCTGTATAAATTGACAGAGCATATTCCCCTTCTTTCCGAATCTCTGTTGTAATGCGCAGTTCTTGGTTTTGTATTGTACACATGACTTGCTTCGTCAAGACCGTAGTCTCTGTTTCTTCTATTGTGGTTACAGAATTGTAATGTTGAAGTTCGGCTTTCACGTACATCGTCTTTACCAGTAATGTATCAATTTGAAAAGAAATTTCGATGCTTTTATTCACGGATGCCGGTACCATTCCGCTCAAATGAGAGGGTACAAAGAGTCCCTTATCTTCGGTTTTAGGACCAGGGCCGAACCCCGTTCTACCAGGATCGAATGGTAGCAGGCGACAATTCTGCTTCCTTTTCGAACAGTCGATTCTAAAGTCTGAGACCCTTCTGAGTGGATTATTATATGGTCCACCATAAATAGACAGCTTATACGTACCCTCTGTGGGAAAGCTGATCTTGAAGGTCCAATAGTCCGCACAGCGTATCATTGACACTAGACGAGGCATATTCTTAGCTTCCGTCAACATTTGGTCTACATCGTTCGAAGATTGTTCTTTTAGAAACAGCTCGTAGTGCAGTTCGATGGTATTTGCGTTTTTCATTGGAGCCTGAATACCAATATCTATTTCCCCATTCTTGGAAATAAGAAGGCAGCTCTTTTCCGTTACTATTTTTAATCCCAATGCAAAAAAGGTCGGGAAAATGTATGGTAGTTTAAAAAACTCTTTTCGAGTGAGTGTTTCATTTGTCAGTTGCCATTTTGAGTCATCCGGATGGCAATAGTAACGAAATTCGTTTGGATTCGGTAGGAAATAATACTCTTTGAAAGCATTTACCAAAGTCCCAGCAGCAGACTTGGTCCGATGACCTTGAAATTTGCCCATTTCTTCTAGTTTGATCCAACCTCCTGCACTGTGTCCAACCAGGCTTCTACATACCCAAAAAGGATGTATTATCTCCCATTTTCCATTGATGTAGACAGTGGTCCAGTAGTCATCTCCTGAGCTTTGATCTCCTGGTTCATACCCAGCACATCTTGACACACCTTTTATCTTTACACACAGGATGTTTGCATGCCTGAAGTGTTACACAGAGCTCTAGAACAACGTAATTTTGTATCCTTGGGCAATACATATAATATTCTCTTATTGAGTAAAAATATCATTTAATATGAATAAATATAATATATTTGAAATACGCATTGTTTTAAACTATAGTTTACCTACCGACATAGGACGGTAAAGAATGTAGAGTACATGGTCCTTTTGTTTGCTATAAGACTGAGGAAACCTTCAGGGGTGTCCTGGTTACATGGATGACCACGGTACCCATCTACATTCTGGTTACCCAGCCAAGCCAGGAGAGCCCGGACAGTCAACTTCTCACGATCTTTTTGACCAGTCAAATCGTGAAGGAGGTATTGGTTTAACGCCTGAAAGCTCTTTGCACAGTCAGGGCTCGCCTGAAAATTATCGATCTGATAGACAATACTAATATGTGATTTTTTTCAATAACGCTTTGCTTTTTTTCTGGTTCAGAAAAATTTTTGTCTTCAAACGAAAATATTACTGCCAAAATTTATGGATAGAAAAAGCAATTAAACACTGACTCAGGGTCTTAAGAATTACTGAAGAGAAAGAAAACAACAAGACAACAAATATTCCCATTCGTGCATAGCTCTATGTATATTTTGCTACTTTTATCGATGTAGGTTATTTCCACCAGTTTATTGGATAGCGTGGAGGTATGTATGATTTATAGTGTCATTAGCAAACCATGCAGATAACATTCCAAATAAAAAAAATCACAGACCTCGAAGAAATGCATGTTCCGAGTTTTCTATTAATTTTCACTCTTTATCCTCATTCTTTTTGATATAGATAAATTCTCAATAACTTTGCACACATGTAGAGTTGATACTACTTATACCTGTCTTGCTCTTTTATCGATATCCTCTAATGTTGGGGCAAATATAGGAACTGTGAGCTGTATGTCTCTTATATCAAGTCTGGCCGTACTAACGTTGTCCGAATTCTTCGGCATCGGTCTCCATTTTTCAAAGAATGCCACTTGTGAAGGTTGATCATCAGAGTCTGAGTGTGGTATAGGCGGTAAAACAGCGTTATATTTGTCATCTTCTGGTTCGTCGTCTATTTTGATCTACGTAAAAAAGATTTCAGTTTCAGAGCTCCTGTATCCACATTTCGTTTCAAAGAGTAAACAAGAAATACTTAGAGGAATGGGATGTTTGTTTACATTACGTCAGACAGTGCATAAATTTTATATATTTTCATTTCCATGCTTCATAAACATCGACGGCGGGTGCGGCTAGCCAACAGGGGATGCTTACTCCTCCCGGGCACCTGGTCCCACCTCTAGCTTGCTAGGGGTCCGTCGATGTTTAATTTCGTGCTCTATTGTGAGTGCTGTTGAGATTATCGTCAGGATCTTCTTTAACTCATTACCATCAATGATTCCAGAGAGCTTATATTGGACTCCTCTTTTTATCATTAGATTTATCATTTTGACCTTACTTTAAAGATTTTCCTAAACAAAAAATCAGGATGTTAACATGTCCGTTCTAAAGTTGTAAAAAAAGTTCAATTAGCAATAAAAATAAATTTCAATTCTTGAACATGGAATAATATAGGAAATATCTTTATGTAATGTTTTTATTATACTTATGTTTACGTATTTTGCACACACCAATTCTTCATGATTTTTGTAACCATCATGACCATGTAAATAAACTCTAAACCTTTGAAAGAAATACAGCTCTATAAAAATTAAGTTTTCAAATACGATTCAAATACGATTATCTTTTTTATCCGATAGTGTTGTCATTTTCATAATGACGGAATATATTACCTCTTCTTTTGCATCATCCATGTTCATTTCTAGAAAATCAGACCCCTTCTCTTCTACATTTTCTTCCTCTTCCTCCTCTACCTCCTTTTCCTCCTCTTCCTCCTCTACCTCCTCTATTATCTCTTCATGTAGGTCATCTCTGGATAAGCCACTCTGAATAATCTTCGACTTGGTCGATGCACAGCCCATCTTACTTGTTTTCAATTACCAATTTTCACATATTCTCAGAATAATTTCAATGAAGATATAATTCCTTTTGGAAATTTCCAGTGCCTCTTTTCAAACCAACATAAGTACAAATTGAAAATAACCCAAAAGCAATTTTTTGTAAAACATTGTATTATCATTAAAGCCCACAAACACTCCCGTCGATTTGACAGCTTTGATATTAGATCGCACCTCAAGCATAACAATACCAGTCAACAAACCTTTATTGAATTTAAATATCTCACTGATAAGTAACAAGTTCTAAAAATACAACGCTTCCTTTCTCAGAATTTCTTTTATATGTGTCTGACTTTCCAACTTTGTGTTTGATGTTTCTGTGTTGTGCGTTGACGTTCCTTGTCCCTTATTCGTCTCTTTCCGTGCTTGTTTGCTTTGTGTTTTGCATTGGGTGTTTTGGGGTTTTGCAGTGGGCGCTATAACCGGATGTTGTTGTAGATCCCCTCCTTTGTGTTCTATTCTATTAACTATACATTCTATTAACAATTCCGAATACATTATATTTTCAATATCATAATTGATGTATTGAACAATCTTTTGTAGACATATGGAATTGAGTGCCATGCGCTCTAAACTCCATATAGTATCAACTTTCGTTTTAATGCTAGCGAGATATCACTCCTCGTAGAAATGATAGATTTTGATGAAACTTTGAAACTATCTGAGAAGAATTAATGCTCAGCTTTCCTTTTTTGTGTGGATACTTCTAACATATGCCCATTCCTGGAAAAATATGGAACTGAACATATTTGGAAATTCTCCGACATCTGATTCTTAACGTCTTTGATTCACGTAAATTTTCCTTGAAGAAAAAAGTATAATGCACGGTCCATTTGATATTCGGCGGGGGTGGGGTGGGGGGGCTTGGATTGTTTATCGGAGCAAAATTCTTGCAAAGTAGGAGGAATTGAGTAGCACAATCGGGAATTGTAGTAATAAAGAAGAAAGGAGGGGATCCCAAACAACACCTAGTTGCAGCACAAACAGCAAAACCCTAAAACGCCCACTGTAAAAACACAAAAGCATACACGCAAAGAAAGAGACGCAGATGGTACAAGGAACACCAAATCACACAGATAAATCAAACACAAATGACTATACATAAACCAGCGAGACTAATGGGCAATCGATGCCGACTTAGGACGGCGGTCTGCAACGGCAGACTGTGTGATTATTCTGGACTACGTGCGCACAACCCTTCCACTTTTCCAATTACTTAGTTGTCTCAAAGAATGCACAATTGTGGTGTTTAATAACCTCCTCACTGTAGGATGAACATGCAAACAGACAGCATGAAGCAGGGTCCCAAGACAAAAACAGATGGATATGTATATGGAACAAAGGAGGGGATCTCCAACAACACCAGGTTGACGCACCCACAGCAAAACCCGAAAACACTCAATGCAAAAACACAAAGCAGACAAGCACAGAAAGAGACGAAAAATCAAATTCAAGGAATTGTGGTCCCCCGCTTTTGGGTGTTTGTCTTTAAAGAAATGCTTACAGACATCCCCCCATTCTTAAGTTTTAATAATATATCTCATATATTATCAACATTCTAAATATGAAAGATTAACTCCAAGAAAAGGTCAAAAGGTCCAAACTTTTGTTTTGTTTCCAAGGGACAGGGCTTATGAAAAAGTATGCTCATGTGAAATATTTAAGACCTATGATTTAAATTACCATCAAAAACTTATGGTTGAGGATGAAGTTTTAAAATGTGGGTCAGACACCATGGACAAGGTCACAAGGTCAGAATGTTGTTACCATCAGAAAGGTCTCATTACAAGGAATACACATGTGAAATCCCTATCATTTTCCATTAAAAAGTTATGGACAAGGTTATAGTTTTTTGAAAAGTAGGTCGAACTCAAAGGTCAAGGTCACAAGGTCAAAAATTTTGGTATCCATGCAAAGGTCTTGTCACAAGGAAAGGAGGGGATCTCCAACAACACCAGGTTGCAGCACCCACAGCAAAATCCCAAAACACCCATGCAAAAAACACAGAACAGACACCCACAGAAAGAGACACAAAAGGGACACGGAACACCAACTCACAACATAGAAACATGAAACATAAAAGACTACACATAAACCAACGAGACCAATGGGCAACCGGTGCCGACTTAGGACGGCCATCTGCCACGGAAATAGCAGACGGTGTGGTTATCCTGGATTACGTGCGCACAACCCTCCCACTATTCCGATTTCCCAGAGGTCTCGAAGAACGCACAATTATGGTGTAAAACAACCTCCTCACTGTTAGATGACCACACACAAACAAGACCGTAAAACACAGGGGTCCAAGCAACACAGATGAATATGTAAATGGATATAAAAAGAGGACGTGCGTAATACAGTCCGTGCTCTGCCGGCTGTAGCGAGCTCATATATGTTATCACCAGAGGAGTCCGACTGACATTCAGAGAGGACAGGTGGTCGGGGCCCTGTCTTCTCTAAGGAGGTTTGGACAGGGCCCGTCATGGAGTCCCGTCGTCACAGTCAGTCAGAGTGCAAGTCTTAAGAATGCGCTCGTACAAGGCTGTATATTGGTCAAGTACCAAGCTTAGTGTCCGTCTGGTGACATTAGGATCATATCCACGGTATAAAAGGCGTTTGATGACTCTGACGCATTTTCGATACATATGCTGTCTACCTTTGATCCTTCTTATTTTGTTAATTATTTCACCATAAAATGCAGGTTGTGAAATACCTAAAGTAATATACTCCGTTGCTTGTATGGGTCAGAATTTCAAAAGAAGTTGATCATAATTTTTGTAAAATTTCCAGAAAGTCTTTACTAGTATGTGAAAGCGAAAACCTTGACCTTTAAGTTTCTTTGTAATTTGTAGATTTCTATTATGAAAATCCAAAACATCAGTACATGCTCTAGCATACCGGATGAGCTGTGAAATGTAGATACCGTATGACGGTAATCTAGGGACATCACCGTCAAGCCAGGGGAAATTTACTATGCTGAATTCAAAATCATCTCGTTTGTCATATACACTTGTATGAATTTCTCCATTGACAATTTTGATATTTAGGTCCAAAAATGGTGTTTCATTGTCTGTAAAGTTTGCCTTGTTTAGAGTCAATTCTTGTGGATAAATAACATCTTTATACTTTTCAAAAACAGGATTATCGATAGTCAGAATATCATCCAGGTACCTAGAAGTACCAATGAAGCATTTCACATCATCAAGTTTTCTTTGCTTTTGAAGATTTTGAATAAATTCGTTTTCATATGTGTATAAAAATAAATCTGCAACAAGAGGCGCACAATTTGTACCCATAGGAATCCCTACAACCTGCTTGTAGAGATTCTCACCAAATCTGACATAAATGTTGTCCAAGAGGAAGGACAAGGCACTACACAGGTCGCTACATGTCCATGATTTGTATGATTTGTATTCTGTAGCGGAGAAGCAACCCTTTGATTCAGATGTACAAATATAAGTTTTCCCCTCTCGATTATAGCACCATTTAATGAGTTTGGACAATTGATCATTGATCTTGTCGTGAGGAAGCGGGGTGTACATATTTGAAAAATCGTATGAAGCAATCGTATTGGCTTGAAAATTTCTAGATTTTATCTTGTCAATCACATCCCCGGAATTTTTTATAGACCAAAATAAATTAACATCATTCCTGTTAAGAACAGTTTCACAATATTTTGCAACGTGTTCCTTTACCGCCGTGAGGGCTGACGTCAGATGTCTAGACAACATTGTAGTTGAGCAGTTGCTAGAATTAGCGATGTATCTAAATTTGTAAGGAGATTTGTGCAGTTTTGGTATGCAGTATATTGTAGAAAGATCCAATTTAGAAATAGGGATGTTGAATGAAGAAATTTCACTGTTATGTTTGCTCAAAATGTTGGGGACACTTTCATTGCTTTTAATATAAGTATTAGTAGACGAAAGTTCCGAAACTAAAGTTGATATATAGTAAAGTTTTCATATGATTATGGTGTTGTTGGCTGCTTTGTCTGCAGGAGCGAAGACAAATTTTTCATGTAAATTACGTAATTTGGATTTAAAATATCTTTGAGATCTAGAACTTGGATTTTCAAAAAGATGAGGATTTTTGTGGAAGTTGTCTATTCGAATGTCAGTAATGTCCAAAATGAGGTTTTTCCAGTCATTCAGAGAATGCGATTCGACTCCTTCCGATTTACACCATCGTTTGGTATAGTTATCTAAGGCTTCCTTTAGTACTTCGCGACATTTAATAAAATCTATCTTGGATGGGATTCTATACTTAGGTCCTTTTTTGAGAAGACCACGGAGCTGCTTGTCTTGGATAATTGAAAAGTCACCTGTAATAATATGACCAGCTGGTTTATATAGATATTCAGATGTTGCACATTCTCAAGAAGCAGGACATGATTCAAGTATTTTAGGATCTGATAGAAAGGAAAGGAGGGGATCTGATGTAATGGATCTGATGTAACTTTGTTGTAGATAAAATTGTAGGATCTGATGTAACTTTGTTGTAGATAAAAACAAAATTTCGAATAGGTCTCTTATATTTGTAACAAATCAGAGGAGGTTCTAAATTTTCAAAATATTGAGGAATAACACTTTGTACACGATGATCCCGAAAAATATTAGAGATGTTTAGAAGATCGAATCCTTTGTTAATGAATGAAATTTTTATGAATCGTTTTTTAGGTGGGATGTTTTTAACAACTGGATAAAGTTTATTCTGTGCGAATGCAACAATGATATTAAGTCTGAATCAATCAGTATTTCTTAAGAATGAAACCAGTGCTTCATCCAAGATAGATTTCAATTGAACTGCTGTAACTGATGAGAGAGCATGAAGCAGTTCATGTCTGCCGCCGTTGCGTGCAATGATCAAAAGATCGTTGAGGGTACGGTGTAATCTAGATCTTATTCTGAGTTTTCGGTTTCGTCGTCTTCCGTGAGACCTATGCTTCCGTTTAGTGTTTGGGTGGATTGAAAATACATTAATATTAGTTGACGTCGAGGAAATGTTTCCTTGCCCATAAATTTGATCGTTTAAACCAAGGGGGTACGCAGTTTGGAGTTTTGTGATCCAGGCAAGTTCAGCTTGTAGTCGGCGTTTTTTAATTTCCGTTTTACTAAGATTTTTAAGTTTAGAAAAAGACTGAACCGGTGTAATACACATGTGAAATATCAAAGCCCTATCACTTTCTATTCAAAAGTTATGGTCAAGGTTAAAGTTTTTAATAAGTAGGTCAAAGTCCAAGGTCAAGGTCACAAGGTCAAAAATTTTGGTATCCATGGAAAGGTCTTGTCACAAGGAATACACATGTGAAATATCAAAGCCCTATCACTTACCATTCAAAAGTTATGCACTAGGTTAAAGTTTTTGTGACTGACGAACAGACGGACAAACAGACGAACCGGTTTTAATGTCCCCGCGCTTTCGCGAAAGCGGGGGACAATAAGGGACAAGGAACGTCAACTCACAACACAGAAACACAAAAGACTACACATAAATCAACGAGACCACTGGGTAACCGGTGCCGACTTAGGACGGCCATCTGCCACGGAAATAGCAGAAGGTGTGGTTATCCTGGATTACGTGCGCACAACCCTCCCACTTTTCCGATTACCCAGAGGTCTCGAAGAACGTACAATTGTGGTGTAAAACAACATCATCACTGACAGATGACCACATACAAACAAGACCGCAAAACGCAGGGGCCCAAGCAACACAGATGAATATGTAAATGGATATCAAAAGAGGACGTACGTAATACAGTCCGTGCTCTGCCGCCGCGAGCTCATGTATGTTATCACCCGAGGAGTCCGACTGACATTCAGAGAGGACAGGTGGTCGGGGCCCTGTCTTCTCTAAAGAGGTTTGGACATGGCCCGTCATGGAGTCCCGTCGTCACAGTCAGACAGAGTGCAAGTTTTAAGAATGCGCTTGTACAATACTGTAGATCAAGTACCAAGCCTAGTGTCCGTCTGGTGACATTAGGGTCATATCCACTGTATAAAAGGCGTTTGATGATTCTGACGCATTTTCGATTTGATGTTGTCTATCTTTGATCCTTCTTATCTTGTTAATAATGTCACCATAAAATGACAATAATTTTTGTAAAATTTCCAGAAAGTCTTTACTAGTTTGTGAAAGCGAAAACCTTGTCCTAAAAGTTTCTTGGTAATTTGTAAATTTCTACTATGAAAATTCAAAACATCAGTACATGCTCTAGCATATAAAAAAACAGAAGGCATACGAAATACAGTCCGTGCTCTATCGGCTTTAGCGAGCTCCTGCATGTGATCAGCCGAGGAGTCCGACTGACATTCAGAGAGGACAGGTGGTCGGAGCCCTGTGTTCTATAAGGTTTGGACAGAACCCGTTATGGAGTCCTGTCGTCACAGTCAGTAAGAGTGCAATTCTTAAGAATGCTCTGGTACAATGCTGTAAATTTGTCCAGTACCAAGCCAAGTGTCCGTCAGGTGAAGAAAGGTTCCTTCAACTTCTTTAATTTTTAAATATTCTCCGTATCTGAAACAAGCTGGCGAGCGAAGCAATCTGTCTCGAAAGTGTTGACATTACATTGACAGACAGAACTTATTGGATCGTCCCAGCGAAGATTATTATCTTCTTAAATATCGAAATTTAACTAACCTGTCGCAGCATAATGTATGATTACCCCGAGCCCTACATCCATTAGTTATCGTCTCAAATACTTTTCAATAAGCAAAGTCATATTCAAACACAAAAGCCGAAGCCAGATTCCAAAAGCCACAGTCGTAAGTCCTACGAATTTTGCAAAACAGTGGCAGTCCTAAAAAATATGTCCTTCTGAGCGTAAAATGATGAAAATAGAAAACTAATTCTTGTATTTAAATTTTGATTTATTATTCTATCATTGATTTACAAATAACAGTCATTTTTACTTAATCATATTTGAAGTTCAGACAGGTTCATTTTTGAAAGTTATATGCAGACATCTAATTGCAAAAACCGACTGCTGCCCAAATCTATCAGTATCTATATAGATCTGCATTTTCTATGAATTATCACAGCCTTAAATCAGTGCATTCTTCTTTATTTAATGAACAAAGTTTTGAATCTCATTTTTATAAATTTGAAAGGCCATTATTGTTGTAGAGAGAAAAAGTCACGTCGTAATTTTCATACCACTACTGACGTAACATGATAGAATTGTCATCAAATTTAATTCAAAGTTGGGATATTATCAACATCTGCATACAAGTAAGTTAAAGTAAAAGATAAAAATTTTGTAAATAATGTTCATTTTGGAAACGAGGGATGAGCGAAAGGGTTCATTGTACTTAGTCTATCTTTCTATATTACTTTTCTCATTTTCATTTATCTATATAGAAACGAAGGATCTGTGTATGGAAATAAGATTATTTGTTTTATCTTCTATATGAACTCTTTATACTCAACGATCTTAATATTGAGAAAAAGTGCAAATGCCACTTCCTATCTCTACATTCCCTTCTCTCCAAGGAGTTTCAATATGATACATCAATATATCAATTTGAACAAAGCGCAGTATGAAAGGAGTGATTTATATCGAATTCTCTACATTAGAATAAAAGAATATATAGATGAATAGATGTAAAATTTGATACAAGCTGTCGAACGAAGCGAAGATAATCTGTGACGACGTGTTGAGGTTTTATTGACAAACAAGAGGTATTGGATTGCTATAGCGAAGAATCTTTAATCAATTTTCCAAATTGGCAAATAAATTAATTGTAAAGGCGGGGGACTATACGACGGACTGAAAACTAATTAAAGAATTACTCTCTTTCGCGGTGTGGAGCAACAGAATACATTCCCCGCGATTGAGTGTTTCAAGTGTATTCATTACTTTCGTTCCACCTCTGTTGCACTAAAAAAGCTTGGCATTGGCCCTTTATCAGTTTGACATAATATATTACTTTACTACTTTGGAAACTGTTCATTTTACCCGAAAGTATCATCAAAATTAACCGAGGGTAACGTACTAGCACCATCCCTCCGATGCCCTTTGGTCATATATTTAAATCATTATGCTACTGAATCGACAATACAGGAAATTTTGGAGCCGATCACATTCAGAAAATATGTAAATACACAAAATTAAAGAAAAAATCAAATCAGGAGGCGCTACTGAAATGAATGAGTTTGAAAATCGCTTTGGTTTGAACTATCACCGATGAGGATTTTTTATACGTAATACGTGTCAATTGATTTAAAATATTGTTCAAGGAGCAAGAAGTTTACGATTTGGGACACTTCAATTGTCATATGGAGTTTATAAGGTTTTTCTGAATATCGGTGTTTTCGTATTTCAGACGTGCATGTTACTGCAAATGTGTATTCTTATTGTTATCTATCCTTTTATCTTCTTTTATACCACATCATATAATTCTTTATTCTTAACATGCTTTGTATACTCAGATCCCGACATCAATTTATGTCAGTCCTTAAATATATCTATCATTGGTAGTGTAACTTGATGCAAATTATCAATAAAAGACATTCATATTGTATTCAAATTTTGATTATGGTTTAATCATTGATTTACAAATAACAATCATTATTCATCATTTTTACTTTAACAAATTTAAAGCTCAGACATGTCCATATTTCAAAGCTATATACATACATAAAACTGCAAAAAAAAAAGAGAGAGACTGCTGCCAAAAGCTATTAGTCTATTATATACATTGTAACTGTGTGTTTATGGAAATTGACAGAGCATAAAATGTGTGCATTCTTCGTTTTTGATAACTTGACATATTTTCAATCATATTTTACAAGGAATACACAATGTATAGTAATATATTTTGGTTTGAAGAGAGAAAATCACGTCTTAATTCACATACCTCTATTTATAAAACATGATCCATATGGTCGAAATTTTGTCAAACATGATTTTATCATCATCTGCATTCAAATAAGGTAGATAAATGGAAGCCTATACTAATACTAGATACAGTTCCTTAATTTGAAAATGGCTGGCTGATGACGTCACAAGACACAGGAACAATCTCAAAAAGAAGCAGATGGGTATTATGGAGGGTAGTAATTAGATTTAAAAGAAAAGAAATGCGGATTCTCAGAACTTGGCAGTGATATTTCTTTGTCCTGAGAATAAATGGACAAGAAGGATTGGGACCGAGCACACATTAACATGTTATCACTTTTTCATTTTTATTTAGTTTATACAAAATTGGAGGAAGTATAACTTTTTTTCATCATCTAGTGAACTCTTCATACTCGGCGATCTCAATATTGAGAAAAAGTGCACATGTTCCTTCAAAACTCGAACGTAAATGTCTTTAATATACGATATACTTCCTGTCTCTAGGTCCCTGTACAATCAATGTAGTTTCAGTATAACACATAAACATGTCAATTTGAACATTTTAACAAAGCACAGTATCGAAGGAGTGATTTATATCGAGTTCTCTACAGAATCAAGGAATGTTATGAAATCTGCCCCATTGAGAAGCATTATATCAAACTGCTCGAACCATGAATTACCATACCCGTTACATAACAGATACGGATAAATATAAGAATAAAATAGTATCATACAAAATGAAATATAGTGTGTATCTTTTACAGCAAAGTCAAAAGAGATTTCAATTGACACCTGTTTCGTACAACAATTGTTCATTCCACATCACATATTAGTATTTCACCTCTGATTTATATGTTGCACATTATCCTCATATAAGGGTGAGAAAAATTATGATTAAATTGAAATCTGCTCTTGAATTTTTCAAATGAATATAATTTGATGCGTTATCTTATATTTCAAAATAACACTTTTTAAAACATAAAGACGCAATAAAAACTCAGCGTAAATGTATATATAGTATATATACATGTATTATACATGAGAGACACTCCATCCCGTGTTAATAAAATACTCTAACGTTAACATCATTTCTAGTTCATTTGATTTCTTTCATCAACCATTAACACGGTCATTTAATTCTGCTACTGTCGAGTCGTAAGCAAGAGAAAATGTCGAAGTGAGACACATTGTGATGAACACAGTTCCACGTTCACTTACGGCGATGCAATTCCTTGAAGTTATCTGTCTTTGATAATGACGTAATATTTTTCAAATTCTAACTATTGCAGGTCTCGCAGCATAATTTACCATAATAATAATGTCCACATAAGTTCTTCTCCTTAATCATGTCACATTTATTATACTGGTCACGACATTGCTCTTCTGAAACAAAATAACGCATACATGTAATTCAAATTGTACGTATTTCTTTTTCTGATTTGATATACGAATAATTCGAATAATGTTCCATGGATGATTTTCCAATAAAACTTGTGAGACAGTCAAACACCAGACATCACAAAATTTCGCGATATTTTCATTATGACGTCAAAATAAAAGGCATGACAGCACATCGAGGTGCTTCAAGACGGTGCGATCAGATGTGACGTCACAATGGAAAATTGTGCTAAATGATGTGAAGTCGGGTGTCTGTGTGTATAAAATCAAGGTTAGGAAAGGTAATATCTTTTATCTGGAAAATTGACTATTAAAGGCATCAAATAGGAAAATTGTTTGGATTAGGCAGAGAATAAGAAAAAATGACACTTTGAGGAGGACTTGTGTGACACAAAAAGAAACGCATTCCAAAAAAGAATACAGGTCTATGTTTAAGATCCATTTCATCAATAAAAAGGTAGGATAAAATTCATAAGGAAGTTGAGCAAAGCATGAGATCAAGATGCTACCACTTCGAAGAAAGATCAAACATTGACAGAAGATTTCAGCCACTTGAAAAGCTTAGAGAATTTTTTTTTAAAAGTAGACACTCTTGACCACGAAGATGTAAATCAATGATCGATCGATCAAATCGATCTATATTCTTTTATTTCAGCATAGAAACCAAACAATAATTGTGTGCTAAAGATAGATATTTTTACACGATATGAAAGTATGAAAGTTACCTTGAACACGTGATCCTGTCGTCTGATGTCTCTGACGATTTAGTTGATGATGTCTCTGTCGTCTTTGTTGTGATCTATCCCGCTGCTGTTGTCTGTGATGCCTACGTTGTTGTTGGATATTTCTACGTGTACTTTGTTTACGATGCTGTGATCCTCTGTTTTGTTGTTGTGTTTGTCTATTTTGTTGTTGAAGTTGTCTATTTTGTTGTTGAAGTTGTCTATTTTGTTGTTGAATTTGCCTATTTTGTTGTTGAATTTGTCTATTTTGTTGTCTATGCATCAACGTTCTTCGAATGTCATCACTAGTTTTCGTGGGTTGGCGTCTACTGACTACACCAGTCCGGCGATTCGGGGGTATCTGAGGTCTATATTTATCAGAAATAGGTCTCTCAATTGTTACAGAATTTCTGGATTCGAATCTACATGGTAGATTCCTACATTCTTCTTGATCCTGGGGTCTCTCGTAGTCTGGGCAATTTGCACTTTTCTGACCATTGTCGTCTACACACATTATATTTCTGGACTTGCGTCCGTTTCCACAAGTAACCGAACACTGCAACATTGAGAGAAAAAGTTCACATTATCATGATTTATTATTAGTACCCATTATCTGGCTAGAATGGTTTACCGATACTTTGAACTGTATAACCCCCCGTTTACACTATGTTCCCGGCGGCCACGGAGGCCACGTTTCAAGCCACCGTGGGCGAAACGTGGTGACCGTGAGACAACGTAGGGGAACGGGATCAACAAACGTAACTAGCCGTGGTTGCCGGGGCTGACGGGGCAAATGTTTAAACTGTCAAAACATTTGTCACGGAAGCCCACGGTGGAGATGGCCTACTTTAGAAACCGTAGCAAAACGCTTCGAACGCAACGCGACTTGACAGAACGTTACAGACCGTGACAAAACTTGGGACAGTGTCCGTAGCGGAACGGGAAGCAAAAGTATGACTCGGCAACTTACGATCCTAGTGAAGTTGAGCTACGGTCTGCCACGTTTTTGTCCCGTTTAGCTGCGGCTGCTTTAGGGCAGATTCACGTTTTATCAAGGTGTGCCACGATTTCTCACGGCGAGCTAAGGAATGTTTTAGCCGTTTCTTCACGTTCAGTCACGGTACGTCCCGGCTTGTTACGGTTTATTTCAAGTTCTACTACGGCCTGGCACGGTACGCACAAGAAGTATACCAAACCAAACCCTTTTATGCAGCTTTTTGTGTCTCCTTTTCCCGGCGGTCACGGTTAATCGTAGTGGGCCTTGACAGAACTTGGTAGACGTGGCCAACTTGATTGGATCGTAACAAACCGTGACAGACCTTATCAGAACGTGACAGGTCGTGAGGAAACGTACAAACGTTCGTAACAAGCCGTAGGTTGAAACGTAGTGCGCCGTCAGGTCTCCGGGATTCAGGAGCCGCGGCTCGTTAAGGATACCTTGATAGACCGTGCGAAAACGTAACGAGACCTAACAGAACTTGAATACAAAGATAAAACTGCCAAAAATCATACGGTGTGCTACGTTTTTGGCCGCCGTGACTGCCGTGGTCGCCGGGAACATAGTGTAAACCTAGGGTAATTAAAAATAATAATTGATCAAAGGATCAATGATACCCACATCCGGGCTTGTTTCACATATAAGAAATGAATAAAAAGTTTGAAGGGGCACAACTCCACACAAAATTGAGCAACATGACCCATATTTGAACTTGACCTGTATTTCTTAATATAAAGCTGTATCTAAGATATGATTATATTCCCTGTGATAGTTTTCATTTTAATGTCAGGATACCAGGAAATACTGATCCCCCCAAATTTCAAGGGGTATAACTCTGCATTAAATTGAGTGGCATGACCCATATTCAAACATAACCTGTATTTCTTGATGTTCAAGCTATATCCAAGAACCAAGAAATGAATCGAAAAACTGTAATGAAAATGGTTTTCCATTATACATGTATGTGGAATATACATGGAAATTACAATATATTGAAATCATCTAAGTTTCAAGGTGCATACCTCTGCATGAAATAAAGCGACATGACCCATATTCCAACTTGACCCGTATTTTTTTCATGCTAAAGCTAAATACAAGAAATGAATTGATAATCTCTAACGGCTTTCCTTCAAATGTCCTGAAACCACAGAATATTGAAATTGTCTAAGTTTCTTACTCTGCACAAAATGGAGCGACATGACCCATATTCAAACTTGACCTGTATTTCTAGGTATAAAAGTTTTATCCAAGAAATGAATTGATTATCTGTAACAGTTCTCCTTTAAATGTCCAGAAACCACAAAAACATTGAATTTTTCTATGTTTCAAGGGGCATAACTCTGCATAAAACAAAGCGAAATGACCCATATTCGAAGTTGACCTGTATTATTTTATGTAAAAGCTATATCCAAGAAATGAATTGATTTCCTTCAAATGTCATAAAACCACAAAATACTGATTTTTTTCTAAGTTTCAATGGGCATAACTCTGCACAAAATTGTGCGACATGACCCATATTCGAGCTTGACCTGTATTTCTTGGTGTAAAAGCTATATTCAAGAAATGAATTTATTATCTGTAACAGTTTTCCTTTAAATGTCCGGAAACTACAGACACGGACGGACATGTGCATAACTACATACCCCTTTTATTTTATGGCGGGGGTTATAATAAAATATTACATAAATGACATTGAAATAAAACGTATGACATTCAGTCATTTCAGTTGTCATTATTAAGATATTCTAAAGATTTATGATGAAAGTTATATAAGCATCTGAAATATTTTTAAGGTCAGCATCACTTCTCTCTGGCAGCAGAATTTGACACTTTGTTTATAGAATTCTCTATAACTCACCTCTCCCCAGTCGGACGTGTACCATTCCGCCGGACATCGTGGTAAATTACATTGTTTCTCGTACTCTGGTTTACTGTCGACACAGAAATAATCTGGAACCACCGAATATCCTTGAACACTCTCCTTCCTCACACATACTACATCACGTGACTGGTACCCGTCACCACAACTTGTATTGCACTGAAATATGAATTTACTGACAAGAGAAGTGTCTTTTTTTGTGTACATAAAATACCCCATCAACACTCGATATTAAACATCGAAAATCAAGGTTTTGTCCCGAGTGTTTACTGTTGCTCTTCTTTACTGATAACTGCTCACTAAATCTTTGCGTAACTGTCCTAACCTAGATTTATTACCTTCTCTCCCTCCTCCCAATTATCTCAATTTCGTATTGTTTTTAATGTGTAAGATACCTTATTCCATGGTCCTGTAAACCACTGAGGTTGACATCTCTTGGAAGATTTACACTCTCTGTAACTTTCTGGTTTGCTCTGTACGGTGCAGCTCTTTGTTGGATCCGTGTTGATATCTTCTCCCAAACAGAGTACCTTTCTGGTTTGTTTACCTGCACCACAATCCACGGGACACTAAAAGGTAAACAAATCTTATTCTTTAAGAAGTGCATCGATTTACTCGTACAAAATGCAATATTAATAATTCTGTTGAAAAATTTATAGACTGATTATAATTTACATGAACACATATACTCCTACTTCAGACTCTGGTCTTCAATATTTTTAATTCTTCCAATTAAAGAGCTCGTAGAATACAAGTATTCAAATGGATATTTAGTTCTCATGGAACAATAACAATTTCAGTCTTTTCAACAATTATAAATTCCGCCGTTTTGAAAGCTCTGATGTTGCTTATAAATTGCACATTTTTGACTCAAGGCCTTCGATATTATTACAAATATTCAAACAGATTCTTATAAAAAGTACACAACAGGTTTGAGTATCATTTTATTTAAAAGAACAACGAAGAAAACTGAGTGAATAGATCAAATTACCGTATCAGTCCACTCCGTAAAGTACCATGCTCGCATGCTGACCAGGAAACTAGACGTTCTCTCACAGTTACCCATATCACATTCGGAATCTGCCATGGGTTTCTCCATGCCGTTACAGAAATCGTCTCTCACCCTCCTCCCCTCAGACTGACAGAACACACGACGGGACTTCCTCCCTGTGCCACATGAGACAGAACACTGAGGGAAAAACAGAATAAATAAGATATTTCAATTACATTTAAAAACGAGAAAAAGTTCACGCATACCCAAAATACTGTACGTGAACTTATCTTAGCGCAACCAAAATTTAGCGGAAACACAGCAAAATTGAGTAATTTGACATATTAGCGTAATCATGAATAAGCGCTTTGACTTTTTTCCACATCATTCTATAAGAGATTCATGGTTTAGCGTATAGTTGGATTACCACAGTCTTAGCAGTGCTAACTCCGCTAAAATATGAATCCCACTAAAATTAGTACACATACATGTACAATAAAGGGAAGACTTGCAAAACTACGCAACTAAGGCGAAGAGTCGATCGAATAGAGAAGTTTCAAAACTTGCGTACTAAACCTTATAATGTTTAACCTTATAAGCACGAACAATGAAATATTTTATCACAAACAAAGCACTTAATGGTTCATAAAAAAACCAGGTTGAAATCTCATGAAATATGCATGAAGGTTTTTCTATCCTAAAGTTTGAACATCTCACCGTTGTCCACTGATCGGCCTGCCATTGGTTACAGTCATTTATTTGACATATTTGTGTAGTGTCTGGTCGGGGTAGTCCATTACAGTCGCTGTCCTCTATCTGGGCGTACATTGTAGGCGCCATCTGATAGACACAGGTCAGCGTCCTAGACTGAGTACCTCTCCCACACGTAACACTGCAAGCTGACCAATCAGACGGCTGCCACATGCTACGTCATAATGAAAGGGAAATATATATATATTTATCGTTGGATGAAACTAAATTCAAATATTAAGGGAATGGTTTGAATTGAAAGAGCGGAGTGGATTGAATTGAGAGAGCAAAATCTTTGTATCTATTAAACATTGTATGTATTGTTTAACTGGACAAGTGCAAAAGGATTATGTAGGTATATAACAATGTAAGATGTAAATACATACACTTATAAATTTCAAATAGCATTCTTTATGCTAGAGGTAATGTGCTTTTCCAATACAAACCATAATGCTTCCACTTGATGCTAAAAATCAAACTCTACGAGCAGAAAATTAATATCAAATTAAACCTGATTTTGTACCCTATATAAACATGACACCTCTGCCGTGTAGGATATGGTATGACATTCGAGGAATATGAACTAATACAATGTAATTCGTGGAACCTACATTTCTAGATCCAATACATATCTAATTATATTATAAATAAACCAACACCGGAGATGCTCAACAAACCTGTCATAGAACGCTATATTTCTGCTATTTTGTCTGGAAAATTGTCAAATTTCTTAGATTATTAGATGCTGAAAAGTGGCTTGGGGAATTGAAGGTTTTTAAGTTTTTTGACATGTATGAGTACTTGAAAAATGATTAGCATTCAAACGTAGTAGATGACCAAAAATTGAAAGATAATAATTTATGGACGTTAAATCAGGATCCCTAATAGCATTTTAATGCCAACAGTTGACGTAGTAAAATATAATGCCAAGGAATATTTTATTTCATATGATGTAACATGAAGAAAATATAATCTCAGATCATGCCAACTAATTACGTACTCTATGTATTTTATCAAATTATCAGATTTTGGAATGTATACAATGTAAATGAAATTCTAAAATGTTTTGTTTACGGATGCTGCCACAATTCACGAATGTCAAAAGCAATAGGTAACCGAATTTTTCGACATTGCCGATTCTTACCCTCTACAGGATTGGGTATTACAGGGAACTACATTTTCCGACGGCTTGTTCAAGTCCCTGCAGTAAGACTCCGACACTCGGCGTCTGTTAAAGCGACACTCAATAAAAGGTTTCTTTGTACCTAAGAATAAACAATGGAGAGGGGTTAATTTCTTTTTTATGAGTGTGAAACAGTAACATGCATATGTACTTGTTCTAACTATTAAAGATGCCAAAATTTTGTAAGTATTGACGCTATATTTACCAGTACCACACGGTTTGTTGCACGGGGTGTAACCAGTGATTTCCCAACTGTATCCCCGTCTTGCTCTTCTGTTCCCTTGTCCAGGAATAACTCTGTTATTTTGTCGATTTTTATCAGCCTGAACGGAATTTATGCTGTTTATTCTGTCATTGTTTTTGTGTTTATTGATCATTCTGTCTATGAACCTGAAGCTCTGTGTATACCCAGGCATAGCTCTGTTGCCACTCAGAGATGGCGGTTGTCGTACTCGCCTTTCTTGTTGAATTGTCTGTATCCGTGACACCTTTGTCCTCCCGTCAGAACCAATGGTCACATTATAGGCTGTCTGTATTAATTTATTACCATCGATATCCTCTTCTTCTCCGTTGCCCGATGATTCTTCACTATCAGATCCGAAATTTTCTTCGTCCGACTCTTTCTCAAATGATGTTGTAACTTGTAATGTTGATGTTTCTAGTTTAGGACCTTTAAAGTCGTCCTGTATGATTATTGCTTCGTATTTGGACAAAGATGAAGACTCGCTCTCGCTTGACGATTCTGAGGAATCGAGTGTTGACGTCTCTAAATCATGTGGAAGACTGTATTGGTAAACAATTCCAGGATTATGGGAAAACGCTAGTACCTAATACAAAGAACATGACAGCAATATATCAATTTCATGGAAGAATCTGGTAGATTTTCTATCGTAATATTCCGACACAAAAATAAAAGAAACGAAATTGACAAAAAGAGGAAATAATTCATTTAGAATTTATGAAGTGTCTCAAAGATAGAAGCACTTTTTTGTATTTTAAGTCACCTTAAATAGAGGGCAATTTATCGAAAAATACGATAAAGTAAAAAAAAATCAATTTTGCTGATTCATAAGTTTTTCAAAGTCGTTTTTGTCTTTGGCAAAATTTCGATTTACGCTATTCAATATGTTCATGCATAGATACCATGATATCTAAATCCGTGGATGTCGGTCCCTTGGAGACAATGCATTCCCCAGGACAACGTCCAAGATGGCGACGATGATAGCGAAAATGAGTTCCTACTCCATCAAATTTACCATCACGTGATAGACGTCTGTGACCATTGATTATGTATTCTCCTTCATTTTCTTTTAAAGCTAAAATACAAGATTTTAAGTTATCATGCTTTTTAGTAACTCAGTATAATACAATTGTATCGTGTAATTGCGTTTTTATGTGGAAACAGAAAATCTAACAACTTAAAAAATCATATTTAGTCTTGCTAGGTGTCCGTCGATGCTTGATTTTGTGCTCTATTGTGAGTGCTATTGAGATTATCGTCAGGATCTTCTTTAACTCATTTGTGTCACACTTATGCCCTTTGCAGTGTTGAGCTCGTAAAAAAGTTCCCCGCGAGGGATTTGACAGTAAGTGTTTTGAATATATTTCCCTGACATTGTCGCCATAGCACTTTCTATATAGACATAACGTCAGACAGTGCATGGATTTTATATAATGTTTTCATTTTCGTGCTTAAACATCGACGGCGGGTGCGGCTAGCCAACAGAGGATGCTTACTCCTCCCGGGCACCTGGTCCCACCTCTAGCTTATTAGGGGTCCGTCGATGCTTGCTTTTGTGCTCTATTGTGAGTGATATTGAGATTATTGTCAGGATCTTCTTTAACTCATTGTTGAAGACGTGTCTCTCCAATTTGAAGCAAGCATATCGCTTTGATATTTTATACAGCTCTGTTGTACTTATTGTAACTACTAAGTTGCTATATAGAATGCAAGTTCTTATATTCGAAGAGGTTGTCATTCAATAGTGTTTTGCTTTGTTTATTGGTCGATTTGTTGTGTTTGTTCTCGTTGTCACTTGTTTTCTGTCGACATGGTTGCTTTTCGTCCGTTTCCACCACTTACTTCGTCTTGAGTTGAAGAAGCCTTTAATGTTTAGATCATGTCTACTAACCGAGATAGTTTCTACTTCGTCTTAGCTGAGTTATATTAATATTTCTGGCACCGGCAGGTATTGTTCCTATCTTGTTATATCCATAATCCAGTTTTGGCTGACTGTACACTTCGTCAAAAATCTGACACGTCGAGCCATCTCCACCGCACACTCCACACGTATCAAGCCTCGTTCTGGAGTTAATGACGCCATCACATCCAAATTTCTGTAAAGGAAAATGTAATGAAAAAAAAAAAAAAATAAATGAAGACGTCATGCCATACAATTTCTGAAAGACAAATGAAGGAAAACCTCTCGGATATTTGGATTTTCTTTGATAATGATCCCTGGAACTTACTTTACATTCCCCGTCGACACAGACTGCTGTTCCTTCTTTATTGCATATTGTTCCATTTGTCATTGTGGAAAATGTCTTGTAAAATCCGAACCCTATTGCGCTGCATGTCAAAACACATCTCGATTCATCTGGAACGAGAATAAACATATTCAACAAATTTTTGATTTTTATCATTCAAATGCAATCAATCATGTTTCAAAATTTACATCATGTAGACTTTAGTCTGTTTGACTCTCTGTCTGACCACATATATGATATCTGACATGTTTACTCTTAATGAAATTTGACAAATTCAAATAACAAATATGGACAATGACCATATCCCAATATACAAAACAAAATCGATGATTTAGAAAATCATAAACTGAAGGCATACAAAATCAGAATAAAACAGGAACCAAAGCAAGCAAACAAACAAACAAACAAACAACTTTACTAATTCAGGTTCCATTGATTTGCTATCATGGAAGTGACCGATACAAAAAGGACTTGATACCCTCTTTTGGCCAGGACTCTTTGTATCTGGTTACAATTTTGTACATCGTAGATTCGAAATGCCAAGTCTTCTCGATTTTGTTGTGCTGGTTTTTTTTCCATGTTTTAAAGTATTGGATTGTGAGTGGATTTGGGTTTTGTTTATTTAAAAAAAACACCACGGACATGTACATAAACACATGTTTGTCGGCCGACCCGTGCTCCTCGTAAGGCCCGAAACAACCACACTTCGGTCACTGGCTCGAAGCCCTAATCACTAGAGAGGACCATGGGTCCACTGCGCCGGTTTTTTGATTGAATATGTCGGAACTGGTGGTCATTTTATTTCTTGCGCATGTGTTTTCTCTAATAGTCGGCATTGTCGCGTAGTCGAAATGAAAAAGTTATCTTTCTTTTCTGTATTATAATAATTACAAGAATGAAGATTGAGGAAAATACTGTACTCCATATAATAATACTCATTCAGGTAATTCCTACTAAATTGTTGTCAATGGTAAACGTCTTCAAATTCAATAGCATTCATTTAAGAACAGATAAATTTTCAGCATGGACCAGACATGAACGTTTCGGGTACTGAACCCTCTTCAGTGATCCTCAATCTAAAAAAAATGTATTATTTCTAAAGAGTGTGAAAATTATGATATTTATGTAATTTTAAGCTATAATATCAGAATTGACTTTCACTGTGATTCCTTGCCATGGGTATCTTTATTATTGGTGGGTAGGTTTCTCTGTGAATGTTCTGCAGACTTTGTTTTTGTTGTTCAAAATGCTTTGTCTATAATGACAATGCTGACCGAACTTTCTGCCAATAACGTACATCAATCAGGCTGAATGCATGGATGTCAAACGCTATCGGGGCCCTCTGTCTGTTACATTACACATTATGTGCCAATTCTCTTATAACTTCTTCAAGCATACCTGCCATGATGAGCGATTTGCCAGGCTCACGTATCTTTTCATTGCATGTATTTCAGATTTTAGTGTTCACTTAGTGACGTTTTGCCCATGTTAAATGCCTAGATATATGCATTGAAGCAGATTAAAAGTTTTTACTTTCTGACACTATGTATATGTGGAGATACTTCTATTCTGATAATAGAATTTCATGTTTTAGCTGCATGGTTCCACCATCTTCACATCGGTGATCGAAATAAAAGAAGATATTACAAAAATTATTCTCACAAGTGGTTTTTCAAACACTTAAGGAAAGTATGTAAAATTTGCACCTCTCTTAATATATTTGTACTTTCTTAATGGAAATCTTGTTAAGTTTATGTTAAAGACAAAGGGTATTTTACTTGAAACATAGGGATGCACTCGCAAATATATCAAAAGTGAAGCCCTTGAATCAATAAAAATTCCCCTTCATTTTATGTACCTTCAGAACACGGTGAATAGAGAAAGTTGAGAAAGTGAGAGCTGAATTGGAATGATCAAATGATGGAAACTGCATGGAGGATATCCTATTTTCCCATTTTTAAATCCCCTTCAATATCGAAGTTTATCTACACAATAACATTCTGAATGATTTAGAAATGAAAGAAATACATTTTTGTGATTATCGCAATAAAAGTCGTCACGACATTTCTTTATGTACACGCTGGAGTTTATTCGTAGATTGTAAGTCCGTTATACTTTGGATAATATCCTCTTTTTTGAATAAACGCATGGTTCATTGTGACCTTGGTGCACTTGGATTACGATGGTCAACTTAGAAAGAGCCTACCATCGACCCTTTCCTTAAAGATAACATAAGTTGATATTAGTACTTTGAAGCGAAACACATTTTAAGGTTTAAAAATGTTTTTTTTTTTTCATTTCACGTTTTCAAACAAAATTTTATAAGATAAGATACATGAAAACACTTTTGCCCTTATGAATTCTTGCTAGGAAGTAATTGCATTATCGTGTAAGTTAAAAATAATTCTTGTAGATTCCAGCCGTTCTCGTGTACTTTATAAATTTCAAAGAATCTGTACATTGAACTTTGTAAAACTTGAAGTACGCAAAAATAAAAGGAATTAGAGGCACTCTCTGCTGTATTGAAGTTAAACCACTTGACCAAAGACCGAAACAATGTTTCTCGAGCTCTCTTATCATTGAGGGGCCAATTGAGTAATTACACAATACACCCACGATCTTTTACGAGTTTCTTAATGACACGGAATAAAAAACGAAATATATACTCATAAATGCCAATTACGTACCGAGTGTATAAGGCTGCCAGTTATATTTCCGTGAACGTATTTCTTCTCCGTTGTGGGACGCGCACTGTATTTCCTTTAGAGTACGTTTTCCATCTGAACATTTCTAAAATGAAATTCTACTTTTAGTCAAAAGTACACATCTTAAAGCTTTGATTTAAGATTATGATGGCATGGGGGTAAAAAATAAGACTCTCTATTTGCAGTAAGAATTGTTATGCGGGCAATATAAATCATCCTTAAATTTTCTACATCAATACAGAAATAACGACAGATAAAATCAGTTCTGGTCAAATAGTTCAATGTTATTACGTTTTATCTTCTATTGAAATAGGCGTATTTATAAATTGGTTCTAGCGCCTTCTGGTAACTTTCATTTCTATTTAACGGATAATGTATAGATGTTGAAGTCAAAGGTACCAATTTAAAAGTTTTACAAAACGAATAATTGGCAACATCTGTCAAATTCAGCCACCCCAGTGAACACGTATAGAAAAATAAATGGAGGTAAGGCAATACATTCCCTCTGCTTTGAGTTTACCTGTTTGTTGCAAGCTTTGAATTGCAATTCATCTCCCGCACAATTCCTTTGCACAGACCTGGAATTACGATTGCATTAAGATGGATGTAAATTTGCAACAAATAGCAATTTCAAATGTATTCTCGTTAGAAGATATTCAAATTGTCATGAATAATGAATTGTAGCTGAAATTACAGCCTCTAGTTTGTATGCATTTCATTAGAATAAAGATACTTTTGAAAGATACATCTGTCCAGTATCCAATTTTGTGAAATTTGATAATAATAGTTAAGAATCATATGATTACAAACTTATAAAATGATTGAAATCTCTATTAAAATGTATGTCAGGAATTATAAGTAGCTAGAAATGTAAATGATGTAAAATAGGGTGGAAACTGGATGTATCTCCTCTATTAGATATTGCACTAGGGATTATTAACATTTGTAAAACATATATCAGAAGGGAGCTTATACATGTATTTCCTTGTCTATCAATGAAAGAGATGCAACAACGTACAATGTAAGGAGGTCAATACATAAAAATTCAAACCAGATAATGTTTGTTTTCCTAACTCTTTTCACCAAACTGCCTTGTTGAAATGCGCAAATAGTGTACTGAAATCATAACAACATAACATACCATATATTTCAACATTAATTACTTTAACCACTAGATAGGTTTCTCTGTGTTGGGATGTAATGTAATAGCTACTTACAGAGAGGTGCAGGGCCTTGCCCTTGATGTTATCCCTGTCCCACATTCTGCATTACATGATGTCCACTGTGACCATTCTCCTGTTAAATCCTACAATATCACAGATGAAAGGAGATCTTCAACAACACTTGGTTGCAGTACCCACAGCAAAACCCCCAATGCAAAAACACAGAGGAGGCAATCACAGAAACAGACAGGTACAAATTTATTATAAACAAAAATCTATATAAACCATTTGAATGACATTATCCAAATCCCATCAGATATGACGGGTAGCCAATAATAGCATGTCATTTCTAAGAATTTATCCAACTTTGATCGGTGAGGCATATTATGCACAAAGAAGTATAAAATGGTCAACTTACTTGAGCTTGTAAACTGTTAATAAGAAATATCGATACATAACCAATGGTAATTAAGGTACAGGAAGTGGAACTGCAATAGAATAAAAATTAAATAGATCAGAACAAGGGAGAAACGTTTTGTAATATGGTATAATCATGATTAGATATAGATTTTTCAATAACATTTATTGTACCAAGACAACTATTTTAGTTGGTACTCATAATTCTTGTTCCGGAGGTTTTATCAATATCTCATGTTTACAACCAATAAAGGGATTTCAGTTGATCATATATATCTATTTTGACAAAGCATGTCTCATCAGCGATGCTTGAGGCGTAAATGACGGTAATCATTGTATGTAATATAATTTCAACAGCTTAGTAAGTGAAATAATCTGAAATGTATACAAAACACCATATAAGAAGCTTAAAAGGTTTATTTCAAAATAAAACTTCATCAAATCTATATAAAATTGAAGAGGACAACAATATCCTTGTTGATAAGCTCACCACCAGCAGCAATATCAACACAATCATATGTAGATTTAGAGAGGCGGGTGGAGATGGTCAGGAATCTACCTATGTTGAATTCGTAAAAATAATTTTTCAGATATTGAATAATGGAAGTGTTCCAACTCTTTGTCTTCTTGAAGAAAATTTCTAGCCAATTTTAATGCACCAGACAGGTGTTCCAAATAATGGATCATCACTAGTGGTTCTTAATTAAATGCCGAAGTTTCAAACACAACTATATGTATTTTAGTAGCGCCCTCTTGTTTCATATTTTGAATTTTAATTTGTGCATCTACTTTGCAAGGAGTTTGCGGCTCAAAATTTCCTGTAGGGTCGATTCAGTAGCATAGTTAAAATAAAATATATGACCAAAATAGCATTGGAGGGATGGCGCTTGGGTGTTAACCTACTTTAAATCGATGATATTTTTGGATGATAAATTTCCGAAAAAGCAAAATAATATATATGATGTCAAATTGATAAAGGGCCAAAACAAAGCTTCTTCAGGCTAAAGAGCTGGAAAGAAGTGTCACTATAAATATTCAAGCACGGGGAACGAATTTAACTGCTCCACACTGCAAAGGAAAATAAGTGTTTATTATACTAATGGAAGTGTTCCAACTTTTTACCTTCTAGAAGAAAATATTTCTAACCAATTTTAATGCACAATGTGCATCCTCATCAGTAGTACAAAATTAAAAGCGAGAAAGGGGGATGGAGGAGGGAGAGAAAGGGGCGGGAGGAGGGAGGAAGGGAGGAACAGGAAGGGTGAAAGGGAGGTAAGGGGCGGGAGGGAGAGAGGAATACCCCCTATCATGATAATACCGCTCATCATATATGCATTTTAACAAATAATTTTCATTCATTATGCCAAAACAGAGGTTAACACAAGAATTATGTGCATTTGAGAACCATGAAAAAGCTATGTGTGATTGAGATTACAAAACATCGTCACAGGGAACGAATCTGACTCTCTGCCTACCGTATTAAAATGAATTGTGTATACAGCTTTTGTACCGTAGAATTTTGCCTCTTTTATTATTATGATTTTAGACTGAAAGACTGAATCTCCTAGATCAAATCAAACGGGATAAACAATGTCTAGATGTGCAGTAGAAGCAGCGGCTTTGTTTTATGATCATCCCTTACTAATACTGTATCAATAATTTGTGCATGTGTAAATGCACCCTAAGCGTTGTTTCCATGGCTGATGACATTAACATTTCAGTTTGAGCATTCTTGTTAGGTCGCGCCGATGTGAAGAAATGTCATAAAGATTATTTTCACCAGAGCTATGCCGACTATTCTAAGTTTGTTTGTTAGAAGATTCTATCTTTCTGGGTTTCTATACCACAAGTTTTTATGTATACATCATGGGGTTCTCGTTTCAGACTTCACCCCCGCAATTTCAATCATCTAAGTTTTCAACCGTTTTAACACAATATCAGAATGTTGCAACGCTGAAAGCGCTTTTATACTTGTAGTTTCAAGAGAAGATTTCACCATGCATTCAACAAAACTCATAAAAAAGATAAAATCAAAGATAGAAGATAGCTGTATGATTTATGAAATTTCATAGTACATTGTTAATAATCATTTTGAGAAGTGGAAAGATGTTAATAAGCATATAATCCGGATAGATACATATTTTACTTTGCTGTCAAAGAAAGGAGGGGATCTCCAACAACACTCCGCTGCAACATCCACAGCAAAACCCCCAAACATCCAATGCAAAACACAGAGCAGACACGCACAGAAAGTGACGCAAGAAGGACAAGGAACACCAACTCAATTATCTCTAAATAATTCCTTTAATATTTTGTAACAGATTGCTGCTATTGAATCCATCCTAGGTTTTCATGGAAATAGTTTGGAGAAATCAAGAAACTGGCGAGAGTTACTCTAGTAGTATAATATGATATGATAACACGTTACACATTGCTCTGCTTGAATGCGATTTTTTGCGAAGTTTGGAACCTCATCACATAAACCTTGACATACATTTTATACCACTCAGATTACAGGTGTCCGGAGAGTAGAGTAAGCATCTCCTGCTGGCTAGCGATACCCGTCACTTTATTCATGCAGCAAGGTCAAACGCGGCTTGTATGTCAACTATAGTGTTTCGGATCTAACTTTAAATATCTCTCAGCATTGTGGACAACAAGTGACAAAGTCTGTCACTCATAAATATACCCCAGATCGAGCAGTTCCTTAGGTAGTTACCTTGTCCTTAAAAAGAAGTCGTTTTAGTTTGAGCCTGCTTTGGAAAAGGGTATCAACTGCGATATGAATGCAACATATGCAGGGGGGGGGGAATAAATGTTACTACTTAGGAAAGGGAAATTGTTGTTTTGAAGTTGTCAGGTTTTGTTGTATATTGAAATATTTAGGTAAACATTGTCGTCAAACGCTAACATGAGATTTGAATATGAAGCGGAGTTTATGCTTGAAGTGGCCTCTTTCACCTCTAGTTCAAGCGGATAAATTTTACTGAGGTAATCAGCAACGTTTGGATTATTAATTGAGAGTAGGTCATCAATGTATTTGCATGTAGGCTAAGGTTTTCCATGGGAGAGCAAGGACTGAACAAACTCTGCTGCATATGAATATAGAAAAATATCAGTAAGAAGTGGAGTTCAGTTGGAACCCATTATAATTCCAAACAGTTACTGAAAAACCATTATTTCAAACGCTACAAACATGTTATCGATCAGATAGTTCCCATTTTGATTACTTCTCCTCTCTGAGTATTAATTACTCGAATAAGAATTTCCGTTCACAATATAAGTTTTATTTTGTAATTTACAATAATACGATTGAAAACGCGACTACGATTTTTGCTATATAGTGATGACATTTTTATTGATTTGAGTAATTCCTTATTTCGATTTTGAATGTGAAATGTTCTAGAAGTTCTAGAGGTAATGATGATAAAACCTTTGAATGGGCAAGTCAGGGTGCACATTGCTGCACTAAGTTTTCTTTCAAACTATTATGCAAACATATTTTATGAAAATGTCTTTTCATTTAAACGTAAAATTGTCATTTTTAAAAAAAAAATTTCGGATGGACAGATCAAATCTCATTTCGACTTCTTATTTTCATTATTGTTTCGTTGTATACTTTCCTCTTCAATATCATAAATTTTTGTACAAGTGATATCATATTACACAATTTTGTAAAGCATATTCGCGATAATCTGATAATCATTTTTTATGTTTTCACTAAAATTTACATTGAAATTCTAATCTTGTCTGACAGAGGACTATTTGAGATAACCCCGAGTACGTCTATCAAATTCCCGATCAGATTTTATAGTGTGATAGCTAGGAGACATTGACCCAACTGCTTCTGTTCTCTGTTTCACAATACCCTGACAAGAACATGTTTTAACACTGCGTTAACATGAAAGAGTAATTGACTGTCTTAACATAATAAATATCATATGACCATTAGTATTAGTAAACACATAAAAGGAATCCCCCTCATCATTTCTGTAACCACCTTGTATCAGTAAAACCATCTACCGTAAAACGTATCCCTTTTCAACCAACTTCTTATATATGCATTTTCAAACCATGGATATACACATAAATGTAGTTATATGTCTGAATGTGAAAGCTTAAGACGATAGCTTTAATCGACACAGCTTGAAATGAATGAGGGCGAATAAAATTTTAATTCATAAATATGAAGTTATAAAGCCTGTATTATACGCACCCCTTATCCCTGTGCAATAATTACACTTCTTTCTAATTTTTAAATCAAAAACCATATTTTGCTGCACGCCAAACGTATTAACTACCCACTCTGATCTCAATGGGGCGTATTTCTAGCCGTCTCAATGCCGTTATTTATATGACAAAAACAATGTAGCCTCACATAAAAGGGGTATGTAACACTTATAGAATAGTGTCAAAGTCTAATACAGAAATACTTCCCCTCTGACATCATTTTTGAACACGACACGAATTCGCAAACTTTTTTTGAGTACTGAATTTCAGTGTTAGCGGGAGAGCAAGGAAGCTGCATGCAGCATTTTCATTGTTTATAAATTCCATGTTTCTCATCCAGATACGCCAATGCGATGTCATTAACTAGGTTTATGCTTATCCTTCAAAATTTTGAATGTTTGACTTGAATTTCTTCTTTTCCTTAACCTATGATACCGTGGTAAGCTATGGGTTCTAAAAACCGACATTTGAAATCCTTATGTTCATAGAAACGACGTTTGATACAGATTTGAACCAAGAACAAATCCTGAATACTTCTTTCTGATCTATGATATATGAGAGAAATTAATTGCCCTCTTACGAAATATGAGAACAGGTTTACTGAGAACTAGTCTGATAGCAAAACGTTTACTTATCAATAGATAAAAACTTGAAAAAAGCGATTTATGCGAAAAAATTCGGTAATTAAGATTTGATTCTGAATCATTATGTTGGATTGAATCTTTGATAACTTTCCAACAAATGATGCAGTCAGACTTGTAATGTGAGTTTTATTTTGGGTATATTGCCCAACTCGATGAGACATCGATATATAGTATGTATGATCTTTTGATTTTACTTTTATTTTATCTTTTGATTTTACTTTTATTTCATCTTTTGATTTTACTTTTATTTTACCTTCAAATTCAACTTCACAGATTATACAACATCCCTCAGTAACGAGTTGATGTATCCCTAAATTCTAGTTTTTACGTATGACCTTGAAGTGATGAAAATGAAATATTCCTTTATACGAATACATTGCAATGTTCTTTACGAAAAAAAAAATCAAAATAAATAAAGTGTACGAACACATTTTGTCAGAGAGCAGGCTTTTAAACATAAAGTTCCAAATACTGTTCACCATACCAGACATTCATGTGTCGAATAATGAAACCTCAATAGCGGTACGTCAGGCCAAATTGATTCAGAGAAGCAGAGGTAATTAAGAGGTGCTACCACGTCTGAAATCTAAATTTTCTATTTGTTCAACAATGACTTTTATTTAAGATAATCAATCTAACAATCAAAAATATTTCGTATGTTACTTATTCTAGTTGATCAAGCCGCTCGGTTGATTGAACATGAGCTCACTACAGTCATCAGAGCGCGGACCGTTTTACATACGCCCGATGATATCCATTTGCAGAGACTTTCGTTGGTAACTTTGCCTTATAAAGAGAGATTGTGCGTCTTGGGAAAATATCTAGGTACCATATCATTCGCTATAAATGGAACAGATAGTTGTCGGCTTCTGATGCATATAGGTATCTTAAATTTCTGCGTTACATTCTTCAGTATGTCATGTCTAAATGGGGTTGTTTAAGTATGTCATGTCTAAATGGGGTGGTTTAATGTCATGTCTAAATGGGTTGGTTACTTGGTCTGTTTACAGGTCCTCTTCCTACGTGTGATTTCTCTTGATGAAAAATTTGTCATGTCTAAATGGGTTGGTTACTTGGTCTATTTACGGGTCCTCTTCCTACGTGTGATTTCTCTTGATGATAAGTTTGTCATGTCTAAATGGGGTGGTTACTTGGTCTGTTTACGGGTCCTCTTCCTACGTGTGATTTCTCTTGATGATAAGTTTGTCATGTCTAAATGTGGTGGTTACTTGGTCTGTTTACGGGTCCTCTTCCTACGTGTGATTTCTCTTGATGATAAGTTTGTCATGTCTAAATGGGGTGGTTACTTGGTCTGTTTACGGGTCCTCTTCCTACGTGTGATTTCTCTTGAAGATCAGCGTGTGTATGCTTGTTGATAAATAATGTTTTACGATACGAAAATACTTTAAGATACATATAATTTCTCGGGATAACTGATAAAAAAATTATGTGTGGTATGACCATGAAGACGGGACTCTAGAGCTGCAACGATTCACAGCGGTGCACCGAGAATCGCGATTCTTAGCTCCAACTCGAATCGCGAGTCGTAGTGGTCAGAAACGATTCGAGTCGAGTAGTCTAAATAATGCAGAAAAACGTTCTAATTTCAACTTTAAAGTATTCACTAATCGCAGGATTCCCAGTAAGAATGATTTAAGAAGGTGAGTTAGAATAAAAGGTGAACCTTTCAAGTGCATTTTACCTAGCAATTCGTAAGAAAACACAGGGTCAGAGGAAATTCGAACCGGCGACTTTTACCGCATTTCAACGAGTACGCGAGTGCTACCCCAAATTGATAATTGCCTCTTTTAAAGTATTTTACCTATGCACTTCTTTGTGCAAACTGGTTAGTTATCATGTATCTTTTGTGCACAGTATCAAATTTATATCCCCAGAAGGCCGTTCTGTGGAAGGGGGGGGGGTGTCTTCGAATACTTAAACATGTATACATATCATACAGTGCTTACACATGAACTGGGATTCAGGTTTTTTTTAGATTTGAGATGACATTTTCAATCAAATTTTCAAATAAAAGGAAAAAAAAAACATGGAAAATTATATTGTAAAAAACTCGAACCGAAAAAAAAAAAAAAAACCGAATCGAGACATAAAAATCGAATTCGAACCGAATCGAGAAGTTCCCGACTCGTTGCAGCTCTACGGGACTCTATGATAGACTATATCCAAATCTCTTCTGAGCAAAATGGGCCCTTACAACTTGACCTATAGTCTGCTTTGTTTAATCCGAGTTCGTGAATGTCCTTTCTCATAACGTTTGCCCTTCGTACAGTTGAAATCCATCTGCATATTGTTTTGATATAGAATTCTGTTTACATAAGTTTAAAAAATAAAGACTAAATCACCAAAAAGTGGATTGATAAAGAGATGGAGGGTAAGGTATCATAAGGTGGATATTTGCTGTATACATTTTATTTTTATAGCATTATACTATCATAATTGAACAGAAATCCACACTCATCTTCCAAAAAAATGTTATCTTTGATGGAATCTTTAGTTTTTGTTTCTACTCGTAGGAGGTGAAATCTAATGTAGTCTGTATCACCTTACTTTACATCTGGCCAATCAGTTTCACTGTTTGCATTTTTTTGTCATTTAAGATGACTTTCTCAGCCCCCTTAGCTACCATCTCTCCTCACATCCATTTGTTTTATCTGGGCAACGAGGACATAAACATTTCTTGTTTCAATCGTAATGCCAAGAGGACAAGTGATGCTCATTTCTTTACGACCCAATTGTAAATTTTTGGCGCGTGGTTTTGGATCGCCGTGTTGTTTCGTTGGTATTTACAGTCCATGAAATAGGCTTGGCATTCCCAACCGAGGAGATCACGTCCCGGCTTAGAAAGTCGCACATAAACTAATTCGGCAAATATAAGCTTGAACTATATTTTGTAGTATTATCATTTATTACTTTTTTATGATTCTTGTACCTATAAAAATCGATTTGGCTTACATGACTCCTTAATTGATTGCATTCTGTTCGGATAAAGAAAAAGTTTCATTTTTTCATCTTGACCGTATTTTTTCATGATATCTTATTCTGGACATGACTAGATCATATTTTACTATCTTTATTGAAAAAGAATTTATGCATTACACATTTTCTTAGATTGATATAATTGGAAGATGTATAACATTTGTACCACTTGGTAAGTGTCACTGCTGGTGGACCAGGAGTCCCCGGGGGCACATGTAGCCAAGTTCGATCAACTTCGATTGATCGTTTCCTCAAAATGCATTCCAAAATTTCTGTTCACGAAATTTTCTCAAAATTTCTGAAATGTGTGACCTGTAGCATCATATCCCACCTTTCCTGCTACGTCTTTTGGTATATTTTGAACATAATATTCACAGTCTTTGGCCATATTTCATTGTTTGAATTGAGGATCACTGACGAGGGTTAAGGACCCAAAACGGTTTCTAGAATTATCAAGGTTAAAATTAACAATTCCGTGCGCATGTGCGGTTTTGGAGAGGAGGGACGACCTCCCCTACGGAATCACCCAAAATACAAAATTTGCCGTGATTACGTTCAGGAATGCACTCTCCCCTAGTCGGACTAGCTTCCCGTATGTTTCATGAGATCAAGAGACTAAGAGAGGATTTCTTCTCTTCTTGACCAAATAAATACAAAACATTATGTAGTAATAGAAGAAGAAAATTGAAGAGATCCAAATCGTAACCTTCTTGAACAACAATTTCAATTAATTTTAATGCACCAGATACGTGTTTCGGATAGTAATTCCTCATTAGTGGTACTTCAAGCCAGAGTCATTTCAGACAAGCCAAATTAAAAAAAAATAAAGCCTACGCTCACGCAGCAAGATACGCCCGTTGGGATTTTTTTCACAACACCAAAATATCTAAGTCCCATACCTCCATAAGGACAAGTCGGATGAACCTGAAAATCAAAAGGTGGCTTCCTCTTCAAAGTCTGATCACAATGTACAAATATCAACAAAATCTGTTGACACATATTCAAGTTATTGCATTCCATGCACCTATATTTTGCCCTATAAAGCTTAACATGTATGTGCATATAACCCCCCCCCCCCCATTACGCATAATTTCTGGATAATAGGACAAAAAATTTAAGAATCCGTTACATATGTGAAAGAACATCCTTTCTACTTGAAGTATACAGAATTTCAAAATATTTTGACCAGACATAGATTTTTAAAGAATTTTTAACTATTTTAGTATATTTTCATTGTATTTAAAATAGCTAAGTCCCATAACTCCGTAACGACAAATCGGATGAACCTGAAAATCGAAAGGCGGCTTCTTCTACAAAGTCTGATCACAATATAGAAATATCTTGTAAATCCATTGACACATATTCAAGTTATTGCGTTCCATGCGCCTATATTTTGCCCTAAGCTTAACATGTATGTGCATATAACCCCCCTATTACACATAATATCTCGGTTATGCGACCAAAAAATTAAAAACCCGTTACATATGTCAAAGAGCATCCTTTCTACCTTAAGTATACAAAATTTCAAAACATTTCAATCAGAAATAGATTTTTAAATAATTTTTAACTATTTTAGTATATTTTCACTGTAATTTAAAATATCTAAGTCCCATAACTCTGTAACGACAAATCGAATAAACCTGAAAATCGAAAGGCGGCTTCCTCTCCACAGTCCAATCATAATGTATGAATATCATGAAAATCCGTTGATGCATATTCAAGTTATTGCGTTCCATGCGCCTATATTTTGCCCTTAGCTTAACATGTATGTGCATATAACCCCCCCCCCCCCCTTCCTATTACACACAATATCTCGGTTATGCGACAAAAAATTAAAAACCCGTTACATATGTCAAAGAACATCCTTTCTACTTGAAGTATACAAAATTTAAAAAAATTTCGACCAGAAATAGATTTTTAAATAATTTTTAAATATTTTAGTATATTTTCACTGTATTTTAAAAATCTAAGTCCCATAACTCTGTAACGACAAATCGGATGAACCTGAAAATCGAAAGGCGGCTTCCTCTCCACAGTACAATCATTATGTATGAATTTCGTGAAATCCGTTGACGTATACTCAAGTTATTGCGTTCCATAGGCGGACGGACAGACGGACGGACGGACAGACGGACAGACGGACGGACGGACGGACTTCGCCATACCATAATACGACCCGTCAAATGACGGGCGTATAAAAAGATAATCAAGAAAAATGACAAGCCAAATTGAAAAAAAAAAGAAAATCAAGAAAAATTGATAAGTTTCCAAAATAGCAAAATAATGTGTATGTTGTTGAATTAATTTTTAAGCCTCTATTCTAATTTTGAATTTTGTGCATTTATTTTGTAAAGAGTGCGCGGCTCCATAGTTGAATGAAATCTATGACCAAAGATAACCTCCTTTTAATGTCAGCGGAAAAATTGACAAGTTTCCAAAATAGCAAAATAATGTATGTTGTTAGATTAATATAGCGCCAATAAAAAGATTCTTTAAGGCGACAGAGATGGAAAGAACGTTATTATGACACTTGAAACACTCAATTTCAGGGAACCTGTTTGATTGCTCTTTACTTCAAGAGAGAATAAGTGTAGATCAGTGAATGAAAGTCAAACACGAAAGCCGAAACCAGATTCCATAGACCACAATGGAAAGGCTAATTAGGAAAAAATTCAAAACAGAACTTGCTCAAACGAAAAGAGAATAGGACAAACAGACGGATACAATGCAACAAGCTCCACAGAAACACGAAGGACAACTTATCTAATGAACTATATTCAGTGCAAGTGCGGAAGGCATTGTAGATTGATTATAGGCGTCGCTGTTAATACGCCCCATACTTATTATTTTCATAGATCACATGATCTAATGAAAGTATAGTATCCAAGTAGTTAGGACCATAAAGGAAGTCCAAAGCCCATCCCAATTTCTGTCCTCCTGTTGGTTTCGCTGATTTGCCACGGAATGACAAAAAAATTGTAAATAGCACCACCCTTAATAAATTTGATAAAGAATTAGATGTACACTAAAATTGATAAATGCAATTCCATTGACCTTTATGCCTGCCAAACATAAGAAAATTGACGTATGATGTACACATATCAAAATCAAAATTCAATTCTGTCCCCCTCCTTTTTTACAGAGATCCCAGAACAAATCAAGTACACTGATGTCAGGGTCCCTATTTGTCACTGTCTTTACACTATGTAACCTATCAAACTTCAAAGTCAATGGTGGCTAGACTTAAAGAGAAAGTACATTTTTCTAAGCTCACCTACAGAAAGTTAAGATGTATGATGATGTAAGACGATACCACGGTACAGACGGGGCAGGGTGAACTTACACCCTCGGGCTTTACTTTTCAAGTGGTCAATGAGTTGGTTTTCTTTCTGATGTTCTTGGCTTTATGTAGGTTTTTATTTATCTCCATTTGTCATTATGACGCACCAGTTAATACTTTTAAATGAATTAAATCAGAGTGTTTTCTTGTTTCATTTTTTCCCATTTGATCAGATATATTATGTGCGATTTAGAAACATTTTCATAAGGGGGTTGATGGTCCAGCCATTCATTAGAAAAAACAAACTTTTGACATTAATCTGACAATAAAGTGTTTTCTTTACATTTACAGTATTATATTGTATTGCATTGTCATCATTATATACAAATTGGATTGACATTTTATTGGAGATAACTTTTCTTTTCCCCAAGTTTATAAAATTAGTTACGCGAGCCATCTTTATAGATCTCCTTCATGTTGTGTATTTCTTATTAATAGCCGCATACTAACTTTTTGCACCTTAGTGACTTTTGTTGGCAGTACGTGTCAATAAGAGCGTACGAGCGGTGTCGCCCATTTTCCCGGGGTAATACTGCCCAATCAAAGTACGGTAGATAGATGGTTATGGTCCAGGTGTGCTCTTTGATTTAGGAAGATTTTTATACCTGTTATTTTTATATACATTGTTTTCTATATCGAAGCTTATAAAGCGCTCAATGTTAAACGTCTTCAAATTCAATAGCATCATTTAAAACAGATGCAATTTCAGACATGGACCAGACATGCACGTTTCGGGTAATAAACTTTGATTTAATTAAATTTCAAAGCATATCCGTTCATTTCTGGGTAACTATCCTCTCTTTGATTTCTTACTGTATGTCAAAATTTCTTCTGTATGACACACTATAAAATATACAAAGCACTCAAAACCAATCATGGCATCACAACCAAATAAAGACGTAACAGAAAAAAAAAACATGCCGAAGAAATTTGACGTAATGTTTTGCTATCACAGTGTATTTCATCTGATGAAAAGGATATCAATCCATCTGTTCTGTTTTGAATATTTTCCCTGACATGAACTTACTTAAACAATACATATTTTAATACCGTTAACGTTCGCAAGAATGGTACTCCAAGCAGCGGAGGAAAATATAAACAGGAAGAAGAAGAAGAAGGAGAAGGTCGCCATACCATAGAAATGGCCTCAGACAGTGCAGTTCATGTTTTTTTTTTTAATTTGTTTTCATTTTCGTGCATGATCATCGACGGCGGGTGCGGCTAGCCAACAGGGGATGCTTACTCCTCCCGAGCACCTGGTCCCACTCGATGCTCAATTTGGTGCTCTATTGTGAGTGCTGTTGAAATCGTCAGGATCTTCTTTAACTCATTTCATACAATGACATTCTCAAGACTAGAGGTTTTACAAGCATTCGACTCGTTACATTGATATGGCATGGAACAGAAAATCATTCGAGAATCTATGTCTATGATATATAACCCAGTGTAAGAAGCGTTACGTAACGTCAAGCGATAGGGATCCAAAAAAAATGATGGCAAAATCTTTCGAATTTATGTAGGACAAAAGTATCTTCATGGAGAGAAGATATTTTCTCAAATAGAAACATAATTTTTACGTCAATTAATGGAGGAAATTGTGATTTCTGATTGCACGAACTTAAGCTACTGTTACAGGATTAAATCTTCAGAAGATTGTGAAGTAATAACGGATATATGCATAATTCAAGGGTCTTTCTGAGTAAAGCCTTCAGGAAGCCAAGATGATTTTTTTTCTATTTCAAATGAATGTAAAATTAAGATCAACTTCTCAAACGTAATGCATGTATTAAAGTAATCCATATTTTATGTTCACGTGTGCACGTCGTATTGCGATGGATTTAATTAAACTTGAAATTTATGGTCAACACGGATAAAGTTATAACCTGTATGTAAACAAATACAATGAACGTAACCGCACGGTGTTCAGTTACGTAACTCACTTCTTTGATCATAGAGCTGACAATTTGAACTTAAAAATTTTGAAACAAATCCTAGGATCGTTTTATTCCACCATGAAAGTCTATGACTGCAGCAAGAAAGCATAATACTGTACAGATAGTAATCAGAGCTAGAGAGTTATTGACGAGTGTGAATGCCTCTCAAATACACAGAAACCTAAGCTGCAAATTATTTGTACACCTTTGCACTTTTGTATGCAAAATCTTCTCCTTCAAGGCAAAGATCTAAAAATGACAAAGTCTTAACTCCTTTACCGATTTTCTGTAATTATTTAAATTTATTTGGTTCGGTTTGACATGCCATTATCATAGGTCAAACCTCGTATGATCAGTTTAGATCTGAACTGACTAGACGGTAGACTGAAGGTAAAACAATTAGCATTTGATAGACAAGAATTGCTCATTTGTTTAACTTAATGAAATCATATAATTTTATGAAAGCCTCTAATGTAAGACAGAAGTTTCCAAAGCAGGTAAACTATTAGTAAAACCCGAGCAAGAGAATTCTCAATGAAAAAGATTATGTCACCATCAAATTGAAAGATAAGATTATTGATTTTGAAAAAAAAGTATTTCAGTGCTAGATAATGTATAAAGTATGAATTTTCAACTTACCCCTGAAGAATCATAATGTCAGTATTTATTAATTCCTTTGGTAGTATTAAATAGATTGACGACACACTTAATCCATCAATATCACAGTTTTACACTAGAATTGTGCAATGAAGAAGCATTTTAAAAAGGATTAGAATTTTAAAATTCTCGTCTTCATGTATAATATGATAAAACGACAGCGCCCGCTATGTGGGAATATTTTCTGTGGTATATGGTTTAATCCTGCAGTCGGATGTATCTCACCACCAGCTCCCTACACTCGGGGCAATCATCCAAGCTAATAAATGATACTTCCTAACCAGGTATCATCCCATTCGTTGGACAACACATCAAAGTTGTTAAAAAGGGATAAAACTGATTCAATTATTTTTCCTTCACATATAAAGTATTTGTACGATCAGAAGAAAGCGCGAAAAGAAAACGAGTGATTTATTGTGCGACACCGGCAATAGTAAAGCGGTGTTATAGCCAGTCACCAATGTCTGACATCTCTTACAATTAGCTATAGAGTCGTGCCAAAATTTCACTCTCTTTTTAACAATTGACTTTTTCATGTATATAGGGGAGTGAGCATTCTGGCGCGGATCTTAACGAGTTTACCTTTTTAATTTCGGAAATCGATATTGCATATTTGCACATATGCATGTTATTGTTTTACTCTTAACATGTGCATATATTACTCATAACTGTGAACATTGAAAATGATACGTGCATGTTGATCCTTTGAGAGAAAAGCTTGTCATATATACTCCTTTATTATTTCAAGAGTAAAAAGAGATAATAAAAACTAACACTCTTAAAACCCCAGTTGCTGGAGGGAGGGGAGGGGGGTTATAAAAAGCAGAGAAATGAAAAGAAAGGAGGGAATCTCTAGCAGGACGTGGTTGTAACACCCACAGCAAACATATAAAACACCAAAAATGCGAAAATAGAGGAGCAAACAACACTAAGAGACGCCAAAGGACAAGGAAGATTAACACTTAAACATCAAATACGACATCAAACCGAACAAAAAACCCAAAATGCGAAAATAGAGGGGCAAACAACAGTTAGAGACGAAGGAAGATTGAACTCTGAACATCAAATACATCAAACATACAAATAGGCAACCGGTGCCGACTTAGGACTGCTATCTGCTACACTAGTGGCAAATGACATGATTATCCCGATTAAGTGCTCACAACCCTTCCACTTGAGTACGTCAACGCATATTATACGTGCATTTGTTAATTGTTGTACGTGGTAACAGTCTAACAGAGCATTTAACGTACAATTGCCGACGTCGAATTTACTTTTGTTCGTTACGTACATTGTCAAACCGAATTTAGGTATGGACCCGAAACCAGAATATAACCCTAGTGCGGCGAAAATTCTTACATATACGTGCACAGAAACTTCTACGAGGGTTGTGCGCACGTAATCCATATAACCACTCCGTCAGATACTTGCGTAGCAGATGGCCGTTCAAAGTCGGCAACGGTTGCCCATTGGTCTCGTTGGATTATGTGTGGTCTTTTGTGTTTGATGTTACTATGTTGTGCGTTGACGTTCCTTGTCCCTTATGCGTCTCTTTCTGTGCTTGTCTGCTTTGTGCTTTTGCATTGGGTGTTTCGGGGTTTTGCTGTGGGTGCTGCAACCTATTGTTGTTGGAGATCCCCTTCTTTGTTTTCTACGGGTTGTGTGTGGGCTTTCTATTGCTTAGGCGATTCGTATGAAGAATTTGTGCCCAGGTTTTTGTAAGAAGACGTTGTCCCCGTAATTTGTTTTGGGCATAAAATGTTTTGTCTTATGCCAAAAGTTTGTTTATTTACTCTGGGTGTGATTCGATATTGTGGGTGAAAAGTGGTCTTGGAGATTACTTAAATTTCCGTGTCTAATTACGGTGGATTTAGAACAATTTAATTTAATTGTATTTCACTAAAAAAAACATAAAGAGACTTTAGAAGAAAAAGTTTGCAAGTCTTCGATTTATGAAAAATAATGCAGTACCATCTCTCTGATATCAGATAGCTGAACAAGGAAAACAAATTTCATAAGTGAATCAGATCTATATCTTCTCTATTAAGTGAGGAACCCGATGGAATAGCACACCTGGTCCGTAGGTGGGAGGATTTATTTCATATAGACACGTCGAATGATTGGGCACGAATTTGTTCCTCTCATAGAAAAAACTATCTATCGAATGTACATGTGATTCAACTTTATATACACATATACACTGCTAAAAAAAAATAAGGGAGCAAGGTTTCTTCTTTCATATCACACATGTTTGTAGCTGTTTATTCTATATGATGAACATAAATGTATTAGGACATATTTGATAGTCATTTCTTAATTACCAATGTCTGTATTGAACAGATTAAACATATACACATGATAAAACTTGATGATGTAGCCTTGATTATCCCAAAATATATTACATTCTATGTACCATTATATTACAATGGAAAAATCGCTCCTTTAATTTTTTGAGCAGTGTATTTAGAAGGTATACGAAATCATGTTCGAAGAGGAAACCTCTAGAATTTGTCGAAGTTCCTTTTTTGGTCATGATTCCAAAAATCAAAAACTGGGTATAATCTAAATGGAAATATTCTTAAACTTAATTTAATGTAAAGACAAAAGTTACCAAAATTCCGAAATTTTTCATATTTCAAGAATTTTTGTGAAACAGGAAACTTTGAACTTTGAGAAAAGAGGAGTCATCTAGAGTTATATTTCTAAATGCATGGACTAGAAAAAAATGTTTCGTAGAATGAATTGTTGTCAGCGTTACATTAACCACAGGATTAAAAGAAGACAAACGATTTAGAATGATACACTTATTTTGATAAAGATGTCAACTAATTACTTAGTAGGTAGAAAAACTACAAACTCGTACGCGTATCTTAATTAATAAAGGTTAACTTATAGAACCCATTGGATACCACATTTGTCGACTTAGTATGTAAACAAACCCTAAAACTAGGAGAACCTTACAGGTTTCCATACATGTTTTTTTCAACTTACATGCGACGATAGTAGATGAGAAATCAAACTGAGACCTTTAGCTCAATCCGCAAAATGAGTACCCATCAGTTATCAGTGTCAAAGTCGAGAAGGTAAGGCAAAATCATTAGAATTTCCATTCAAACAGTTGGGAACATAATAGTCGCCAGATAAGGCAAATCCAAGGTGGTGGTCTCCTGCAAGTTGAACTGTTTGTTTGTCTGAGAAATGCTGTGGAAATCAAATTAAATTAGCTTCAGGAATTCACCCTTTATCCAGCGAAACGAAGATTCTCAGCTTTTAATTCTGAATTACTGATAAATCAGAGACCACTTCACTTCTTCTACCTGTAAGCGACTTTGACAGAAGTGCGCTTGTAATTAATTATGAACATGCAGGCATTTCAATAGAAGTGCAACAGGAAAAGTTTATTTAGAAATAGTTTAATGTTTGCGTAACATTTAATGAGAAGTACTTCAATAGTTTCCTTTTCAGGGTCATGGAGCAAGGATGAAAAAAGAAAGTCTAACGGGAGGATACTTTAAACAGGAGAACATGAGCACAGCTATTCCTACTTCCTATTGATGTGATTAGTCCTCATTGTGTACAAGTATGTAATTATATTTGGCATACTCTTGTCCTTGTAATTTACACTTTGTTGTTCTTCCAAAGAGTGCGTTATTGGCCTTGCAGTTCATTCACACCTTATTCTTATTCTTTCATTTCTGCACTCACTTTCATAATCAGATTCAATTCTTATTTTTTATTTAACCGTTATCTTATTCATTCTCGTAAAAATACAAGTTCTACCGAATTGAAGCGGTGGGTGTTGCATGCAAGCAGGAGATGCTTACTCTTCCTTGGCACCTGGTCTCACTCTCATATCGGGTGTCCGCTTCTTTTCATGTGGTGGAGGTTTTTGTTTGTTTGCTTTGGTTTCTGTTTTATCCTAATTTTGTATGCCTTCGGTTTCTGATTTTCTGAATTATCGATTTTGTGCTGTATACAGGGATATGGTCATTATCCATATTTGTCATATTACGTAATATTTGTTGTTTGGGAAATTTTGAATGTGATTGTTGTATTATTGTTGTATTATTCTTGTGTTCGCTGTGTTTCTATTTTGTTATTGCAAATTCCACAGGGAATTATTATGTTTGGGTGGTTTAAAGATAAATGAAATTGCATTTATCAATTATAGTGACACATATTTCTTTATAGACTTTATTCAGGGTGGCGCTACTTACTATTGATTTTGGTTATTCAGTGGCTAAGCAACGAAACTGTGGGTAACATTAAGACAGAAATTGGAATAGGCTTCGGGCTTGCTTTTGTGTCCTTTTTGCTTGGATACTGTATTTGCATTATATACATGTATGTTATATGATTCATGTGATATATGGAAATGACTAGCACGACGCGTTTTAACAGCGCCACCTACAATGTATTCTGCAATGCCTTCAGCACTTGCACTGGAGATGTTTCATTAGATAAGTTTGTGTTGGGGCTTATATCGTTGTCTTCGTCTGTTTGTCCTATTTTCTTTTTGCATCGGGAAGTTCTATATTGTATTTTTTCCCAAAATTCGTAAGCCTTTCGATTATGGTTTTCGGAATATGATTAAGGCTTTTGTGTCTGACTTTTATATCACTGATTATATGAATGACCTTCAAATATAGGAGGATGACATCCTTTCACCATCCCTCCAATGGTATTTGGTCTCATTTTCCTTTAAGAACACTTTAATATAGACCCTACAGGAAATTAGGACCCACTCACTATGAACAAAATTATACCTAAAACTTCAACACTTATTTCTTTTTGCAGTATGGAACAGTTATACTTGTTCCCAGTGACAGGATGTTTGGAGTGTAATAATTACCTCTTTTCAGCCCTGTCGCCTGTTTTGTTTTGCTTTGGCCCTTTATCAATCTGACATCATATACATGTTTATCATTTTGCTATTTCGGAAACTTATTTCATCCAAAAATATCATCGAAATTAGTGGAGATGAACATCTAAGCACCATCCCTCCGATGTTATTTTGGTCATAGATTTCATTTAAGGTGGGTCCCTACCTGTGGATATAACAGATAAACTTTGTGATTTTAGAGTATTTTCTATACACAATGGTCAAAATGACATAATGAACTCGGGCATAGATAGGTATTTTTGTTTTCATGAAAGATGTAGTACATTATTGAAAGGTACCTTTGTACATTCAGATTTAGGAATATTAAATATCTTGTATATGCTTTTAAACCTTCCAAGTTCACTGATAATAAACTTCTGTTTAATTGTTTTGGCTTATTTTGTTTTGATAAATATAACACATAAATCTATTATCTAGGATGTAAATAAAAATGATATATCGCCAAACACAAGGGTGACCCTATATTTTCATTGCAGTTAATTTTCTACTACTAAAATAGACTTTATCCAACGTAATGCAAAAAAAAAAACAAAAAAAAAAAAACCAGAATTCGTCGAAGTTCTTATTTTTCCGAAAAATAAATACTTGGTATAATCTAAATGGAAATATTCTTAAACTTTTTATTACAATATTAATGGATAATTACACAATTATTCCATATTTCCCCTGGATCTTTGACTCCTGAGCTATGATAGGTACATCTTCTATGGTATACTTTATAATTGTGCATCTAATATAAACATTAAAAAAAAGATAATAATAAATCAAGGATAGCTTGACAATACTTCTGAAACGATAGCTTGATCGAGAGGGCATAGTATTTTAAACCTTTTATAAACATATGAAGAAAAGGTTTTTCTAACATTAATGAATACATGTAACGGCTTTCAAAAGTGAACAAAAGGTCCTGCAGCATCATATCCCAGCCATCTTGCTACGTCTTTCGGTATATTTAGGACATTATTTTCACAGATTTTGGCCATATTACATTGTTGAGATTGAAGATCACAGACGAGGGTTAAATACCCAAAACGTGCATGTCTGGTCCATGCTATAAATTTATCTGCTCTAAAATGATGCTATTGAATTTGAAGACGTTAAACATTCATGTTGCTCATTTGACTCGTCTTTTCATTAATATTAATTTTTCCCTACAAACGTTTGCTACCTTATTAAAGACGGTCAAATTCAAAGTCGAATGTAACTTTATCATTAATTTTCAAAAACTCATTGACAATATATGTTGAGGTTTAGTGGTGATTCTGAAGAGAACAATTTGTGCCCCTATTTCGTTACCTTGTAAATTTATGAGGCTACAATTCTGTATACATAAGAATACAACCTAAAGCAAAGTTTTTTTTCAGTATTGTGTACGGACTATTGGAAGGTGTATTTTTTCATTTGTTATCTACCTTCCTTTAAAGAAACTTGCACCCCTCCTGAAAAGCAGAACAAACTTTACTGCAGTAGTGTTATGAATACTTAATTGATGACGCCAACCTATAAGTGATCGCTTTCGATATCAATAAAGATCAAGGAAGAAACACTTATTGAAATTGATACAGCGTGCGCAGTTGATATTGTGTTACAAAAAGAGTCATATTGACGTAGATATCTCCGGAATGATCTATAAAGATTTCCTTTACTACATGTTATTTATCTGCTCCTTATTTATCGTAAACAATCCAACATCAGATTATACATGATTATGCCAACAAAACATATTTTTTCTCTTTTGCTCATAGAAAGAAGAGATATTTAACCAACCTTTGAGCTATTGCTGCTAATGAGGATGAATTTGTGAATATTGAAACATATGTTATATGAAATTCTAGTGCATCATATCTATGTATCAACAAGTTATGTCTCATCCGTTATGATACAGGTCGAAGAGAAAAATCAAAATAATACAAAATTATGAAGACCTAAAGTTGACTTTAAATTTCTGCCAGAGGACCTGTTAAGGACAGAGATTTATCATCAGGGAGATACCCCTTAGTTTAAAAAAAATCATCAAATTTTGTGACGGTGAATTCTAATTATATTTCAAGTCAAGTGTCGAAACACTGCGAAAATAAGCGAACGCTTTCCTCGAGGACCAAACAATCCACCAGCAGAGATACAAACCTAGTGGTTGAAAATGTCAATATGGAAATGTATGTCGTACCATAAAATTAAAGTGCACCATATTTTAACAAATTATGTATCATCAGTGAATCAGAGTAAAACTAGACAAGATAAAATTATGAAGAGCTAAAGTTGACCTAAATTGTCTTCCAAAGACGAAAGGGGGGGGGGGGGCACAGAGCATCCAAAACAAGTGACAAGACGGAGAGAACATGGATCCCATCATTAATCAGATATATGTGTATCATGATGATACAAATCCGTCAATTGAAGACACATATGTATATGTTACGCGTTTAGATATTAAAATGAACAACGTTTATATCACATTTTCACTTTTTGTACTTTAAGGCTTGTTATTGGTTCGTGCTTCGTGTTTCGTTGGTCAAATATCGATATTGACATAAATGATCTATGGCAATAGTTTCAATGCGCCATATGCGCATTTCAACAACTTACAAAGCAGTGATACTCGAGGCTTATATAGAGGACAACCAAATGATGAATAAATCAAAAAAGGAAATACTAAACATAACAAATTTATACCCAAGAGCCAGCTAAAGACAAAGCTATGCAATGATAAATAAACTCCTTAGTTTTAGATTAATTCGTCATTAATTAATTGCAAATACATTTCAAGTTATTCCGAAAACATTGTGAAGAAAAGAAGGGGTCTCCAACAACACTCGGTTGCAGCACCAATAGCAAAACCCCAAAACACCCAGTGCAAAAAGACAGAGAACAGAAAGAGACGTAAAAGGGACAAGAGACACCAACTCACACCATAGGAACATGAAACATAAAAGACTACATATAAACCAACTCGACGAACAATATCATCTGGGACAAACAATCCATCAATAAAATACCTTGTTGTTGAAATGATCAATATTGAAATATGTTATATCGTAATAACTTCTATGCACCAAATCGTTTCATAATGTATTTCTGTTTGATTAATTTGTATGATATTTAACTGTTGTAAATTAAGAAATATATATACTCAAAATTTATCACTCAACTTTACAGATTGAATAATAGAACCCGAGTGACAGGTATTTGTTTGTACCATGACGAGGCTTGCCGAGTCATGGGCAAAAACTATTCACGGACACAAGGGGTTGGATTTCCTTGTCAATTATCACCCCCGGCGATTGAATATTTTTCTCCCATGTCTAAAAAACGTCAAAAAATAATTTCCCCATACGTTTCTGCCATCTTTTGATCAAGACTGAAGCGACGGAAAGCGGCAGTCTTTTATGACGTCATAGTCAACGTCACACGTGTAGCTGATCATCCATGGTTGATCGATTTGTCATTTTGCACTTTTTATGATGATACCTCTGTGAATATAGGAGAAAGAAATCTCTGCCGGTGGACTGTTAATCCCCGAGGATATCATTGGCCTAGTTATGGTCCAGATATGCTGTACCTTGGCAATGGTGAAGATTATTATTAACGCATACGGGTATATCTTCTTTCACTTTCTTTCTGATGCTCTCCTCAGTTTGTATGAAGCATTTTATGGTCGCTACAAATAAAAATATGTGAATTGCCATTGAATTTTATTAAATTAGAATATCTAAATGAAATATTCTGGTAGCAATCTTTACATTCAGTGAAATCATGTACCTAAAATTATTCAAAGAATACATTGGATATTTTGAAAAAAGGGAAGCATGAGATGCAGTATTCTATCCATATTTGATTACACAAAAACTGGAAAACGTAAACAGATTAAAAAGGGAAATATAGGTATTTATTGCGATGGTTCAATAACAGGTGCTGAAGATTGTTTTAAGTTTTCTTACTTTAAAATTTTACAATTTTTTCTCCAGCTGTTTTCTTCAAACGCTTCAAATTTTAAAATTAGCTCTAAATTTGAATTATTATCTTTTGAGTAAGCTAGGGCAATATAATTACATGTTTACAGAGCAATGCATAATGTAAGACACAAAACTGCTTTCAGTGCTTCATAATAATTTTAACCTTTCTTCACATCTTTACATACCTAAAGTTTCTCTCTTTTCTGGATGCGTGGGAACATGACATACTGTAATTTTCTCACATGCAAAATAGAGTTATCCCTCTTTTTCCGTATTTCTCTATTTGACAAAGCAATAATCACGCCTGAGATTTAGCTTACCTTGTTAACCAATAGTGAATGAAGAACAAACTTAAATTTAAGTTACAATAAATTGTCATACATATACAAGGAAAATTGTAAACCAAAATTCTACAAAAATTCTACAAAGATTCAATTTTGCTTCCACATTGGAGATACGATAATTACAATCTTGTCCCCGGAACAGTAAAAAAATTCTTTTTGCAAGAAACACCCCCTTAATTTAGCAGACATTAAAGGTCAAGGGGTCAAATAAGGTGATTTGGATGGTTCTAACCTAAAATACCTTTCTGCCACGATAATATATCATTTATAGTGACTAATGTCCGTCGATGCTCAATTGGTGCTCTATTGTGAGTGCTGGTGAGATTAAAGTCGGGATCTTCTTTAACTCATTTGTGTCACACTTATACCCTTTGCCGTGTGGAGTTCCCCGTTTGACAGTAAGTGCTTTGAATATTTTCCCTGAAATGGTCGCCATAGCACTTTCTATACTGACATAACCTCAGACAGTGCAGCGCATATTTTTTGTGTTTATGTTTTCATTTTCGTGCATGAACATCAACGGCGGGTGCGGCTAGCCAACAGGGGATGCTTACTCCTCCCTGGCACCTGGTCCTACCTCTAGCTTGCTAGGGGTCCGTCGATGCTCAATTTTGTGCTCTGTTGTGAGTGCTGTTGAGATAATCGTCATGATCTTTTTTAATTTTTTTGAGTTTATGTTTGTCCTTCACTCACTCGTTTTGTTCGTTAGATTATGTTGTTCTTCTTATTTCTATGGTGCTGTGTTATTGTCTCCGTTTTTTATCCAATTTTTCTTTTCTCGTGAGAATGTTCTGTTCTTTTCAAGAAGATTGTGCTTTCTGGATTTGGGATTTTGTGTTTGACATTCGTTCACTGATTTGTTTCATTGTTCATGTTAGGACAAGCTTCTCAACCAAGTCTGAAAATGTCAAATTAGTAACAACATTACAACAAAATCTAATTTCAATCCTTTAGAATTCGCAGACTTGACTCCCTCTTCTCGAGATGAATGACAAGTTCTCCAAAAAGACACTGTTGCAGTGAAAATAGTTATACATAATACACTTGTAGTAATAATGATATTACTTTACTTCAAGAGGGTAATATACTAGTAATTAGCCAGAGCTATTCTATCTTATGACCCTCTTCTCCCGTATTACCCTCAATAATAAGCAAACATACAACATATGCAACAAAAGTTATATACAAGATAAAGTATGTATGAGAAAGTGAGAAAATTATACACAAAAATTTGATGAGAGGATTCAAAATTAAAGAGTGTCCATTGAATTGATCTTTTTTTATTCTATACATGTATATGCTAAGAGAGATGTCTTGAAGGAGCATAGAGATTGTGCCGTCCGTAATGATGCAGTGATATCATTCCATGTATGTACCCCTGAAAATTGGATGCTTTTCTTGAAGATCGTTTAAAGAAGTTTTTGGTCTTGGCAGATACGTATCACGGTGTAACACAGATCTTAAACTATATACATTTGAAGTTTGAAGAGAAAACAGATGCAAAATACCGGTATATGAAGGACACAATCCATGAACAGATTTGAATAGTAGGACACTCTTGTTATATTCAACCCTTACAATCTAGTTTCTAAAAAGTGGCTGAGACATAGGACATAAGGCAATGTGATGCAGACGTGGCAATACATAAAGGAATGGAGCGTAATGAGTACCCAGAGTCGCTTATTGGACGATCATCTGCAATGTGTTGTTATCCGGATAACGTGCGCTCAACCCTTCTACTTTTGGCCAAGACCCACAGCTGATGTATAAATGAACAGTTTTTCTCTTATTCAGCAGGCACAAAAACATGACCATAAGACATAGGGATAGGTGTTACAAAACAGACCTATAAATGAATATTCAAAAAACAATTTGGACTTACAACTGTCAATTTGTGCTCTTCTGACTGGTGCAAATGAGTTAAAGAAGATCCTGACGAAAATCTCAACAGCACTCACAATAGAGCACCAATTTGAGCATCGACGGACCCCTAGCAAGCTAGAGGTGCGACCAGATGCCCGGGAGGAGTGAGCATCCCCTCTTGGCTAGTCGCATCCGCTGTCGATGTCCATGCACGAAAATGAAAACAATATATAAAATACATGCACTGTCTGAGGTTATGTCTATATAGAAAATGCTATGGCGACCATGTCAGGAAAAAAATTTAAAACACCTACTGTCAAACCCCTCGCGGGGAACTTTTTTACGAGCTCCACACGACAAAGGGCATAAGTGTGACACAAATGAGTTAAAGAGGATCCTGACGAAAATCTCAACAGCACTCACAATAGAGCAGCAAGCTAGATGTGGGACCAGGTGTCCGGGAGGAGTAAGCATCCCCTTTTGGTTAGCCGCACCCGTCGTCGATGTCCATGCACGAAAATGCAAGTCATCTGAGAAGGCCGATTAGTTTTTAGATCGGTTAAAGTGTCGGGTGCTGCAAAGTATACCATGACTCATTCTTTCTTATTATCGTTACACTAATATCATAATTACAGATGAATATGTCTAATGAAAACTATACATAATAATAAAGAAATAACAGTATGGTATTCAATCAAAGGTACGAACACATTCCAAATGAAACTGATAATGCGTAATAAAAATCCACTCCAAAGAAGTGTAACTTATAATACTATTGAAATTGTACCTTGCTCGGATACATATATGACTTGCCTTGTTCAACAGCACCAAATTCCTTAATAACCTTGATGGGGACATCTTAGTCATAAATTGATTAGATCATATCACAAAGATAATTATATGATTATGTAATACACAAAACCCACACAGTGTCTACGACGACGGATGTCAAAGACAGATTCCTTCATCATAATTTTGAGGTTTTATTTCTTTGTCTTTCCATGTAGACGAGGAAAAACTCTTGGACTAGCACATATCTCTCTGCCGAGGACAAGAATTCATAGATTTGTTGTTTAATTATCTTGTTTGTAACGTTATATAAGAATAAGAGTTTTTTTTTTACTTTACAATATAAGAACAATGTACTATCTTTGTACATGAAAACAGAAAGGTTGTACGCACGATTATCGGACAAACACATGATGAAATAGTACTCTATATGCAGCAAGTGTAAGGTGACGCTTGTACAATGAACTTTCTATGTGCCTGTTTGTCGTCGTTAATATGATGTGCTCTTAGTTGGCCAGTGTATGTTCTGTTTGTTGGTTTCCTTTGTACGGGTACTCTTTCTGTAGTCAAAGTTATTGTGTTCGTGAGATTATCTTTTGTTTGTTTGTATTTTTGTGCATATGTTTTTCGCTTTGACTCAAGTAATGTACAATGTCCAATCTCATTTTTTCTTTATCTCTGATTTTATTTATTAATGTTAAACGTCTTCAAATTCAATAGCATCATTTAAAAACAGATAAATTTGCAGCATGGACCAGTCATGCACGTTTCGGGTACTCAACCCTCGTCAGTAATGCTCAATCCAAACAATGTAATATGACCAAAGAGTGTGAAAGTAATTATTTCCAAAAATGTACCGAAAGACGTCGCAGGAAGAGTGGGATATGATGCTACAGGACCCATGTTTTAGAAATTTCAAGAAATTTTGATAAAAGGAATGTTCGATTGCGTTGAAGAGACGATCAACCGAAGTTGATCGAACTTGGCTATATATGCCCTCGGGGACTCCTGGTCCACCAGCAGTGACACTCACCAAGTAGTACAAATGTTTACGTCCTCAAATGCAATAGCATCATTTGAGAACAGATCAATTTGCAGCATGGACCAGACATGCACATCTCTATCTCTTTTTTTTCCTGTTCTCAAAGGATTTAATTAACAATTAAGTTATCTTTCATTGTGATTTTGTCCTTTTCTTTAAAGCGTAATGTTTCCGAGAAAAAACTGACAATGTAGAACATAAATTAAGATAATAATATCTGCATCAAAAGTCACTATTGATTTTAAATTATTTTTCTCTGTCATATCTTAAATCTTTGAAACTGTGAACTTCAAATATTTGATAAAAACTTTAAGCATACATTATCCATAACAAGGCCGAACCCCCTATATATTTACACACCTACTTTGAGTAGGACGTATGACAGGAATAAACCCTATAACGAATTTATCATGCCGAGAACCATATCTTAACGTTTTCTGTGTAATTTTTGACGTTTTAAAATAAAGTAACTTACTTCGGCGTCAAGGTAGGACACCACGTGACCGTAATAGTGCAACGTCATTGGCTGAAATTAGTACGAGGCGTGATAATGAAATATATGTTCTTTCGTCAAACTTTGAGTGCACTATATACACAAACCAATAAGAAAATTGAAGTGTTTAAACTCATGACCTTCTTGAATAGAATTTCAAACTAATTTTTATGCGCCAGACACGTGTTTCAGATAATTTTTTGTAGCGCCCTCTTGTTTGATCTTTTTGATATGAATTAGTGAATTTCCTTTTCAAAGAAAAGTACGCGGCTACAAAGTGTAGGGTCGAGTCAGTAGGATAGTAAATAGATACATACTGGATATGACCTTATACGTATACCAGCTAAGGATAGATCTTTGCCTTCAAGGAAACACCCTTAATTTAGTTCAGAATAATTTATCAACTTTGTTGACGGTTAACTTACAAAAGCAAAGAAAAAATGATGATGTAAAATGTTTCATTGGTACTTCTAGGTACCTGGATGATATTCTTACTATCGACAATCCTGTTTTTGAAAAGTATAAAAATGTTATTTATCCATAGGAATTGATTCTAAACAAGGCATCGCTACAAACACAGAAACACTATTCTTAGACCTAAATATCAAAATTGTTAATGGAAAGATTCATACAAGTGTGTATGACAAAAGAGAAGATTTCGGATTCAACATAGTAAATTTCCCCTGGCTTCACGATGATGTTCCTAGATTACCGTTCTATGGTATCTACATTTCACATCTCATCCGGTATGCTAGAGCATGTACTGATGTTTTGGATTTTCATAGTAGAAATTTACAAATTACCAAGAAACTTTTAGGACAAGGTTTTCGCTTTCACAACTAGTAAAGACTTTCTGGAAATTTTACAAAAATTATTGTCAACTTCTTTTAAAATTCGGATCAATACATGCAACAGAGTATACTACTTTGAGTATTTCACAACCTGCATGTTATGGTGACATGATTAACAAGATAAGAAGGATCAACGATAGTCAACCTAACTACCGAAAATGCGTCAGAATCATCAAACGCCTTTTATACCGCGGATATGATCCTTATGTCACCAGACGGACACTAGGCTTGGTACTTGACCAATCTACAGTCTTGTACCAGTGCATTCTTATAACTTGCACTCTGACTGACTGTGACCAAGGGACTCCATGTTGGGCCCTGTCCAATCTTCTTTAGAGAAGACAGGGCCCCGACCACCTATCCTCTCTGAATGTCAGTCGGACTCCTCGGGTGATAACATCCATGAGCTCGCGGCGGCAGAGAACGGATTGTATTACGCACACCCTCTTTTTATTTCCATTTACAGACTCATATGTGTTGCTTGGGCCCGTGCGTTTTGCGATCTTGTGTGTGTGTGTGTGTGTTCATCTGACAGTGAGGAGGTTGTTTTACACAACAATTGTACGTTCTTCGAGACCTCTGGGTAATCGGAAAAGCGGGAGGGTTGTGCGCACGTAATGCAGGATAACCACACCTTCTGCTATTTCCATGGCAGATGGCCGTCCTAAGTCGGCACCGGTTGCCCATTGGTCTCGTTGGTTTATCTGTAGTCCTTTGTGTGTGATGTTTTTGTGTTCCTTGTACCTTTTCCGTCTCTTCTGTGCTTGTCTGCTCTGTGTTTTTGCATTGGGTGTTTTGGGGTTCTGCTGTGGATGCTGCAACCTGGTGTTGTTGGAGATCCCCTCCTTTGTTTTACAAATATATTTCATGTGTGAACAAATTCATAAGTCTTTACAAGAATTTACAAATATAATTCATGGTGTCAAAACACTGGAAAACTAATGAAAGAATGATTAACAATATGAAACGCATGTCTAACGCATTAAAAGTTGTTTTAAAAAGAGTTGGAACACTTTAATTTGTCTTTACAAGCTTGGGTCCTTTTCTTTTTTCGTTAAATTCCCTGCGATTTTACATGTCGATGCCTTTGTATGTTTGATCGACAGCGACATCGAAATTATAAATATTTTGTTGTATAATATAACAAAACCTACTTTGTCTGATTCTAAATATGAATACAATCAAACAGACATTATTCAGATGTTAAACTTACTGATCGACAGCGTTTTTGTGGTGTTTGAATGAATGGCCTTCCCGCAAATTGTCGGCATTCCAATGTGGCCCATTCTTCTATACTCGTACAAAGCTGAATTCTATCTTATTCCATCTTTGATCTCTTAGGAAAAAACACACTTAGCTCTTCTACTTAGACTATAACTTCACATACATATACATTGATCATGTACAGTCCATCAATAATCTAAAATTCGCGGATTACCTCAGCAGAATCTATCCTTCTAAGCTTGACGTCAAAGAACCACAGAGACAAATAATTCCGCATCCTATTTGGACAAAATGCTGTCCTACGACACTGATGGTCACATGTACACCTCACTGTATGAAAAACGAAACGACTTCAATTTTCGCATCACAATTTTTCGTTTTCTTAGTAGAAATACCCCTTCATTACCTGCATATGGCGTGTTTATATCTCAATTCATACCTTATGCCAGAGCAAGCACGAAATATACAGATTTTGTTCTGAGGTGTAGGTGTCTCTGGGATAAGCTTCTCAGTCAGGTATGTATTTGCGACCGACTAACATCGATTGTCGATACGGGGAACTCGTCATGATGTCCCAGTATCCAGGAAAGTAAATGATATTCTGTCTTACACCATTGGAACCAACCAGCCACAGAATATACTTGTATCTCCCTTAGTGGAAGTAACAGGTTGTGACATGACATGCATTTGAAGCGTCGGGTGTTGCATGCAAATAGGAGATGCTGACTCTACCTGGACACCTGGTCACATTATTAGGAGTTCGCTTCTGTTCATAGGGCGGAAAGTTTTGTTTGTTTGCTTTGTTTCCTGTTTTATCATGATTCTGTATGCTCTTTGATTAATACTTTTAGAATTTTCCATTTTGTTCTCTATATTTGGATATGATGCTTACTCCTTCCGGACACCTGATCAAAACTCTAGCTTTCTAGGGGTTCGTTGATTGACAAATTTGTGCTCTATTGTGAGTGCTATTGAGATTATCGGCAGGATCTTCTTTAAATTTGTCTATGATATTGTGTGTGTTACATCAAAAACCACGTGCTCCAACTCTACCGCCAGAGAGCATCCTATGGGCATACACATTTTAAATGTCGTCTGTACATCGGACATACATGTTTCGGATAAAGAATCATCGTCAGTCGTTCCTTAAACCGCACAATTTGCTACTGGCTCGGCAGATGGCCGTCCTAAGTCATCACCGGTTGTCCAGAGGTCTCGATGGTTTCCGTGTAGTCTTTTGTGTTTCATGTTTCAAATTTGTATGTTGGTATTCCTTTCCCTTTTGCGTCTCTTGCTGGGCATGTCTGCTCTGTGATTTTGCATTGGGTGTTTTCCTGTGGGTGCTGTAACCTAGTGTTGTTGGAGATCCCCTCCTTTCTTTTCAACGAAAAGGATTCAGAGAAGCCACAGTAATCTGTTGGCACTCCCCAAAAGAAGTATCCAATACTTCTGCTATAGGACAATATTCTGTGAAAGTGATGCACCAATCATCCATGTTTCAAAGACTGAATTTTCATCAGGGGTACTATATGTGATTCAAAGTTAAAAAAATAAAAAGTGCAGTGCTTCTCGTTTAAAATTATTTTTTTCTTGGTTATGTTGTAAAATTGGATGTCAGAAAAAAATCGGAAGTTTATGTAAAATTTTAGAAATTAATTTTATTACTTTTCTGATTATCCATTTCAATGGGTGTATATTTATACATGTATTTGTTCATTTCATCTAAAGTATTTTAAATACATGTAGTTAATTATCAGCTCTGACCAAAATGCCTCAAGTTAAACACAGAGATTGCATTCTCTGATCTATAGTATTATTTAAACCACAGTTTTATCTTTTCCTCACAATTTGCAAGTGCAATGCATTTATGAATGTTTTGGATCATTTTCCAATAATTTGTCAAGAACCAAAACTTTAAATGGGGTGACGCTATCAAGAAATCAGTTCAAACGTTGAAAATGCACTTCAAAAAAGTGTAAGAAAACTGTCCTGTGAATAAGAAAAATTATATAACTTTGCAAAATTAAGGACATATAAGAAACACTAACTGGTAAGTACTTTCAGAAAATCTGAGTATCTAATTTTTAACTATTTATAGATGTAATTAGTTTGGATGTTTTTAGATTATGGTCGTAATTTGTGATCTCTTTCTTGCCTCAAGGAAAAGTAAGTTCATCTTCAATCCTTCAATGTTCTTGTAATGCAAAAATTCACATTTGTAATGAAATGCCTAATTTAGCAATAATTAGACGAAAATAGGTGCAACCATGACGGCATAATCTTCAAGTACATGAAACTGATAATAAAATGTGCAATACATGAATAGAATTGACATTTCAAATTATTAATAGTTTTGCAATTCATTACATATAAATGATTTAGATTCATTATCATATTTAAAAAAAATGCAATCAAATGACATTTGAATTAAGATTTATTAAGAATTTGGCATCTATTCATACAATTTGAATTTTAATTTGTCTTTATGATTAGTGCTTTGATAATAATTTTCTTAATTAATCATTCTTATCAGAAATACATAACCTCGTGAAAAATAAATTAATATCAAAAGATAAAATGAATTTTACAAAAATAATTTCTGCTATAAGCTGAAACTGAGGGGATGGGATGGGGTACAGAGAGCTTAATCCAAATAAAACTCTGTTGCTCAGTTATGATGGTCCTAAACTTGCTTCAGTCTCTCTATTCCTCTCATATCTTTTCCGTTTTCTAAATTCTAGATTGACTTGAACAAGCTACGAGTTCAGGAATTTTAAATGTTCTTAGAATATCGATACCTTGCTTTTCCTCTTCTGTGAACTCGTGTATCACAAAAGAGACATGGTCTGACGAAAAGTTGTAGATGTTGCATATATTTTAATGGTATTATTAAAATATGTTTAACAAGAGTAAAAATGCTGCGTTATTCCTCATAGTCTTTTCTTTTTTCTTTTGTGTCCGACTGATAACATACAAAATCCCTAAAACAACCCTCTAGTGAGTATGTAACCTGGTCGTCTACTCAAGCGAATATTTCAGTCATGTTTATTTCCAAAACTTTCGAGGGCAATTTTGTATAATTTATAGAAAACCGAAAACGTTCAGTTTTGCTTAAATCTGCACGTATTTCCTTTATTTACATCTGCAAAGCATTTAAAATTGAATATATTTTGCTGACATAAAAACATATGAAAATAGATTTAATGCCAGTTGAAAAGACAATAAGTTTGCTGTGCTTTATTTTCGATAAATTCAGTCATATTACATAATCACTTACGAGAATAATTCTGATTATGGCATAGTCTTAAATAGATTCACTATTTACAAATACAGAAAATACAGATTGAGCAAATATGGATCAGTCACAGCGACAAAGCATCTCTATAATACATCCAATGAATTTCACTTAATGTTATAATCGTATAAAACAAGAGGAAGCAGCTGTAACCATTTATTTTCTTGTGCAATTGAATTTATCAGGTTAGTTAAATTGACTACCAGGAGCCTGAAATTTCATAATTGAATAGAATCACTCGATTTATTTCTCCCTGAAAATATATGTAACAGCAAAATTCTTTATGATGTTTTAATTACTAACTTCTACTAGTAGTATATTTCACCAAAACCTTAAGTCTCCTAATGCTCCTAACAGTGCAGCATTTTGAAAAAAAAAACACAATTGCCAAATTGCACCAGACATACATGTTTCGGATCTATATATCAGCGGTACTTCAAGCCAAAATAATGCAGATTAGTGATTTAACACAATTTTACTTCTCCAGTTTTAAGCGTTCGATGTTCCAAATGATTTGTAGGATCTTTTCTAGAAAATAACTATCTCCTTTATTAATCTGAAACAATTTTTGAAATTGTTCACCTAGAGGTTGTCAAAGTTTCTAGCATGTATTTGAAAAATATTCTTCAGAATTTTCTTTAACGGAATTGTGTACCAAACAAAAAATGATTTATGTGTCCTTATATAATCGAATTATTTGTCATAAATTTTATTTGACTATACTATTGAATCGACCCTACAGTAACTAAAGAGACGGGCACACACACACAAAAAAAAAAAAACACAAAATGAATAAAATCACACAAGAGGACAATAATAGAGCAAATAAAATAAATTTGGATCTTTCTAAAAATCACTTCAGCTTTAAGTACCACTGATGGGGATCAATTATACGTGTCTGGTGCATCAATATTTGTTTGAAATTTTGTTTAAGAAGGCAACGAATTTTCAGAGAAGATCCCAAACTAGACTACCCTGAGGCAACTTGCTCTCAAGGATAAACATAAAAGAAGTACATAACAGTTATTTAGTCTCACAGTCGAGAAGACAAGGCCAAATCGTGAGAAATTCTATCAGAACGGTTTCGATCCCCGATATGAACAAAATTCCGAAGTGAGACCAGGTGCCCGGGGAGAGTCAGCGTCTCCTGATTGCACGCAACACCCTTCGCATTAGCTCCATGGAGACCTGTCAAATTCGGTGAATGTCTCGATGTACATTTTGATGTACATATCAGGTAAGTATATCTTGTCTGGTGATGATGCCAGCCATTCAACCACATGCAGGATGTCAATGATCTTTCTAGAAAAGAAGATCTGATATGCTTTTATTATATCTTCGTAGCGATCGAAGAACTTTCTCAATGATGATTTCAGCCGTTGTGTAATATAAGCCTGAACAAGTAGCTTACTTACAAGCCGTCTGGCTTTAATTATTCAACCCGGAAGAAGTTCTACATGACCCTGAGGTTCCTGAAGATTTAAAACGAGTGCAAAACCCAAAACCCAAAATCAGAATCCGAAGAATGATTTTCACTTTTGGTGTTCTCCTGCCTAAGTTTTTTTATTTCATATTTTTCAAGAATGTGTTTGCCTGTTGATTGTGATTTTTTTATTCTGATTTTGGGTGATATGTTTGACTTTAAATCACTGATACGAAACAATGAAAATGCAATTATCAAACGAAACAATTTGAAAAGGTAAATAGTAATTCACTAAATGAGATGAATTCGGTTGCTGTAAACGTGGATATTTTCGCGTGGGGGTAATTTTCTCTTTCTTCGCGAATCAAGGGACTTCGCGAAAATTTCTCCCACACGAAAAAATCCCCTCTGCAATCTTACAATAAGAAAGAAAGGGGATCTAACAAACGGTTATTGCAGCACCAACAGCAAAACCCCAAAACACTCACTGCAAAAACACAAAGCAGACACGCACGGAATGCGACGCAAATGGAACAATGCACGCCAATTCAGAGTAAATCTAGATTGTTATAAGAACCAGATGAAGACCAATTTAATAATAAAACAAATGTTCTAGAATGAATAAGATGCAACATGTTTATTACACAGTATCCAGGCTATACAATACAATATATTATTATAATATGTATTTCTTGAGCTTCTGGAGTTAATCTTATTACATAGAATATCCATTGCTATACAATGTACTATATGTTGATTAGGTCTCTGAAATATTTAAGAGTTCTTCAAGATATCTTTAAACTTTGAGGATCCAACATGTCTATGGCTCTGTCTCCTGCAAAAGATTAAAAACATAGGTAATCACAGATTACGAAGCTCACCTCGTGGCAGCAAAATTTCAATTCAAACATGTTTCTAAGTATATGTATATTGGCTTTTAAAGGTAAAATCAACCCACAACCCTTTAGTCCATGTGCACAGTAAACAAGTCTAGATTCATATTTTAGAAAATTCATTAAAATTCCAAAATTAAAGATTATAGCATGTAATGTATATCAAAGCAAATGGTAACTTAAATATGACAAATATGCACTAAATGAGGGCAGAAAACCATTCATTTATAGAGTTAGTCAAAGAAACAGTTAAAAAATGAGCAAAAGAAAAAAAAAAAGTCCAAAAAGACATGAAAAACGCATACAAAATTTGATTTCAGACTGGAACCAAAAACAACAACACTTGTTAAAACATCCTTCTAGACAGTTCAGATGCTTTCGGTTTGATGATATGTGTTTCGGTTCTGAAGAAGAAGTTTGTCAAAGGAGGGTACCCCCTGTGACATACTTTTGCCTGTGGTGGTGCCATCTATTGACGTATCTGGACGAAAAACAACAACACTTGTAGGGGACCATGAGTACTTCATACCTACCAAGTTTCATCAAAATCCCTTTGGTGGTTCTTGAGAAGTAGTTGAAAATGTGAAAAGTTTACAACAGACGGACGGACGCTGCGCTTGAGCTTCGCTCAGGTGAGCTAACCAGAAGTCTCTGACGAGACTGTAGCTCTCCTGGTTGTTTTTTTCTAAAACATCAATTTCCTTTCTTTTTTTTTTTTAAACCAAGACCATAGGGAGCAGGCGCTCTAACAAATTATAAGTAGCATGACAAAACTACATATCCATTATACTGCAACTATAATAGCACTCATATAATTCATAATATCCGAGATAAAGTATTTCTAAAAAGAATGTCACACCCATTTTCCAAGATCCTAGGGGCCAAGGGCTGCTAGCTCAAATGAACTATCAATGACACATCAAGACTACAGATCCATAACATCGGATAAAGAATTAACTCCCCATCATTAATAGCTTTAAACGAGTAGAGAGCACAACTATATAGGAAAAATTACCACACCCATTTTCAAAGACCCTGGGGGTATAGGGCTAAAACAAAATATCAGGTGCACAACTATGCCACAGACCAATCATTGCAAAAAGAATTAATTCTTCATCATTTATAGTGTCAGAGGAGTTGCAAGCACAAGATTACATTAACTTATATAGGAGAAAATGACCACACCCATTTCTGAGACCCTAAGGGTCAGGGGCTAAAACGTAATATCAGGTGCACAACAAGACCAGAGACCCATAATATTGCAATGAGAATTAAGTCTCCATCATTTATAGTGTTAGAGGAGTTGCGAGCACAAGATTACATAGAGTTATATAGGAGAAAATAACCCCACCCATTTCTAAGACCCTGGGGGTCAGGGGCTCAAACAAAATATCAGGTGCACAACAAGACCACAGACCCATCATATTGCAAAAAGAATTAAGTCTCCATCATTTATAGTGTCAGAGGAGTTGTCCGAACAAGATTACATAGAATTTAATGACCACGCCCATTTTCTAAGACCCTGGGGGTCAGGGACTGAAACTAAATGTCAGGTGCACAACTAGACCATGGACCAAGTAAAATGCAAAAAGAATTAACTTTCTATCTCTTACAGTTTCAGAGGAGTTGTCCGGACAAGATTACATAGAATTTAATGACCACGCCCATTTTCTAAGACCCTGGGGGTCAGGGTCTGAAACTAAATGTCAGGTGCACAACTAGACCATGGTCCAAGTAAAATACAAAAAGAATTAACTTTCTATCTCTAACAATTTCAGAGGAGTTGTCCGGACAAGAATTGTTTACGGACAGACGGACAGACGGACGGACGCCGGACAAAGGGTGATCGCATAAGCTCGACTGGTCTGAGACCAGTAGAGCTAAAAATTGGATAAAATGTACAAGGATGAATATAATGTCACATGCAAAATTATTTCAATCTTACCTGAATTCATGAATTTAAATATCCATCCTGAATTTCTGTCAATTCTTGGAAAGAATTCCAATTTGAACTTTACACTTGCACCTGAAATTTTAAGATAAAAATTAAAGGACTGTTAATTTTAATTAATCTATGATAATGATTAGTAATTTCATGACGTTTTCTACATCTGATAAAAATAAAATAACAAGTGTTTTTGAAACACGATTGCCCCGTTGGCATCTTTTTTCTATAGTAAAACAGCTGTAATGAAACAAGAGGCCCAAGGGGGCCACATTGCCCACCTGAAGAGACTGTATGTATGTTTTTAATCAAAGTCAGTATAAGACCTGAAGGAAATAGCTTTTAGTGAAGCTTTGAGAAGGACAATGTGTACTTACTTCCTGTAAAGTTTGGTGACATTCTGTGCAGTAGTTTAGAAGGATAAGTCAAAAATGTGTCATCCAAATAGAGCCTATGGAGGACATCTTGGATTTTCCGATCGGCTCGAAAAACACAAACTTGGTAGAGGGCAATGAGTACTTGCTTCCTGTAAAGTTTCAAGAAATTCTGCACAGCAGTTTCAGAGGAGAAGTCGAAAATGTGTCAGCCAATCAGAGCCTATGGAGGACACCTTGGATTTCCGATCGGCTCGAAAAACACAAACTTGGTAGAGGGCAATAAGTATGCTTCCTGTGAAGTTTCAAGAAATTCTGTGCATCGGTTTCAGAGGAGAAGTTGAAAATGTGTTAGCCAATCAGAGGCTGAGGCGGCCATCTTGGATTTCCGATCGGCTCGAAAAACACAAACTTGGTAGAGGACATTGACTACTTGCTTCCTGTGAAGTTTTGTGAAATTCTATGCAGCGTTTTCAGACGTAAAGTTGAAAATGTGTCAGCCATTCAGAGCCTGTGGTGGCCATCCTGGATTTCCGATCGACTCGACTCGAAAAAACAAAAACTTGGTAGAGGGCATTAAGTACATGCTTCCTGTGAAGTTTCGTGAAATTCTGTGCAGTAGTTTCAGAGGAGAAGTCGAAAATGTTAAAAAGTTAACGACAGACAACGGACGGACGACAGACGACGGACGCCACGCTATGACAATAGCTCACTTGAGCTTTGCTCAGGTGAGCCAAAAAGTACTTTGGAGTATTTCATTCTCTGGCCTCCAAGTCAAAAATGTTGGTATCCATGGAAAGGTATTGTTGCATGTGAAATATGAAAGCCTTATCACTGACCATTCAAAAATTATGGCCAAACTTAAAATTTCTGCAAAAGTAGGTCAGTCTCCATGGTCAAGGTCATAAGGTCAAAATATTGTTATCCATGGAAAGGTCTTGTCACACGAAATACACATATGCAATATGAAAACCCTACCACTTACCATTCAAAAGTTCTGGCCAAGGTTTCAGTTTTTCATAAGTAGGTCAATCTTCGAGGTCAAGGTCACAAGGTAAAAAATTTTGGTTCTTGCGGACAGACAGACAGAGGGACAAACAAACAGACATGACAATACCTATAAAATGCCCTCAATCTCCGATTATGGGGGCATATAAAAACTTTGTTCAAGAACATTCAACAATATAATAATTTCATTCTTTATCAAAAATAACTGTTCAAAAACAGGATAATCATTTCAATATTACCTTCACAACTTCAATTATTCATTCTGTACTTTCTCTGTCTTGGAAATGAAATCCTATATGCCATTTCAATTTCTACCTGAAATTTCAAGATTAAAATTACAGGATATTTTTATAAAAAAAAGAAAAAAAAAAAAAATTACAGGATATTTCATTTACAAGGTATAAATCTATCACATGTAATTTCATGAAGTTTTCTATCTTAAAAATCTCTGTTATGTGACAAAAAAAAATTAAAAACCTATTACATATGTCAAAGAACAACCTTTCTACTTGAAGTATACAAAATTCCAAAGCATTTCCACCAGAAATAGATTTTAAAATAAGCTCAAAATGCATCGAAGATGCAAAATGCCGAGTTGCAAAACTGGAATGTAAGTATGAATATGCAGACTAACATGAAATGTGTATGGTTTGTAACAACATTTTGTGGTCCTAAATGAAAATTTCTGGATCAAGAAATGGTCTTCTCTTTATTCTATATCAGCGTGTAATATATTTTCAAGGATACAGATTTTCCTGTGACCTTGATCTTTTACCTTTTGACCCAAAAATTAATGGCAAGTTTCACGATTATAGGTGCAATACAGGCTCAAAAATGGTCTGGAAACCATTTTCAATTACCTAAGTCCTGTGACCTTGATCTTTGACCCTTTGACCCCTAAATCAAAAGTGGTCATTTTCTATTCACTGAAAACATTTCTGGCAGGTTACATGATTATAGGTGCAATACAGGCTCAAATTCAGTCGGGAAACCATTTTTAATCATCTTAGTCCTGTGACCTTGACCTTTGACCTTTTAACCCCAAAATTGATAGTGGTCATCCTTGATCCATGGGAAACATTTCTGGCAAGCTTCATGATTATAATTGCAATACAGGCTGAAATATGGTCCAAAACCACTTTCAATCATCGGAGTCCTGTGACCTTGACCTTTGACCTTTTGACCCCAAAATCAATAGGGGTCATTCTTGATTCATGGGAATCATTATTGGCAAGTTTCATGACTTTAGGTGCAATACAGGCTAAAATATGGCCAGGAAACCATTTTCAATCATCAGAGTCCTGTGACCTTGACCTTTGACCTTTTGACCCCAAAATCAAAAGTGGTCATTTTCTATTCACAGGAAACATTTCTGGCAAGTTTCATGATTATAGGTGCAAAACCAATTTCAATCAACAGAGTCCTGTGACCTTGACCTTTTGACCCCAAAATCAATAGGCCTCATCCTTGATTCAAGGGAAACATTTCTGGCAAATTTCATGATTATAGGTGCAATACAGGCTGAAATATGGTCCAGAAACCATTTTCAATCATCTGAGTCCTGTGACCTTGACCTTTGACCTTTTGACCCCAAAATCAATAGGCCTCATCCTTGATTCAAGGGAAACATTTCTGGCAAGTTTCATGATTATAGGTGCAATACAGGCTGAAATATGGTCCGGAAACCATTTTCAATCATCTGAGTCCTGTGACCTTGACCTTTGGACCCCAAAATCAATAGGCCTCATCCTTTACTAATGGTGAGTAAGTGTATGAAGTTTCATTGTTATAGCCTTTTTCGTAGTTGACTTATAGTCCGGAAACCAATTGTTGACGCCTTCCCGCCCGCCCAACCGCCCGCCCGTCTCACATCAAATTAAGAGCCGAGTTTTGCAACTCGGCTAATAATTTTCAACTATTTTAGTATATTTTCACTGTATTTTAAAAATCTAAGTCCCATAACTCTGTAACGACAAACCAGATGAACCTGAAAATCAAAAGGCAGCTTTATCCCAACAGTCTAATTATAATGTATGAATATTGTGAAAATCTGTTGACACATATTCAAGTTATTGCGCTCCATAAGCCGACGGACAGACGGACTTCGCCATACTATTATACATGTATGACCCGTCAAATGACGGCGTATACAAAAAGTAAGGTATTAGGATTCTACATGTGAAATATCAAAGCCCTACCCCTTAAAGTTCAAAAGTAAGTCCAAGGTCAAGGTCACTTGGTAAAAAGTCATGAAATCAAATGAAAGATCTCGTCATGAGGAATCCAAATGTGGAAAAATTTCAAACCATAACTCTTAAAGTTTAAAAGTAGGTCAATGTCAAGGTCATTTGGTCAAAAGTCATGATATGATATCAAATGAAAGATCTTGTCATGAGAAATCTATATGTGAAATATCAAAACCCTATCTCTTATACTTATAGTTTAAAAGTAGGTCAAAGTCAAAATCACTTGGTCAAATTCATGATATCAAATGAAAGATCTAGTCATGAGGAATCTACATGTGAAATACATTGTATTAAAGCCATGCAAGTGGTAGACTCCGTTTTGTAAAAGGTATCACAGAGAAATAGATTCCAATATCATTTCAAAATTTATTTAAGACATGATACATATAGGAAAGCAAAAGCTTGTTAATCTTACGTTAAATTAATGTGAATCTCATCACCATCTAATGTAAAAATGTAATCAATACATGTATATGAATGCATCTTGGCATATATGCGGCACACATATGTAAAACACATATCAAATTTACCACATGTAAAACATATGTAACACATATGTTAAACGTATGTGAATATCAATGTTGACATATGGATCATAGAACTGATATCTATATTGGAATTTTTTCAACTTTGATAGTTCAAATATTTTACATGATAATCATGAGTTAGCATTCACATATGTAAAACATATGATTCACATGTGATACACATATGGTGAACAAAAACAGGTGATTTACATATGTGAATGTTTTACATATGTGGGCTAACATATGTGAAACATATGTCTGTCAACACATGTTATACATATGTCTTTATCTTACATATGTTAAACATATGAATGTCATATGTGTCACATACGTTTCAGTCAAACATATGTGACACATACGTTGCACATTTTCCTGTGTAATGTCATCCCAAAATATCGAATATAGACCTTCATAATGTAACTGTAAGCAGGTAACTCAGACATTGTGGAACAAAAAAGATGTAATCGGTTTCTGAAACTCCCGTTGTGACATACAAGGAATTGCTGACTGTATTTACATTTCTCAAATCATCAGATGCTTATGCTTCAGAGCAATATTTTATCAGTTTTTTTTTTGGATCATGCACTCTTTTGTGGATTTATTCGGTATATATAGGTTTTGTTACTTGGTACTCACGATAGGTTTTCGTTTGGATACTCATTTGTATTTGTGTTTTTATTTGTACATGTATTTGTGTTGTCACACTTATGCCACCGTGTGGAGCTCGTAAAAAAGTTCCCCGCGAGATGTTTGACAGTGTTTTGAATATTTTCCCTGACATGGTCGCCATAGCACTTTCTATATGGACACAACCTCAGACAGTGCATGCATTTTAGATATCGTTTCCATTTTCGTGCGTGAACATCGACGGCAGGTGCGACTAGCCAAACAGGGGATGCTTACTCCTCCCGGGCACCTTGTCCGTCGATGCTCAATTCTGTGCTCTATTTGGAGTGCTGATTAGATTATCGTCAGGATCATCTTCAACTCATTTGTTAATTGTCTTGCATGATGGTTGAGTTGCAATTATTTTGTTTTTATTCGAATCCCAGAGTAAACACGAAATAATTATACCATAGCGGATGTTATCGGGTTTTCCCTTTCTCTTCTTGGTTGAAAACCTAAATGCCTAAAAAATTCCAGCTAATATAAAATATGCAAAGTTTGTACATACAAAGTTAATAGACTCATTCTGGGATCAAATTGATACTCACCCTAATCTCCACACTTTTTTTAACTTGATTTATCAATTTGTTAACTTGATTTATCAAGTTTTGATATTGTGGGTCTTATCATACAGAGCACAGATTGTTATATGCATGCCCTAGAATGTTTTGGATCCATTTGCATAGAATTTGTGTTACAAGAGGCTGCAGCGTTTAACTGTCTTGTTTGAGATGTCAGCTTACCGTGAGAAGTTTTATGTTAATACAACAATCTTGCATCTGTGGAGACCTCTGTGTATTCGGATAAGTGGGAGGGTTGTGCACACGTAATCCAGATAACTACACCATTTGCTACTAGCAGATGGCCGTCCAAAGTCGGCGCCGGATGCACACTGGTCTCCTACCTTTTATGTGTTGTTATTAATGTTTGATATTTCTGTACATCTGTTTGGATTGTTTTGTATGATGTCCTAGTGAATATTGTTGTGTCTTTTTTGCAGTTTATAGCTTTGTCTGATGTCATTTATTTGTCACTTTCTTGTGGGTTTGTTATGCTGGGTGAGTGCAGGGTAGTCATGCTGGAGATCATTCCTTTTTCTTTATTGGCCCGAACCCGACCTTTCGCTTTCTTTCCTTTCCTTTGTTGCATTTCAAAACCACTTTCTCTATTTATTTCCGCGGTTAACTATCGAAACTAGATATCAATACATCAGTTCCTACTTTGTTGTAGAGAGGTTCTTGTCTTTATCATTATTCAGTTGTCTTGTTCCTTTTTGTTTGATTGTTTGTTTTTATGTGTCTATTAAGTACTGCTAGTACGCGAGTCAATTTTCTGATGTGGTCATAGCAGATCGAAAAATTATAATTAAGGGGCAAACAAATTTTGAAAATTACAAAACCAAACAAATCAACTAAATATTCTGCTATGAACAAAAGTGAACCCCTAATGGTGATGAATTCAGGTGTTCAGGGAGAGTAAGCATCTCCTGCCTCCTTGCAATACCCATAACTGAAGCCGTATAAATAAAGTCCAAACCGGTGAAGGTGTCAAATACGGTGACATTGGATGGTTCTAATCTAAAACATATTTCAAAAGTCTAAGAGAGATATGTCCTTCAACTGTGATATTATATAACACCATTAGTGTGGAGGTGAACTACATGTATGCTGTTGTGATGAATGATCACATTCCTATTGATTTCATTTCAGAACCCTTCAATTGGCTCGTGTCATTTCGTGAGTAGCATTTAAATAAATATTATCAATTATGCAGTCTAATTCTATTTAACATCGCAAATCGTGATCTTCACATATTATGTTTTTGATTTGGATTTAAATGTACTTGTAATAAATGTCTGTAATCTGATGATGATATAGATAACGATTGTAATGAGGCTTGAATAAGAAAGCAGTTGCGTTGACTGACTGAAAAATGTTGTTGCCTTTTGCAATAGAATTTTAACCTTTAGTTTTAAAGATAAGATCCGTACTGGTTTAGAAAATAAGATTTTAGATTTTATTCACGATTTTAGAATATGAACTTCAAGTGCTAACGAACATGAATCACCTTACAATAAAACAATACAGAAAAAATTAAAACGTCTTGAATATGTTAACGAGGCAGAATCAATAGCTGGACAACTACAAAGTTTATAGCATCGATAACAAACACAATCAATGGAAAAATAAATCCAACAGGTTTTCAACATTCAATTATATCTATCTCAGGACAGGCAGGAAATGTCCACTTTTAGGAGTTCTAAAGCGCAAAAGGTACACCGTTTCGATTCGTTTGCTCGTTTCCAATATCTACTGGTTTTACGTTTTGTCCGGTTTATGATTTTCTGATTTCTTTTTCGGACTATTACTTATTTAAAGTTATCTCTCTTTTATGAAATACTTTAGCTAGAATATTTTTAGAAGGCTAAGTCCTTAACTTTACCATTACATAACATAATTACTGTTGAGGTGATCTACATGTATGTTACTGTGACGGATGATGACATTCCTATTGATTTCAGAACCTCTGAATTGGTTCATGTCTATTCGTGACTAGCATTTGAATGAAAATTGTCAATTTTTCTGCATTAACATCACAAATACATAATATTCATTCTTTTTGTTTTTCCTTCGTCAAGGCCAAGGCACTTAGTATTTTTCAATGAGATTGTACATGCTATCCTGTCCAAGCTATATCTCTTTAGATTGAAATTTTTCTTCCAGAGGGAAGGGATGATACAAATAAAAACACAAATACACAAATTTTCGGCCCCTTGGCCTTCATCAAGTGTATGGATAGATTTTACTTAGAATTGTTATAGATCGTCATTTTTTACACTTGATAAAGGCCAAAGGGCCGAAAATTTGTGCATTTGAGGTCAATTAGTGCATTTTTTTTATGAAATTGTACATGTTATCCTGTCCGGGCGTATACATTTTGTATATCAATTGAACAATTTACCGGAACACTTTCATATTTCAGGAAGTTGTTGCTTATGATCTTAAGGTTTCACATAATCTTGACCCAAGGTCGCGTATCCAATGTCAATGTCATTTATTTCTTTTTAATGAAACTGTTCATGCTAGTCCTGTCCAGGCTATATTATTTGAACCGTTTTTACACATGTTTCACATCACATTGTCCCGAGGTAACATGATCAAAGTCACTTTTTAAGCATGCCCAGGCTATATCTTTTAAACCATATGTCAAATCCCTAATAAATAGGTTTCAGATCACCTATATCCAAGGTCAGGTGATCAAGGTCGAGTTCACTAAATATGCTCATAATGAAATTGTATATGCTTATTATGTCCGGGCTATACCTCTTATGGCATATCATTTCTTAATGAAGGAATTTCAACGATTTTATGATAACCATATGAAAATATAGTGTTCATGTCACTTAATCGTTTATGAAGGAAAACCAATAGGTCCGTGATGAAAATTAAGATTTATGCTTAATATTTGAAAACTGGGTAAAAATTGGCGGAAATTTGTTGCTAGAAATAGCGTATTTGTAAAGAAAATAAAAAAGTGTTGAAATGCACTCATTTGATTTGATTTTACTTTTCTTTGATATTATACAATAAAACAGGCTAGAAACTTTGTATAAAAGTAGAATTTGATAAAGTGCTACCTTAGGTACCAACTTCATCGATAATTAAAAATTTTCTAGATTTTAAACAAAAATAACGAAAATCATCCAAGTTAAGGTCAAAATTTCAGAGATACCGAATTTCAACAATTTTTCCAAACACACAGTAACACGTGCTCCTAGGGAAGACTTTTCAAAATATTGCAGAAAAAGTATATGTCCGTGTTCAAATAAGAGAGAACAGACGCTCACAAATAGTGTCATTTTGTGGTTTTCTTGAAAAAGTGTCAGAGCTGAAAATTTGCCTTCTTTTGGGTAGAATTTAAACAATTTATAATTTTCGGTATTCATCAGCCATACCTCATAAAAAAACTTAAATCAATAATATGCCATACGTAAAACAAAATTCATGGGTAATTACTAACGTAATAGAAATCCGAACAATTAAAAAAATACCTCCACGTCAATTTGTACAGAAATTACCGCGAAGCATTTTCTTACGCATACTTTATTCATTTTAGATCAAATTCTCAAACTTGGCCGCTTTGATGTGCCTATTAAATTAAAGTCTTAAAAGAGTAAGAAATGATACATTGGCCATAATAAATTGAAGTATCTATAAAAGTCAAGCTCATTGAGTGCTAAAACAGGAGATGCGCAAGAATAGTCCAAAATCATGACCAATGACGCACCTTAAACAATATCATGAATCACTTTCGTATTTACGTATAATGTTGCTCATGACTAAAAGGTTTCCCATCAACTCGGCCCAAGGTCATGTGACCAAGGTCAAAGTAACTAAGATGGAGGGGGGTTGAGGTTTTTTTCTGACAATTTTTATCATTTTACCTTAAAATCATGCGCCTCAATGACATCGACATGTGCTCAGTCATATCGATCAGTGAAAAAAAAATCTAAAATCAGAATGCAAAGATCATAATTAATAGACTTATAAAATACTGAAAATACAAAACAAAACATCATAATGAATGGACTTACAAAATACTGAAAATACAAAGGAAAACATCATAATCAATGGACTTACAAAATACTGAAAACACAAAACAAACATCATTATCAATGGACTTACAAAACACTGAAAATACAAAAGAAAACATCATAATCAATGGACTTACAAAATAGTGAAAATGCACAACAAACATCATAATCAATTAGCTTACAAAATACTGAAAATACAAAACAAACGTCATAATCAATAGACTTACAAAACACTGAAAATACAAAAGAAACATCATAATGAATGGACTTACAAAATACTGAAAATACAAAACAAACATCAAAATCGATAAACCTACAAAATACTGAAAATACAAAACAAACATCGTAATCAATGGACTTACAAAATACTGAAAATACAAAACAAACATCAAAATCGATAAACCTACAAAATACTGAAATACAAAAGAAACATCATAATGAATGGACTTACAAAATACTGAAAATACAAAACAAACATCATAATCAATGGACTTACAAAATACTGAAAATACAAAACAAACATCATAATCAATGGACTTACAAAATACTGAAATACAAAACAAACATCGTAATCAATTGACTTACAAAATACTGAAAATACAAAACAAAACATCATAATCAATGGTCATGAAAATACAAAAGATAACGAAACAAATACAAAAAATCTGCTAAGTAGCAAACGTGAATTACACAAAGAGCCATGGACCTTTAATGACATGAAAATTGTGATGTTATAAAAACATTGTATAGAAAACACTTTGAAACTAGAAATAAACAGTAAGATGAAGCCTATACGTTGTTTTACTTAAAATTAGTACTTATGTCCGCAAAACTGAGTAGCAATAGGGGCGACCTCCTTTAAACGCACAGAGCTCAGATGCTTAGAGGGAAATCTGCCTTGAAATGAATGGATTACCATTGTTAATGAACGGTAACAAAATCATGAACACTTGCTACATCGCAATGAATGGGAAGATTTTATTAGCCTGTGATATAATTACAACGTCTCATTAGGCACATAATGAAAATCACTTTGCATAACTAACCCACTTTCTACTCCTATAGCAATATTGGACATGTGTTTTTGACGGTTTTGACATAAGACATTTTGTGTCGCTGACAGCTAACTTTAAGTTGCATGGTTATGATATTGACATATAATGTACCAACTGTCAATGTTAGCCCTAGATTTAGTGATCTTCATTATCTCCCTTCAAAATCAGGCTTCTTTCTTCATTAGAAAATTTCTGCCCTCAAAGAGACTGCAAATGTTATTCTTTCATCGATTCTTGTTTCATTAAGAGAACTCTCTCAATTGCACATTTTTATATTTTTATTCTTGAAGGATGATAGTCAAGACCCTTTTCAAAAATAAACACAGCAAACATTCACAAACCCTGAAACAATTCATAGTATTAAGAAAAGATGTAATTATCTTTAAGAATGTTTTTAATTAAAAGAAGTATCAAAACCTTGTGTTTCCCTAAAGTGTTATATATTTTTATACTGTACTACTATGTACTGTAATATTACTAATTAACTTTCATATTGTAGTCATAAGATTTGTGTAAAACTACCATTATTACTATTATTATGACTATCTGTTATAATCTATTATTCTATATCTTCTTCATTAACTTTTCAATAGCTTGATACAAGCCATTTTGTATTATACATGTATGCAATTCAATATGGTGAATATCAATAAATAATTTGAATTTGTTCAACTATGAATCATACAACAAGACAATGAGTGTTTCGATATACAAGAAGTCATTCAAAATTCTAAAACGCGGTGAACATTCATTTCAAAGAACATAGATAAAATGTCCATGCGTGAGATGTCCCTTGGTTTTAAAAGAATTTACAAAATTCAAAAACTTTGTTCAGAAAAGGAGCATTTTTCGCCCAACAAACAACAACAACAACAACAAACCCACTCCTCAACTGATCAACAATAACACGATAGGAACAACCTTTACACAATAATACTGTTGCCATTGAATTATTTTCAAATTTTCCAAACATTTGATTTGAACGGGTTTTGCAATTTACATTGTCATACATTTACAATGTGAGTGGCAATAAATATGGTTGTCAGGATGATTTAGACTACCGAAATCTTGGAAGATTCCTGGAATAGTTAACAATCCCTCTTACTGCAGAGATATGCTTAAAGAAGCCACGACGCATTGACTCATACTATAACTGTGGTTATTTTCGCTGTGGGGGGATTTTGCGATTATGACATCATGACGTTATGCTTGATTTGTCATACACGCGAAAATTACCACAAGCAAAAATGACACGTTAACAGTACACGTAAATGGAATTAAAAGGAACACCCATGCTCTGCTTATGACCAGAGAAGGTCTTTTATGCAATAGGGGACATCATGGCTTCCCGGCGTTATAAATGGGTAAAGTGCAACTTTCCTGCCCGTGCAGATATCACATTCTGACCATATTTGGGTCAAGTTCTATGCACGGTTTGCCTCGTTAAGAGTCAGTACTGGAAGAAAAATATCGCTTTTCTCATTGTCAAATGTATATTTGGATTAAAATCTCGATGTCTAGAAGTCTTGATTTAATATGTCAAAATCTCAGATTTATTTTGTTTCGTAAGGTGTTGCAAAAACGCATTTTCATTTTTGTTAATAATTTAAAAAATATGCATATTGCAGAACAAAGTAAGTACCCATTGCCGTTACAACAACCTGCCTACAAAGTGTTTCACAGAATCTTAAATGTATATTGTATTGAAAGAAAGATAATGCTTTGCAGAGGACATTTTTAAAGATTTCTGTAACTCTCTATTATAAGCGGCTACATTGTTATTATCTACATTTTATGTTTCGCCGTTTCCATAATGACTTGTTAAGGGCATTTACTCATATATTTCAATTCACCATATTCTTGGACACGCTGTAGGTGACAATTAGGTTTGATATAAATCTATTGATTTTTCCAGTTGTAAAATAAGTTCTTTGTGGGAAAACATCTTTTCAAATAAAGATATACATGTAAATATAGACAAGTCGTCCGAATATCTTCCGGTCTTAATACAAAATAGGATTATTTTGCGTCATTTCAAGCTGAGACTTTCCCCATATTCCATGAAGTTGCCTTGTGGGGAATTATAATGAAAATATTTTGTGTTAAAAAAGGAAACGTCTTCATTTGAGGCGTCCCCTTGGCCTCCTTAAACGCCACACATTCCAAATACGTCTTCGACAATGTGAAAAATCCAGATTTCTCTTACTTATATACATGTCTGCCTGGAATTATTACACTATTGTCCTTTGGGAATTTTCAATCTGATTTCGTCACAGAGTAATCGGTGAATACAATCCGGTAATTTGATTGACAAGGAATAGAACATCCCTTACCACCCCGTGGGACCAAGCAAACGCTTGCTCTCTCCATAGGATTTTACGTGCCTCAATCGCACGGGTCGATACGGCGTACTGATTGGCTAACGCGTGCAGTCGCGTGCAAGTTTCCTCTGTTCTTGAATTGGGAACTCTAGTGATGCGATATTGGAAGGTGAACTTGAAAATATTACATTATAGGAGATAGAAATGAAACTTTATCAAGTTTCGTGACATCTGATAAGCACTTGATACCCTCTGATGACTGTACCAGATCCAGCAGTGGTGATAACTATATATACTTATATTAAAAGGAGGGCTTAGTAAACTTTGAGGGTAAGTGATTTACATATATGTGAGTTTAATTTGACAATTTTCTACCCTCGGAGGATTTTATCAAGCAAACATTGAATTAGAATGATGCAGATATCAAGGTGTTTGCCATGTAGGCAACTTATTAAAAGGAGCTTGGAGATAAGAAAATTCCAGGTTAAATTTTGAGATTCGAGTTCACGCACAGAATCATAAAATGATCGATCTTTTTTACAAAATAAACAGCACTTCACTTTTTGTACCAAATGTAAGACCCAGTGTAATCTTTTTTTTTTTTTTTTTGCCCTCCTGTAGATTATGTAGGGTTTTATTGACTTCCTGTAGTGCAGCACTATTAAAGTTTTCTCTAATCAAGTAATGCAAGTAGATTTAGTACGTTCTTCATGGGTGGGGACACTTTTCTCCTTCATTTCTAATTATAGATCACCAATCTATATTTATTCTTTATCGCATGATTATCTCTTAATTTCCGTTGTTCTAAAGAATAGAAATGGGAATGATGACATCAAATGAGAATTATAATGATTAACGTGATGATTGTAGTTATGATGGTTAAATATAGTTATAGGTTTCATTGACAATATACTTTTCTTGACGAAATAAAATCCAGTCTTTAAACAAATGAGAAGTAAGTACAGAATTATTTGTCAAATAAAGCCCCTGTTTTCACCGACTTTCAATATATAAAGTGTTGAAAACTCATGAATATACACATGTATTCTTTATATCGATTCCATACTTCATTGGTAATTGAATTCCCGATATTACCTCATCTATAAACCATGTCTTAATAGTTGAAAGGCATTAACTTCACTTGCTTCATATATAAAATTTTATTATCATATCATGGTGTGATACACATCATTTTGCGGAAGAGAATTGGACATATTATTGACTGGATTGTGGACGGTCTGAGGAATCCCGTCTGTGCAAACACGGCGGAGAATTTTTCCGAATATTGGATCTGTCAAAAGCAATGACAATTGACTTCACTTTCCCTTGGGCGAGGGAAAAAAGTGAAGTTAAAACGAAAAGCGTCTTCTCTGTCTCAAGTGTGATAATTAACGTTGCGTTTTTCCCAGCAACAGAAAAGTAAAATATTCTTGTCAGCGCTTTTCTTTTTTCTGGGAGTGCAGGTATAACTAGGTTACATGCATATCTTTCTGTAGTCATTAATTGCACGTACAGATAATCAGTGCAATTGAAAAAGTGGCATCTTTAATGGCGTTACCAATCATAACTGTTGATCAAGTGACGGGTCTTCTTTAAAACTTGCAAGATGGAATAAAGGCTATGAATCTGAAGAGGTTTCATTCATTTTTTTTTAACTTGAGAGATGAGATGAGAAAAAAAATGTGAAAATGATTAATTCTGCATACAGTTTAATCAAATGGGTTAAACGGCACGTTTATTAAGCACTTCATTTATTTTTGACCCGAACAAAATGAGAATCTTCAAATAAGAAATTCCTTAAGAAAAAGAAGTGGTACCTACAAACCTATAATATGTATTCGGTATATATGTATTCGGTATAATGAAACAAAATTCAGTTGCAGTTTCTATGGTAACTCTCAATTAATTCGTTTTCAAATTAGTTTTCTTATTTCAAATTAAAATTTGAATAAAAAAAACTATTAACCTGAAAGTACTCTAGTAATAATATAAACTGTCCAGAAAGCTAGAATACATAGGTGGCATTCTCAGATAAATGACAAGCCTCGACAATATTGGCTCTCATTAATTCTCAATATGGTGAAATCCTGTCCTCGTTCCAGCTTTCGAGTGGCATATTTGCACTATAATAGGCGAAAAAGCCATGTTCTAGAAGCCTTGCGTAGCTTAAGATGAGCCTCTTAAAGCAGAATCAAATATCTGTTAATACCCTGTAAATCGTGTTTTTAACGAAAACTTGAATTCATCATGCTCTTGTATCTTCTACTTTTTGATCAATTCTTCACTTTAAGATTTATGTTCTTTAAAACTAGGGATGTTTTAGAAAAAATAAAACATTTTTTTTACGATTGAATAATAAATATTTTTATCTTTATATCATTTGAAGAGTTCGGGAGAGGTTAGGTCATGAGGAGAAGGTAGGGATGAGAATATTGTTCAGCTTTGCTCCTTCCTTTTGGCCTCTGATTTAGTGTGACTGTCCGAAGACCCTTTTTTATGAATTTTCCTTCGAAATTCACGTTTTCATTAAAGGTTTTCATACTTTTTATCTTGTGAACGATGGTAATTTTGAAAACAGAGCCCCTGCATATTTTGTAAACACATTATCAAACGTATGTGTTGAGTAGATACATTCTAATTAAAAAGTTGTGTATTATCAAACTGCATCGACTGAAGAGTTTCTGGCGAACAAAAGTTATTTTTAGGACCAATGAATAATTCAGAAGTAGCTCTTTAATGTGCTTTGGATTTATGAAGCATTTGCTGGATATTTCTGATTTGGCATAGGAAAAACAGATATCATTAATAATGAATCAATAATCAAATTAATATTGAGTGGTCACAGAAATCGATGTGGTGGTCCCTTTCACACTGTTTATTGTCTTGTGTTTTTCATCACTATGAAAAATTACTGCCCGTAATGCCCTCGGAGGTTAATGATGTAGGACTTTTTTTCTTCGCGTTGTGAATCAAATTTAATAACGTCAAGCTGTGAGGCGTAGTATGCGATGACGCCGCGGTTAAAAACCATCATAGAATTTTGTGCCGAGGTTAAAAGGCGTACTAACCGATCGAGTGTGTGTTTCCACACCATTTTAAGGGATTGGTTCGTTTCTGGCCAGGGGACGAAATTAATTAGTTTGTAAAGGTGTAGAAATTCAAGGTGACTTGCAGTTTGAGTGCCTACTTGTACACTCTGATACTGAGAAAAATAAATATTTTCGAAATGTTGGTTTGAAACCGCATAATGAGCAGATTTGTTTACATGTAGGTATGCTATCAATTTTACTTTACATCCCTTGACGAGAAATTCAAGAGGCTGCTTTACTACACCTGCTTGATTTTTACCTCTAATCATATACGTCTTGTGTTTATAATTTGGAAATTGGAATCGACAAGTGTAACAGATTTATGACAACTATATAAAACATTTAGTGACAACTGGTTTGTCTATGAGTGAGGCGCTCTATTAGTAAGTTGTTTAACGCTGTAAAATATGAATGCCTCGCTTAAAAACTCACAAAACAGGGTTCAGAAACGCTACTTCGGGCAAGAAAACTGTCAGACTCGGAAAACAGCATGTTTTATTCGCAGTATTTATTAACTTTGTGGCAATAAAAGCGGTACCTGGAGAAACTTATTTGTCCATGATTTATTCCTGACGAAAACCATGCACCAAACAGCCACCCATAGAGATAGGAGCTCGGAAAAACCATCGGATATTACATTCCTACATAATCTTGAAGTAATTTTAGTGGAGCAAATCAAGATACATAAACAAGAACTTATCTTAAAACATATATTACGGCACTAATAGGAGTTTGTAGTTAGTAGTTTTAAGTACGTTTTGACATATGGTTGTATTATATTTACCCACATGCCTATCTTAATGCTGACCTTCTCAACATCTGTGATCTAATGTCAGTATATCATCTTTCATATATACGTTTTTCGCCATCGTCTCCCCCGCACATCCTCCGTCTCCCCTTCACTACAACTATCCTCTTACTCTTCCACCTCATCACTGCCTCCACCACCACCACCACCATCATCATCATCATCATCATTAAAGTAAAAAACAAAACCCTCCTCCTCCTCCTTCTCATCATCATCATCATCAGCAGCAGCAGCAGCGCAGCAGCTCTGAGATTAGGTTTGAAACACTGAATTTATACTGACATCTATCAGGGTTGCCTAAGTCTAAGATCAATTGAACTAACTTTGGAGCACATATACATATTCAAAAGATCACGTTTCATTTTCTTATACAGTCGATGTTATCAATTAGATATTTGCCGTCATCGAAAAGCTTCTTTTTTCTTCATGGTTATTATGTCTTCAACATCCGCCATCAGTATTTTGCGTATCTTTATTTCATATCAGATCTTTAAAAGAACCGAAAATCATGATTTAGAAATTACCACCGATGGCATACAACATAAAAAAAATACAAAACCGATGGCATACAACAACAGGTAAATACAAAAAAGATGGCATACAACATCAGAGAAAATACAAAAAAGATGGCAAACAACATCAGGAAAATACAAAACCGATATCATACAACAACAGGTAAATACAAAAAAGATGGCATGCAACATAAGGAAAATACAAAAAAGATGGCAAACATCATCAGGAAAATACAGATCCGAACCGATGGTATACAACAACAGGTAAATACAAAAAGATGGCACACAACATAAGGAAAATACAAAACCGATGGCATACAACATCAGGAAAATACAAAACCGATGGCATACAACAACAGGTAAATACAAAAAAGATGGCATACAACATCAGAGAAAATACAAAACCGATGGCAAACAACATCAGGAAAATACAAAACCGATGGCATACAACAACAGGTAAATACAAAAAAGATGGCATACAACATAAGGAAAATACAAAACCGATGGCATACAACATCAGGAAAATACAAAACCGATGGCATACAACAACAGGTAAATACAAAAAGATGGCATACAACATAAGGAAAATACTAAACCGATGGCAAACAACATCAGGAAAATACAAAACCGATGGCATACAACAACGGGTAAATACAAAAAAGATGGCATACAACATCAGGAAAATACAAAACCGATGGCAAACAACATCAGGAAAATACAAAACCGATGGCATACAGCATCAGGAAAATACACAACCGATGGCATACAACATCGGGAAAATACAAAACCGATGGCATACAACAACGGGTAAATACAAAAAAGATGGCATACAACATCAGGAAAATACAAAACCGATGGCAAACAACATAAGGAAAATACAAAACCGATGGCAAACAACATCAGGAAAATACAAAACCGATGGCAAACAACATCAGGAAAATACAAAACCGATGGCAAACAACATCAGGAAAATACAAAACCGATGGCATACAACATAAGGAAAAAACACAACCGATGGCATACAACATCAGGAAAATACACAACCGATGGCATACAGCGTCAGGAAAATACAAAACCGATGGCAAACAACATCAGGAAAATACAAAACCGATGGCAAACAACATCAGGAAAATACAAAACCGATGGCATACAACATAAGGAAAATACAAAAAAGATGGCATACAACATCAAAAAAATACATAACCGAATACAACAACATAAGAAGATCTTCAACAAGGAACAAAATTGAATCCCAAATAAAGCTTAGATCACTGAAATTATCTTTTGTAGGTGTTTTGTCATGTTCGTTTGTCGTTTCTATATGGCTGTAATCGTTGTCATGTACGTTTCGCCTACAATATATTGCGTACCAAAACTTCACAAGTCTCCTTACAAGTTACGATTCATTGCTAATTCTAGCAACTGTTCAACTACAATTTTGTCTAGCAATATAACGTCTTTTGTAACGTCATCCTCTATGGAAGCTATAAAGTCATCTTGTTGGTAATATTCTCATTATACTTTGTCAAAAAAGGACCTAACTTTAGAATACCATCCAAGGTAGATTTAATTAAATGTCGCGAAGCCTTAGATAACTATACCAAACGATGGTGTAAATCAGAAGGAGTAAAATCGCATGTTCTGAATGACTACAAAAAAAAAACTCATTTTGGATATTACCGATATTTGAATAGATAACTACCACAAAAATCCTCATCTTTTTGAAAATCCAAGTTCTAAATCTGAAAGATATCTCAATCCAAGCAACTTAATTTACATGAAAAATATGTCTTCTCGCCTGCAGACAAAGCAGCCAACAACACCATAATTATTTGAAAACGCTACTACATATCAACTTTAGTTTCGGAACTTTCCTCTACAAAAACTTATACCGAAAGCAGTGAAAGTATCCCCAACATTTTGAGCAATCATAACCGTGAAATTTCTTCATCTAACATACCTATTTCTAAATTTGATCTCCCTACAATATACTGCATACCAAAACTTCACAAGTCTCCTTACAAGTTACGATTCATTGCTAATTCTAGCAACTGTTCAACTACAATTTTGTCTAGAAATATAACTTCAGCACTCACAGCTATAAAGGAACACGTGGCCAAATACTGTGAAACTGTGATGAACAGAAATGGTGTAAACTTCATTTGGTCTATTAAAAATTCAGGGGGTGTGATTGACATAATGAAATCAAGAAATTTTCAAGTAAATACGACTTTTTCATACAATACACCACAATTCCTCACGACTATTGTCCAAACTCATCAGATGGTGTTTGATCAAGAGGGGAAAACTTATATTTGTACATCTGAATCAAATGTTTTCTTTTCCACCACAGAATACAAATGATACAAATCATGGAAATGTGTTGACCTGTGTATTGCATTGTCCTTCCTCTTGTAGGAATCCCTATGGGTACTAATTGTGCGCCTCTTGTTGCAGATTTATTTTATACACGTATGAAAAAGAAGTTATCCAAAATCTTCAAAAACAAAGAAAACATGATGATGTGAAATGTTTCCTTGGTACTTCTAGGTACCTGGATGATATTCTTGCTATCGACAATCCTGTTTTTGAAAAAATATGAAAATGTTATCCACTAGAATTGATTCTAAATTTAAACAAGGCAAACGTTACAAAAACAGAAACACCATTTTTGGACCTAAATAATTAATATCAAAATTTTTTATTGGAGAGATTCATATAAGTGTGTATGAAAAAGAGAGATGATTTTGGATTCAAATAGTAAATCTCCCCTGACTTGATGGTGATGTTCATAGATTACCGTCATATGGTATCTACATTTCACAGCCCTTCTGGTACGCTAGAGCATATACTGATGTTTTGGATTTTCACAGTAGAAATTTACAAATTACCAAGAAACTTTTAGGTCAAGATTTTCGCTTTCACAGACTATTAAATACTTTCCGGAAATTTTACAAAAAAATGTCAACTTTTGAATTTGGACCAATACAAGTAACAGAGTATATTACTTTGGGTATTTAATAACCTGCATTTTATGGTGACATAATTAAGAAAATAAGAAGGATCAAAGGTAGACAGCATAACCATCGAAAATGCGTCAGAATCATCAAACGCATTTTATACCATGGTTATGATCCTTATGTCACCAGACGGACACTAGGCTTGGTACTTGACCAATCTACAGTCTTGTACCAGCGCATTCTTAAGACTTCCACTCTGACTGACTGTGACGACGGGACTCCATGATGGTCCTGTCCAAACCTCTTTAGAGAAGACAGGGCCCCGACCACCAGTCCTCTCTAACTATCAGTCGGACTCCTCGGGTGAAAACATTCATGAGCTCGCTACAGCCGGCAGAGCACAGATTGTATTATTTATTACCTCTTTTTATATCCATTTACATATTCATCTGTGTTGCTTGGGCCCCTACGTTTTGCGTTCTTGTTTGTTTGTGTTCATCTAACAGTGAGGAGGTTGTTTTACACCACAATTGTACGTTCTTCGAGACCTCTGGGTAATCGGAAAAGTGGGAGTATTTTGCGCTCGTAATCAAGGATAACCACACCGTCTGCTATTTTCGTGGCAGATGGCCGTCCTAAGTCGGCACCGGTTGCTCATTGGTCTCGTTGGTTTATGTGTGGTCCTTTGTTTTTAATGTTCCTGTGTTTTACGTTGATGTTCCTTGACCCTTTTGTGTCTCTTTCTGTGCGTGTCTGCTCTGTGTTTTTGTGTTTGATGTTTCTGTGTTGTACGTTGATGTTCCTTGGCCCTTTGTGTCTCTTTCTGTGCGTGTCTGCTCTGTGTTTTTGTGTTTGATGTTTCTGTGTTGTACGTTGACGTTCCTTGGCCCTTTGTGTCTCTTTCTGTGCATGTCTGCTCTGTGTTTTTGTGTTTGATGTTTCTGTGTTGTACGTTGATGTTCCTTGACCCTTTGTGTCTCTTTCTGTGCGTGTCTGCTCTGTGTTTTTGCGTTGGGTGTTTTGGGGTTTTGGCTGTGGGTGCTGCAACCTGGTGTTGTTGGAGATCCCCTCCTTTGTTTGTTCTACCAAACACTCTTTACGAAAATGCCTTCATCATCATCATCATCATCGACACCACCACTATCATCATCATCATCATCATCATCATCATCATCATCATCATCATCATCATCATCATCATCATCATCATCATCATCATCATCATCATCTTTGAGATTAGGTTTGAAACGACAACAATGAATGTTCAACCTTTTCTAGTATTCCGATAAAACTCTTGAGCAATTTAATTTAACAGTCAAATTAAGCATCTCTATTTTGACCTGATTTTACCTAATTGATCTTTAATCACGAAAATGAGGACAGCATAGATGGCGATAAGCCTTCCCGTTATGTAAAACTGGCGCTGATTGAATCTACATTTTATGCATTAGCGAATGAAGCCACTTGGGATATGCATTTTTAAAGCACAAAGTGAGGAGAAGACCTTTGTATAATGCATTTCTTCACTTCATTATGCGGCCTGCGTCATCGTGTTCATACCGTATATTCTCCTATTTTCAGATTTCAGCACTATGCTTTTGGTAAAAAAAAATCACTTCATGAATCTGATTTTGTCACTTTTTTTTTTCTCTCGAAAAGATGAAAATGATATACAAATCATTGAATAGAATATCAGTGATCAAAATACAATGAACGGGTGGAAACATGGAAAAGAAACATGATCCCAAACCAAATCAACGTCAAGCGGTAATGCAATACTAGCAGAGCATTCCTTCCAGATCATTTACGTTTTACCTCACAGAATTCCATATTCAAAAGGAATAAACAAGGTGCAATAAACATTTTCAAAGTGTAACATTCATTAATCAAGTCGTCAAGTCATTTTCCTATAAATGTGCAATCCTATTATCTTCAAGTTGTGCAATTTGTGTTCATAAAAATCGTAGATAATATGGGTTGAGGAGGTGCAACTTATTTTCAATTTTCCCTTTTTGACTTCTGAAGATGTGTTGCTAGACGACACATTGCTGAGTGTAATTCTTGTATTGCCCAGCACCTGTATAAACCATGTGTAAAAGTCTCTCTTTATCTTTATGTTGCGTAATTTTCTTCCTTTAAATCTTCTCTTTTCATTCAAAGGAAGCAGAAGATAATAACAAAGCAGTTAATTTATATGACGAGTAATGTAGACAAAGCATCACATCACTTTATTATTATGTCAGACTCCATGGCTAATCTACTAATTGTTTTAGAATACCCCGAGCAACATTATTTTGCTTTGTTTTCCAATGTAAAAAGTAGTATAAAAATTTGAAAGTGATAACTAAAAGTATTCAAATATACACGACAATAATAGAGTACTCTTCGGTTCAATTACAAGAATAGCATAAAGAAATCAATTTTCTCTTTTAAGGTCATTCGTGGATACTTAGGAAAAAAGACGAAATTCTGCCAAATTATCGATAGAAAGTGAAGCGTTTTCTCTAAGATGTCCCACAACATAGAATCTATTCTTGCAATACCTTTGGAATTCTGCCAGTACTGCCCATTGATGAGAAATATAGAATTATAGAGAAAATATAGCTTCCATAGGTTCCATTGTACGTCATTTCTCTATTTCAAGTGTTGTCTGGTCAATTTGGTGATGATGTCGTGTATGTCTTTTCCCCCTCTTGTGTTATGTCCAGTTTTTCACTGGTGACCGTTCCCAAATACATGTATTTATCAGTTTTATTAAAAGTTTTGAAATTTAAAGTCTGAAATATTTGTTAATTCACATACCTACTTTTGTAAGGATACTTGTATTGTAAATATTGCGCCATCCAATATTGGATCTAACCTTCTTTGAACATTCACTTTCGCTCCTTTTCATTGTATTTTGGTTGTTTTCCCTAAACGTTTGATCGTTTCTTCAAACGCATCCTGTTCACAAAATTTTCTCGAAATTTCTTAAAAGTGGGTCGAATTGTAGCATCATATCCCACCCATCCTATTACGTCTTTCGGTATTTTTTGGACATTATCACATTCTTTCGCAATATTACATTGTTTGGATTGAGCATCACTGATGAGGGTTAAGTACCCGAAACGTGCATGTCTGGATCATGCTGCAAAATCTGTTCTTAAATGATGCTATGTATTATTTGTTTGGTCATGCAATTGTCCTGGTTTCGTTTTGATTGTAATTTTTGATTTAGGCTTTGTATTGTGTTTGACTGTCACTCATTTATTCCCGATCATATTCACCACGATCAATCTTCCCCCAAAGATTGGTTACCGATGTAACCAATTTCTCTTCTGAAAGGAACATGTCTGAAATTTGAACCAACACTAAAGAAACGAAGATGTTTGCTCTAAAATGTCCTTAAACTTTGAATCTCACCTTAGAGTATCCTGGGATTCTATCACTTCTGTCTAGAGACGATTCCCCAGCAAGACCATCGTTCCCGAATCTTTGTTTTAATTTGTTTTATTACGAGTTTAACCTTGATTAGAGAGTCTAAATTTTTTTTATTAATAGATACACATACATGTACCTTATTTTGCAAGGAGACTTTCACCATCCTATATCTGACCGAGACACCAACAAATTGCGAGCAAGATGAAAATATTGGTGGAAACATACAACCAAACTAATATGAGAACGATTTATTCATTCTATACCTAAATTATAGGATTAATTCTGCTAATGTTGTCTCCATTTATCTTCCGACTGAAAAGACAACATATTTCTCTCCGTCTCTCGAATTCCTTCTGATCGACACCTATCAGGATGGCCTGAGCTTGTATGTTGAAGGATCTGAGATCAATTGATGTAATTTTCTACAAAAACCCACAAGCATACATATTCAACAGAATATGTTTCAGTTTGAAATTTCCATTGTCTTATACTTTGGATCTGATCAACTCTGCGTTTAAACATTTGTTGTCTTCGGACATCTTTATACTAATTGGTCAATATGTCACCCACATCCTTAATAAGTATTTGGCATAAGCTTACATTATACAATTATGGACTTTTTACGAGGTGAATATGGTGTGATATTTTCTGAATTTGAAAATATTGACCTCGGCTGTCGCCTCGGTCAATATTTTCAAATTCAGAAAATATCACACCATATTCACCGAGTGAAAAGTCCATAATTGTTTTATTATATAGTGGACTTAATCAGTATTTATAAAGGTACTTTTCGAAATGGCTGACATCGAATTTTCTTTGAAAATTTTTCAAGACGTGTTAATATCAGCATTTTCTGTCGCTGAATTATCCTGAACGTAATGGAATTCATTCAATGAGTCAAATGAAGAATATTTCAGAGTCAAAATCCGTAGATAGGCTTAAAATTCAAGAATTTGAGCTCAGCTTCATGGTCCTTGCTGCTGTTTACGAAATGACGTTAATGACGTCACAGATATAAATTTCGCGCGTTTTCGATATTTCATGGTAAACCGGAAGCAAGAGTTTTCGCGGTAGTGATATTTAATGAAATCGCCCCTCACAGGTCAATATGATGAGACAATGACTCGCCACGTGACAGTTCTCAGCCAATGAGAGTGGGAATATAAACAGACTACATGTATATAATAATATATTAAATGAGTTAGTCAAAGTCAAATACAAAACCAAAGATCAGAGTTGAAAAGTCACAATCAGTGGACATACTATAGTACTAAACCAGGAAACATGCACAACCAAGAACAAACACCCAAAACCCTTTCTACATTGCTTAAGTGACGGGTGTTGCTAGCAAGCAGGACATGCTGAGAATTTCGGGCACCTGATCTAATCTCCTTTGAACATTCACTTTCGCTCCTTTGCAGGGTGTTTTGGTTGTTTTCTCTAAACCTTTGATCGTTACTTCAAGCGCATTCTGATCACAAAGTTTTCTCGAAATTTCTGAAAAGTGTGTCGTCTTGTAGCATCATATCCCACCCATCCTGCTATGTCTCTCGGTATTTTCTTTGGCAATATTTCATTGTTTGGATGAGGGTTAAATACCCGAAACGTGCATGCCTGATCCATCCTGCAGATTTATCTGTTCTTAAATGATACTATGAATTTGAATACGTGTATTTTTTGTTTGGTCATGCAATTGTCCTGGTTTCGTTTTGATTGTAATTTTTGATTTAGGCTTTGTATTGTGTTTGACTGTCACTCATTTATTCCTGATCATATTCACCACGATCAATCTTCCCCCAAAGATCGGCTACCGATGTAACCAATTCCTTTTCTGAAAGGAACATGTCTGAAGTTTGAACCACTATTTTCTCTCAAAGAAACGAAAGTGTTTGCTGTAGATGTCCTTAAACTTTGAATCTGACCTTACAGTATCCTGGGATTCTATCACTTCTGTCCAGAGACGATTTCCCAATAAGACCGTCGTTATTAATCTGTTTTATTACGAGTTTTAAACTTGATAAGGGAGTCTGAAATGTTTGTTAATAGATGCACATGCATGTACCTAATATTGTAAGGAGACTTATATTCTAACTATTGCACTATCCTATAGCTCTATAGCTGACCCAGACACCAACAAATTGCGAGCAAGATGAAAATATTGGTGGAAACATACAACCAAACTAATTAGACAACGATTTATTCTTTCTATACCTAAATTATAGGATTAATTCTGCTAATGCTGTCTCCATTTATCTTCTGTCTGAAAAGAGAACGAATTTTTCTACGTCTCTCAGATTCCTTCCGACTGACATCTATCAGGATGGCCTGAGCTTGTGTGTTGAAGGATCTGAGATCAATTGACGTAATTTTCCACTTCACCAAAAGGAATACTTACTTGTAGGTCAAATATAGTGTCCAGAGATCTCGTTGGTTTATGTGTAGTCTTTTGATGTCTCGTTTGGTGTTCCTTATACCTTTTTTGTCTGTTGTTGTGTTTTCCGCTCTGTGATTTTGAATAGGGTTGTTTCGGTGTTTGCTGTGGAAGGTGCTACAACCTGGTGTTGTTGGAGATCCCCTCCTTTGTTTTGTAACGGAGTCTTGTTGGAGATCTCTTTCTTTCTATAAATGCTAGTATATCAATTATGTATGTGAAAGTCAAACACAAACTCCAGTACCAGAATTAAAAATCACAATCAGTGGACCAAGAAAACAAGGATAAATGAAAAAGTAAAACAACACAACTAAAACATTGTACAAAGGAGCAAACATAATTTCCTAGCGGAGATAAAGGTGCCCGGGAAGAGTAAGCATCTCCTGAAGTGAAAGTCTAACACAAAACCAAAATTAGAATTAAAAATAACAATGAATGGACAAAGAAAAACCAGGACAAATGTAAAAAGAAAACAACTATAACATTTTACAAAGGAACAGACATGATTTCCTAGCGGAGATAAAGGTGCCCAGGAAGAGTAAGTATCTCCTGGAGTAAGTGAAAGTCGAAAACAAAATCAAAATTAGAATTAAAAATCACAATCAATGGACAAAGAAAACCAGGACAGATACTGTACTTGAAAATGTCTCCTAACAAGATTACTTGTATTTTCAAAAAAATGAATACTCATTATCTTCCCTATTCCCCTCCCCTTCCTCAATTACACGTAAGCCTATGTTTATTTCGTTTACTGGTCTCAGTACATCGTGATGCACTACTACAGTGGTATTGTTATTATATTTCAAGAACTCGTATGGGAACGGAACACGTGTCATCTGTCCTTCTAATTGTTTCACATATTTAAAGAGCAGTACAGTATCTATACAGAATCTAATATAGATCTGGTATTAAATATTTAATTGTTGTCATTGTTTCCAATATAAAGACCGTATCATCGTCTCAATGTAACTTACATAATAGAATACAATCCGATTTACATGACACCTTTTCTCCATGAAATATAACAAAATAACTGTGTAAATGTTTAATTCCATAAATCAATTCTATATCTGGTATAACATCTACAAACAATGTAACTGTTAAACGATACAGGAGATCGGATACGGATACATTGAAAATTATAGGAAAACGTTAAATTTACAATAAAACTGATCATAATGGTTCCTCAGAGACATTGAATGCATCGATGTGGCTTTGTGCAGAGTTAATGGTCTATTGTTTGTGTAGCGCAGCATTAGGCTCCTTTAGAATGGGATTATCTTGGACTTTTTAAAAATATTTAATAATTCATCCTTTGTTTGAAAATGAGGATATTTCAATAACACTATCAGTACATGGTTTAGTGAAACCAGTTACTGCACTAAAACAATCTATATGCAATATTCGTTAAATTCCAATATTTTTGAAAACTGTCTATAAAACCTTTAACAGAAAAGATATTATGTAGTAAACCTCATTAGATATGTTTTGGAATTTTGTGGGCATGCACCTTGTGAAAATCCCCAGGGTTGATCTTATTCAATTATTGTTACATTAAGTCTCCATATAAGTGCCTTTTTATATCTGTATAACACCATCATCAGCTCAGACAATGGCTGCCGTTTATTGCCGAGCACGCACAGAAATGTCGGAGTGCCTTTTTAGTTGTAAACTACTCCAAAAGGCTCAATCAAGAATGACATCATGACATCGACAAATATCAAAAGGAGTTAAAACGTTGACACTAAACTCTCACTTAGGAAACGGAAATTAAAATCCTTTCGTAAACGAATTATTCATATTAATAAGAAAATCATTGGGGTTAATAAGTTAAAAGATAATGAAACTTAGAGATTCATTTATCTCATGAATAAAGGGTTACAAGACAAATTTGTCTAGGATACATTTTACAGACTAGAATTACTGTAGCAGTAATTACATAATAAAGTCCCCTTAAACCGTAGCTTTCGATGCCTGAATGTAGAATTCAAGCAGAAAATCACAGACTATACGTCCAATCAAAATGCAGAATAAACCATTAAATTCAAAAGAAGATGTATGGATAATCTTGGTATCCCTGCTTCTAGACTGTGTCGGAGAAATGTTCAAAATTATTTTGTCCAACTTTTCTTTTCTTGATAGGGAATCTGATTGTCAACACTGTGTAGAATGTTGAAAGTTGGTTTTTTATAGATCATGGAAAAGGGGATTCAATGACGAATGACGATATGATTCTCATGACGTCGTTGGGTTCCAATAGGAACCAACTGTGCTCCACTCCTTGCTGATGTTATTCTATACTCATATGAAGACTTTGCTAATTTCTTGCTCTCCCAAGAATAGAAGCACTTAATCCAACAAACGTGACGACTTCAACTTTAGAATTACAATTCCATTTGCTGAGAAGTGACATTCCCTTCTTCAATACCTATGATGTATTCATATCGCAAAATGATACAGTTTTCTAGAACAACTCAAACTACAAACACTTCGTTCTGAGTGCAAAGCGACAAACCGAAAAACCACTAATGATACTATGACATACTGTTGTCCACAATGTTGAGAGATATTAAGGTTAGAACCATCCAAAAGCACCGAGTTTTATATATTCACTGGCACATAGCCAAGGTCGATCAACTTCGGTTGATCGTCTGTCTCTTCAACGCATTCAAACATTTCTGTTATCTAAAAAATCTTGAAATTCCTTAAACGTTGGTCCTGTAGCATCATATCCCACCCATCCTGCACATTTTTCGGTACATTTTTGGACATCTCTTTGGCCATATTACATTGTTTAGATTGAGGATCACTGACGAGGGTTAAGTACCCGAACCGTGCATGTCTGGTCCACGCTGCGAAATGATCTGTTCTTAAAGATGCTATTGAATTTGAAGACGTTTAACATTTATCCCTTCCGCACGGCTAAAGTGACGAGTGTTACATGCAGGCAGGAGATACTTACTCTTCATGAGTACCTGATTCGGGATTAAATTTGCCTCTTTGTGGAATATTTTACTTGTTTTGTTTAGTTTTTGTATTTTACAAGGTTTTGTATACTTTATACTATATATTGATCATGCTTTTAGATTTTGACTTTTCTTCGAGATCTTATTACGACACAAGATAATCAAGTTTTAATTCTATTGTAAATTTACATTTGAATTAAATCAATTATCACCTGATCCTTCTCGTTTATCTATTAAATCTTATCCTTTCGAAAATAAAGAACATTTCTAAAGCAAGCAATTGAGATGACATTGAATCGTTGTGATTATTATCACATTACTTGCGTGATTTTCGAATCAGGCGCTAATTGTATAATAACCTCTATGCTATGTGAGGGCGATAAATGACAGTTTAATCGATGGTATGTCTGAACGATTTTCGAAATATTTTTTTAATATGTAGATACCATCCTTCTTGTGTATGCTCAAGCATAACCATGTCAATATGTCGGAACTGATGGTAAGTATAAATACATTGCGCTTGGAAAAGGTATAAGATCACTAAGAATTGATTCAGGTCAACTGTAAATAAAATTCTAGCATCATCTGACTTTTTCATTGATAATAGTTATTTTGGAGAGAAGTGTGTCGTGATCGTCATCTTTCTTTATTACGATTAGTTCGAACCCAATCATTAAACCACCACATAAATTAGGGTTGGAAGCAAACACACTATCACACACACCAAGTGTTCGACTCGTCAGTTAATTTTGGCGAGTATTGTCTGAAAAAAATAGAGAATATTTCCTTTATGACTGTTGAGATGATTTTCAGTCACCAAAACATCCTCTCTTGTGGAAGCATGTCCTCAGCCCAGAAAAAGAATTATTTAATAATGATAATAATTACATCGATATAGTTTTCCTCGTGGATCTATGTATTACAACGATAAAACAGATTATTGATCAATAAAAGGATCATATCGGTCAATTATATGACAGAGCCAAAGGCAATATCATAAGTCATACATTCAACTGAAGCTCTAAAGATTATTCAAATGATAATGTCTTTGAATTTGGTTGTCTTCTTCACTTAAGCATGTCATTTGCGGACGAGGAAATGCTGCCGTTTTAAAAATACCCAGGAGTCATTTGAAATACATCATTTATTTGGCAGAGAATGACGTACTTCTAAGACCTGCAGAGCATGATTTCTATGTCACTTTACCTTTTTCATGGGTTTCCTGAATCTCAATGTATTCTACGAAGTTTTCTGTCATTTAAGCTGCTTATTGTCCAACTATAAACCAGTGTTGTTAAAAAATGGCTTGGTTTATCACATAGCCACACTCCATCATATCCTTGTCATCTGTGTAAATAATAATACTAGTATATAGACCATTTGAACCATCCAACCAAAAATTGTACTCTATGTCTTCCAAAATGGAAGTTACCGGCGTGACAGTTCTACCGAATTGATGCGGCGGGTGTTGCATGCAAGCAGGAGATGCTTACTCTTCCTGGGCACCTGGTCTCACTCCCATATCGGCTCACTCTCATATCGGGAGTTCGCTTCTTTTCATATGTTGGAGGTTTTTGTTTGTTTGCTTTGGTTCCTGTTTTATCCTGATTTTGTATGCCTTCGGTTTCTGATTTTCTGAATTATCGATTGTGTGCTGTATACAGGGATATGGTCATTATCCATATTTGTCATACAGCTTAATTGATGGTACGAATTTATACTTTGCTGAATTCCTTGGGGATCTTTCGACTAGGAATTTCCATTATCAGAAATAATAATTATCATACCAGCGTTTTCTCATTGCAATTAAAGTAGCCCTTTTCTGATATACACTTGTGTTATAATTTACATGTCAATGTTATTAAACCTATGGTGTCCCAAGATTGCCATTATACGGTACTTACATTTCTCAACTCCTCAGATACGCTTGTTCTATCAGTCAGCTGAGCACGGACTGTTGTTCGCATGTCCACTGCTTTTAATACCTATTCACAAAGTTTGTGTGTTACCTAGTGTCCTATATATTACTGTTTGTTAAGGGGTCCCTCGATGTTCCATTTGGTGCTCTATTGTGAGTGCTGTTGAGATTGTCGTCTGGATCTTCTTTATCTCATTTGTGTCACACTTATGCCCTTTGTCGTATGAAGCTTATTAAAAAGTTCCCCGTGAGGGGTTTGACAGTAAGTGTTTTTCTAAACATGCTTTTCCTTGACATGGTCGCCATAGCACTTTCTATATAGACCTAACCTCAGACAGTGCATGTTTTGTACGTATTGCTTTCATTTTCGTGCGGCGAGAACATCGACGGCGGGTGCAGCTAGCCAAACAGGGGATGCTTACTCCTCCCGGGCACCTTGCCCCACCTCTAGCTTGCTAGGGGTCCGTCGATGTTCAATTTGGCGATCTATTGTGAGTGTTGTTGAGATTGTCGTCAGGATCTTCTATATCTCATTTAAGACGTCGCTTTAAATTGAGAAAGCTTTTTAATTATACACTACTGTGTATCCTGGTAAGTTGGAGGGTTTTGGATAACACAACGGTTGCTAATATATAGCGGTTGGACATACAAAGTCAGCACCGGAAATATACAGTGATCGTCCTCAGTATATGATCGGTATTTGTTTTTCATGTTAGGTGTGTTTGCTTCATTGTTTGTTTGACAGTTCATTGCTGATCTCATGATCCCTTTTTGTTTGTTACAGTTGTTCCGTCCATAAATATCCATTATATGTAGCATCCTATGGGTGTGTTCCGCTGTGACCAGTGCAAGGTAGTTTTCCCTATCCGTAATGCTATTATTTTATTCATCATCACCGTGTCGATAGAAATATGACAGTATATCATGATGAACCGAAGTATAACCAGACATCAGTCTTTCGACGAAAGGTAAAGTTTCTCTCCTTGTCATTGCTTCATATGGACTTAACTGATGTAAAGCTGTTTATCCGACTAAATGGTTTGTCTAAGTAGGTATTAACACGACTTCCGAGCTAAGACCTATCAAAAATTGGTTTCTTTTCTGACAAGTTTGACGAGTTTACACAATTGATTGACAAGTTGGCTCATCCAACAAGTAGACGGGGTAAACAAGCCGCAAACAAGTAAAATAAGATATCCTTGACTATTTTCGATTGTTCCAACACAATATTCATTAGTAGGCATCCTGCGTTCCATTCAGCCTTCCTTCCGGGTCAATTTCCATTTCGACCTTCAGATTTCAAAAATAATATATTGACATCACATCAAAAACAAAGTCGTAAAAATTAACTAACATCAATGTAAAATATAATGGGTCTGAAAATTCTCTAAATATCTAAGAAGTAAGGTGCTACATGCGTCGGTAGGATTGGATCGATGCGTGAACTATGTATCTTCCAACAACAGAGGCAGCTGACTGGTTAATTGTTGAATAACTTAAAAGTAGGGCCTCATTAATTGTTCATGCTGTGAGAGAGGAATTTCTAGGTTTTCAAGCCGTGTCCTTATTTCCTGTGATAAATCATGAAGCTTTGTAAGACTCCTACAGTATTATTTAGAAAGCAGCATCAGAGATGATAATAACCTCAAAGCTTTTGGAGTCAAAACGAGCGAGCGAGTGAGAGAGAGAGAGAGAAGAGAGAGAGACTGCTTTCTTGGCGTCACTTTTGGAATCAATACGCCATGATACAGTACATCATTCTGATATTTCCCTAGAGATCCTGAATGGTAACTAACAAATATATAAGATGTCAAGAGGAACTGTTTATATAGAAGTCTATGATTAAAGAAACAAATTTTCGATGTTGTTCTAATATGAGACGTCCTGACTTAGAATCAAGCAATCTTAACCATATTGGATGAAGAACAATGTATGTCTGGTCACGAAAAAGACGAATAATCAGAACAGAAAATATCTCAATTGGTTACGTACATACTCTGTTGTTGGTTTTTCTTTTCCTCATTTGATACGCAATGATAGCCTGCAGTCGCCAAAGAAAGCTAAAAACGCCTCTAATGTATTTGATTTATCACACAGGTGTTTTATTTGATTATCTCCTTGAATCCAGCATCAGAGGTGACAAATCTGGGACAGAATGAAGCCCTACCCACCCACAGACCGTCTCGCTGTTTGCCTATGCCAGGGGCTGTTTTTCTTCGGTTGTTCTTCCTAGTAAATCCTCTAGAGAAAGTCATCCCCCTTAGAGGAGATAGTGTTTCAGGGATTACACCCCCTGGTCCCGTCATTATGGATATAAGTTTTCATCTCGTCACCAGATACTGCCAGAAAGCATCGTTAAAGCCGAATAAATACGACGGTATATCGGAAGTATTGTAACCAAGACGATAAGAAGCGTCGTAATTGAGTATTAATCATACCTCACGGAAAATAATTAATGGAAATCACATCGTAACACTTTTTGGCGTTTTACTAGCTTTATCATCTTTCAACATGCATCTTGGTTTTGTCTAAAACACCATTCTTACTCTATGCAATGAAATCGCAATTGAATCTATAAGAATGGAGAGCTTACAATGGTGTAGGCGCAAACGAAAGAGGAGATGCACTTGCCTGGATACTTTTTATAACAAGTCAAGTCAAGGGAGATGCTTTACAAATTACTTTGCACCCTACTAACATTCTCTCAGATTATATAAGACAAATCGGTGGATAAAACACTTGGAAAATAAGGCGTCAAAACATTCTACAACGAAAGGTTATTCTAATATCAAATAAAAGATTTAAAATTAGGAAAACAACAGAACAATTGAAACCCTAGAAATATTAAATATAGTCCGTCACTGATGTTATTGTTGATATTGTTGAAGCCTTATTTTAAGTTGGTGAAGTCATAAACTTTGACAACGACATGCTTTATCTTGTGATATTCTGCTGTATTCATCGAAAGACGAATGATGCAAATGTTATAGCTAAGCATGCATACACGTTTTTGTTTTCTTTTGTTGTTCCATGTGACTTTCATGGAGTTTGTAAGAACCAGAATGGGAGTGATCTCCATCAAAACACCGTGACAAAGACAAAACATCTCCAACAACACCAGGCTGAAGCACCCTCAGCAAACCCCCAAAACACCCAATGCAAAAACACCGAGCAGACAAGCACAGGAAGAGACGCAAAAGGGACAAGGAACGTCAACGCACAACACAGAAACATCAAACACAAAGGACTACACATAAACCAACGAGACCAATGGGCAACCGGTGCCGACTTAGGACGGTCATCTGCCACGGAAAAAGCAGAAGGTATGGTTATCCTTGATTACGTGCGCACAACCCTCCCACTTTTCCGATTACCCGGAGGTCTCGAAGAACGTACAACTGTGGTGTAAAAAAATCTTTTCACTGTCAGATGACCACACACAAACAAGACCGCAAAACGCAGGGGCCCAAGCAACACAGATGAATATGTAAATGAATATCAAAAGAGGGTGTACGTAATACAACCCGTGCTCTTCCGCCAAGAGCACCTTTGGAGTCCGACTGACATTCAGAGAGGACGGGTGGTCGGGGCCCTGTCTTCTCTAAAGAGGTTTGGACAGGGCCCGTCATGGAGTCCCGTCGTCACAGTCAGTCAGAGTGCAAGTTTTAAGAATGGGCTGGTACAAGACTGTAGATTGCCTGGTGACATTAGGATCATATCCACGGTATAAAAGGCGTTTGATGATTCTGACGCATTTTCGATAGTTATGTTGTCTATCTTTTATCCTTCTTATCTTGTTAATTATGTCACCATAAAATGCAGGTTGTGAAATACCCAAAGTAATATACTCTGTTGCCTGTACAACAAACAGACAGACAAACCATCTAAGATTTATCATGGTTTCCTCTGTTGTTTCTGCAAAAATGTCTTGATAGGGATCCCCACCTTATTCATAATGTTTCTGACAATTATAATACTCTATATGCGTGTTGAAATTGATAAATGCAAGAAATGGAACGCAGTTTGCGCCCATTTGAATATCAAAACTATACTTTTGGATGTCAACTTAATCTTGCATGAGGTGAGATAGAAAAAAATGCTTTTTAGTTGTTGTTAAATCGCCATTAATCATCTCTGTACGGATCTGAACAAGATCTTGTATAAGATTGTATCACAATATCCTCTGGACAATATATTGTCATCAAAATTCAGATTACATCCCTGCCTTTATATGATCTCTGAAGAAAATATTTATGTCATTTACAAACCAGGAACGTGCATATCGTACAGACTTAAAAGCTATTATCAGACCGATTTCTTTTTCTGTACCTTATGTCATTTGTCCTTACTTAATTCTCCTGATTATATGGGATATGTTAAGCATTTGTTACCAACTTCTGAATGGAACACCGAATCGCTGTACAAACGTAATATCTTCTATAACGCGATAAGACCTATAAATCAACGACGAAGTGATCTTGGAGTGAAATATCTCCTTCATATTGAACCTATTCCAGCTTCTATTATAGAAACCATTATAAATATGGTGCTTGCCACGGTGCACCCACCGCTAGAGAACCATATATCAGAACCGTTCTGTGTAAGGAAAGCGGTAAGCCGCCTCTATATCAACCTCCTAAAAAAAAGATAAAAAGGAAAGAAGTCCTCATAGAAACGGATATGTTATCAACGATAAAAACATAGGCTTCTATTGTGATATATTACCAGTAATTCTAACAAAACCTTTATTACTGTAATCTTGGTGCCACGCGGAAGTAGTGGTCCGGGACAGAAATTGTAATGAGGAAAAAATCACAATAACCAATCATAGTACTTTCCGGTTTTGAGACGTAAAAATGGACAGTAAATATTATTAAAGTGTTGTCAAGGCAACAATCGTCAAACTTTAATATTTTGTGAAGTTCATAACAATAGAAGATTCTCCTGATTTTATGTTAGATTTTGCGTCACTTTTCGATTGACAATGTCGTGTAGGGGGGGGGGGGTGTTTGTAAATCACGTGATCACGTCTATCTGGTATTGACGGATTTTTCCGAATTTTTGGATTTTCTTCAAATAGATAACTTTTTATAGATATCAAAACATACGCGGATCCAGCATTTTTGGTCAATGGGGGTCCAAAATTGTAGGAAGTCTACCTATGATGTAGGTATATTTCGGTGCACATCATGGGGAGGGGCCAACGTTTGCACTGATTTTTGAAGGCGGGTATTGTTAGCTTTCCTTTCACGTTTATTTTTATGAAGAATTGGCGAGCGAAGCTAGCCTGAATTTTTTTAGATATGAAATATTAATTTGTCTTGCTTCGATTGAGATGATTATTTATAACATTGAATATTTTACTCCTTGTATAGGCGAGCGGAGCGAGCCGTGAAAGTTTTGATTAATTCACATTTTGTCTATACTTCATGAGAATAAATAGATAAGTCATTTTCCCAAATAATTTGACATCTTAAAATTACAAACCTTGAAAAAGGTGAGGGAGGTTACATCCTATGAAGTAAGGGACTGTTGAAAGTATGAGTTCATGAGACCCAGTATTATTCAGTATAAAAATTGAAAATGATTAAGGAATTTGCAGAAAAAAATGATTGCGTATTTGTAAATGGCGAGCGAAGCGAGCCAAAATTTTAGGTTTCAAAGCCTTTTTATATTATGCATTTTTAGATCCCTTTCAATTAGAAATGGCCAAAGCTGGACCCCATCTCCGAAAATCTCAGGGGGGGGGGGGGGGGTCCGCGCATGCTGGAAATATGATTGTCAATAAACACAAAATTGAGACGCAAGGGAGATAATATATAGCGGTGATGATCCCATTTATTATTAATTAAATCTATTTGTTCTAAATAGAGTTACAAGGTTTTCGTCTGAAGACCGTGCTGTGTCTATTCTGAGATGTCCTGACCGTTCAGGGTTTTGACATTATAATCACATGACATCATTCTCGTGTTTCCAAATCATGATCAAAAGGGCCGGCCTCCTAAACCTGTACCATTTACATACATTTGTTGTATATCATTGAATTATATTTGCAAATTATTTAAATGAGTCACAATTTAAAAGACACGGTTTCAATTGTTGTCAGTTTAAGATTGGAGAACAAAAAATTTCCAATTCTAATCGTATTGCTGTCATGCCATGTTGATGATTACAAAGAACATTTGCACTTTTTAAAATTCGTTTAATTGTTCGTAAAAATGATAATTATATAAGCTAGTAGTTAGAAACGACTTAAGTCTTTTTTTATAATTTTATGAATCGTTCAAAGTGTGTGCTCTCTCGAATACTTGAGTAAATGACCGTTGACGTGAAGATGAAATGTATTCTAATTATATGGATGTGAACACCTGTTGCCTTCAAATTCAAAATATATAGAAATTAATCAGTGCAAGGTTTGGGTTTGCAGAAACGATTAAACTCATTACTTCATGTTAAATGCAATGTCAGAAACCTACAAGTCTTGGATGCGCATTAAAGCGAGATGGTATTCACAAACATTTTCAACTTTGCCAGAAAAACTAATATACACCCTGGCACAACCCCCTCATCCCCGATGTTTATATCGCTCCAATATCCGGAAATGAACATCGGTATTTGTGCCTTACAGATTTCCTGTACAATGACTCTACCGTAACGTAGTGACGACAAATACAAAGGGACGTGGCGTCGGTATGGTACAGACTTTATCTATGAATCTTGTATCCTATATAGATTATTTCTTGTTGGCCTTTGACTTTCACGTTCTCTTTTATAGCTACAACATACTAATTCATCTAGAAATATGAGAAAGAACTAGTTCAGTGGATGCGTCAAGAACCGCGGCCAAATGTAAGACTGCCACGAACAAGTTTGTCGGAAAGAGGAAAACATATCTCAGAACTTATTTCTTCCGGAAATCTGGCTCTCGCTTCATCTATATAAAACAGTCGCCGTCCATCGGTATCATTCTAATGTTATATTGCCGACGTGTTTTCGCTGGGGACAAAAATCTTTATATATAATTGTCGCTGATTTTTTTTTCTTTTATCTGTTTATCTGAAGATGGATCGGATTATTCATTTCTTATCATCATTATGTAATCTTTTCATACAGATGTCATTTCTTTGTTATTTGCCGATCACTGAGCAAGAAATCAATTTGGTTTCTTTTTAACTCGTGCTGTTTGATTTTAAATCCAGTCTCTTATTTCACCAATGGATTACAAGCTTAAGAAAACACACGTAAAATGGACCAATTGTTAGTATGTTCACGTCACTAAGCTAGCTTTTACACTTTCCCTTTTAAAATATCTCATCTTTTGATCGTAACAAAGCCTAGCGTTGCTGAATCGAAGAAAGAATCAAAACCGACTTGCCCGTTCTGATTCGGCATTGTTCCCTTTTGGCGATGTAAAATTGAAGTTTGCTTCAATAAATAATCACAATTTAATACAAAATAAACATAGAAATTCTTGATAGTCATATGTTTGCCGGCAGCATTTTATCGGCTGTCGAAATTTTTGCGAGGGAGACATCTCTAATATTTATGACACCAGAGCATGTCATAAAATGCAGAGGGTATTACCGTTCACAACGAACGTTTAGTTGTCACATGCGATAGTTGTTAGGTAAGTTTCCTTCTTAAAGATATGAAAATCCAAGTACATCGCACGATTTTATGTTATTAAAGATAGAAGTTACTACGATTATAGATTCAATTGATCTTAATTGATAAAACTGATCAAAATTGTAGATTTATGGATTTAATTTATTACGCGTGGGTTACGATATAAACCTGTGAAATAATTCATATTCCTGATTAATCTGGAGTCAAAATAAATGAAAAGGAGTAGCACCGAAATAGTAAAGTTTATGTGAGGTAGGATTTATCCATGTATAGGAGGCTCTGGGCTGGACATGCACTTATACCGGTGGTGGTAAATTAAGCCACGGGTTTATTGTATGTATATGGTTTAGAAGAGGATAAATATTATTAATGTTTGAGACATAAAAATCCTGGGTTTTATGATCCGAGAAGGATAAGGCGGAGGTGGGCGTCTGTCTGGCATGACGTGAAGGGTTAGTGCAGTGGAATCGCGATCAACCGTGAGAAGACGGGAAAAAGTTCTGTAGGTTTATTCGTTCTTTGACTCTACAGTACTGTCAGACTTCCATACCTTATCGTAGCCCACCTGTACATTAAAGGGCCCTTTTACCTTTGTGCAACCCTCGTATCTGCACAGATTATCTGAGTGATGCAATGAAAGCTACAATTTCCTCTAAATGACTTTAAAATGGATAGTTCGTTTTTAAATTCCAATACAAATAATCGATCCGAGTAATTGAGGGATTTTAAATAGGAAACACTACAGTGGGCAGTTACAAACCTCACTTTATTCAAGTAGCTCTGTTCGATTGACACTACTAGTAACTGAATCATCGAAATCGTTGAAATCATTGTGGTCTGTTGCTCGGACAAAAGGCAGATTTGCAGACGACAAATGTTCATTACCACCAGAGCTATCAAAGAGGTTTTCGTTGTCGGTCGCTCGTAAATTATATGAATGAAAACCTTATAGCATCTCATAAATAAAAAGACGAATTTGATTTGTATCTGTATCTCATTTCAGAGTGAGTGAAAAAGATGCACCACAGTTGGAGATATTATCATGACATTACAATGCGCATGAGAACTCCCGCCACAACTTAAACGTCTACGGATTATTACATGTTTATTTCATATGTGATAATATAGATGAAATCTTTAATATCTGTATTGGATTAATGTTACAACGGTGTACGGTCCATCCATGATGATGTAGCTACAAGCATGGGATAAGATGAAATTCTGTGGGACTGAACATGTAAACAATTTGTGGATTATTAGTGTTACAAACATGTCGTATGGAGATATGCCGACATAACAGTATGGATGTAACGACCTCATGGACTTCTAAAGTACTTCATGTCGCTCTCTTTCTCACTGCAGTTATGATCATCAAAGGTAACTTATTACTTGTAATAACTAAGTCATCTGCTCTCTTTCGCCCCCTCTCCTCCACCCCGTTACCTTATTATTACTCTTTGTTAATTTAAAATAAGTCAAATAATATTTCAATGCATATAATCATTTATTCTTATTTTAGTTTTCAATGAATTAAAATTTGTCTAACGAAAAAAAAGGATTTTTTTTATTTCAGTTATTTTCTTTAACTGTTTATTTGGTTTGAAATTTGAGAGATTCAAATATTCCAGAATTATGAGATAAGAAAGCAAAGAACCAAAGATAATGATAGAAAAATTTAGTTGCTAGAGCATCAAAGCAATCTGCCCTTTGCAGATTAGAAATTTGATTATTTGGAAATTAAAGCCAAACTTTTCTGCAGCATTGATCCTTATAATTCTTTTATTACAAATGTTGTAATGCGGTTGCACCGACATTAAAAAGGAGATAGGGATCTCTTTTTACACATATATTCCAGTGTAACTGCGGGTTTAATATTTCAATCCGCATTTCGTCTCCAGTAATGAAAATAGTGGTACAATTAGCTTGATTGTTCTGTTTGAATATGGTTAATGATACATAATAGACTCTGATCTGAAGGAAACCTTCAGAGACGAGTCAACTCAACTCAACTCAGATTTATTGGCATCAAACAAACATGTTCATAGCCTAATACATATAAAAAGACAAATGCATATACAATTTTACGATGGAATATATATAGTTACAATGGGTAGCCAGAGGGCATATATATATATATATATATATATATATATATATATATATATATATATATATATATATATATATATATATATATATATATATATAAATTATACAGAAATATTTAACAATGACGTTCTATGTTTTAAGGCTGTATCAATGAATCGTATCAATTTCAATTGTTTTGCTTTAGAAGAGATGTTTAACAATGACTTTAATTTGGACTTGTTTGGCCAATGACAATAATATTTTGGCAAAAATTTTCTTCTTATATCGTAATAACTAGGACATGTAAGCAAAAAATGATATTCATTTTCAATGACATTTTGATTACAACAGTTACATTTTCTATTTTCTCTAGGTATATTAAAGTACCTTCCTCTTTCTATATTAAGATCATGTGCACTAATTCTAATTTTTGTAAGTATACTCCGTAATCTTTTATTTTGAATATTATTTAAGTAAGAAGAACATACAAAATCATCCTTAATCTGTGAAAAAACATGTAAAAAGTCAGAGCATCGTTCTCTTTGTATAATAATTACCCGTTGTTGTTTTCATTAATATGTGATGTAAGGGAAACTTACGAGACTGTAATTGTCCCCATTTTTTGTGCATAACTATTTGCTGGATATTATTGCAAAATTAGATAAATTTTCCTCATATCCCTGGTATTCAAAGTGTAGACAGAATTTGAACCTTGTTGTTTGATGAAACTTTGTATGTCTCCTTTATCGTTTCTTGATAAGAAAGATGATATACAACTTTTAAATGAAAATGCTTTTCTATCATTGCAGACCTATCTTATCTGGGTATTTGCTATCATGCAATCTATTAAAGTTTTGGACGATTTTGCTCTGAGTTAAGGTGCAGGTCTTAACAAATATCGTTATATAGGCCGAAAATATGACACAACCTTCTTAATTCTTCTCCGATGTTACATCAATGTAACCTGGTAGGGGTCCGCTGGGCAAAATGTATAGGATCTTTCAGCTAATAATTTGATAAGATAAAAAATCGATGACGGTTTAAGATGGAACGGACAAAGCGGATTGATCTATTTCAATCTTTCTCGGATTACGGGATATGGTATGAATAAAATAGTATAAGGGAAAAGTAAGCTAACTTTCCATCTATCACAAAAATATAATTATGATCGCTAACCCCATGATTCAATTTCCCTCGACAAAAAGTTAATAAGTCACATATGGATATATGATGCAGTCAAAAGTGGTTTTAATTTCTTTTGAGTGTTGTTTGCCGACGTTTTGTCATACTTTCTAGAATTTCATATCCCCTATTTGAATATCCCCATTTATAACGATGATTAAGCGGCAGATTTTTCTTTCACGGACTAAATGAAAGCAAAGTGCTGTAGGAACTATTGAATGGAGCATGCGGGGTTTAAGGAAATTGATGAAATTAAACGGGTTTAACACTCACTGTGACCTTGTTTGTATTCTTGAATAAACTAATTCTAAAATTAAAGCAAAGATGTAGAACTTCTAGGGGTGCTAGTCTAACAGTTAAATCCCTTGTTTAAACATTTAAATTAGGCTATAATGTTAAAGTGGTGGACACTCGAAGAAACTATTACATGGACACCAGATCAAAGACGGCCGATACCAAATCAAAATCATCATTCTTTTCACAAGATCTTGATAAGTTCATGACTTTTTTCACTTATTTACTTAGCAAAATTAGCGAGTGATTGTACTTATTATTTACCAAGAATTTTTGCACTTTCAACGTTTTTCCAGCAATGAAATGCCAATTTACTCTTCGTGAAACTTTGCGAAATAGTTTCATCAAAGCGAGAAGAAACTTCAGTCAAATTTTCTTTACCCCCGTTTTGTTCAGAGTTCGGGATAATAAAATAAAAGTATATCTCACACCACTATACGAATCCCATAAATTTATAAACCCTGGGCTTAAGTTGACGTTAATGAATGCCGTTTTGCATATGATGAGCTGTGAGTACTTGGAACATAAGGGACAGCGCTGATTATAGGTTGATCTTAGGGCTTTTTAGCGTGGTCAGAATGGACAATTAAATTAATTTATTATATAATTTAACTATGTGCTTTTGACGAGATTATGACGTGGTAACGCCCTCTGTCATTCATGCCTGAAGCTGCAGCTGTAGAAGTCTATTTTTACTTTCATATTTATCTAGAAATAATGATGTCATCTTGGTTAGGTCCAGAACTCTGGTGATCCTTTATTTTTTACCTCATCCTCTGTAGAAGTGATAAAGGCTATCAATTAACGTATTAATGCCGTCTTTTGAAGATGAATTTTCAAGGTAAAATTCATGAATAAATTTTTGAGAAAATATTTGATTCGCCCACTCAGTGTTTGTTTAACTTCATTTTTGATAAATTAGCTAATTGCACTTAAATATGGATGGGGAATAATAGAAAAATTGACACCCACCACTGCTTGAGCTGCATGGATACCACAGGACTTGTCTTACCCCCGTTTGTTTTGAATTGAGGTTTTCTAATTAAGTAGTATTGTCATGCTTTTCATTTCAAAGTTTAAAAAAAAATATTCAATGAAAAGTTGTTTTTATTCATAATAATAACACAAACCACTTTTCTTATAACATTGCTGTTTTTTATTTTTGCCAAAGCGAAGATACGAAAATTTCATATTTGGATGTTATGTATATGCAGCCGACAAAACACTTTTTAGAATTTTAAAATGCAGACATTGATAATGAAAATAATTTGTTGTCAATGTCCCTGGGAGTGTAGGAATGTATTATTGACTCATGATTGCCGAACACTTCCTTTTTTTCTGTACATCTGATTACGTAGTACAATTGATTGTGAAAGATGTCAACCACATATAGTATACGCACTTGACACTAAGTTCAAAGCTATTGAAAGCACTTCGTTCTATTTATTATGTATTATTTCCAACTTGAGCGTTTTTATCTACATTCTTTTACTAGTATTGTGCATGTAACATAAATAGGAAAGTGACATGTGTCAATTTTAAAATCCTATGCATACATACTAATCGTATTTTCAATATCAATAACACCTGCTTTAGTCTTTAATCTTTCCCATAAACCACATAACTCCATTTAAATGATTGTATATCCCAGTTAATCTCTTTATAGACGGCTCTTTCCCCTTTCTTTTTATTTTTCTAATTTACTCTCTCAATCTATTTGTTATTGAACGGCTCCTATATTCAAACACTGAGAGATGTTCCCTGCACCTCGTCTCATCCTCAACTGCAATCCCTAAAATGGCCAAATACACATGGAGTTTGCAAAAACAAAGGAAACATCTCTAACACAACATTATGACAGTACCACAAACACACGAGACGTCGGGTAAGCAATGTTAAAAAACCCTCAATTATTCAGAGACATGTATTGTTCAATATTTAGATATACCCAAATGCCAACCATTCTGGATACTTAGAAGATTGAACGGATGGACAACCAAAAATGACACATAAAATTTCCCCTTGAACCATCGACTTAAAAATAAGTATGTATATCGAGATAAATGACACGAACGACATTTTTATCAATATGCTGTAACGAGTGCGTTCATTTGTTAAGGTGGACAGATGTTGGTGTTCTATGCTCTTTGACAAGGTTTGGACAATTTGGATAATGTCCATTTTGAAGTTTGGAAGCTGACACTGTTCGTTGTCCTATATATTTCTATGAATGGAAGTCACACTGTAAAGAGAATGTATAAATATGTTAATGACACAAGACGTTTCTATGAAAACAGCGAGTCCTTGCTATCTTGAATCCCCTGCTCTATAAGCTTCAGCATATTTTGAAATGTCACGATTTTCTTTTTTTCCCTGATATTGCGTATTATTCGTCCGCTCTTGTTTTATCTTAATTGAAATGTTCTATCAGGTCATATTGACACACAGATATTTATGCATTCTGTAAAATCAACAAGCATATTGAGGTTATATTTCATTATACATTTATGATCCAAAAAGAATTTTATTCCACAAACGTTTTCGAAAATAGCTCAGCAAAGTGTAATAAATCTTTCAGTGTCATATGTTAGAGTATGATTTGTCGCGGTGAAGGCATTGGTGTACATTGTGGAGAGATGATGAGATCCTGTCGTAAATATTTGTTGATCATTTGGCATCTTTGTTTTGCCTGACGTTCTGTAAGCTATGCTGAATATCTTGTAAGATCATCCCAACGACATACCGGCGAGTACAGTGGTTTCCGTACAGGCGGAACAACGTAACGCGTTCATCACTGTCACAGCGGAATGTTACGGAGCCAGGACATTTTTCCATGTTCTTTTTTACCAAGCTGGCATTTATAGGACATGTTTAGCATGCTTGCTTATATCATATTGTATGTATACGTACTATTAATTGAGTTTTCTCGGTTTTATAGACACTCCTTTTATATTAAGATGAAATATTAGAAGGATATATAAGAAGAGATGTAATTCATCCATATCTGTTTACATAGTCTGTATCATTTGTAGCTCACCCAAGGTTACGGTATTGTAACAAACTTCCTACATAGAATATCTAGACATTATTTTCCAAAGGAGGGGGGGGGGGGGTTGCAAGTCCGAAAAGAGGGTTTTTCTAAAAGACGATATTCGTAAATACTGGAACATTCGGTATTTTTGACAAATTCCAAGGGAACCTGACCCTCTCCCCCTCTAGATTAACCCCTATCCCAGCAGCCTTAAGTTTCGGAGGTGCATTCCTATGATGTTGAAGATAAATGAATGGATGAAACATTGATACAAAAATCCATGATCAAAAATTCTTAAGTTAACCAAACTCAGGACTCAGGCAGTGCAATCAAGGTGATGTACGTATAGATGATAGAGGAAAAGAGAACACATTACAAATGTTATACATGCATTGCATTTAGCGGTGTGCGCGATGTTTTTTTTTTTTTTTTTTTTTTTTTTTTTTTTTTTTTTTTTTGAGAGGCAAGGAAAACAAGCGATATGGCGATAAAGAAGGGAATACAAGTGTTGTACATCTTGAATGCTCCATGTTTGCCGATAGATTGCAACAAGGAAGAAATGACAAGTTTTGTATGAACAGTGAAAACAAAAACCACCCAGATAGTGTCATGCAATAAGAAAAAAAAAAAGCAATTGCTTGAAACAGATGTTTCAAAATATTACATCTTACTTTCCTATATCAAGAAAAATACAACCAAGTACAGCTAAAGGATGAAACAGTTGAGAACAACTAAAATAAATGTAAAGTTTTCGTGAGGCTTAACATTTTAAAAGTCGATATGAAAATACTGGCGCATTCCATATTTTGTATTTTGTAAGATTGTCTCTGTATTGTATTTAACAGATAAGCAAAACAGTCTGAAATTCAATAGTGCACTTCCAAAATATTATTGAATGTCATAAAGATCCGAGATTTAATCCAATTTTGTTGTCATTTTTTCTTAAATCACAGAGGCCAAATGAATGGATTACTCTTAACTTTAAAAACATTCTTGTATGTCCTTACATTAATTATCATTTTCTTACGGAATCGCTCTTTATCTCTCAACAAAATATTTTTATCTTTTTTTATCCAAACAGCTGACATAGCTCGAATTAAATAAGTTCATACCGGAGTTTAAAATGTACAAAATATTACATAACAATCATATTTAAGTCATATCAAAGAATATTTGTGTCTTTGTCTATTGATATAACACGATGTAAGGTACCTGTATAGTCATGCCTTGCACGGTAACATCTTTACATATAAATAGAGTTATATTACCAAATACTAGAACATAAATCATGCACACGTTCAATAATTCGACTTATTCCAACAGCATGTCGCCTTCTCTGTTACAATAGTCTCATTTTGCAAACTTTTTGTCTTCGTTTTTACGGGTTCATTTCTCAGTTCATGTCTACCTCGCAAGTTGAATAAAGAAAGCAGGAAATGAACCTGACATTTCGCTGTGAGAAAGTTCACTTTATGTAAAAATACATGCAAACAACGCCGCCTTCTTTTCCTATTAAATTTATTTTGATTTTTTAACGAGGTCAGATGGATCCATGAATTACCTTACAACTATTGCATTCTTACAGGATAGTTTACCTTGTTACAAATAACAGAAAAGACGGTCCTATCATGTTTCCCTTTCATCTTTAGCTGCACATCTGTTGCAGTGATCAGACATCAAGCAATCGTGCATCTCAAGTAGCTCATTGAGTCGTGTAGGCTATTCCAGGGCGAACAGGCTCTATCCACTAATTAGTTAATGATTTTTAACCATTTAACATCAGCTAATTTAAGGTACATCTTCATTTAAAGTACTTAAACTCTCAAACAAGAAAGTTTGACACGTATATAGGACCTCACAATTAACAATACACATTGTCAGTGCATTTCTGGATGTCAAATTTTTGCTCTAAAGTAACATAAAATGGAGAAAGCTATATTAATTTAATGAATATTTCATGCAAATTCGTCAGATTTTCAGGGAAATTCGTAAGAATTTTCAAGAGGCTGACAAGAATTTGCACTATTTGTGCTATAAAGTAAGAATAACAGTTGCTTGGAACATTTTGCAAAAGAAATGCAATTTCGTCAGAATTATATACGATAGATACATTTGTACATTTCATCGTCATAATTTTTGTTTGCTCTAATGTATCATAAGTTGAAAATAATATATTTATACGTTATCGATAACATGTAAAGTGTTTCTAGTTATATATACAAATTGGATTTTAAGACCATGCATATTTTGCAAAATGGCTCTTATTAGGATAAGTCCCTTGCTACTAATTTATCTTTGGAGTAGATTTTTATACATTGCCAACAAAATTAATAATTTAGCATTTAGCACTTTATTTTTCATTGTCTATAAGTTTGATTGATTTATGTTTCATATCCATTATGCTCTTTTGCTCGTTCATTCATTTCAAATGACAGAAAATAAATGGAATATATGTATGCGTCCTATCAACATCCGCTTTCACTTCAATATTAGAGGGAATTCCAAGTACTCCCTTAAGCTTTCGATATCTAGAAAAAAATGCATTGGTTAAAATTCATGAAGAGTCATTTTAGGTATATCCTGTGAAACAATAGAAACGTCTGGAATTGAAAGCATCAATATTTTTTAAATAGTATAACGGATAGAAAAAGTATTGAAATATATTTTATTTTATTGAAATTGTTACGTAGATATTGGCATTTAGGAGAAATTCAATACCAAATCATGACGTCAAATAACGACTTAAAGACCATCACAGAAGAGGACAAGATTTTAAAGTACATCATCGATCGATTGTTTTAAAAATGTTATATTGCATGTTAATCGGGACTTCATAATAAAAATGGCTCAACCTAAGAACAATTACAAATAACGAGATTCATTTAATAAGCCAGATTCAGTCAAATCATATTTTTTTAACTGTCCCAATATGATGAAAACCCACATGCATATAACTTTACATTTACATTTATCATGGTGAAAAATAACACAATTTCTTGAACAACTTCAATGTCAGGAATTTCTTTTTCTGTATCTGCAAGTCTTTTGAATTGAATGATATGTGGCGCAAAGTTAGATTTGGTGAAATTCGCTGCCCTATATTTGTGACTTATTCTACAACATATTCTACAGCAAGAGAAAGAGCAGGATAAAAAAAGGATTGAATTTTAATTCAGATTGCAAGAGAAAAAAATCAATCGTATTCTTTACCTTTAAGTTAGTGATCAAGAAGACTTCAAAAGAACGCCCTGTACTTGCTGTACTGTACAAGATCTAATCACAGCTTTGTTGTAGTACACATAGTTTTGTACTTTTACAAACCGTGATATAGTGACTGGAACAACTTACACTGTATAAAAATCATAAGAGAATAAAGACAAAGACCAGTTTGTGATCTTTATGAAAGGCTGGTAGGACTTCTCGATGAAAGAAACATATGAGTTAGCTCCTGCAAGCCGCGCACGAACTGTTTTATATTGATACTTCGGTATCCAATGTTGGGAGAGTTGGATAATTTGTTTCCAATCCCTTTGATTTTATTATCAATAAAATATGTTTAATCTAAAGATCAATTAGATAGATAAATCTATTGTTGAACAAAAAGGTCTAAGGTACCCGAGTCTGATTCTTCTCCCCTAGTTTTTGGTCCCTGACGTTGCATTTTTATGTATATTTGTTATTTTGTGTGTCATCTTCGGCATATGTGTTTTGTACCTTGCTTTTGGCCTTACAGCGGGAACACATTAAAGATCTGTCCTTTCTTGATACTGTGCTGCAAAGAATGCACGTACAAATGAATTCATATCCGCCATGCATAAAAATCAATCAGCGACATGTAATAAAGAATGAAGTACAAAAAATACATAAGGGACTCATAGAGGTCTATGATCAACACATGAAACATGTACAAAACTGACACAAAACCCCAAATGCATTGTGATATAATCATAAACATCAGTATATAGCAAAAATATGCACAAACTGCTCCAGATGCCGTCTTTATGATCTTCTACAGCCATATATAACAAGCATGTTGCTCCAGAGTACAATTCACCATAGTTCCTTCAGGACGACACGAGGAGTCAATATTCCATAATATTGTCTGTGATGCTGAAAGTATATCCCATAGACCTGTCAGATGTGACATATGTAATATTGGATTTCCCACCGTAACCTAAGAATTAAGCCGACCGTATGTGGTGTGTGATAAATTCCCCCTTTTTCCCGCGAGTCGATTATGTAGAGACTTGTCCGCACTCACCAAAGATGTAATCGCTTGCGCTCGGACAAATTATCCTGCCGACTGAATAATCTGTTTATGTGTTTTCGCTCCATCATTCCCCTTAAGGATTTCTTCCCCAGTACTTGCAGTCTTCTTTTATTTTTTTCTTATCTATCAAATACAAAGACCAGTCGGATATAGTTATTAAACAATTTGCCAACTTTCAGATGCTTAAAAGGTTATTTGTCTTTTGCTTGTAAGCACGAAATGTATTTTTTTCTTCAGTAATTCCGATATAGGATAAGACAAAAATCCATCAGGCTCCGGCTAATCTCATGTATTACAAAATATTCAGGGACTGGAAGGAGCAAATGGATTTCTCTGTTCAAGATCTGTACTTTGAATTCCCATAACTCTTCGAGATATAGAGTACCCACTTTGAATATACTTAGTAAGGCTGAGATATAGAGTATACCCAGTTTGAAGAGCACATTGAAGGTATCGCAATAGTTTAACAATATTCACGGACATTATAAGTTAAAGGAATCTTAGCATTTCAATGTAATGAAATAGGTGACAATTCCTCAGTGACTCAGTGAAATATGTATATAGATATTTGTATGCAACCAAATATGCAGGGAATGGAAGGAGCAAATGGTTTTCACGGTTTAAGCTCTGTTTCTTGATCTCCCTCGACTCGTTAACATACAGAGTTTTGAATATATCTAGTAACTAATAGTAAATAAGCTCAGCAATTCAAGGACACAGTAAGTTAAAGCACTCTTAGAGTCCTAGTCTTTCTATGTGATGACAAAGTTATGATTCCTCTGTGAATATTAAATATGTATATTGATATTTGTGATGCAACAGAGACAGCTCCTTTGTGATAATGTCTTTGACAGTCATATCACTTATTTACTTACTTGGTTGTTTATGACAATGGGGGACTATTAATAATACAGACCCTGTACTAGTCCGCTTTACGGAGTTCTCCGTAAGAAAGACCACTCCTAACTTAGTGAAATCTAACATTATACAATTAATTACCTTGTGTGAGGTAGATATAGCAGTATAGCAACCCGAAGGATATGTTATTCACCGAGGCCACAGGCCGAGGTGAATAACATATGCTGAGGGTTGCTACAATGCTATATCTACTGAACACAAGGTAATTAATTGTTTTATTGTATGATCATGAAATACAACTATCAGCTTGATAGCATCCATTGCTGTAAGTTATGAATAGGTATTATCTGATGGCGCGAAATATACGCATACGCCGCTACTATAAAACGTCATAACTACAATACTAATTTTAGAAAGATACAGGGGAAAATATGAGAGTTGTTCTAAATTTAGCTCTCTGGAGGTGGTTATAGCGATATAATTAGAAGCTCCAGACATGTTTTCAGCCAATCAGCGATGGGCATATTTTCCAGTCATACAATAATGCCTTATGTTGTCCTATGGTTGATATTACTTCTTTTGTATGTGTTCTTTAATTGTCTGCATGGGATTATTCATGGAGACTTTTTTGAGACTGTTTTAAAAGTGTTGTTGTTACCCAATAATTGTACCAAGTGCTTTGCCCAGTATTTTTACAGAAAAATAATCCCTTACTCTCTTTGACTTTGCAAAAGATTCGCATTCAAGAATGAGAATATTAAATAGAAGTTTTTACCGAAAGTTTCCTTGTAAATCTCACAATGATGTTGCAATGTGCAAGAGAAAGAGAAAATGCTCTGTGTGGCTTTTAATGATTTATGTTCATATGTAAGAATTTGACTCCCCTGTGGAGAGTTTATGTTCATTCCAAACTCATGTAATGTCTCCTCTTTACAGCCTTGCGTTTTTTGGAACACAAAATGCCTTTTGTTTATTAAGAGTTGCATCTAAAGCAGTCATCAAATCACGAATAAACCAATTAGATGCAATCTCTTTCTCCATGATTCATCTAATACTTATATTTCACAATCCATTACTTCTATTTCACAGTTTACTTCTAACAATAAATATACCCTATACCTACAGCATTGCCTTTATCCTCAGCAAGGCTGGAAGTCATGGACGAAGAATTACATAAAATTACATTTTCATTACTTGATCTCATCTTGAGTAAATTAGTATAAAAATCAAACTTGTAAAAAGACCATTCACTTCAGTGGATAAAATAACCTGGGAATGACCGAGTAATTTTGCTGTAGTTCGAATTAAATAAAGCAATGTTTTTGTACCTACAAATTCCTTTTTTTATTATAAAGTAATGTCAAATCGAATTCTTGTATTCAGTTTTATGAAGAAAAAACGTTTGTTTGTGTAAAGAACGAGACAGTTTACTTAAACGTTCTGCCTTATTGTGCGTTCATCGTACAGTAATAAAATAATCTTCAATAAATTAATAAAATTCTTAGAATTTCTTATCTTTTTGTTCATTTCTTTAAGCTCTACTTCTATCTAATAGCACAATTTTACCGGGAAATGTAAGAGATAGGGTCTGTTGCGCAGTATATAACTTTCCCATTACATTCTAACAAAACATGAGTTGTTTCCCCTTAATCCTTGTCATATAGTACAAGCATCCCCAGCTGTCCCCACTACAATATGCTACAGAATTTATAGTACAGAATAGAGGAGAACTAATCATGTTTTATTGTTCAATTTTATTTCATTCATTGATCGACTAAGACGTCGTGAGTGACAGCTGCTTAGCTGGAGTAATTGATGCTCTTCATCCAAAAGTGTTTTTTTCTTCAATTTTGGCTAATTATGAAAAACCTAGGGAGTATTGTCATTTCCGTCGTTTGTGTGCGGATCTCATTACGACCGGCATGGTTTCGTTTATAGATGTTATTTTGTCCTTCTTTATACGATATTCCTGAAAGCAATAAATCAAAATTAAACAAAGATTTATTCTTATTTCTTCCGATTGAGTTTAATTGACAATGACAAACTTTTCAGAATAAAGATAGCACTTAGCGTCGTCTAGAACATACAAAAATTCAGATTTTTTTTTCTTTTGAAAAGAACAATAACTATATAGAACTAGATGGCTACTGTTGCAAGCAACAGACTGATTCCTCCTTTATTAGATCTTCCTCGGAACTGAAGTGTTAAAACCCGAATAAAGAAGATGGGGGAAAAATAGTCGCTTTAGTCCATTATTCACATCAGCAAATGAATTAAAAGAGCTTATGTCTAATTTGGGAATCTTATTTATTTATCAACTATATAGAAGAAAAAAATAATAAATACCTTTCATATTTACGAAAGCTTTAATTTCCATGCTCTATCAATACCAAATCCTTTACAATTACTTTCTCAAAACAAAATTGTACAATGATTTTGCAATGAGATCATTTCTATTAATAGAAAATGACAACAACATGAAAGAACAGATATGTAATGCTACTAATGAAAAAAACAGAAACAGAAAACAAGAATAAAAGAGTTATCTTTCTTGGACTATGTTAAGTTTAAATAAGAAGGACTACTTGTGTGAAGAATAAATAGTGTAGGATCAGAACTGTGAATTCTACAAGAGTAAATGTTTGTCATGACATTGAGAATGATTATTTGACCTTGAACCAAGGTCACAGATAAAAGATAAGTATTGGAGGTTATTCTCATCAAAATTGATCTTAAACTGATCAAAATTCAATATTTTATCAACCAAAGTATGTTGTGACCTTGAAATCGAACAAATGACCTCGGGTCAAGGTCAAGGTGAGAGGGATGGATGCAAGGAGTATTTGTGTAACGTTTGAACTCTCTAGTCAAACCGTCTTTGTTCTATAGGCAAAGGTTTGTTGTGACCTTGAGAATCAAAATTTGACCTTGAAACTAGTTCAACATTCAATGACTACCTATAAGTGACCTGCCATCCAAATTTCAACTCAAAATCTCAAAAACTGTAGAAATTGGCACTGTGCCAATTTCAAATTCCATTTTCAACTCGTAATAGCGCGAAAACCATAAATATTTCATCGAGCATGTAAGTGTATAAAAGTTTGCAAATTTCACAAAGAACAATATGAAAGAAATTTCGTTCGAATCGTACGATTACTTTAGGAGTTATAAGAGTTTAAAGATTTGACCTTTGATGACCTCTAGCGGGGGCATATGTAAACTTTTCGACAAGAAAAAAAATTTGAATTGAGATCTTTATATGCTCTTTCACATGGTATTTTAAACTTTATCATATATTGCGGTACTTTTTTTTAAAGTGTCTGGAACGGTTGGGGTAAGAATAATAATAAGAATAATAAGAATAAAGAAAAGACAATAGAATAACAGAAAGGATTCCGACGGAAGTCGGAATCCTTAAATATAAAAATAAAACTGACGATACATGACATGATAAAGACATTCACTAGATTAATGTTTGGGTGTGATTCATTTCATTTTCTTATCGCAAAGAATTAACCAATATCCAGTTTAAACACAGTGTATCGAGAGACTTTCTCCCTTTATCATTTTATTCTTGTTTAAGTTGAATATGATCTGTAAATTGGACGTCCGAATAGTTGCAAGGACATAAAGCACATAATTTAACAGAAAGTGAGGAAAATAACCAAAAATATTATGTAGAATCATGACGCTGTCAGAACAGGGAGGAGATCTCCAACAAAATGTCACTTTGCACACTGATCACAGCGGAACACACACATAAGGCAGAAATAAACAACGAAATATCTATTTCTATATATATTTTGCCTTTTGTAGGTTATGGACTATCATCCAAACGTCAAGTACCACCTACATTCCTGGAGACCGGACGACGTAATATCACTGTCCACAAAGGAGACCTTGCAATACTCAAATGTAGGATTAGGAACCTTGGTCCAAAACAGGTATACTTGTGTTTATATACAATGCCCTATTCACAAGCGGATATTCCGTCTTTTCGATTTTACAGTCCTACGTTCAATTTGTGCAGGTATCTTAAATTCCTTTGAAAACGTCATAGATGTAACCCTGTTTCCCTTAATTTCACGCTGGTTTCCATAGAATTTGATGACGTCACAATGCATTGAAGTCATATACCTGCAGAAATGGGAAGAAACTCTGCATTTCGAAAAGACCGAATAGAGGATGTGGGTGATGTCTGGGGGAAGGGGCAGAGCTGAAAATTTCCCAACTCATACCATTTCTTCAACTTTCCTTTTTCGCAAAAGTTTTGCAAAAATTCCCATTAGTCTTTGTTCTTGCAAAAAAAAAAAAAAAAAAAAAAAAAAATAAGCGCTTGTCTTCAAAGATAATGAAAAAATGGTGTTTCAGCCAGATTTCTTTGGTCTTATTATTTTCTAAATGCATATTCTTTGATAGTATATATAAACAGTTTTACTGTTATTTATTTTTTCCTACCATAAGACCACCTCAATGTGGAGGGGTGCTCTAATTGCTACCATTTGGTAAGCAAAGAACTTAGGCCATAAGGAATTATGAACAGATAGCTTCAACAGGTGTCCAATTAACAAAATATGAGTTAGGATGCCGAAAAGATCAACAAAATCCCTTGATTCAGAAATATGTAAACAATCTTTATGTTGGGATTATACTGTAGAACAAACTGGAATGAATCAGATTGATGATGGCATCTGTGGCAAAAGACAGTATGCCGCAGGAATGCCCAGAAAAATACCTTGCGACACAAGAACAGCAGTTTAGGACAAAAATAAATTATACATGTCAGTAAAACTGTGTCGCATCTGAAATATTGGAAATGACTTCAGAGAATTCCTTCGTGTCACCTCCACGGAGATCTGTTAAAAGTACGTTCTCCTCAATTGTTGCTGAAGATTGCTGTAAGTTTCTGATTACAACCCAAAAAAGGGAGTTTCTTCCAATAGGCTGCATTTCGCCGTCAACGTGTTCAAGAAGTCATGTAATGAAGTTAGCTTATTTTAATCAGTTCTTCAGAACAAGCTTTTCCCATGATTAACAGTAATGAAATCTGAACTCATGTGAGTATTGAACAATAAACTAGAAATTCAAATATGGCAAAGCTGAAGGGTGAGTGAGAGTTTCTAATTTCACTTTCTAATTGAAGTTCGTTAATTGCGTAATTATTGCCCTTGCGGACTAAGTATCGCGAATGAATTTGTCTTCGGAATTCGTTCCTGCAAGATTGAGGCATTGTGTAAAATCACACAGTCGTATTAATGTTTCCTATGGCACCCATCGCAATTCCGTCCCCCATCAGTAATGAAGAACAAAAGCTTGTTTTTCGGAGTAGGGATTTTATTAGGTTTTCATCCCGTGCGCAAATTCAAAAGATTTCTTGCATCAGCGTCCTGCCATGCGAATCAGATGGATGACGTAATTCCTCTCGACATCGGTGCTGTAATTTTTTGATGATTACACCTCTAAAATATTTTCAAAATTATAAAATTCAGACTTCTTTATACTCTGCAGATCTTGAGATAACGCTTCAGCCTTGCGTTTTTGTTTTCTTCAAGAAATCAATCGTTTTAAAAGAAGATTAGATTTCTGAATGAAATGAATTTTTATTTTGTTAATTTTTATTAGCTATATTATCTACATTGTATACCAAGTGAAACCAGTCTGTTTGCGATGATATCTTATTCTATTGAGATTATAAGGTATTTTGATGTTTATTACGTTGATGAATCGAAGGATTTGCTTGGGGAGTTACCAGAATTTTAATGACGACAATAAAGATAGCTTTTGTGTTTTTCTATCTGACTTTTTATCTGTTTTATTAATTCATTTTTATAGATCAAGCTCGATGATATTGATTATAAATACTCTCTACCCTAAAGTGTCGTTTGAGAACCGTAATTTTATCTTGTAACAAATGTTTTATTCATACTTATCAAGCTCTGTTTTTCTCAATCTCTTGTGCTCATAATTTTCAAAAGTTAGAAAATGTCATTTGAAGTAAAATGGAGCTGAATCAATAAAGTTATTTTTAAGTAAATTTAAACAAGCAAAAGTATGAATTGTACCATTATGTCCCAGTTACGGACCACGCCTCTGACAATTCGAAAAAAAATAATTACTTGACACTCAAAGTGTAAGTTACCTATTACGGTCGTATCCCCCGGAAATAGCGTCAAGAAGATATTAAAACAATTATTGCAAACATTACGAAAAAATGCCGTTTCCGTGCATGTAAATATCATAAAATGTTAATCAAATATGTAAATAGTTGGAGATCTCCTGAAGCGATGCATTTCTATCGATCAGACCCGTCATACCCATTAATTATACAGGGATCCCTTATTAAGCTGATTAATCATTGAGAGAGAGAGAGAGTATGCATTCCTTTCAATATCTATTTCACTAGAGACAATCAAGGGTTCAAATTTAAGTGAGAAAAGCTGATACATTCTTTTATTAAATCACAAAAAAAAATATTTTATTTCAATTTTGTGGACTGTATGCTCTAGTAATTGCAATTTACTTGTCCTCCTGAGCCTAGTGATTTATGTCAATCTCAAGAGGTGTTGTTCGTTAGCAAACTGTTTACTCTTCTCCAAGACTAGGCGCCCTGCAAACAGCGTTACAACACCATTAATTTCTTTCACTCTCATACCATCCGCTTTGTAGAAATGACCAGTTTGTCTCATACACCCAGTTTGTCTCTTGCTTCTTCGAGAGCCAATGGTATTTAAACGTTCTGCTTATCATACATTTGAGAATCAGATTGGCTATTTGAGAAGTAGAGCATATCAATTTGTGCCTTTTGCTCTTATGCCATACGCTATTTGAGAAACAGAGTGGTTTAATCTTTCATTCACTGGTCGTCGAATTTGAATTTACTGTTTGTAAAACATGGACATATGAAAAGTGACTTTAATGAAGATGCCTCCATTCAAGTTCTAGTAATAAAAAAAACCGGAGATGGCTATCTTGGAATATATATGGAATTTTATCTTGTTCGATAAGTACCTCTAACGTTCAATATCATAGATTAGTTACACAGTTTTTCTTCAAGTGTATTTGAAAAATACCACATACCGTTATCATTTACTTAGGATTCGATACCTTTAAACACTGTAGATTGCTAATCAAATGAAAGGCAATTTAAAAGTTTAACATCAATTTTAGAGTATGTTACCTCTGATCGAGGTTAAATGAAGAATACATCATTTTTATGTCGAAATAATGTACTGATTCTTGCTAAAAGATAATGGGAACTAGAACAAGTTAATGGAGATTAACAATATTGATATTCAAATGGTTTCAGTACTTTCCCCTCCGCTTTGATTTTAATGACTGAATGAAAATGTGACGCCCAATTGGAAATTCAAAATTCTTTTTGATAATTATATTTCGATAATTGAGTCTAAGATTTAGACTTCTCTGCAAAACTGCTATCATTCTTTATCCAAGACAAGGATAGGTCCAATCTTAAAATTGCCAAAAAAAAAAAAAAAAAAAAAAAAAAAAAGATTGCAGACGAGAAGGGAAGATCCAGTCTCGTATCCTCCCCTAGACCCACCATTGAAGCAAGAATCTCCCGGAATCAGGTTATTTTCCATTTCCATTTTCAGGTGGCATGGCGGAAGCTGACCATGCACTACCCTCTCACTGTCGGGAAGTTGACCTTTCTCCCGGAAGAAGATATCAGTGTAGAATTTAATGACTTTAAGAACGGTGTGACGGAATGGAATCTTGTGATTAAAAGAGCGGCACCCAAACATTCGGGAACATACGAGTGTCAAATCAGCGCAAAAAAGCTCTACACGCACCATGTCTATTTACACGTTCTAGGTAAGGTAATAGGTTAACGCCCTTTAATCTCTTTAAAGAGTCAAGAATATCGAGTTTTCCCTCCAGTTCTTTGAGGGGATTAGCTCGTATTTTACTTTTTTAATTCAAAGATGAAATCTGCATCTCTATCTCCTCTAGATGAAAGAAGCTGAAATTGGATTTCAATGATATCCATCTTCATATTTGTTATTTTAATGAGTGATTTTCAAGCATTTTATCGATGTTTGTCATTATCCAGATGACCGAAAAACCCTTTCAAACCATTAAATTATTATATTAGTAACTAAATGAGTGAAAACTTCGTCGCTTGATTTTGGAAGCAATTTATTCTCATCCGTATACATGTACAATAGTGTATGTTGCATTATCGAAGAATTGACGAAGCAGCGGATGTTGTAGAGATCAAGATGCACTTTTAAAACTTTCTATGTCTTTATTTCTCTCTGGGGATAGAATTCAGCAACTTTAATACCAATGTCTAATTTTGAAAATGATAAAACAAATTGTCGGATTTCCCGCTATTATAGAAATCAGCTTGACAAATTGTTTTCCTTCCTTTTGAAGGTAACTCAATGTGATAGGACTCTCTCTGGGTCGGTTGCTTCTCCTTTATGTTACAGAAGGAGCGTTGGCTGTAGCCGCCTTCAATTGAAAAATGGTATTTTACAGGGTGTCACTTTCCCTGTTTTGACCGTCCACTGCAGCAACAGTACGGGGACAATCAAACCATGTTTATGACTTTTTCTTCCTATTTGAGCAATAATAAATTTGATGCCATTTCGCGAGAAGAAACATATTTTTACTACCGGGATTTCCCCCGTTTCTCCATATCGCTTTCCTTATGACGTATGCTATTTTCCGTTCTTTTGACAGAAATCTTCTATTTGCCGAATGTGATGCCATTTTATTTTGCTTTCTTGGCAATTGTAATAGAGTTTGTAATGAATCATTTTGTTATGAAGAAGGTCTTTTTACGAGATGATTGATTTATTTCACTACTGACAAGAAGAAGCTAGGTTATTTCTCGTTTTCAGCAATTACCATTATCCGAGTAAACTCGGGGATCATTTGGAGACGATTCTTACAAACTTGTTCTAGATTTTTGTTTCCATCCCTCTTCTGTTTCTGAGACAGAAGTCATTCATCAACATTTTGTATCAGGAGCGAAAACAATGCCTTGAGGTTTGACACTCCAGATTTTCTTCATGAAAAGTGCAATATACCCCACATATATGTTAGACACTCCGTACAGCAAGTGGGTATTAGTGAATAACTATATTATTAATTGCCATCTGCACTTTTCCGGATTGTTGTACTTTACAAATTCACCACATTATTTGCGAAAAACGTCAGATACTTAGTCGGCGAATGGTGATCGCTTTGGTTGGTTTAGTTTGGTTCGTTGGTTTCCTCGAGATTTAAGAGCATTATAATTTGACCTTAGGTTGCTGACACACGGCTATTGACTCCTATGTCAGTATCGGTTGTTCAGGCATACATCCCCTGATTTCTTTGTGTCGCATATGAATGAATAGAAGATCGCCGACAAGATGACGTTACAATAATCACAGCGGACCACACACACAAAAGAATAACCCCGACAACACTCAAAGCACCCACACCAACACCGGCGACACTCAAAGCACCCACACCATCACCGGCGACATTCGTCATTTGAGTGACGTCGGCGCGTTTATTCGTTGGTACCTTCTAGTGTGAGTTGTCTTTTGTGTGAGTGAATAAGACTATACTATCTACATCACAAAAACACGAAGATACCAATTCCTCGAGCAGTACAGACAAGAACAGAAAAACAAGAAAAAATATCAAACAAGACACGGTTACAAAGCAAACAGTTCGTCAAATATATTTGTGTACACAAACAGGATTATGTTTATATGTTTGTGTTCCACTGTTGTTATAGACTAAATCGTTTTATTTCTCACAATGTAAGAAATCAGAGTCATCTTGTACTTCGTTTACTTTGTTTCCTCTTTGTTACAGAAGAACCAGCCATACCTGAGAAAGGTGAGTCAATGTCAGTGTTTGTTCATTTTAATGTTGATTTCCATAAAGTCATTCGTCAAAAACAAAATCCAAATATTGATACCTTCTTTATCTGACGTGAAATGGTCAAGGCGCAGCCTCGTAAGATTATGAGAATTTGTCATAACTTTTCTTTTTTTTTTCATTGAATTCATTTTTTAAAAACTTAAATATGTCATCTGTATCAACGTATGAAAGACGGTTGTTTTGTGAAAATCTTGTTCTATGAATAATATATAAAATCAATAAACTGACATTATTCCATGATATGATAACGGCTATAGTCATATAATATGATACTAAAAAATGTTTTTTCTATGGTATCATCATTTCAAGGTTATTAAAATATCTGGGAATGAAAGGCCATTGAAGTCTTAGACTTGTTAATGTTACTACAGAAAGATATGAGAATCGGCGTTGTTTATGATATATGACAGTGTTAAACGTTTTCAAATTCAAAAGCATCATTTAAGAACAGATATATTTGCAGCATGGACCAGACATGCATGTTTCGGGTACTTAATCCTCGTCAGTGCAATGCAATATGGCCAAAGGGTGTGAAAATTATTATGTTCAAAAATGTATCGAAAGACGTTGCAGGATGGGTGGGATATGATGCTACATGACCCACATTTAAGTAATTTCAAGAAAGTTTGATAACAGAAATTTTCGAATGCGTTGAAGAAACGATCAACCGAAGTTGATCGAACTTGGCAACATATGTCCTCGGGGACTCCTGGTCCACCAGCAGTGACACTCATCAAGTGGTACAAATGTCTAACGTCTTCAAATCCAATAGCATCATTTACGAACAGAAAAATTGGCAACATGGACCAGACATTTCAGAAATTTCAAGAAATTTTTATAACAGAAATTTTCGAATGCGTTGACGAAAGGAATATGGCACCAGTAATTTATTTCAAATTTTCTAAATCATTTTGAGTTGAAGTTCTGTTGCTGAGAAATGCATGTCTTTAGACAGGAAATGGAGGTCGCTTTCCTGCATCAGAGTTGGGACTCTTCATCATAATTCACACATTTCCAAATCCTAATCTTCTCGATGAACTGTTACTGACTGATCGTTTTATATAAAGGCAGTTTGATCTCGAAAGTGATCGTCTATTTGACCCAAACACTTCTTTTCATTTGATTTCATTCATTATCTAAAAAACCACAAATATCATATTTCCTTTGCACTTGATATTACGTAATAGGGTAAAACTCTCATTAATGACAAAGTTTCATCCTCAATGATAAATTCTAATAGGGCAAGGCTTTTCAATAAGACAACCCTTTAATTCGAAAAAATCCATTCATCGTAACTTTAAAATCTTCATTCATTTCAAATATAAAACGCTTTAAACAGTGCATAATGACAAAACGAATTTTGAAAGTGTACTCATAATATGCAATTTTATGTCTCAAGTTTTTGTTTCTTTACTTTATTTTTACATTTTCCAATTTGTGTTTTCAGCAATACGGATTTCAGGTACGGAATATGTGAATTTATACGAGAAAATTAAATTAACCTGTAATGTGACATTCCGGTCTGCAAGACCACCCTCGATAGACTGGTTCCACGATGGAAATGTGATAAAAACACAAGATCCTAGGTGGCGCAAAAGAATTGTAATAACTCGTCGTGTAGAACAGGAGGAGCGCTACTTGCGTAGTGACCTCACCATTGAGATAAGCGCGATGACAGATGGCGGACGTTATGTGTGCCGTAGCATTGACTACATGAACAACAACATAAACACGGCTAATATGGACGTAAACGTTTTAAATAGTAAGTAAATTCTAAACAATGGAACCATGGTGCTTTTGGGAGTAGATTAGGCTGAAAATATAAAAATGACAGACACTTTTTGTCGTACGCCGTCAAATTTAAACTTTTCCGATGACATGCTAAATTCTTTGGCTCATTCGAGGACAAATCAATTTTCTCAACAATTCAAGCAAAAATTAACCTCATCATGAGGAAAATTATCATACATACCGAGGAAAATAACTCGCGTGTAGTCTTGATTAATCTTGAAAGTTTATATTTCTGGATATAATTGATGCTCATGAAGTGCAATATACGTTTGTATTGCAAAATTAAAGTACGTGTCAGCTCTGGTTAAAGGACAACAGTAATCCTAATGTTGGGCGCAAGATACATGTTTCGGATTTATTATTGCTAGATTTCAATTTAGAATGAGGATTTTTTTTACCTTTTTTTCTAATTTTTTTTTATCACAAGCATTTACAGCTCAATGTTTAAAAGTATTCTTGTTTTCACTCTGCTATATCATAGATGATACATTGGATTCTTTTAATTCAACACAACTCAATAGTCATTTGCCCATAGATCAAGTAATAACATCAGAAAGAGAAACCTTAAATATGCTTCACGTAAATTATTTAAAGAAAAGTCTTGTGAATTTTAAATGGGTCAAGGTAAAAGTCTTAGAATAACATTTTGATCTGTATATCAGACATTTATTTCAAGACAAACGACTACATCTTTACGTCATGTCTGTGTGTCTACATCCTATTCCTACACGCATCCTTAAATAGCGTACTTTTCATATAAAGATGTGCACTTAATGCCGAAAATGAAGACGTTACATGAGGGATGTCGTGAAGGGAGATAAGATCTCTGCCATATAAATCTTAATCTAACGAGATTGCGCATTGATTTAATCAGAGACTTATTTTGGTCTGTTTGCATTCATTTGTATTCGCCAAGAGTCATCGCGACTTTCTTCTAAGTCAGTAAATCATTTAACGAATTTCGTATTCGACGAATGCATTTTTGCTTTAACCTTTGACTTATTACTATTTCTCACGATCGTAAATAAATGCCTCGTCAGATCTAGCGTTGAAGCATGCATCACCAATGGAAAGATCTACTTAATCTTTCAATAGATTCCCCATTAAGAAACAAAAATCTATAGGAATCTTAACAACTTCAGGAATTTCAGGAGATATAGAAATACAAATACTTCTTCTGATTTGAGAAAATGGACGAATTAATTCATTTTACTTTTGAAAAACTCTTGATTTTTTAATGTGTTTAGTGGAATATATTGACATACATTGTACATTCTATTATTATTATTATTATTATGAACACATGGACACTTTTCACTGATTCTGTTGTAACAAATTTTTAAGTAGAATAAAGAATAATTGATGTTTAGATTTGACATTGTAGCAATTATATAAGAATGTATAATTCTCTTTTATATGATCCACAGTTAATAAAGAAGTCATGAAGCGGGGTGAGGGTAAGAAAACATAGTAGCTATTGCTAAAAAAATGGCGGGAAAATGCAGTCTTCTATTACTGTTTTTTTTTTCAATGACTGAAGAGATGATATGACCCGATAATAATTTAGTGAATAATATTCACAGCGTAATAACACAAAATATTAGAACTGCTATTCTATGAAGACTTCGTTTTCCCCACAGCTTCTCAGATATCTATTCTATACATATTAACTGCCACTGTATTTGCATACAAGCGAAACCTTATTGGAGTGCAAAGCCTGGAAGTGTCAGTCAATGCACCAAGAGGGTGATTTTATAGGAGTAAATATTCGCTCTGTAGATTGTTGAATCCCTATTGTTTGACGACCTGTCAATTTATGATGACAAATTGTCCGCTAGTCTGCAAATGCAATTTGAGTAATATTACATGTGCAAATAGACTTTGCTTTTATAGGCTGTGAAAAAAGAACAAGGGATGAACTAAAAGCAAAATCAGTGATAGTGGTATATTAACTTGGCAAGGAAATATTTGGAGCATTACTTAGGAAAAAGTTTATTAATAATATACATCTGAATTGAATTCATATCTGCATCTAGATGATAAGGATTGTTTTACATGTTAAACTTCTTCACATTCAAAAGCATCATTTAAGAACAGATTTTGCAGCATGGACCAGACATGCACAATTCGGATACTGAACCCTCGTCCTTATCAATTTTAACATTACCATTTTATCAATGCGCTTTCATTGCAATACCAAAATGATATCATTGCTTGAATATGAGTGAAGTATATGAGTATTAAATTCTCATGAAAGAATGCAAAAAGGACAGAAGAAATGACAAAAATAGTTCAAAGAGAAGTTAGGAACCAAATTTCTACAGGGAAAAGATGCATTTCTTGGCAAGAAGAGAATCCCCAATGTGTTGCTTGTAATTGAACACTGCAAAGTAAATCTTTTGATTTTTTCCCAGAATTGTCCAATAATCAAAACAGGATCAACTGACTTGCATAAGAATGTTAAAAGTACAGAGGGAAACTAAGGACCTACCTGTTCAAATCATTAAAAACATATAGCAGGGAGTTGGTTAATTTGGTCTCCTACCTCTATGTTTTGAGCTTATTGCCAAGAGCTGCATTATATTTCAAATCCAGGATCAGAATGGGGGATTCTGTTTACAAGAACTTTCTGCTTTTTGTAATGAAGAAGTATGTTGAAGCTAAACAAATCAAGCTGAAATTGCACGATAAATGAATACATATGCAGGAATCGATTGCCGACTTTGTTTTGCGTTATTATTACGAAAATACAAAACGATTCGCCGACTGTTCACGTAATGACACGACGCGTTATCACTGCATGCCGTCCACTACACGTTGATGCACATTCCTCCTCTGTATCCCGGAAATACCTTTATGTCTCGTGCATTTTTAATAAGAGAAAAGTACTTCACAGTATAAAAAGTATACATGTAATAATATCAATTTGCTTGTAAGCTAAACTCTCTCTTAGTGGTATAATAGATCCAGATCGCGCCCCTTCCCTCTTCCTTCCGCGAAGCGCGTCTTTAAACAGATGTCTGTTCAAGTTCTTAAATTACACCTACCATTGAAGACGTAAGAACACCCCACTCCTTTTGTCTTCTCCATCCAATAAAAGTGTACGGATCCGCGCGTACTTATAACCATTTTCGGTACTGCAATTTGCAGTTCTAGAAAATGTATGAAGTCTTTGTTGTAAAGAAAAATATGAACGTTTCACTCTTTTGGTCTTGATCTTCTTCAGCATTTATCTTATTATCAGACTAAGCGACTAGGAAACTCTTCAATTTTAATTGTCCCTCATTAAGAATGAATCATTATGTTCTTTGATTTATTATTATTCATATATCTCTTACATAATTTTTCAATTATCCTTAGTAATCTTTGTAGAGAATTTATCGGATAACATGCTTTGTACTACACCTACATGCTATTTCCATCATCTTCTTCATTAGTTGCCTCGCTTAAACTGTGGAATGTGAATTTTGGAAAAGTTTGTTATAATTAAAGCAAAGATATTTTAACGAATTTGTGCGGTTTTTAATGCATTTTTACGGATTTTTTTTAATATCATAAGCATATTCCATCTTTTTTCAGACTCTCGCCAGAAAACATCAGAACAAAAAGTACGGAGTTGTGCAAATCATTTGGAATCTCTAGTCAGCTTCTTTTTATTCGTTATCATTTTAGTCCTTAGATGAAAGGGACATAACTATGGCAAGTATTCATCACAGACAGTGTGTTATCACTGACAACAGATGGATTCCAGAAGATTTTTCGGAGGATAAAGATGTTTGTAAACTAAAAACAAAACACAAACATGGATACTTATGGAGAAGCACATGCTTTAACAGCACCACCACGACCCGTGTTGTGTCTTCACGATATGATGTCAGAAACATGCCGGCGTGGTCCGTACTTGTGGCAGCACAACGATCATGATACCGAATTCATTATGACTCTGCAAAATCAGAGGACGACTCCTTCATTTATTTTTTTCAATTTTAAATCGACTCTTGTAAGTGAACATTTTTCTCTAGATCGATCGTATCGATTCATAACAAAACAATTTATTTTGAAAACAGAAAGTAATGGACTCAGAACTGACTCGCCTTTCCAATGCCTGCCGATGCAGCCTTAGAAAATTCAATTCAACAATTTTATGAAAAAAATATTGTAAGTGAATTATGAAAAACATAGCATGTCAGAAGTATCAAAATACAAAAAAACATATCATACTATAAACACTTTGAATACGAGGTATTTTATAAATGCCAGATGTAAATATTTTCATAGTATCTTGGTGTGACATTGGTACACCTCAAGTACATGTAATAATGCCCATTTGAAATGTGCATGTAGATAAATGTTTTCTGAATTTGTCCTTGATTTGTATATGATGGAAGTTTTCATTTGACTTTAGTCCTTTTTATTCATCAGTCATTCCTAACTGCTGTGTATTTACACATATGTCTACATGTGTTATGCTACGAAAACTGCTTTCAAACTGAAACTTCTTATATGGCAATGTTCTTTAATTCTAAAATGTTGCTTGGATTCCTTCTACTTAGCTTTAAATTGTTTCCAATGTTGTTTCTATCTATAATTTTTCCACCACGTGATTGTTCCAGATATGAACAACTCAGATGTATCTCTATATTTTAAGCAACAGCAAAATGAGACATTAATTTTGTAAACCAAGACAGATGTACTTTCAAGATGGAGCTTAATGTTCAAAGAGAAATTCATAAATGAAACATTAATGTTGTGTCATTCAAAATGAGCCCTGTACATGCGTCAGTAAAGCAGTTTTGATGGTAATTAATGTGTGCATTTTCATTAAGAGCAAGCTTTGATGTAGTGACAGTTTAACTGCAACGAGATGATGGATCGTTACCTAGGGTAAGAAATGCTTTAGCCCAGGGATGCATTTATAATATTCCATCGCCAGAAACCATTTCAAAAAAGCTTCTAGAATTCTCCTGGCAGATTTCAATGCAAATGGTTCATATTGTGATGTAAAGTAAGTAGTAAATGTCATCAGAATGCAGTATCGAATAGATTAATATGATTTCATTTTAGTGTGAAAATGATATGGGGGTCTGTATAAAAAAAATTGTCCAAATTTCCACTAGACAGCAGCCCTTTGGACAAAAACAGGTTCTTTTGCAGAAATTGTAGGTCAATAACTTTTTGAAATGGGTGCACTGAAGTTTGATAATAAAACATATTTTTCAATATTGACAGTTTCAACCACTAGGTTGGTATTTCTGCTAGTGGATTGTTTAGTCCACGAGTATATCGTTTGCCTACTTTCAGTGTTTCGGTAGAAACATATTGTAATTTTTTTTTTCATTTTTCCGTCACAAAGTTATTTTAAAAGTAAGGGGTATCTGCCTGATTGCATGACTATGCCGTTAGTAGGTTCTTTGGCAGACAAGTTAGGTTAATTTAGAGTTTTGCTCTCCATGATTTCATATCAATTTTATTTCCTCTTTTCGGCCTTGAGCATCACTGATGATATCTACCTTGTTGAATTGCGCATATGCTGCACTGAAATTTTATAATCGAACATATCTTTCAATATTCACAATTGTTAAAAATAACACCTTCCGTAAACTCCCATTAAATTTTGTTTTTAATTAAAGAGCAACAACAAGAATGATATATAGAACAATGATAATACAAAAAGTTGTGACATCTTTTACTTTAAAAACACTACAACCATTTAATGGAACAGTCGTTTGGAATATGAAAACGTCGATGATAATTTGAGCAGCATTGTGCTAAATCTGCGTAGAGAACATCGCATTTGACATACTGAAAGAAACATCAAAACAAAACAGTCGCCAAATGATAACGCAACAAACTAAGGCACTTGAATGGTTACAGGCTATTGCATTCTGTAAACAGGTCGACAGAAATGAAAACCACAACGGCGCACGATCTAACGAAGTGTACAAGCTCTGCTACCTAGAGCATTTTCTTGGTCAAAAAGTTCCAAATGCGACGCACCAGACAACACATGACAGTGATCGACAGAAATATACAACTTCACATTGCTAACATCGATTGTGATAAGTTCCAATAGCTAGTACAAAATCAAACAGACAGTCAAGCTTGCAAAAACAAAGGCATTCCCAACGACGAAGCCCTGAAATATTTTATTTGAATCCAATCAAGTGCATGACAATGCTTGTGACAAATACAGAGCCCAGGACCCTTAAACAGTGTTACATGATCCCAATAGGACACTGAAAGCACATCGCAATACGCCATAGATCATCAAGACTCACACATTCAATTTAATGAACACCGTTAATTAACAAGAACATTGATGGATGTGGCTCTTTCGTTCCAATCGCTATTGTTTGATTCATGGATCTTAATATTTACACATTAAATTCCTGTAAAGAAGGATCACGGAGATGAATATCCGGTCAGTAGAGCAAAAAAACGTTTGCCGTCTTACTTCATCAACTGCCAAAGATTCGTACGTGAGCACATCTACTGGAACACGTGTAACATTGACATGCATCTACTAATCATACTTAGTAATCGAGAAAATGGTTCCTCATATGCAATGTGATCACAAATTTACGTGAAACCAATATATTGCATATACATGTATGAAAAAATACGTCCTTCGCTAGAATTGCCTCATCCTCTGAAATTCATATAACAACCAAAGTGACAGGAAAAATAGAGCAAACTATGAAATTATGATATCCAACTTCTTAGAAGTAAGATGAGAAGCCTAGGGAGGCTAAGCATCTCCTGCTTACAAGCAACAATTGTCTTTAGACATAGTCAAATTATGGGAATTTCGATCAATTGCCTGATCATTTGCTTTTCATTCTGCAATTATACTGGAATGTGTTATATGTTTAACGTCTTCAAATTCATTAGCATCATTTTAGAGCAGATAAATTTACAGCATGGACCAGACTTGCACGTCTCGGGTATTTAACCCTCGTCAGTGATCCTCAATCTCAACAATGTAATATGACCAAATCTGTGAAAATTATGTCCTAAATATACCGAAAGACGTATCAAAATGGCTGGGATATGATGCTACAGGACCCAGGTTTTAGAAATTTGAGAACATTTTGTAAACAGAAATTTTCAAATGCGTTTGAAGAAACGACCAACCGAAATTGATCGAACTTGGCTACATTTGCCCTCGGGGACTCTTGGTCCATCAGCAGTGACACTCACCAAGTGACACAAATGTTTAACGTCTTCAAATTCATTATTAGGAGATGGGATCTTTTTGAAATCTTTCTCCTTCATTCCAATAATAGTTATCAGAGTTAACTACTGTTCGTATTCTACGGTGTTTCGACAATGAAACACCCTGGAAAACTATTTTGCTTCTTTGACTTCATCAACAATACAAAAAAATATCAAGAGAGCGAAAGCCTGTTAAAGTAATCAAGTTTTAATTAGAAAATGAATAGCGATGTTTATTCAAGGAAAAATATTAAAAGAACATAAACATTGGCTCATTTTGGCAGGTAAACATTCCAGCGTTCTATGTAGAGGGAAAGCCATCCAAAGAGAGCTTTTGTGGTGGCAGAAGGTTTATCTATAAAAGAAAGCTTGTAAGATGTTTTATATGTTTCACCTGTCAATCAGCACACTGGAATACGATTAAAGGATCTCCGACCGTCATAACTTAAGTCATTATTGCTGGGTTTTAGCGTGAAGATGTACACAGTGAGGATGCGGTGTGTTTCCACAGGACAGCATTGTGGCTTAATTAGCGCCTTTTGATGTCGGGAAGGGTCACGTGAGGATAGGACCTACAGGCATGGGAGATGGGATTGCCACATGGCATGAGGGTTATGGCTACAATTATAGTCTTATTCATACCTTACCGAAATAAACCCTCGTATTATTGTACTTAACATTTTTTATTACCTTTATAGTCGATCGGAACTATGGAAAACATTCTTGTGGGTCTGTGTTATGCATGATACAAGTATAGGAGTATACAGGCAGAATTTTTTTTCGTAACATTCGCTCACTGCAACTGTTCATGCCAAGGTAAAGGTATTGGGCGTATCATACCAGGGTAGATATTTCTATGGAATTTTTCTCATCGAATTTATTCCAAAGATCAGAAGAATCTTCCGGCTTCGCCTCAGGCCAATACGACAGTCCTCAGCACAATAAAAGTCAAAACAGTTCTGACTTTGAAAAGAAAGTAATACTTGTTAAATATTTGAATTCGTTTAAAAAGATAATTATAAATCCTAAAATAAAGATGAATGATTGTATGATACGTTGCTATTTTGGTAAAATATGCGCAATTCTACAAGTAAAATATTAAACGTCTTCAAATGCAATCGCATCATTTAAGAACAGATAAATTTACAGCATGGACCAGACATGCACGTTTCGGGTATCTAACCCTCGTCAATGATCCTCAATCTAATCAATGTAGCATGACCAAAGAGTGTGAAAGTTATTAAGTCAAAAATGGATCGAAAGTCGTTGCAGGATTTGTGAGATATGATTCTACATGACCCACTAAGAACATATAGATTTACAACATGGACCAGACATAAACTCATAAACTCAGCAAACATGTTCCTAGTCCAAAAAGTATTCAAATGTATGGACATTTGAGGAGTCTTGTTCAAATCAGTGACCAATTACTGTAAACGTGGAACATTTCGCATGAGGGAAATTTTCGCGATTATATAATTATCGCGAATGTAACCCCCAATGAATATTACAGCCAGTATAAAAGGCTGAAGGGAATACTCCCGGTTTCGCCAGAATTGTCCCTATGCGTACTGTAGCCATTCCTCGAAAAATTACCCTAGCAAAAATAACCATGTTTACAGTATTTATGCGAAAGAAGCATCTATAAGAACATCAGAGAGCAGATCTGTAGCTGATCTGCTGTGCTATGTGCGAGGAAGGTTACACTTTATACAGCTTCAGAATTTTTCTTATAAACATATACAGAAATTGAAGGTTAGTATAGAAGTGAAAAATGACTAAAACCGGCAACAAACAACTAAGGGAAAGGAAAAACAAGCATAAATACATGGAAGGTACGAAAACCCCTACGAAGAAAAGATCACATGCCTGGGGCTTGTACGGATCCCCATTCATATTGACTAGCCATGAAGTATGCCTATGTTTCGCAAACGTCCATTCAGGAAATTCAAAACAAAGCATCGTATCCAGCTTGATGTTTCCAGTTGCTGCATTAGGTCCAAGTCAAAAACAGAATGTCTACTTTCATCCAAAGATACGTTGTGCGGTACAGGTTATTGAATTTAAAGACGTTTAACATTTAAGACAAGAGCTTCAGCAGTGAAATTAATAGTGGATTATTTTATAACCTTGGCCTATCAGATTTTGTGCAAATGAATAAAATCACTCACGACTTCTAAACCTCACGCTACAATGTATTTTCATTCTTTTTGTGGGAACACACTACTTTTACCTCGGACAATTTGGTAATTTCGATAACTAGAGCTACTTCCCATTTTTGAGACGGTCTCTGACGTAGACTTATTATGAAGTCATCAAATTCTATGGAAGCCCCCCCTCCCCCCAATGCTCTGAGAAATTTAGGTTACCATGTCAATTTTGTGACGTCATAATGGTTTTATGTCACACGCCGTCTGAAATAGGAAATAACTCCGTATTCCAAAGATACTCAATTAAGCTTCAAACCTCGGTCAAACACCAAAGATATATTTTTCTCAAAATATCAGAAGTAGTCAGTTGGAAATCGACTTTATACCACTTGATGTGTGTCACTGCTGGTGGACCAGGAGTCCCCGATGGCACATGTAGCCAAGTACGATCAATTTCGGTTGATCGTTTCTTCAACGATATTCTAAAATTTATGTTATCAAAATTTCTTGTAATTTCTAAAACATTGGTCCTGTAGCATCATATCCCACCCATCCTGCTACGTCTTTCTGTACGCTTTTTCGACATATAGTAACTTTCATACTTTTTTGGCATATTACATTGTTTAGATTTGAGAATCATTGACGGGAGTTAAGTACCCGAAACGTGCATGTCTGATTCATGCCAATTTATCTATTCTTAAATGATGCTATTGAATTTAAAGACGTTTACACTTCAACAAGACCATGCTTCACCGAATACAATGAAACTCTGCTAGATCGCAATAAACAAAGACATTAGACAAAGCATCTTCAACGAACAATTGTCCATTTCCAGAAAATATTTATAACCGTTTTAAACCTTCATTTTATATCCACCCACCAGACATCACATCATTTGGCAAGAATTTGAATTGAGACGTCATATTTGATCGTACTGTCTTTATGTGTTGTCATGTATTCTATTTTGACGTCACAATGAAACGTTTAGGACAACAAATAAATCGTGATCCCGGCGAAGGCCTTGGCCAAACATCCCCTATATTCATAGTAAAGGGAGTGTTTATCCTAATTACAAGGAGGATATCCCAAACACGACGACGTTGAAACGATCACCGTGGAACACGCGCATGAAACATAGAACGACTGAAAATAGATTTCAGATTTCGTTGGTAAGATTGAGGATTACTGATGAGAGTTAAGTACTGTCAACGACTTTATATTCGCGTGACCGTATTTTTGCGACAACTCGAGGACAGATTGATTCGCGTGACTTTAATTTCGCGAGCTCATCAACTGAATATTTCATTTTTTTTTCTTTTTGTTATTTCCTTTTTTTCTGTATAGGTATATTTCATTCCCGTATCACCCTCTATTAATTACTGAAATGCTTACTTCAAACAAGCTGAAATTAGACGTTTCGTATCGTCATATCGTTGCGTACTAATCATATAAATACTCATTTGTTTACTTTTTCGTCTCTTATTGAATTCATTGAAAACATGATTATTAAAAATATAAAGAAATGCGCAATGATTATTTCTTCTAGAAGATTTTACAGTTATTTAGTATATTGTTTGTCTGGGTAATTACAAGGTTAATTGATTAATTGCTATGTTTGTAATTCAAACATTCCTAACATCAACGCGTATGATCGTCCGTTGTGTAATCAGGGTAATTAATTCTAATGGAAAGAGAAAATAAGACGCTTTTGAATTTTGTCAAATTTGATCTACTTTTTACCTTTTGGACGGACTTTTTATTAGCGAGGACTTTATTTTCGGGTTTGATCAAGCTCGCGAAATTAGGTTACAGTAAACAGTTTTTTTTTCATGACGTCATCCCTTGACGCGCACTCTTAACCCAGCGTCATATAATACTATCATAAAATACATACCTATCAAAGTATATATATGGTTAAATAGAATAAATCTTACACTTTATCATGCTTACACAAGATTATACCTAGTACTTAGAATAAGATGTAGAAATGTGCTCGACAAAGGGGAAAATAGGAAAAATTTGACGGTACCGCGGGGCAACTTCTATAGCGGAAACGACAGCGTTCCGTAAATATTTGGGGAATGAACTCCATATCAAAGAAAGAGTGTATTTATATCAATAAAATATAAAAGTGAAATAGGGATTGACCGTGTAGTGAAGGAGAAATCAATATGACCATCAAAAACACTGAAAATCATGATGTTCCTTTTGGCGCCCCTTACTGTGGTAGACTCCTTTAATGAGCCCCAGCTATGAACACGTGTTTCAGAAAATGAAAATTTTCCATAATCTTGCAAATATCTTACAGATTTTAATGATACTTCATAATATGCCATTATTTTAATTTTCATGCATACAGTATGAAGATCAAGGCTCAGCTATTATTATTCAAAAAATTGACCGGGCCAAATCAGCTTAGAGATTATGCGAAACTGTTTATTGAAACCTTACGCGAAAATAAAGTCCTCGTTAATAAAAAGTCTGGTCCATGCTGCAAATTTATCTGTACTTAAATGATGCTATTTAATTTGAAGACGTTTAACATGATACTTTATAGTAACCCTTAATTTTAGGATTTTTTTAAATTTAGTCTCAGAGAATATAATGTAGTAAATATTTCATGTTATATCTAGTCCAGGGAGCGTTGATAAACTTGGTGAACGATAAACTTGGGGTTTTACGTAAGTTTGACTTGTTTCAAATTTTACTGATTAGCTTAGCATAATCGAGAGGAAAAATAGATCATTGAAAGCATTGATGCCGTTTCATATTTAGATCTCCTATTATCTTTTGGCGACAATGGTCATCTAAATACTTCAATATATGGCAAACGTGACAACTTAAAAATGATAAATGTCCCTTTCCGGTAAAGCAGAATTACTTTGACCTCTGCTTATGGTGTATTCATATCGCCATTGATTCCAGAACGAGTTCAACCTTCAACAACTTCGTTCTGAGGGCACAGCTACCATACAAGAAACAACTAATCCAAGGGTATAATTATAAGCGACAAAATGCGGGACATTTTTGGACGATACAATGAAAACATAATTTGAGGTTGAAAGATATTTTATGTTAGAACCATCCAATCAGAATCATACATATTCACCAGATATGACTTTTTCTGCATGGCTTCTGTGATGGGTGTTGCTATCAGCCAGGAGATGCTTACTCTCCCCGGGTACCTGATCTTGTCTCAATGTGGGATTCAGTTTTGCTCCTTTACAGAATAATGTAGATGTTTTGTTTGGTTTTTTAAATGATTTTGTATGTCCATTGATTATAATTTGGTAATTTGACTGATACACTCATATCAAAATAACATCGAAAAATCAACTCAATTCCTTATTTTACTGTAACAGATGAAGTGGAATGAGACTATTCAGTTATATTTTGAAGAAAAAAATTATTACAAATGAAGCCTTTTGATATATCTGGTACTTTGCCAGATTAATTTTAGAATATGGCTTAGCTTAGATTCCTGTAGACACTAAAGGTGATAAATAATTTTACAGTAATGCAACACTTTATTCAGCACTGATTATATTGACGTCTATGATATCATATACAATGTCCCTACAGAACCTTACGAGAAAATGCTTTTTGCTCAAATTAAAAGTAGTATATGGCGTTTTATGACAGCATATATTTACGTAATGATGCCCTCCTTTTGGTCTATATGCCGACAAGTCTTCGATTGTAGCATGACTTATTTCATTGACAGGGCATTTTGAGAACATCATTTATTGATTAAGCTAACAAAGAACATTTCTTACTTAGAGCAAATTAAACATCTATTGCATGTCACCATGTCAGCAGTATTAAGCTTGTGTAAATTTTTTTCTGTAAATTGTTGGAGTATAAAAAGCTTGTGTATAATTTTTTCTGTGAATTGTTGGTGTTCTGTTGTCCGGTTTTTCATTGTGCTTAATTTTTTATTATGACAACAACATATTTTATGACAGTGGTCACCTAAATTCTGAAATATACAACAAACATGACTACTTAAACATCAAAAATTAACATTCTTTCTACCTCTGTTTATTGCTTTTATAGTAATTCATACCCTATGCTATGTGCAGCAAGTTCAAAATACAACGAAAAGAGATTAATTTATATTTGCGAGGGATTGCCATTGCAATACATTTTGTACGATACAACGAAAATATGAAAACTATCAAATTTCGATGTCCACAATGATTAAATATATTTTAACTTAGAACCATCTAAAACACTGAATTTGATACTTTCACCAGTTGAAATTGAATTTTCTGTACGACGGGTGTTGCAAGCAAGTAGCAGATGCTTACTCTACTCCTCTGAGCAGCTGATCCATCTTCATTACTGATTCACTTTTGCTCCTTTGCACAGTTTTCTAGTTGTTTTGATTAGTTTTGTATTTGTCAATGTTTTGTTGATCATGATTATATAAGAATTTCACTCTTTGTTTATCCGTATTGCGTTTTACGAAAAAGATTTGCCTTGTGAAGATAAATATGTATCTTTTCAAATCAATGATGCCCTAATCAGTATGAATGTAGGCCAATCAGGGCCATGTAATGGATATTCTGCTATGTTACGACTCAATTATAAACACTGGAGTTTCCATGAGAAAAGAGGATCTTTGAAATAGATGATCTATCTGTCCGTAGAGTTTAATTTGGGTACTAACTACGGGTGATGCTTATCTGGATGACGCATTATTCTTAACATACAGAGATGGAGGAATAGAAGATCTTTACATGATGATTGGTTTATTACAGGGTTGCTTAGTCACCCGGTATCACGGACAACAGATCAGAAATAGGCAAATCCCCTGATACCTGATTACATTTTATCTGTCACAAACTCCTAGTTCTGTCACCGCACTGGCATTCTCCAACAGGAATCACTGGAGCGAGTGTGAAAAATACAGTAAACACATGGTAAGCAGGCTTCATCGTGATGCAACACTTTTTATAAGCTCGACCAGGGGTGAACTATTCATCAATTAATTAGCGACTCCTGTAGCGTAATGCGGCAGTAGGCCCTTTATATTGCTTTCATTTCGTAGATATTCTTCTAATCACTTTCGATTCACGTTTTACGATGGATAAATGATTCGTCGCAACTGGAAGTAGAATTTGAATATCGCATGAGAAAATGCAATTTAATTTTGTCGTTAGATGAAGTGCTAGGAAAAAATGATGATTGCCCTGTTATTCTAACTGTGAGGAGATGTCGAGCTAGAAATTTAACTACCGCTGTTTCGTATGTAATTGATCTATTATTAAAAATGCCCCGCAGACATTAAAACAGAGCTAATAATTAAAATGGCGAGCCACTGCGACATAGTTAGAATTTTACCCTTTTTTGTAATTCTGATGCTGAGCAGGTTTCGTTTCTGTCAATTTTCTCCAACGCCTGCACAAGTCTCCAGAGTGTCGCCAAACATGTGAAAAAAGTCTGCTCCCTATCAAGTTCAACGGATTTTATGTACTTTAATATTACCGTCTGGGAGTTCTCTGAGAATAGATTCACATTCAATGAAATAAAAAACATAAATGATTAAGAATAATGGAAATTTCGATACGGACTCACAATACCTAAGGGCTCCCTCTGTGGCATGCCGTCGTCTGAATCAGAAAAATGTGTTTCTACTAAGGTATGAAATGCCAATTTAGAAGTATTTTGCTGAAGCTAAACTTAAACCAAACTCAATGAAACTGAATTTATTCTAGAAATGCTAAAGAAAATGTTGAACGCATTGTCCCTTTTTTATATGAAAAACCAAAATTGGAAGATATAGAGCAAAGGAGGGGATCTCCAATAACACCAGGTTGCAGCACCCACAGCAAAACCCCAAACACCCAATTCAAAAACACAGAGCAGACAAGCACAGAAAGAGACACAAAAGGGACAAGGAACGTCAACGCACAACATAGAAACATCAAACACAAAGGACTATACATAAACCAATGAGACCAATGGGCAACCGGTGCCGACTTAGGACGGCCATCTTCCACGGAAATAACAGAAGGTGTGGTTATCCTGGATTACGTGCGCACAACCCTCCCAGTTTTCCGATTACCCAGAGGTCTCGAAGAACGTACAATTGTGATGTAAAACAGCCTCTTCACTGTCAGATGACCACTCACAAACAAGACCGCAAAACGCAGGGGTCCAAGCAACACAGATGAATATGTAAATGGATGAAAAAAGAGGGCCTACGTAATACAATCCGTGCTCTGCCGCCGCAAGCTCATGTATGTTATCACCAGATGAGTCCATAAAATTGCATAAAGATGAAGAAAAAGATCTCCAACGTGACAACGTGAAAACAGCGAAAACACGATTGAAACAATTAACTCTCACATCACAAAGCTTACATATGAACCAAAAACGACACGAAACACCAATACTAAGATATAAAATGTAGGGGACCAATATTCACGAGAAACGGACTTTCGTTGGCAATCTGCATATACCATATGATATCCACTCTTTCTTAACATTTTATTTACTAACAAAAACAAAATACTTATATTTTGCCGACAGTCCGCCGTTGTTACTAGACGCCGACTTTTATTATACTTGTACAATTTTCATCACGTAATGTATTTATACATGTATTTATTGAATAAATATATATAACAGACCAGTGACAAGCCCAGGGGAGACACAGAGATGAAACCCATTTACTATAACATGCCTCTGAAAACAGGGCATGTTATATCATTATCCATTTGATAGATATACAAAACATTGTAAAACTTTAGTTATCTGCTCGAAAGGACCATTCATACGTTCAACCGAACACTCTAGACACATAGCTATTTCATTGGCTGAAATTATCTTCATTTTCATTGGCTGAATTCATCAGCCAAACATAACATTCCCATGTAATTCGAACCCGTTAATACAATATTTTTCCGCTATACTTCGAAACGCGGAAAAAATATATATCTTACTATATATCAAAAGTCTATCTTTGAAGTTAACACAAAAACTATAATCCTGAACTTACGCCCATTCCATCTTCTCTTTTCATCTTTTCACATCTTTAAATTAAGTGAACTTCAGATGCCTATTTGCTTCAAGAGTTTCCTTCGTGTTGACCAGTTAGATTACATGATAGGGTCTGAGTGTAAATGTCTTCAAATTGAATAGCATCACTTACCTGGTGTTGTTGGAGATCCCCTCCTTTGTTTTAAAAACAGATAAATTGGCAACATGGACCAGACATGCACGTTTCGGGTACTTAACCCTCGTCAGTGATCCTCAAATCTTAACTATGTAATATGCCAAAAAAGTATGAAAGTTACCATGTCGAAAAAGCGTACCGAAAGACGCAGCAGAATGTGTGGGATATAATGCTACAGGACCCACGTCTTAGAAAGGGCAAGGGGCGGTAAGGGCCAAAATCAGCCCAATTTCAAAACTGGGACAAACATTGAACATTGAAAATACAGGATTTACAGAGTATAAATCAAATTAAATTTTGAGAATCGGACACCCCGTTGCGATTCTACACTAGTTTGAAAACAGGGTGGTCAGCTATATTTTACACGGATTTTGACGTCATATGACGTTACGATCACATTGCAACGTAACGTTGTCTGTAGGTAATTTGCTGCTATATTCTTTTACTATTTAGGCTATTGATTGTGTTGATAAATTCTCAATATCACGATATATTACTAGTATATGACACGGTAGGTTTCACTAATATAATAAGGGGTAATTGGGACACCCCTTTGTTGACTTATGGAAATCTTAGGTGACATATTAATGTTATAATGATGCTTTCTACCAAGGCCCTAAAAGTATGTGTATTTCCGGTAACCCATTAGACCCTATTTTAACCCTCCCCCCTTTTCCGACTCAATTTTTTTTCTCGTCCGATTCATCCCCAGAAGACCAGCCCGGATGAAGCGAAAAACGAAGCCCCCCCCCCCTTTCACACAAAGTCATTGATTCAGAATTTCTTGGCACTATTTGATGTTTTTTTCTGCTTACTTTGCATTCTGATGTCTTTGCTAATGTGTTGGAATTGCGAATTTAGAGAGTATGAGTGGGCTCTGATCCCCTCTTTGTGGTGGTCAACATTTTCTTTTCTGATAGAAATCTTCTTTTTTTTCTTGTCTTTTAAAAAAATCGCTGGCTAGCTATACCCTTCGCCAGTTTCAAGAATTACCTCGCATGTCTCAATTTCAACACAATCCTTATCAAAAAATAAATAAATAAAATATTGAGATAAATAAGTAATTCAAATATGTATACGCATTGACATAGGATTGATCGTTGGCTATGTACAGTACCTCTCAGTAAGATTTTTCATGATTTTTGTCTCCCTCTTTTCTATGAACAATTTTCTTTAAAACTTGTCTTCGGACCCCTTTCTCTGAGACCATAGATCCACCACCGCATGACATGTTGTTTTTACATAGAAAAGGGATCGATGAAGAAATTCAAAAGTATGGTCATAAAGTTTATTAGTAATAAACATAAAATTGTTTATCATAGCGCCACCTACAATACCTTCTATTCTAATATGACTTGATTCTTTTTTCCCTATTAAGACAACAGACGCGAGCCGGGCTCTATTCTCCAATATAGGCCCTATAGCGATAAGCCACGCCTACCCATTTTCTGAAAGTAGATAAACCGGCAGGAACTGGTTTTTACCAAGAATCGATTTCGTCGTCTGTGTTTCATTGATCTAAGTTTGGTCATCATTAGAATAGAAATAAAAAATGACAAGCCGGGCTCTATTGTCTCATAATGCCCTCGCGTCCTCAGCCTATCACATTTATCACCTCGCCGCTGACGCGGCTCGGTAATAAATGGATTGGCTGAGGACGCTAGGGCATTATGAGACAATAGAGCCCGGCTTGTCATTTTTTATTTCTTAAGTTCAACACTCAATAATTTCTACTGTATTGCTATCTAATTAAAATTCAGCTCTCTATACTTCGTAAACTACATACTATTAGATTACGAAGTAAAGAGAACTGAATTTAATTAGATTGATTATTTTGCTGTTTGTAATGGAATACCACATTCGTAAGGGTATTTCCTACTTTCTTAACGCACTGATTTTATGCTAACAGAACAAGGCGTCAACTGTATGTACATAATACACGCAAAATGTCCGCTATCGTGAAATGACGCGCTGTGTGCGTTTGGATAATTTTCGTTAATATTGACACATATTTTCTATAAAACATGTTCAATAAAATAAAATATTTTTCTCAGTCGAAAATGAGACACGGCAGATATTTTTTCCCCAGAATTGGCAAAAATAAATACATATCGTCGACGGCAAATCATACGCCGGTGGTGTCTATCTTATATGGCCTTCATTTCTCAATTTGATATGGAATAAATATTTGTTTTTAAACGGAGGGTTGTATTTTAATTTTTCATAAAATTTAATAGTTTGTTTAGTTGATTTTTGTGTGTGTTGGGGGGGAGGGGGGTTGTTTGTTTAGTTTTTCTCTTTTTTGCTTCTTGTTCGTTTGTTCGGGGTCTTTTTATAAATATTTTAATTCGTTGATTCTGGCTTAAAGTTTGACATATTTTATAAATGCCGACTGTACCCTTTTAGAAACTCTGTCATTTCGATTCAATATGCATATGAATAGTAGAGCAACCAAGTCGCTAAATTTGAAATTTTAATCAACCCACCTAACAAGGGGCTAATTTTTATGTCAAACGAAAGAATATAACATGGGACATCAGATTTGACCTGTCGTAAAAAATTCGTATGGTCAGAATTACTGTAAATTCAGAGAAAAGCGGAAAATTAGTAAAATTCAAAATTATAGATATTTTAACAAAAATTATCATCCTTTAATAAATGAATAGTCAAACTAACCGAAATCAATATCAATATGCTAATTGAAGTCAAAAGAAAATTTTTGGATCAAATTGATTTTTCTTATTTCAACTTCATGGATGAATGAGCACAAATTCTAAGATAAATTGGTAAAATTGAAATTTTCAGTTCTTTCACTTCAATATTGAGAATGTTACTTCGAAGATAAAAATTAACTTTCAAAAACGATATTTTGATATATGATTGTGTTTTTATGAAAGTTTGATAGAGATCGATTAAAAAACTTAAGAGTATCAGGCAAATAAAGTGCCCCCCCCCCCCAACTTTGTTATTAGCGATTCACTGCAATATAGACTAGGAGATGTTTTCTCGATAATACGGAGTAAAACTAAATAATTACGGCTAAATTAAGTTTAAACATATAATAATGAATGAAAAGTATCGCTTTATTTCAAAGAGGACGACAAATTTACATCAATAATTTTGAAAAATATTTTTTTCTGTACTATCTTTGTTCTGGTAATTTCAAACATTGTGATATGGACGCATTTTGTCTGCCGAATTGTAGAAATAATTAAGAATAACAAATATTTTATGATCAACAAAACATGGAATTATGCAATGCATTTTAGTTCTACAAGTAGTAGCGTAGCTGCCTATACGACCCAATCACATTCAAGGCAATCATGGAATTTTCTTTCTCTGTTTGTCCTAGTGACAACAGTTGTCGCTAAAACGTAGCTTAAAGGCAATGGTATTGTCGTAGCAAACTGACCTTACCGGGCGGGGCTTATTTTCACCTGGACATCGGGAGAGTTTACTTCTGACCAGGTGATAATAGCCATATAAAATTGCAGGTAATGAGTATTTACTCTAATTACGATATGCAATTCAGAATTTATCTACCCTAAATTGTATCAATTCGTCTCAATTGCTTGATTGAATTAGTTCTGCCCGGTCAGGTTAGTTTGCTACGACAATTGATAATGGGGGATAGCCTCTGCATGATTTCTAGATTTGGTTCTCTAGTTTCTGATTGGTTGATCGTTGAAGGCCATTATACGATATCAACGATATTGTATGTTTTTGTTGAGTTTGTTTTTTTACTGTCCGTTTGTCGTTTTTCATGCTTCATCATTGTCTACAATGGACTTTTTTTTAATTTCTCTGCAATTGTTTCTATATAAATGAAACGGAAAAAGATACAAACATCAAACAACCACATTAAATACAAGAATCAAAGACGCTCAAGCAACCGAGAAGCAAATCTTTAGCAATATTGAAATAGAAATGACAACACAATAAATTTAAGGGTGCTCTATTCTCTGAGGTCCCACGCTGAGCTGCCAACATATCAGTCTCGTCGTTATAAAAGTTATATTTTACTATGTTGTATCGCATCTTGGACTCTTTAATATCCATCGTTGAAGATCGATGCTTTGCTGTTGGAATAGTTTCTTCTTGGACACATTTCGCTGACTATTCTTTGCGTCATACATTTAACACTTTTTCAGTTCTATTTCTTTATTCGAACCTCTTTGGGAAATACGGCCATTGACGCGCCAACATTCTAGGCTCCTGTTGCGGCGAATTTTACGTTGTCAACAGACGGTTCCTCTTCGTGATATAGCCTTTCATTTGTTGTATTGTAGACGTATGTAATCCTTATTAATGTAGGAACTGTCCAATTAAATTACCAATAGTACATATGACAATGAGGTGTTTGTGCTTATGTACAGCATTATGAATTAAAGCCCCTCCCCCCCGTGACCCTTGAGGACTTTCCATTGGATATCACGGAGACATCAAAGGGGTTCTCTGACTCTGTATATATATCATATCTTGAAACGCATCCACTTAATTTTGTAATAGTTACAAATCTGAACGAAGAGTAAGTGTGGATGCTAATAGGGATAAATTGCATATCGTAATGTTTAAAACACAGATAACGAAGAGCCCAAACTCTGACCGATGTACTTTACATGTATATTCACATCTCTGTGGTACTAAAATAAACGTCAAAAGATACATTTCATAACTTTATGTAAACTTAATGCATTTTTCTTCAATTCACTTATTTTCATTTCAACTTGTCACGAATGGGTTTCCATACACGGTCTTACCACGACATATCAAAAAGAAGTATTTTTCATTAATTTTTAACCAGTATGATGTAGTTCCACTTTCTGCATTTAACTTTTATCAAAAATATGTATGTATACCGGTTGATAGGTACGATTTGATAGAAACTGTGACACGTGGTAGACCGAATCTTCATTTATGGAAACTAATTGGTGAAATGACGCTTAAATCAAAAGTATATACGCTTTAGGTTTTTACATTTATTTATAGCCCTTTAGAAAAATGATCGATAAAAAGGCATTGGAAATAATAAACATATATTTGTCGATATGTTTCGAGACAAAAATTTAGTCCCTGTGCTTTAGAGAAAATATTAACACGGATTCTTCATATTTCACAGAAATTTGCATAAAACTGCAATTTTTCGAGAGAGGAGAAACTATTCTTCCTCCAAAACAATTATATAACATGTGTACATATCTAATACATTGATTGCAACGACTTTCTATACAAAAAAGAACAAAATATAGGAATACCGAGGATATAAATGATAAATATTTCGTTTTAATTTTTCACGATTTTATCGCTTTTTATCCAATTTAAACAAAATCTGACCGTGGCATATACTTTACGACAGCTGTATTTGAAAGTAGGGGTATTCAGCAAAAAGTTCAGACCAAATTCAGGCCTGTGTTAGGTGTGTTGATTAAACTCGAAAACTAAGCGTCTTTTTTAAATTCGTCGCTCTACTAGAAATGATCGCTTTGACTTTAATTCTTTTCGAAAAATACAAGCAAAGTCAAAGCCGCTAACATATATGACGTCATATATTCAGTATGACGTCATTCTGTCATCCTGAATATCCATTACGTTACGACGATAATAAACATTTGAAAGACATTTTGTCTGTATTATTTGATTTCGTGCATGTGGGAATAAATAATCAATATCATAAATAACAACAGAACAAAATCTATTGAATTGTATCGAGTTTACTCAAATAATTCGTGTATTATAGAAGTTAAAAGGTGTTTTCTCTTTCCAAAACAACCCGCTCGCATTGTAACAGTCGATGATTTCCTTCCGTTTTCTATGTGGCCACATGAAAACAACAGATTCATACTTTCACAGAATTTACAAGATACTTATACGGATATACAGGAAAAATATGAACTTGTTGTTTTGATGTGGCCAAGTCTAATTTTGCTATCACATGTGAAAATATATTGATTTTTTGTTCATTTCCGGTTTCATAGGCGATTTCAAAGGGGGATAACTCTAACGAAAAAATGAAATTAAACATTTTTCATGTTGAATCTATTAAAGACAAGCTTCCTTTTACCAATTTTAGTATCAATTGCAATATTTTTAAATCTTCGGAATTAGCGACGATTTTGGGCCTAGAACCCCCCTTACCGCCCTTTGCCCTTTCGAGAAATTTTGATTACAGAAATTTTAGAATGTGTTGAAGAAACGATCAACCGAAATTGATCGAACTTGGCTACATGTGCCCTCGGGGAGTCCTGGTCCACCAGCAGTGACACCTACCAAGTGGTATAAATGTAAATGTCTTCAAATTGAATAGCATCATTTAAGAACTGATAAATTGGCAACATGGACCAGACATGCACGTTTCGGGTACTTAACCCTCGTCAGTGATCATCAAATCTAAACAATGTAATATGCCAAAAAAGTATGAAATTTACCATGTCGAAAAAGCGTACCGAAAGACGCAGCAGAATGTGTGGGATATAATGCTACAGGACCCACGTTTTAGAAATTTCGAGAAATTTTGATTACAGAAATTTTAGAATGTGTTGAAGAAACGATCAACAGAAATTGGTCGAACTTGGCTACATGTGCCCTCGGGGACTCCTGGTCCACCAGCAGTGACACTCACCAAGTGGTTTAAATGTAAATGTCTTCAAATTGAATAGCATCATTTAAGAACAGATAAATTGGCAACATGGACCAGACATGCACGTTTCGGGTACTTAACCCTCGTCAGTGATCCTCAAATCTAAACAATGTAATATGCCAAAAAAGTATGAAAGTTACCATGTCGAAAAACCGTACCGAAAGACGTAGCAGAATGGGTGGGATATGATGCTACAGGACCCACGTTTTAGAAATTTCAAGAAATTTTGATAACAGAAATTTAATAATGTGTTGAAGAAACGATCAACCGAAATTGATCGAACATGGCTACATGTGCCCTCGAGGACTCCTGGTCCACCAGCAGTGACACTCACCAAGTGGTATGAATGTAAATGTCTTCAAATTGAATAGGGTCTCAGTGTTAGCCTTGGTATTTTGTCCTGTATAGCTATTAAAATCATGTTTAGAATTTTCAAGTTTAGCATTCAACTTCTTTTTAGCATATTGTTCAAACTACTTGGTTGAAGACTTTACTTATTCATATGACCGGATGGATTATTTAAGGAGGGTTTGAACACCAAGATGGCGGCGGCATTATTTGTTTTCTCGTATCCTAGGAAAGGTACAGTCTGAACTCCCTTAAAACATTTGATACTCTGATTAATTTACGCATTTGAGTATCCTGATGAAGTTTGAATAATTTCCGGCGACATTTGAAGAAATAATGGCGATTTTTGAAATTTAGGACTTTAGGAGTTTTATCCATTAGCAAAACACGACGTCAATTGGACGTTATTGAGAAAAATGGCGTCACAAACCTTCGCATTCAAAATGCAATAAAAACTTTATTACTAAACGTATTGCATTGAAACTTAGCATGCATAAAAAGGAAAATTAAACCTTCATCACAGTGTATTCGTTGACAAATTTACGTTACAGGAAAGCGGATGTCACTTCATTGAAAATGGACGATTTTGGAAGAAAACATTGGAAAATATAAAGCCTTGTAATATTTTAATCCTAAATTCAATTTTTCTCATTTAATCATGAAATCATCTCTAGGAATTCTTGATAATTTTGATAGTTTTTGACAAAGATTCATCCACAGGATTCCTAATAATTAACTATCAACTATAGTAAATTGGCTCGAAATTGCAATTTTTTTAGTGACAATGTCGTCTTTTATTCAAGTATCCTGCCTGTGTTTAAAACATAATTCATTTTATCTTTTCCATATGTAAGTGCAATATATTTATGGATATTTTGGAAGTTAAATCAAAATTAATTTCCAATAGCTTTACGTGAACAGGAATGACACTTTCAATATTATGACGTCATCAAGAAATTCATGAAAACGTCGATTTATGCATATTTCAAAGTCTCGTATAAAATTTTCCTGTGGATAGAATCAAATTTAAGTTTGTATAGTCAAAGACAGACAAGAAATATATAATTTCAGAAATTTTTAGAAAAATTGAATTTGGCGTCCAAGTGTTCAATACCTCCTTAAAACACCTCTTAAAATTCTTTCCTTGATTTTATGACACGCATAAAGCCTTCATGAAACCTTCAATTTAATAAGTAAGTGCAAACAAGATGATTTTCAGAATAAGTAATTGATTTTCAACAATTGTTCAAAATAACATGCTTTAAAAGTATCGTGTATAATTGCTCATGAGGTTTGAAAACAAAGACACCACTCTTTAATTTGATGCTTCCAGTACCAAAACATGGTAAACCATATCATGATGTGTTTTCCACAAAAAGATTTAGATTTCGTTGTTCCTTGAACTGTTGTACATCCTCTACGATCATCCACAACTAGTATTCATTTATTAAACTATTCGTTGTTAATGTATTAAAGATCCTTCAAAAATATAGGTGAGAAAAGACACTCGTAATAAAAAAACATAAAAATGAAGTAATGTTATGCAACTGCAATAGTTCTAAAATGGATTTCTTTTCTCGAAATATCATTTTACTTGGAATATCACCGCTAATTTGTCATAAATCAAGTAAAAAGGACAACTTATTCATGTCTTTCGCCAATTTCACGTCAGATTAGTTGACAAAAATACTACAATACACCTCTTACGTAACATAGAACCTGTTTAATTCTGTGATATTGACAAATCTCTTTCATTTTGTCTCCCTAATAGAATTTTACATCCTTTTGATGGCACAAAAGGATTCTGTGGATGTCGATTACATAATTAAAACGCTGGTTACCTGGCAAAAATGGCAGATATAAATCACAGTATGGAAAAGCTGATTAAAACAGAGTGTTCGAATCTCCATGTGTGTCAGTAGGACCCCGATAAAACAGCCTTGCTACAAATGTGATTGAAATCTATAAACATGCACGTTCTCCAAACAACGTGAATCTGATGCCCAGTGTGATTCCATTGTTAAAAAAAAACTTTACAATCAAATTTGTTGGTATTAAAAGTATTAATTAAAGGACAAGAAAAAAATATACATTGTAGTCATCATTAAATTTGATTATACTAATGACGGGTCTGTGTTTTTGTGCTCGAACCAAATAAAGTTGAATCCCTTAAATATACTTTATATCGCTGCACGGACTTTTGGGCAATTCAAGAGAAGTAATACAAGACAAGTGGGATCTTTTATTTATTTGATTTTGCATACACAAGAAATACTTTTATTCAAGATTAGTGTCAGAAGGAACAAAAGCAGCCTGTTACTAGGAAGTGCTTCATATTGTTCCGTAATGCAAATGAGAATAAGTATATTACAAGGATAAAGAGATTCCATCTTAGTGACTGTGCAGACAGCAACCTTCAACATTATACGTCTTCAGATTCATAGAATCATTTAAGAACTGATAAATTTGCAGTATGGATCAGATATGCACGTTTCGGATACTTAACCCTCGTCAGTGATCCTCAATCCAGAAAAAATGAAATATGGACAAAGACTGTGAAAGTTATGTAAAAAAATGCCGAAAAGACCTAGTAGGATAGGTGGGATATGATGCAACAGGACCCACTGTTCAGAAATTTCGAGAAAATCTTGTGAAGGGAATTTTTCAAATGCGTTTGAAGAAAAGATCAACCGAAGTTGATGGGACTTGGTTATATGTGCCCTCTGGGACTATAAGACAAGCACCTAGCATGATAGATTCTTTCAATTTTGGTAGAAGGCTTTTTGTGTCCATGGGTGAGGGTGGTATGTGTTTTTTGTTAAACATGTCACTAGCATTTTTTTTTAATTTTAATCTTTTTCATATCCATGAATACTCAAACATCCAAGTTAGAGATGAATATTTGGTCGGGTACCTCAAGAAAAATTATTTCAAAATATCACGCTAGTACTCTCCCTGATTGATTTTCTTTGTCAATCATTCAACTGACGATATGAGAAATACTGTAAATATACGCCATATCGTATTGTAAGCTATACCGTACTTGTGACAGTCCAGATCTGTCGCAGATTTAGATTTCGTTTCTGGTTTGTTCAAAATGAGGCATTTAACAGACATATATCTTAATCTATCTGTATCTTCGATCATAGCATCATATTTTTCAATTCCATCAGCACTAAAACCGCTATCTTCGTTAATCAAACTGGTCTCTGTTTCAGCCCATTATATCATTTCACTGTGACTTCACTCATTGTCAGGCATTAAGCATTTTGCAAACTGAGAATGAAACTCGTTGCATGACATTTTGCATTAATAGTAAACGTTTCACTGACAGAATGTCAGCAATTTCATTCATTCTAGATAATGAGTATTTTTGCAAAAAGATTGTAAACCTCCAAACTTCCTTCTCTGATTCATACGTATGGGATTACCCTAAAACTGGTAAATATTATGTAATAACGACGTAATATATCACAAAAATATGGGTAAAATAACGGAGATACATACGACACGTAACGTGTCACAAACATATTTGGTGCAGTAATGAGCTTTTAAAGCATTTTAATTTTTTTCTAGACAAAAGCTATCAACATTGAAATGGATTAGACTCCTTGAACCATTCATGCCTTGAAACAAACAAAGATTGCTTTGTTATGTTTGAATAGGGATTTTTTATCAAGGACTCAAAAATGCATAAGGGAAAATAAATATTTGGCAGTTCAAACCCTAGTTCTATAATTTTTCTTATGCCTGTTCAACAAAACAATTAGTGATTTAGATTGAACTCTCAATTCAAACAAGGTACTTAACAGTAATTTCCTTATATCTGTGGCCAATCTAATTACTTTCTACCCAATTCTCCAAATGATTAAGTCCTATGGAAGCTGTTTTCTATTCACATATTGTGTTATAGTGATATTGATTGCCCACAGTGTTGGGGAATTTTATGGGTTAAGGAAATACAAGAAGATTAAATCTTATAAAAGCCCGGATAATCAGCTGATTCTCCGAGGAGCAATCAGGTTCCAAGAAATCCGGAATAAAAAGAAACATTTTCGACAGGAGTGTCACACTTGTTGTAAAAACTTCTCACTATAATTAAGGTTAAACGATTCGATTGATTTCTTGGAAAAAAAACTCAGCGTCATTGCTGTCGAATTGGTACAATTTCGAGTCCAGTCCGTACAAACAACATTTCATCGCTGGTCCCTCAAAATGTTCTACAAAATCTGTATCGATCTTACCCACCAAAGTTTTATCTAAAATCAAATCTTGACTTCAAAAATATTGTTTGACAGTATATTCCCGTAACGGTATCAACCAGATGTGGATTTTAAAGAATTCGAAGGAACTTTTAGAACATATGAAATCCACACGTTTTAGTAGAATCCATTCGATCAAATCCTTCGATTTTTCGACACTTTACACTACAATTCAACATTCTAAACTGAAGGAAAGACTCGCAAAAATTATAAGTAATGCGTTTACAAGCAAGAACGGCAATCGCAAATACAAATTTATTGTTGTTAACTATGACAAAACCTACTTTGTGAAAGAAAAGTCCGATTCTGAAAATAAGTACACTGAAACATATATTATTCAGATGTTAAACTTAAACATTTTTGTGGTGTTTGGAGGAAAGGTCTTCCAGTAAATTGTCGGAATTACAATGGGGACCAATTGTGCCCCACTCCTTGCCGACAGTTTTCTTTACTCGTACGAAGCTGAATTCATTCAATCTTTGATCTCTAAAGGGAAAAGATACTTAGCTTCTGACTTCAACTTCACTTACAGATACATAGACGATGTGTTGTCAATCAATAATCTAAAATTCGCGGATTACCTCAGCAGAATCTATCCTTCGGAGCTTGAAGTCAAAGAAACTACAGCTGAGACAAATAATTCAGCATCCTATTTTGACATAATGTTGTCCTACGACACTGATGGTCACATAAACACCTCACTCTATGACAAACGTGACGACTTCAATTTCAGCATCATAAACTTTCCTTCTCCGAGTAGCAACATCCCTTCATCGCCTCTTTATGGCGTGTTTATATCTCAGTTGATTCGCTATGCCAGAGCAAGTACCAAATACATGTATACAGATTTTATTCTGAGAGCTGGGCGTCTTTCAGATAAGTTTCTCAATCAGGGATACGTTTGTTACCGACTAACATCGTCACTGAGGAAGTTCTACTGTCGATATGGGGAACTCGTCATACACTATGATGTTCCACTCTCCAGAATGGTGGATGATATTCTGTCATAGAACATTTGTACCATCCTACCAAAGATTATATTTTATATTTTCCAACATGGAAGTAACCGGATGTGACAATTCTACCAAATTTGAAGCGAAGGGTGTTGCATGCAAGCAGGAGATGCTGATTCTTCCTGGGCACTTGGTCTCAATCCTATATCGGGAGCTCGCTTCTTTTCATTTGGTGGAAGTTTTTGTTTGTTTGCTTTGGTACCTGATTTATCCCGATTTTGTATGCCTTCAGTTTATGATTTTCTGAATTATCGATTTTGTGCTGTATATAGGGATATGGTTCATTATCCATATTTGTCATTATAATATCCTCTATACGCATTGTTTTGTCCTTTATCCTAATTTTTTGTTTTTGTTTTTGTTGTTGTTGTTGTTGTTTTTTTTTTTTTTGCTTTATCTAAAAAAAATTTAAGATATGGGAAAACTAACTACTAGTATTTTCCTGAAAAAAAAAACAGATCCTGCACTGACTTCAGCAGAACAAATCCGTGGGATCGTCACAAACAACGAAGATCAGACAATACAACGGATGATAATGGGAAACACAATATGTTCTCAACGAACAGTCCAAACACAAGCAAAGTGGATCCACCAAAACAAGAAGAACGAATGCTAATACATTAACAGTGCCAACCTCGGACGGCCATACCTATATAAAACGAATGGTGTGGTCATCCAGATTACTTGCGCAACCCCCGACCGGATACACTGAGCACTTCCGATACGAAAAACTGCTCCATAAACCAAAAACGAAAAACTTATAACTGTAAAGAATACCAAAATCATAACAGTAAAACGTAATGTCTTATATTACACAAAACTATGTAAATTGATATCAAAACTATTGGAAGGACAACTAGTCCGTGCCTTGCTGAAGCGAGCCCAAGCTCAATTTCCCTAGAAACCTGACAAACTTTCAAATAGAAGAACGGATCTAGACCAAGTCTTCGCAGACGAATATGCACAATGCCCGTCATGGAGTCCTGTCGTCGCGGTTGGTCAGTATACGATGCATCCAAGGCTTGTAAATACTATAGATGGGTCCAGTGCCATGATCGAATCATGATACATGAATGAATGTATTCCTGTTCTGTTTTAAAAAAAATTAAAATCTGGATAGGAAATGTTATTTTATGATAAAATGTTGAAAAGAAATGTTATTGTATGATAAAAATGGAAGAAAACAAATGAGCATCCTCATCAGCATTTTTTATTTCATAATGGAAAGCTTTTTCCTACTTTCTTTTTACTTGCATTTGTATAATCAACGAGCAGGCAATGATTAATTAGTAATAGCTCAATTACACAAGATCAAAGATACGCGAAGCTTTTACGGAGAAAATAGTCCTTCCTAAGAATAGATGCCCAGAGGCCTCAAATGAAACACTTCCTGATTCGTCCGGCTAATTTTCTCATTTTGTTTAATCCATACTAATCAATTTATTTTACTTTTATCCAATTACAGTTTGATAGAGCTCCGAAAAAGCAGCTGATCATTGATAACCCATTATAACACAGGACATTTTACCTCTGATAAATGAATAAAGCCGGCCATGGAAAAATTATACGTCACTCAAAGGGTCAACAGGTCACTGAAATCGAATTAATAAAGAGCTATTTCGGACCGTCGATTCTTTACGGGAAGCATCGATGCCAAAGAGTCTCAAGAAATTGAGAAAGATAGTCTGGGAGTCAGTCAGCCATTCAGGCTATATATCATATCATTCCGAGCATGGATTCTGCTCGCTTGTGTGTGTTTTTTTCTTATTTTCAAGTGACATTTAAGTTATTTCTCTCATGATTATTTTGATTATATTTATTTTATTGAAGAAAGCTTGAAAAAATAAAACAAAAAACAAACAGGATATTTTATTTTACAAACTATAGAGTTTAAGAGCATTTGCAAATGATGCATTCACTAATCATTTTGTTGCTATAATTAAGCTTTAGATAACATATTTTATGAAAATAATAATTTCCGTCCATAATTTTTTTTTACTAATTCACTAATTAAACACTTAACATCAAAGACGACATACACTTCGCACAAAAAAAAAAACAACACATAAATCAACAAGCAACCGACTTATGACGGCCATCTGCAATGCTAGTAATGTCAGTAGCAAATGGTGATCATATCTAGATTACTTGCACAAAACACTCCCGCTTGTCCAGTTATCAAGTGGTCTCGAAGAACACAAATTGTTGTATAAAAAGCTTCCTTGGTGTATTATGACGATACAAACAAAATAGTAGAAATCTGATAATCTGAAAAACACTAGGAACATATTATCAAAATTGCTATGAAGAAATATTGTCACTAGTATATGCATGAATGTATTGTATTTGTGTACCTATCTGATAAAAATTTGAATGAAAAAAAAAGTTAAACGCAAAGGTCAAAGTTACACACAGACATTCAAAAGCATAAGGGCTCACAAAAAAAACCCAATGTGACGGTATTATTTTTGTGTAATACTCATTGCAACTTTGGTATATGTGTGTTTAGTCCGTTGTTCGTGCATTTCCCGTGTTTCTTGTTTTGTGCTTCCTGCCTATATATGCGTCTTCTTAGAGATGAGTTTCTCTTCTTACTTTACAAGTGAACTCGTTCACAGAACGATGGGAAAAAATCTCTCACACTGAATTGGCAAGGATACGTACAGAATAATTATGTCAAAGATGTAGCCCGTACGACAATCCTGTAAAAAACACTCTCTCACGGGAAAAACCAAAGCAATAACTCAATGGTCAATAACATACATTGCATTGCTAATAGCGAGTGCAATTGCAACGATCTTTGGCAGCAATGTTTTGACATTCTTTTGTATTGAAAATGATTAAGAAAAGCATAATGAAACAATGCAAAGAAACTTATTTATACCATCAGGAACATAAAATGGAACGCTCTGTAAAGGACAATTTTCAGTAAATGCAATAAGAAAACCATCTAACGATTAGATACTAATTGGAATAGCATTGTAATCATACAATCAAAGATACGACATTAAGAGCAGTCTTTTAGGTATAAGCATAAATTACTTTAATGTTCTCGCATATTCACAAACTCCTGCCTATGAATTGGACTCTAAGTATTTACCTTAACAAACAAATGTAAAGATAGCAATTGTGATAAATGATTATTATAAATGCAATGACAAATAACATTCAAGGAAAGGAGGGGAACTCCAACAAGACTCGGTGGCAGCACCAAAGCACTGACACCCCCTAATGTAAAAACACAGAGTGGACAAGCACAACAAGATATTCCAAAGCGACAATTCGAGGAAATGAAATCTCTTCACATCAATTAAACGTAGCATTCCTTTTAAAAGCGCTTGATGTCACAGAAAGATGAGAAATGATTCCTATCAAATACTTCCAAATTAAACTCAGATAGCCTTTATGAATAAAACTCAAATTAAGGAAATCCGTGTCAATTTAAGTCCGTCATTTATATTCACCTTCTTATTGGTGTATGGATCGTTCGTGGGTCAAGGGCCAACACTAATAGTGCACGAATGCAATTTTGAAGGTTTAGATGTTGGAAGAGATATAACATTCTATTATCTCCCACCTCTCACCAGAATTGGCAATAAGGTATCTGATTTAATATCTGTACAAGGGACGAGATGGTCATCATTCCGTCCACATATCGTAATAACTCATTGTCCGGACAAATCCTGCAGATTCCTTTATGGTCCAAAATTGTCGCGGACAAGTGCACTTTACTGCATGTCCTTATGTGCTGAATATTGTAAGAAAGAGGAAGATTTCAAACGGTTATTTGTGAGTAATTGGTCATTTGTAGGTTTCATTACAAACATAATCCCTACACTCTGCTGCAATTTGTCAATGTGGCGAGACAAATCACTGGGTAGCTGAATTAATCCCAGATAATTAAACAGACCCCTGCGACTGATGATAAAGAATGAGCTATAATTAGCCGTAATATCACTCCCTATTCCACGCCATCAATCTTGGATCATTGCACCCTTGATTCTGGACTCTTGACCTTTGTCTGCGACAAATGGCACAGCGGAAGGCCTCTCAAAATAACCGATCTCAACACGAATGTCTTTGATTTTATTTCCTTCTCTTGATTTATTTTCGATTCATTTAATTCATTTGAAATGAACGATAAATCGATATTCAAGTTTGCAAAGTTACGACGGATTACGACTCTTAGTATTACCCGGTTTTCTTAATTTTATTCTGAACAATAATATATATATATATCTCAGATTATGCTGCATAAATGTTTCACTTTGTTGACGTCACAAGACAAAGGCAAATAAAGAAGATTCTGATGACAATCTAAACAGCACTCACAATAGAACACCAAACTGAGCATCTACGGACCCCTATCAAGCTAGAGGTGGGACCAGGTGCCCGGGATGAGTAAGCTTCCCCTGTTTGGTTAGCCGCACCCGCCGTCGATGTTCACGCATGAAAATGAAAACAATATCTGCAAAACATGCACTGTCTGAGGTTATGTCTATATGGAAAAGCAAATAATCGGTAAAAACAAGATGATGTCGAGAATACCATATTTGAAGGTAAAGTACGGAGGTATTGAACACTTGCGCACCAGATTCAATTTTTCCAAATCTTTAAATCTTTTTTTTTTAAACTCATTTCTTGTGACGTATCTGCTTTTAATCCTGCAAAAATGCCATTTTCCTGTCCTCGAGAAATATTTCTTTGACACTTCGAAATAGCCTCTTCAATCAATATATGTACTGATTTCTTGATGACGTCATAGCATTGAAAATATATTTCCGGTTCTTGTAAAAATAATTGGAATCATGATATTTTGACACTTTGACGCTAACAAAGGGTAAAGTTGAAAAGAAATTATGTTTCAAACAATTGCAGAATACTAGATTAAAAGACAACACTATTGATCAAATAATACCAATTCTAAGGCATCTAGTTCTAGCTTGGACTGTTAAGTCATTATTTAGAGATTAGTTCAAGATCAAATACATGTAAGTGAAATTAAATTTTGGAATGAAATATCACAAGGCTTTAGAGTTCTTCTGAAAGTAAAACATAATAAACATCAAATTTCACCAAAGTTACATTCTCTCTCCTCTCCTATGAAAATGCAAAAAATACAATGAGATAAAAATGAATTACACTTGGAAAGAGAGGTACTGAAATGTCAATTTCTCCCATATCGTCATGATTTGCATTCCAAATTTTACAAATATGGCATACTAGTACATTTCTTCATATGACGTCAATATTTTTCTAAACTTCATCATATGTGGAAAAAATGACAAAACTGACATTTTTTATCCTCAGTTGACTTGAAAGCGTCATGTTCAGACAATTGAATTTTCTTTGGACAAGAAAATTTCTTAGACAGCAATTTTAAGGTCTAGACTGGGATGCATTACTTCATTCATAATTGAATCATATAACACTTGGAGGTGATATACTTTATGTGTTTTAGCTCTAAATGAAAGAGGACACATATCCAGAGGGAAAGGGGACTATAAATTAGAACTCTGTCCTCTGAGGAGTGCCCCTTTGTGGTCATATTAAGTTGTAAGGGGTGGTCAATATCGTTTGCCACATATTCTGTTTTGTTTCATTCTAAAGAAAATTAATGATTCACTTAAAGTGTGTGCTTTCAAAGATATGTTTCCCTATAGAGAATGCTTCTAAAACATGCTGTTTTAAAACTAATTAAGACTAAAAAGAATTCATTTCTAAGAAATAAAGGGATACACTTTCATCTATGCTGTAGGGATCTGAGAACTATTTCCTTTTAAGTCTATTTCTCATTACTATCATTATGCCTATCATACGTTTCCTAAACCTGGATTCAGACAACGGAAAACGTAAACATGTTAACATGGTCCGATGATTCCCGTCTTTATTTTTCCCGAGTGGTATGCTTTAATGGAGATCAAGTGACATCAAAGAACACGATTTTGACACGACTTCGGTAAAATGAAAGAGCTTGATTTCGAGGTTTATATTACAATATTTATCATTGCTACAGGTATTATCAATATTGAAATTATGCTCTATTGTAAGAAAATAAACAGTACACAATATGCGCTCTTTAACAAATAATGTATCATCAGTGATACATTATTTGTTAAAGTTCCCCGCCAGAATTTGACAGTAAGTGTTTTGAATATTTTTCCCTGACATTGTCGCCATAGCACTTTCTATATAGACGTGGCCTCAGACAGTGCATGTATTTTATATATTCTTTTCATTTTCGTGCGTGAACATCGACGGCGGGTGCGGCTAGCCAACAGGGGATGCTTACTCCTCCCGGGCACCTGGTCCCACCTTCAGCTTGCTGGGGGTCCGTCGATGCTCAATTTGGTGCTCTATTGTGAGTGCTGTTGAGATTATCGTCAGGATCTTCTTTAACTCATTTGTGTCACACTTATGCCCTTTGCCGTGTGGAGCTCGTAAAAAAGTTCCCCGCGAGGGGTTTGACAGCAAGTGTTTTGAATATTTTTCCCTGACATTGTCGCCATAGCACTTTCTATATAGACGTGGCCTCAGACAGTGCATGTATTTTATATATTCTTTTCATTTTCGTGCGTGAACATCGACGGCGGGTGCGGCTAGCCAACAGGGGATGCTTACTCCTCCCGGGCACCTGGTCCCACCTTCAGCTTGCTGGGGGTCCGTCGATGCTCAATTTGGTGCTCTAAGGTGAGTGCTGTTGAGATTATCGTCAGGATCTTCTTTAACTCATTTGAGGCCGGAATAGAGGAAATCAATATAATGAATATATGAAGAGCGATTTCTAAACATGACCTAACATTTATGATTTATGCCAAAGAATTATTTTGAAAGTGCAGTTCAATAAATGAAAGTCATACACAAAACCAAGACTCATAATGAATAAACATACATTGTAAAACAAAACACAGATAGAGAGGAGATCCAGTGGAACAAGACGACAAACAGACCGACGCAATAACACAGAACCATAGAAATATCAAGGACAACACAATCCAATGAACAATCTTCAGGGAGATAGCCCTTCGTTTTAGAATGATTTATCAAACTTGGTGATGGAGATTTCAAGTCTAGTGCTGAAACACTGTGAAACTATGAGAATGATATCCTCCAGCAGAGATAACAACCTAATGGTTGAAACTATCAAGTTTGAAATTTATGTTCTGTTGTGAAAAAGAAATAAATTCAGTATACCATATGCATATTTCTACAAGTAATGTCCCATATCAGTGGCGCTCCAGGCCGAAATGGTAGAAATCCATACACTGAATGTTTGCTTCGAATATTTAAAAATTCTCATCAGCGATGCTTCCAGCCAAAGTGATTCTCAAACACAGCCTAAATTTATTTCAGTAGCGCCCTTTGATTTAATTTGTTTTTTATTTTTTCAATTCAAATTTGTGCATTTACTCTGCAGAGAGTACGCGGCTCCAAATTTCTTGTAGGGTCGATTCATTGGCATATCCAAATAAAATCTATGTTCAAAATAACATTGGAGAAATGGTTCTAAGAAGTTAACCTTCTTTAATTTTGATTATTTTTTGGATGAAATGACAAGTCTCCGAAATAGCAAAATCATATTTATGATGTCAAGTTGATGAAGGGCCAATACAAAGCTTCTTTCAGGCGAAAGAACTCGAAGAAGTAATTAATACACTAAACAAACATCCATTCACGGGGAACGAGTTTAACTGTTCCACCGTGTAATGTCTCATCAGTGATGCTAAAGGCCGAAATAGAGGAAATCCGAATATGAAGAATGAAAATCTAAATATGACATTAAAACCCCAGCTAAGGACAAAGCCATGACTTCAGGGAGAAATTCCTTAGTTTAAGAATAATTTGTCAAATTTAGTCAAGGAGAATTCAAAAATATATTTCAGGTCTTGTGTCGAAACGCTGTGAAACGGGGACTAGCGGTTAACCAGCAGACACACAAACCAAGTGATTCAAATCATCATCAATACAAAATATGTTCTATTGTAAAAGTTCAAGAGCACCATATGCGCTTTTATAAGTATGTATACAACTTGAACCAGATGATATTTTTCAGTCAGATAAGTTGCATTAATATCTAGATTTCTCAATTAAGAACTGGTGAGTTATCTTTTGATACCACTTTATTGTCTAAACCTGATGTCACTCTTTTCACAATTTAGGTAGAAAAATGTTTTGTTAACTTTAGATGAAATGCAATGCTTGTCTTTGATACGAAATCCCTCTGATGATTCTACGCTTTGGTTTGTCGTAATTTCAACGCACAGGCTTTCGCCTCGATGCTTTTCTATTTCGATGCTTCTCTGCAAATGTAGTCATGGCGACAAAATGGAGCTGGACTGTTCTATTCTTTTGAAAATACAAAGCCTCAACTGCCATCAAAAGATTCGTAATTTCAAGCCATTTCGTTCATCTTCATTAATCACTTTTCCTATTTCCGACATTTACTGCGAACTGGTCCGGTACATAATTTCTGAAATCGTACCCGGTGAGACAGGAAACAGTATTTTCGGAATCAATACTTGAAATAAGAAAACCATTTAAGCATAAATCTATGACGGGTTCTTTTCCATGACTGGTGCTCCAAACACGGTACTCTCCCATTTTCTATTATCTCTATCAAACAGAGCATCTTAAATTTTCAAAGGTGATCACTCCAACATTTCGAGAACACAAATTGCCTAGCACCTTAGTCTGCTACAGGACTGCATTCATTAATTAAAGTCGTATTGGCGGCACGAGGTTCATAAAAAGGCTTTCAGACACGAAGGCAAAATAACACGAAAATACAAAGGTTTCAGAATCAATGAAACGTGGGTACTCGTGCTTCATAGAAACAATAATAGATTATTCATGTACTCATTATCCTGTAGAAAAACAACAAGTCTCCAAAGAGAACACTTTCATCACGTGACTGAACGAACACTCCATTTGCATGCGTTTTTATAATTAAAAACTATTCACGTTGCGTTCTATACGTCTTGCAAATGAGAGTAAATCACAGTTTACGATTTGAATCGATTAAGCTCTTATCATGATTGGATTACTGAAAGATTATATTGGTAAATATAAAACAGTGATTCATAGAGTGACCTAGCCAAGTCGGGTGTCAATCTAATGTTTATTCAGACGTTATATGATTCATGCAGGCTCGACAACGTCTGTCTTTGGAGTGCCCCAGCTTAATTGTAATTTAAGTTTAATGACCTGGAGGCATGTTGCACTCAAAAACATCTGGTGGTCCTTGACTGCTTCCAGTCAGTTTTATATGTTCGGTCAATGTCCTTCTATTCTGCAACACTTGTGAAAATTAAAATTGTCTGTGGAAACAAAAAGGACTTGTCATACTAATTTTTTTTTAATCATCATGCAGACCTTCTCCCACAAAATTACTTTATGACAACTATAGCATAACAGAGCAAGCTCAAAATTACCAGAGAAAAGACAAGCACAGACAAAAGGATAGTGAGATTGCGCCACTGTCATAACAAGTTTTGAATTTAAAGACGGTTTGTTTAATCAAATGAAAACATATGCTAGGTTGAGAATATCTCACAAGTTTTCCAATAAGAAGGAGGCAAAAACAACTCATTTCTTCTCTTAAATGTAGAAATATGTACCTTTCAAAAATGTGTTAGGAAAGTATCTAAAAGGAATTTGTCGCACAGTTGTTATAATAATAAAATACATAATGTATTCAAAATTAATTTTGACTTGATATGAAAGAACATATATATTCCAGTTAGTTTTGTTTTGTTTTTTCTATGAAATCCTGGTTGTTTGTTCGTCGTTATGAATTTGTACCTGTCTACGCTCTGTTCTCATATAATAGTGTTGCAAGGCATCTCCGTTCAAGAAATCAAGGAGTAGACCTATGGAACAAGGAGTAGACCCTAGGAGTGACAAACACGATTATAAGAGGACAACGGGCTCCGATTAGAATCTTATCACGGCTATTGTTAGAATATCACCCCAATTGAAATTTTAGACCCGTCATAGAATATTTATGACATAGCAGGAATGGTGAAAAGATAATTTAATAAGTTCCCGGAGAGTGACTGTTGGTGTATGATTGGATATGAATAGCTGAAATGATCAGTAATTTCCCGCCAAAATTGTCAGAGTCAATAACGGAATCCTGGCCCGCCAAATCTCTAAGGACCGCTAATTAGAGATGTTGTATCAAAGGTGAAGAAATTACTGAATTGGCTTCCAATAAATATCGGAGATTCCATTGTAAGATATATTTAGGTGTCCCTATATAGCTACTTAATCTATAGTTCTCACCAGTCAATATATTTGTGATTTTTTTTTTATCATATCAGTCGAGTTCCGTCGGCCCCGTTGTTCATCATGGAATGCTATTTGAAGATGTCGCACTTTGGTTTCGAATATTAAGTTCAAAAAGGTTTTCATTTCATACAAGCATAGTCTGATCCAAACAAGAATATAAAATCTTTGTCTTTGGAAATTGAAACTGAAATTAAATCATAACGAACTTGAATCGAGAAAATCGTATTGAGTTTTCGTCTTTTCAAACGTTAGGTCAACTGATCCAGTCAAAGTAAATATAATCCATGTCTCAATAAGACATATGGTTATTATATTTACAAAAAGAATATGTGCAATTGTGCTTGAAATGCTGTCCTTTTATAAAGGATTGTCCTTTTGATGAAACTTATGCATCAATAGTTTGCTCTCAATGGTACATCCTTTATCTTTGTCCGCGATTCCGTTCTCAAGAAATGAACACACCCTATTGAAAAATCTTGACAAAAACTATCCTGTTTTTACCTATAGGGTTCTTTTTTCTCATTTTAATCTCCTCGTTTCGCTTGTACGATACATGAAGATAGCTCTCTTTTCATGATATTGGCTCATATATGATAAAAATAGAGTCTATTTAGAACAAATATAATTATCAAGGACAACAAATTGTTCCAGAATCATGAGGAACCTGAGTGGTAAAAAAAATCACGGTCATTAGACACCAATGCTCATAGACATTCAGATATTCCCAGAAGAGCAATGAATTGACTGCATGCTTCGTTTACTTACATAATTTTGCTGGCGGTGAATATTTCGTCGATAATTATAGTAAAAGTAAATCTTTTGAAACGACGCAAACATAATTATCGTTAATGAAACAGATCAATATAAAGTATCAAGTGGATTGATGAGAATTATCAATTGACCCTGACGACATTGCTCCTCAGTCAATTTCAGAGCCAGTAAAAACCTGCAGTACTTGGTATGCCTGAGTTAGAGTAAGCTCCCAGAGCGTGCCATGTATCATATCCTCTAACTCCTACTAGATAACGGATGACGTCTTGTAAAGCAACTATATACCTTCCATGTCACATTCTGTACTTATTACATCTAATGACTGATGTAAGGTATAATTGATAAACTTAATCGGGTATAATTTAGATTGAGAAGAAAGATGCAAAGTTCCTCATACCTGTAAGTTAACTACCTGATTCCCTATCCATCAACCTGAGATTTACATGTAAGTTGTAATTCTGAAAATTCAGATTATTTCTTTCGCAGTAAATGTTTCTTATGAGTCCCATTAGAAACATTCTTGAAATACATATGTTAGATGGATGAATTCTGCATTATCACGCCCTTTATTTGACACATAAAATCTGTGGAAAGGAGACTATGAGAGTGCTTCATTACTATTTCGAAAGTTCATCCTATGAAAAGAAGAGTACGTTCAATCGAAAAAAAAATGTAGAGTATATGCAATAGTTAATATGATTATAGGAAGCATTCCTCAAACATTGTTATAGGAAGTGGAATTGCGAAAAAATATTCGTTTTGTTGCATCATTGAGAGACCATCCCGTCTCCGCGTAATGTCGTGATACGTAGTTTCATTTTGTCTTGTTATAACATTGCTTAGCTAATCAAATAGTAGTGAAGTTAGTTCATTATCCCCCCTGTAGAAAGAGGAATCCGTTGTTTATATAAAAATATGTCTCCTTCCATCCATCATGTACCGGCTTCTTCATATCTGTGCCAAGAGTGTTTATGCTACCGACAGAGGCGACTCAGACTAATTTGTCTTGAATGTCAAATCTATCGGATATTTAGAAAACCGTCATAATATTGGTCTCTCGTAAGATGATATGATTTATTGAAGTCACGATATTACAGGTCGGCGTCCTCTGTTCTCTAGTACGGTACAATAAGATTATTAGATTCTCTGACGTCATTGTGACATAAATTACAATAATACAAAAAAGACATTGCTCAACTGGTCAAAATTATAGATATCCAGGAATGCGATTGGCAGAAAACATTATTTCGATTATGTGTTTCGTCTGTGTATTTTTAAGAAAAATAAGGGTTCTGATTCATAATAATCATGTCAAGTGTTATGATTTACTATCCTCTGTTTTTCCCGGAATAGGTTAGAGGATTTTTTAAAAAATGCTCATGTAATCCGGATTACCACAGTGTTAGCTATCCAGATGACAAATGACCGTTCCCTACAGTTTCCTGATGTTCTTTCTTTTTTGTCCGGTTCCATTTTTTTCGGTTCTGTACTTCTCATTGTAAGTGTGGTTGCGGTTTTTGTGGGACATCCCTGATGTAGATAAGAATCACAAATGACTGCACGCAAATGTATTATATTTCTATGTTAAATGTTTTCAGAGGGTTCAAGACCATGCTCAACCAAACATTCAAGACAAGCACTTGCATCAACTGTTGTCAAGATATTTGTACGACAGATTTAATTGAGTCAAAGTCAAGGACAAAAGGCTGCTAAAATATTCTCCGTGCTATTCTAATCTCTTAATGTTGGGAACATGCAGTTTCATTATATTTTACATGATAATAAAATGGCATGACATCGCAAGTTAGTCAAGCTTTTACTGTATTCACTTGCCAGATCCTAATACGATATGCCATATCCAGAAGGCATTAAGTACGCTTTCCTTACTCTAAATAGCACTTTGAACAGAAAAAAGTTAATGTAATACACGTTATGCATTACAGACTTAGGAGGTTTCTTAAACATATGCTTTCTTAGTTTGTTGTGATAATTAGAAATGATCAACCCTGAGGACAACACTCAATGACGTGCCAGTCTTTGGTCATCATTTCTTAGATGTTGAACTCAGATTACCTCAAAATCCTATAAGATAAACACAGACGATGCATATAAAGTCACCCTATTGTTAAGATTAATCTGGACAATGTGATGGCGTGAAGGAAATGAAAGAGTCTTACTAAAGCAAAATGTGCTCTGCTGGCAAAGGTGAGCTGAGCTGAGTCATTATCCAAGGATTCATAGCTATTTGTAAGGAGGGATAGGTAATGTGATGACCTTTTACTCTGACGAAAAGATACGCATGTCATTGAGTGTAGTCTACAGAGTTTATCATTTAAATAGCGATGACTTCTTGATTACAGATATTCACTCATTTTGGCCAGCCTCTTGTGTTTTGTTATCCTTCACATCGTCACCTTGTCAAAATTTACTTTAAAAAGTTCAATATGTATACGCTATGTCCATCCTAAAGGATTTCGGGGTAATCCGAGTGGATTCATCGTCAAAGTAGTAATGACCATAATTGTAAGACAGTTCAGGTCAATTGTATCGGTTTGTACCTTCAATTATTTCATTTGCGATAACTTTGTATGGTCATTAAAACGTGACTTGTACGGGGTTTGTCTATTCTAATGAGTGTTCATGTTTCTTTTCAAAATAATTTGACGAAAGGAGAATGATTTCATAGGTAGCATTACTTGTGTTCCCTAAATTCTTATTGTGCGCAATACTAAATAAAGCCTGTGTTTGTGAAACACGAATGCCCCCGGTGGAATCTTTGTTAGTATAAACACTATTTTCTGTTAAGTACATATATGTGAAAGGTCAAGGTCAGAGTCACTGGGTTAAAAGGTCAAAGGTCAAGGTCACAAGGTCAAAAATGGTATCAATGAAAAGGTCTTGTCACAAGGATTAGACATGTCAAATATGAAAGCTCTATCACTAACCATTCAAAAGTTACGGTATGCCCAATGTTTAAGTTTTTTGAAAAAAAGGTCATAGGTCAAGGTTAAGGCCACAAGGTCAAAAATTTTGGTATCAATGGAAAGTTCTTGTCACAAGGAATACACATGTGAAATATGAAAGCCCTATCACTTCCCATTCAAAAGTTATGCCCAATGTCAAAGTTTTTGAAAAGTAGGTCAAAGGTCAAGGTCAAGGTCATGAGGTCAAAAATTTTGGTATCAATGGAAAGGTCTTGTCACAAGGAATATACATGTGAAATATGAAAGCCCTATCACTTCCCATTCAAAAGTTATGCCCAATGTTAAAGTTTTTGAAAAGTAGGTCAAAGGTCAAGGTCAAGGTCACGAGGTCAAAAATTTTGGTATCAATGGAAAGGTCTAGTCACAAGGAATACACATGTGAAATATGAAAGCCCTATCACTTCCCATTCAAAAGTTATGTCCAATGTTAAAGTTTTTCGGACAAACAGACAGACAAACAGATAAACAGACAAACAGACGGACAGGCCAAAAACTATATGCCCCCGAATCTTTGATTCCGGGGGCATAAAAATGTCTTATGACCATTGATGAGGATTCATTAACCGAAACATGCCTGTCTGGTGCACAGAATATAGAAATGTTTGTCTAGAAGACTGTTCTCCGGCAGCAGAGGAGCACACTTCGATTTTCTTTATCATTTCTGATTTAGATTTCAACAGACCGTAAGAAGAACATTTTACATCAAGCACCCGTACGTTTTCCCTGAACTGTATAGTGTGTTGAAACCTTCCGACAAAAAAGCGTCGTTTGTCAAATACGACACTTCCGCCACTTTTTCTGTGGAATAAAGCGTAATTGACGTCATATGCCGGGGTTAAGATTTGGCAAGCTTAAAGTAAACTATTCTGAAGATTTTTGATTCTCTGCAAAACAGAAATAAGAAAACAACGATATGAATAATCTACTTTTCCGCTTTTCTTGCCAAATGAACCGTGAAATTCGCTTTCATCTGAAGACGCCGGATTTCCGATAATGTTGATGCAAGGTTCTAGGGCATTGTAGAACGAATATGTAGATCAATGGTGCAAGAATTTGGCAAACTTTCTTTTGTTTGCTTTGTGAAATAATCTGCCACACCTGTGAGCAATAAAATGAGAAAATGCTAACGTGATTACATTATATGCTCGTTTGCTTTATTTTTCAATATGCGTGCAATTAAAACATAGTCCATAACATAAAACCGCAAAAAGCAGAGCATTATTTTATGATTTATTCGATTTTTCATATTTTTGCCACTTTCAATAATATGCTATACATACACGTATAATTTACAAATAATCGCACAATTCCTCAAAAATCTCAAATATCTCTATGTTTTAAAAGAAAGGAGGGGACTCGGTCGCAGCACCCACAGCTAATAACGAAATACCCGAATGCGTTAACATAAAACAGACATACACAGGAAGAGACGTAAAAGGAACATTAGGAAGACCAAACACCATAGACGACATCAAACACAAAAGATTACAATGTGTACATAAACCAACGAGCCGAGTTAGGACTAAGGAGCAAATGGTGTGATTATCCGCATTACGTGCGCACATTCCTCCGTCTTGTCCGATTACCTAGAGGTCTCGAAGACCGCACAATTGTTGTACCTCCTCACTGGTAGAAGACAGAAAAACGCAGCAAGGCCCCAAGTAACACACAGATGAATATGTAAATGCATGTCAAAATTATAAAGGGCGTACAAAAAAGAGTCTGAGCTCTGCCTGGCTGAAGCGAGCTCGTGCATGCAATCGTACGAGGAGTATGAGCATCATATCCCATCCATTCTGCTACGTCTTTTGGTACATTTTTGGACATGATTTTCATACTTTTTGGCCATATTACATTGTTGAGACTAAGGATCACTGACGAGGGTTTAGTACCCGAAACGTGCATGTCTGGTCCATGCTGAAAATTTATCAGGTTTTAAATGATGCTATTGAATTTAAAGACGTTTAACATTTGAACTTCTTGGTGAGTGTCACTGCTGGTGGACCAAGAGTCCCCGAGGGCACTCAGGTTTTAAATGATGCTATTGAATTTAAAGACGTTTAACATTCAAAGAGGACAGGTTGTGGGGGATCTGTCTTCTCTAGCGAGATTTGGACAGGGCTAATCACGGAGTCTCTTCTTTACAGTGCTTAAGAATGCACTTGCACAATATACGGTCAAGTGCCATACAGAGTTTCCTTTTGATGACATCAGGATTATATATATCCACACTATAAATGACCTTTTATTCCCTTATTTTGTTTATTAAGTCACCATAAAAGACAGCTTGTGAGTTCCCAAAGTAATATAATCTATTACCTGTATAGGTCCGAATTTAGAAAGAAGCTAGGAGTTTTTTGTTCTTTTTTTTTTTGTTTTTTGTTTGTTTGTTTGTTTGTTTTTTTTTTTTTTTTGTTTGTTTGTTTGTTTTTTTTTTTTAACATTTCAAGAAAATCTTATAAAAGTAGTTTATGAAAGCGGAAGCCTTGACCTAAAAGTTTCTAGGTAAATTGTGAATTTCTACTGTGAAAATCGAAAAACATAAGTACATGTTCTAGTGTATCGGATGAGCTGAGATAAGTAAATTCATTTCACATTCAATGGACTTATCAAATATGATGTCAGATCTACATTCTTCTGCAACATCGTTATCATTGAAACAGAAACAAATTACTTTTAAATATTTAGATTAAATATTTCATCCCTTAACCAACAAAAAAAAACTATCCCATAAGATATGTTTTATCTATCTTCAAACGGATTGTTTCTAATGGGATTAAATAATCGAAACGTGCATGTCTAGTGCTCTGCATTCATCTTCCTTTGGTCTTGGACGTTGATCTCCTGATATACAGAGTTGGAACATTGTTTTCCTACATAGTATTTTTATAAAAATTTAACCAAATTACCAGTACGTAAAACTCATTTCTTAGATTAAATGTTTATTCTTTGTCTGATTCAATAACAAGAACTTATAGAGAGTCATTGGCGGCAATACCTTTAAACAAACTTTAAATCATAGAAATACAAGCATGAGACGTCATTATGTACATTTTGTAATATATGTATTTATTATTTTGGATTGACAAAGGATTGAAAACTTAATCATGTGCATTGTGAAGAAAAAAGAGATGAAAAATAGATTCCCATAATGGATGCACTAGAAATATTGTCGAGACATTGCAGCAGTGAATAGCATTGTACTGTCGAACGATCCGAAATCACATCCTACAATAAGGATATAAGGTTCGCTCTCTAAAAGGCACAATGTTTTAGAGTCTTTGATTACGGAATTTTGTGTGCTCTATTTCTCCTTTGTAAACCTGCAGAACTTATGTTACAGAATAAAATTGCTTTTTGTCTGAGACCTTATAACTGCAGACATGGAGCGAATTTCCATAGAAAGTTTTCTAGAATCAGAGATAATTCGGGAATTTCCTACACCTGAAACATAGTGATAAACACGCTTCATTTAATGTCTATACAAAGTTGCTCAACAAACCATGAAATTACTTTTCTCTGACAGATAATGCTTTTATTCCCTCATTCAAATCATATTCTTCTCTTACGACATCGGCAAATCAGGAACAGATTTCTGATAATGCTTTAGACTTCATGAATTCCGGTTTTTTCAGCATGGTGGCACAAGGAAAGGGTTTACATTGATGCCAATATTCCCTAACAGATGTTCGACAATATATAATGTTGTTGACATGCATATAAAGCATGTCAGAATGGCTCTCTTTCCGGTAATTGGTATTTACATTTTGGAACATTTTATTTACAAACCATGTCTTCGATTTTTTGTGCAAACGTCCAAACGGCTATTTCGGTTAACATAATAAACTACTGTAGGAAAATTAACTTTGCATGAAGGATCCCATGGTTGTATAATTACCTCCTACTTCCCTGCATGTAATATGCTCCTTGATTTTGAATTTTTCAGCAAAAAGCCCATCTAGGCAACACAAAACTATCTTTGCGAATAGGGAGTTTCAGTTTTGTATTCATTTGTTCGTAAAATTGACTTGTTCACTTTAAAGTTCTTGATGATCTGCTGCTTTGAATAGACAATACTTGTAAAATATTCATTTTCTTTATTTTTGGTAACTAAAATGATTTATTTGTTTCGTCGTAAAAGATTTGGTTCATCAAATCATATGTGTTCACGATTGACAGAAATGAAATGGCAGAGAGACCAAATAAGAGTTTCGTTGGTTCCCATACATGGGAAATCATCCCCAGTAATCGCCGGCACATCCAAGTGGATTCGGTAAAAAAAAATGCCAATTCACATTACAGTGACTTTGATCGGAGGACTAAGTGTCTTTTAGACTTCTATTTAGTCAGGGTTATTTATGTTTAGTCAGCGATTGAAAATATCACTGGATGAGTTTTACGGTCATTTTATCTCGTTGTGATTACCATCACTTGTGTGGCCAAAATAAGGAAAATGATCTTCTGTGACAAGGTACAACACTTACTTCTGTCCAAAAAATGTATTCAGTCTTTGATTCCATATCTATTATAAGGTTACCACGCATTATAAGAAAGCTTCAAAATAGATATCAATTATTATATATATATGATAACAGAAGAAGATATTTATTCATTTATTTCTTTGTTGTAAGTCAAGGCTGGTGAATTCAAGGAGGACATACCGTTCCGGCCCAAACAAAGCCTTTGTACTATATAGAGCGTTGTACTTTTTAAGATGTAAACATGCAACAGGATAAAGAATGGTCCCAGCATCTTCACAATGGTTGTTCATCAGGGAACACGGCACAAAGGAATGCTTTATTGCTTTCTAGTTTTCCTGTGACCTACTGAAGTCTTTTTATGTCAGAGAACAATACCCCATATCAATTTGGCAATAAATACTCATACAATGGTCAATGCTTCGGCCATTGTATTCGACCAGAAGGAAAAATCCAATTTATCGGAGATAAATGATCTTAGAAAGGAATTAATAAAGCGTAAAAAACGGCGTTTATATTAAAGATGGAACAGTTGTACACCATAAATCTATCGCCGGATGATGGCAGCTTTTCCCGGCTAACTGCTGTGATCCATTGTAATGGTTTCCAATGGAGTAGCTCTCTTTTCCTTGGTCTTTACCTCCTATTATGGAATAGCAAAATATGGCGAATTTTCTAATAACATTGGAATCATAAACCAAATAAATGAACAGATATTCTGTCACCATCCTCCATCATGACATCATGAATTACATGAATATATCATAAGAAAATAATGTTAAAAGGAAGCATAAATGACAACAATATTTAAAGCATGCAATAATGTTGTTGTGATAGAAGTAAGGACAGACATTTATAATCGATTTATGTACCTATGTTTGAAATGCACAATCTGCTTGGCCGATAAATAATAAATGAAAATATGTATTTTCACTTCAGTTTTTGACATGATGTCGCATATTTCTTCCGTTTTATTAATAAAAGAAATATGTTACTTCATTTCAGTTTTTTGGCATGATGCCGCATATTAACATTGTCAGATTGGAAATTAGAACTATCTGCCTTATGTTTTTATTAAAACCGACCAATGTATATGCAACACAATTTCCCTGTTCAGACTATCTCGAGTAAACAAGATGCAAAATACTTTATTGACCAAGATGGGCCCTGGTGCATGGGCATGAAGCAGGGTTACAACAATTATATTTTGGAACTGAAACATATTTTATCAAATGATAGTTAAATAACGACAGTGTGAAGTCATGTTAAAAGTCTTCAAATTCAATAGCATCATTTAAGAACAGACAAATTTGCAGCATGGACTAAACATGCTCATTTCGGGTAATTAACCCTCGTCGGTGATCCTCAATCTAAACAATGTAATATGGCCAAAGAGTGTGAAAGTTATTATGTCCAAAAATGTACCGAAAGACGTAGCAGGATGGATGGGATATGAAGCTACAGGACCCACGTTTTAGAAATTTCAAGAAATTTTGATAACAGAAATGTCAGTTCACATTAACAATTTCCACTTCTTGCTAAGTCAAATTGGCGGTGATTTTTTCAATTACTTGATGACCCCCCTATAACAATCAAAGTATAGGACATTTTGCATCCTACTTCATACTTCAGCATTAGTAGCCATGAAAAAGAAAGAGAATGCACGAGAACAACTACTAGTATATAATGTATACGACATAAAACTGAAGAATACTAGAAGGAAATTTTGAGAAAAATTACGGTACTCTGGGGTGTTTTTTTTTTTTTTTTTTTTTTTTGTACGACAGTTTGCAATCAATCTCTCGACACTGTTGGGCGTTCCATTTCTGTACAGTTGTTGATTTCAGAATGATCTCGTGATATATATCACGTGGCCTTACTCTGTGACAGTTTTAAAGATTCTTTTGGTTCTAATGATTTCAAAGTATATGGATCACATTTCTTTGTTCGCTTTCGGTTGAACCTGGTTGCACTGGCTGTAACATCTCGATACCATTTGATCTCTCGAGAAAAGACAGGATCCAAAATAAGTCAGAAAGGAGGGGATCTCCAACAATACTCAGTTGCAGCACTTAAAGCAAAACCCCAAAACACCCAATGCAAAAACACAGAGCAGAAACCCACAGAAAGAGACGCAAAAGGGACACTGAAGGAATACCAACTCACACCATAGGAACATGAAACTCAAAAGACTACACATAAACCAACAATACCAATTGGCAACCGGTGCCGACTTAGGACGGTCATCAGCCACGCAAGTAGCAGACGGTGTGGTTATCCGAATAACGTGCGCACAGCCCTTCCACTTTTCCAATTACCCAGAATTCTCGAAGAACGTACAATTGTGGTGTAAAATAGCCTCCTCATACAAACAGACAGCATGACGCGGGGCCCCAAGAAACACACAGTGAATATGTAAATGGATATAAACATAGGAGGCATAAGAAATACAGTCCGTGCTCTGCCGGCTATAGCGAGCTCATGCATGTGATCACCCAAGATGTCCGACTGAGATTCAGAGAGGACAGGTGGTCGGGGTCCTGTCTTCTCTAATGAGGTTTGGACAGGGCCTGTCATGGCGCCCTGTCGTCACAGTCGTCAGAGTGCAATTATTAAGAATGCGCTGGTACAAGGCTGTAGAAGGATCATATCCACGGTATAAAATGTAGACTTAAATAATTAAGACTTAATCCTTCCGGTAAAGAAAATCTACCAGCTTTAGAATTTACACCACATTTGGGGGTGTATTCGGTAGACGTTGCGAAGTCGTCGTGAAGTCAGGCAATTCATTGATTGATTGATTCTCATCGTATTTGTTTTTGCTTTGTTTTGTTTGGTTTGGTTTTTTATTTTGTATTTTGTTTTGTTTTGGTTTTTTTTTTTTTTTTTTTTTTTTTGCTTTGCTTTTTCAGATTTTTCCTATGAATGTAAGGCTAACTTGTACCAGCAAGGTTCCATTAGAGGTCAACCTTTCTGATGAATGCTCAGCGGAAACCTAAACAAGATTAAAAGTTGATGAAATGTACTATAATCTCTCTCTGTCATTGTATGTTTGTCAAGGACAATCCTCGGAGAAAAGGAAATTCATAAAGTCTGTAGGTCCCTGACATGTCTGGTGCCCGTATCACGGTTTTAAGCATGATGGACAGATTTCCGTGTTTTCCATTACCGTCCATGTCGCTTGACTTCCCATGTCTTTTATTATGTGACGTTTTTAAGTCAGTCCATGGTGGTAATACTCTAAGGTGATTGACATCTACTGATGTGGATTTATTTTCCTCCGTCCTACGCAATATGTCAAAAGATTTTTTTTCAAATGAAGTATTTGATATATTTCTATAAATCTGAGAATGCTGACCTATATAACCCATATTAAATTGTATGGTCAATATTCAACGTAGGTTCACATGCAGAAAATTAAAATATCTCCAAGAAGACAACGCTGCAACCGCTACAGAAAAGAAACACACGACCCTTATAAGCATAGCAAGAATGTATAAGCTTTATTAAAATGTATATACAGTTGGCAAAGAAGAATTCAGAATACATAAGGAAATCAAGAAAGAACATGGCATTTCATTCACCACTTTGGGTATATAACATTAATTAGACCTGTTACCTGGCAATTTTCTATGTTGCTTTGTATCGATGTGATTGATTACTGCCACACTGTATTGCTGGAGATGCTTCTTCTGTCTCTGCATTTTCATGCGTTAAATTGTGACCCCTTGTTGAAATTTAACGAAACGAAACAAAACATAAAACTTAAAGAACTTAAGAAAAAACCATAAAGAGGAAAAAATCGAGAACAAACATTTAACTACAAGATCTGCATGTTCATCAGGTCTAGTGGATAGAGGGTATCTTGAAATGGTCAAAGTTGACTTTTAGAAACATAAACGTTAAATGCCATTGATGTATTCTAGTGGATTAAATGACCTCGTTATGAGACCGTAATGAGATAATAAAACGGGGGATCACATTTCAGGAAAAAATATTATCCCCCTTCAAGCGAAATGTGCCAATCCCCCCCTCCAAGTTAATATTCACATTTTTCAAAAAATACATAATTGAAAAGTCCCGTCTTCTATGTACCAGACGATGTCATTTATTCCCTCTTTAATCCTCTTAATTGCGATTAACATTTATGTTTTAATCGTCAACTTTGATCTTTCGAGAAACCCTCTAGCCACTAGAACTGATGAATTGAAAGGCAATACATGAAGATCTTGGCTTTACGTTACCGGTCTCGACATTTTCCCTCTATATGGTTGTTTTTTATCCAAGGTTTTTAAGATATTTCATTTCGATATGTTTCGTTTCGTTTCGCTCTTTACAGGGACCCTAGTTCAAATCTTTAAACGTTGTAAATTGACCAATATTTAAGTATGGACAGAATGATAAAATCTCTTATTCCGGTAACCACAACAAGAAATTCAAGACACCAAAATGGAAAAGTCGCCATTGGAGTACATGTATCTGTGTGAGCTGGAAATTAATTTCGTTTTATTTAAAACAATAACCTCTTACCAACGACTACATTCAACAACAAAAAGATGGTAATCGCCATTACTGATTAGCTCGTGGTAAATGGATAAAATAACATGTATCATCATACATAATGTAGCTTTCGTATTTTGAAATAAATAGTCAGACTATTTTTTTGCACGGAAAGGGTCGAAGATAGATAACTCTCATTTTAAAGGAACTTACCAGATTCACTTCAGTCTGTTTGAAAGAGGTGGCGACATCTTCACTAAGACTGTTACTCTCTAAGAGATTTAACTGTCGTGCAGCAATGAAAGAAGGATTTTATCAACGTTCAGTGACCAAGTGTCGTAGGCCGTTTCTGCGCCTATTACTAGTACATAAAATGCCCGTTTGTGTGTGTATTAAAGCTGAGTTGAAGTCATTCAAGATTTGAATATATATGCTGATTTCGATTGGTTATGAATCGGAAGAAAATGAATGCAATTCGTGAAACGTGCACTAAATCGTATGCTCCATTTCAACGTTAAAATTACCTTATTTCAATGACTTGAAAATGCATAATGCTCAGTCGACCTATTCTTTTCTTTCACGGGGTTACAAATGTACTTTAAAGTCATGTACCTCTTCCGTAAATCCGTTTTACTCTTACTACAACATGTACTTTAAACAATTCATTTAGTGTTACCTAGTTGACCAAATTTTTCTTTTAGTCCTTTAATTAAAACAAATTCCTGCAAGATTTTTAGAATTCAAAACTAAAAGTATTGATATAACTGAAATATATAAAACACAAAATTCATATTTGATAAATGTACAGATAGCTTTTCGAATGAGTAATTGATTTTAACAATTACTTTATACTTAACTTCATGATTAATTGAAAAGAAATATCCTGTTGTTTTCCGATATAGCTGCCCGGAAAGACAAAGGAAACATCGTATTTTTTTTAATCATTTCTACATCATTCGGCATAGACCAATGAACATGCTTTAATTTGTCACGTGGTTTATTTCCTACTTTAGCAGTATAAAAAGCTGAGGAGCGATGACAGGATGGGTATATTTGATTTTTTGGATTCGTTGAGATTTTGACCCGTGACTGCATCAACAGAATAAATGTAAGTTTCAAATACCCGTTGATATTTTAGCACTGAAATTAAAGAATCAATTAAAGTATTATCAGTCCGTAAAAAATCGTGATCTTTTCCGTTCAAAAAACATTTTATGTATATACATATGTACATCATTTCGGTTCATTCTTATTACGGAATATTGTCGATGGGATTTTTATTTTCTCAATGAATTTAAATTACATAGGACAACATTCCTTTACATTGGATGATACTAACGAACAACAAAGTGCGTTGTCCAACATGTGTCCGTCTGTATGTCCGTCATGACTTTTTCATACATTTTGTTTCTGCTTGACGACTAGGTACAAATAGTTCTGATCCATCAATATTTGGCGCCCAGTATACATTGTCCCGTCGTTCTTTGACAATAAATATGCATGCACCATTTCTTTGAAAATAATTTTTCTACAACTGTTTATGTTAAAGTGTCCCTAGTCAGTCTTCTGTTTTAAGATTATGAAATCAGACGTGATTTACCATAACCTGTGGTGGTAAATATAAAAACATCAAACTTGAGGTTAATGTACAGTGTGTGTCTGAAGTATGTTCAAATAAAAGGAAAAGTGACGGATATTGTGTGTAACAAGCAGGAGATGCCTACTCTTCCAGGGCATCTTTATCTCCGCCAGGAAATCATGTTTGCTCCTTTGTACAATGTTAAGTTGTTTTGTTTTACATTTGTCCTGGTTTTGTTAGTCCATTGATTGTGATTTTTAATTCTTATTTTGGTTTTGTGTTAGACTTTAACTTTAGGAGATGCTTACTCTTCCCGGGCATCTTTATCTCTGCTAGGAAACCACGTTTGCTCCTTTGCACAATGTTTCAGTTGTTTTGTTTGTCCTGGGTTTCTTTGTCCATTGATTGTGATTTTTAATTCTTATTTTGGTTTTGTGTTCGACTTTCACTTACGCGTTGCTTAGTAACACAAATACTCACTTTCATGTTTTCAGAACAATGCAGATCTTTGTAAAGACTTTAACTGGAAAGACGATCACCATTGACGTTGAGGCCGCGGAGGAGGTCAAAAAGGTGAAAGAAAAAATCATGGAGAAGGAAGGAATCCCTGTAGACCAGCAGAGATTAATATTTGCAGGTAAACAATTAGAGGATGATAGGTCCTTGCTGGATTATAACATCCAAAAGGAGTCTACACTTCATCTGGTGCTCCGACTCAGAGGAGGGATGCAGATCTTTGTGAAAACACTCACTGGTAAAACCATCACTCTAGATGTAGATGAAGATGATAGCATAGAGAACGTGAAAAAGAAGATTCAAGACAAGGAGGGAATACCACCTGATCAGCAACGCTTGATTTTTGCCGGGAAACAGCTCGAGGACGATCGGCAACTGAAAGCTTATAACATACAGAAGGAGTCAACTCTCCACTTGGTGCTCCGTCTTAGGGGAGGAATGCAAATCTTCGTGAAGACACTTACAGGAAAGACAATTACTTTAAATGTAGAGGGCGATGACAGTATCGAAAATGTTAAAAAGAAGATCCTTGAAAAAGAGGGAATACCCCTTGACCAACAACGTTTGATCTTTGCCGGGAAGCAACTCGAGGATCACCGCATACTGAGCGACTACAACATACAGAAGGAGTCCACGCTTCACTTGGTACTCCGTTTGAGAGGGGGTGCGTAAAGCTTCTAAAGAAGATGATGAAAAGCACAAAAAAAATATTTTAAACGCTTGTGAACTTTTGTGATACAATAAGTTATATGCTAAAGAATTTATATAACTGATGAGTATGCAGCTCTATCTCTCTCTCTCTCTCTCTCTCTCTCTCTCTCTCTCTCAATTTTAAATTTTTGCGATGGTGATGATGATGATTTCCATGTACATTTTGTATGAAAAGAACATGTCTACATTCAGTTTTCGTTCTGAAAATAGAATTTAAAGCAACACATTTTATTTTAAAAAATATTTTTAAAATACTATAAAACTTTTTACATGAGGAGAAGGTTGGACAGTGGAACTTTGTGGTCTTATAGAATCGCAAAGACTACAATATGCATCTTTTGCATAAAAGATGCCTTCTTGATTTACTTTCATTTAATCCGCCTTTCTGAAGTTCATACGATTCGAAACCGATGAGCGGACTTACACACTTAAAGTTATTTCATAATAATATGCTTTTTGTATTTCCTTTGATATTCATTCATAAATTCCAAAATCATCTTTTAAAATATAATCATACATGTACATATATTTTTCTCGGATATTTGAAATGGAAAGTTTCAACGGTTATTAGATCGTCCGTATTATTTGACAGGTGACCAAATCCTAGAGAAGAAGGGGCCAGGGGCGTAGCCAGACGTACGTCTTTACGCAAAAACGTCCACATCGTTTTCGCAAAAAAGGGGAGAAATAGGAAAGTGTCTCCCTCAGCAATGCCAACAGAAGGGGTAAATAAGACATAGTTTTCAAAGCAAACTACTGTTTAGAAATAGCCCAAAGACGCCCCAGATAGCATCGATTTGAATATATTTACAAAATTTTCTCAGGTTTACCCACAAAGATTGCTGTCGCAATTTCATCATCGCAATAACAATGCCTACGTGCCCCTCTCCACCCCCCCCCCCCCCCTCGGCAGTTGAGGTTTTGGGTCCACCTCTTCTGTAAACGTCCACCGAAAACACCCTAGCTACGCCCCTGGAATCCACCTTGTGATGTCAGAGAGCACAAAAAATGAGAGATACAGAAGTCCGCTAAATCATAGTGTTTTCAAATAAAAACACAAACACTCAAATACACAAAGGAGCTGATAAGGCGAGGCGTAAAAGTGGAATTTTCAAAATGGGAACTTTAAGAAAATTCTTTCACAAAATTGATGTCAGTTCTTGGTTTCATCATAATCTGCAGTTGGATAAGATTTATCGCATCGATCGTTTTCCTAAATTTTGGGGCAAAATATGTCCTTTTTTATAGAAATCGATGGAAAATGGAAAAGATCTTTAAAACATTGCCCCCTCCCCCTAGCTACAGAACGCCACTTTTACAGAAGGTGTATATCACTTATTATCTTATATACATTTTTTGACAAAGTCGGCTTCTGTAGCAAGGGGGAATGATGCCCCAGAGACGTAAAACTGAAAAAGGGAGGGTGGAGGCTTTTTACGAATCTGTGTTTTAGGCCGTAATATAAGCAAAGTTTCATTTTTTCCCTTTTAAATCCATTCATTTATTTATCCTATACATGTCCACATGAAATGCACAAGATTTTGGAATGAAATAAACAGGAGCGTGATTTCTACACAGTGTGTATTTCGCGATAAAATGCCCACTTTGTAGCCAATTAATACAAAATACAACCGTATTACAGATTCAAGATTTTAAAATTTATGGATAAAGTTGAGACCATTCTTTTAAATTTGATTTCTAGTATCTTGTTTCGACTATAACTATTTTAAAATTGATAAAAATATCCATATTAGCCAGATAGTTCTTAATTTTCAACGTTCTACAAATAAGCTTACCAAAAGAAAAATGTTGTATGAGGAATCTCCAAATACATTACATTTTAGTAATGATCAAGTTTTTCTTGCGTATAGATCATTGTGTAGAAGAAATACTCGATTAGATTCAGGGTTAAATACAGCCCTTATCTTAATTGTCAGCTCCTTTTCGGCCCTCGGCCTTTATCTAGTGTAAAAAATGACGGTGTATATGACAACTACCTTTCAATGCTTCTGTATAGTTCCTTGCCAAAAAAAATGACTCTAAATGGGATAGATTGTGATTGCTTGGAGGTAGGTCAAGTAATTAACGCTTATATGAAAAGGATTTATTTTACTTAGTTTACATAGTCCTTCATTGTCAGCAAATTGTTTCAGATTGAAATATTAATATTCTATTAGAGTTATCCTTCTTTTCCCAGTATTTAATATTATCACGACTGTAATTTTTTCATCTAAAGAAACCCCAACCTTTTTGTGCCCCTCAAAATTCTTATCTTGAGGTTATATGCAGTTAAAAAAAAACAAATTTATTTATTTTTAAACATGTCAATATAGAATCCTCCTATTCTGGCGAAGCGTGCTCTCTTTCTACATTTTTCCATCATCGGGACAGCCGTAAATATTTCGAAAAGGGAGTCTCGCACCCCTCCCCCTCTATTGTCCTTTGAAAAATGAAAAAAGTATATATGCTCTAGACGCTATTATTAAATACAACTCTTCCATGATCCGTCTTGAGGGCCTTCTTGTAATGTTGTCTACATTTATTTATTTTTTTTTTTTTTTGTCAAATGTGTTATCAACACGTCCGTGCAAGCTTTCTGTTGGCCCTGTGTGCTGGGCTGTGACAAGTACTGGCAAGTTTACTTTGTCACCCTATACCTATGATAAAGTTATGAATTTCCTCCAAGTGAATATAATGAAATCAAAAACAAAACTGGAGTCTCATACATTAACTTATAACAGGGACATATATTTTATATACATTAGTTGAACGGCCGGGGTGTCAGTTGCGGATCCAGCGCTCGAGATCCCTTTGCCAGGGCGTCAAGGGGTTAATTTTGCCCTTTTTTTTATTTATGTAAATTTTCCAAAATATAGAATTTTTTTATTTAGGTAGTGCCGGGGGGGGAGACTCCCCTCCGCACCTCCCTACCCCCCCCCCCCCCCCCCCCGAATCCGCCAATGGAGGTTGTCCTTGAAAAACCGAGTAACACCCACCCCACCCCCCCCCCCCTTTTTTTTACATTTTACATAAGTCTACCTAGGTTCAGTAAGGAAAGTTCTACATCATCCCCTGTTATCGTCACGTTTATTCATGGTGCGACTAAATATTATGAAGATGTAAGCATATTACACAATTTTCTAAAAATAGCGCGTACATTGATCAGACACGTCATAAACCTCAATCAGGATACCTTTGGTGTTTACCTCAATTGTAATGGTAAATTCTGAAACGTTAGCATGAAATTAGCTATGACGACAGAATGCGCATCGAGAATGTTCCAATGAAAACATGTAATCGCGGTCACATGACTTTCTGTACCAGACAGTATAAAAAGCATCCGCCACACTGCGCACAAAGTAGAAAGCGAACAAAGGAAGGCGAAACACAAGAAACATTTTCATCTGACAGACAAAAAGTCTATTAGGTAAGTTGAATACTATACAGTACACTCTATATTTAATATCTGAATGTTTCTTTAAAACTCTTTTATTCTACTAAAGATACATGTACTAGATCAACTGTGATATTTTTACTAGATCAACTGTGATACTTTAGCCAAATTTAAGTGTGATAAGCAAAATTCTGTGATATATTAAATATGACTTTGTTGACATTGATTATGCATTATAACCTGTGCTATTGTATGATATACATTGCCTGAATAAAATTGAATTGAATTGAATTGAATAACATAACATAAGAAAGATGGGAGTACAATGGCAATGGATTTTCGCGATTTCGATCAACGAAAGTCGTGTCAAAGACAAAGGATTATACAACCTTATAAATTTCACCCTGGGAAATAATGGTCATTGTTTGTATATAAAGCGAAGTTTGATGTACAAAGCAAGTTTTCACACGTGTACAATGAAATTTTAAGCCATTGTATACATGTATGGAGGAAGTGTATGTGTTAGGGGTGGGAGGGGGTATTTTGCCAATAACATGAAATTAGTCTCGTAGAAAGAGCATACCTGTAGTAACATTTTTTATGTTAATAGTAATGATTTGAGAAAATATTAAAATTTTGTGTATTTCTCAATTTTCAGAACCATGCAGATCTTCGTGAAAACTCTCACTGGCAAAACAATCACACTCGAAGTTGAGCCCTCAGACACTATCGAAAACGTAAAGGCTAAAATCCAGGACAAAGAGGGAATCCCCCCAGATCAGCAGCGTTTGATCTTTGCCGGAAAACAGCTTGAAGATGGCCGCACTCTGTCTGATTACAACATCCAGAAAGAGTCCACTCTCCATTTGGTTCTTCGTTTGAGAGGAGGAATGCAGATATTTGTCAAAACTCTCACTGGCAAAACAATCACACTTGAAGTTGAGCCCTCAGACACTATCGAAAATGTTAAGGCTAAAATCCAGGACAAAGAGGGAATCCCCCCAGATCAGCAGCGTTTGATCTTTGCCGGAAAACAGCTTGAAGATGGCCGCACTCTGTCTGATTACAACATCCAGAAAGAGTCCACTCTCCATTTGGTTCTTCGTTTGAGAGGAGGAATGCAGATATTTGTCAAAACTCTCACTGGCAAAACAATCACACTTGAAGTTGAGCCCTCAGACACTATCGAAAATGTTAAGGCTAAAATCCAGGACAAAGAGGGAATCCCCCCAGATCAGCAGCGTTTGATCTTTGCCGGAAAACAGCTTGAAGATGGCCGCACTCTGTCTGATTACAACATCCAGAAAGAGTCCACTCTCCATTTGGTTCTTCGTTTGAGAGGAGGAATGCAGATATTTGTCAAAACTCTCACTGGCAAAACAATCACACTTGAAGTTGAGCCCTCAGACACTATCGAAAATGTTAAGGCTAAAATCCAGGACAAAGAGGGAATCCCCCCAGATCAGCAGCGTTTGATCTTTGCCGGAAAACAGCTTGAAGATGGCCGCACTCTGTCTGATTACAACATCCAGAAAGAGTCCACTCTCCATTTGGTTCTTCGTTTGAGAGGAGGAATGCAGATATTTGTCAAAACTCTCACTGGCAAAACAATCACACTTGAAGTTGAGCCCTCAGACACTATCGAAAATGTTAAGGCTAAAATCCAGGACAAAGAGGGAATCCCCCCAGATCAGCAGCGTTTGATCTTTGCCGGAAAACAGCTTGAAGATGGCCGCACTCTGTCTGATTACAACATCCAGAAAGAGTCCACTCTCCATTTGGTTCTTCGTTTGAGAGGAGGAATGCAGATATTTGTCAAAACTCTCACTGGCAAAACAATCACACTTGAAGTTGAGCCCTCAGACACTATCGAAAATGTTAAGGCTAAAATCCAGGACAAAGAGGGAATCCCCCCAGATCAGCAGCGTTTGATCTTTGCCGGAAAACAGCTTGAAGATGGCCGCACTCTGTCTGATTACAACATCCAGAAAGAGTCCACTCTCCATTTGGTTCTTCGTTTGAGAGGAGGAATGCAGATATTTGTCAAAACTCTCACTGGCAAAACAATCACACTTGAAGTTGAGCCCTCAGACACTATCGAAAATGTTAAGGCTAAAATCCAGGACAAAGAGGGAATCCCCCCAGATCAGCAGCGTTTGATCTTTGCCGGAAAACAGCTTGAAGATGGCCGCACTCTGTCTGATTACAACATCCAGAAAGAGTCCACTCTCCATTTGGTTCTTCGTTTGAGAGGAGGAATGCAGATATTTGTCAAAACTCTCACTGGCAAAACAATCACACTTGAAGTTGAGCCCTCAGACACTATCGAAAATGTTAAGGCTAAAATCCAGGACAAAGAGGGAATCCCCCCAGATCAGCAGCGTTTGATCTTTGCCGGAAAACAACTGGAAGATGGCCGCACTCTATCCGATTACAACATCCAGAAAGAGTCAACTCTCCATTTGGTCCTTCGTTTGAGAGGAGGAAATTGAAAATTTGACTGTTGTGTTCCTAAACTTATTCACAAAATTGCACTTTTATGACTTTTAAAGCCACTAAGAACTGTTCTTAAACTTAATTTATGTGATTAACAAAGTTAATAAAGCACATTGTTATAAAGGTAGAATCATTTTGTTTTCTGAATTGATCATGAATCTTTATATACTGTTTTATGAATGGGTCACAAGTTCAGCATCTGAAAAAGTATACAAAAGAAGAGAGATGTGTAAGGCTGAATTCTCTTTAAGATGTGAAGTCTTTTTAAATGACAAGAACTGAGGGATTGTGTTGTTTTTGAACCAAAGTTTTTGAGGTAATAAAGAGCCCCACATCACTATTTCATGTCTATAGATGGAATGATTATGGTATGGTGCTGTCAATCTGTCTGTCCTAATTTTGTCCACAAGATGTGAAACTATGTTTTTACCATTTCAAACTTGCAAGGAAGGACTACCATTAAAGAGAGTAATCTTATTGTCAAGGTCGAAGCTTAAAAAAGCTTTGTTGTACAGTAGCAGTAATCTCATTGTTGGATGTTATTCATGCACAAGACTCAACTGTAAAAATACTATTCAGATCTAGGTCAAGGTTACATCAATAGATGTAATTGAAAGGCAGATACTTTCTATCATTTGCTTTTACAAGGTTGGAAGGTGAAGGTCATATCTTGAAATAAAAGTACATGGTACTTGAACTTGTATCTAAATGGCATGGTGCCACAAATACTGATTGCTTTATGTGCTCCAAGTTCTATATGGCACCAATACTGATTGCTTTATGTGTAACACATGTACTAAGCCAGGTTTTTTCACGTATGTACCGTAAACTGGTTCATACAGAACTTACAACACATGTATATTGACTATGAATGCCGAAGTTTGAAACTCATTAGCAATGGTAATTGGATGAATTTAAAGTGTGTCCAAAATAAGATGAGATTTACAGCCATAGTAATGTAATGAAGTCACAACAGCTACTTGTAGTATGGACAAGGAAGTTACAGTGTGTACCACTTGACCTCTCCCGATCTGTATCCGGTACATATCCTGTATCAAATGTGTACTGTTCTTACAAAATGAGGAAGATTGCATATACAACACTCTCCGAAAAGAAATATACTCATGATTCGATTACCAAGATTTCTATTTATATAAAGATCTTTAGAGAATCGAGACACACTTCCAAAATTCTTTTTTTTTTTTGTCTCTCTCTTCAGTAGAAACGGTTTTGTTGAGAGGAAATAATAGAAATCTAAAGTGCTGATGAAATATGAAGTCCTAATTGTTTAGTTTTTGAAAGATGTATAATATGAAATTCCTATTCAGTACCATTTAAAATATATGCTCAGATTTGGGAGTTTTAAAACTCTAGGTCAAACAACAAGGTCAACAGTAATATAATGGGAAAAGGATTGGGCAACAGTGTGTGTTTGTGAAACATGAGTGCTTCTGTCCACATCTTTGTCAGTGTGAAAAGGGGGTAAAAAACTTTAACCAGAAAGGGGAAAGCACATGTGAAATGAAACTTAAACCAGAAAGGGGAAAGCACATGTGAAATGAAACTTCAACCAGAAAGGGGAAAGCACATGTGAAATGTGAAATGAAACTTTAACCAGAAAGGGGAAAGCACCTATACATGTGAAAAGAAACTTTAACCAGAAAGGGGAAGCACATATGAAATGAAAGCCCTATCTTTTATCAAGATGGAAATTTTTGAAGATAAACTGTAAAACAAATGGACAAGCCAAAACCTACATTCCATGATTATCGTGCATAATTTTTTTTCTTTGGTACAACATGAAATAGAAAAGTATTGTAACAAGGAAATGACAGACACACAACACTGTATCCCTCCCCTCAAAAATGTGTTGATTGCTTAATTTGACTAAAGAGGAAAATGTACTGTACTCAAAACACCATGCAATTTAAAGAGTATATAATACATGCATTAATCTGAACTCATGTAATGTATATAGTGTGATGTATACAAGTTTGGTTTCATACAGGAAAAGGCAAGGCTATGAGAAATCAACTGCACCAAACATGCACTTCCTTTGTGAAAACTTTATTTTCATATTTCTTGGAAATACATCATGCTGAAAAATAACACTTTTTTGTTGACTTGGATACTTCCTTTTACAATGTAACACCAGGAAATATTTACACAACACGAAATGCACTGCAAATGTATTTATTTAAAAAATTATAATATTTCTCGTATGCATCACAAATTGACGAAATATGTCACCTTGGCACATACTTCATCTAAATCGTAAACATGTCAACTTTGAAATATTAAAAAGAGGGAGATCTCCCTCTTTGGCACTTTAAAAAGAGGGAGATTGCCCATGTAGTCATTTTCCTACATTTTTAAGAATCGCAACATTTTGCAAAAATAAAAAACAATTTTCAAATAATTTCATTGTGCTGACATTTCAATGCAATAACACTTATAAACAATGAAATATATATCAATAATTTATTGCATTCTATACATCTTTTCTTATATTTTGTCATGCAAATTCTCATGAAATGCTCTGAATGTCGCGATCAAGAGTTATTCTTCTTTGGTAAATAAGTGGGTGATTGGGCCAAAAAGAGGGAGATTTGGTCTCCCACAAGGGAGAAATGCCAAGGAAGGAGATGAGGTCTAAAAGAAGGAGTCTTCTTCCAAAAGATGGAGTGTTAACAGGTATGAAATCTCCGAAGAAGTTGACACATTTTTAGCCTGCGAAGAGATGGCTTAAGAATTAAGCTACACACATATATAAGCTATATCACAGTTCAAATGTTAGCCATCAGTCCACCTGAATCACAGTGCCACTAACAGCTGTTCAAATCCCTCAATCTGGACTGACCCAGTTCTTATTCAGATGCTCAGAAGTTTCTCCTTATATCAGCCCATGTCATCTTTACTGTTATAACACTGTTCTAGCGCTTGTAATTCTTGTATAATGTTTCTATACTCGTCCTCTTCGAGCCCCGCCTCCAGGAAGCGAGTGTGTTTCTTGATGTTCAGTTTAGCAGCAGAGCTGTGTAGAGTGTACAGTAGTTTACCCATATCCTCTGTAGACTGCATGGATGTCATCATGGGAACAGCGTCAACACCTACAGATACAAGCAAGAAAGATAAAAGGCATTGTATTAATCATTAATATGTAAACTAACATGTATTAAAGGGCATGTACTTTGTTTATATTAATTTAATCATTCAATCTTCATCAAAACAATAAATTGATAGGTTAAAAAAATTTTGCTCATAAATTGTTTCCCATAATATTGTCCATATCAATTACAGAAAATAATAATGATATTTTTTTTAAAATCTTTCCCAGAACAGTATTGTATTCACAGATGTAGAGATAAAAGTGTTCCCAAAGCAAATGCTGGCATTCAATATTGTTTCACAAAACTTTTATCATGTGTACATGTTTGCTATAGATATGAGATAATATACATAACTTGTGATGTTAATGATATGCATGTATTACCTTCATATTCCTCCCTGAGTTTATCTGATAGAAATCCTTGTTTGTTGACATTCTTATTGAAAATATGAGGAAAAGGTGTGGTTACATGACTGCGTTCTCCGGATATACAGCTCCCACTGGAAAAAGGAAAAACAAGGTTTTGCTAATATCATACAAAAAGGAGCTAACAAAGTCATGAAACGGTAACGCTAGCAATTTAAAATCCCTTTTCATAAGGTCTTATTTGACACGCAGGTTTAAGTTTTGTTGTCTTTTTTTTAACATATACTATTCTTTACAACTCGAACAAAATGAACTTGTCAATAAATATATGTATATTAGCATCTTTTAACATAACTACATGGACCTAAAAGAAAAATACCAAAATTAAAATTCCATGAAAACTATGAATTGTCTTCTCTAATGTCAGACTTACTTTGTACAGGAGGGAAACTTTTCCGTCAGATATGTCTGTACAATATCTTCTACTGTGTTACTTGATTGATAAATGTTTTCATTTGTAGGTCTACTGAAATGTAAGAACATACATATCAAATGAACCCTTCGGCACTATGACATTTTATTTAACATGTATTAATTGGATGACTAAAAGAATTAAAAATAAGTTTAATGCACTTATTACAGGAGATGTGGATGATAATAATAATTTTTGTAATATAAACAGAAAAACAATCATATGTGAATTCCATTTCTCAAGCTTACACAAAAATAATTTTGCATGTTGAAAAGTTTGGCTATGGTAAATGACAGCTCTCAACAGAACAAATAAAATGTCCTCATGTTTATGCAATTTTTGGTTACCTGGCAGTGAATCTTGGATCTACACCTCGTAATACCACTGACTGTATAAAGGGAGGTAATTCATTCTGACCATGTGGAGTTACAGATTGCCATGGTAACCTATCTCCTAAACTTTGAAGTGATTTCATCAAATCTCCGTCTGTCCTCACAGGGAAGGGAAGAGAGGTACTGATTGAGGCAAGCTGAAAAATAGAAGTGCATAAGTCTAGATCTGATAACTAATATAAAATAATAAGTTAGATTTGATACAGCTTATTCTAGGTTGGCGCTAGGAATTTTTCATCAGTAGCCAAATTTGCGCGCGGCGCGACAAAAAATGCTATGATGTATAAAGGGGGGGGGGGGGGGTCATTTCATTGAATGAGTATATTGAATATAGTAAATTCAATGTAAACCATAGACATATATATATATATAATATCTATATATCAAATTAATATTGCTTTATGAAATTTTGATCATTTATTCTCATACACATTATTCACACATGCTTTTGAAGTTTTCTTATTTTGTCATATTCATTTGATTTGTTTCATGAAACGCCTCTCTTTCTGCTTTAGCCAGATATCAAATGCCCGTTTAAAGTCAAAAGAGTCCATTTGATCAATCCCTGGTGTATCTACTGTTATTTTCATAAGCACATTGACACTTTCAACTTGCAGTTTGTTTCTAAGTTCAGTCTTTACAAGGTTGTATTTGGCAAAGCCCCTTTCACAGTCTGCACTGCTCACAGGCAAAGACAGAGCAATTTTTACTAGTTTTCCTATATTAGGGAAAATTTCACTCAAAGACCTATCATTAAGAAATAGCTTTGCCATTTCTGAGAATTTGCACTGAGAAAATTTTGTTTGCACTGTATGTTTAAACATTGGCCATTCTGCACAAAGTGTTTTCTTGTCAATGCCAAGCTTTGAAGTTTTCTGTTTGTCATTACTGTACAGATCACCAAGCTTCCTTATTTCATCGTTTCCATAGACAAAAAAATCCTCCAATGACTCTGGTAAACTGCTTGGTGTTAACACAGAGAAGCACTGTATAATTTGATTGTCTTGGAAACGTGCTTTCAAATTTCCAAGGAGAACACGGAGGTAGTCATTCCTTGCCTTGATGAAACGGTCTACATTTGCATCCGAACATTTTATGTGATGTTTGCTTGGCCCAAATTCAAAACCCTGAGTAAAATTTGAGGGCAGTTTGCTTTTGAATTCACGCTCACTGAGCCCGTCACTATTCTCTTACTGTGTTATAGAGGCCAATGTTGACGATGTTGATAATGCAAAGGACCCTATATCCAACTCTGATTTTTGAAAAATTTTACTGAGCGTAGACAAATGTGTAAGTACGTCGCTCAAGAAGTAGGAGGTTGCCAGGAACAAGTAATCCGTTATAAAAATAAGGAGGCCACGTGCTGTATGGTCATCGTCTTCGGCGACTTCTTGTTCCAAACACATAACTAAAGCATCATAATTTGTGATGATTGCGTCAACTGCACCCTCAAAGGACAACCATCTTGTTGCAAAAGTTTGTTTAAATTTAATTTCACTCATTTCCAGAACTGACTGCATTTTCTTCAGTTTTCCTAAATGTTTCGGCGAGTATTTGAAGTATTTGTAGATCGTGTTTACCATATGTTGATATTTCTTTAAATATGGGATGTTGTCTGCTGCTTGTCCAGAAGCGAGAGCCAGGCGATGTGCAATGCAGTGAATTGAAAGCAGTTGACAGTTTTTCTCCTTCATTAAAGTTGTGACCCCTGACCTGCAACCCGTCATAACACTTGCTCCGTCTGTCGTTATGCACGATAAATTTGTTACACAAAGATTGCGTTGTTCAAGTACTCTCAGAATAGTATTGCAAATGTTTTCCGAGTTGCATTCATCCCCTGCCAATTCTACGACTTCTAAAAAGCTAACTTTAGGTGCACCATTTTTAATGTATCTGACATACAACATTAATGTTTTTTCAGTTGAAATGTCTGTAGACTCGTCCGCCATGATTGAATACACAGCAGAATTTTTAATGTCATCTAAGAGGTCATCTTGTACGACTTTGGCCATTGCGTTTTGCATTTCACGCACGGATTCGTGATGCTCGTACATTAGTTTACTTCCCTTTTGAATGGAATTAAATTTTGTCAAATTATGGTGCAGTAAGAGTTTGTTTAGGTCTGCAATGGCACTACTTGCCTCGTTTCGTTTGGCAAGATAATAAATGTTCATCATTAGGCCTTCTACTGCCGTCCTCTCGTGTTCAGCGGCAATTGCTGCGCTTTTATCTAAATCTCCTGAACTTTTTTGTGCACCCGTTGCAAACAGATGATCGTCCGTTTTAGCATGCTTTGATATTGCATCAGCCTTAAATCGGTCACATCCGCTCGTAGTCCAGATATTATTACGTCCAGATTTTTCACAAAGCTTGCAGAACATTGCGTTCTTTTCTACGTCGTATCTTACAAACGACCATTTAATAGTCCATTCAGGTTTGAATTTACGTGAAACACTAGAGTTTTCTTTGTTTGATTGAGTGGACACTTTTTCATTTTCTTCAGTCTTTTGTCGTTTTGGTTCACAATTCCATGATTGAAACAAAGTAGACTGAGCTTTACGTTTGTTAGACATGTTAATTCTATCGTATCATTGAGATGAAATGACCGATCTTTAAAAATTCTAAATAATAAAATTTTATTTTTCTTTGATTCCCATGGGAAAGTATTGATATTATGAGCAATTCTAACAGATTCATAATTGGGGATTTCTTGTGTGTTTTTACTGTCTAAATATCTGACCAACGGATGTCGGATCAACTTGATTAACGGTACTCGCGTACAATGGATATAGACACAATACATTATCTGACTGTAAACTACCCGGCGCGCTACCGCACAGCTGGAGATACATTAACAGCTTATTTTACGACCGCTTTCATAAAAAATATGTTTGCATTTACGTAATCGCCAAATTGTTCACTTTGAGAAAATCTGATCGCCATATAAAGAACTTAGTCGCCAATGGCGATTTTGGCGATCGGTAACGCCAACCTAGCTTATTAAATTGATCTAGTGAGATACATATATGACACATGATGAGTATAATTATAATGTGGTATTTCTTGCTTTTTGATATTTATAAGGTTTGCAGAGTTATCTCCCATGCAGGTCAATAACATGCTCCAAAATAAATCTTTTTCAATTGTTTTGCCTACCTTTCTACCCAACACTGAGAAGTTATCAGTGACGTCCCTGACATGAATTGGTGAGTTATGTCTCCATGGCAACGTTGCCGTCTCCAAAGCGGCAGCAAGAATGGCACTGGTATGGTAATCTATATTCTGAAATAAGTAACTTGGTGATGGATTTGTTCCTATATATAACTCAACAAATGAGTTTTCTATATTAAATTAAGAAATGACTGTCTTACTTGTGGTGTTAATGGGTGTATAATTCTGGTTGGTCACGAAGCGATTCTCGAAAAATTTGCACATGTCCAACCAAAATTATACACCCATGATCATCAAAAGTAAGACAGTCATTACATATATTTACATTTATTATAATTATCGGTCTATTTTTTGGCATGCACATCGCACATTTTGCCTGTAACAGTGTCAAATGCATTTCAACATTGGAGAATTTTCCCTTCATGTAAAACTTGAACGTGACGTCACAATAGCAACCCAAGTTATTGGAATATCTAGTTGCCTAATGGGCGTTTAATATGGGGAATCTACGAGTAATGTAAATATTGTCCTGAGGCAGAAACTGCAGTGTAATGTTTATCTCTATGAACGTTTTCCAAATGAGGGATGGTCGTCTGACAACGTACCTATTGGCAGATTATTCATTATGATGTCAGAATAAACTGACCTGTTAAAGCATTGTATGACGAGCCATTAAATGTGACGTCATAATGTAAAATTCCAACAGCAGGTACTATACCAGACATTTGACGATCCCTAAATCTTTTAATCAATCAATGGCTATACTATGTTTCTGTCACAGCTCTTATTTCTAATGCTACATATGTAATGGATCATTTTTCAATTGAGACCATTTGAAACCTACGGACATGACATGTAAGGACACCAGACAACACATCATTTGGCAAATTTTGTACAATAAAGTCTCATTTGTACACACTGTCTTGATGCTATCTATTGTAACATCACAATGTAAATATAAAAAAATCAGATGTATTGTTTCTGACTGTTTTTTTTTTTTTTTTTTAATAAGTTGGAAAATCAAAATTACTCCTTCATAAAAATGTTCATAATTCTATTCATTGATTTTATTCCATCTATATTGGAGTCATGAAACATGTGTAATTGGTCATTCTTGAAGGCCTTGAATGTTTTTGAAAACAATCTTGCATTCGCTACTTTTAACCCAACTGTATCAGCAAGTTCATAAGATTGAATAATTTTCCTTCCTAATCTCAAACTGAGGTTTCATACTAACCTTATACTGTAAGTGATGAAAGGGGATGGGAGGACCTATTGTCTTCCACAAGCCCTGGGCTATAGAAAGAGGAAAATACAGGGAACTATGAGAAGAGCACTTAGAGTATGTAATTGCTGAGTTGATGATTCTGTCAGCTCTCAGTTGGGCAGTCTGCAATAAAAACGACTGTCTAAAATTATCTTCAGTCATTATCCAGTCAATGCAGCAACTAGTGAATGTAAGCTATTTGAGCAATAAAAACTTTTAATATAGAATCCTTAAACTCTATTAGTTCCTTTCCTGCATCAGACTTTTCAGTAAATCATACAAATTTTAAAAGGCACTTTAACACATGTAAAAATGTCCTGCCATTTTTAAAGATTCAAATTTTATTACTAATATATCATTCATCTATAGTAAGAGATCATCAGCTAGCATTTGTATGCTATAAAAACATATAAACATACGTCATCTTTGAGGCTGGAGGGAGTCAAACCAAACGTCATAACACCTTTAGAGCTGTACTCGTCCTCTAGGTATTGTAAAATAGAAGATCCCAGACCTCCAAAACCGTTATAGGTGTCCAGTAATACGTGGAACCCCTGATATAAACAGCTGATTTTTAACATTCAGGAAATAAATGATTTTGAATTAATTACTAGACATCTTGATTTTTTCCAATGGTTGGAATACCAGTGTAGTTCTGGTTAATGCATGACATTATTACAGCTATTAGTGTTAAAGTATACATATACCGTAAGTAATATTCTAGAGTATATACAGACATGTATATGGAAAAAATAACAAACGCCGAATTAAAACTCAACCGGTTTTATTGGTATCATCAGGAGTTTTTGTTCTTTTTTCAATATATTGAAACTTGTGGAGAGAATTATTGACTATTTACTGTGAGACATGTATATATACAGATTCATGACAAAGTGGTAAAAGCATGCCACATAATTCTTTTTAATTTTTCATTTTGAGAAAACTGATAAATAATCAATTGATTTGACAAGTACATGTATATATAACTTAATATCATTTAAATCTACACTCTATTAACCTATGACCTTATTAATAATTTTTTCTATACTGAATGAGTTGAATACCTACACATAAACACATAATGAATATACAATTTCTGCAATGTGGTACCTACAAACAGAGTTTCCTGGTTATCATGTTGCCATATTTAGAGACATCACAGCTACGTACATGTATATACTGTGAATTCAACAAATAATATAATATGGTCAATACCTGAAGTTGGTCACACTCTTCGGTGAAATATTGAATTCGGTCTTCTATCTCCTGACGGGTGTCATAGTCCCTCATCACCTCCTCCCCACAACCGTAAACATCAAAGGGATGTAACTCACTGAAAAAGTTAAACTTACGTTATGTTGTAGTAAAAGTATAAACAAGTGTACCAAAATATACAAAATGTATCTATTTTAATGGGTAAGCAACAATAAATTTTACATTTAAGTGTCTCTGAATATTTTGTTATTGTAACATGAATGGTTAATTTCCTGAGTTCTGATTGGCTAAAAACAGAGCCTCGATGAAAAAATAAAACGCTATATCTACCTATGATGACGTCATCCGAGGTAGATTAATAGTTTTTATCACAATCTACTGAGTGATACATAGAAATTTACACAAGTGACGGAAATTTCATCTTTTCCCTCGAAGATGAAATTTCCGTCACTCGTGTAAATTTTTAAAGTTATCAGCAAGTTATCAAAAAGTTAATTAACATGATTAAGACAGGAGAATAAACAAATATAAAAGTAGTAATTACTTAACTATGAAGCAAGTTCAAAATACACAGTCATACACTTATAACTGTCATCTTGTAGTAACATACAATAGCAGTCTATGGGAAGGTAACCAAATAGAAACAACATGTGGGACAGTTGAAATATCGAAGCTAGGGTAATCAGACCGTATATATACTCTTACGCTATCATCAAGGTTATAGTATGACCAGTATATAATGTATAAGGGATGCAAATTATGTATCCATAATTTGCATGTAATTAATCATATTTTATTTGTCAACAATTCTTTTAAATTCATATTCTAAATATAATTCAGGAGATTAAAAAAAAGAAAGTCTAAATTCATTTTATTATAAATTAAGTCAATATTATGGAAATTCTGTAATGTTTTAATTATTTACTTCCTATTCACACATCTTTAGAATGAATTAAGGGCAAATTATACTCAGATTTGGATAATTGTTAATACTCCTAGTGATCAAACAAGTTAATTGCTCTGCCACAGGTAAGCTGCCAGGTGACAGACAATTACCTCATGCCAGAACAAGTTTTACTCAGATCAATTAATTACATTTTGACATGATTGGACTTTATGGTCAATTAAACATGTTGACATAGTTACATAAAAATCTAGAGTAATGAAATGGATAAATAGGAAGTCTTAATTTGGTCCTTCACCCCAAGTTTAACAGACAGTCTAGAAATATACATCTAGGAGTACTGATGTATTTTATATCATATACAGCATTAGAACTGATCATGTCTTAGTATTTGTAACTTTAGTGACATTATGTATATAGTTTTGTAAATAGTGAATAAAATAAGAAACTGTACAAGCTGTATTTGTATATGTACCTAGACATTCCTAGGTTAACAAGTGATCTGGGGATATGGGAGATATTATGTAAAAGGACTTAGTGTGGACACAATGACCTTGATAGTGCCACACACCCCGACCCTGCACACACCCCCGTCACAGGATGGTGGAGAATCCCCATGATGGCTTGTACTGATCACTTACTCTGACCACCACATGTATGGACCTAGGATGTAGATGTACCTTCTGGTAATCAGACCATACTTTTACACTACCATCAAGGTTATAGTAAGGTCTGATAACTTGTACTGATCACTTACTCTGACATAGTATACTGTTCCACCACATGTATGGACATAAGATGCAGGTGTACCTTCTGGTAATCAGACCATACTTTAACACTACCATCAAGGTTATAGTAAGGTCTGATAACTTGTACTGATCACTTACTCTGACATAGTATACTGTTCCACCACATGTATGGACCTAGGATGTAGGTGTACCTTCAGGTAATCAGACCATACTTTTACACTGCCATCAAGGTTATAGTAAGGTCTGATAACTTGTACTGATCACTTACTCTGACATAGTATACTGTTCCACCACATGTATGGACCTAGGATGTAGATGTACCTTCTGGTAATCAGACCACACTTTTACACTACCGTCAAGGTTATAGCAAGGTCTGATAACTTGTACTGATAACTTACTCTGACATAGTACTGTAAATTGCTTTATTTTTGTCAGTACCAATTTTCATCAATTTGTTAAAAATGACAGTTTCATCAGTACGTAAATTTGTCATCCAAGGGTCCCTAAAATGTATATTGTTTGCTGAAATATGCCAATGTACGTAACATCTTATCTGCCGTCAAATTGTCAAATCCGCCGTATAAGTTTGTTTTCATTGTTTGTTTAACAATTATCTGTAAACAAACAATAAGAGACATGTATATCACCTAACTTGCTGTGAAAACATATCATATTTAGTAATTAGATATACATTATACGGACTTTATGTTGGTATTCAGTTTTCATTGATTTGCCATTTACTTGTCGTTATAACACTATTTAACAATGTCTGAAAACATGGAACCTTCAGCTTCTTCCTTCCTCCTCCGCGCAGTGCTCCCGGTTTAAATATAAGTTTACCAAGAAACTGATTCAATTTTTCTTTACTACAATTTATTTTCATCAGGAGTATTTATATTCGTCAGTACGTAATTTTGTCAAGGAAGGCACTGATGAAAATGACCAAAATTGGTACCTGACGAATAATAACCAATTTACAGTATACTGTTCCATCACATGTCTGGACCTAGGATGCAGGTGTACATACTGGTAATCAGACCATACTTTTACACTACCATCAAGGTTATAGCAAAGTCTGATAACTTGTACTGATCACTTACTCTGACATAGTATACTGTTCCACCACATGTATGGACCTAGGATGTAGATGTACCTTCTGGTAATAAAACCATACTTTTACACTGCCATCAAGGTTATAGTAAGGTCTGATAGCTTGTACTGATCACTAACTCTGACATAGTAAACTGTTCCACCACATGTATGGACCTAGGATGCAGGTGTACCTTCTGGTAATCAGACCATACTTTTACACTACCATCAAGGTAATAGCAAGGTCTGATAACTTGTACTGATCACTTACTCTGACATAGCATACTGTTCCACCACATGTATGGACCTAGGATGCAGGTGTACCTTCTGGTAATCAGACCATACTTTTACACTACCATCAAGGTTATAGCAAGGTCTGATAACTTGTACTGATCACTTACTCTGACATAGCATACTGTTCCACCACATGTATGGACCTAGGATGCAGGTGTACCTTCTGGTAATCAGACCATACTTTTACACTACCGTCAAGGTTATAGTACAGTATGAAGGTCTGATAACTTGTACTTATCACTTACTCTGACATAGTATACTGTTCCACCACATGTATCAGTGTGCGAAACTAACTTTTAAGTCCTATAGACATTCAGTCCACAGTAATTTTAGTTCCTATAGACCTCAGCATTTTCCTATAGACCGAAATAAAAAGGCACAGAAATCAGAATGTTATTCATTTTATATGCTAAAATCATCTGCCAATCATTTAGTTATATTCTCTCTCAATTTGGTAGACAATTTGTGTGATGGGATTTTCATTTTCAAGTTCATTTTGTTCTATTTCCCTGTCAGATTCACTGTCAATATCTGATTCATCACTAGAACTAGCACATGCCAGGTTTCGTTTTGTGCCCGGGTGTGCACCTTCAACATATTTCAGCCGGTCAAAGAAAGACATCGGGACCAAGACTAGATGATGAAAGGACGATAAAAAACGGAAGTACTACAACACATCAACGTTTTACAGGTGCTTAAATAATAATTGGTAGTATAAATAGGCTGGATTTAGGCCACGTAAAAATATTTATATCCATTCACGTGTAAAATATTGAACAGAAGGCGTCCTAATTACCGTAAATATGGAACTTGCTGTGATTACAATTAAATATTTATCGGGTACCTTTTGGATAATTTAACTTCTTTTATAAGTTCAATTGAAAATGACACACAGCTGGGTTTTTTTTCTGCAGTTGAAATAAAAACTTCTCATCGGCGGCGGTATCTGAGAAACGACCGATTAATTTTATATGGCCTTACCTGCTCTTGCTAAGCTATTGCTGTGCGAAGAGCAAACATTTACATGACTCGGGTCAGATTTCCTATAGACAATTCGGTCTACCGAGTTTTTGATCTCTATAGACCGACCAGAATAACTATAGACATTGTCTATCGGTCCACCGTTAATTTCGCACACTGATGTATGGACCTAGGATGCAGGTGTACCTTCTGGCAATCAGACCATACTTTTACACTACCGTCAAGGTTATAGTATTAAGGTCTGATAACTTGTACTGATCACTTACTCTGACATAGTATGCTGTTCCACCACATGTATGGACCTAGGATGTAGATGTACCTTCTGGTAATCAGACCGTACTTTTACACTACCATCAAGGTTATAGTAAGGTCTGATAACTTGTACTGATCACTTACTCTGACATAGTATACTGTTCCACCACATGTATGGACCTAGGATGTAGGTGTACCTTCTGGTAATCAGACCACACTTTTACACTACCATCAATTAAGGTTATAGCAAGGTCTAATAGCTTGTACTGATCACTTACTCTGACATAGTATACTGTTCCACCACATGTATGGACCTAGGATGTAGGTGTACATACTGGTAATCAGACCATACTTTTACACTACCATCAAGGTTATAGTAAGGTCTGATAACTTGTACTGATCACTTACTCTGACAAAGTATACTGTTCTACCACATGTATGGACCTAGGATGTAGGTGTACCTTCAGGTAATCAGACCATACTTTTACACTGCCATCAAGGTTATAGTAAGGTCTGATAACTTGTACTGATCACTTACTCTGACAAAGTATACTGTTCTACCACATGTATGGACCTAGGTTGTAGATGTACCTTCAGGTAATCAGACCATACTTTTACACTACCATCAAGGTTATAGTAAGGTCTGATAACTTGTACTGATCACTTACTCTGACATAGTATACTGTTCTACCACATGTATGGACCTAGGATGTAGGTGTACCTTCAGGTAATCAGACCATACTTTTACACTGCCATCAAGGTTATAATCAAGTCTGATAGCTTGTACTGATCACTTACTCTGACATAGCATACTGTTCCACCACATGTATGGACCTAGGATGTAGATGTACCTTCAGGTAATCAGACCATACTTTTACACTGCCATCAAGGTTATAGTAAGGCTTCCCAAAGACTACTCCAGTGCTAGAAGACTTTGAAGAGCCTGAAACCAAAGTTTGTACATGTAATTATGTTGTATGTGATTAGAGTATAAAGTTATGATGTAAATGAGATTTATTTTCACATCTTCAATGATAAAAGTTACTCTATAGGCTTGGGGTTAATATTGGCAATATAAATATCTCTGCCCTTGTCTGGATGCAGCAGGGTTAGTTTTGCATGGGGGGAATTTTTGAAAAGTAACTTGGTTAGTAAAATGCGCAAAAATTATCCCCACACAAAAATTATCCCCACACAAAAATTATCCCCACACAAAAATTATCCCCACACAAAAATTACCCCACACAAAAATTATCCCCACACAAAAATTATCCCCACACAAAAATTACCCCCACACAAAAATTATCCCCACACAAAAATTATCCCCACACAAAAATTACCCCCACACAAAAATTATCCCCACACAAAAATTATCCCCACACAAAAATTACCCCCACACAAAAATTATCCCCACACAAAAATTACCCCCACACAAAAATTACCCCCACACAAAAATTATCCCCACACAAAAAATAACCCCACACAAAAATTACCCCCACACAAAAATGCATGTTCATGTTTACAGTTTACATAGAATCATTCTCTCTACTTTCGCAGCCAACCTCACACTGAAAAAGTTTATCTCAGTAAATTGAAAAACCACATGTATAGCTAAAAATAATCAGGGGCGGATCCATGATCCATGAATCATTAGCAGTAAAAGAGAGTTCAAGCCAATGATTCTACATGCACTTATACAGTACTATGTTAAGTGATGCACACATAGATCAATTCTTAATTAATTTGTGAGTGTCACATAAAGTACAAGGAAATCCTGGGCACAAGGGTTGGATTATTTTATCAATGATTACAATGAGTCACAGATTCTATTTCATTTAAAATACATGTAAATTGCTTGGTGCTGCACTTGTAAGGGAGTAGATATTGCTGATTTTAAAGTCCTTTTTGTCTCAATTACCTATAATTTTCAAAACTTATAACTAAGACAGCACAAACTAGAACCCTTTATATATACTTCTAAAGATTTTCAAAAAATCATCATAATCAGTACTCATTTTATAAGCATTCAAAATATGCTAGTATTTTTTTTTCTTTTTTGTGAGTCTTCTCTGAACAGGATGGAGAAGCAGTAATTGCCACACACGATAAATTTTAACCATGCTTTGTGTCACACAGTTTACCCTGATTTGTACGTGTTGAATCTTTCATATCCACATCCTCTATGGTCTGTGATTTGTCCGTGTCCTCGTCTCCATGAAGTACACTCTCTTCCTTAGAAAATCAAAATTTACATCTTGTATAGGATGAAGAAGAAACAAATTCATTTGTATATTTTTTTTTTAACTATTGATAAAGACAATTCTTACAATTGCTACAGGCAATTTCAGAAAGGCCGATAGGAGCATAAGATAAATTCATTTGTAATTGATGCTACTAACATCATACCTCTTTTCTGAGATCCTGTATGTATGGGTTAACAGAGGCTGAGGAAGTCTGATGAAGAGTTACATCCCCTGACCTATAGAAAAATATATTGTATATAAGATAGGAAACTGTATTATTACCTATGAATAAGCGATCATTCAACCATATACATCATCTAATTTATATAATATCTTTGAAAACATGATTTGATGAATGAAATGTTTTTTTCTAAATCTGTTCATCTTGTAATGAATATGTAATATACAAACCACTGAATTTCTTCTTGTTCTGATTGGTTGGATACTTCATAAAGAGTTCCTTCCCTTTTAAGAGACTGTAAGCTTCCTTTTAAGTCAAATGCCACTAGCCTGGGTGTAAATGTGACATGTCCCTGGAAAATGACCAGACTTACAATACATGCAGCAAATTTAAGGGATATTTGAATAGAAATTAACATTGTATATTAGTGCTGTACTTTTTCATGCATGATCAAACTTTCTTATCAACAAAGTTGTCTCTCTTATCAAAGCAATTTCCTATTTCTCTACTTTTTATGCCCCCGGAATTAAGGATTCAGGGGCATATAGTTTTTGGCCTGACCTTTCCTTTGACCTCATGACCTTTGACCTACTTTTTAAAAACTTTAACATTGGGCATAACTTTTGAATGGTAAGGGATATTTTTACCTCGACCTTGACCTTTGACCTAATTTTCAAAAACTTTAACACTGGGTATAACTTTTGAATGGTAAGGGATATGACTTTTATATATCACATGTGTATTCCTTGTAACAAGACCTTTCCATTGATACCAAAATTTTTGACCTTGTGACCTTGACCCTTGACCTACTTTTCAAAAACTTTAACATTGGGCATAACTTTTGAATGGTAAGTGATAGGGCTTTGATACTTCACATGTGTATTCCTTCTTACAAGATTTTTCCATTGATACCAAAAAATTTTTACCTTGTGACCTTGACTTTGACCTTTGAACTACTTTAGAAAACTTTAACATTGGGCATAACTTTTGAACGCTTTAATATTTCACGTGTGCCTACCTTCTCACAAGATTTTCCCATTGATACCAACTTTCTTTAACCCAGTGACCCTGACCTTGACCTTTCACATACTAAACAGAAAATGGTGTTTATACTAACAAAGATGCCATTGGGGGCCTTCGTGTTTCACAAACACATGCTTCATTTGTTTCATGCATAACAGAAAGTCAATAGCATAAAGACTTAAGTTACCAACCTAAAAGCAAGTTGGCAATTTAGTTCACATCAATTTAAATACATACATGTATGCATTTCTTTTCTGTGCTTGTTCTACCAAGCTTTTGACACATGTGTTTAATAGATATATAGTGGTCAAAGTGATACATACCTGTCTGGTTCTCCCCTCTCTGAACAATACATCATGATTTATGTCCCTTTGTTTTGCATCATTTGAAGATGCATCATACACAAACGAGGATTCCTAGAAAATAAAATATATATAATATAAAAGTAAAATGTCAATACATTTATGACATTATTCAGATCATGTAATACTAGATGATCGTAATAATGGTATACCAGTATTGTCGACAATACAGGTAGAAATTTTTGTTCCAGTATTGTTGTACAGATACATGTAGTGGAATACCAGTATTGTTTGGATATTAAAATTGTTTAGAGAAAATGACAATACTTGACTACAGGAAAATACCGCTAAAGACGGTATGGCCGGATTGCGAAGTAAGTTTTTGTCAGTAAAAAGTTAAAGAATGCCCATATGTTTGGACCTATATTACTCAAATTTATATTCAAGGTAAGTGTGCCTTGTATATTTCATGACTAAACTTATGTTGTTGTTTGTTGATTTGGATATAAAAGAGACGAGAAATAACAGAAATTGTCACTAGGTCACTAGGTCAGGGTCACTAGGTTAAAGGTTATAGTATCATGTGAAAGCCCATATCATGAGGACATGTACATTTTGTAAACAGTAATTTTCGAATGCCCTAGGGGACTCCTGATCCACCAGCAGTAACACTGTAGCATCATATCCCATCCATCCTGCTACGTCAGGGGTGCTACTTCAACAAGTAATTAAAAAAAATTACCTTTTCAATTAACTTTCTAATTTTGCCTTCTAAAATGATTACCTCTAAAAGTAACTGATTTACTTGCGATGTCCATGCAACATATTACTTATACAAATAATATACATAAAAAGTAAGGCAATGGATGGTTTGTAATGATTGTAGCATGCACATTTAAAGTTCTCAAGCTTTTAATTGTTACTAGGGCTTCTCATATCAGTAATAATTGCTTCAGTAACAGAAATATCAAGGTAAAACCATTCCCTTAAAATTACTTATTTAAGTAATATTTATTGAAAGGGGCTTATCTTTAACTGAAAGGAGTAAAGCTTTAAGCAATTATCGTAAAGTATATTTAAATTTTATTTTGAAAAGGAAAGTCTGAATTTACAGGAAAAATTATTGCTATTGGGATGAAAATTCTGTTTAAAAATCTACAAGGTTACAAACTTGCACAAATTTGCAACTTTTTAAGTGAAATTCGGCTACAATTTCGGCTATCTTTCTTAACTCAAACAGTTTCTTCTGAGAAAGTTATTTCCTTTTGAAAATAATGGAAGTGCTCTTGCCTTCTACTGCTTTATTTTTTTACTTACCATAGGAAATAAGACATTATTTAACTTTTTATGTGAAATCATGGGTACATTTGATATCAGTCAGATAATTACTTGTAGAAGTAATTTTTTAATAACTTGTTGAAGTAGCACCCCTGACTGTACATCAGCATGATTCTACTTCATACAGTTCATACAGTTCCTTAATAGATTTTGCTTAAAATCAGAAACTTTAAACAAAATCTTTAACTAGGTCAAATTCCAAGGTCAAGGTCATTAGGTCAAATGTTACAGCATAAATTGAAAGGTCTTGTCATGGGAAACCTACATGTATAATATTATGGTTCTACTGCATACAGTTCCTTAGACCAGAAACTTTAACCAAAATGTTGACGACAGATAGACCGATAAACAGACGGACAGACAGATAGACATCGTCAATCCATAGACCGGAATTGCTTTGCAATCCGGCCAAAAATTGAAATACTTGAATATATCGATTTTACCAGTATTGTCCATGCCACAATACTGGTAGACTAGTATTGTCAACTTTACAATACTGGAATACTAGTATTGTCAAAATAACAATATCGGAAAACCAGTATCGTAAAAGTAACAATACCCAGGAAGACCAGTAAGTAAATGTGACAATACCGGTATTCCAGTATTGTTAATTTATAGTACTGGTGTTCTGGTATTGTCACATTAACAATTATATGATACTGGTTTTCTGGTATTGTCGCATTTTAAAACATGTACTGATACATAAGTGACACTAGTATTGAAACATAATCAAATCAAAATTTACATTTAATAGAATTTAGCAGAATTATAAGTTAATTAAAGCAATGATACGTCAATTGCATACCAGTACAAATGTATTACTAGTCTGACAATACTGGAATACCAGTTCCTCTGATAATACTGCAGGGTATGAACTAAACGCTCGCCCACTCGCCCAAGACAAGTATTTTTTCCTGTGGCCGATCAAAATTAACAATTACTCGCCCACGTGGCGAATGAATTACATGTATGTACTTCTCCCCTTCAGCGTAAGTATCAATAACACCGTAAACATTCGTCCGTCGGTATTAAATTATATATTAATTATAAATGGTCAAAATACACGAATGTATTTTTTGATCGCCTATTTGATATCCGTACTTAATTTAGAAATACATTCTTTGTTTCATGGTCAATAAATCTTCAGATCCATTGCTCTTTGCTAGCCGTTGCCGTCGTCTTTTTACGTAAAGTACGGCACGGTATCGATGGCGGAAAGTTCAATTGTCAAAACAAATTGAATTGATGGCTTCAGAGGATGTTAATTGAATCGATGATGAAGAAAAGAAACAACGATTTTATTCTCTTGTATTCTCCTCCCCCCCCCCCTCCCCCCCCCCCCCCCCTTACATGTATCATCCGACCGTGAAGGGTGTATATCTTACGTGTAAATTTCGGCCGCGCAGTCAAACACCTTACCTAAACAGATAATTTAATTGTATTTATAAGAGAACGCCTAATTACCTGGATAATTACTTCGTTTGGCGGTACTATCAGACGAATAACGCTTCTTTGTACCTTTACATCAGGGGCCGATGGCAGTATGCGAGTTTGGCGTTATAAAGGAGGTTTTATATGAAACGATTTTATGTAAAAGATTTCTGTGGCGGTATTAAAGTTTGGCGTTATAACATGTATAACAGGGGACGTTATATAGCAGGGAAGGGGGGGGGGGGGGGGGGGGGGGGGGGGGCTGGGGTGGTTGTATTTTAAAGCCAATATAGCAAATTAATTCATCTAGATCTAATGTTTGTATTTGTCTGACTTCTTCAAAAGTTTCGTTGATATGGCATCTACCTGTTTTGTACATTAAATGTCTCGCAAGCAAGCACATGAGTTTGGGGGTCTTGAAAGGGAATGTTTCTCCAAAAAGCTTTGGTTTTCTGTGTGGGCTCGTAAAAAGTTGCGCAGGCCCCTAAAATTGAAATTTTACGAGCCCACATGGCTAGTAAAATTTTAAGTAAAGTTCATACCCTGTACTGGAATACCAGTAATGTTACTTTGACAATAACTGGAACTCTAGTATTGTTCAATCAACAATACTGGTATTCCAGTATTGTTAGACTAACTTTACTAGAATTCCAGTATTGTTAGATTCACAATACTGGTATTCCATGAGTATTTCCAATTCTACAATACTGGAAAACATGGTCAGTATCTGCAAAAAATATGTCCATATTTAAGCAATACTGGAATACCAGTATCTTCAAGTATTTTACCAGTATTGTACACAAGGAACAATACTGGAAAATACTTGTAAAGTAGTTTTCAGGTGCCCAGTTGACGGTACTCGAACCCAGGCCGTCCAGGCCATAGTTAGTTCCCGAGTGAGCTAAAGGGACATCTCGATAGCTCAGTCTTAGAACTTGTACTAAACTAAACATGTAACTTAACTTTATACATGTCCAGTAGTTATACATTAAAAAATCAATGTCTGTTAAAGGTATTGTACAGCTCCGTTTCTTGTGTAGAGAAACCCATTCTTGGAGTAGGTCTGGTGAAGAATTTCAGATTTTGAAATAAATTTTTATTTAAATCTAAGTGAAATTCAGCTAAACTCTTTTTTAATGTTAAACATCCCTTGCCTCAATGTCTGTTAGAAGTCTTATCCAGCTCTGTTTCTCGGTGTAGAGAAACCCATTCTATGGGTAGGTCTGGGTAAGATTAACTTCCTTAGAGATTACATCATAAAATAAATAAAATTCTTGTTTAAAAATCAACCTATCAATAAAATTAAGAATCATATGTGTAGGGGCAGTAGATTTGACTCCTCTTCTAAATCTCTGCTGATTTTGTGTTTCATGTTGAATTATATGGTAACTTATGACATATTTTGGGTTAACTTTCGAACGTGTGGTCTTTTTTTTTTTAAAGAATGGTACATAGTATTAACTATGCTGTGATTATTTATATGTTGTTATTTATATATGCTATTAAATGAATAAAATTTATTCAAAATACAGTTTTATTTGTCATTTCATGTATCTGAATGTTGGTACACACATATCAATATCTCATGTCTTAACCCTTTGACTAATGAATGTCATTGATCACCATGAACGACAGCATATTACATTGTACAATGTATGCCTGCAGTATGTACAGCTCATTGCACTATACATTTGCGCAAGCACATACAAAAAGTCTCATTTGAATGCAGTATATTGTCACAACCTACTTAATTTATTTGGATGGAGGGGGTACTCAATTTCATTTAGTATGTCAGGCGACGGTCTATTGTGGAAAGTACATATACAACAACTAATCAGCAGAAAAGAGTATATCACCATATATATACAGTCAAGACTTACATTTGGTATTTCCCTCATCGTTATAAGCAGCTTTATCAGCAAATAAAAAGTCAAAATCAATACACTACAACAATTGTTTTTCTCTCCCTTTTTTTATCCATTATTTGAGAAATAACAACTAGCTAGCCATGGTTTGTTGTCCAATAATTCCCCGAGTCAAATTATCACCGAGGTGAATTATTAGAGTGAATTATTATGTGACGAGGGGAATTATTAGACAAGAAATCACAGCTAGCTCGTTGTTATTTCAATTCGAATATTGTTCTGCACGATATAGCACGTGAATGGGCGGAGCTTAGTTAACTACAAGTTTGTTGGAGATTAACACCAGGCTAGTTCTATAGTACACATAAAGGGAGAAAATCTCATGTCATGTTAGAATCCATGGTAAATGGCTGAGATCTGTCTTTACTACACGTTCATTTTCAACCATTTAAATGAGGGAATAATGAAGGAAAAAGTTGATCCATAACCAACAAACCTTTAAGCGGGAAATCCCGTTACATTTTGAATGGAGTATGTATTGCGCTGAATAGAAGGGTCACACCAATATAATATTGATAAAAAAATATTAAAAGTTAAAAATGTCCCTGTTGTCGAGAGCAATTGAGTTTTGAACCACTTCGATCATAGGCCAATGTATAGGTCGACTTCAAACAGAGGGGTGATGTGAAATATTAAATTTGCGGGGAGGGGGGGGGGGGGGGGGGGGGGGGGGATGGTGTTGGGGTTGAGGTATGCATGAAAAACTCACCAATTTTTTCATACGTGTCATAAAAAATGTCATAATCTAACAAGACAAGATATATATATATATATATATATACAAGTGCAAACACCTGTAAACTGGCAAAGTAAAACCTCGATCCACTGAAATAGCCCAGTAGGATTTTATGAATTGAAAAAATTCAATAGAAACAGGTTTACAACAAATAAAGTTATACTTTCTTGACACAGTGGATCATTATCTACCTAAAAAACGGTAATTCCGGTCCCTTTGGTGGTAATTTCGGTCATTTATATGGTAATTTCGGTGAATAGCGGTAATTCCGGTGATTCTATGTACCCGTTACGCTAGCTAATCAGTATTGACAGTAAGACTATTTCAGAACGTAAAAAGTACTCTTATCAAACCTGTATATTCCATATATGGGATCCTACGAAATTTGCATAATGTCCTATTTGTAGAGAAACAATTTCTTTTGTAGTCATTCTCAGTTCATAACATTAAATCCAATTTAATATTTGGAAGAAACAAAAAATCACGCTGATATTTCAGCGGAAACTACCTTCAGAACAAAGTTTAAAACCGAAATGCGTCACGGGTGATCCGGATTTCATACAGCCAAGAAATCTCTCTCTCTCTAGATCTCTCTCTCTCTCTAGATCTCTCTGGCTTTCCCTTGGAAATTTCGGAAAAAAAACTTTTAAAATTTTTCTTTGAATAAGTCCGGCAATAACCTGGGATAGTGGCGGATTCAGCCAAGGGTGGAAGTGGAGTAGTGGTCGAGGACAAGTTGCCGACAAGTTACCGCCTGCTGTATTTTGGAGGGACTACAAGTAGTAAGTAGGGTTGAAATAATAACATGAACATTTTTCAGAAGTCTTTTACAAATATGCTCTCCTGATAACAAAAAAAAATCACATATCCAGTCACTAGATTTGTAAAAATATCAATAAGAAAATGTTGGACATGAAGTCTGGGGTTGGGGAAAGGGTAGGTCACAGTGGCGGATTCAGGGGGGGGGGGGGAGGGGGCGTCCGCCACCCCCCCCCCCCCCCCCCCCGGGCACTGACCCAAACTTTTCCAAAAGCAGGTATATTTTGGCCCATTTTCAGTAAAAATCGGCAAAATTCGCCCCTTGACCCTCCGGCAAAGGGGGCGCTGGATCCGCTACTGGGTCAGTCTAGCGATGTGGTCATTTGCTTTCGGGATTTTTGTCATAAAAAGGGCGCCATACTATCAATTAAATATTTCTTTCATTACTGTGAAAGCACTGGAACAAAATAATTCAGTTTACAGAAATAGGAGCCTAATAGGCGGTAACTGGTACTGTGCAGTTTTTCAAGAGCTGTCCAATTTCAGTTACACTTTTTTAAGACACTATATATAAATAAAACAATCAAATTTTTCAGAGAAAAAAGTATATAATCCAGTGTAATAAGGGTACACCATTGTCAATCCAAAGTTTCAATCAAATGTTTTATCAATTACAAATTTTATGAGCAAAAACCCCTGAAAATAGGTGGCCACTTGTCCTTCACCAGTAGTCCTGCTCACAGCGAAAGTCCTGAGGACAAGGAGTGGAGGGGAGGGAGCGGTGCCTGCTTTTGTTAGAAATACAATGTAGCCCAGACACTAAAAAAAATCGAACTTGGAAATACATTGTACAAGCTTTGGACACAGAAAAGCCTCTCATAATTTCATGTTCCATATTGGGAATGTTCTTGGACCAACCCAGAGATAAATTTTGATGAATCTGGAAAAAGGGTCCTTTGCAAGACATTTACAAACTTAAACGCAGATACATTTGTATTTCTTTACCAAATCTTTTATATAAGAAAATGATTGAGTTGAAATGAACAATCGAAAACTTTTCTTGGACTTGGATAAATATAAACTATATTCCATTGGAGATCAAACCACATTCGACGATTCCCAGATCACGAGAAAGGTGGAACTAGCTAAACAACTTATCAAAAATGCATGTTTTTTTTTTGGGGGGGGGGGGTCGTTTACATTTATTTCTTTGACTTATATTGCCGCAAACAATTTCGGGGTTTTTTTTTTGTGTTTTTGTTTTTGTTTTTTGTTTCTTGGCTGGTGCAGAGAATGTAAGATCTCTCGTGATGGTCTGATTGGATTACTCGTAAATCAGCTATTATTCGCTTAATATTTCTTTCAAATACATGTACACACAGCGTAATAATAATTTTTTAAAAACCATGAAACAACTCTAAATACCGTAAACACAAGTGCAGATCAAGAATCAGGTTAGAGGAACCATACTGTCCGGCCCTTGAAATTTGCCAAAAATTATTTCTCCGTTTTTACATGTATCCTTTTTTCAAGCTCAAAGGCTTGACCCACTTTGCCGGAGGTCAAAGGGGTGGATTTTGCCGATTTTGACAGAAAACGAACCAAAAATATACCTGTTTTGGGGAAAATTTTGGGTCAGTGCCGTGGAGGCGGACGCCCCCTTCCGCACCACCATTGAATCCGCCACTGAATAACCGTCCCCAACCCCTGAGGGGAGAGGCCAGTGGTGTTCGTGACCCCTAGCTAACTATGGAGAAGACAATGCAAAATATCGCCTCTCCTGACTGCTTGTTACAAGACCTTTCATTTGTGTAACATAATGTTTGTAAACCATACCGGTACGCCCCGCTAAGCAGTTTGACTCTTACGACAATAATCAGATAATTCAGAAAAAAAATTGTACTTGAACTCATTCAACATTCATATAATTTATCATAAGGTTTTAAGACTAGTATATTTCTCTATAGTCTTCCTCGCCTTCTTCTAAATTAAGTAACCATAATTCAACAGGTAAGGGTACTTGAATTGTTTTCCCCGAATGGTGACAGCAACCTTTGACTTATTAAATTAGACCCAAAATCAAAAGAGACTTCGAAATTCTTCCCATTCTGATAAATAAGCATATATCATCATTTGGTTTGGGTAGGTGAAAGGGTTCGCGTGTAATCACATGGAAACCGTGTTTTTAAGTATATTTTTCCTAACAGTGACCTTCACCTTTGACCTATTGACTCCAACTTCCCTCCCAAGAAGTGAGCATTGATCCAAATCTTATTTGGATAGGTGAGAGAGTTCTGTAGCTGGGACATGAAAGTCTGACGGAATGAACTTAATGCCATTTGCCATCGCATGACAGGGGCATAAAAAGAAAACACACTTTGTAACTTATTTCTCTTGAAATCTCCAGTCCAGTAACCTTGCACTTAAGCATTTTTGCTTTAAAAGTTGATGACGGGGGCATATTGCTCTACAAAAAAGTCCCAATTTTTTCTTCATCTGCTCCGGTTGCTGCTGTCACACACTTTGCACTGTCACTATTTTAGCTGACCTCGACATGGATTATGCATCATCGAAGGATGCTCACTACAATGCATAATACGGATGCTTCATCTGACCCACATTTCATGCTTGAGTGAGCAGGTTAGGTAAAAAGGAACAGGTCCATTTTAAAATTCCCCCCTTACTATATAAGTTCTACATCAACGTAACTTGCATGGATGATGCACCTTAGAAGGATGCTTACTACAATGCATGGTACGAAGGCTGCATCTGACCCACATTTCACGCTTGAATGAGCAGCTTAGGTAAAATGGGACACTATAAGTCCTACATCAACTAACCTGGCATGAATGATGCATCTAAGAATGCTTACTACAATGCATGGTACGGAGGCTGCATCTGACCCACATCTTACGCTTGAGTGAGCAGATTAGGTAAAATGGAACAGGTCCATTCCCGCCTTACTATAAGTCCTACATCAACCAAACTTACATGAATGATGCATCTGAGGATGCTTAATACAATGCATGACACGGAAGCTGCATCTGAGCCACATTTAACGATTGAGTGAGCAGGTGAAGTAGAATGGGACGGGTCCATACCTGCCTTGCTTTAAATCCTACGTCAACCAAACTTGTGTGGGTGTTCTGTCTGAGGATGCTTAACACAATAATGCATGGTACAGATGCCGCTGCAGAGCAGTCATGTTGGGTAAAATGGGACAGGTCCATTTCCGACATATTTAAGTCCTAGATAAATAAAAAAAAACGTGGGTGGGTGCATGATGCATTTGAGGATGCTTACTGCAATGCACTGTACAGGTTCTGCGTCTGCCCTATATTTCATGCTTGATTGACCAGGTAAGATAAAATTAGAATCTTTAAATTCATTTCCAACCTTCTTTATCAACCAAACTTTGTTGGGTGATGCATCTGGAAATACTTGTGCCATATAGGTACAGATGCTGGTCATTTGACAATGTCGCCGTCGAGGTGAGCTTTGTCATCTCTGGTGACACTGTTTGATGTTGTTATTGTGTCGTTATTTAATATTCTGCAGATGGTAGTCACAAGGAAAAAACTTCATTTGATTGTTACTGTTTAATTCACACACAAGAATAAAATGTACACATAAATACAGAATATATGGCGCGGGAGGAGGAAGGAAGTAGGCGGGAGGGGAGGGAAGGCTGAAGGTATTGGGAGGAAGGGGACAGGAGGGGGAGAGTGGTACACCCATATATAAATCTTTCAAAACAAAACAAATAAAAAATTAATGGATCTTGCGCTTATTGTCTGCACAATTATCTTTTCCCCAGAGCTCGTCAGCAACGTTTAAGTGTAAATGACGGTGCGTAGCCAGGCGTGCACAAGTACGCATTGCTTTCACGTCGTAAAACAAACA